>BRZY01000007.1:45876712-48276712 GCA_030159175.1 Glycyrrhiza uralensis | reverse complement strand
ATAAAAAGCATAATAGTTGCATTTGGATTTAAAAAGTCTGTGTCATAAAAAACAGAACACGTGTTAACATTGAAATCTTTGTTTTGCGTATTAAACACTCAAGTATTGAAGCTGGTAAGCTTGAAAATTGAAATCACTACTACCTTCTCATGATACTGACTACGGCAAGTACTCCTCACCGGACGCGGATTATTACATTTATTCAAGAATGAGGATCTATATTTGTTTCCTTCTGTGTGATTCATCTCAAATCCAATTTCCCATTGAGCATGATTTATTACAGTAATGTCGAAATGACTTTTATATCACTTAATTTTGTCAATAAGAAATTTTTTCTTAACATGGTCTTTCAGTGTGTGAGTGGTATCATTACCATAAACAATAAAAAGAATCCCTGGCTTGAAGCCCAAGTGCAGAAGCATGTTCTCTAATCCCATATTCTGTATTCCATTGACACCATAGTGAAATCACTAATGTGATCAAAATGGCAAACAAAGAAAATTTATTAAATTCTACATTATTTGATTAGTGGGGTCTTGCATTCAAAACATCAATGGTACCTAATACTAGGGAATCATTAATAACTTTGTTAAAGTTGAGAGAAACAACTCCACAGACAATGTCCCAATCAAGTAGTGCCTTCCTATTGAAACACCAAGGGTTAAATAAGTAGGTGGGCCTGGTGTGTTTCTCCAAAGGAATGGCACAAGGGGTAGGCATCACAATTGTTGCATGGTCTTGGCTCATCATACAATAATACATTAAAAATTAAGTCTAAACTGTTAAAAAAAGTATTAGCCATGAAGAGAGGAGCGTAGAACAAAAACAAGTATATATCATGGGGTTACCTTCTGAATTAGCAGCTAGTAGGATGGTAAACAATCAAAGCTAAATATAAGAAAGACAATAAAATAAGATTAACTAAACACCAGCCATGTAATGAATTGAAGCACATGAAAGTTAAGGACAATGTGGGTCTCGACTCCCACACAGATGGATAAATAAGTTCAAAGACTCAAGGCTAGGGGACCAAACATTCAGCAGAAAACTTCCATGGAGGACCATCTCAACATAAAAAGCAGAAGACAACGTAGTTCACTCATAATGAAACAGAATGAGTAAATGCAAGGGGAATGATATGGGAAATTTGGTGGGGTTATGATAGAGTTCTTAATTTCAAGAAGCCAAAAAAAAATCGTTGGATTTGACAAGTTTTAAACCTTTTCCCCAAAGGGGAATTGGGAAATAATCATGAATAGGACCTAAAACACAGTAAACTAATAGTGCGTCTCTTTACCAAAGTGAGGAACAGCTCAAGCAATTGAAAGTTTGGGCACTTTTAAAGATGAAAGAAGACCATTTGGTGTTTGAGGAGAATATGAGAGCGAATGAAACAGGAAAACGCACAGAAAGTCTTAAAAAGAGAACAAAAAGTTCTAATTCTGACGAAGGAGAACAGTGACGGAGATGATGAGGCACAGGAACAAAACTTTCTGAACTGGACATGGCAGAGGAATTCATCAGAAAACAGAACAAAACATGTACTTCTGAAATTTAAAAAAAAAAAAAAACATTCTAATTAGCATGAGAAGCAGAAGCAATTAATGGGCGTGGTATCAACATCAAAAGGTGTAAATAAAAGCAACCTATAAACAAACACAAATTAGGCAACAAAACATTTTGTCAGGTAAAATAATCATCACTTATCCACAAACCAAATAACTACCCAAATTCAAGGCATGCAGAAGTGGAAGCAGAGAGAGACAGAGAGAATTCTGCATTTCATTTTTTTTTTCCTGTTCGGTTGACGAGAAACATGAAAGAAATGAAAAAGAGAAAAACCAAAGAACATCAACAAGTAAGGAAGACATAGTTTTAACTTTTTACCCCCGCTAACACAAACACAGGAAAGTTAGAGGCTTCCACATTACCGTGAAATTGGAACACACAACAAACCTTAATAGAAGAGACAAGATGTTTTTTTTTAATTTATTTTTTTAGCACTCACTTTTGGTGATGGTAAACCGAGCTTCCCACCGAGAGGCACCGGAGACGAATCGACGGCGCGGCGGCTCCGGGAGGAGACGGGTCTGAGGAACCTCTCAAAGATGGCCATGAGTAGGAACATGGAGATGAGAATGGCAGTGGCAACGAAACCAAAGGAGACAGCATTCACTGAGCTGTCGAAATTGGCATTGCTCCAATGCTGCTGATCATCTCTCTGCACGTTCAGTGGGGCCCCTATTGGAGACCATGATGCTCCATTCTCATGCTCTCTCACCATTATTGCTTCCTTACCCTTCTTTTACCTTAATAATTTCATTTCACAAGGGACTGAAACACCTTCTTCCTTTCTTCTTCCAGTGGTAGTAGTACAGTGTAACTAACAACAACTATGTACACAAGTTGGTGTTGAGGCTTCACAGTTCGCACCACTATTAAAGCTCGTTGAGATGCTTGAAATTTTAGGCGTTCGAGGAGAGAAAGAGGGGGCATGTGGGGTGGCCGGAAAGGTGTCATAAAAAGAGGGACTTTGGAATTTGGATAGGACCCTCAGTCCTGTCCTTTGTTTTTTCTGTTTGAGAAAAACGATAAATAGTTAAATGCTGGAAAACACGAGAAGGTTGAAATTTTGATCTTTGGATTTTGCCTTTTGGACTATTTTAATTTTAATTTGTTTCAGAATATAAATAATAAATAAATGGTACTAGAAAAAAAAAACTGTTTAGAGAAAAACAAAGGAGCAGTCAGCAGTGATTTTGAGTTTCGAGTTTATCTACATTTAAAAAATCTTTAAGTCAAAAAAAAAAATCTCATCTTGGATACGGGTGATGAGCAGTATTAGTAGTGTAGGGTACTATTGAATTGAAATTATTTTGTTGCTCATGACATCAGAAACTGTGAAGGGTTAGGGTAAAATACTAAAAATTATAGTTAGATATAAATTTAGGTGGCTTCTAAGGTGAGGGCCCTTGCAAGGCCCTCACCGGTGAGGGGGTATTTAGAACCCTTAGATATAATATTAATTTAATCAATGAATAGGATCGAATGAAACAACCGGTTAATGACCTGGTATAACAAGTTAATTATAAAATCTAAAATCATCCCCCACAAATTCCATTATTACAAAGGAATAGGGTCCATTTCGTTTGATACGAGCCCAAGATTTCGTCTGAGACATCCCCACAAACGATGAAGAACAACACGACCAACAACCGACGAGCGAGAACAATTGTGTGATGAACGACGGCGGAAGAAGCGCGTTGAAGAATGGCCAATTCCCTGGACCTGAAATCAACTTCACCAACAACAACATCGTCATCAACGTGTTCAACAACCTCGACGAGCCATTGCTCTTCACCTGGCACAACATCCAACCAGGCCAAGGTTCGACGTTGATCCAAGGATGAAGGGGAAGGCTGGGCCCAATCTCGGGGAAGGGCAGTCGCTTCCGAACGCGGCTTGGATTGACGCTGAGATGACGATCACATAGACGCAGAGGCAGGGGAAGGTTAGAATGAGGAGACCAAGGTGAGTGCGGAAGTGAAGGTGTTTGACGGAAAATCACGGGCCACCGTCTTCGAAAAATTACGCCTTTCCATCGACCTCGCCAGTCGCCACCCTCTTCCCCTTCGCAAAAATCATCAACTCCAACAAAATGCAAGTCTACAGGGCCTGGAGATCACCACCAACAAGATCCCCTTTCACCAGCGCAACAACAATCACATTGTGTTGCAACTCCTTTTGGTAATTAGAAAAACCAATGAATATCAACACATGATAAATTATGAGAATTGTCTGAACTTTTGGCATCCAATTTGTTGATTCTGTACTCGATCCATGTGTAGTTGGCCATTTGTTGAATTTTGCGTCATTGAAGCATAAATGTTATGTTGTTCCATTGTAATTGAGACATGTGATTCTTTTGGCCTATGAGTTGTCAGTGTCAGATCTAGAACATGTCTGTAAGACATAAAATTTTTGTTATATACAGGGTCACCTTTAATGTATGGGCAAAATGCTTTGATGGTCAATTAATTTCTTGGAAACATTTGCACAATGTGATTTCTTGAGCTCACAACTTTAGAATTTATCTAGTTTTGGTTAAGAAATGTAGGGGCCTAATTTATTTGCTATCCAATTTCAGGCTATTGATTGCAAAGAAATACACCTATTCAGTTTCTTTTGGTTAAGGTATGAAAGCAATAGTGTAAAGAAATACCCAATAATATTTCACTGGAAAGAGGTTGCAACTTGCAACTGTAGATTCCCTTGTCAAAGCAACTCAAGATTCTATTGCAGCCTGAATGTCATGGTGAAAGAACTTGGCACTTGTAGGCTACACTCAAAAGAAGACATTGCTCTTATTGGCTTTGCTGTTGAGTCTAGAATTCTCCTAGAAGATATGTCATTAATGAGAATGGGAGTTTCTTAATATGATGGAAATGCTGGTTTCTATTTTCTAGGTCCTTTGGTTCACAAATTTTGAGTAATGTTATTGCTGATAATTATTAATTCCTTTTGTGGTTTGTAATGTACGTGTGTTTACTTCCAGGAATATTGATTCCTTTGGTGGTCTGTACTTCTACATCTTGAGTTTATATCAAATGTGGTTACCAACAATTACTGATATCCATTAGTCGATTGATTTTATGAATTGATTCTTTTAAATTTTTCTAAGCTATTGGAAATTGCAAAAGAACAAGAATATGGATAGAAAAGAATAATTTTGAAGATAAATTCACAACTCAAAAATCAGATTTTAAAGTGGTAGCATATCATATATAAAAATAAGAAAGACCTTGCTGGTAATATTAACAGACATTGTTGATAATTCCAACTATAAAAAACGTATCAAGCAATCACAAGTCTGGAGATGAATACAATATGTTTTTAATAGAAATTCTTAGACCAATTAATATCTTGGCCACTTAAATGAGAGTCAATGTCAAAACATTTTCATCAATTATTATCTGGTTTCATTGTTGCCTTTTCATTGCCTTCCACCCATTTTTTTAGCCTTCTAAGCAACATTCTCCTTTTGGAACAAGCAATGCAACTTATTGGCCGTCATTGGTAATGTTTCATTTGACTCCTGCTAGCTCTATCAGTCGTCTACAAAATAAATAAATTGAATAATTTATTTTAAACTCTGTTAACGCAATAAAGTATGAATGCTATACCATGTATTTGTATTATACTGAGAATTCTATTTATGTTGATATGACCAAAAAATGGCCTAAGCAAGATTTAATTTGTTGCCTTACTCCTCCAGTTCCTTTAAATGCTAGCTCTAATTGGTCACTACTCTGATCCTAATGTTGTTGTTGTTGTTCATGGTGACTCGTTAGCTCCGATCTAGTTTCGTCAAATCATGGTGTCTATACTCTAATCCTTGGCAGCTAAATCAGTTCTTCAACGATCTTCATCCTTCGTCTCACAACCCCGGCATCAGAGTATCACTGGAACGACCTTTGTTCATCTCTTTCTTTACCTGCTTGAGGTCGTTTTTCTCTTTCAATATCTCTGTTTGAGCGACAAGTGAATGGAAAGTTGGAAACACATGATAGTCACTGGACTTTTTTGCAATTTTGTCAATTTTTTCATTTTGACACTACACAATTTAATATTGCATATTAGACCCCGCATAAACCTGTTATATCAGGTAAAATGGCACCCTCACAGGTGAGGGCCTTGCAAGGCCCCTCACCTTAGAAGCCACCATAAATTTATATTTTAATTTTAATGAACGATTTAGATAAACTATCGGTTATTTATTGTTATGCTCTCCATTCGTCAATGACCATCTCTAACCTTTATCCAAACCCCAATTGCCATTAGTGCGATTAGAAAGTAGAAACCCAACCCAACCCACATGGCCGCAAATGTTGGACAGCAACAATTGGGAAAGGGCTGTTGGAGCCTCTCTTTTTTTTTTTTGGTCAAAGCTGTTGGAGCCTCTAAACCTCTCTACCTCTGCACCCTTACGCCCTCATAAGAAAAAAGAAAAGAAAAGATGCAACTCGTATTAAATATTTTTCTCTCATCACATAAAAAGAAAATAGGAGAAAAATGAAAATCTTATTGGATCGAATAACACATTTTGCACACTTTTCTTAATTCCAATCATGTAATAGGAACAAAGATTCACATTTCTTTCTTTCCCCCCTTCATCTAAGCCATATATAATTTTCCCTCAGTTTCTCTTCATTTTCTATTTTCTCATTTCTTTTCCACATTAAAACAAAGCATTATTGGTGCTAAGCCAATAAAGAAACAAAAAAATAGAGCACGTGCAATAAGGAACGGTTGGGGGAGGCACTGACGTACTGTGTCCTCGTCTACGGACGCGGATTAGGTGCAGTCACGCAGTCGACTGCACCTAATCTAGACCGTCTGTTTTGATCGGACGGTCGATAATAAACCGAATTTAAAATTCAAACTAAAATCCTGAGCCGATCGATCTTGATCCGACGGCTGTGATGGCCCTGACTGCATGATTGCACCGTTTTGCTGACTGCACCCAATCCGGGTCCCTCGTCTACACCTCCTTAATGTTTTCAAAACTAGAATGTGACCCGTGATCGCACGGATGTTTTACAAAGTCACGTAAATTTGATAAAATATATATAAGACAATGGTGTATTTTAATAAATATAAACTATTAAAATACTAAAATAGCAAAGGAGTATTAAAAGGGCTATCATTTATCCAATTCCCCCCCCCCCCCCCAAAATTGACCAAAAAAAAGGATTATCATCTATAGTTATATTAAAACATGTTCACTGCCGCTATAATGACGCATTTTAATAATAATTAAATATTTAAATAGCTAATTAATAAATAAGAATAATAATATTAAATATGTTTATTTTTATTTTTATATAATACTATTCTATTTATTTATAATACATATGCTATATTATTTTAACAATAATATTCATACTAATGATTATTTTAAATTAATAATTCTATATTATAATGTCAAGGGGTCATTTGCTGTATCAAATACATAATTAATCTGTACCATTAAAAATATCGAAATAAATATTTTTTCATATTAAATTAATTATATACTTTTTAATATATTTATTTTTTCAAATAAAATATGCGACCTACATAATTTAATAAGATTGACATGAATACCGCAATATCATATATATTATGTTTGAAAGAGTGTGTTATAAGAGGATACATTCTTAGCAATTCTCAAAAAAAATAATACTTTATTTATCCCAAAATAAGTGGCATTTAAAATTTTTTCACATAAATTAAGAAAAACAATAAAACGAATGAATGATTAATAATTTTAAAAATTAACTTTATTATTTACCATACTCAAAAACAGATACAACACTCTAAAAAACATCATCTTAGATAAAATTGAAATAAAATAATTAATGATTCATTGAAAAAAAAACGACACTTATTTTGTGATTTTTTTTCTTTACTTTAACATGACTTATTTTAAAACGAATTGAATAAAAAGGGTCCCGTGCATAGCACAGGTACCATTTTAGTTAATTGATAAAAAAAAAGGTTTATCATTAATATTTGAGAATATAGCATTACACCTAAATCAAAAGAGTGATGTCTTGCTGGCAGCAGAGCATGATAATGAGCTTTGTGCTCCGTTGGTGGTCTTGGTACATTTTTGCATGATATTGATGTGTTTTTTTTGTGATATTCTAATTTCTATATTAGATAAATTTTAATTATTATGTAATTATAGTGTAAATTAATAAAGTGATTTTTAACACAAACTACTATTCTGTAGCATACTTATTTAGAAAAATCAACACAGTTATTTGTTAGAAAAGGACTATAAGAATTAAAATTTGTTTCTATATTAGTCAATTAATATATATAGATATACATTGTCATTTGACCTGCATCATCACACAACAATAACCACCCCACCCAGTTGAAACTAATTTCAAGTATCATATTGCATTCCCAGCATTCCATCTCATACAAAAGCTTGGGCTCCTCTCAATCTAAGAACATTGAGTTCTAGCAGTCAATCCTATAGTTCCACTGACTTTCACAACACATTAAAGACCCCTCTCTTTATCTGCCTCTCTCATATTCAATCGTAGAAGTCCTATAGGAGCACATTCTTTTCCGTCATTGGTAATTCCTTTGCAGCTTTACAAATTACAATATTCAATTGCCACCTTTTCGTTTCTTTACATGCAAGAAATTTTTTGCAGAATTGATACCAACAAAGGATAATAAAATTAGAATTTATGGTAGAACTCACCTTGTTAAAAAAGAAATCAAAAGGAAGAAGACAGTAATTTTACCAATCAATATGGGTGAACATATAAAAAAACCATATGCAGCTATTGAAAATTCTCCTTAAACCCAAGAACCGTCCCAAATTTCTCATAAATCCTGCATATGGATCTCGGTACCAGAAATGGATCATTAGGTTGCTATAAAATACTATGCCAATTAATGATTGATTAATTAATTAAACCAAAACATCAATAGTCATGTAAATATGTAACCGTATGAGAGCTCTGCCAAGTGGAGAAACATCACCTTCCAATCCTATCCGTTAATTCCACCCCTCTAGTCTACCCCATATGCGTTACAATGTCGTTTGATATTTCTCATTGAAATAAATAGTTTAAGGTTTCTTGTTGTTGCGTTACTATAATATGTGTGTGTTAATTTGAACAAAACATACCCATCCATTGTAATGATTAAAACTTCATTTCTATTTCCCACCACCATTATAGTTAACAATTACTATTATATTATTATTAAAATAAATCCAAAAATTGTCCTCACTAAATAATTACCCCTATTTTATTTTATTTCTCTCTTTTATTACATTATTTTGTATTTTTAATTTCTTTTATTGGGCCTTTCGTGTATTTTATTTGTTTTATTTTTTACTTTGTATCTCAATTACAATGAAAGTAGTATTAGGATCTATTTTATTATCACACTATTTTCAAGTTTCAAATATAAATTGTATAACCGTTATATTATTATTTAATTATTTTCAATTTTAAATAATATCATTTGACAAAAGAATAAAGAAATTGTAGAACAAAAACAAACTACAAAAATATTTAATTCTCACTACATAGAAAATGTAGAGCAATAAATACAATATACAAATAAAGTAAAATTATTGAGGAATAAAAATTCAAAATTGCCCCCCACAACTTTCTTTTATATAGATTCACCAAATTACCCCTACTCTACTTAAAATACGACAATAATACCCAGCAACCTTTTTATATATATATATATAGATTATTTATATATAAATTTTATAAAAATATTAATATGACTTATTAGATTAACCCTCGAGTTGAAAGTGATAGTTGAAAAAGTAAAATCCTTTGTCCTATCCCTTTTAGGAGTGTTCATAAATCAATTGAATCCACTAAAAATTGAAAAATCCAATCCAAAAATAAAAACTCAAATAAACCAAAAACAAAAACAATAATTCTATAATTTATTATTTTACATACAAATAATCAAAATCTCTTTAATGACTACAATGTTTCAACTCATATCTAAAGTAACTCTCAAGCTAAATCCCATGCATGCATAACGCAAATACGCAATGGTATATTTTACAGGAATATCGAACTCTTACATTACATCTGTCTACCCTTTGAGGCCCGAACCCAACATGTGGCCCTCGAGATGGTCTCCAAGATTGACGGCTTAGATGATTCGAGAATCAATTTACGTGGTCTCAGGGATCAGGGTCAAAGTCAAAAGGATCAAGAACACCGTATAATAAATATTTAAACAGTATTGTAAAAAAAAAATGAAAGTATCTATGTAAAAAAAAAATTTATTATTAATATTTATATAAAATTTAATTTTTTTATCAGGAGTAGTTACAATGTGTGCCTTTATTTTTGGAAATGGAGTTCACTCCTAATTTTAGAAAAATATTGTCAAAATCACATGTGTTGCTAGCTTTTTTTTTTAAAAATAATTGTTTTTTTAACAAAATTGAACAGTGAACTGATGAGAAGCAATCACGCGTGCATACTACAAGTGGCACGTGCGAAGTTCTTTGCGTAACCAACAGGGTGGTCAGAAGACTCAGAAATCAGAGGATGGGACCCAGACACAGAAGGGGAAGAGTCAGGTCGCCATGGTCAAAGGGTTAGGCAGGGGAGTGTGGGTGGCTCGTGCAAAGGGACTGAGCCCATGGCTCACGTGAATGGTTACCCACTTTCTCTTCTTTTCATGGTAATGAAAGCTTTTTTTTTTTGGTCAACGGGAGTGAAAGCTTTTGAGTTGACCCACTCGCAAAGATAAAAGAAAAGGAAAGGAGAGAAAGCCTTTGAACGGAACGGGGTTGGGCTTTTGATCCACGCAGAGGGCCCCCGGGTGGGCTTGTGGAGTTCCTCTTTCGGAATTGGTAAATACACCCCCGTGTATTTGCCATTCACCCCATTTGGTACTGTTTTAAAATTTTAATCCCAAATTGCCCTTATCTCTTTTCTTCCCTCTTATCAGTTTCAAAATTTATGCACCCCACTCACCTCTGTTTGCTTTCCCTCTTCTCCCTTCACTGAGAGAAAAAAAACACTATCTAGACTCCATCGCTGCCACTGAGATACCTTCACATTGAGGTCATCTGAAATAATAAAAAACTGCCGATACCGAAACAAATCCTTCATTATCAACCATTCCACTGATTCCAGTAGCAAAATAAAAAATCTCTCGGTTCATTTGATTCCCGTACTTGCATCTTAGATTCCTAAATGTGCTCAACAAGCCACCACTGGATTGATGACTGCACTCCCAGTCCTCACATATGAAGTACCTCGTTTTCCATGTGTCATCGATCTTAAGCTTCAGATTTCGGCAATTGGCTTCCAATGAGTTCCTTTTTACATCTACCGGAAATTGAATTTTTGGTAAATATCAAAATTTAATTTTTACACTATCGAAAATAACAATTTTCAAGAAGTTTAAAAATTGAATTTTGATATTTACCGAAAATTAGAATTTCCGATAGTGTAAAAATTAAATTTTATAACTATCGAAAATTTCAATTTTTGGTAAATATTAAAATTTAATTTTTAAACTTCTCGAAAATTTGAATTTTCGGTAGTTATAAAATTTAATTTTTACACTACCGAAAATTTCAATTTTTAGAAAGTTTAAAAATTGAATTTTGATATTTACTGAAAATTGGAATTTTCGATAGTGTAAAAATTAAATTTTACAACTACCGGAAATTTCAATTTCCGGTAAATATCAAAATTCAATTTTTAAACTTATCGGAATTCAATTTTTACACTACCGGGAATTGGAAGTTTAAAAATTGAATTTTGATATTTACCGGAAATTGAAATTTCTTGCTACCGAAAATTGGAATTTTCGGTAAATATCAAAATTCAATTTTTAAACTCCCCGAAAATTGATATTTCTAGTAGTTATACAAATCCAATTTTTATATATTCGGAAATTTCAATTTTCGGTTTAAATAATAGATTTAAAAAAAATGTACCTCCACGTCGGCGTTACACAGATGAAGAAGTTGAAGCTCGAGGTGTGTTTTTTTTTTTAGTTTTTATCCTCTTCTCTCTCGACTCTCATCTTTGTTATAGGGAAGAATGAGAGCTCTGAGCTCGATCATGGAGGAAAGAGAGAGAAGCAGGAAGAAAAAACTGTCAATGGGGTGTATGTGTGCGATTTGCGGGAAGTTTTAAAAATAGAAAAAATGGTATTTTGGTATTTTTAACTTACGTAACATTTAAGTGAGATGGATGGCCAATTCCCCGAGATGTATTTACCAATTCCCTTCTTTTTTTTTTTGTCCAACAATTCCGTTCTCTTTGGGCCTACAATAGAGAGTGGGTGGGGCCAGTTAAGCTCGTCTTCGGCCCACCTCACCCATAGGTCCACGGACCACAGATCCTGGGCTTTTGTTTCCTCTAAAGGTTGTCTCTCATTGTTATGTTTGTTGAATACTTTTCATGAAAATGACCAAAAAAAAATGAATACTTTTCACGAAGAGAAATGGACCCTTTCCTCTTTCCAGTAATGTTCTAGAGGGACGGTCAACATTGACCCCCCAGGTATTGAGTCTATTGACAAATTAGAAAAAAAGGGATAGTTCTTATTTAGATATATACGAGCTAAAATAAATAATCTCAATGCTAATTAATAGATGTTTTAGAATATTAAATAGTTGATTTACTTGTTAATACTAATTAAAATATCTTACTTTATCTTTTAAAATAAGCATTCAATTTAAAAGAGAAAAATTGAAAGCTACACCGCTTACTCCGGCCAATCAATAAGAATAAGAAGTAAGAACAATAGTTTTTTTTTATAAAAAAAAATCGCGTGAAATAGAAAACTCTCACTTCCTACACAACAACAAATACTCGTGGATTCCATTTCAACATATACAAAAACTTCTATACCATATTTTTGCTCTTTTTAATATGTGATAGCGAAGTAGGCAAGTTCATGTGTATTGGTCAACAATGATCAATATCAAATGAAAGACACCTATGCCTTTCAAATGCATACTGAATTAGCCAAAAAGTCATGCATTGATTATAAGTACAGAGAGAGAAAAAAAACTAGTAACACTTTTTTTAACACTAACTTTTTATTATTAAATGAAATTTATGTGAGTTTTATTAAATAAGAAATGAAACCCACAAAATTAAGATTGGGGTCCACATGTTTTAACTTGACTCACATAAACTTTATTTAATAATAAAAAGTGTGTTAAGGAGTGCATTAGTAATATTACCATGTATAACATATAGTGACTATAGTCTATAAGCTAAACACACACCATTGTATGTGTTTTTCCCAGTTTTCCCTCTCAAATAAGTTTATGTGAGTTGCACAACACAACAATGGCTACAAAGCTCTTTCTCACCCTCCAATTCCATTGGCTCAAAGCTTCTCCAAGCATCCATGGTCGCTGACGTGTCAAATATGTGGACACTGGACATTGTTCTGGCTAGTTCCCCGCCTACCCTGTAACCCGCCAAGAAGAACAACCTAGTCCCAATGGGTGCCATAGTAAGGTAGAGTCGTTGATTAAGAAGCCAATTCTCATAGTTGTCTTCCAATGTGCAACAAAGGCTTCGCTTGTGTGACCCATCTACAACATTCCAAAATTTGCCATCATAAGCCTCAATGTGTCCCTTCCATGAATTCAAGCAATCCCCTGAGCTAAAAAGAGTGTCATTCACTGCCACAATCTGATTAGGTGGCACATCCAATTGCCACATCCCCACAATTAGGTCCCACTTCCCTGCTTGCGTGTCATACACCTCGGCCGAGCTACGTTCCACTATGCTCGGCATTGTTACATCCGAGTCTTCTCTTTCTGCAAATCCTCCTATTACATAAACTTTCCCCTGCCATGTCACGCCCATACATTTGTACCTCAAAATGTGCAAACTAGGCAAAGGGGTCCATGTGTCAAGATCTGGGTCATACAGCTCAGCCAACGAGATCCCTCGGGCAGTTGCCAGCTTGGACTTCCCACCTGCCACGTAGATTTTGTTGTCACAAACGGTGCAGGCAAAATCATACCTTGCCACACCTAGTGGTGCACAATTGAGCCATTGGTTGGTCCTTATGTTGTAACGGAGAACCGTTGGTACCACTTGGATACCCTCGTCAATGAACTCGGCAGAGTCATCATTGACATGGACCTTTTCTTTGTGACAAATTTGGCCACCAATTATATAAATAAAGTCCCCTAGGGATACCATAGCAAACCCCTTTAAGACTTGGTCATCAGTTAGGCCAGGAATTGTGCCCACATAGGTCCACGTGTTGATGGAAGGGTAATAGAGCTCAATTGAGTTAGGGAGACTCACATTTGGGGCTGGTTCTCTAGGACAGAACACGGCAACCACAACATAATTTGAAAGATTTTCTGGGGATGGTGATGGTGGTGGTGAAGGAAGGGAACCCATTGGAGAATTTTGGGAGATAATTATGCTATGCAATAAGTGTTAGTGATATTTTCACTTATGGTTAGTAATTCCTCTATGCTTTTGTGTCAATGGCAAGTGGGAAATGTAATAATATAAAGAGAAGGTAGAGATATAGAGAAAGGTGGCGGAGAAAACAAAATAGAGTTGGCTTGTGAGCATCGACTAGGAAGAAACACATGGCGCTGAAATCAAAGGATTTTCTTGTGATAACCATAAGGAACATTTGGTGGTTATTGTCCACTTTTATGCTCTTTTTCATGTTGAAATTTGGGACATGGGTGATTTGTTTTCCGGATTTTCCAAGGGGATGAGTAGGTAGTAAACAAAAAATTGAGCTAAGTTTTATGAGATTAATCCCTCTTTCTTGGCGTGGATTCTTAGGTTAGCACTAGGAATTTTGGTAGAATGTGTTTTTTCCCTTGTGGCAGTAGCACGGCGATGAGAGGTGAGAGAGTGAGTGGAAGATTCTTATCTTGTGTAACAGTGTTTTGTAGTAATTCAATTGCATGATACTTCATTTATCTTTATCGAACTAACATTATCCATTTGATTTTTCCAGCAGTGCTGGGGTATCTCTAATGAGAAGTTGAAATTGAAATGATAATGGGCAAGTACTATATCAAGTGTTTTGTCCATGAGATCATTCTAAGATTTAGTTTCATAACTTAGGATTAGCCTATAGCGTTAGACTCTGCTTTTTTTAGACTAAAGTTACCATTTATTGGGGGGGGAAATTAAGAAGTAATGAAAAATAAAAGGTGTATCCATCTTGAATTAAAAGGAACGACAACACGATACTGAAATAATAGTCTCTTTTTTCAACAACAAAAAAAACCAAGGGGTAAAAGAAATAATAAAAAATGGTATCTTGTAGGCAACGCAACAAACACAAGAAAACAAAAGGGAGAAAGAGAGAAATCCAAGGGGGAACACGCTGAGAAAGCATAACAAATCCCATATCCAATTCCACATGAGATACTAATACAGTGCAGTACCACAGCATGATACACATGAAGTGTGGGATCTTTGACACTTTTCTCATTAAGCAAACACTAGCTAGTTCGGCTATAGGCATAGGTGTGTTTATCAAAATATGATCCTTTGTTTTTTCGATGCCATACTTTGGTTTAATAATACGGCATGCTTTTGCAATCTCGCATTTCTATCTGCTTTTCCACCTTGGAAGATTTGGTGTACCATGATTGAGATTTTTCCTAATGTCAGCTACAACAAACAAGTAATAAAACCATGGCATGTGATTAGTAAACTAAACACATTAAAGCATGCAACTTTAAGAATGAAAAAGGGACCCATCAATCAGGGCCATTTACTAGTACTACTATTCAAAACGTGTTGCCCATTACAGCTCTAACATGTCTTGCCCACATGTCTCGACGTGGGGCATTTATAACTCTGCATAGCAATATTCTTTTTAACTTTTATTTGCCACAGATAAAGTATATATGGCAAAGTTGTGTTTTTGACATGTACCAGTTTTGTAAAATTTGGGTATTCATAATGGCTTGTTGGGTTTTTGCTTATATTCCCTCCTAGGGCCCATTGTTGATCTCATCAATTGGATTATGATGACAGAAAAGCATATAGAGATCTTTTAATAACTATATGTAGCTGGACTCTGAAATTAACTATTTGACCAAAACGGGCAATAGGGAAAGCTACTATACCTACTTCGTGTTATAGATATCAATATGGAGGAAACCCCTAGTTTGTTCAATTTTTGGGAACTTGCTCCCAAAATTGCACGATGATGACTAATTGCTTGTTCTGATTGCTGTCAAGAATCTTTCAAAGCATAGCAACAAGGGTGTGTGTGACAAGGACATGGTGACAGCAAAACAATTTGTTACCTAGTTAAAGATTGGCAAAAGGGAATGGTCCTAAAACAGGAACAACATTTTCAAAAGGGCATGCATAAGAAGAAAGGGAAATAAATAAGGGGTGGGTTTTGGTTTCAGTTTTAAGGCCTGTGAGTGGGCACATGACAAAGAACCATCAACAAGAACGAAATTGGGTGGAATCAAACCTATAACATATAAAGTCCAGCTATGAATGATAGGGATGGGAATTACTGAGTTGACAGTTGCGGGTGTTTCGCTATTATACGAATGTAACTAACTAATTGGTCCTGCATGTGGATTCAATGTGAGTACTAAACACTTTTTTTTTTTCTATGTGATTATCTAACGGTACAAAATGAAGTGACCCATTTTTTTTATTTTTCCTTCCTAAATTGTGACACATTTAGATGACCATACCAAGTGGCAAAATCTGAATTGGTGGGACTTGTGTCACCGATTTCATGATAAAAATCCAATTTTTTCACACAATTGGATTTGGGTTCTAATAAATTAAGAGACAAGGACTTAGCATAGGGTGCCAAGAGGTGCTCTGTTGGCTTAGAATGACAAGTCATGGATCTAAATTCTAAAGGGTATCCCCACACAATAACGCTTCTTAATGCAGTAGTGGGGGCAGTGAGGGACATAAGGATAAGTGCTGCAGAATGAGACAAGAGGGAATTTAAATCAGAATATGTGTGTGCCAAAAAGCAAAAGTCAAAAAAGACTTTAGAGAAGAAGACAAAAAGTGGGAGAATCAGATGTGGTGTGCAGAAGGTAAATCAGAGGAAACCCACATGGTCTCTGGTTTGGCTGGTGTGGGAGACAAAGCAGTTGGGAGCAAAAAGGAAGCTTTGATTTGATTGATCACCATGTAGTTTCATCGCAACTTGATTTATATAGATTTTACTCTCCTGCCAAGTCCTTTTTCTTTGTTGTTTTGGTCCATTATTTTCTCCAGTTCAGTAGATTGTACACTCACTCTATGGAAGCTGCATTAACTTGTCTAGTTGTGTTCCTATGGGAAATAAACAGTGATGGGTAAGTCATTTGTTTAGGCTGTGACTAACTTCCAAGAAAAACTCTAATCACTAGTCAAATGATACAGTTTCCTACTAGTTACTATATAGATATATAACTCGCTTATAGCTAGACGGAATAATTTTTGAAGAATCATGTGATTGTGGACCACAACCAATTAATTAAGACGCTTTGAGCAAAATTCAAATTGAATTTAATTTTTTTAGATAATAATCAGAACGCATATAAAAAAAAAGTAAGTGTGAAATTGAAGCGTATCTCATGCATGAGCATGACTGACATGTGATATCAATTAACTATCAAGTCTACTTGTATGAATTTTATTTCATATAGTATAATGGTATGTACTTGAGTGTGTGTATAAAATATTGAATTGATAAATGTAGATGTGCCAATTTGCTAGATACGGTAGGCACTTAAGTTCTTATTATATTCCATGTATCTTATATCAAACTAATGAATTGATAATCCTGTAAACAACTTAAATATAAGCTATTATTTTCATGTGACACTTTAAATTTATTTATCAATACTTCGTTTGAATGTTGAGTGGATATAACATTGATCATATTTTTTCAAAGAAAAATGTATTTGTCTAGCTTGACCAAAAAAAATGCATTTGTGTCCATCTTTTCGGTACAAATAAATAAAGAGGTTAACTCCTTAAATGGATCTCAGTACCTCGAGAGATTAATCTTCACAGTTGCACATAGAGGATATCTAGTTCACCCAAAAAGAAAAGAAAAAAACCACCCTACCAACCATTCCACGACGCAACCTTGAATCCTTGATGTATAAAGCTGATTTGCATTTTTGTTGGAGCCTACTGCTTGTAGCAGTTATGCAATTTATTCTTTGATTTATGGGTTAATAAAAAAATTTAATTTTTGGAATGCACGATCTTAACTTTTAATTATTATCCATTTACGCATTATTTTAATTGAAATCTTATTAAGGTTTATATGCTCAAATTCCTAATTACTACATTTTTATATAGACAGATCATATGTTTTTTTTTCCTTTCTTGATTTAAAAAAAAGTTTTTCTTTCTTGGGTTTTTTTTCCACCCAAGAAGGAAAACGAATAAACAAATATCTTCCGAAAATTATTACCAAAAAAAAAATATCTTCCGAAAATTTTGGGCACGATGCAGCTCTCATCCACATTTTGAGCGTTTAAAAAAATTGATTTTTTTTTTGGGTTAGATGGAAAGAAAAGAAAGGAAAGTTGAAGTTGAATCAAACAAACAAAACCGTAGTGAAAGAAGATAATGGGAACTTAATCCCCTAGAATGAAGCAAATGGGCAGAAAAGGAAGGTGAGAGAATGGTTTAGTTAAGAAAAAACCGGAGGAGAGATGGGCTTCACTACTATACTACTCAAATTCGTTATGCTGTCACAACAACATTCTGAATTCAATTCTGATTCTGATAGAGAAACGACCTCAATAGACTTTGAGGCTCTCTGCCCACTGCAACCCCACCATTCCTCTCTCTCTCTCTCTCTCTCTCTCTCTAATACTATATAATTATAGAGCATGGAATTTTAGCATCCCAACGTGACACTCTCTCAATAATAGATTAGATATATATATATATATATATATGTATGCATACAGTGCAACCGAGTCTGCGCAGCTTCTTTGAAAGACCAAAAAGATTACGTTCTGCCACTTGCTTTCCATTTCAGTGTTTCTTCTTCTCCAACCCCATCACCCAAAGTTTTAACCTTTCCAAGCATTCCCCACCCCCCCAACGTACCCCTACACGATAAACAGATACTATAATACAAGAAGCGATACTCTTGTCTCCCTCCCTGACGTCTGAAAAGACGATGCTAGCTCCTCTGTCTCTGCCTTTTTTTATTGTTATTATAAGTATCCACCATTCCATCTTGTTCTTGGGTTAGCTAGCTAGAGGACATTGCTTCAAGCTTCTCTCTTGTTTTCTTTTTTTTGCCGGTAGTCAAGTTTTGCACTTTGAGAAAAATGGGTTTGCTGGAGCACTTGGAATGGGTGAATGCTTACGGAAAGAAGCGCTGCAGGAGCCTGTTTTGGAGGATGAGGGCTGCAGTGAAGAAGGCTTTGAAGAATGGGGGCAAGCAGCGGCAGCTCAAGTTTCAATATGATCCTTCAAGTTATGCACTCAACTTCGATGATGGCTGTTGCCATCTTAGAGATGCCGCAAAGAAGTTCATTGCGGAGGCACGAGTTCAGGAGTTCACTGCAGACATCAACAACACAACCTGGGTTTATGTCCTTTGGATCAAAACCAAGTGACCTGGCCTGCTGTTTGTTAATCATAAACAGCCTCGTTTTCTCATGTTTTGCATTTAATGCTCTTTTTTATGTTTCCGGTTTCGTAAATAAGAAAAGCATTGCAAGTTTCCTTTTTTCCTCCAAGGATCTTGTTCTCATCCCTTGGGTTAGCGTTTTGTTCATCCTCAACTTCTGTCACGAGCTAAAACACTCGTAGTTCACACACATTCTTGTCGATTCTCATGTCTTGAGCAAGAACACACGCGTCTATGTAGTATAAATTGTGGCTAAATAAATTGGAGTCACACGGTTCAGGAGCAACATTAAATTGCTCCCCGGAGAAAGCAGGCAACCAGGCACGCGTGTTCTTCACTTTTTGCTAGACAACTGTGTGTTTCATTAATGAGGTAGGGCAGAGAAATGCAGACGATTCTGAGTCATAACGGTCCCCGGTAATCAAAAATAAATGATAGGGTTATATCTGGGCTAACCTTGCCTTGCCATCATCATGACAAACCTTATTAACTTCATACGCAACAAAATACTACCATAACAATCGGTAACTTTAGAAGAAGAAAAAAATGAATTGATGACTGTATTGACAATCTTTTTGTACAACGGTATAAAACCACTGGAACAGCTATGTAGGAGAAAATGGACATCAATGTTAACAAACATCTTTCCATTAAAGTAATACACAGTTTTTAATGCCAATGAGCACAATAACTTCGTCTAGAACCTAAAAGCTCCAAATTGAAATTGAAATGTCACAAGCATTTAAACAGCAGGATCTTCTAATGTAGCCGTGGAAAGGTCATTTATGCGAGGATACGCAGCTTTCTCATCCAGCTGGTTTTGGGCCCATATCAGCATCTTCAACAAGCTTGGAAGTTTTGGATCTGATGCGGAGAAAAAAAAGGTTACCAAATCTAGAGCATAGTAGCATTAACAAATTCTCCAGGTAACAAAGGACATGGCAAGCAATACTTTAAACTCAATTCTTCCTCTCATAATGAATTGCAGGCAGATTTTTTATGAAACAAAGGAAAGTTGTAGGCAGATTCTTGCTCCCAGGATACGCAGATTTTTTGTACCATTTAGTAGTACTCTTTTAAGAAACAACAAATATGTCAATAATAAAAATAAGAAAAATTCTCCAATTGGTTTTTCATCTCAAGTGGGTTCAAATCACAATTCAGTTGCAGAAGATGAACACCACAAATCATTCCTGAAGTTCAAGCCAAATTTTTCAAAGTGCATAGAGATGAGAACAAAGCACATATAAACATAATGTTGGCATTCCGAAAACCATGTTTGAAAAACTGCAAACATATGTTAGCCCTAAAGCAACTTTATAGTGCCTTTGGGGTTTGGGACCTTTTAACATGTTAGCGCTACAAGTTTGAATGCATCTTTTGGGTATATATCTTCAGAACTCAGTTGATGTCCACTAATAGAATAGTGGTTGTTTTATTGAGGTGAGTTTGGCAAAGCTTCTATTATGTTCCAACATTTTACAACACAACAGTTGCTATTCAATAAACACTATCTCAATCACCAAAAACTTTTAGGAAAACATATAAAATGCACACATTTCTTAAGATAAATTAAATAGCCAAACTAGATTTAAAACCAGAGCACAACCAAAATTATATATGCTAAGAAACAGATTTTTGCAGCAAACACAAACCTTTCTCATGACTCTGACTTGTAAGTATAGCTGCATTCACCTCGCTTGCTGTTTTTAGACGCTGTGATATGTCAAGAAGCTCTCCAACAGGACAATTAGAGACATCTTCAAAGGCAAGCAGCGCAACAGTCCTCTCCAACTCTTCCAAAAAGCTTTGCTGGAATCCAAATTTCAAGCATGTGTTAGCACCAAGACTGTGCAAACAATTACAAAAAAATCCTGCAGCAATATTTTCCTATTTTGCATTTTTCCTAACTAGAGGCAATCAAAGTAACGTAATAGCTCAAATTATTAACCCATTAATAAAAATGCCAAATATACTTCTCTAATAAAGTATGACATGAAAATAGAGATACAAAAATTCATTAAATGAGATTTACATTTTCCTCTCCCCGTGGAGCAAGCTCCTCCTGCGCAAACTCTAGAGCTTCTTCTACTTTTCCACTCCGGATTAGTTCTATCAACCGTTGTTGTTGAAGATGGAAGAATAATTGAGGGTTTGTGTCCAATATCTGCAGACAGTATTATAAAACAAATACTAAGTTCATAGAACAAATGAATAAGATGATGAATGAATGCTTTGATGAGTATAAAAATGTTTTGCATCTGATTCTCAGAGTGGTTTTAAGAATTAGGGGGGGAAACAAGTAGCAAAGACACAAAAGGGGATTAGTCAGCAAGAAATAAATAAATGGAAAAATGGGTTTTCCATACAATTTTTCATAAAAAAGAAACAACCACAGGACACCAAACTGACCTTTGGAAATAAATTATTGAAAAAAATGTAGAAACATAAGAAATAACAAGAAAACAAAAATTAGAAGCACAATGAAATGAAAAAACTCAGGAGTAAAGAATATACTTAAACATAATAACATCGTTTTTATGCAAGTCATGTTGCCTTTGTAGCTGATATATTTATGATGTCATCCTAATAAGCAAAGGGGAGCCTTGGTATAACGGTTGAAATAACTACTATGTGACGGAAGGTCACAGGTCCAATTCGTGCAATCAGTCTCTTGTACGTGCAAATCAAGGGTGCCTACAATAGATCTATAATGGGTCTGATCCTTCCCTATACCCCACTATGGCGAGAGCTCTATAGCACCAAACTGCCTTTTTTATCCTAATAAGCATATGTTGTTAAGCAAGCGAGGATAGTTGGGTAGAAGGTCGCAAGATAGCCAAATAAAAGAGGATTTGTCACATTCTATTTAAATTCTGAATGAGCAATGCATGCATTATTATGTGCACTGCTCACTAAAAAAAGGAGACTAAGATACATATAATTGGGAAGTTATGATAAAATTCAGAAAAGAAGAATGGGAAGCTCACCTCGGGATTTAAGTCATTCACTTTTTCAATTGCATCCTCAACATTACCACTTTGTACTGCTTTTTTTACAGCCATTCGATCAGTGATTGTAGCAAGATCTATGTCAGCTGTAGATCAATAAGGACAAGCATAGATTGATAAGGAAGATATCTCATCCCCATCCCCTCCCCCCCTCCAAAAAAAAAGTAGTTCAACAAAGGATACGTTCAGTTCCAGACTCCTTGCGGAATTTCTCTGCAGCTTCAACATAACCCTCAGTGACAAGGAAATTCATTACCAATTTATTCATGTCTTCTTTCCTAATCTTGACATCGTTAAGCTTCTTCTCCCACTCTTCCCTTGTTATCACTTTCTTTGATGCGGCCTTTACACAAATATTTTAAAAGATTAAAAACATTAGTATACCATTGCCATGAAGACATACAGGGGAGTCACTTCATTTCCATCCATCAGGGTGCAGAACATTGTCTACAACCAGTCCATATATAGGCATATATAGCAATACTTCCAGCAAGATGACTAAAATTGACTCCCCAAAAAACATACTTCCCTCCCATACAAAACGATTGAAATTGACTAATGATATTTTGTTGTCCAACAGAGTGACATGTAAGAAAAACAATGTCCAAGCATGCTAAATTCATCTCCCATCGCTTTTATAGAAATTAAGAATCCAAATGCTAGCCATCAGTAGTCAGTAGTTCAGTACAATAAGAAGTACAAGAAATTAACAAAACAGAACAAATCTGAACTACCTTTCCTAGTATATCTTTACAATCACACGGAAATGGAATAGAAAACAAAACATCATTCCCCTTAAATTAGCACAAATTTAAGATCCTTTGCACCACTCACATTAGAAATTAGTACTAGTAATTAGTGATTAAATATAAATAAGTCCATGGATAAAGTTGGGGAAGGAAAAAAAAAGTAGAGAGAGAATGTCAAATACCATTGCCTCGATTTCTGCAAGCTGACGAATCACAATCCAGAACAATGACATCAGTGCACTCGCTCAAACCCCATTTTTGAACCTTAAACGACACACGACGACGTCCCACTCTTCCTGAAAATCCGAACAAGGGCACCAAAGCTGCAAGTCGCAGATCACGTCAACAATTCGAATCAAAACCGACACACTTCAAAACAGTTCTACATCCTTCCGATCAATCATTTTACAAAACAAAAGCTAAAACCATCAAAACCCAGGTCGAAACCCTATTTACGGAAGGGTAAAGCAAATTCCACAAAAGAGGGGGGCAAAAGGAAAAGTAGAAGAGAGAGTAGGAAGTGAATTCACCGCAAAATAATTCGCAGGAAATTGTTTGCTGTTGTCTTCAGGGGAAGTGGTGGGTAGAAAGAAGTGGGAGTGAGAGTGCGTAAATCTACGTTTTCGGAGGGTGCCGCCGATCCCTTCCTTTTCCACTTCTTCGATCGTACGGAACGCAATCCGGGTTCTGCTTTCGACTTCGAAGTCGAACTTGTGCTTCAACGTGATTTGATTTTGCCTTGCTTCCTACTTGGGTTTGGACCCGCTTCATTTCTACCCGTTCTTATCTGGTCCGGGTATGGACCACAGCCTTAAAAGCCCAATTCAACCCCATGGATTAGGAAATTGGTAAATACACCCACCATTTTTTTCCATCCACCTCACTTGTCACTATTCAAAAATTTTAATACCAAAATATCCTTTTATACTACCGGAAATTCGAATTTACGATAGTTCTAAAATAGAATTTTATTGAATTTTAGAACTACTGGAAATTCGAATTTCCGGTAAATTTTTAATATTTTTTTAGAAATTCGAATTTTTGGTAGTTATAAAAATTGAAATTTTGGAAACTCGAATTTCCAGTAGTTCAAAATTGAAAATTTACACTACCGAAAATTCGAGTTTCCGGTAGTTTCATGAAATTTTGCACTACCGAAAACTCAAATTTTCGGCACAAATTTGAATTTTTGAACTACTGAAAATTTGAGTTTCCGGTAGCAGTGGGGTGTATGCGGAAAAATATAAAAAAATGATATTTTTACATTGATCTAACTTTTAAGTGGAGTGGATGGCAAAAAAGAGGGGGGGTGTATTTACCAATCCCCATGGATTATTGATTAAGCAACGGGTAATTGGATCCGATTCGCAATTGGTAATTCGGTTGTTGGATACGGGTTGTTCCTCTTCGCACTAGAGTCGTGGGCTGGTTTATAAGATTCTTAACTTCAACTCTCAAAAAGGATTTTCCGAAATGGCCTCATATATTTTTGGGGCCTTTCTTTCCCCACCCATCGATTTCCACTCCCACACCCTTTTTTGATGTTTTTAAAATTGAATAAAATGTCCTCCAGAAAACTCTTAACAGATACATCCCCTAGGCCCCAGATCCCTTTTTAAAGCTTAATCTTATGGATGGTAAAACTTATATACCTTAAGGAAACTTCTATATTCAATTATTCATCTACTTATACAAAACTATAAAACATAACACTTGGAAAAGGATATAATCACCACAATGAAGGATTTGTGATAAGAATAGTTCACCAAATATTTTCACGTAAAATGATTTTTGTTTATATTCAATGATATAGCTTTTTTATATCTATTGTGGTTTTCTTAACTAAGTTGTAATTATTTCTATCATTTTAATATTATTAACTGTATTAATATATGCACTTTATTTTTTAAAGTGCAGTTAAATTCTTTATCATTTGTTTGTTTATAATGTGTTTTCAAGTTTTTTTGAAAAAAAAAGATATATCAAATTTACTTGAGTCAAGTCAATTCATTAAAAGTTAGCTTAAATATATAATATACGGACTTGGTTGTAAATTTGTACTCTTTCTAATTAAAATCAATACGTGGTTAGATATAATACTCTAATTATATTTTCCCTGATTTAAATGTCCTTTATTGTATAAAAAAAGTCCTTTAATAATAACCTTGAAATATGAAAATAAGACAGAATTCAATGTAAAAGCAAAACAAAAATCCTCCTAAAAAAATAAAAGACTGGAAAATCATAAATTGAAAGTTCGAAACAATTCATGCAATGGGAGTTTATTGTGATATTTTTAAAACTTAGTTGATTTTTGTTTAAAAAAATTAGTTAATTTCACTATCAGAATGCATCTAAATAAGGTGATATATACACGTAAGGGATTCCCAAGTTGATTCTTTATTAAGTCATTTCTACAAGTAACTCGCAAATTAGATACAGTGATCTACTATTGGAATAAAATTTAGTAAATGTTATTAATTATTAATCTATAATCTATAACTATTAATAATGTTATAAAAAAATCTATAACTTCTATAACTATTAATAATGGGGATATCGAAAAATAACTATTTTTAGTGTCTTATTTTATTTTTCCTTTTTGCCCTTATATATCACTATGCAATTTTAATCCTATAATAATAACTATTAATAAAAGAGATATCTAATAATAATTACTTTTGCCGTCCTGCTTTATTTTCCATTTTTGTCGTTATGTATTACTATATATAATAATTTTAATTTAATCCCAAAAATTAAAAAATGGACCGACAAACACACACTTATCGTGTCCATATTTTTGCTAGTTAATTTAAGCTCCTGTTTGGCATAACCGTTTATTCTATAGCTTATGATATAAGTTGTATAAGCTATTTTTATAATCGAAAAAAAATATGGTAAAACTTATTTCATATAAGCTATAAACTATTTTGATAAACTATCATGAGTAGCTTATGAAAAATAAGTCTAAAACAACTTATGAATTAGTCATAAGCTGTGTTCATAAGCTCTGCATAAATTAATCCAAATAGGCACTAAATCTCATGAGATATTGGCCTTGTTTGGATAACAAGCTTAACTACAGCTTATGACATAAACTGTATAAGCTATTTTTATAATAAAAAAAAATTATAGTGAAACTTATTTTATATAAACCATAAGCTGTTTTGATAAGCTATCCTGGGTAGCTTATGAAAAATAAGCTCAAAACAGCTTATGAATCAGTCATAAGCTGTGTTCATAAGCTCTGCATAAGTCAATCCAAACAGACCCATTATAAATTCCACCGAAAACGTGTTAATAACTCCCATATAAGATAAGATGCTCTAGAATTTGAAAAGAAGGCTTGCGGCGGCGGGTCCCCTGAGGAATCCAACTCCTAGCCAGCCAGTAGACGCCGCACAGGTCAACGATATAGTTAACTATCCGGGGTGGGAAGCCAAGCCTTTTAAAAAAGTGATTGACTGATTGGAAACCAATACGACGTCGTACGTAACTCGACGTGTTCATTTTGCATATCCGCGCGCGCACCATAACTTGAACAACAACCCAATCATCGGAGAGTGCACACTTTGTTAACATGCGCACCCCCACCCCACGAAACCCAAACCCTATTTAAACCTACTCCCACGATTCACGTTCGACTTTGTTATCTTTATTTTTCCCCTAACCCCTCTCTCTCCAACTTTATCTCTCTTCAGCTAATAAGGGACGAAGAAAAGTCGCATCGCGAACCTTCTCAGAAACCTCCGCTGATTCTTCACGAACCCGCACCACACCACACGCCACACGCCACTCACCCCCCTTTTCCTCTCGTCTTGGTCTCTGCGGATAATGCGATTCAACGCATTGCCTTTCGATTTCGAGAATCGGCACCGGAGGTTTTGGTTTTTTGAGGGCACGGCTTCGGAGAAAGCGAGTTAGGGTTTTGATTGCGATTTGAGCTTGTTGGGTGCTCTCGATGACCATGGCGGATGACGGATTTGATTATCCGACACTGTTGGCGGACGATGGGGATGATGCCGATGACGATAAGCTTGCTATGGATATCGAATCCTTTCTCAGCGTTCTCGATGAAGATCGTGATCCTTCCGAGGTACGGAAACCTGGACTCGTTCGCTGTAGTTTTGTGCTTGCCCTGAGTCTGAGTGTGTTAAGAAACATCTCCCCATCAATTTCCCAAATGTTGTGACTCGAGGTTACTGTGAATTCCGATCGGGTAGTGGAATTCTAGAATTCATGCTTCGGTGGTCGTTCCATGCTTTGTTTTCCTTGGTTTTATAAGATTGTGGGGTTTCAGTTTCTGATATATTATACTTTGATTTCCCTTTTGTGGTTGTTTTGATTTGTAAAAATTGGTCCGGAGTAAAACTTGGAATCTCCACAGGGCCGGAGGGCCTACTCATTCCAGTGAAGTATATTGGTGTTCATTCCTTTCAGAACAAGGAGTTGGTTCTGTAATTAATGAGGCTAAAGGGGAAACTATTGGCAAATTTGCGTACATACCTACTTTCTACTTTGGCAAAAGTAATTCATTGCGAGTTTTACAACTTTGGAAATTTCAGGAACATTAATTAACGCCAAGGCATGTATATATGCTGAGTACGCAGCTTTGAAGTGATTTAATTTAGTAGAACACCAAAGCAAAAAAATTTGTTTTAAAGAAACTTAGTAATTTTGTCCGTAAGTTATGCTCCCTGGGAAATTCCAATGAAATTTCACTCTAATAAACGAGTTCCACTAAAATTGGAAGGTCCTGATTTTTTAAATCCTCGTCCTGAAAACCATCTCTGATATTTAAAATACTAAAAGTTCCTCCAAACTACTGCTGCTGGTTTGTATGCCTTCATTTTTGCACCATTTGTACAAAGACAATTTATACTTTTTATGCACCTTTTGGTTTTAGTTTCTCGTTGTAATGTGGCAGGATATTTGATATTTTATAACTAGTTTGTGTGGTGTCAGATTTTTTTAAGTTAAATTCTGGAGGTGCTGAATGGGAGTCAGTGTTTATTCTCATAGAGAAAGATGCTTAATGTTTTGCATGGAGGCCGGGAAGTCACAGCTTCTTTTGCTTTATGTTCCTCTTAGAAAATATACCTTTCCTATTGTCTCTCTAAATATTTTTGTTTGAACACATCATTAAAGGATTGTCAAATTTTGAATCTAGTCCTTTATAGCTCTTTTTATTGCCCACATGCCTATTATAATAATTTTCTGCGTATAATGCTGCAGAGTAGTCATGAGGATTCTTCATTGAAAAATGTTTCACCAGGTGAATCTGGCATTCGCGATAATTTTTTTCTTCAAAATGGTATGTAAACTTCTGTGGCCTTTTTGTGGTCATTGCTTCTTGTCCTCGTTTGTTGTAATTGGTCTGTCTAAATTGAGAAATAGGAATTTTCTTTAGTTACTCTGAATTTTGTATGTAATATGTAGTTGCTAATATTTTACAGTAGATTGTTCTTGCCTATTTATTAGGGTCTCAAATGTTTGAAAAACCACTTTTTCCTAGATTTGACTTTAGTGGGTTCAGTCATAGGCTGTTCTCATTTCTGCTCATATGGGTCAGATTCTGGGACCAGGGGCTTAACTAACTCATTTATCTGATTCTGAAGGGAATTTTGTGCTCGACTCTGAACATGAAAACGGGGGACCTTCATCACAGACTTTCTCTTCCCCAAATGCATTTGCTGGTGTTTACATGGGCTCGTTCTCTGTGGTTGAAACTGATGATATTTGCAATGCAGAAAGGACGGGAGTTTCTGAATGTGAGATGCCTGCTTACAGTGTGGGCACAAGTTTCACTGAGGCAAAATCAAACAATGTAACTGTTTGTGGAGATAATTTGAACCTGAGTCCGTGGAAGGGTGAAAATGATAGCCAAATCAGGCATGCAGGAGATGATGTAGAATCTGTCATTGAGAATGTAGATGCAACTTTTGAATATTATGGAACAGTTTTGAAAGATATAATTGGAGTTTCTAGGCAGCAGGAAAATGACGCATGTACATCTTTTGAAATGTCGTTTGTGGATGCTGACAGATCTACACATGTTGCGACTTCAACTGATTCTACTATTTGTCAAGGTTCCGATGTTCCTAGTGATTTTAGTGGGTACTATCCATCTTTGAATTGTTACCAGGGTATGGATGCTAGACCTGTTGTTACCGAAAGTTCTGGTTGTTTGCCTAATGGTGTTTGTCCTCAAGTCTGGAAAAATGAAGAGATGTCAGGGAATATGAAGTTTGCAAAAATGGAGTTCTTTGCTGATACTAATAATGTGAGATGTGGCATGCATTCAAGCACTACTGATCAGATGTCTTTTCAAGATAGCCAATTTATGCCAGCAGATAGTGAATACCCTTCATTTTTTCCTTGTAATGTTCTGTTTGAAGAAAGTGAATCAGTGCAAAATTCTTTTCACAGTGATTATTATTCCGAGTTGAATGCAGGTCAAGAGGCGAAACAATTACCTCGTATTTTCCCTACTATTGGATGTCAGAGTTATGATTTTTTCAAGCATGAGGACAGTGATACAATTGTAACAGCTGATAATGTCAATTATTATCAAGATATTATTGATGAAACTGCTAACAAATTTCCAGGAAGCATGGGAAATTTGAATTTAAAATCCTTAGACAAATCTTTGCCTATTACCCGGGCACCAATTACAGGTGGGAAGCAGTATAATTGTGTTACGAGTGAAATAAAGGGTGAACTAGTTGAACATAGAAGTATTGATTCTCAGCTTTCAAAAAGAAGTACTGAGAGATTGAATGTCGAAGATGACTCTGATATTTGCATTATTGAAGACATCAGTCACCCTGCACCAATAAATCGATCTGCAGAACTTGGGAATTCCCTTAATACGTCACAATCTTCTAGATGTGGTTATACCACCCAACCTTATGTGGTGGGAGGCACAAGACCAAAGGCACGCGATGAGCAATACATATTGCGAGTTGCATTGCAGGTTGGCACTTTTACCTTTGTGGGTTTTATCATGGGTAGACCTTGGCAGTTGCTAGAGTATTCTTTTGACATGCACATAATTTGTTTTGTTCCTCTTTTTGTGTCAATCATGATTCCAAATAATTTTGTATACTGTTAATAGTTATTGGAGGAATGTGAATGGATGAAATTTGGTGGAGTGGAATGCATGTATAATTTAAAATATTGTTATCTCAATTACTTTGGGATGGAATTGTTTATATGTCCTGTGTAGGATGTGGCCTTTTTTTGAGGTGGGGGTGGGTCTTAAAGAATTTGGATGGGTGTTATTGTTGTTTCCCCTCTTCTTGCCTATATTTTCAACTTTTACCATGGCTTATTGGACACATTATAATATATTTGTTCATGTTGTCTTGTATGTCTGAGATTCTGTGTTTGATTGCAGGATCTATCTCAGCCAAAGTCAGAAGTGAGTCCACCAGATGGACTGCTGGCAGTTCCTCTTTTACGTCATCAGGTTACTTTGCAAGTTCAATCTTTGAATTTTTTTATGTAGCCTCTCCTTCAAAAGTGTTCTTATAAGAGTATTTAGGTCTCCCATACATCAGCTCTCAAACTAAATTGAACGTTGATGAGGGTCTTGATGTCTGGATCTGGAATTTGCTAGTCAAACAGAAAGAGGAACATTTTTTTATGATTTATTTGTCTTATAAATGAATGAATTGTATCGATGATTGGTGTTGGAACTGGGTATTTTATTAATGAAAATAGGGACAACCCCCAATTGTTTCAATAATTATTTCATCTCACTACAAATTGTTTCCAAACTTTAAAAAAAACTTATATTTTCCCCAAGGAGGAATTGAATATTGTTATATCAGATATTTGCTTTCCCTCTAACGTTATATGTTGTTTGTTGAATGCACAAATTCTCATGTGAAGTGGTTTGATGTGTGTTATTTTGACTCCCCCAGTTTTTCCTGTGATTTCCTGGTGACTTGCTTACTCTGTATCCCTGGGTCATCCAACTAATAGTAGTTGTTGTTTCAGAGAATTGCTTTATCATGGATGGTTCAGAAGGAAACATCAAGTTTATACTGCTCTGGAGGAATTCTTGCGGATGATCAGGTCAGTGCAATGCTCTTTCAATCTGGGGTGGTTATTGGTTGTCAACAAGTATGTGTTTTCCTTGTCAATTAATTGATTTAGAAGTTATTCTCTTGCAGGGTCTTGGGAAAACAGTGTCAACTATTGCTTTGATACTAAAGGAAAGGCCTCCATTGCTTAAGGCATGCAATATTGCACAAAAAAGTGAATTAGAAACTTTGGATTTGGATGCAGACGATGACCTGCTTCCTGAGAATGGTGTAGTGAAGAAAGAATCTAATGTATGTCAAGATACGTCTAATAGAAATCCAATCATGACCACGAATTTGTTGGTGCATGCAAAGGGAAGGCCATCCGCGGGAACCCTTATTGTTTGTCCAACTAGTGTTCTGCGACAATGGGCTGATGAGTTACATAATAAGGTAACCTGCAAAGCAAATCTCTCTGTGCTAGTTTACCATGGAAGCAATCGAACCAAAGATCCTTATGAGCTTGCCAAGTATGATGTTGTTTTGACGACTTATTCAATTGTCAGCATGGAGGTCCCTAAGCAGCCTCTGGTTGACAAAGATGATGAAGAAAAAGGAATTTATGAAGATCATGCTGTACCAAATAGGAAAAGGAAATGCCCTCCTGGTTCTAATAGAAGTGGCAAGAAGGGTTTGGACAGCATGATGCTTGAGGCTGTTGCCCGTCCTCTTGCAAAGGTGGCTTGGTTTAGAGTTGTCCTGGATGAGGCCCAGAGTATAAAGAATCACAGAACTCAAGTTGCAAGAGCCTGTTGGGGACTTCGAGCTAAGCGTAGATGGTGCTTGTCAGGGACTCCCATCCAGAATGCAATTGATGATCTCTACAGTTACTTTAGATTTCTAAGATATGATCCTTATGCTGTGTATACATCATTCTGTTCCACAATTAAGATTCCTATCAGCAGAAATCCATCAAAAGGGTATAGAAAGCTACAAGCTGTCTTAAAGACTATAATGTTACGTCGGACAAAAGGTAAGACTTGCATGCAAGAATATCACATCATCACTTTAGTGGGTTACTTATTATCCTAGTTTTTCCTCTCTGTCCTAGTGTGTAATCCTTTTCTTTGTGTAATATGTTTCACTTTTTAATTCTACATTCTATGCTTCATCTATGTGATAGAAATCAAATTTGGAACAGGTCTTCATCCTAGAATTTACGTTCTCCTTTTCTTGCACTGTTAGCAATTTCTTTATGCAAGGATTTATTCAATTAAATGATTACCACTAGCACTAGGTTGAATGTTGTTTATAACCATACAATTTTGACCATTTTCTGTAGGCACACTTCTTGATGGGGAACCTATTATTTCCTTGCCACCTAAATCCGTGGAGTTGAAAAAAGTGGAATTTTCACAGGAGGAACGTGATTTCTATTCAAGATTAGAGGCTGATTCACGTGCACAGTTTCAGGTATGATCTATCCTTACTCCTTTGAGAGGTCTTGAATGATTTGAATAGTAATTACTCATGCCCATATCAAGAGGATTTTTCCTTGTATATTTTCACGGTAAGCCTTATTGAATTTCTGCTTCTGCATGTAGGAATATGCTGATGCTGGCACTGTGAAGCAAAATTATGTCAACATTTTGTTGATGCTTCTGCGCCTTAGACAAGCTTGTGATCACCCTCTGCTTGTCAAGCGTTACAATTCTAACTCTCTCTGGAAATCTTCAGTTGAGATGGCAAAGAAGCTTCCTCAGGAAAAACAATTATTCCTTCTAAAATGTTTAGAGGCTTCCTTGGCCCTCTGCGGTATCTGTAATGTATGTTTGACCATATTTTTATATTTGTAAATATATATGGGTTGATGTGACTGCATGGGTACATGCGTGAGAGATTCATTATGTGCATGGATATTTTTTATGTTGAAAAAAATGTGAGTTTTAGAGCAAAAGGAGAAACAAAGGTGATATCAGTTAAGGTAGAACACATTATTCCACAAACTCTAATCAATACTGAAGCTGATCTTATGCTTCTGTTTATTCTAATACTGCAGCTACACAATGACTCTTACAACTTTACATTGGGTTCACTACAAATGGCAAACTACTTAATCCCACACATCTTTCTTAATTAATTATATTATGTATCACTTGCTTGCAATATGATAGTTGTAACTATATACTTTTTTGGGGCGGGGGTAGGGGGGTAATTGATAAAGGTGGAGGTAAAAAACAGAGTGGACTAAAAATGAGGGACACATACTCGTTTTTATTTCTCCTTTCTTTTTAGGAAAGATAGAAAGGATGATTGAGGAATTATTTTAAACCCTCTAGCTTGATGGGAGTTGAACTTAAGATCAATGAAATTATATTCTGTAATTCACATATCATGATTCATGATTAACCATATTTCTTAGAAAATTATTTTGCACTACACTGACTTCTCTGTTCTAACATTATTCTCATATGGTTTCATTGCAGGATCCTCCTGAAGATGCTGTTGTTTCAGTTTGCGGTCATGTTTTCTGTAACCAGTGCATTTGTGAACATCTTACTGGTGATGACAATCAATGCCCTTCTACAAAATGCAAAACTCGACTAAGCATGTCTTCAGTTTTCTCCAAAGCCACATTGAACAGTTCTCTATCTGATCAGGCTTGTGATCATTTGCCTGGTTCTGGTTCTGAGGTGGAGGAATCTGAGCCTTCTCAGACTCATCCACATGATTCTTCAAAAATAAGGGCTGCACTTGAGGTGTTGCATTCATTGTCTAAACCACAACTCCATAGTTCACAAAAAATTTCCGTGCAGAGCACTTCTAGGGAAAGTACTGACTGCAGCTCCTCTTGTGCCGACAATGGGAATTCCTTCAGTGATTCTCCTGAGAGTCAAAGCGTGTTTATGGAGAGAAGCTCTACTGATTCAGTTGGTTCTGTAGGGGAGAAAGCTATAGTGTTTTCTCAGTGGACGAGGATGCTAGATTTACTTGAAGCGTGTCTTAAGAATTCTTCAATTCAGTATAGAAGACTTGATGGAACAATGTCAGTCATTGCAAGAGATAAAGCTGTTAAAGATTTTAACACACTCCCTGAGGTTTGTAAAGTCAGACAATGACTTCAATAACTGAAGTTCTGGATTTTTCATCTCATGAGCATTGGGAGTGATAGTCAACCTCACCTAATGAGAAAAGGCTTTAGTTGTAGTATGGGTATTGGGAGTGAGATACATCAAATGATAATATATTGTTCTCTTTATGTCTTGTTGAATATAATTGTAAAGCTTGATCTGTTGTCTTTCAGGTATCAGTTATGATAATGTCTTTGAAGGCTGCTAGTCTTGGTCTGAACATGGTGGCAGCCTGCCATGTTCTTATGCTAGATCTATGGTGGAATCCTACAACCGAAGATCAAGCTATAGACAGAGCACATCGAATTGGACAGACTCGTCCTGTTACAGTTTTGCGCTTAACTGTGAAGGATACAGTTGAAGACCGTATTTTAGCTCTGCAGGTATTTCTCTGCGTGCTACGTAAGCTATTTTTATTGTTGTCAAGGAAATAAGTTTTGTATTGTTGTAGTTTAGCATCACTGTCTAAAGTTTTATATTTTCTAGTGCCTGATATATGAAAATTTTGAGATGGTTGGTTTTCTTGACTTCAGTGAAAAAAATAATGTTCTTGGAAGGAGATTGGAATACTGATGAAGAATGAGTTAGTGACTTTCCGGTTAAACTGGTTGAAATAATGTTCTGTTTAGCCTTTTTTTGGTTTCCTTTATTTTTTGGGTTGTGTTTGCTTATTTTGTTTATGGTAGCATGCATTTATGCATAACACTGATTCTTAGATGGGGGCACTCTGCTTTGGCGCATCTTTTGAGTTAAACAGATTTGAAGTTGTACAATTATTTAAGTAGTAAAAGAGAAAGAACTCTCAATGCAATGAAGTCTTTATGCTGGTTGATTATACGGCTACATATTAACTATGTTGAGGGACGCAACATTGTGTTCTGGTTCAAAATTTACAAATTTTTAAATTAACATTTTGTTCATTTTTTCTTTTTCTATCAAATTTGCTCACGTGTATTTGTTTAGAAATAAAAATAATATTACAGTAATCCTGAACAAAATTTAGTTGTTTAGAGAGAAATCAGAGAATATAGAATTTGACTAATTATCTGTGTAACTTCCCATTGGTGCACAATATAATATTCTATGCTATTTACCTTTCAATGATGCTTCCATACCTTAAGATACGTTGCATTTGGTTATTTTAGTTCTCTGGTCCCTGCACATTTGTGCATGTATTCTTGTTTTATTTTTAAAAAAAAATATTTATATGCTGTATCTATGCATATTGGTGGTTGCTGACGCTAGAAGATATGTTTTCTTTCTATTATATACTTGCAGCAAAAGAAGCGAAAGATGGTTGCATCTGCGTTTGGAGAGGATGAAACTGGTGGTCGTCAAAGTCGCCTTACAGTGGACGATTTAAAATACTTGTTCATGATGTGATTAGACATACATCCTTAGAGATATAATTTTAATTTTTTTGAATTGGCAATTTTTTCCCTGGGAGTAGGTAGGTCGGTTTTTTTGGTGACAGCAGAAGAAACAGTGAAATTTTCTAACATGGCCTCTGTTGACACTTGACAAGAAGAATATGTGAATTGTCGTTATAGTTAGAGTGAGATGATTCATTCGTTTACCTTGAAATTTTTGTTTAGTCTTTGATATTTGTATAGGTTGTAGAGAGCAGTAACATAGACAGCAACATAGAAATTGTTCTTATTGTAAATAATATATAATAGATAACATTTTTCCCCTTCTGATTCTTGCTCCATTTGGTTTCTTTTGATTTTTGTATGCAATGTTAGAAGTAGGGGTGTTTGTGGCTCGGTTCGGTTTGATTTTGAGCCAAAAAGTCATTTGATCATGAGTTTTTTAAGGCATGCGGTTCGGCTCAGTTCGGTTGGTTTTGTAAAAAAAATTCAATCCGATCCGATTCAAAATAATGCAGTTGAGATTGGATCGGTTTTTGTTTTTTTTTGCGGTTCAAATAGGATCAATCACAGGATCAATCATGGACATTAATTTAAATATTTCTGTTCATTTAGTGCATTGTAACAGTACAAAGAAAATACAAAGATCACATCCCTCACTCTCATAGGTCATAATCAGACTCAATAAAAAATATTACAACTCACTCTCATAAGTCATAATCAGACTCAATAAAGAAAATCACACCATAAAGTCTAACTCTAAACAATTTAACAATACATGACAGGAAAATTAAGTAACAGAGAAGTATATTAAAATGAATTCAAATCAGTAATTATACTACCTTTTTACGAACAAGAATCAATTCCAAATAACAATAATCAAAGTATCAAACACAACTGTAATCAAACATTAATGAAACAGAGAGAGATCAATGAAAGTAACATTAATTCGTGGTGGTAAATAAGAATATTGTCTATATATTGCATGAACCTCATGATAATTCAGATTAAGAACCATTTAGATTACAAGTAAACATAAAGAAAATGTAAAAGGGAAATAAATAAAAGGCTAATGTATTCTTTGATTTCCTAGAAAGAAACCAAGTTAGAGACACAAAACTTCATAGTGTACCATGGTAATTGGTAAATAAGAACGAAAGGGACGGTGGTCGCGGACAGTGGGACACCGATCTGCAGAGGGAAGGGGCGACGGCGGATGGGCGGAGCAAAAGGGACGGTGGTCTGGTTTGGGCGACGGTGAGAAAGGAAAGGGATTCTTCTTCTTCTTTCTAATTGCGGCGGCGAGACTGGAAAGGAAAGGAAGTAAGGACTGAAGGCGTGCGTGAAGTGAGGGTTTTGATTGTCTTATGACTTATGGTGCACTGCAGTGACTGCACATGTAGGATATAACACACCTCAAGTATTTTTTTTATATAATTAGCGGTTCGGTTCTTGAGTGCCCAACCGCAAACCGAACTGAACCGCGCGGTTCTAAAAAATAACAATCCAAAAAAACATTGATTCTTTGCGCTTTTCGGTTTTTTGGATCGGTTTTGGTTTTGTTTTTGTTTTTGTTTTTGTATCGGTTCGGTTTTGAACACCCCTAATTAGAAGAGCACATGACAATTACAGTTAACTGTGCTGTAGGTGTGGGCCTCTTGCTGGGGGTGGTGGTGGTGCCATGGTGGTTTTGGTTTGGCATTTCAAAGTGAACTTTCTGTTGTTGAAGTGTACTTGAAAAATTGTTTAGATTCTCTCAATGGTTGATGTAAAATAGTCCATCGGTTGAATGTGCATTGAATAAGAATAATAGTAGTAATAACTAATAACATATTCTCCTTGTTGAATTCGTGCATAGTTGTTTTTCTTTAGGTGGTTATTCCCAATCAAAAGCTCAAAACTTGAATGAAACTGTTCGACTTCGAACTGAAAGTTCTTTTCACCTGCTTTTAAATGGCGGATGGATTTTTATTCTGCATTTGAAGGGAAAAACAAATACTACCTCTATATGACAAAATCATCAAAATCAAAGAAATGTATTGAAAAGAGTATGGGCATTTAGGACTAATTTCATAATAAAAAATACTTATTTTAATATTTAAATACATTTATATAAAATGATTTATAACACATCCGTAATCTATTTTGTTTTAAATAAATTGCCTTAGGTAGCTTATAAACAAGTGGTTAACTACTATTTAGAATAACTTATTAAGTATTGAATTAAATTGATTATCCAAATAACTTTTTTGATGTGATCATCCAATTTATTGTGACACAATTTAACAAGTGACTATATTAACAATTATAAGAAATGTTAAATTTATTGACTAATGTGACTAATCAAAATTAAATGAACAAAAAAAGCATTGTCATTGTGGTGATGAGTTGCCTCCCCCAACCCAAAAAATGCTAATCTTTCTATTCATCTAATTTTTGTAACAAGGGAATTACGTTTTGTAATATGTTGATCCAATTTTGTTTAAATAAATATTACATACATAATTTTTTTTTATATATGTTCTTTTATAATAAGTCGTTGTCGCATTTATGCCTTTGTTAAGTTATTTTTTTAAGGATCAAGATTCAAACATACAAGTAATTATTTTTTAATCCATGATAATTTTAAATATTGAAAGGGTTAATTACTATATTCAAAATCAGAACGGGATTTTGACAAAAAAAAAAAATCAGAACGGGACGAAAATAAAAAGACAATGTTTGTACCGTTTTGCTTAATTATATAACTTGCGACGTGACTAATGACAAATGGTCCCATGGTCTAGTGGTCAGGACATTGGACTCTGAATCCAGTAACCCGAGTTCAAATCTCGGTGGGACCTTTTTAATTTAGCACAGCTATATATGTTTTTGTTCTCAACGCATGTGGATCTTCCTCTACTGTCTTTATTTTTAGAACTTATTGAGCCAGCATATACAGTACAGATGATAGTATTCAGTTCGGAGATGTTTTACCTGGCTACCTCCCATTTTACTATATTTTCTTGTTTTAATTTCTTTGTTAATAAACTATAAAAGTGTTTTTGTACAGAGTTTAAGTCAAATTTTCACTAATTTTTCAAATTCCAAACCTTTAAAATCACCTCTTATCGCAAATCCATCATAAGCCTTCGAATAAATATCAGCCTATTCAGTGAAAAAGTCGTTATGTCCAGTAGAAAAAGAAAGAATACATAACAATATGATATATATATATATACTATTCTGGATTCATATATAAGCAAAAAAATAACTAATTTATGCATATTAAGATTGTTAGTTACCTATATTTAATTTTTTTGATTTCATCAAAATTTAAACTTCATTCTCTAAAATATATTTAGTAAAAGAGGTCATTGAAATTAAAATTTGCATTAAATAAATGGTATTTCGTGGATAAACTCATAAATAGTATAAAAGTAATTAAAATTTGTTTATATTTTAGACCACTACATTCAAAAAAAAAATTTGCTTATAATTGAGTCCGAAGATATATATTACATGTAAAAGTGCCTGCTCTTCTGCTCACTCCTAGCCACATTAATTGATTCATATACATCTTTTGTGAGAAATCTTTCGTAAAACATATTTTTATATGTAAATATACTCCTCTATTTTAAAATGATTGTCTACTGTAGTGTTTTTATTAAGATTAAAAAAGATAATAAATAAATTAAAAAATTGAACAATTTTATTAAATTAAGAGTAAAATACAATCTTTTTCTTTGAAAGATATTAACATTACACTTCCTTTTTTTTCTTTTTGAAAACACACACTCTTCTCGCCTGAGAGATACTAATATTATACTCTCCTCTCTTCTTGTTTGAAAACACACACTCTCTTCTTTTTAAAGATAACATATGATACACTGTTCTCCATTTTTTGTAATTTTTTATTAACCTAAAAATTAGCTAGCATCAATTAAAATATTTTTTATTACCATACTAACTTTTTATCTTTCATTTTCCTTTTTGTCCCATTTTTTTTCCCATTTCGATTTCTAATTCCTGAAATCAGAATCACCATTTCACTGCCGTTCACCACTACATTGAAACAGTAATTCTGATTTCAGGAATCAGAAATTAGAATGGGAAAGAAAATAAGAAAAAAATACATAAAAATAAATTTTACGTTAATAGAAGATTACAAAAATAAAAAAAAATATATTATATTTTATCTTTGAAAGAAATAGAATATATGTGTTCAAACAAGAAAAGAGAAAAATTTAAAATTGATATCTCTAAAAAAATAGTGTGTTTTCAAATAATAAAATAAAATAAAATATTAATATTTATCAAGAGAAAAAAATATATTTTACTCTTAAATTAATTAAAGAGGTATGGTGTGAAAGGCAGGCTTATCTAGTTTTCCACTGTATACCCGGTCAATGCAGATCCTGGTGCACAGTTTGTCCCACGGATGTGCTAAAATTGCCAATGTGTCTTTTCGTGTTTAAGATTCGTCAGACAACCAATCAAAAAGAGACATTAGTTGTATAATTACTTTTGAAATGCGTGATTTCAAAAGTGCTTAAGTACCAAAGCATGGTGGCAAAAGAGACGTTGATTTTATTTTTGACGTTTATACAACAGATATATTGAGCTAGCTTTACCTTTATCCATAGGGTGTGTCATGCCTTGGGGTCGAAAAATCGGTAATAAATTAATAATTGCGCATTATCATCAAGTTCTAATTTACGCTTGTTTTTGGATGAATCTAATTGAATTCAAATTCACTTATTAAACTCTTAATTTAAATTAACTTGACTATCTATTAGCTAGTAATCTCTGTAGTAGAAATTAATCATTTCTGTTGTTGGTAGTTTTTCCCATTTTCTGTTATTAGTTTGTTATTTCAGTTATCATCCCTTTTGTATCATTGATATAAGCCTATGTACTCTTCTCAAATCAATCAATGAATTGCATTATTCAGTGCATTCTTCTTCTTTCAATCACAATATTATGTCATATTTAAGTATTTAACCAAGATACAATTTTTTAAATTTTAATATATTTTATAACTTTATAAATTATAACTTGAATAATAAAAATATATTAGTTTACACTTAGGTTTAATTAATTTTTGCTTTATCTATTGCGCATGTGCTTGCATACCATTTATGCCAGAATAATATATATCCTAAACATCTTTTAGGCTAAATTCCACCTCTGGATAACTAGCTAGCTAGCTTGAGCAAATGATTGCTTTTGATTAAAATCGAAGAATGAAAAACCAGCAGTACTGATTTGATATAATGCTGTTCTAATTGTTGGGTGGCAAACATGCGTGGACTAATATAAATCTTTAGTTGAGGAAGTTTTTTTTTCTGCAAACAAGTAGATATAAACGTTAATTAATTAAATGAATTACGTATTGTCTCTATGGTCAAGTATAGAAAAACTTTTCTGTAAATACTTCTAATATATATTTTTTAACTAATAGTTTTTTATATAAGTTAAAATTAATTTTTGTTTTTTATATTTTTTAAAAATTATCTTTTTTAACTTCTCTAGAAGCACCTATCAATTTATTAATTACTACTATTTAATAGTTTTCTTTCTTTTACATATATAAAAAATTAAGATATAAAATAAGATTAGTATTTTTATAAGTTAAAAATTAGAACTTTTACATCAAAACACAACCAATATATATATCGCTCATGTAAATTGTAGACGATCGTAGCCCCCCTGTTCTTCGCATGGCCCTTAACTAGTAATAAATTCTTATTGATTTGACAATGATATAGACTCCATATTCCTGTGTGGCATATATCTTAATCCAATTCCAATCTCTCTTTAAATTAAGTGCGCCTTATCTTATCATTACTCCGTTTATAAGTTGTTTTTGTTTTTGACAGAATTAATTGGTTAATAAGATGCTAAACCTGTGAAATATTTAGAAAATTACAAAAGGGACAAATTAATTACTAAGAAGCGGATGCCTATCATTAAATCAACAGTAATACTCCTGTTTATAAGTGTCTAGTTGCCATATGAAGACGTGTCTCCTTATGGATCAAGTTAAATGGCCAGACACAGCTATTTCCGCATCCCAAGAGGTGGAAATTAATTAACATGCTCTCTAGTCATGCTCTGCATGTATTTCAGTTGAAATATTAAACAAGGCGCGAAGCTACAATCACATTAAGCTTATGGAGTATTATAAGTTATTACACCTACTCCCTCCGGTCTCAAATATGGTCTAGATGTATGTATTTTTTTTTCTTATATTTGAGACAGGAGGGAGTCCAGATGCATGTACTTTTTTTCTTATATTTGAGACCAGAGAGAGTATTATTTAATTACATTTAGTGGTCCTAATAATCTGCATATAAAATAATATATATAATTAAAATGAATTCACTGTTGAACAGAGCATCTATTGGCCAATAGATGTTAAGTGTTGAAGTTATGTGTGGCAAATGCTTTGTTAATTAAGGACCCTTTAATTTCACGTAGGACAAAAAAAAATCTATCCTACATGAAATTAAAGAGTCCTTAATTTCATAGACATAAGCTGTCCACTTAATTACATGAGTATGGAGCAAGAATCAAGATTGTGTCACATAATATTATTCTAAATGTCTGAGATCAGAATAAGCTCTTTTTAATTATGCATGTGTTTCATATGACCTTCTTGTCACTCAAATTTCTGTATGTGTCCCTCTCTCAAACCAGTAAATCACTTTATCACTACTATCAAATTGAAAAACTACTTTCAAAAAGCGACTTATTAGAAGGGATAAAATGAGAAATTAATTAATTGCAAAATGAATAATTTAAAGATAATATCCATCCATTGTTCAGCTTAATAAAGTTGGGGTCCAAGTCATATTCAACAACCAACTTGATCACCTCTTCTCTCCATTTCTCTCAGCACTCAGGCTGGGTTCCCCTTATTCAAGTCATAACGCACAAGGTTCGCCACAAAACTCAACCTTTCTACTTTGTGATGATGAGATTCTTGAAAATAGCTAGCTTTTCATTACATATTTTAGAGAGAAACGACCGTTTTGGAATATATACCAAAAGACAATTTCCCTCTATGACATAGGGTCTGTTTGGATTGGCTTATGTAGAGCTTATGAATACAGCTTATGACTGATCCATAAACTGTTTTGAGCTTATTTTTCATAAGCTACTCAGGATAGCTTATCAAAACAGCTTATGGCTTATATAAAATAAATTTCACTATAATTTTTCTTTAATTATAAAAATAGCTTATACAACTTATGCCATAAACAATAGATAAACTTGTTATCCAAACAGGGCCATATTCATCAACCAACAAGAATATGGTCGTTGGTCAATATGTAGAAAGATATATACTGCATGCCTTGTGACTTTGTATAGTCTTTTCGATATGACTATGCACATGGAATAAAGACTTTGCAACATTAATTTTTTTCCCCCTTTGAAATATATACTATCTTTGGTCTTATATATAAGAAACATAATACTAAAATCACACAAACTAACAAATACATTGAAATATATTATTTTTCATTAATGATGTTATCATTTTAATTTTTTTCCCTTGCATTAAATGACTAAATGTGACATAGTATAATTAAGTGGTGTGATAATTAATTAATAAGGGTAACATTGGAAAGAAACAATTAATTTTGTTAAAAACAAAACATTGTTTCTTATTAAAAAAAACTAAAAAAAAATCACTTTTTATTTCTTATAAATAGGACTGGATATATGGCGGGTATGGATATATAGTTGTTTTCTAAAATTGGTATCTTAATTGAACATTAATAGAAGAAATTATAGGTACTATATAGATGGGTTGGAGTGAATAAAGAGGTCACGAGCTCAAATCGTGTCACTAATATAATATAGTAATTACTAATATTTGTCTATAAAAAATACTAATAGAGATATTATTTGTAATTATAAGACACTATGTATTTAGTAGAGTAATTATAGACCCTAGCACAAAGGTCACACACTCTTGAATTAATTTTTTTTTTTGATATACAAACTCTTGTTTTTTTTTATCAGCATCACAAACTCTTGTATTAAATATGCCAAAGTAATAGAAATTCTCTTTCATGTGTTTCTCTTTCTCCTACTACTAACATAAGCAATACCAAAAATTGAAATTGCACAACCATCGTATCAGCATTGTCGGTGAGGAATTGCGTCACAATTTTCTCGGCCAGAGGTGCCGACGACGACTTCTCCGATGTCCCTACACAATGGCAAATAATTTTTCTCTGAGACTATATATAATACAATATTTTGAATATTATTATGGTTACTCATATATTGTCAGGTGATTTTTAATCTTGAAATCACAGTCGCTGATATTTGTCATTATATATATCTAACGACAATTGTAATTACTAGTCCAAGGTTGCTCCACAATTTCTGTTATTCTATTATCTACTATCAAAATATAAAAGGTTGCACCCCTTTCATGGTAGCGCATATTCGGATGTAAGGGTGGAGTCTAGGAATGTCAACCAGGTGGTGTCAGACACTAACTTTGTGATCCAACGAAATTTACACCTGTAGAAAGTCTCACACCCGTATTGTGACCCAAAAAAAATGTATTATGTATTATGTATATGTATACCCGATAGAACATGTATTATGTATTATGTATACCAAAAAACATGTATTATGTATACCCGATAGAACCACAACTGGGATAAATATTCATAGTTCAACCGTGGACCTATATCTGCAAGAATATTTATGTATACACAAATATAAATTTTTTAATATAATATTTATATATGAAATATCTATATAAAATATCACTTTCTTATCGCATTCTAGAATTCCATAATGTGTATAGAAAGCAATATGGTTTTTATTTTTTAAATTCAATTTAATGATGTATATTTAAATAATTAAAATATTATTTGGGTCAACAGGCCAGCCCAACTCACCACGAGCCAATGAAAATTTTGGTGGGCCAAAATATGTCCGGCTCTATATTTTGCTAGCCCAATCCTTTTATATATCAGGCTAAATTGGCCGACCATTTGGACGGCTCTAATGGCAGTGGAGGGTGTTAGATAATAGTTACAGTGACATGGAGGGTGCTTGCTGGCTGTGGCTGCCCCTAGAAAACGGTGCTTATACGTGGACACCAAAACACCCACACTCCACCCGATGACAATGAATAATATGAGGAGTGTGGGTGTGTGATGGGTGTACAGTGATGGTTAGTATAACATTTTTGCCTAGAAAATTGTAAGAATGTTCCCAATAAGTTTTTTAAGTTTCTTTTTACTGAAACTTTTTTAAGTTAATAAACAAAAAATTAAACTGAAACTAATTTTTGGTTTTAAAACTTCAAAGTTTAAAGCTAACAACCAAACTGACAAAGTCATTAATGTTCTAGTCTAGTTTTAGATTTTTTTTAATGAAAAAAGTGAAAAGATAGTACTCCCTTCGGTCTTTTTTATCCACCGTCTAAGTTTATTTCACTATAATTAAAGAATCAATTAATTAATAAATTTTTTTCTATTATATTCTTATTTTTTCACTATCTCATTTTATCTCTCTATATTAATGTGTCACATCATTTTAAATATTTTCATCCCTTTTTATAAATCATAGTGAAACAATTAGTGTTAGTAATAAATTTATATTGTTGGAAAGTAAAATAATTTTTTAGAGTAGATGTATTATTTAATTAGTCATTGGACTTCTCAACTACTAAATTAATCAATTTTATAAAAAATGTGTAAAACAATTAATAGGACTAAGGGCATAACTACTAACATATAACCTTAAACTATCAAAACGACAGATAAAAAAGAACAAAATTTTTCTTAAAAAGTGACAGATAAGGAGTAATTCATTGAACAAAATAAATCAAATTGAGGCACACGTACAGGCGTCTTTCTAACAATTTACTCTTAAATATCAAATCAAAATCAATCTTATAAGACAATCAATATTAAATGCAGGGATCCTTAAATTAATGAAAGATAAAACTTACGTCATAAAAGTGGGACATGAAAAAAACACAAGGAATCCCGATATCTTTGATGTACTTTGATGTCATGAATAAGAATGTAGAACACATATAATCGATTCTTAAACAAGGACTAGTGTCATAATTCTGACGGGTAAATTCTCATTAGATCATGTTGACCAGGTTTAATTTGTCTATTACAATGCGCTGTTCTTACATGGTAGAATCATTTGCCAAATAATAAAAGTATAGAATTTTTAGGAAATCATTTGATGGGATTGATACTTATAGAATAAAAAATAAGAATAAAACTAAGAAAGAAAGATGGGTCATCAGTCATGGGTGCACTCTCAGTTTAGGGATCTCGATACTGATGGTGATGTTACAAATACCATAAATAAATAAATAAATTAATTAATAAATATAGTGAGCTATGCTTTTTTATGTTTCCTCAACTCTTTTTTCTCCCTTTATTCTCTTGTAAGTTCTATCTGGTCCCTTTCTCTTCATATCTTTCGATATGTTTCCCACTAAATTGAAAAAAGATTACTATTTAGTTTTGGCGATCGATGTACCATTGATTTGTTTGATTTCTTCTCCATTGTCGTTTAACTACTCAAACTGTGGGTGGGGGGCACTGTAGTTCTTAATATACATTTGCCAAAGAAAAAGTGAAACCTGTTTGATTCTAAAAAATGACACAACATACCTATCTATGATCTATCGAATCTATTTGGCATAGATTAATTAGGACGATCAATCATATCATGCATACACATTCCCCCCCCCCCCCCCCCCCCTCTTCTAAACTTAATTGGTTTTACATGAATAATATAAGGAATATTTATCAAAACCAAAAATGTCTCTGAAATCCATCCTTAAATTTATTCAATGTGACTACATGATTTCAAGTGCAACCACTAATATTATCCCAATTGGAGGTTCCACTCAATCTTGTTCCATGCATGAATGCTCTGGAAGCTACCTAACATCCATGACAAGCATATATCATATCATAATAAAGCCAGTCAAGAAGAGAGGGAGAAGGGATAAAGATGTTGCCAGGTAGGACTCTCTCATCCAATCCTGCTTTTCTAAAATTTCTACCCCATGATATGGCCCATCAATGAAGCATTGCATTAGTCCCCAATCAGTATAAATAGGGGCATGTAGTTCTCTTTGTCTATCAACCAAACCAAGTTTCAATCAAGTTGAAGCAATCTAAAACTATTTGTTGTTGTGAGGTTTCCATATAATAAATAAATAAATAATATAAAGATAGAATGAACAGATTCTACACTTTGGCTTTTATAGCACTGTTTTTATCTTTGAAGCCAATTATTTCTTCTAGAGATAGGAAATTGGGTGGTGGGAGAAAATTGAGCTATGGGGATAATGGTGATCATCTTGTGACTAACTTGCCTGGCCAGCCTCCTGCAGATTTCCAGCACTATGCTGGATACGTCACAGTGAATGAAACCAATGGAAGAGCACTCTTTTACTGGTTTTTTGAGGCCATGACCAAACCTGAAGAGAAGCCATTGGTTTTGTGGCTTAATGGAGGTAAGGGTCATCATGCTTTAGTGGTAAAAGTAGATATATAGTATATACTAATTGATGTCTTTCTTTACTGTGAGACATCGTATAAATATCTATAAAAAAAATATGTATTAGGACTTTGGACCTCATTGTGTAAACAAAATTTGAGTAACAAAATTTGACCAAGCTCATTTTGTTTTTACTTTTCTTAAGTGGTGGGGGGAGAGTGTGAGGTGGCTTTTGTTTTCAACTTACTTGAAAAAAATTCATAACTCTGCAGATTTCATTAGCTGTTCTTTCCTTTAATATATGTTCTCTGCTGAGGTGACAATGTGCTTTTTTTGTGACATAGGTCCTGGGTGCTCTTCTGTGGGATATGGAGCAACACAAGAGATTGGCCCATTTTTAGTGGACACAGATGGCAAGGGCCTTAAATTTAATAACTTCTCATGGAACAAAGGTACGAGGACCACAAACATATATATTTGTTAATATGCTTTGTGGCACAGTCCACCTCATCACTTTCTATGGCAATATACTACACATTAGTGCTCCATTATTTGTCCCTACAGAGCATTGTTAATTGATGCTTAGAATGCTTGATATATGTGAAATGTGATCGTGCAGAAGCCAACGTGTTATTCCTGGAATCTCCTGTTGGAGTTGGCTTTTCCTACTCAAATACAACCAGTGAATATGCAAAATTGGGAGATGACTTCACAGGTCTTCACATTAAGCTAAATTTCTTTGTTGTATAATGATTAGCAAACGTTACACTTTTTTCTGGTTAAAATTTCTATTGTTCCTAGCTGATATAAAATAATGACAAAATTAATTGTGCTCTATCGACTGTTTGAAAACAGCTAATGATGCTTACACTTTTCTGCACAATTGGCTCCTCAAATTTCCATCATATAGGACAAGGGAATTTTTCATAGCTGGGGAGAGCTATGCAGGTATTGAAATTAACATCAGATCATCTAACCTTTCATTTTTAGTCCTCTTAATTGATCATGAAACATGTTCAATTCAGGAAAATATGTACCGGAGCTGGCTGAACTCATCCACGATAGAAGCAATGACCCTTCCCTTCATATTGATCTCAAGGGCATTATGGTATGGTCCTACACAATTTGAAAAGCTAACTTTAAGTGCTAAATAAAAAACAAAGTATAAAGAATCTCGCTTTACTAAGAATATTATCCTTGTGTTTCTACATGCATGTCCATACTTTGTTTTATCATTTGAAAAATAGATCTAGTACTCACAAGTCACATCATGTTCTACTACCAATAGATGAGCATCTTTGCAAAGAAAAATATGTATTTTTCATCAAAAATATGCAATGAACCCTTCTCATTTGGCACTAGGCACAGTATATTGTAAATAACATAAATATGAAGGGCGCAAAATTCTGCCTTTTTAATTTTTGGGCAGCTGGGAAACCCTGAAACATCTGATGCTGAGGACTGGTTAGGACTGGTTGATTATGCTTGGAGCCATGCAGTGATATCTGATGAAACATACAAAACAATCAGAAGGAGTTGTGACTTCAACAGCAGTGATCCATGGAGTATTAAAGATTGTAGTGAAGGAGTGGATGAAGTGCTCAAACAGTACAACCAAATTGATATCTACAGCCTCTACACCTCTGTATGCTTTGCCAGCACAGCACGTTCAAATGATCAATCCATGCAAATGGTGATGAAGCGCTCATCTAAAATGGTGAGTGAAGAAAACATCATCAGACAGTGTTTGTGTTTATCCATTGAGGTGTTAAGGATGTTTAATGTGTTCTTTCTAGAGAGCTTATATGTACTAACTTGTTTTTAAAAAAATTACTGAAACAAATATTGATGGGTATTTTATTATTAGTTTTGAATTGTGTATGTGATTTGTTCTGACACTTCCTTGTGGATTTGGTTGACTAGATGCCTCGTGTCATGGGGGGTTATGACCCATGTTTGGATGACTATGCTAAAGCATTTTATAATAGACCAGATGTTCAAAAGGCCCTTCATGCCAGTGATGGTCACAATCTGAGGAATTGGAGTATTTGCAAGTACATATTGTCTCATTTTTCATTTTCTTTTGGCCATGTTAGAGAAGTGTACTTATATCTTAATAAATTAATTAACCCTCTTTTTAATTGTTAATTAAAAAACAGCGACGACATATTCAATGGTTGGGCTCAATCAAAGCGTTCTGTTATCCCAATTTACAGGAAGCTTATTTCAGCAGGACTTAGGATTTGGATTTACAGGTAATTACATCAAATATTATTCAATTTCAACATTCAGATTCAAGGCCATGTCCTGTTCTGCCCTGCCACATTGTCTCATGCATTTTATTTTATTTTTTTATATTTTCATTATTGATTCGTTCAGTGGAGACACTGATGGTAGAGTGCCAGTGTTGTCAACTAGATACAGCTTAAGTCTTCTTGGTTTGCCTATCACCAAGCAATGGAGGCCTTGGTACCATGAAAAGGAGGTAAGGGGTCTTCAATTGAAGCCAACCATACTGATACTGCTTCATTTCTTTTACTTAAAAAAATGCTGTCCTTATCTTTACCTAAATTATAGTATAAAAAGCTTTTATAACACTTTATCTAACTATTAATTTAATTATAGTATATTTTTATTAAGAATTAACAGGTAGTATGAATATGTTTTATGTTGGGCAATATTATTCTGTTTAGAAAAAGCCCATTAATGAATTTGCGTTAAAAGATCATGTTTCTAAGTATCACATATAGATCAAACATTTGCTATGGATATGATATTCATTTATTTTTTTAATGAAATTTTCTCTCTTGCAACAGGTTAGTGGGTGGTATCAAGAATATGAGGGGCTAACCTTTGCGACATTTAGAGGAGCTGGCCATGCAGTGCCCTGTTTTAAACCAAGTAATTCACTGGCGTTCTTCTCTTCCTTTCTTGTTGGAGAATCACCACCCTCTACCAGATAAATATCAAGACTCTTGATCTTGGATGGTCTTTGTGGAACCCCTGAAAGAAGATTTTGCTCTTACGTGCCAACACTAGTTGTTCATCTTATCAAAATGTCAAGAATGCAAGTACAAGTATATAGAATATATGATATGAATAAAAGAGTGTTAGTAATGTCTCTGATTGACCAAAGCAAAAATCCTATTTTTGTCTTCTAATGCAACGTACTCTGCTGCTATTTTCGTATAGTTCTTGGCATAGCCTAAATTGGGCAATTGCATTGTTGATCCCTTATCACCTATTGTCATACACCGATTATGTTAAGCATATTATATACAGTTATTTATATATAACTAAAATATAAAATGTTAACTATAATTAATTATTTAAAGGAAAATAATTAAATCACACAAAAAATTATAAAATATTAACTACCAAGTCTAAAACATATATAAAATAATATTAAGTATTAAATATAGTTTAAAACAATACCCTTAAATAAAATTATACATTATTAAATGTTAAATTTTTTAGTTACTATTTTAGAAAAGTATTTCGAGTTTAATAACTATAAACAAATAATATAAATAATTTGTGTGTAATTATTAAACTCAAATATTATAAATATATTTAATAATACTTTAAACATATTATATGTCCTTCTGTAAAAATAAGGCATATTATACGCCCTATTACTTTTTTATTATAACTCTTTCTGTCAATCCTGAATAGTAAATACAAAATACTTAAAAATGAAAAACTGAAACTTCATCAAATTATATGTGTAGAAAAGTTTATATTTATTAATTTAAAATTACTTCTTTATAATTAATATTAAAATTATTTTATGGAAATAATATATTATTAAATTTCACTTAAGAAAATATGAATGATAACATTAAATTTTATAAGTTAAGAAATTTTAAATTCATTGAATAAAACTGTATATTATTAAATATATCATTTCATATAAAATTAATATTTATACATTAAAACATTTAATGTTAACGTTACTTCACGACAACATTAATTATTATATTTGAAAAAATAATTGAAATTAATTATATGACACCATAAATTATATAAAATATTAACTATCAAATAAATTTTTTTTGTCATGATATTAACTATCAAATATAAATCTTTTATACTTGACAGTGGAGGGACCCACACAATGCCTAGTGAGCCCAGCCCCTTGGACCATCACTTTTAAAAAGAAGCCACCAAAAACAAATTAACTACTATTTGAGCAAAAATGTATTGAGCTTAATAATTATAGACAAATAGTATTAACAGTTTTTGCATATACTTTGAGTGTATAGTTATAATTAATAATACTTTATACATATTATATGTCCTCTTATTTGTATAACCCTTTCTTTCACTCTTGATACAAAATATTTAAAAATTAAAAATCCTAAAACTTTTTTTATTGGAAAAAGAACCTTATATTTAAAATTAAATTTTTATTAATTTAAAATTTCTTTTATATAATTAAAATGTTAAATATTAATATTATTGAATGGCAACTTCAATTATTAACTCAGAAAATAAAAGTTACTACATTTGGTCTCGTATATAAGAGAATTTAGGTGTAATCAAAAAATATGAGAGAATTTAGGGTTATTTTTTTGGTTCAAATGATAAGAAACACAAACCTATTTTAAATGCATCAATTGTATAAAATTCTTTTTATATCCATTGAAGAGAAAATAATATACTTGAAAATTAGGAGTGATTTAATATCATTAAATGTATAAGCCACCATTTTAATCTTTTTTAAGGATAATTTTGGAATAAAGTTTATATTAATTACAACTAACTCATTTAACTACCTTGTATTAGTCTTAGTGAATTAAGTATTTGTCTCTTATATATGGGATAGGAAGTAGTATATTTTAATAAAGTTGACTTGAGAAAATAATCAATGACAATATTAGAGTTCCTAAGTTACGAAACTTTAAATGCATTGAATAACACTGCATACTATATTAAGTATATTATTTAATATAAAACTATTTATAGAATTATATCAAATGTTAATATTGCTTCATGACAACATTAACTATTAGCTTTAGAAAACATAATTGAAAATAATAAAATGACGTGATAAATTATAAACTATTAACTACCAAATATAAAAATGTTATGATAATATTAAGTATTAAAATCGGTGAATAACAACAATAATAGTCAAATAATTTAAAAATACATGAATATTACCGTATATTATTAAATATTAAATTATGTTATACATTAATTAGTGATTGTTTGAGGGAAAATATTTTGAGTTTAATAATTATATACACAATAGTATAGAATAAGTAAATTTTAAATAAATTATCATTGTATATAATCATTAAACTAAAATATTCTAAACATTTTTAGTAATACTTTAAACATATTATACGTCCTCTTTTTATTTATTATAACTCTTTCTTTCACTCTTAGTATAAAATATTTAAAAACATAAAATTGAAATTTCAACAAAATACCTGCAGAAAAGCTTATTTTAATAAATATTAAATTAATTTCACATAATTACAATTATTTTATTGCAACAATAATTATTAACTTGAAAAAATAATTTTATTTTAGTAAATTTCACTCTTGAGAAAAATTTAATGATAACATTAAATGTAGTCAATAACACAGTATATTATTTAATAATAAATTATTATATAATTAAAATATTAAATGTCAAGATTATTACACGATATCATTAATTAATAGCTTGAAGAAATAAATGAAAATAATTAAATGACGCCATAAATTATAAAGTAATAACTATAAAATATAAATGTTTTATAGTATATAATAGTAAAATTAAGTATTAAAGTTGGTCAATAACAATACTAATTGTGAAATAATATAAAACACTATATATTATTGAATAAGAAATTTGATATATTTTGTAAAAACAAATTGATATATATTAATTAGTTACTGCTTGAGAGACAAAATATTTTGAGTTTAATAATTATAGATAAATAGTATAATAATTTTTGGCAGATTCGACTCCCTCATCCTATTCTATTTTTTTTGGGTCAAAGTATCATTTATAGAATAAACCTAACGACCCTTACATAATTAGGATACTAAAATAAAGGTATCACAGCAGTGCACAAAAGATAATGAATAACAATCCTATTCGCTTTACAAAATCTCTACACCGTGATATGGGCCATCAAAGAAGCAATGGTCCCCAATCAGTATAAATAGGGGCACGTAGTTCTCTATTTCTATCAACCAAGTTCTAATCAAGTGGAAACAATCTAAAATTATTTGCAGTTGTGAGCTTAATTTCCATATAATATAATATATAGATTAACATGTCAAGTTTCTATGCTTTGGCTTTTACAGTACTGTTTTTATCTTCGAAGCTTGTTGTTTCTTCTAGAGATAGGAAATGGGGTGGTGGGAGAAAATTGAGTTATGGGGATAATGGTGATCATCTCGTGACTAACTTGCCTGGCCAGCCTCCTGTAAATTTCCAGCACTATGCTGGATATGTCACAGTGAATGAAACCAATGGAAGAGCACTCTTTTACTGGTTTTTTGAGGCCATGACCAAGCCTGAAGAGAAGCCATTGGTTTTGTGGCTTAATGGAGGTAAGGGTCATGCTATGGTAATTGGTGGTAAAAGTAGATATATGGTATATACCAATGTCTTTATTTACTGTGAGACATAGTATAAATATAAAAAAAAAATATTTTGGATAAAACCAAATCTGAGTAACAAATCTATGAACAAAATTTGACTGAGCTCGTTTAGTTTTTCATTTTTCTTAAGTGGTGGGGGGATAGTGTGAGGTGGCTTTTGTTTTCAACTTACTTGAAAAAGTTCAAAATCTTGCTGATTTCACTTGCTGTTGTTTCCTTTAACATATGTTCTCTGACGACGGACAACGTGCTTTTTTGTGACAGGTCCAGGATGCTCTTCTGTGGGTTATGGAGCAACAGAGGAGATTGGCCCATTTTTAGTGGACACTGATGGCAAGGGCCTTAAATTTAATAACTTCTCATGGAACAGAGGTACGAGGACCACACACACACACACACACAAATATTAATAATTTAATATGCTTTGTGGCACAGTCAACCTCACCGCTTTCTTTGGCAATGTATAAAATTCGGATGATGTACCACACATTTGCGCTCCATTATATTATATGTCCCTACAAAGCATTGTTAATTGATGCTTAGAATGCTTAATATATGCAGAAGCCAACATGTTATTCCTGGAATCTCCTGTTGGAGTTGGCTTTTCCTACTCAAATACAACCAGTGAATATGAGAAACTGGGAGATGACTTCACAGGTCTTTACTCAAGCTGAATATCTTTGTTAATTTTCTCTTGTTCGTAGCTGATACAAAAATACTGATAAAATTAATTGTGCTCTATCGACTGTTTGAAACAGCTAATGATACTTACACTTTTCTGCACAATTGGTTCCTCAAGTTTCCATCATATAGAACAAGGGAATTTTACATTGCTGGGGAGAGCTATGCAGGTATTGAAACTAACATAAGATAATCTAACCTTTAATTTTTAGTCCTCTTAACTGATCATGAAACATGTTCAATTCAGGAAAGTACGTACCGGAGCTGGCTGAACTCATCCACGATTGGAACAATGACCCTTCCCTTCATATTGATCTCAAGGGCATTTTGGTATGGTCCTATACAATTTAAGAAACTTACTTTAAGTGCTAAATAAAAATCAAGCTATAACTAAGAATATTTCCCTTGTAGTTCAGCATGCATGTCTATACTCTATACTTTAGTTCCCTCTGTATCATTTGAAAAATATATGTCGTATTACTCACAAGTCACATCATGTTCTACTACCAACAGATGAGCAATGGCATCTTTGCAAAGAGAAATTTGAATTTTTTATGTTTCATCAATAATTACGATTCAGGGTTTAAGATCTGGTAGTTTATGGATTGAACCCTTCTCAATTGGCACTAGGCTAGGCACAGTAGATTGTAAATAACATAAATATGAAAGGCGCAAAATTATTCCATTTTTATTTTTTGGGCAGCTGGGAAACCCTGCAACTTCTGATGCTGAAGACTGGTTAGGAATGGTTGATTATGCTTGGAGCCATGCAGTGATATCTGATGAAACTCACAAAACAATCAGAAAGAGTTGTGACTTCAACAGTAGTGATCCATGGAGTAACAAAGATTGTAAACAAGGAGTGGATGAAATGCTCAACCAGTACAAACAAATTGATATGTACAGCCTCTACACCCCTGTCTGCTTGGCCAGTAAAGCAAGTTCAAATGATCAATCAATGCAAATGGTGATGAAGCGCTCATCTAAAATGGTGAGTGAAGAAAACATTATCAGACAGTTTGTTTTAATGATGTTTAATGTGTTCTTTTTAGAGAACAAAATTACTGAAACAAATATTGATGGCTATTTCATTAGTAGTTTTGAATTGTGTATATGAGTTGTTCTGACACTTCCTTGTGGATTTGGTTGACTAGATGCCTGGTGTCATGGGGGGTTATGACCCATGCTTGGATAACTATGCTAAAGTTTTTTATAACAGACCAGATGTTCAGAAGGCCCTCCATGTTAGTGATGGTCACAATTTGAAGAATTGGAGTATTTGCAAGTACATACTGTCCTCCCATATTTCACTTTCTTCTGGCCATGTTAGTTAGAAGTGTACTTATATATATATATCTAAAGAAATAAATTAACCCTTCTTTTAATTGTTGATTAAAAACAGCTACGACATATTCAATGGTTGGGCACAATCACAGAGTTCCGTTATCCCAATTTACAAGAAGCTTATTTCAACAGGACTTAGGATTTGGGTTTACAGGTAATTAAATCAAATACTATTCAATTTCATCATTCAGACTCAAGGCCTTTTTCTGTGCTTTCCTGCCACATTGTCTCATGCTTTTTTCTTTTTCTTTTTATCTTTTCATTATTGACCCGTTCAGTGGAGATACTGATGGTAGAGTGCCATTGTTGTCAACCACATACAGCTTAAATCTTCTGGGTTTGCCTATCACCAAGCGCTGGGGGCCTTGGTACCATGAGAAGGAGGTATGAGATCATCTTTTGAAGCCATGCATACTGCTTCATTTCTTTTGCGAAATCAAAAAATAATGTATTTATCTTTACCTAAATTACAGTATAAAAAACTATTAATTTAATAACACTTTACAGGCCATTAATTTAACTTCATTATAGTATATTTTTATTAAGAATTAACAGGTACTAGTAGATGATTATGCTTTATGTTGGGCAATATTATTCTGTTTAGAAAAAGCCCATTAATGAATTTGCGTTAAAAGGTCATGTTTCTAAGTATCACATATAGATCAAACATTTGCTATGGATATGATATTCATTTATTTTTTTAATGAAATTTTCTCTCTTGCAACAGGTTAGTGGGTGGTATCAAGAATATGAGGGGCTAACCTTTGCGACATTTAGAGGAGCTGGCCATGCAGTGCCCTGTTTTAAACCAAGTAATTCACTGGCGTTCTTCTCTTCCTTTCTTGTTGGAGAATCACCACCCTCTACCAGATAAATATCAAGACTCTTATATACAAATATATGTATGATATGATATGAATAAAAGAGTAGTGTTTCCGATTGACCAAAGATAAATCATCTTCTAAAGCAATTAGTGTCCTCTGGTGCTATTAATCGTACGGTTCTGGGCATCTTGTTTTTACTCACAGAATTAATTATAATAAAATTGGAATTATAAACTCTCACGAATCTAAAACAAATCCAACTAAAAGAATAATCTCAGCGCATGTTTGGATGGCAGTTTGAGTTGCCTCAAAGTATTTTTAGATTGCTAAACTAATTATGCATGAAATTTGGTTTCCAATTAGTTGTCTATTCAAAAGTCAGTTTGGTCTTAAATCTAATTTAGGGTCTGTTTGGATTGGCTTATGCAGAGCTTATGAACTCAGCTTATGACTGATTCATAAGCTGTTTTGGGCTTATTTTTCATAAGCTACCCATGATAGCTTATCAAAACAGCTTATGACTTATATAAAATAATTTTTATTATAATTTTTCTTCGATTATAGAAGTAGCTTATACAACTTATGTCATAAGCAGTAGATAAGCTTGTTATCCAAACAGGACCTTAAAATAAAAAGAAGGCTTTAATATTAATTTGGTCCATGTAATATAGGAAGTTTTTGAATTAGGTCCCTATAAAAAAAATCAAACTTTTTTTGTTCTCCTTTTTTTTTGTTGATTTTAGTCCCTGTAGGAGTTGACCGCTGATGTAACATTGTGAGGTCTCTATAAAATTCCTACGTGACACTTCATTAAACCTACGTGGCTTACACATCACCTGACACATACCTATAAAAATATTAAATTTTGAACTTAGTCCCTCCTAAAAGAACGTGTTTTGAATTTAGTCTCTCTCTTTCTCTTCCCCCTCCACCAGCCCCACCTCTTTCTCCTCCTTCTCGACCACCACCCCCATCCCCTCCTCCACCACCCCCACCTCCTTCTCCTCCCTCCTCCCTCCTCCTCCTCCACCACCACCACCACCCCACCTCCTTCTCCCCCTTCTCCACCACCTCCTCTCTCTCTCTCTCTCTCTCTCCTCCCTCCACCGGCAACATTCACAAGCTCAGTCAACCAATTCCAATTTCCAAATACACAATCCAATGCCAATAATTACATCTATAATTACACTCAAAATTCAGAACACATAATATTATTGAAAATTCGATCTCCATTGCTTCAACCATCACAAAAAACGCATTGCACAGCGAGCAAAATCGAAGCACAAAAATCACAGATCTGTAATAAAAAAGAGAGAAACCAAACCTCGAGAGGAAGGCTTATAAAAAAGAGAGAACAAACCTCGAGAGGGAGTCTTGATGTGAGGCAAATTGGGGCGCACTCCACCTAGATATGAACCCCATTATAATACTTTTTTTTCCATTTGTTTTCTTGTTTTTTCCATTCCATTTGTTTTCCTGTGCACAATGGAAAAATGGGTTGTATCCGTAAAAAAAAACATGGAATATCGGTGGTGGGGTGGAGGGAGGAGAGAAAGAGGAGGAGGTGGGGTGGAGGGAGGTGAGAGAGAGAGAAGGTGGGGAGGGAGGAGGTGGTGAGGGTGGAGGATGGAGGAGAAGGAGGTGGTGCAGGTGGTGGTGGGTGAGGTCCGAGGAGAGAGAAGGGTGGAGAAGGGAAAGGGGAGAGAGAGTGTGTGATGCTGACGTATCAGCTTACGTGACGCTAACATAGCTATTTAAATAAGTCACATAGGCACTTGAGTGTGCCACATCAGTGGTTAACCCTACCAAAGGACTAAATTCAAAAAATAAAATAAAAATAAGACAAAAAAAATTAACTTTTTTATAGAGACTAAATTTAAAATCAATAATATTATAAGGACTAAATCTCTATATAGGGAACCAAGTCTTCAACGAAAAATGGTGCTCAAAATTGGAGATTGGCGGACAAAGAGCAATGATATTTATACATTTTAAAAATCAATCCACTCATCTAATACTTTTTATTTCTTTCTATCTTTCTCTAACTATCACATCACATATCACATTACTTTATTACTTTTCTCGTATCTCACTCTATCTCTCTCTAGTGATATACACCCCAAGGAATGTGTATCCATCTTTATTCGCGGACAAAATGGCGCTAAAAAAAGTCAGCATAACAGTGGGGCGATTGAGTGTTGTGCACGGCAGCATTAAATGCAACATTTGAGTTTCAAAATTTGGCTTCCAAAAAGAGGAAAAGGTGGTTGGCTGAAAAAATTAGCGCCAGCTTTCCCAACAAGTTTTGCAGCTTCCACAAAAAACTTCCCCAAATACTTCATTTACAAAGCTTCTCCAAAAAGCTTCTTGCTCAAATCAAATACACACCCAACAAAAAGGCGAAGCAGTAGGTAATGAAAGAGAAGGCGACGCAGCAACGACACCAGGGCAAAGAGGAAGAGGGAGACAAATGCCGCGGCCTAGGGGACGAAGCTCCTACAGGCGGCGGCGGACCAAGACCGAAAACACTGTGGACACCTTTCTCGGCTCACACGGTAGCCGTTTGACGGCATATTGGGGACAGCTTGCATCTGTGGGAAGAGATTTGGCTGCGGGGTGGGCAGTGGGGTTACCAGTTTGCGGTGGATATGTATGGAGAGGGAGCAGTGGCCTTCTCTTCTGGAGGCTGGGCATAAAGGGATGAGCATGGATGTTTTTGTGGCAGAAAGAGACCATCAGTGCTCTATGAATCTTCACTACGGCTGAAAGAGACCACCGGTGCAGTACGGTGGGCAAAGTTGTGGTTGTTCGCTGTTATCTCTTACATGGTGATGAAGCATTCATCAAAGTCGTGGTGGTGCAGTTGATAGAGAACAACAGTACAGGGTGAACCACGAAGGTGACAACAGCTAGCAGTGCAGGAGATGGGGTATATTTGGTGGTTTTGTTGCTTTTATGGCTCCAATTCGGGTTCTTCAGCTTTGTCTTATGAGGTGTTACACAATGTGTTTTGATGTGTGCTCAATCATGTATTTCTTTGATGATTAAATTTGTTTAAGCTAATTTTATCTATAGCGTACTGTCTAAATGGTATCTTTCATGTGTTATATACTTTAATGCAAATTCATGGATCACCCTGTAATGTTTTATCTGATTTATTTACTTCCTTTGGAGCTTGGGGATTTCCCCACACTTGAAGACGGGACACTGTTATGGAGCATTCCAGTGGTGCCTATTCATATTGCCTAAAGCGAAGGAGGTTTTTTTCCTTTACCTTTTGTGATGTGGGAGGGGGGGTATAGGTAGAGCATTGTTGATTCAGTTTTAATCAATTTTCTGATTTTTAACTTCTGATTTATGTTGTCTTCTCACCATATTTACTTTATTAAAAAAAGTTGTGATATTATTTTATTTTAATCTTCTAAACTTATAGATAAGCAAGTTGACTGGATGTGTTGATACTGATTTACTTTATTTTTTATATTTATATATCTTTAGTGGAAAGGATACATAAATAGGCCTGTTAGTAGGCGAGCTCTGTTAATATTGAAACTTGACATTATTGAAAATAGAATTTCATTGAGAATGAAAAATGTGTTTTACAAGTTAGAGCTAAGGCATATATATACACGTGAGAACTGTGTAACTAACTAGAGTTGTGTAACTAACTCTGAAACAGACAGAGTTGAACAATTAATGAGCATTTACTATAGCTAACTTGATCAAAACTAACTAATACTAGAAGTTAGCTTTATCTTAAGGTTATTTTTTATTTCTAGGGAGAGGTAGGTAGTCAGAGGTCTCTCTAGCTTCAGCTATCAGAGAGTGGACTTCATTGCTGAAACATCTTAGTTTGTCTCACAATTTTCTATTTGTGAATTGCTTGGTGGACTCTTTGATTTAATGCTATGCTTGGTTGGATTTTCATCGACAAAAGTTTCTAGGCAACATAATTTATTGAAATCATGTTGGCCATTCTGAACAACTGTAGAGAAATAGAAACTCATGGAGCAGCATTTGTGTTTTTAAATTCTTCTCATTACATCACTTATACATTTCTGATTTTGTGGTGGCAATTAACTGCATTGTGAGTTGTATTGCAATTAGCAATTAGAATTTTGCCTCTTTTTCTTTCCTTTTTCCTTCGGGATGTATAAAAATGCATGTTATCGTGTAAAAAGTGCCTCAGCTGTCTATTAGTGAAAAAATGACAGGTGCGTCATACAAGACAATGTTTTGAGTAATTTATTTGTATTAAATATTTGTTTTGCTGTGTTTATATATAAAGATCCATTGGTACTAGTTACTACTTTAACCTATTGACATCTGCCCACATCTTTTCATGCTCTAGGTACTTGAGTTGCAAAATGTGAACTGATTGATTCAGTTATATTTCGTCCTAAATAGGTGTCATGCCATGATTTCACATCTATAGGTGATTGATTCCAACAAGGCTTTCTTATAATCAATTATAGTGGTCAAGACTTCACCAAAAAAATTATAGTGGTCAAGTCAGAATGTCCCCTTTGCTACAAATTGGTATTCATTATTGTGTAATTTTTGGTCATTTTTTCTGTTGGGGTTGGGGATGTGCCTCAAGGATGTTCAAATTGTCAATGATGGTCATTGAAGGTTGATCCTTATTTTAAACTATTCCGTTAATTGTATTATTTTCTATTTTGCTGCTTCAGGATGCTGGCATCATGGTTCCTCCCACTCTGATGAGCTTGCCCCAGTGGCTGGTGCTGCCAAGGTCAAAATCAAGGAATTTCAGATTGTATTTTCTCTGTGGCAGAAATTCATCATTGGCAAAATCAACAAAGGTGCCATGGCCTGCTTAAGTAATTGACGTACCAAACCCTCTTGGCACTGCCTCTGTGCATGGCAACTGCTTCTAAGAAAGACCAAGAAAGTGGTATTCAAAACTTCATTGCTTGATACTGATTTTAACATTAGCTATTTTTCTCAGTGAGCTATTTTTTAATTTTTTTATAAACTGCAAGATTTGGTGTTAAGTTCTTTCTAATAGATTTACTTAGTGCAAGCCAATAAGGTTTCCTAAAACAAATCGAGGGGTTAAGATGTTAGAATTGCATTGCATCCATTGTAAAGCTGTTATGTTAGTTGTTTTTCTTCACCATGGTGATGCTTCAAGAAAACGATGTCCAAAAATTTTCTTCAAATCCTTGAATTTGACCATATGTCAATTTCAACCCTTTAGATAGAAAGGAGAGAAACACAACTGTAGGAGGGTAAGGAATGCAGTAAAAACTAAGAACAAACATTGGCACAAAAAAAAAGACTGAAACTGGCATTTCTGCAAAGTCCATTAAGTGTGTAATATAAAATGCTTTATGCCTGAGTAGCTTATAACCTATTCATTTTATTTACTTGATTTACTTGATGGTTAAAATAGTTTTTCAATCTGTTTTAAAATAGTTTTTCAATCTAGGTCTTTTGTTTCTCCTATGTTTCAATCTCCCTGTTATCAAGCATTTTTTAACTTTTTCCATCTTTCAGTAACCCAGAACAGCAGCTGGTGTTGGTGGGCAAAGGATTATCTCAATGTTAAACATACTGCATGCTTGGTTTTAAGTTTTATTTTATTTTCTGTATAAATAGTGGTCATTGTAAGCTCAAACCTGTCTGAGATTTTTTGTCCTGTTTTCTCTTAATTTGTAATCCATATACGTGTGTATTCTCTACCTCAAATGTTGTCAAGGAGACATGATTTCCTCTCTACCACTACACGTTAGCCTTTTTTTATTTGAGAAAGGAATGTATCTATTTGCATTATATAGCAAATACTTGCAAAAACCAAACTTTTGTTTTGGGTAAGTTTAAGAATGGTTGTTTCGATGAAATAACTATTATGTAGTAATATTAGGAGGTTGAAAATCCCAGCAGCCAGTGATAGTTTTTCCTTATTTATTGAAGCTGTCATGGTTTCACACAAGTTAGGAGTTAAAGAATATTCTTTTGGGGTCCTAATGTGATTTGCTAAGCATGTATGCAGGGAAGTATTTGATCTTGAACAATAGCCTGTTCGGAGAAGTCAAATACTAAATAGCAATAATAAGATGAGAGGTATCATATGAAAGGCCAATAAAGAAGCATAAAAGTGGCGGCATTTAATCTGTTTTTGTATATTAAATTAGATAATTGCAGCATTGTTGCATTTTCAGCATGAAAGAATAAGAAATTTTGATGGTAATGTGAATCTCAATTCTTTATTTCTTTGCACATAGGAGTTCTATAATGTCGTACTAAATGCCAAAGAAGCAAAATTGTTTGAGCTTACAAACAGGTGAATTTACTGTATGTACCAAGTCATAAAGTTAAAAAAATGCAACTTTTCCTGTGTTGGTAGATGTAATAGGGTGGAGAGATATTGTCTCTTGGTGTGTAACATTTACCTCTATTGCTTAATGATGGTAGCAAGGACAAATTGATTTTATTTTGGTAGTAGGCTAATGAAATGACTTCTCCTGTCATGCAAAACCAAACTTCAAAGTTGTGGTTGTTAAGAGAGAAGATAAGGTTGCTCATGTTTTGGCTAGAGTGGCTTCTGCAAATGCTCTGTCTCAAGTTTTTGGCACTTTATCCAGTTGTATTTCTCAGTAAGTTTATAATGAAATGAAGTAAGTTCTTTATTTAAAAAAAAATATTTTCAATCCTTTGGGGGTATTTATGGACGTTGTGTCCTACTCTTACAATTGGAAGTTGGACTGACAAATTAGTCTTTTCCTCAATGAGGAGAGTTTTCTTCAATTTTTTCTTTCTCTCCGTAAATAAGATAAAGGAGGTATTGAATGTCTTAGACATCAATTCCCTTTTCTGTTTAAGGTGGAGGAAATTATTATTCAACTCATTTCCGCTTTTTATTGTGTTGCGAGAAAGCAAGTAGGATATAGGTAAATAATATAGGTAAATAAAACAAAATCATTAACAACATGTGTATGAATGATATTTATATTTATGCGAATGTGAATTACACTTTACCATGCGTGCTTAACCAGAAGAATTCCAACTAAATTAACTAATAAAAGATATGTAAAATAATAATAACTAATTTAAATGATGGAAAAAGTTTTTAACCAAGCTAATTCGGAATAATAAATGAGAGTCACTCAATTTAATAATTAATTTAACTGATTCAAAAGCTTTCAATAACTTAAAATCTATTGACATGTATTTTTTTATGGACAATTGTATATTGCAATATCAAGAATTACATCACAAAGTGGTCTTAAGATACTTATTGGTAATGAAAAAGATCAAATTTCAAATTCCAATGTTATCTATAAATAAGTCTCTAGAAATTTGATATAGGTGAGTTCACCAAAACATATCCATATTTTTTATCACAAATTTATAACTTCGCAATCTTTATATTATATTATATATTATATACACCAACATATTAACACAATGTCAATTTTTTTTTTCTGGTGTCTTGCATACTTGAATCAATTGCTAAACAAGTTTAAGTATACCAATGATCGCTCAAAATTGTCCTGAATGTATAAATTCCAAATGGTAAACAAATATAAATATTAAAGACAATATATCTTAAATTCATTTAAACATGAATAATTGACTATTAAAAAATGTTATGTTTATTGAATAAATTGTTAGCAATTATATCCAAACTACATGAATTACAAAATAAATCATTTCTTATGAGTAAAGATTACTTTCCCACTTCTATCACATATTTTGGTGTGGTTCAAAAAAGTATAAACAAGGTTATGTCAATTCAATTGGTAAAAATTATCGATAGGCTAGCTTAATTGTAAAAAGTTGCAAACGTCTAGCAAATTTTGTTTCTACATCTTCTTCAATTTTAAGTTGTGCCACATATTGTATTTTTACTTTTTTTTATCCACATTAAGTGAACGCCTAATACTTAATATTTAATTATGAATTACATATTTTAATATTTTATCGCATGGATGTAATTAACTATTTTTGGCATTACAATTTAAATTATTGTCCTACTCCCTTTTCAAATAAAAATCAGCAATATTTTACCCGTACAATGGTAAAGGGGTAAATTGAATTGAATTGAATTCAGATCTTGGATCCGATTGTTTTCTGAGTGACTCCCAAAACCCCACACGCATCTGGGTACAGACTCTTCCTTATCTCCGCGTACACTTCACCCACCCACTTCCTCCGTGCCAGCTGTTCCCCCAGGCGCACCGCAGCCTCCACCGTCTTCTCCGCGCTATCGTGCGCCGAGTCCACGATCCCCATCTTCACCGCCTCCGCCGCCCTGACCTTCACGCCGCCCATCAGCACGTCGCGCAGCGTCCCTGCCGACCTGATCTTCGACCTCATCACGGCGGCGAAGTAATCCGGCAGCGGCAGCCCGATGTTCACCTCCGGCATGTACAGCACGCCGTGGTCGCTCCTCATGAGGAAGTAGTCGTGGCTGATCGCAAGAAGGAACCCGGCGGCGGAGGCGTGGCCGTTGACGGCGGCGATGGTCGGCATGGGAAGGGACATCAGAGCCGCCACGACGGGCTTCAGGGAGTCGACCATGAATCGGAGCCGATCGGTGGCGGCGGATTCGGAGGCGGCTTGGCGGGCCCAAGCGAGGTCGAAGCCGTTGGAGAAGAATCTGCCGGTGGCGGTGGTGATGAGGACGGAGCCGGGGGTGGATTGAGATGCGAGGTGTGAGAGAGTTGAGAGGAGGGAATCGATGACGGTTGGGCTGAGGCGGTTCTGGTCGTCGCCCGTGAGGGTCAGGACCCATAGGTTGCCACGCTTCTCCAGGCTGCACATTTTTTTGTTTCTACAGTTTTTGTGTTATCCACACCACTCTCCGCTTCAATTGGATCACTATCTCCTCTCTAATATGTGTTCCGTGCCATTCCGTGTTTCCTTTTGTTTAGGTGTTAATGCATCTCACCCGTATATCTTTTTTTTTTTTTTATAAAGAAAGAATAAATAAATAAATGGTGTAAATTTATGATTTAATATTAATTTTTTAATTAATTCCACCTAAATATGGTGTTTCACTTCTCTTCCTGTCCGTTTGCCTTCTTCAGTCGATAAATGAAATGGCTTCTCCAGTAATCTGATGGTAAAGAGTAATTAATTAATTAATCCGTTAAACACAGACCTTCGTGAACCTGTTTAATGCATCCCATCCCAGTGGGTTGGATGATCATGAGGTGGTCATGATAGTGGAGTGGGGTACCTGCCTATAAGAAACTTCCAACACTTGGGTCGATGGGGATGGGTACCTACCTTCCTATGTATATATATAAACCTAACTAATGTATGCACCTTCCAAACTTGCATTGGTATTGACAAAAAAAAAAACCTTGCATTGGTGACGCAAATTGTCCCACATTGTGTTGGTGGATGTAGCGAGGAAGAAAATCCCATTTTTATGCATGAAATTCATAGAACAAAAACAAAGCATGCATTCCAGATGCATGCATCTTCCATAATCAAGTTTTTTTGGTCAAAAACTATAGTGTTAATTTTTTTTTTTTGGGTCTACAGGGGGGCTTGGGTGAGGGATCGATCCCCTCGCCCATAGGATGAGCTCCCTAAGCTTTAACCAGTGAGCTATCAGTGGGAGCTCAAAACTATAGTGTCAATTGACTCGGCTAATCATTATAAGTTGGACTTTGATTATTCCTAGGCATATGGGCTCTAGTTGCTAGGTCCAGTTATTTGTGTTAGGTTGGCGCATGTCACTTAGAATTGGGCCTAGCCTCATAATAGTCCTGTTGAGAGAATTGGTAAATATACCAATATTTTTGGGTATACACCCCAGATTTAAATAGAAAATTATTATTATACTCTCATTGATTTGGTTTTTTTTTCCTATTAATTTCGTGTTTTTACCGGAAAACTCAATTTCTAGAATACATTTTTGTATTTTTTTCAGAAACTGGAGTTTCCGGAATACAAATTTACATTATGGAAACTCCAAGAAAATCCAGTTTTTGGAATGTAAATTTGCATTCCGGAAACTCCAGTTTCCAGAATACAAATTTACATTATGGAAACTCCAAGAAAATCCAGTTTTTGGAATGTAAATTTGCATTCCGGAAACTCCAGTTTCCAAAAATTTGTATTCCGAAAACCCCAGTTTTCATACAATTTGTATTCAGTTTCCGGAATGCAAATTTGGATTCCGGAAACTCCAATTTCTGAAAAATACGCAAAATCAGGAACAAAAATGATGAGGGTATAATAGTAATTTCCTGTGTAAATGTGGAATATATAACAAAAAACTGTGGTGTATTTACCAATTCCCTCCTGTTAATTATTCGATTGGGTTTGAATCAGGTGCAATTTATCTGTAGGCTTTGGGCCTTTGGGACTTGTCCCTTTTATGTAATACACAAATCCTTCAACCAAAAAAAAACACATCCAATTAATTATTTTGACAAAAAAAATTCAATTAATTGAGAAATGGAAATGAGGTATGGACAAACAAAAAGCAAAAAATCGATTTTGAGGTTATTGATTACTAGTCCACCCACCAGTAGCTCATGTGGTAGAGCCTCGGGCTAGACATGTTGGGGTGAGGAGTTCGATCCTCACCCACGACACCCCCCCCCAATACGGCCATACATCCCCCACCCTGTAGACCAAAAAAAAAAAGGTTATTGATTACTACAGACAAGAATTTGAAGATGAGATAGTGAATGGGTTACTTAGAAGAGAAATGCGGTCAGACCAAAAAAAGAGAAATGCGGGGTTGGTTTGCCCTTCCAGATAATTCAGCGAAATGAAAAATAGGCAAAAAGAAAAATTCATTTCTTCAAATTAAACATTAAATCTTATTGATCCAATTAACAAATTGAAATTTTTTTATCAAGTAGATGGAATATATAAAATTTTAAAATTATTTTGACATTTTATCAAATAATTACAAATTAATCTATGCTATATTTTTTAAATATAAAAAAATATCAACTACAAAATTATATAAAATATCTAATAATTCATCTAAAATTTTATAAAAAATTATATATAGGTTTAAGTCTACTGGTTAAAATCTCTTAACTTGATGATAATGTCTACAAAAAATTAGTAAATAGAGTACTTATGATCAAAGTGTACTCCCTTAGGTAAGTGAATATCCCTCCATTCATACATCATAGCCAATAACAAGTCGATACATTAGATGTATACTTAATTCTCAACGAAAAGGATAACGCGACAACTAATTTTGGTGATTTCTGAGCAGCCAATGTCACGGCGACACATTACAACCAAGCAGGAAAAAGATGTACAAGATTTCATAGTGAAGAGATGTTGACTTTGATTAAAAAATACTACCTAATCTCTGCATACAATCAATTAAATCAAATCAAATACATGATTATGACTCGGAATAATGAGACGTCATTAGGATAGAAAAGTGAGCCCCAAATGTCTCTCTTCTGTCATACATTAAAATGCTTTTTATATACTGTATTTGGCTGCATATTCCCCCCCCCCCCCAATATTTTGTTTTCAAATGTTAATCGTTATTGAACAGTATGGAGTGACTTAGTTGAGTTGGAGTACTCCCATTTATTTTTCTCTTCATTTTATTTATTATTATATTTTTTGAAAAAAATAAATGATATAAATATGATATATGAGTGTCATTTATTCTATTTATTTCTCTAAAAATATAATAATAGAAGAAATAGAAAAAAAAAAAATATAGAAAATTCTAACTTGACTTAGTTTTAAATAATTAATATATATTCTACCAATTTTCTTTTGATACTATATATATTCTACCAATTATTTGACGTCAGATCAGACCAAAAGCAAATTAACATATACGAGAGAAAAAAAATGTATATATTGATATCCTCATGTTGAAACTATATATTTTTTATACTATATTCTACCAATTATTTCTAAATGCTGATATCCTCATTAATAATTTAAATTTTATTTTATCATTCAGTCAAAAAAAATGAAATTTTATTTTATCATCGTTAATAATTGGAATATTTTATTTTATCCTCTAAATCAACTTTAGAAAATTCAAAATTTCAAGTGATATCGTATGTGACATAATTAATGTCAGCCACTAATGACACGAATGTGATTCACTAATCACTATAACTCTTCGATTAATCGATTAATCCAGTCATAAAAAAATACTTTCTTGACTTGACATGCATGGGGGCCGCGGCATTAGTGGAGCTAGCTAGCTATGTGAAGATTCCCACTTAATTAAAACACAATTTAAGCGAAATCAATGCGGTTTATATATGCAGTGTCTTGTAAAAAATTTAGTGCTGGTCCATAAAAATCAAAGAGTTCAAAACGATTTTATGGCCACAATAATAAACTTCACTTTAGTAGTAGTATAAAATAAAAATAAGTAAATAAATTATTCACTTCAATACGCAACAAAAGCGGGTCGACACGTTACGAAAGTGAATAATCATATTATAATTTAATGGTTGGATCAACAATAATCATATTATATTTAAAATTATTAATGGTGTACATATTATAAGTATCAATATCAATGTATTGCACAGGCATAACTTGATTCTTCCCTCAAAAAAAGGCATAACTTGATTCTTTTCTCTCTCTACATATGTAAGATATCGTGGATAAATATATTAATAATAAAATATTTTAAATTGAAAAATTCATGTAAAAATGTATTTTTTTTAAGCAGTTGACTTTTGCTTTTGGATGTTCCATCAAGTATCAACCGGGGGGGGGGGGGGGGGGGGTGAAAAAACATGTAAGGTTCCAGGATTTTAATTGTGCAAGGATTATATATTTTAATAATTCTTTTCTTTTTTTTTCTTCCTTTTTGATGAAAAAGGTATGAACACTTGAACAGGTAAAGTATTTAAATAAGAGTATTTTAACATCTTTCTTTGCCATATCTTTTCTTAAAATGCTGAGAAGTTTACTAATTAAGTAAGGCATTTATATATCTTCTAATTATTGTTTTAAGCTGTAGTACGCAACTGCAATTGCAGTTGTAATGCAATATTAAGTTTTTATGGTCTATGCAAAATCACAATATTGTGATTGTAATTGTAATTGTAAGAGGCTCCACCCTCTCTCTACTTTCTTTCTTCCGTTTTCCTTCTTCCTCCGTCTTTCTCTCTATCTGGAGGAGTGGTTTTGGACTATTTTTTAGTCTAGAATCACCCCTCTACTTCGTTTTGTAGCTTTTTTATTTAAATAAGTGATTCTTCCACATAGATCTGATTTTTCTTTTGTATTTTTTTAGAGTTTTTGTCGTCTGCGTGCGGCGGTGTTTCTCGTGTTCGTGCGGCGTGTGTTTTCCCGTCTTGGTGCGATGTTCGTTTGTTTCAAAGTGGTTGATCTGCTTCGTTCCAGATTCACCTATGATTTGAGCGTCAACGTTACAGACCCAGAGACATGGGTACTCTGGCCATTATGATTTTGTCACTTTTGTAGGTATTTTGCCATGCTTTGCTGCTGTAAGCATTTTGCCGTGTTTTGCTATTAACCTGGGTGCTGTGAGTTTGTTCGCAGATTTACCCTTTTGATTTTTAGCGGTATTGAATTTGTATTGTTATCGATGTATTTTGTCAATTTGAATGAATGAATATCTTTGTTGTAAAAAAAATTGTAATTGCAGCCGATTTAATTTTATTTATTTGCAATATCATATATATAACTGTGGTCACAATTTTAATCCGTGCACTTTATCATATAAATTACATTAATGCATGCTTTTCCATTGCAGAACATTTATCGTGGCTTTGATCAGTAGTTGTAAAGAATATAAATATAAAAGGAGAAACATTCAGAGGTACCAATAAGCTGATAAACTACTATTCAATATATATGTATTTCTAATTTCTTCTATCCGCGCCCTCTCAGTCCAGCTGATATTCTTTGAGATATTAGTTTTTGGTTTATACCCACGGTATCTAAGAGAAAAAGGGTCTCACACGGGTCCTAGCTGAGCCCAACTCGTTAAAGTGGGCACATTAACCACCTGTATCCAATCTCGTGGTTTCTTTAAGATATTAGTTTGTTGATACATATACCCTATTGTATCCATTTCACGATTTCAGTATAAGCTTCAAATTAAGATATATACAGGCGTATATACCTAGTCATTAACTCTCCGCTTGTGTATTTTATAGTAACATATACCAAGACCTGAATTAATTAAGACTTAATACATAATGGACCTACAATTAATGGCAGCCACATTTATCACCGCCACTACATGTACCATAGAACACATCAACACACTAAGCATTCCAATTTATGCTTGGAAGTTGAAACTGTTGCCTCAACACTCCATCACCAACAACAGGGCCAAGAAGCACATTTGGGTGAAACGTTGTGCTCTGTGGAATCTGGCTAAGCAGAGAAACGAAAGAATTGTTTTCCTCAGCGGTGGTGGTGCTTCCAGTGTTAAGATCACAATGGAATCGCCTACTCGAAGAAGATGACCCTGCAGGAGATTCCGTGTCATTCCAAAACTGTGCAGATTGTGGGAGTGCTCGTTTCATAGGGAAGTTGAAGTTGTTGTTTCCCTTTGAGACTTGGTGGGAATTATCTGAACCATTTTGCATGCTGCTCTGATCAGCTGCTAAGATTCCATCAAAGAAGTGGTCATCGTTGGAATTGTGATACGTAATATTATTATTAGCCATTGACAAAGTTGACATCGTTGGTAGCATGACCCCCTTGTCCTGCTCCATTATGGGTAGCCTTGGCAAGCTGCTACTGTTGCTTTTCTTGTATATTCGGCACAATACCCAATCGTCAAGCTACCAAAAATTAAAACAAAGAAAGAAAAAAAACTAATTCAATTAAAGAGAGATAATCGATGAGCGATAAATATGATAGATGAGTAATGCGATAAGGAAGAGACGAAGAAATTAAAAAGAGTGGTATTAAATGGGTGTTAGAAATGTGTGGGTGTCCAAAACTCATTTTTCGAAATACAAATCAGAGGATATGAATCATATATATGGCATGCATACCCTCAAAGAGTTCTTCTTGGTACTGTGTGCAGGATCAGCAACCTGCAGAGAAGGTGGCTTTGAGCAAGAATTTAAGGAGTACTTATTATCAGCAAGCCTATACTCGTGCATGACCCAATTGGTTTTAACCCCTTTTGGAGGCTTCCCACCATAAAAGACAAGGGCTTTCTTGACCCCAACTTTGCGGCGGTTCCCATCAGAGGATGCTAGTATAGGCTTGTCAGTCCCGGTGGCTTTCCAATACCCAGATGTAGCTGCCCTGTTTGGCCTCGCCCCGTTTGGGTATTTCCTATCCCTTGGGCTGAAAAAGTACCACTCTTGCTCCCCAAACGTTGCCTTACCTGCCAAATTAACCAAAAATAAAATGGGGGAAAATATGAAGTGGGTTTGGATGAAAGGAGGAAAAGAAAAGATGGGGTGTGATGAAGTTGCATACTTGGGAGCTCCCAGGGGTCAAACTTGTAGAGATCAACCTCAGCTATGATTGCAACAGGGAGAGGAGCAGAGTCTGCTTTTCTCTTGAGGTAGTGAATAACTAGTTCCTCATCTGTTGGGTGGAACCGAAACCCGGGTGGGAGCTGCGGGTGCTGTTGAGACTGAGACACTAAAGATGAATCCATGCTATACATGAATACGATCACGAGTACTCTTCAATATTAATTCCCTCCTTCTCATGCACACACCACAAGCTCTGTTCGGACCTTTGTTCTTTAATTTAATTTCTCTTTCTTTTCTTATTTGGTGAACAAATGTTGGAAAAGGCACTAATTAATGAATGAATCAAAATAAGGTTGGGATCAGAGAATTAGGGAGGGGAGGTTATGAGTGTGGTGATGAGGTGAGGGATTTGGGTGTTTGTGAGAGCCAGAGTAGATAAATGTACCAAACGGGGTGCCCATGGTTTTGTGACACGTGGGAATCGAGGGAGAGATGATGGGTCGACACGTGTAGGGAAGACGTCAGCAACCGGGAATGAAAATGGTGGGCTGGTTTTGTGAATTGTTGAGGAGGGAGTTTGGAACTGCCTGCCTGCCACTACACTTTTGATGTCATGCGTTTCTTATGCAAGGCACCCCTATCTATGACTATGAGTCCCCACATTGCTCACACAAATGAAAACAGTCCCCAACCGAAATGAAGAGAGAGAGAGAGAGAGGTGGCACGTGTGCACGTGCTCTTCTCTGCTTTGATCACATATTATTATTGCAATACTGGCGTTGTGTCTTCGTTTGTTCTTGTGATTTCTGTGGTTGTGTTGTCGTGTGGGTTGTGGCCTTCCATGAAATGGATGGATGGTTGGAGGTTATGTGGTTGATGATGTAAGGTTTCAACTTTCAAATGGCGAGCAGATCATGGAATTTAACATTATCTTCAGTCACTATCAATATAGAACAATGATATTTGTGGCAGAAATTTTCACCACTTTTTGTTCGAAGAGTTTAATTACTTAAAATAATTTTAGACACACATTTAATCATATATCACTATAGTGTCATTTTATAATAATATTTTTTAAAATACCTGAATAAATATCTATATGGTGAGATATGATTGTGTGTTTGTGTAAAAAAAATTATACTATCGGTGCATACTAGTTAAATGCTTTGTTCTAATTATAAGTGTCATTATTTTAAATTAACTAATATTTGATCATATATTTTTTTCATTAAAATATAAATAAAAAATTTAGACTCTGTTTTATTTAAGTGAAAACAAGAAAAATTTGCTTATGATAAAAATTAGTGCCTCTAAAAATATAATTTTTATTTGCGTTGGAAAAGAAATCTTAACCAAATAGATTCATAATATATTAATATATTTATATTTTAAGATTTAAATAAGTTATATATAAAATTAAATAATAATTCATTATTAAAAATTAGTGCACTCTCACTTTAAAAAAATAAAGATATGTATGTTCATAGGCACCATTAAAACCCTTCCTATATTTTTGTAAATATGTACGAACAGTACGATTTCAATGCGTTCATTAGGTGCCTTTCCTTGTCGGTGTTTAGTTTATTTGAATTTTCTGTAGAGATCACCAATATTATTTAGTAGTATCATTTATAGCGCATGTAAATAATTAGTAAAAGATAATGCATCATCGTGGATAGAGATGGTAACGGATAATGATTTTGATAGGTTACTTACAGAAGCAATTGATAATGGGTAGAGTAGTGATTAAATTTTTAATGAACTGTATGAAAATAAATATGGATAATTATTCAAAAATTTAATAGAGGTGAGTATGGATACGGTACCATATTACCCATCCTGTCCCATTTCCACACATATTTATTTACTTATTTATTCATTTAGTTTAATTTATTTATATATAAATAGCTATATATGATATAATTATATTATATGTATCTCTGCAATTATATAATCATAATCATAATTGTAATATATACATAAATATTTAATTAAATTTATATTTGTCTAATCGTTAATTTTCTAAACCCAAACATAACTTTATGAATTTGTTGGTCTAGAAATTCAGTGTAACATTTACTTGATATTCAAACATATATAATATTATATATGTGTTTTATTTAATTAATAACTTAGTTAAATAGTTTTGCTCATAATGTTTTATGAACAAGTTGGTGAAGCTTTATTTTTTTCATGATATCCTCAATGCGCAATTGTGAAGATTAATGTCTCGAGGTATGTAGATCCATTTAAGAGATTGACTTCTCCTAACAGATACTCTTTCATACATATAATGAAATCGAATCTCTGACATTGTGCTTAAAGAACTGAGTATTTATCACTTATGCCACATCATATTGGTTGGACATGTAGCTACTACAGCTTCCACATAATATTGTACCTGAAAACACAATTTTCGCACAAAAATCCCGAGCAAAACTCTCAGGGTTTGCAGACAAAACAAGTTCAAAGCCTTGAAGTATCTTTAATTATTTATGGAAAGTGTGCATTCGACCCTTGTCATAAAGGGGCAGCAGATTATGCTTTTGAAGTTTGAACTACATCCATTTGTCAGGATCATGAAACTCAATTTAACGCCTGATCCATGTGCCTTGGTGAAAAGCAAGAAAAACTGAAAGTTTGTTAAACATATAATTCTAGTTTCATAATTAGTTTCAAACTTTCAATAGATGCTTCCTCTTACCTAACTAGCCATTAATAGTTTTATGATGAAAGGGAGGAGAAACTAAAAAGGAGTTTTTCCGCCTTATTTTGTCCTCTATAGTCTTGAAGGTTTAGAAATGAAAATGGCAATGTCAATCCGGTCAATTGAACACTGATATTTTGTGCTGTGTTTGGTAAAAATACTAGATAAACGTGTTTGTCAAAGTTTTTATTTAATGAATTTTTGAAAGCGTAAGCGTCGAATTATTAAATTTAAATAAATTGTTTTTAGTTTATTCAATATAAAAACGACTGTTAAATAATCACTTAATGCGGCTATGGTAATCACGCTAGCACTTGCAACAGTTTTTGTTTTTTTAGCCAGATTTATTGATAGGAGTAACAAGATTTACTCAACCCTTCACCTAATTAATGAATTTCATGCGACAATTAAGCTAATCAGAAAGCATATTAACAAATCACCTTAACTAAATCTAACAATCTACTATCGTCAAAAAAAATCTAACAATCTAATTAACCAAATCTAATTAATGATCACTGCAGAAAACACATGTTAATTTCTTTACTGGAGGTTTCATCGAGTTGTTATTTAGTCCGATCCACTAGAGTTTTTGTAGGCCCATGGTACGAAAAAGGCTATATGTATTATCTTACATTCATTTTGGGGCCAGTTCAGTGAGTCTTGGGCCGATGAAGATTGGAGCAACTGGTCTACCAAAAAAATAATGGAGGCATAACCAAAAAAAAATGGAGGCAGAGTCAATAACTTCAAAATTACTACTAGGGAGACTTTAAAGAGTTTTGGAGGGTTTTAAAATATTGTTCACCTCTTTTTTCTTTAATTTAGAGGGTTTTGGAGGACTAAAGGAGAACTTTAAAGGGTTTTGGAGAGTTTTAACGTTTGTATACTAGCTATATTATTGGTTAATGTCTCTTCTACTCAATATAGTTTAAAAAAATATTAGTTATATATTAGTTTTTTTACATATGTTATTTATGTATAGCATTATAAATTAAATTTTTTATTAAGTCAGATATTTTTTTTTCTTGACACCCCTCGAGTCAAATTTATGATGGTTTCGCCCCTGCCAACAGTCATCTCAAAATATAAACGGGCCGAAAAGTAATTGATATATTATTTTATTCAAAGAGATGAGAAAAGGAAACCAGAAAAAAAGAGAGATGAGGGGAAAAAAATCCATGCGATTAATTGTCAGTACTTAGTATTAGTTCATAAAGTAGTTATTATTGGTTAGGGTCTTGAGAGTTTTTTTTTTTTCTTTTTGACTGAGGCCTGAGGGTCTTTAGAGTTAGAGTACGTACGTTGACTACTTATATAAATAGTCAAATTTCATGAGTTTCGTTTGTTAAATAAACATTGAAAAATCTCATTGGCCAGGAATTCAATTCGCTAGACTTGACCATATTCAATTGTATGATTAAGATATTTTCATAACATGAATCAAATCAAATAAGTAGTTACGGATGAATTTAAAATTTAATTTTAACTTGTTTGAATCAGATTCCAGCAGTATTCCATAAAAAATGAGGTTATATTAAGTGAGAATGGTTCAGAACAAAAACACACACACATGACTAACATTAATTTAATTAACTTCCATACATTAATTTTATTTTATATACTGATTTTTTTATAGGTCAATTTAATAGTAATTAGTGTGATAGTTGTTAAAAGAGAGGGGGAGAGGTTCGAACCCCAGAACTCCAACTTTACGATGTCCCTTGACTCAACCAAACTAGTTACCTACGAACGCGTGAGACTTATTTTATATAATAATATATCGTACACTTGTTTAATGCACGGAATAATGGAAAAGAAACTTTTATAAACTTAAACAACGTAATAAAATATAAAAAAACCCAACTTGTCTAGTCAAAATTCTATAGTAAAAAAAACCTAATTACTTTTATATATCCAAATTTCAACTTGTCTCCACTATCTGATTTGCATCGAAGCGGCAAAAACAAATTCATTGTACCTTTTCTTTTTTACAAATTCACTGTACTTGTTCAATAACAAAATTAACCCATGAGATGTCACCTTAGCTTCATTTATTTTTTAGGTTTAATTGCACTAATGTTAATCCCTTCAGTATTACAATTGTACAATTGGGATACTTAGGTAATTAAAATCACAACTGTGATAACTCAATATCGAAATCACACAATTGAAACTTTAGGCCAAAATCGCACAATTATAATATCTGTTAAATCAAAAGTACAATTAAGTCTCTTTTTTACTAAGTAATGAGTGCGATCCTAAATATGCCCATATATTAATGCATCTTCCTTAACCTTTTTTTGGTCAAATATCTTCCTTAACCTTTATTTTTTGGTCAAAATATCTTCCTTAACCTTAAATATTAAATATTAATATGACCCAAATATAGGTTCAGAAGCCCACTTTGCCTTTTTAATCATCTTTAAGAAGTAGCCCAGAATTTGCAGGTTAAACTTCCTGGCATTGATTGTTGTCCGTGGACGGTATTAATCTTCCTAGCGGCGCCATGCCATATACAGTACATATACACTCAACTTGTTAAGGAAAATTGGTTGAAATTTCTTTTTGATTTGAGATGTTTATATTGGATTCACACCCACTTGAATCTAGCCATGGTAGTGGTTTTTGGGTTACAACCATGGTAGTGGTTTGTTTATATATGGGTGAGAGTGCCGTATGCAAATAAAAATTTTTTTTTGAATCCAGGTATCATCTACGCGCAACTGTATAGACTAATCCCTCGAGGTATCGAGATCCATTTAAGGAATTGACATTTCTCAACATATGCTCTTCCATACACATAGTCAGGGATCGAACCCCCGACATCATGCTTAAGAGACTCAAGTATCTATCACCTGTGCCACACTAAAAACCCACAATGTGTAAAATTATCGTTGATTGCTTTCTTCAACAAAAGTCAATTTTTTACGAGTAAAATGCAGAAAACTAAACATTTATTAAACAGTTGGTTATATATTCTTTACGGCGGCTTCTAGGGTGCACAAGGGCTTGTGGTTTGTGCACCATGCACAAGCTTATTAATAATCATTAGATCTTATTAAAAAAATTGAACGATAGGATGAGAACAAGGGGGTACATTCCCAAAAAAAAATACAAGAGTGCACATAATTGTCACTCACTGGATCCCTCCCCCACTCCTGCTTCCACCACCAATCCCTCCCCGAACCACCACCACCACCCCCTCACTAGACTCGTTACCGGAGGTGCCATCGCCGAAAAATTCAGCCGTGGCGGCGCCGACGAAGAGGTTGGTTGACATAAGCTTTAAGAATAGGTATGTGTATGTTGATGTTGGAGCCAGGAGTTATGGGTAAAGCTAATAGCTTCAAAGGCGACATTGTCGATGTTCCCCCCTTGATCTTCTCTCTCGTCGCCGTCTAGGGTTTCGTTGAACTCGGCAACGAATCTCAAATTGGTTAAAGGTTGAGTCTTTGAGGGTTTACCTGAGGCGTTGTTGGAGTCCTTGGCCTTGCGGGGGTGGTGATCGAAGGCGAGCTTCCAACCCTTGCTGTTGCAGCGGTCGTGGGAATCGTACGGTGGATCGCCACCGATGTCGCTTCCAACCCTTGCTGTTGCAGCGGTCGTGGGAATCGTGCGGTGGGTCGCCACCGATGTCGCCTAACCGGACGTTTGGCCTCCTCCGCGCGCTTTGTTCCGATGGCTTTGCATGAGTTCAGAATTAGGGTTCCGTCTTCATCTGGCCCTCCGCCGTCCTTGGCCTTGATGGTGGTGCTGGTTGTGGTGGTTCGGGGAAGGATAGGTAGTGGAAGCAGAAGAGTGGGGGGAGGGATCCAGTGAGGGCCAATTACGTGCACTCTATATTTTTTTTTTTGGAAATGTACACCCTTATTCTCATCTCACCATTCAATTTTTTCTATACGATCTAATGGTTATTAGTCAGCTTGTGCATGGTGAACAAACCACAAGCACTTGTGCACTCTAGAAGAAGCCATTCTTTACATCCTAAAATAAAAATAAATCAGAATATCGAACTTTAATTTACTAAATGTGGAAAACGAATCTATAATTAAGCATCCCCTCACTTCATTAATGGAAAAATGTGTAGTGATCACCGTGGGAAGAGTCAAACCCGTATACGTGATGTTGATTAAAGATATTAACAATTGAAAATAAATTAAGCATGTAAGCAGGCTAGCTTAAATAATGATGAGAAATTATTATATTTTTAAAAGCTTCAAAATGTTATTTCTTAAACTAAAATAATCTAAAGTTCTAAACACGCACAAAAATTTCAAAAAACAATGTTTGATTCATCTGAATCAAAGTCAAGAACGCTGAAAAAAAAAATATGAATGTAACAACGCAATAACTCTTTAACAGGAGAAAATCAAGTTAGTCTAAACATGTACAAAATTTTTTAAAAGAAATGTTTGAATCATTGAATCAAAGTCAAGATAGCGCTGAACAAAAGCATGTAACAAATAGCTAGTAACTCCTTAATGCCGATATTTGATTACGATTATTTTTCACGGTAAACTAAAATATTGGGTGTCCCGCGAGTGGGTAAAATCAATTTTAGGCATGATATAAAATAATCAAAATTTGAAAATAATCTAAAATTTGATTAAAATGAATTAAAACCACTTTATTTTTTTGATATAATTAAAACTATACTTTATTACTAGTTCTTGAAAAATAATCTAGTTATAATGAATATGGAAGACGGGAGAGAAGATTAAAAAAATGACTTTTATAATTATATAAAAATACAAATTAATTAATTTGTGCTTCACTAGATTATTTCATATAAAAGTTGTTTTTTAATCTTAAAAAAAAGGCCAAAATCAATTTTTGGATAAATAGAATTGAGATTTTAAAAGAAATAAAAAATTTAGCTTTTCCATTTCAGAAAATGATTTTAGGTGTAAATAGACCCAAAAAATTATTTACATTTATACCTCAAAAGTGATTTTGTGTTGTATCATTCAAATTAAACAAAATCAACTTTTTAAAACTCACTTCTGAAATATCGTTTTATCAGAAACAGATCAAATTATGTTAACTCAATTGTTCATTCAATATTTCAACACCAATTCATTTTTTTTTCTTTTGACTGGTTGGACACCAATTCTTTCAAAATCAATTCCATCAAAATCTAAAACAATAAGAGGAAGAACTCAAGAAACCTTGGTTAATACGGATCAACCACACTCACTTGTGGATTCTTCTCATTCATTACTCATATATAGGGTACGTTACATGTTTACGAGTCCACTTAGAGAGATGCATTTTGATATCATGGTTGTATATATATGTTTTAATTTCTCGTAGCGTTTTAGTTTATGGCCTGCCTTATAGCAAGTAAGTTTTTGATGGATGGAGAGGCTTTTTGCACATTTAGCAAAGTTCAAATATCTCTTGAATCCTTTTTTTAATAATTAATTAGTGGGTGTATAAATAGCACATCAGTACTATTTCAGTTAGCGTTGATAGAATTTTTTACATCCTTTCATTTTAATGGCAACAGTTTTTAAACTTTAAATTCTGATCTTTAATTGCCCAAAACAACCATGTGAGGCTAATGCACGTACGAGGAATAGAAATGTGATAATAGTGCTACACGCTCAGTTATAAAACAAGTCGAAAGAAATTAATCTAATAAATTACAATTTATTGAGTTTAACTCTGAAATTGTTACAGGTACCAAATTAATAAATCCCGAATTATGGAATCGCATACAGAAGATGCACCTAAATTGGGTTCAATCAAATAATCAAAGAATTAGTAATACAAAAGAATTGAACAAGCCTAAATCAAGTATTAATTAAGCTAATTCAGGCCAAAGAATTGGGTGATAATTTGAAAGGGAACATATGGTCTCTCTCGTTCAGAAACCCCATACGCGAAAAAGAAAAAAAAAATTAACAAATTTATATTATAGTTGTCCAACGTCGACGAACATGAAGCAATCGCCGTATATATAGCTTCCTCATTCTCTTCTCCGTTCTTCCTCTACCTCCACCAAGTTCATCATCACTGCATCGGAAGCATTCCTTAGCAGCTCTGACCAGTCCCTGAAAATTAAACCCATCAAAATTTATTAAAATCCAAGTTCCATAAACCATTAACCAAAAATAAAAAAATGTATATGTAGCGATAGATGAGTGATGCAATAGGAAGAGAGAGATAAAAAGAGAAAAAATTGTTATATAGGTGTTAGAAATTGACTGTGGTTCAAAAATCAAAACTCTTATACATACCCATTGAGAGAATCAAAGGTTAATCCGACAGTGTTTTTAGCTTCCTCAAGTGCGAAACTGAACCTCTGAAGCTCTTTACGAGGACAAGTCCCGTTGTCCTTGACACGAAGCTGCGACGGCTTAACGTCGTAGAAGATGGGGATGACCCTTTTGTTGTTCTCCATGAGAAGAGCGAGCTCATGGAGACAGAAATGGGAGTCACAGTAACGAGGGGAGAATACGGCAACACCAACCTTGCAACCGAGAATGGCCCTATCAATATGATCAAAGAGCCGGTCACCCGGTTTCATGTTCATGCTGTCCAAAAACGATTTCACTCCATTCCCCGTGAGACGGTCGTACAGTAACCCCGCCACGTTCCTCTTTGTGTCGATCCCACGGTGGTTTATGAAAACGTCGCATGCAACTTTGCGGCACAGCTTTGCTACTGGGAAACGCTGCATGGCTCCTTCTACAAGCTACCTTAATTGATTCGAATATTGTTGTTTTTTGGTTTCTTTTGCAACGAAACTTGTTTGTTTCTTACCTGTGTGTACGTTTTGTGTTTTTGTTTATTATGGGGTGGGGTGAGGGGTTTAAATTTGTTGGTGGGGCTTGCTTATATATATATATTGGTGAGGGACGAGGATGGGTTTATATAAAACAATATTTATATTTATAGTGTAAATTTTGGAGAAAAGGGCTTTGATTAAAGACCAAATATATGATAACATTCAGCTTCTAAAGTCAATGGGCGAGTTTGTATGGGGGACCCAATTGAAAATACTGGGTATTTGAATGAAGAACGCAGAGAACTTAAAAATTTGAAGTGTTTGAATTTTCTGACCGTCTGTGGATCCATATATGTTATGTTTTGGAAGTGTAATTAATTCACCTTCAAACACGTAAGCACGTGTCTGTAGCTTTTATTTTGGGTATATACGTAATACGTGTCCATAATTAACCGTGCTTTGTTAAATTGGGTATGTATCGGCACGGCCACACCTATGACATGGTCATTCTTTGCCTCAATTTTTTGGGGGAAATTCAAGTGTTGCTTCCTCGAGGTCGAGGACGCCCCTTTAACGTACGAGAAATATTTAGTTACATATCCACACCTCTAGCATATATAATTATATTTCAATTTTAAGTTAATATTATTGGAATTTGCTAATATATAGTACCTACTAGCTTGTTCTTACGAGGAGATATGCTAGCAACAAATATGTTAACGTACTCATTCTAAAAAATAAATGGGTGTACGTTAGCAAATCGTATATAGATAATCTTGAGGTGCAAGGGATGAATTTTCATTAATTTAGAAGAGGTCTCAAACTTTCAATATGAAAAGGCTTTCATTTCATTTTTTCTTTCAAACAGTCAATTCAATGCTTGATATAAGGAATATTTAAGTGGCATGTTGAGCACCACTGTGGTCATGTTTTGGGAATTACGAAACCACGGTGCGAGACCCAGTTGACAAAAATGATCTCCGGATACGCAAATTAAATTACAATTATAAATTATATATAGTTTAGAAACTCATTAGAAATTACTATATATGTGGCTTTATATTAATATACAAATGATCAATTTTTCTTCAATCGAACATTTAATTCTAAACCAGGGTATCCCCGCGCATGTGGGAGAATTAATCCCTTCGAGTCGGGTAGGATCCTAGGCAAAGCTCTACCACGTGAGATTTAAGGCTGTAGGACCCTATAGGCGGCAAAGCTCTACCACGCGAGATTTAAGACTGCTGTATTTTCATGGCCTGAATTCGAACTCATGACCTCTGGTTAAACTGGAAGAGACTCGTTTCATCTCACTCAAGCCCCCTGTGGTTTTCAATCGATACATTGATCATTTTGTAGATTATTTTAGTTTCAGTTTACTCAATATATATGTGTAGTGAAACTAGTTCTGCAGTACATATACCATTTTTATAAGCTAATTCCCATTAATAAAAATTTTAGCTTATAAAAAAAAACTAGAACTTCGATCGCCAAAATAATTTATTGAGATAAATTTATGACATAGTACAAAGAGTACCATATCATAAATATTGTACAAAAATAATAAATATACATAACCTTGATGACCACCATAAAGTACTGCTAGCTCTACATTAAATTGAGACCATAAAAGACAAATAGCTTCACGTAGAAAAACAAACTTCACGCAAATACAGTAATTTTCGTAGTCCATAGCAAGTCACAGCTGTGAAAACATTCACACCCTCAGTGTGACAGCATCAGGCCTATCCACGAAAATGCAGTCTTCTCATTCCAGAATCATTCACAGCTGTGAAAAAATTAATACTCCCAATATGAAAGCGACAGACCTATCCTCAAAAATGCAGCTTTATCATTCCAGAACTATTCATAACTGTGAAAATTTTCACACCGGCAGTGTGAAAGCATCAGGCCTATCAACAAAAATGCAGAATTTCTCATACCATTCACAGCTATGAAAAACGTAACATTCCTGGTGTGAAACCATCAGACACAATCCACAAAAATGCACTGCTCAATACAGTGTCGTTCCCATGTGTGAAAAAATTCACACCTATAGTGTGAAGGTGTCAGACCATATCTGCAAAAATGCAAAGTTCTCATTTTAAAGTCGTTCACACCTGTGTGAAATTTCACAACACCTACACAAAAGTGAGCCACAGTTTTTGTTTTTGTTTTTCGTTTTCTCAAACAACAAGGGCATGCAAAAGAAAACCGTCAAAAAACATCACTTTCATGTGTATGTGTTGAAATATATATACATCATTTTGGGCTGAGTTATGCAGAATGTATTTGAGTTAATCTTTTAAAGCAAAAAGATATATTAAAAGGATCGAGTATAAAGGGTGTTTGGAAGTCGGAAGAGTTTATTTAAACTTATTTTATGACACATGACCACTTGTGTACGTGTTTGAAATAGCTTTTATATATATATATAATTAAGTGCATTGACTGCTATCAATAAATATGTGAGCCTATGTAAAAAAATAAAAGTTTGATGTTACATTAATCAACAAAAAAGTAATGAAAACTTGGTCCGTAAGTGAAATAAAATTTTGCATTTTATAATAAAAAAATGAACTTTTGCATTGAATTCCTCACCTTTGAGGCTATACCAGCATCAACCATTAATAACTTTCCCGACAGAGAACAAGCACAATGGAAAAGCATACTAGTCAATATAATTGATTTTGAAAATTGAAAAGTGTTCACGTCTTTGGGTCGCGATGATTTCAGAATTTGTGCCATGTAGGTACTGCATAGTGTGGAGACATATAGGGTTTTTAAAATTTTGTGGATAATTACTCGTGTCCGTGGCCGTACCCATTAAGCGAGTAATTACATCCTCATAATGAGTAATTTTTTGGATACTTAATGGGCATGAATCCAATTGTCATCTCTAGTACAAAGTGACCTTCAAAGCCAGTGCATTCACTGCACTTGTGAAACTCATCGACGAGCTGAGAGATCACTCGATACGAGACATAATAGACACACACCAGAAGCTAGGTATGGTTCTTGAAAACATTGAGCTAGTAAGAATATTCACCCTCGGGACTTTGGCTACCCCAGCTTCACGGCATTCTCGTACAAAATCGGGAAAGCAGTTGGGTAGCCTACAAAACCCTTAGTTCGTCCTGGCCACTTAAAATCACAGAGCCAATATATATATATCAACGTTTGAAAGATTCAAACATCAAATTATAGAACGAACATTGAGAGTCAGCAAGTCATAAAGAACAAGCTTGTTCACTATTTACGGAAACTAAATAATAATCCTAATATATATTCCTGGGGACCATTATGTTTTAGCCCTTACTCCAGACACGCTTGGGTAATACAATTTGCACCAAATAAGAATGTATGACCTAATCTTCTTCAAAGGTCTAAATAATAAGTTTTAGAGTCCAATTATTTTAGTGACTCGGTCTAGCTATATATAACAAATAAATTGTAATAACATAAGAATGTTGTTTATAATAATAACTATATATATGATTTTGTTTCAAATTTAAGAGTCCCGATTAATAAAAGGTGATCTACAACAATTGTCTTAAACTTTTATTTATTTCGAAAATTGTAATGAAAATATTCCAATAAAACTTATTTATGCTTTAAATGTACTTAATTATAATTTTTAATCAATCAAATTAAGCAGCTTTGAAACAAGAAAACCATCTTGCCGAAATAGGACAAATCCAATATGCATACCGCATGCGCGTTTGAAGAAAGTTCACATGCCGATCGATCTTGTCGTCTTTTCTTACTTGTACCCCAATTAAAAATACTTGGAAAAAAAGCAAATAACTAATAAAAGTATTTTGCACATGTCAAAATATGACAAATATACGTGATTGTACATATTTCACTAAGCTTGATTTGTCTGTCGTTATTAATTAATATTAATTTGCCAGATATGTTTTATTAGAAAAAAATTATAGCCACTTACCAAAAAGAAAAAGAAAAAAATTATAGCCATATTATTTTTTTTGGGGTCATTATTTTGACTGCTTTTTTTTTTCTCTCCAATTCATACGAGTGACAAAATGGATTAGGCTCGTAGGGCTAACCTATTTAATCCCCTTTTATGGGCCGGGGCGGATTGTGATTTCAAATCCATTAAACTATTTTTATAGGGAATTGGTAAATACATTCCACATTTTTATCCATACACCCCATATTAGTGCTGAAATTCTAAAAATACTCTCAAGTTTCGCGTATATTTCCGAAACTGGAGTTTCCAGAATGCAATTTTGTATTCCAGAAATTGGAGTTTCCGGAATACGAATATGGAGTTTTCAGAATACAAATTTGACTGGAGTTTCCGGAATACAAATCCAGAATTCAAAAATTGTATTCCGGAAACTGGAGTTTCTGGAATACAAAATTGCATTTCGGAAACTTCAGTTTCCGGAATATACGAGAAATTGTGGGGTGTATGACCCAAAACGTTGTATTAACAAAAGATAATTTTGAAATTTCACTATTTAAGTGGGGTGTATGGCAAAATCTGGAAGTGTATTTACCAAAACCCTTTTTATATGTTCCACATAACCCATAAAAAAATGAGATGGGCATTTTGGTCCATTGGACTTTTCATCATTTTTATCCTTTTTAAAACTTTTTGGTCCATTGTTAGTGGACCAATCCAAGTGGGGCGGGTGAGATTAAAAATATGTTAGCACAACCCACTCCAACCTTGTGCGGGTTGTCACGGTTGTGGGGGCAAATAAGCTGATATAGTGTCCAGCATTTTTAAAAATATAATAAATTAATAAATTTTGTTGAGATGAATTAATTAATCCATGTAACAATTTAATGAAATACTTTAACACAATAAACTATATATAATTGAAAAATAGAGATAGTATATTTTATTGTATACTCTCCTATAATTTTAATGACAAAATTAAATAAAATAGGCTGCAGTGTTGCTATATAAATTATAAAAATTTATTTATATTCTTTATTCTCTGATTTGGATCAAGTGTGATTTTGGTTTGTCGAGTTTTTTTAAGCCAATATTAATAAGCCCTTCTATTTTCAAAGTAAGCAAATGTGGCATTGCGATCAATTTTTTCTTCGAAAAACACTTAGCTCTGATGCTCTGATTTTATATTCAAATATTTAGAGTTTTTTTAAATGTGAAATAAGTGTTTTTAAAAAATTTAAAAGTTAGAGATTTAGTAGAAATTTTAAAAGATTTAGAGGATTTTATAGGATGTGAGATGGGGATTTGAAGAGAGAAAAATTTGAGATCTTTTTATAATTTGAATGAAGTTTGATGTCTTGGATGATGTATTTTTAGTAGAAAAATTTAAAATGATTTACCAGATTCATTTTGCAAATACTGTGAGTGAAAAACAATATTTTAAAAGTTTCAAATAGGAGAAAAGTTATGGAGAGACTTATAGTGATTACAAATAAAAAATCGCAGGATATGACTAACTTTACTCAAGAATTTGATAGACAAAAATCACACATTAATTATAGTAAAAATAAATAAAACTACTGTTAAGCCCAATAACAAAAGATGATAATAAAAATAAAATATATTATTAATATAATATATCAACTTTTTTTTTTTGGTCGAAATATAATATATCAACTTTAACGACCAACAAGTAATGAAAATAAAAGAGTTCAAATGTAAACAAAAAATTAGCTTTTTTTTTGGCCGATAAAATGCATATAATAGCCCATGTAACCGTATATTGATCACTTTTTTTTTTTGTTTTTTTTTTGGTCTACAAGGGGGGAGGGCTGGGGGAGTGGGTTGGGTGGGGGATCGATCCTCTCACTCATAGGATGAGCTCCCTAAGCTTTTTTTTTGGTCAATAAGATCGAGTTGATAAAGGGAAACACCCCAGCCATACGGCATTTATAGCAAGGAAAACGACATAAGCAAGAGTCACAACAAATACAACAATTCTAAATAAGACCCGTTGCCGTAACCTACACCAAGCTGTAACAACTTACAGACAAGGAAAACAGCAAAAACAGAAAGACAAAAAAGCCAAAGCATAACAGGAAAAAAAACTACCCCTAGTACATCAAAAGGATACCAAAAAGGATACAGACAAGAAGGATATCCTTGGGATATCCTTGAGTGGGTTGGGTTTCGCCCATTTGGGGCACCCAGAACCTTTTGTCATTCCAAATAAGCTCACAAGTCACGGATCCTAAAACCAGCACACATCAAACAACCAGGGTTCATACAGAACCAACAGGGGCGATGCAGGAACGGATGGCGGCAGCCCTCAAAATGCACAACAGCGCAGAACAACAAACAACCAACAAAAACAAACCAAATACCAACGAAAAGACAACAGGAAAACCCAAAAAAAGATACACAAAGTAAACCAAGAGCAACAGACAACAACTAACAACAACAAACAACAAGAACAACAACCAAACAGCGCCCAGACAACAGCTCCACCCCAGCCACGGCGGCGGATCCGGCAAGGACACGACGAGCCAGCGAGACCAGCGACTGTGAACCCCACGAAAAGGCAAGTAGACAACTACGCGGCTCCATACCAAGGTCGACTCTCGTTCGAACCAAGCTGAGGGCGGTTCTCCAACCTCCCAAACCGGCGGACAGAAGGGGGACACCCAGCAGGCGGCGGCGTTCCTCCAGACCAAGTCCTCCCGAGGCGGCGGTGACGGATCTGGCAGCAAAGCAGAAAAAAACGCAGAAAGAAAAACTGGAAGCAGGGAAAACGGAGGGGGGCTACTCGTGCAGCAAATGATGAGCTCCCTAAGCTTTAACCACTGAGCTATTAGTGGGAGCTCACTTTTTTTTTTTATGACGGCAGTTTTATCACTTTTACATAAAGATTGAAGTGTAAAATAAAAATTAGCCCAATATGTAAGCCCAGTCCATTACGGGCCAAGATACATTTGACAGATTGATTTTCGGGTTTGATTGAAATGGACTAAATTTAAGATCCGGCTTGAGTTTTTAAAGCTCAATGATACTTTATGTCGAACTAATTTTATTGTGTTAATCTCTATTAAATATTATTTAATATTAATTTATATGTTGTAAAAAATAGCATAAAATCACCTATTATTTTTGTATTTTAAAAAAAATAAAAAGAAAATCAAATAAAAAATATTATATTTTGTTTTTAGGGGAGGAGAGCATATCTAATCCAAAACTTAATACATATATAAGAAATTAATTAAAAATTAATAATAAATTAAAATTCTATTGCATTGAAGCTCAAACCATGTTTATTCCCGAAAGATATCCCATTTCAACAAAGTAACACGATTGGAATAATTTGCAATATACAATAACCAAACCAAAGACCCATTAATTAAAAGGGAAACCACGTCAAAAAAAAAATAAAAGGGAAATGCGAGATCGACAAAATTAAATTTCAGCAATAAGGTTTACTGGTTTAGTATAAGAAATTAGTAAGAAAGTGCATGTATAGAAAAAGAGAAAATGTATGATAATATATGAGTGATGTTGATATAAAAGTTTTTGTTTTAGCTTAGTGCAGGGGCCTTCTGGTTAAAAAGTTGTTTGTAAAACTAAAGTAACTCCGTATTTACACAATCGAATCAATCGTCACGCGATTTACGAATTAATAATTCTTGTTGCGGAATAAATTAGAATGAGTTAGGAAAACATAAACTTGGAAACTACGAGGTTGGGTGTAAGTCGTTAATACACTTCAATCATCAAAATACATGTTAAGTGCCTATGATGAAGTTCAACATATGTTAGCATCACAGCTGCCTAATGCGATTCTCCTCCGCCTCTACCTCAACCAAGTTCATAGTCACAGCATCCGAAGTCTTTCTCAGCAGCTCCATCCAGTCTCTGAATTAATGCATCAAGATCAAAGTTATAAGTTATGTATATATGGTGCTATTCACAATATTATATATATATATATATCACATATATAGTGCGTGTGTTGTGTTCAGTCCTAGTCCTACGAGAAAAAGAAAGAAACAATTATAAGAATAAAATTAAAGCGTTAATGTACCCATTGAACGAGTTGAAGGTGACTCCTACAGTGTATTTAGTTTCCTCAAGTGCAGCCTGGAACCTTTGGAGCAGTTGAGGCGGGTAACTTGCATTGTCCTTAACCCGAAGCTGTGAGGGCTTGATGTCGTAAAAGACAGGGACAACCCTTTTGTTGGACTCGTTGAGGAGGGCAAGTTCGCGGAGACTCACAGAAATACGAGTCGCAGTAACTGGGTGAGAGGACAGCGACACCAACCTTGGAGCTGTTTATGGCCTTGCCGATGTGATGGAACAGTCTGTGACCAGACTTTATGTGCACGGAGTCCCAAAAGGGTCTGATTCCCGTGTTCATGAGATGGTCATAGAACAAAGGAACGAAGGTTCGACCGGTGTCAATCCTTCGGTGGTTTATGAAAACATCGTATGCACGCTTACAACACCGCTTGGGCGCTCGTGGAAACCCATGCATGGCTCCCCCTCCTACACATAAATAAATATTTGCAACTCTTCCTTGTGTTAATTTGTTTGTATTATATTATATATAGGTGTGTGTATGTATATATCATATGAAACAATTAATTGTGTATATATTGTATGAAAATTATGAACTTCAATCGGTTGATGACTTCTAGAGACTTGAGCTTTAAAGCTTAATTATGGGTTGTTATGGCTGACCAAATTACGGTCTGGTCTTTCATCCCGAGCGAGGTCACTTTATTGTGTTTTTTCTACACGCCTTGTATTTTGTTTGTTTATTGTTGAGGAGAACACACACTGATCCATTGAAATTGTCAATCTTGAATATTCTACGCGACCTCAAAAGTGAATATATATTATTAATGTCCCCAACCCCACGCCCTCGATCTCTCTTATATTACCCATACTTACCCACACCTTTGGATTAATATTAGTGTCATTTTAATTCAGAAAAATGCTATACTAATACTAATAACAATCTTTTCAACAAATTATATATTTATTATTTATCTCACTATTTTTTGAGGAATGAATCCCGCGAATCCATATCAATTTTGCTTAATAATAGAGAATATTATGTTATTTTTTTTATCTAAAATATAAAAAATATAGACTCACTTTTAAATGCATTAATTGCTAAAATTTATTTTATATCCCTATTTTATTATGAGATTTATATTTCCTATGTAAGTGAATACAACTATTTTAATCATTTAATAAGAATATTTTTGGAGTAAAATTTGAATTAATTAAAATTAACTAACTTAATTGTTTCTCTTTGGTTTTGATGAATTAGTGATTTGTTTCTTATAACAGGGACTGAAGATAGTATATTAATACTAATAACAATCTTTTCAACAAATTATTTATTATTTACCTCACTATTTTTTTGGGAATGAATCCCGCGTATCCATATCAATTTTGCTTAATAATAGAGTGTTATTGAAATTGTTCGTTAATGTTATCTGAAGGAGACAGACAAAACATTTGTTTCTACCCAACGTAATAGGTACAAAATAGTTAATATTATTTTTGAATAATTTTTGTTCCGGACCGGGTTCAAACTAAATCTAGCCCAAATTTATATGATCTAAATTGGGTCCGAGACTTAATTAAAAAAAAGCGTCCAAGCCCATCTAAAGACTCACATGCATCATGCGTGTTCCCCAACCATCCCCATAAAAGTTAAAACACAGAGACCACTAGATGCCTCTAGTCTCTACATAGACCCAAATCCCTCTCACATTTCATCCCAATGAAGTGAGGAGTGTGGGATGGGTGTGGGGTGGGGGTCCATTTATCATTAGAGATTTTTTAAACCCTTGTACTTATTTTTGGGCCAAAAAAAAAACCCTTGTACTTAAAAATTATCTTAAATCTAATTAATTCAAGTGGAGTTAAAGGGTTGACCAAAAAAAAATGGAGTTGAAGGGGGAAAGTTTATGCACCCTTAGAAAAATATTTAAATTTCCGTAATATATGTATATCTTGTGACAAGTGTCGCGGGTTAGTCCTTTTCAAATTTTTAACTAAAAATCTTTTTTTTTTGGTCAATAACTAAAAATCTTATAACTTACAATTTCAGGAATGGATCGATTCTGTATACTACTGCATGATTTTGGAATGATCATTATATACAAAATTTTCTGTCCATAAGCAATTCATAATTTTATGATAATTTTTTTACTGAAATCAATGATGTTTTGGTACTGTTAAAAATGAGGACTCCGCTCATATATAATAAACTATTGTTTTTCCCTGTAACCCAAAAAAACTTTGTTAGCTTTTTTCAAAAAGAAATATGAGACCCCTTAATTTGTTTTTGCCATTTCTAGTAATGGTTTCTTTTCATTTGTCTGAATTGAAGATTACATAATTTCTTGAATGCACACTGCACTGCATGTACTTTAATTTTGTACTGAGAAGGCGTTCCTGGTTTTATTCCTTGCAAACTCCCAGGCAGGGTATACTAATTCTCGGAAATAATTGGAAAAAATATTGCATTTAGCACATGCTAATATATATAGATGCGCGTGTTTCAATAATTTTACCCTGATGAAAGCAAGTCTTGAAGCAAATATATTTTGGCCACTGTATGACTGAATCACCGCATCGTCGATCAACTTGCATAAGAAATCTTGTCGTCTTGTTTTAGAAGCTGTTCATTGTCAATCGCACGCACAACTCATAGAACCCCACACATGCATAAACAACACATTGCCTTTTCCAGCTAAAGTGAGCTATACAGCTGTTTGGTAGTTGGCTTCAGATTCATATTATTCACCTCTGTATTTTATATATATATATATATTCAACTAAATTAATTAATCATCTTTTTTTTTTAGGGAATTAATCATCTTGTATACTGGTCACTTTACACTTTTATTTTCAAGCAGTTTTTACATGTCGTGGGGTAATACTCCAATTAATAAGTTAAGTTTTTTTTTTTATAAACTATAATGAAATAATTCACATATAATAGTTTCTCATATGAAAGTCATGACTTTATATAATTCTGTAAGGGTTCTATAGGAAGTATTTTGTATATTATATATCACTGCTTTAACACAATAGGATATTAAAAACATAAATTTAAAAAGTTAATAACTAATAGTTTAATAGATAGAAGATCTTTTAGATGATAAAAAAATAAAATATAATTATTAGTGATTTGTAAATATATCGTCATGTTTAATTAGCATTAATCAAATAAACGTGTTCATCAATTAAAGAAGTCAAGAAAAGTAAAAAAAAAATTATTTGATTAAAAAATAATTGAGGGCAAAGAATATTTTAATTTGATATACATGTCACAAAATATAAAATATATACCTACATAACATAAGGAGAGTACATATAAAATGTATTTTATTTTAAAAAATAAATTATTAAAATTAATAAAACTAAAGTACTTAGCCATGAATTTCACAAAAAAAAAGCCTAATTGAGATGATAATTCAAATTTTCTCATGCTTAACTTATTTGGAATTAGGTTTTGAAAATTATAATCACGAAAATTTTAAATAAAAAATAACTCATGTAGGCCCATAATTTGAATTAGCTGAATGTTACTTAATTTAAAAAGAATTTTGAAACTTCAATATAAATTATAAGATTTTGGTTTAATTGTATTTTTTATTTCTCTAAATTTGTGTTTGGACAATTTTGATCCCTATATTTTTAATTGCTCAATTTTTGTCTATACATTTTGATCCCTATATATAAGAGATGAATGCAATTTCTTTGTAGAATATTAAAAAAAGCTAATTAAAAGAGAGTGTTACATAATGTGATACTGACCTTAACTCTTGCAAGATATTAATAGATGGCCAACCAAACACCGGATAGAGCTTCCAAATGTTTTCCATCATCAAATGATAATCTTTTGGAAACTTACTTGCGGATGTGGCCCATAAGAAATTAAAGGCTTAACAAAGTCATGAGCAAAAGCAGCCTATAATCACACACTTTTCGTTCTTTCACCTGCCCTCATTAATTAACTAATTAAAAAAAGTTCACCACCCACAAACATTTATCTCCTCTTTTATTTTCACTATAGTCTCTAGATTGCAACCATAGATAATAAAAGGTAAAATTATATTTTTGGTCCCTTAAGTTGTTTTATTTTTTTAAATTAGTCATTTATTTTTATTTTTAAACAATAACGTCTCTTATGTTTATTTATTTTTTCAATTTGGTCATTTTGATGACGTATCAATTACTGATTGATCTGAGATGTTGGTGTACAGTAAATCGAGACCAATCAAAAACTGACACATCACCAACAAATAAAGAAAAGAACCAAATTAAAAAAATAAATAAACACAAAAAATTTTATTATTTAAAAATAAAAATAAAAAATTAACTTAAAAAAATAAAATAACTTAAAAGACCAAAAATATAATTTTATCGTAATAAAAAGGCCTATATGCTAGATACGCAAACAAGGAAGAAGCTGTCACTATTGCATGTGGCCTCGGCGTTGAAATCGTATAATAATAATGCCCCACTTCACACTCCATGTGCGATGCTTCATGTCCCTGCTGGCTTGCCTTCCCCTCCCTCCCACATGACACTACTAACACACTTTGATGGGCATGTTCAGGAATCAGAATAACTTCACCACAAAAAATAATAGCTAACGTTGTTCACCAACGTTAACAGAGCACTCCTTCAAACATTGTGAAGGTTTTTGTTTTTCTTCTGACAATCTGCTTGACATGGATTCCAAGGCCATTCTGGATTATGCTCTGTTTCAACTCACTCCAACCAGGACCAGGTGAGTCGCACTCGCACTCGCACTCCCACCCCCATATTGCTATACGTTCTGATTTCGTTGTTCCCTTGTCAAAAATCTCTGCTTTTTTCGAATTCAGTGGGTGGTTTTGTTTTGACAATTTTGCAGATTTGAGCTTCTAGTCTTTTCTGGAGCCCTTCGTGAGAAAATAGCTTCTGGGTTATTCGAACCTTTCGTCTCTCACCTCAAATTTGTCAAAGATGAGATCTCTAAAGGTGGATACTCGATTAAGCTTCTGCCTCCCACCAACAATGCATTCTGGTTCTCCAAGGCCACGTTTGAGAGGTGCCTGCAAAACTTGTTGTATTAATTTTGAGTTTTGGCAATTTTGACTTTTATCTTTTGGCTTCTTAATGAAATGATTCTTCTTTTGTTCTTTGATTTCAACAACTATCTTATATGTTTCCACTTTCCAATTAAATTTGAAGAGCCCGTGAATCAATTACCTCTGAAGTGAAAAGCCCTTAATGCTTTGCATACTGTGATTGGAATGGTTTCTAAAAACAACTTTAAATTTTTTTCACACAATCAATAAAAGGGGTAATCATTTCCTATCCAGATTGCTTATTGCTACCAGAAATTCACATCGTTGACCTCTGTAGCCTGCACTGCAAATGGGATGACAACTTTTGTATCGTGTCTTAGCTCACTCTTAGGATGTATAGTGACACTTATTTGAGAAATAGTTCCTACATTCATAAAATCATCAATTTCTTGTATGAAATTGCGTAGTAGAATCAAATCAGTGGGTTAATTGATAAATTCCAGCTACTGAATGATACTCATGGTTTAACATATTCCACAGATTTGTGCGCTTTGTTCGCACACCTGCTGTTCTGGAGCGGTTTGTTAGCATTGAGAAAGAAATCCAGCAGATTGAAAGTCAATTTCAAGCTAATGCATTATCAATGTCAATTGCAACTCCGGATGAAGGTATGTATAGTTAGGAACTGCGACTTAAGACATGTTTTGTGGATACTTCTGTATGTATCGTGCTAGAACTAAATTCCTAGAAACAGCACTTGTTAATTCTTATTGACCATAAATCAATGAAGCAGTATTATGTATAGTTTTCCTTCACATAATCATGAGCTGCTTGAGTGAAGCTATTTTTCTACTGTATCAGGAAATATGCCTCAAACCAATGGCATCACAAGGAGGTTAAGTGATTCTACAAAGGTAATTTCTTTATTAAAAAATGCCAGAACCACCTAATAATCTCTATCAATTTTTTTATTAATTTATGTTTTGTGTTTGCTTCAGTTCAATGATGTACTTGAAGGTGTTGACATTAAAGAAGAGGAAAACTCAAAGTAACTTTCTACCTCTTCAATAGTTGCTGTTGATGAAATGTAATCTCCTTTGTTTTGCTAGTCCATTAGAAACTATTCCTAACACATTCAATTGCTATAATGATAAGGATTTCCCTGCAACGTCTTTTTGAGTCTCGAATAGCACTACTCCGGAAAGAGCAAGCAATGGCATATACACGTGGTCTTGTTGCTGGATTTGAGATTGACAGCATTGATGATCTCATATATTTTGCAAATGCATTTGGAGCATTGCGTTTAAGGTATGATATAGAAGGATACTACTCACTAGTTCTTACTTGGAAACTGTAAAATGGAAACTGTCCTCAATGTTACTAAAAATGTCAATGTTATTTAATCAGAAGATTATGAGATTTTTTTTTTAAAGTCTGATTCTTATATGCTTATTTTTCTTGCTAGTTTCCAGAAAGTAATTTTTTCCCTCAAAAACTTTCCCTTACTTTTTCTGACTTAAAAATCATCTTGACAATTGATCCTACTTTGTAGATTGTGAAATTTCAATTGTCTAAGGGGATCCCTCTTTTTGCCATGGAGGTTCAACCAACTTTTGATGTCAGTTCTCTCATTCCTTGCAAATCTAAGGATCATTGAGAACCTATTCATGTGAATTTTTTAGTTTCCTTTATACTATGAATGCCATCCTGCATGTTGAGTTTATCAACGGAATATGCCATGCATGAGCGTATTAGATTAGGGAGAAATTTCTATACAATATAACTCTTTTCTTACCACAAGATATGCTACATCATTTAGAACTTGTGTCCAATATTTGTGGACTGGTGGATCTTGCCTCATTTACATGAAACCTTCAGTTCAGTTTCGAAACTAATTCAAAGACTTGGTATTCAATGTATGCAGGGAAGCTTGCATTAATTTTAAGGAATTGTGGAAGAAAAAGCATGCAGATGATCTTTGGATAAAAGAAGTAGCTGCAATGCAGTCAAGCTTACCACCAGGACTCTCATTTTCTGGAGCATCGGGAATTATACTGGCAAATGATATAACTACCCATGACCAGAATAACAGCTCTAAGGATAGTATTCCTTCCGGCGACGAAAATGTAGAAACCTCAAATTCTGCTACTCTAAACAAAAAAGAAGGTATTCTTTTATTCTCGTTTCCTTTTTTTTTTTTACCTTAACCCTTAATTATATTATGAATTTTGAGAAATATAGAAATCCAAGTCAAATCACTGAATTAACAAAATCAAACAATCTATCACATGCCATTCTATGCTTCTCTGTCTTGTGTGCTATTTTTTCTTGGGTTAAGCAGCAAACATTTAGTCATAGATGTGATTTTTTGCTTCTAGAAGCCATGCAATGGTCATTTAATCTCAAGGAATGCCATGTGCAGATGTGAACCTGCCTACACCAGATCAGAGACCATCACATACGACAAATGTTCATATGCCAATGCCTATGCCCTGGCCTTACAATATACCTCCATACATGTATAATCTTCAAAACTCTATTCAGCAGATGCCTCCATTCCAAGGATATCCTTTGACTAATATGCATTCTGTTCCTCCTTACCTTCAAAATAATATGCAATGGTCTTCTAACCCGGGAGTGAATCAGAAACCATCAGGAGCCAAAAAGGAGAAATCTCTTTATAAGAAAGGACCAGAAGAATATGAAGACCAGCAAACAGAGTCCAGTGACCCTGATTCTGGCAGTGAATCTGATTCGGATGAACAGAAGGACTCAAATCATTCTTTGAAGGATGATCTGAAGAGGAAAAAGAACAGAAGAAAGTCGTCTGGAACAGTTGTGATTCGTAATATCAACTACATCACTCCAAAAAGGAGAAATGGAAATGAGGGTGGAGTCTCTGATGAATCTTCTTTAGAAGATGATGTTGTCTTCGATGAAGAAACCATCAAACAGAAGGTTGGTGTTGCACTTGAATCATTGCAGAAGGTGCATAAAGTTGAAAAACATGCTAATCGGAAAAAATCAGTGGCCCGGCACAGTGTAACTAAATCAAGTGATGCTGCTGAGGAAGATCTCACTGAAAACTGGAGTGATGCATCTGAAGGAGGGAACAAAAATGAGAACTGGGGTGCATTTCAGAGCCTTTTGAAGATAGATGCAGAGACGGGAGTTGATGGATCAGAAAGGATGCAGCCAATTGATGTCCAGGATGAACATTTTGTGGTGAGAAACTCTGAAGAAAGAATGCCATATGCCGATAGTTCAGCTCCAAACTTGGATTTCAAAGAAGTTCTGAAGAATCCTAATGTTATGCGTGACTCCTTTATTGCGACTCGTAGAGATGGAGGACATGAAGGCGGATCCAAGCTGGATGAATATGTAGACAGACGTGGTCCAGTTACAAAGATCACGGATAATACGGGTGAAGATATATTGTTATCACACAGATCAAGAGAACCAGGAAATGAACACGGTGATCCATTAAATACTTTTGTTGCTGATTCATTAAAAACCAAGGGCAGAACAGCAGAAGATTGGTTTATTGTGGATAATTTGGAAAAGATGAGGAGCCCTGATCCCCCAATTGTGCCTATAGTGTTTGATGGTGATGACACTTTATCATTGGTGAATGATTGTTCCCATGCTGAGAAAAGAAGTGAAGGAACTCTCATTGATGATTCCTTCATGATACAGGGTCAGTTGGTAGATAATAATCTTTCTGACTCGCAGTGGAAGACGGACATAAGTATGGATGCGGATCTAGTATCTGCCAGCAAGCTGGAAAGTGACAGGTCTGCTTCTAAAGAAAAGCGTGCATCATCGAAGAGCGAGGAGCCAAACGACCTCTGTGTAGTTCTACAAAGAGATTCTGGACCAGATTCTGTTGAGGCCTCATGGACAATGGACTACGGAATTGACTTTTCTTTCTCAGAAACTGAGAGAAGACCCTCCATTGATGATTCACAGGTTAATGTGAATAACAACCTTCCTGGTAGTCCCAAGAAAACCAACATGAGTAAAAGCAAAGTCTCAGGAACAAGAAGTTCTGAGAAAGAAGAAAAGTCGAAAACTTTGCGAGGATCCTCTGGCAGGGGCAAGCCTGAAATGATTTCTAGGAACAGAAAGCCATCTCTACCAAGCAAGCCCATAGTTCAGAAAAGCAAAAGGGAACAGGTATAGTGAATTTTCAATTTTTCAGTTTCAGTGTTATATTTTTTATGCCTTTGCACACCTACAGCTTCTCATGACACGCAGTAATCCTAACTCCTAATTTATCTGTGCTGGTAAACAGGAAGATGAAATTAGGAAGAAGATGGAAGAAATGCTGAGTGAACGCCAGAGGAGAATTGCTGAAAGAACTGCATCAAAAGGTCTTGCTCCAGCTGAAAGTAAAACAGCTAGGATTTCTACAAAAAGTGACAAGAATAAGACTCAATCCATAAAAGAGACAAACAGAATCAGTTCTGTCAAGGTCAGGGGAATTTAGCAAAACTCGTCAACATAGGTCATTCGGTTCAATGTGGATGCAGATCTTGTAAGGTACATGGTGACTACTCTACATGGTAAATTGTATTTAAATAACCGCAAATTAAATTGAAATGAATAGTTTTGTTTTCTATAAACTCTCAAGTCATTGGATGTATTCAGACCTATAGTCACTCAAAATATAGATTTCCTTTGATTCATGGTTGTGTAACTAAACTATGTTCTTTATCGTCAAGAAGTGTGCCAAGTGCTATAAAGGAGCCAAATTCGGGTGTAGATTAAAAGTTGTCATAGATTTTGTTGGATAAACAAACAAAGGTTGAAGTTGAATAGGTTGTGTGGAACAGCATATCCCAGCATTCTTTGTTCTCTGTAATGTATGAAACCGTTGTAGCTTTGTTTTTCTGAAAACAACTGTGGAGTTTGTTTCTTGGATCTTTCTATTCCATTTCCAGTTTTACTAACAATAGGAAAAAGAAAGAGAAAGAAAAGAAAAATTCAGAAGGCAAGGTGTTATTTAACGCCCAAACGGCTCTTTCCAGGCTTGGAGTTTGAGGTGGGTTTCTTTCTTTCTTGGTCAAAGGTGGATTTCTATCTTCTTGTCTCAGAAATATCCAAAGGGAAATGGTAAATACACCACACATTTTTTAGACATACACCCCACTTAATGCTGAAATTTCAAAAATATCCTCAAAATTCACGTGCATTCCGGAAACTGGAGTTTCCGGAATGCAATTTTACATTCCGGAAACTGGATCCAAAATTGCATTCCAAAAACTGGAGTTTCTGGAATACAAATTGTATAGAAACTGGAGTTTTCGGAATACAAATTTGCATTCCGGAAACTAGTTTCCGGAATACACCCCACAATTCAAAAAATTTGCATTCCGGAAACTGGAGTTTCCGGAATACAAAATTGCATTTCAGAAACTCCAGTTTCCGGAATATACGTAAAAATGGAGGGTATTTTAGAAATTTCTATAGTTAAGTGGGGTGTATGGCTAATTTTTTGTGGTGTATATACCAATTCCCTATCCAAATCTTGGTAAAAAAAACTGGTGGAGTTTAATGGGCTAAACCGGCCAAGCCCAGACCCACTAACCAACAAACTGGGCTGTGGCCCATTTGACATCACTTCCTATGTTTCTTGTTTCTTCTCCACACGATCACCACTCGTTAACGGCCATCGAAACAAAGAACTTGGCTTGTCTATAATCTTAATTGTAAGAGTAACAGACCAAAAAAATAATAATTGTAAGAGTAATAATGACCAAAAAAAATTGTAAGAGTAATATCAAACAAAACTAAAGATATATTTCAGACCATTAGATTTATCACCAAATTGAAAATTGTTACAAAGACATTTTTACAGTAGTGAGTTGGAGGACGACGACAAAATAGTTAGAGAGGGAAATGGTGAGGTAAAAAAAATTAAAAAGTTGAATTAATATGCTTGTAAAGAGTTATTTAGCAACACGAGTTTAGCCACTTATGAGAATAGCAAAAGACACTTGATTTTTTTTTTTGACGAAAACGTGAAATACACTTGATAAAAAGTTAATATTTGTTTAAATATATTGACATGAAATAAAATACAATGTAAAGGTTTGTTAGCATTTGTATAGTCTTGACTTTAAAAATTATATATTATAAATAGATAAATACATATACTTTGTAGATTTTATTTTCTCTAAATATCAACATGACGCAAAATTCGGTTCGTGTTTTTGTTAAAGCTAAAATCATCATAAAAGATGAAAGATGGGAGCAGTTCAATATCAACTAGTCACATTATTTAATGTTAATATGGGTGCACTGCACTATGTGAAAATTAAGTGTTACATGATATCAAAATTACAAAAATTATAGTTTTAGATCGTGACAGGAAATGTCAAGTGTTGCTAGGGATGGAAATAGGCTGGGCTGAGCTAGGCTTTGCCTAAATAGGTCTGATTTGTCTAAAAATTTCAAAGTCTAAGTCTGGCCTGTTACCTGTCATAGACTTTTTTTTAGTTCTGGTCTGACCTTTTTAAAAGTCTGATTTGGCATTGTAGTCTATTTAAAGGTCCGATTCCTAATAAGGCATTCAAATAAGTTGTCCGACCTTCGACCGAAAAAAAAGTAGCCCAACCTACTCCTAAATAGGCTAATAGGCCAATGAAGAAAATTTCTATGTATAACAAACTATAAAATATGACAATTAAATTCAGTTTTATTTATGATAGAGAGATAGAGGTGAATAAGATTGAAATAGTTTTGTGATAAGACATCTAAATAAATTATAACTTAATCCTTCAATAAGCTTTATAAGCTTGAATATCTATGTAGGTTAATATGTGTTTAAACATTTAAAAGGTAAATAAGTATATAATTTTAATACATTATAAAAAATTTAATATTATAATAATACTATAAAAAAATTATATATATGTTTACTTAAATAAGCCGGTCTATTAGGCCTAAAAGACCTTTTAGATGGCCTAAGCCTGACCTTTCTAGCTAAATAGGCTTTGTAAAAAGCCTTGACCTTATATATTTCATGAAAAAAACTGCCCTAGTCTGGGTCTAATGTAGACTGGGCCATAGACCCCTGTCGAGCGGCCTGACCTATTTCCATCCCTAAGTGTAGCCCCGACACTCGAGTTCGAATCCCCCTCCTCCTATTAAAAAAAAATCGTGACAGGAAATTCTCCTCAATTTTAAAGTAAGGGCTAATCACAATTGCCGGTGGGAATTTATAATTGGATTGTTAGTACTAGTAACAGATTGCTTACCAACAGAGTTGTTTGAATTCGAACCCGAATCCGATACCTTTTTAAGGAAGGTACTGAATAATTGGAGCTATTAGTATTACTTAGTAGTTCACTAAGTTGGAACAACTTTGGGCGAAGAATGTGGGGTGGGGTGGGGTGGGGGGGGAAATGTCTAGAAAACAGTCGTTCACCAAATTCAGAAACCGCATGGCACTAAACACACAAAATCAATGTTAAGTAGTTTGTTAGATGTTATAACCGAACAGAGAAGTTGATTAAATATAGAAAAACCATGGAGACATATCAAAAATTCCTAGCAGCGGCATCTCAAAGGGAAAAAAACGGTTCAATATTCTCTTAATTATATTTTTAGCGACGAGCCTGTGCCCATAATATCAACTTTCCCGCAACATGTCACAGGATATTAGTTTGAACGACCATACTTTACACCGGCAGTATGTTTTAGCGCTGAACTTAATTAGTTAATTTTCTAATTTACTTTGATTAATTCTTTTGTAATCAATGGCCCCTCTTTATATGGAGAGTGAGTGAGGTTATCACAAATTCACAATAATACTCCTCTAATACGAAATACAGAACTTCTCCTTTCTCGCATTTCAAGACATTGATTGGTTTGGTTGATAATATTGTGGTGTTCTTGAATTTCCTGAACTACCATTACATTTACATGATCGGTTAATTATTGTTAATCGTGATGAAGACACAAAGCATAAACATCATACATGCACCAAGTGCTTCAAATGGGACCCTCGCAAGGATGTGTGTCACAAATATGCTTGATTGCTTTATCTGTTCTAAACCTTTGAGTCCTCCCGTTTTCCAGGTTTTTTCTCCTTCGTGCTTACTCTTTGTAGTGTTAAAATTTGGTCTCATCTACTTAATTCAATATTCTATATTTTCATTGTCTTAATTAGATCGGGTGCTGAGTTGGAACTTGGAATTGTGTTTTTGTAAAAAATATTCTTGTGTTTGAATTTTAAAAGACATAAGGTTTTTAGGCCATTGATCCTCTCCTGTTCTTGTATAACAAGATAAAATGTACAATTTTCTTCATGCAAGGATCTACCATGGTTGATTATGGGGTCTACTGGATATACTTAAACAATTGTATCTTTCTCTCCCCATTCCCCAATAGGATCATATATTGTTATTCAAGAATGGGAGAGTATTCAAATCTAATATTTGCCCTTAATTAATTAGAAATCGGTGCCTAACATGATATGAACCACGTGGGGGTTTATTGGTTTTAACGGATCGTCCGTGAATTGACTTCTTGTACTAAATGAATAAGAAAAAGTAAAGATGAAAACTTTAAATGATGCTAGATAATGACACTTGCAGTAATTTTATTTGTTTAGTTTGAAACTCAATGCTATTTCATATCAACTATGGTGTTTTTTCATACCATTCTGTTTGTTTGTTGTGTGTGCACTTCCTTTCATTGTTACTTTGCCATATTCTTATTCAGGGTTTGAACTTCTAACTATTTTTTTTTTTTTTATGTTATATGCAAAACCTAATCCTTATCTCTTTGATGTCATGTCTTCGATTTAGTGCCTCAACGGGCACATTATTACTTGTGCCATTTGCAGCCGCACAGTTAAGAGGAAGTGTTCCATGTGCTCCTGTCCCATTGCCCATACTCGTTGTCGTGCTATAGAGAGTGTTCTGGAATCTATGAAGATAGCATGCAAAAATGCAAAATATGGTTGCAAAGAGCTGGTAAAGTATGGCGAGAAACATACACATGAGAAGACATGTGTCTTTCAAAGATGTTTCTGCCCCCAAATAGGTTGCGACCATGTTAACAATTACAGGGATTTAACCTTTCACTTCAGGATGACTCATATGCTTGCTGAGCCACCATTTACATATGATGAAGTTTTTGATACCGAGTTACGGTGTGAGGAGGACACCGTCGTTTTACAAGCATTAACTGATGGCATATTGTTTGTTATCAAAAACCAAATCGGGCGTCATTGGAACACTGTTACTCTTTGTCACATTGGGCCTAGTTCGTTGAACCTAGAATTTCCTTTTGAATTGTATGTTATGCCTCAACAAGGAAGACGAAATCCTCGTTTGTTTCGATCGAAAGCTAAGAACGTTCAAGACCACAAATCTGGTTCACCATCGTCATGTTTCCTTGTGGTTCCTTCTGAATTTTTCCAACCTTCTGGTCGGCTTGCGTTGAAAATACGCATACACAAAAAGGTTGTTGTACGCACCTTGAAGGCAATTAATTAAACCATAGGTTTTTTATGTTTACATTCACCTTTCTTGGATATATATGGGACTTAATTAAACATTAGCTTGTTCCTTTTTATGTGTTGTTTCTATTAGAGTGGAGTCATGCTATGGGATTTCAATTAGTTAATGTATTGTGCTGAGACACAATTGACCTTTAATTTTATTTTAAGTATGTTGCTATATCATTAGGAAACCTAAGAAGACTTGGATGGCCAATGAATGCATTTTGCTTCAAATTTATTTAGCTATTTCCATACTCTTTGTCATTTGAATTTCATGGATATGCATTTAGTTTATGTTGACAATATTTTTTAAACAAATAAGCTAGATCTTTGTTGGGTTTTCCCTTTTGCTCTCTCTATTTTTGTGTGTTTAAGTATGTTGATCATGGATTTTTCTTAAGGACGTCGTTGTCATTAAATCGGAAACATAATACATGCATGAATATATGCGTGCACTTACTGTTTCAAATTTGTTTACCTGTTTGTATTTGGTAAGCATAATCTTGGGGTTTCTTTTCTGTAATCTTTGTCTTGTGAATTTCATGGATATCTAATCAGTTTTTTTTTTTCAAAGTTTTTAAAAGAAAATTCATTATTCTCATAAATGTTTTATATCTAGCTACCTTTAAGAAGGACCTTCTTGATGTGGATCATAGTTTTTCGTTTTTGCTCACTATATTTATTTTTGGTATACAATAATGGCAATATGATTTGAATCTATAATTTCATGCAAAATACTCAAACCCTATATTTCTAGCCTAATCGTAAGTATCTTACTCTCTATTTTTGTTCATTTGATCTTCAATGTAATTATTTTCAAAGGGAGTCAATGGATTTTCCATGTTTTTATGGAAGATCACATTTTTAAAAATGAAGATTCAAACAATCTAATATTTTGGGACACCAACATTTGTATGACCTATTTTATTAAATTTAAGTGGGTTATTTGAATCAAGGACGGATCCAAATTAAGGGAGGGGCCAAATGAGTTGAGATTCTCTCTATTTTTTTCTCTCTATTTCCTCCATTATCATACTTTTGGGGGAAAATAAATGACATAAATGTGATACATGAGTGTCATTTATTCTATTTGTTCCCCCAAAAACATAGTAATTGATGAAATGGAGAGAAAAATAAATAGAGAGGATCCTAACTCGGGCTGAATATATTATTGAGATAAAATTATATTGTCAATTTATAAATTTATTCCAATTGAATGATCTGTAAAAAAAATTAGATCTAAAGTTGTATCAAAAGTAAGTAATTTTACTATTTTTCATAAAATCTACTACTAATTGAGCTTATTTATCTGAGTATCAAGTGTAGCAATGAATAAATTAATATGACAATAATATTCAATTATCAGATGATATAATATATATATGTGTGTGTGTGCGTGTTTATAATATAAAAATATAATATATAATATTAATATATGTGTGCATATATTGTATATGAAATAATGAAGTTGAGCGGAGGGAGGGGACCAAGCCCCTACTTGCTTCCTTCCCTCCGTCCCGGTTGTAATGGTTAAAATGATTCCTTATTTATAGATAATTATTTACAAAAATTAAATTAAATATTTTTTTAGTCATTGTAAATAAGGAAAATGTTCACTTTTAGTCCATAAAAAATTGGTTTTCTTTAGTCCCTCATTATTTAAAATATATCATTTATAGTCTATGTGACCATTTTAAAAATTTTAAAAATAAGTTTTAAAATTCATTTTTACCTCTTATAAATTTTAATTGGCTTAAATCTATTTTTAGTCCCTCATTTTTCACTGAGTTCCATTTTTAGTCTCTAAAAAATAAAACGTGTCTTTTTAGTCCTTCATTTTTGAAAATTTGTCATTTTTAGTCCCTGAAGCCATATTTTAAATTTGAAAAATATTTTCTAAATTTATACTTTGACCCCTCCTAAAGCCTGATGCTCATCTTAACTCGTTTTTCCGTTTTCCTCCCCCTCCACTAATGCATCGCGACCCCCCATCCCCGCGCGGCCAAGGGAGGAGCTCCGCATGGCCAAGGGAGGTTGCACACAATGGCAGGAAGGCAGGCAACCACCGCAATCACACAGGGAGGAGAACGAGAGAGAGGCCGCATCTCATGGCAGCTTCGAGGGAGGATGTTGGAACTACTCCTAGCGGGAATGGGGGGTTGCAGTGCATTAGTGGAGGGGGAGGAGAGCAAAAAAACGGGTTAAGGTGAGAATCAGGCTTGGGAGGGGTCAAAGTATAAATTTTAAAAATACTTTTCAAATTTAAAATATGACCATAGGGACTAAAAGTGACAAATTTTAAAAAATAGAAGACTAAAAAGATGCGTTTTATTTTTAAAGGACTAAAAAGGAACTCAGTAAAAAACGAGAGACCAAAAAGAGATTTAAGCCATTTTAATTTATAATTTTTACCCAATCCTCATTCTCCCTTCCTGTGGCTAACCACCCCCCTTCCCCCTCTCAACGAGCTTCTGCGTATGTATACATGCCCCAGGCCACCATTTGCTTCCTGCAGGTGCTTGGAATGCAATACACTCACTATTCCCCTCTCATCCTCGAGGAAAATCACCTGTTCCCAGGGTGAAAATCCACATGCTCCGCAACACCAACAAGACAAGGCCATGGCAATAGCTTCTTTCTCTTCCACACCCTCCGTTCTCCCTCACTATACTTATTGAATTTTTGCAAATTATATAGTGAAGTCATTTCTGTGGACACAAATGACTGAGAAGCCCTAAGTTCAAAATAGAAAGAAGGGTTCGAAACAAACACCCTTTGATACTTTCTTTTTAACATTGATTCATTGATACTTAAAAAATAATTTATGAAATATCCACAACACAGGAGTGGAAAGGTCTAAAGTCTAACCCCCTAATTGCATGCATGTCTCGTATTTGAATATTCAAATTCTGAACCGAGTTTTTTATTACTTTTTTTTTTCACAACAAAGGATTGAATTTGAACGTTTCTAATTTTTTTTTTTTAGAATATCTTTTGTGGGGTTTCACTCTAAGCTAAACATCTCAGCACGCTTATACGCGTTTTGTGAAGTTGTGTTTGGCACGTTATACGTTTTTTTTTTTTTTTAATTTAATACCCAGAGTTTCCAGTCAATATAAGCAATTAAGGCATGTCTACTGTGAGATTGTGTGGTTTGAAGCCATATCTCTTTCGTCCAAAGTCATGTGCTTACGAGGTAAGTTATAACATCCTTTACCCTTTTCTTCTGTCGTTTCAACGTCTGTCTATTATTATGCACATAACATAAGGTTGCGGTATGAGCAAATAAAGACAGTCTTAAATCCTTTTAGAACAAAAAGAGTCTCAATACATATGGGTTTCGATACTGTTAAGTGTTAACAAACCAATTCCCATGTGTTTTATCATTGTTATTTTTCATGACATGGTATGTTAATTATATATATATAGTCATTGTACCTTCCAATTTCATTTGTGAAATTTTCTTTAGAAACATTTGATCAGTGGAAACATTTAGAGAACCTTTAGCTTTTATGAGATGAAATTCAGGGAAATTTCTATGACATGTGTAATGATTGGTTGGAAGAGGTATACAGTATACAAGATGTAGGGATTATTTTCAGTTCTAGCTATACAAAATATTATTCAGATTTTGTATGTAGGCATAGCGCTAGTTTGGATAATTTTTTCTATAAGTACTTATAATATGAATCCCTCTGACACTTGCAGACAATGAGAAGCTCTATGACGCCCAAGAAGTCACCAAAGGCTCATAATGATGGGAAGGGAGAGTCAATGGAGTGGTCATTTGTAGGTGCGGATCAATTGATTCTAATGATGAAGGTCCATAAGAAGATCTTTGTCTTTAGGGACATCATGGACCTTGCTCCTTTGCACACTTCTGCTTCCTTAAGTGAGGTACTAATTCATGACTTTGTTTTTTTATGTTGAAAAATGTCGCAATATGGACCTGATTTGGTCCCCCTAATGTTGCAATCTTGCCATGTTTTCCTCTTTCCTGTTTTGTTCCTAATTTCTATTTGTTCCCTTTTTTTATTCCTTTGTATTATTTATGATTGGAATAAATCTGTATCAGAATCATGTTGATATCTGATCAGATCCTAGGAGTTTATTTTTCCTTGATTCTGCAGATTGGTTTCTTAGTTTAGAACCAATTCTTGCCTCCCTTATGACCTTATCTTTCATCTGTCATATTGCAGATGGTTAATACAACCTTGGAAGATCTGCGAAGGCTTTACCCAGGGATCATACCAAGCAAAAAAGTGTCAAATATGGAGGACAAGTCCATAGACCAGGTTTCAATATTTTGTTTCACCTTAAACTATATAATTCCTAATTGTGATTAGTAATGAAATATTAGTCTCCCAAAATACTAAAATGTAGATAGTTCTTTGCCAGGATTTGGCCTACTTCTGCGAGGCTTTGAAGTCTCTTGGAGAATCGTGGTTGATGAACAATGATTGTATGGACAACAAAGATTGTGAGTTACCATCATGCAAGGATAACATCAATATGCAGCAACTGGGTATGTTGTTATCAACAATCTTAAGTCCTTGTCAAATAAATTCATCAGAATTCAGAAATATTTCAAACGGCTCATACACTTGAATTTGATGGGATTTGAGTCTACACTATTGGCAAAAACCCAAGTCCCACATTGACTAGAATATATAAAGCATAAGCAATCTGACAAGTCAGTTTTGTGGAGATGAGTTAGACCACTAAATCTAAGATACACTGCTATTTCAATTGTTTATAGGTGAAACTATGTTGGCCACACTTGACTGTTTGATTAAGATTGCAAGTGACAAGTTTGATATCATGGAAGAAGATGTTCCAAGGAAAGAATTCAGCACACGATCTAGCTCATTTGGAAAAGTCATATCAGGTTCCTTCTCTTCCTTTTCAGAGAGCACCTCTTCTTCTCCTGTCACACCAAAATCTGTCCTTCCAGAAACAATGAAATACACTGCAAAAGCTGGAGACAGTCCAACACTTTGGTCTCTCAGAATTCAAGCTGTGGGAAAGCTAAACCCAATTGATATAAAGCGCTTATCTTACCATATGTCACCACAACACATAGAGAACGAACCAAGTGAACCAACTATAGACCAGGAAAAGGATCACATTCACAACGATAGAAATCCTGAAAAGGAGTCCACATCAGAGGATCCTGTTTTTGACTTGGACACAACTGAGGAATCAGACAGAAAAAATAATGATAATGGAAGAGAAACACATAAACCTCAAGCAATGGAAGAAGTGGAGTTATCAGCATCTCCTAGACCCCTTAAACCACAATCTCCCAAACCATTAGAAACACCTACCTTGCTGCAGAATGCACCATCACCATCACCAAACAGTGACACTGTCCCACTACCACCCTCAGTAACACCACCTATGCAGCAGCCAAATGCGACAATGACACCACCACCTCCACTTCCGGAACCACCATCAGCACCCAAATTGCAAGAGAGTCCAGTGGCAGTTAGGATGCCGCCGACGCTTCCACCACCACCCATGTCCTTGAAACCTGGAGCAGCACCTCCACCACCAATGCCATGTGGAAACGGAGCTGCTGCCCCGCCACCACCTCCAATTGGAGCAGGGAGATCCTTGAGGCCCAAGGCAACTACAAAACTGAAAAGGTCAACACAATTGGGCAACCTGTATCGAACTCTAAAGGGAAAAGTGGAAGGGTCTAACCTCAATGGCAGATCATTTGGTGGGAGAACCAATAAAATTGGAGCAGGAAGCACTGGAGGAAAACAAGGAATGGCTGATGCTCTAGCAGAGATGACAAAAAAGTATGCTTTTTTAGTTTTTACATTTTAAGGGTGCATTTGGATTGACTTATACAGAGCTTATGACTGGATGTCTGACTTATGGGTTTTTTTTTGCTTATTTTCATAAGCTCTTCAGAATAACTCATCAAAATAGCTTACAACTTATATGAAATCTGTTTAATCGTATTCCCTCTTTGATTATAAAAATAACTTATACATAAGTGATAAGCACTTATGTTATAAGCACTTAAATAATCTGTTTATTCAAACAGACCCAAAATCTTGAAAGGTTGAAGTTTGAACAAAACTAATGTCTCACCCCTTTCGGTTTTTTATTTCCTTGGTTCATTTTTTACCAGATCAACTTACTTCCAACAAATAGAAGAAGATGTTCAGAAGTACACAAAACAGATCATAGAATTGAGATCTGCTATTACCAATTTCAAGACAAATGAAATGACAGAACTGATCAAGTTCCACAAAGATGTTGAATCCATTCTTGAGAATCTAACTGATGAATCACAGGTGAGTTAAAAAAAAAAAACTTCACATGTCCCTTTGAAGGCTCTTTCAATCCCATAATATATAATTCTGTTGCTGTGTAGGTGTTATCACGGTTTGAAGGTTTCCCCTCGAAGAAGTTAGAAACTATAAGAATGGCAGCAGCGCTCTACCACAAGTTGGATTCAATACTTACTGAGCTTCAAAATTGGAATGTTGTTGCTCCCATGACTCAGCTCCTCGACAAGGTCGAACGTTATTTCAAAAAGGTGATATGATATGATCCAAAATCCCTTTAATAATAATGTTGCTATTCCCATTATTTACACGTAAAAAATTCTTTCAATAATTTCTAACTCCACGAGAGTAAACACACAGATCAAACCAGAATTAGATGCTTTGGAGCGAACCAAAGATGAAGATTCCAAGAAATTTAAAGGCCACAACATCGAATTCGACTTCTACATCCTCGTGAAAATTAAAGAAGCAATAGTGGATGTTTCCTCCAATTGCATGGAGTTAGCACTGAAGGTACATAATTAGAAAATTAACAGTCACAAAACAAAAGAAAAAAACACACAAATACTTTTGAGGGTCATTTAGTAACCGTTTGTTTTAGATTTTGAAATCTCGTTTGGGGTTCAGAATCAATTTTGAGAGTGGTTGCTACGGTAACTAGTGTATTTGTTTTAGATTTGCGTTGATTTTGTATACACTTTCGTCTAAACACAATCAATTCTTCTGAACACACTTTTAAAATATTATTACCAAACACAAATCAATTATTTTAAACTCAAGTTTTTAAAATCAATTCTTTTAACGTCAGTTCTATCAAAATTAATTCTACTTCTATCAAAATCTAAAACAAACTTAGTGAATTGACTTTATTTGCATTAATTTAGATTTAAACTTGATATACATTACAGGAGAGGCGCAATAATGCTGCTAGCAGAGGAATCTCAGGATCAAATGCGCTAAGTGATGGGAAAAGAAAAGAATGTGCAAGATTGCTTTGGAAGGCTTTCCAATTTGCATATCGGGTTTATACATTTGCGGGTGGACACGATGATCGTGCTGACAAGCTCACCAGAGAACTCGCTAAGGAAATAGAGAGTGACCCCAACAACCCATGATCTTGCTCGCACAAACTTTCTTGCCACTACAAAGAAAGCTTGTGACATTCTTGATATTCATATAAAGATAAATACATGTGGAGTTAAAAATTGTCATGGTGAGGTTCTTAATTTATGCATACCCATCGTAAGTCGGATTTTTTTTTTTTTGTTAAAGAAAACCAATCTATTTGTATATTGGAGAAATGGAGTTATGATTTTTTTTATAGGAGCTAGTATTACTTGAAGAGTGTTCAATCTAATTGCGGGAACTCCAGCTACTGGAAGTATATATGAAGCTAGATTTGGAGTTCCCTACTCCCGTTAAATTGTGTTTCAGTAATGCAAAACAGTGTTTCGGTATTATTAATGAACATAATTATCATAAGAATGTTTTCACATAGGTTAATACTATTGCCCAAATAATTAGACCATGGTGACATCCTTTTAGCTAATTCATCTGTGTTCTGATTAAGCACACATTCTTTCATTCATTAAATAAAACACAGAATCTTCTATGATATTTCTATTAACTAAAATAAAAACATCTCATTTTCTCTCTTTTTTCCTGCCAATTTTATAATGCCCAAAGATGCAAAAAAATGGAGACAATAAACTGCTAGATAAACTATGCAACAATCTATAACTAAGGTAAGCGAGTTCAAGTCTTCACGTGCATAATGATAAAGTAGAAAGCTTGTTAATGTTTTTACCAATCATCACTGAGATTATTGAAATGCAAGTCACATGCAGCAATTGAAGTCGTTAATTTTTATTTCTTATGAGATTCACCATTATTTTTTTGGTACATGTGATTTGCCAATTGTAACAACTGAATGTGATCCAGTTACATTTTCCAAACCCCAAGAATATCCCCTCAAGGGTGCAAATCCATGTATTACAGGGGTCTACCTTTGGTCCATGGCTCAGCAATAATAGAAAAAAACGACAAGGAAAAACAAACCTTGAAAATAGTGTGGGGCCAACATACCCTACATTGTTCTATTAAACTAAGAAACAGAGATGAAGACACCATGTGAACTATAAGCCCACAGATAACAATCCGTGAGTGAGGTATATATAATAGTAGTAACAGAACAGAATATCACAATATCAATAATATATACTCTGCAACCAGAATTCTTTTTCTGGCCCAGTAGCAAAGAAAGAATGATTCTCAATTAGTGGTGGTGGTGAATCGTGGTGCAATAATCAAATCCATGTTAAATCACTCCAACAACATGTACATGTACATGTACATGTACATATCCACAAGAATCTTTCATCACATTCTGTCAGTTCAGCTGTGCTGGATCAGACCCCATATCAATAGTCATCATCCCCATCACAAAGCACTCAGAAACAAATAATAAAAAAAGAAAATTTCCTAAACTCAAGAATAATGCTAACCTACTACCAGCGTACGTTAATATACCATTTTATTAGAGGAAACTAGTTTATGGAATTGGAATTCCTATAAAGTATGGGTCTTTCTCAACAAAACAAAACATTAAAAGAACTCAACAAACAAAATAACTTTAGTTATAAATAAATAAAAAAAGAGTCGAGAAGTGACACGTATCCCACCTAGAGAAGCTGAGACTTAGTTTTCTTGTATAGTAATAGAATAGACGACTGAGAGATGAACGGGCAAACACAGTGAGTTACAGTTAATTGGACCCTCATTGCTTGAATCTGAAGCTGAAACCAAAACATGACAGCTCCAAATACTTCTCTTTGTACGTAAGAATTACAGGTGCAGATACATACACCAGTGCATAATATGTTCCACTCTGAGAACAAAAACACTTGCTAATTAATCTGTATGAAACACAAAACACCACCCCAATTAAATAACTAATCTATGGACACTACCACACTTTTTTTTTTCTCTCTTTCTTCTTTTTTTGGCTTTTGTCAGGGTTTGATATCAGAATCATCCCAAGGAACATTTAAATCAGTTGAGACCAACGAATCAATATCCTCCCAACTCCAATAGTTTGACGTTCCCAACATGGCAGTAGTACTTGTTGTTGCAGGTATCTCCCATGGCTGTGTGATAGTGCCACTAGTGCTGCTGGGCATTATATTATTGTTGATGGTTGGCTCTTCCACTATTTTATTAATCTCTTCTTCACCATAGTTATAAACATTGGATGATCGCAAAGAGGTTGAGAAGGGGAAGAGAGGGGTTTGGTTTTGTTGAGGAAAGGGCACAGCTGAACTCAGAAATATGCCATTACCAATACCAAATTCTTCTTTACCTTCTTCTGACGACTCTTTGTTACTCATCAGATTCTGTTGTGGCACCAAAGGTGGTGGATGATGAATCAGAGATTGATAGAGAGAGGAAGGTAAAGGTGTGTTTTTCTGATCACCAACTGCAGAAAGGTTCTGACTACGCTGGTGGGGAGTTTGAATTGTCATGTGGGCACCCAACTCAGAAACATCCATGTTGATGTTGCCATTTGAGGCAGTGGTGGTGGAAGAGTTTGATGATTTCTTGATTACTCGCTTATTCTTCCTGCCACCACCAACAGGAACATTGCGTAGCGTTCCACCTTTAGTCCAGTGCCTCTTACAAGCTCTGCAGAAATGGCGTGGCTGAGACTTGTTGTAGTTGTTGTAGTAACAAAACTTGGTGTTAGTAGAATCACATCTTGGGCACTTCAAGGGCTCTGATTGCTGCTGAGTTTGTTGCTGTTGTTGTTTCCTCATAAGCGTAGGCTTTGGGAGCTCCAAGTCTTGAGCTTGCAGCAAGGTTTGGTTCCAATCAAGCCCTCTATTAGAAACCTGCTTAGAACTCAAACCCATATCTCAAAAGCACTAATAGGATAAAAAAGCAGGAATTTTGATTTTCTTCTATGCAATCATGTGATGAAGGTGACAAATTTTAGCACTTTGATCGAGGTGCTGGCCAAGAAGGGAAGAGAAGAGAAATCAATGTGAAGGATAACAAGAGGATCAGATTTTTGCTTATAGCCCAAACCGTGTGAAGGTGCAAGGAACTTGGTGACTGGGAGTGGTTTTTTGATAGAAGGGAAAGGCATAGGAAGCTGAGGAGAAGTGAGCATGTCTTTTCTCTAATCTGTCTATATCTAATACCTATTTATGGCCTTATCTATCTGTAAAGAAGCAATAATTATAGCAAGAAGATCAAGAAAAAAAAAAGAAAAATGATTCTTTGACACTCAAATTTCTAATATACAAGAAAGATCAACATAGCAAAAAGATAAGTGATATATGTAATAGATAAATGATATAAAATGAGAAAAAAAATATGTTATACGAGTGTTAGAAATCTATGAGTGTTCAAATATTATTACTCGAAAAACATTTACTTGAAGTTGTTTGTGACAAGAGAAAAGGGGTGGTTTTGATTGTTACTTGTGGGGGTGTAGTCATAGTGGAGGCAGTCCCATCAAAAATTTATGCAGCTTATGGTAACAACCTAGGAGTTCAATTTTCTTTCTCTGCACACAATTGTATTATGTATGGGAAAGGAAATTATAGAGAGAAGATACTTAACCCCTAAGTTGAAGGTGGGTGGTTGGCACGTGGACTTTTTTAGGCCATTGATAGTGCTCTATGTTTTGGCCTTAAAAGGGACGTAGATGTGCATGATGTGCTATACTACTATAATTATTTAAGTAGCAGACTTGGCCAATGGCATGGCCACCGATACAAACACAAAGTTGGCGAGAAAAGAAGACAAGTACACTACGGTCTTGTTTTTCTAAATGGATTAGCATTAGGGGAAAAGGGGGGAGGGTGGTAATAGTGGGGCCTAAGATTCTCAGTTAAGGTTAAAAACAGTTGGCAACACATGGTTTCTTGTGGGACACACAAGGGAAAGAATAGATGTATATAGTGGTAGATTTATGGACCTATGTCATGTGATTACATGTTGCAAGTTGGGTATATCTATCTATATGTATGTTGCATGCACGTGTAGGTCTCATGTCTATGCCTATGGCCTATTGATGTTGATTGAAAATGTCTATTAATATATAATATATGATATGATATGTAATATGTTGGCTAGGCACAAAAATTTAATTTGAAGTTTTTGCCTTGTGGCCCAAGTATAATTTGTTCTCTATCAGAAAACATGGAGTTTGGTATAGTGCTTAATTTTGTTTTGCCAAGTGGAGAGTTTGATGCATGCAGCATTTGAGCTGATATAATATTCACTTGTTTGGAATATAATTGGAAGTTAATTAGATATAGCACAACGTACACATGTTCTAGGAATTTATCTGTTGAGCAGGTGGCAAGTATACTGCAGGATATAATGGTCAGAGACATCACAACAACCTTTAGTCAAATATCAGATCCAGCAAAAAAATAAAAAAAACATTGAGTCAAATAAGTTGTACCTCTTTGAGACCTGCAACAAGGGAATTTCTTGCAAAAATTATTTCGTGTTAGTTTTTTTATAACAACTTGTCATCAAAAGTTTACACTATAGTGAGTTTTTTTTCAAGACTCACTCTTATTCACCTCAATTAAAGAAATTACTTAAATTATGTCCAAGTAATCTCTTAATTAAATATTTAAGAGTGAGCGAAACAGAGTATACAAGGAAAACGAGTTAATTATTCATAGCCCAAAAAAAGACAAAAAAAAAATTGCAATTAATTTTTTGGGATAAAACATGATTTTACCTCCTCAGTGCAGATTGTCGTAACCAAATACTTTGTTTTTTATAACAGTCGTAACCAAATACTTTTCTTTTAACTTTTGATTTTCTCATGTATAAAAACTTATACTGTATGAATTAATTAATTACAAGTCCTATTTTGTACATGTTTATCTAGTCGCTATTATTTTCTAATATTTTGCATATTTCTGAAATCACCTACAAGAGAAAGTAAAGGGAAGATAGGAAACGGGTGAAATTAACAAAACTTTCACCCACAAATGAATTGCAGAGAAATAATCACACCGCTATAATGAAACCACATGTGCAAGTATAATTAAACCACCATTCGGGGAAGATATCACAATTAAACATAATTTATTGCATTTACCATTTTTAAAGATTAATGTGAATGAAAAACAATCTTGGTTGGTTGGTTAGGTAAAGGGTCTTTCGTGTAATGAACTGCTAAAATACAATAAGAAGAGGACAAAACAAAGAATATTTGTCGGACAAATATGAAAACGACACATTGAATTAAATCTAAGTTGAACTCTCTTAACTATGGGGAGAGTCTATTATGTCCAACTAAGACGCCAACTAAAGTCCATTAAACTATTATATGGCCATTAAAATAAATTTGATTAAGAATCAAAATAAGATATTCTAGTACTCATGATGCTTTGGTGGCTCTCGCTGTAACAGGTGGAGCCAGCAACCACGTGGTTTTCGTTTCGTAATCAAACATTAATCACTCGAATCAATTGTTTGTTAGACGTTAATTGCCATTTGATGAAACCATTTGGGGTGTATATATAGGTTAATTAAGTGATCCGTTGGGGGTCTATTTACTAAATAATTGGGTCAAGATTTTTTCTTCTTCTTAAAGCCTACTACCTTCGGTCCAAAATATAAACAATAAAGACACTTTTTTTAGTCCAAAATATAAATAATATTCACCAATTTCAAATAAATTAAATGCTAGTTTTTCAATTATACCATTCATTTAATGCAATATTCATATTTACGAGAGACACCAAAGGGGATATTTTTGAAAAAAAAATTAAAACTAATGAGTATTAATTAAGATTATCACATTTTCAAGGCATTCCTTGGTCTGTGTATTTTTGTACTATGTTGCTTATATTTTGGACCGGAGGGAGTATTTTGTTAAAATAAATTATGTTTGAAGTCATTTAATTTTTTTTTAAATCTAACAGACTAATCCATTTAAGTAAATTATTATTATATTAAGCTTTTATTATAATATCTTAAAAGTATGTATTTTGTTGAAATTATAGGGTTTCAAGTAAAGGAAGAATAGAGATAATAAACTCTCAAATATGATTGATAGTATTTGATAATAACTTGATAGCTTGATTACAAATGACTGACCACTAACCCTATATATAGGGATATAAGAATCCTAATCCTAATCCTAATTAAATAGAGAAACTATCATTATAAAATAACTAACTATGAGATAAGCTAGTGACAATATTAAAATAATTAACTAATCCTAATCCTATGAGATAAACTAGTGATAAGATATAATATCTTATATTCTAATATATTTGATGAACTATTTAAAGACTTATAAATTAAGCTGCCTATTGGCTTATGCAGACTTTGGTCTATATTAATATAGTTAGAGGTATACTAATTATACTTATGATATTTTAGAGGTCTTAATTGTTACTAAATAGACATTTAAATATATTAATCTCAAATTTTAAATTTGAAAAATAAACTAAATTTGTTTAAAATAAAGCTTGACTTGAACTACGTAGTACGTACCCCTTCTACCCCATGGGTCATTAATGGTGTTTTCTGGTTGGAATATGGATTGCGATGTTGCTTTTAGGTTCTATAATTCTCTTACATATATAGGCTAAGTGACCGAATGTGACATATCTCCGTTGCTATATATTATTTCGTGAAAATTTAGCTTTAAATTCTTGAGTGGTTTTAGTTGTTGTGGAGGCTTTGGTGTGATATTCTTTATTGTGACACTATTCCTAGCTTACGCATGGGGTTTGCTACCACGTGAAATTATAGAGTTCCAAAAGTTATGAAAGGTTTTATTTTTTTTGTAAAAATTAATAATTAATAAAAAAAATACTGATTTGAAAGATCATATATTTTGTTGCAATATTTGTTAACACAAGTGGGATGTGGGCACACAGCAATTTAGACATTCTGTAGACAAGCATATGCGATTTTTCGGAGGTCTTTATCGTAACATGAAAGTAATACGGTGATTAAGACACTAAGTAATAGGTACAAAACTGTGATGGTTACGTGAACGATAACGTGATATTCTGTGTGTGTTGTAAGAACTATAAGAGCAGAATTACCAAACTAGAATTTAGACAAGTTGGAAAATAGAGACCCCTTGTAACTATTCTTTTATAAGTTACTAATTAATAATTATTGACATACGCATTGATTTTATTGGTCAATAGATCACTAATAAACATCACGATCGAGCTTCTGTAAGTGATGTGCCCGAATCGTCCATTTGATACGTAGCACGTACACATGGTGAAAAAACGCATCCAATACATATTTATGTAGGTCCATATCTAGAATCTAGAATAGAAAGAAATATAGAACAACATAAACCCCTGACAAATGAATAATGATTTAATTTCTGACCTTGGGATTGAACATTTTGTTTCCAAGCGAAAAGGAGTAGTCATCCGCCAAATGAGCACAAATCTCGTCTGATTAACAATTAACAATACGCATCTATTTGCATTTTCAAAAGCCCAAAACCAATGAGAGACATCCATGTGAAACCTTGACAGGACAAGAATACGCAGTTCTTCAGGGAGGCAAATGAAAAACGATGAAGTAAAAACGGTTTCTTTTTTTAGTGGAGCCAAGTTGCTTGGCCAAAAGCTAAAACAATGACATGCACAAACCCCTAATTGGGTTTTATTTAAAATCTTATTGAAATGCAATATACCCAAACTTCTATTCTAAAATTGATCAACCCTAACTATATTTTATTTCTTTGAAATTTTCAAAGAAATTTTGTAGAAACAACTGTGAGAAAAAATACAAGAGAAGTGATAGCAGTAATAAATGAACTTATGAACACAGCTTATGCATGATTCATAAGCTATTTTGGGCTTATTTTTCATAAGCTACACATGATAGTTTATCAAAACAGCTTATGGCTTATATAAAATAAATTTCACTATAATTTTTCTTTGATTATAAAAATAGCTTATACAGCTTATACCATAAGCAATAAATAAGCTTGTTATCCAAACAGGGCCATAATATGACAAAAATATAGAGAAAATGATTAGTGATATTAAATGAGTAGTTACACTACATAGATCCGTTATACAAGTGTTCGATTTTCACATACCCTTTTGAATGTTACTTTCAACCCAACACCTTTATGGTACAAAATGACACGGTTTAAAAGGAAATGTAAACCATAGTATCCATTCATGCATGATATATGAAATATAGGAATGTTTTACGACTTTAATTCTATTACACAAATAAGGAAAACGAAGTCGCTTTAAATTTGATTAGTTATTACTCTCTTGTTTGACCGAAAACATCATTTTATCTTCCAGCACAGAAACCATAAGATATTATCATAAATTACGATTTTAAATAGAAAATGTAAAACTACAATGATCGATGCCATTAGTGAGAATAATTCCACTATACTAATATTAATCTCAAGACACCGATTGCTCCAACATACAACCATGTCGGCTATCTATCTGCATCGGGCATGGTCCCAAATAAAACAATTAACAATCTCCTGCAAAGCCTTTAGTAGGATTCTATGGTGTTGAATTTCCAGCTAAAGCAACTACCACCTGTTCTGTATAGGGTTTTCATTGTGTTATATCCTTTAGTCGTATTCCTACCCAAAACAGTGACGGCTTACTTTCAGGCAATAATGTTAATACAGATGCGTTAAACAAATTCTCTACTCATGGAAAGCGAGAATTGCACGAATAGAAAAGGTTAGCGCCCCCATTTTCCAGCAAAAGTAAAGGAAATGGCGCACCCTAAAACTTAAAGTCCTTCTTCTTCGACTTGCCCTCCTTTTCTTGCATCTTTCTTTTTCTCTTATTCGCATTCTGGATCAAATAACAACAAAAGTAAATATAAATCATGATGGTATGTTAGAAAAAACTAATATGCATGTCCATATGATTTGTAGGGTGAATTAACACACCTCTGCAACCATGTCACTGAAATCTTCACGCTGACTACGCAACTTCTCTTCCTCCCTTGCCTCTTCATACCTGTATAGTTCCAGCAGCGGTAAGAAATCATTGCCTCACAAAATTAACACAACTCACCAAATTTATCAAAATTAGAGAAGATAAAAAAAAGTTCCATACTTTGCAGGCAAAACATTTTCCATGGCTTCCAACTCTTCCGGCTGTAAAGTGACGTCCACTTTATCTGACTTCTGACCTCTCAGCAAATCGACCTGAAAGTGCCAAAGCAAGAGAAAGCATGAAACATGCCACCCCTCAAAACAAATGTCATAAGTAAACAACCCCCCTCCCCCAAAAGGAGAAAATCTTACCCTTTTAGCACCTGACTTGTCCTGGGTGCCAGTGCCAACCACATAACTAGAGACAGGAGAAAAATGATGTCAAGAAACAGAGTTGTAGACAAAATAAAATATTACTCAAATACTATATATAAAGAATTGGTGCAAGATTTGCATACGTGTGTGTGGTTCCAAGCAAAGTTCCTGGAGCAATTTTTTCTTCCTTCTCTTCAAGTACCTTCAGAGAAAATGGGCAAAAAATGATGATATAACTATTCTAAACAAAGTCAAAGCTGATGGAAAAACAGCAATTCAAAAGACTCACTTGATAAAGAGGCCTCTCAGGCTCCTTTCTCTGTTGCTTCCGTAGGTCAATAACATCAGGTGTCTCCACTCCGGTGGGAGTGCTGAGGGAAAAAACACAAAGAAAAAGAGATAAGAGATGAGTTGAAAATGACAGTAGATTAAATACAATCAACCTTGAGCCAACCCAACCAATCCACACATGTACCCCCAAATAAATATATATAAAAAAATGGAGAATTATAAGCAGAGAATGGTATAGCAAGAAATTTACAATCAAGGAACTGTTAACCATTCACAAGGTTAGTTCATTTTGAGAGGTTAATAACGACTCTTCAATGCAAGAGTTGTAAATATTTCTTAAACATAGATTTACTCTCAACCAGTTCTTTTCTATTAATCTTAAAACAGAAATGCTGAATGTTGCAAATGAAATTCTATCAAACTTTTTTACAGAGTCGTAAGCATCATTGGATGGTGGTTTATATTCTTATCTTTACTTTTATTTTATTTTTAAAAATGCAAAACAGAGTGCATATGTGGTTATGATTAAAAATTTTGGGAAAAAAAACTTTTTAAGTTCTCTCCAAGATTTTGTTTATGAACCGTTGATAACACAAAATAAGCTAATTCAAAGGCATACCCAATCATGCCATGTAATTTGTTAATGATTTTGCCCTTTTTGTTTGTTATTTTTCATGAAGAACAGCAATGCCAGTCCCAAAAAAGAAATGTTAACTAGTAAAATCAAGCTGATGCAACTTGGAACCCCACACTTTAAACCTCCATAATATATATAAACAAGAAAATAAAATGGTAAAATAACAATACCTTGACAGACTATCAACAGATTGAATACCAGCTTCAAGTTCCTCTTCCTCCATTTCTTCTTCTTCCTCCTCCTCCTCCTCCTCTTCCTCTTCTTCCTCCTCCTCCAAATCACCCCAGTGTTTGGTCTTATCAACTGGTTCTTCCTGCATTGTGAGAACATTAATTAATTCAAAAAGAAATATCTCAGTGAAATTGATGACCATTTTTGAGTTGATGTGGCACGGAGCTCCTAAGTAAAATTTATTATTTTTATTTCTTACCCAAAGAAACTTCTGCATTCAATCAATGAAAGGACTGCCACAGAGAATGAAAAGAGAAGGGATTCTTTTCCCCAATCACGAAGACGAAATGGTTATAAGAATTATATTTGGATTTTTGGATGTGCAAAATGATCTGATATAATGCTAATTTCATAAGCTTAAAAAACGTGTTTACTTAAGATTGAAGCCCAACATTAAAGTTGAAAAAGGGGACAGCTTTGTAGAATGATATTGAAAAGAAGTTACCACTCTAATTACATAGTAGAACTTCTGATTAAATCAAACCTCGTAGTTAGGCTGATCTTGTTGTTGAACACCAAAGACATCTCCATACAGTGGACGCCCATACTGTTTAGATGAAGACAAGTAAACTGGTCAATGAGATAAAAGGGGAGATTCAAAAAGCAAATGATAAAACAAACAGTAAATATATAAAAAATGTACTTCATCAACAGGAGGCTTGCCCCATCCGCCAGGATGATAACCAAAGCTAGCTCCAGGGGGTATGGGAGCATTCAGTCCAGGGATCTTCAGATGAGGGTATGATGGCGGAGGACCATATCTCTGAAATAAACACATAGATTTAATGTAGTCAAAGGGTCAAGAACAGAATCAATGAAAAATGCACCACAAGACACAGTAATATTACCTGCATATTAATAAGCCATGGAGGAGGAGCACCCTCAGGCATACCAAGAGCTTCTTTCAGTTCATGTGATAACATGCCAGGTTTCATCTCCCTCAATTTTACCTGCACACAAAACAATGCCATTATATAAAAAAAATAAGATCCATCTCTCTCTCTCTCTCTCTCTATATATATATATATATAATCTAAGAACCAATTTAAAGCTTGTGAAGGTACTAGGATCCCTAACACAACCAGATCATTGAACACCTCTCATTAAAAGTAGAATAAATAACACAACTCTTAGATCAACCATCTAAAGAGAAATACTTCAAACACTTACAATGAACTTCAAATTGAATGTCTATAGAAGTTCAAATTCACCGCGGGAAAAAACTCATAATGATCTAATAACCAAATTAATGCAGATGAGGAGAAACATGCATTTGTGATATAAATCAAACAATTTCATTGATATGCACCACTTGATAATTTTATTTAGCTTATAACTTAAAACAATCAGACAAATTCTACACTTTTTCTAGGGGAGTAGAGATGGTACATGAAAATCTCTCTGTCCTAAATAACTACAAACTTAAAAGTCCAGTAAACTCATCGTTTCGCCAACTACCTATTGCTCCACATTAAAGACCCACTCCTACGAAAATAAAAAGAACAAGGATTTTATACTTCCTAAGAGACAACCTTATACTGCAACAAAATAAAAATAAAAATGTTGCAACAGATGATTAAGCACAACAAAAGCAGAAGAGTATACCAAATCTTCAGCAATACTTTATAGCATGGGTAATACCTCAAATTCTTTTCCTTCATGATACAGGTCCCCAAGAGATGTCAGTTTTGGCTTTGTCTGGTACTTAAAGAATGCATCATGAAGAACCTAGCAACCAAGAAAGATAACTATCAGAAGGTATTAAAATAGTTCTAACATCTGAGTAAGCATAAAACCATCTAAGCAATGCAGATGTCATAAAACACAATGGCAAACGGAACCTGATAGTCTATATCCATTTTTCCCATTTTTGGTTGCATGCGTTCCCTTTGCTTTTGTTTCAACTTTTTACTGTCCTCTTTTTCAATATAAGCCTGCATGAGACAACATGAGTTAATTAAAAGACAGCAACTACAACAATTAGGTAATTTGATTAAAGGACATAGATGTATGGATGGATGGGTGTTATGGATGTAGCATATAAAGAACTCCACATTATATAATGTTCCATTGTAAGAAACATAAAATTTGACAGAGGATATGAACAGAGAAGTGTATATAATAATACCAGACGTCACAATGCTATTTCATCAACATCTCCAATATTAAAGATCAATACTAGGAATGAGTTAATAATATATTGATTTTGCATCAAGCCACCAACACTTCAGCTCATTACAAGTGGCTTATTAAAATTAAAATTAAAAACAGCTCATTGATCCATCAAATATAAATAACAAAATTCTAACATAAAATGGCTTCTTTCCCAGTTACCTATTTAAAAAATCTTGACAAACAAATCATCAGTTCAAAATCTGTAATTCACATAAAAATTTCTAGCAGTAGTAGCGTATGATAGTACAGAAAATGCAGTTTCGCGAACACAAATAGCATATAAAATTTGTAAGTAAATCACAGAATGTTCACTTATTTCTTTGGGAGGTCTCTCCAACAGAGTCATAACATATTCAAACAGATGGATTTTAATATATATATATATATATGCAAACAGATCAGACTACCTGTCTGATTTTCTCAATTCCAGTGGCAGCAATGAAATCAGGAAGCTGAAAGGGTTGTTTCTCAATACCCCGTTTGCCCTGCCAAAACAATAACAACTTTCGATGAGATGAATAATTTAAGTTGACATAGACTATGCACTTCGGCTAAGTAATATGAATAAAAAAAATTGAAGATAAGAGGAATTCAGCCCGAGCATTAAGCACAATGAAAGGGCATCTGAAAATTCAAAGTAGAACTATTAGCAACTCTGTCATAAATATATGCCCCACCAATATTATGCAAAAATGACATATGATTATAGATCCCCCCCATTATATAACATAATAGCATGAGTATGAGCTCCATATTCCCATTCAATATAACAAAGATAACAAAAGAGAAATGACTCAAGGATGCCCATTGCCAAACACCTACAAGTCCAGGCTTGGTGATTGCCACAGCCGCTTCCCTGCAAGCACCACATACATATATATAAGAGAAACCTTATCGATGTTATCCTCCTCACCCTATTCCTACATCCCTCATGCAGGACACAACCATCAAATATGCTTGCAATCTTTAACCCATAACTATCGATTTAGAATACTGACTAACCTGCAAAAATTTTCTCTTCTGACACCAATGCCTAGGTACAGGTACAGTGTTCCGATAAGATTTCAAAAACACCAGCAACTTTGGGTCTGCAGCAGTAGCATCCCACACCTTAAAAATGGGAAAAAAATTGCACACCGGCCATGAGACCAAACTAAAAGTGAGAAGGAGAGGCCCAACAATTTGAAATTAAGTATGTTACACAAAACATTCCCACCTCAACAACATCAGGCCTTGAGCAAATTTGTTTCAGTTCAGCAATTTTCATTCTCCGTTGAAGCTGAACACAAAATTAAACTTCTCAGAATAGTTCTCGAAAGGAAGACAACAATAAAAATTGAATAAACAGCAAAAATAAAATAACATGGTACTAATTGCTAAACCTTTTTCTTCTTGTTTGATACGCCTTTTTCTTTTTGTTCATTTTCGTTCTCTTCATCTTCAGAATCAGAATCAACCTTCTTATTAGTAGCTGCATTTTCTGCTGACTCATCCTTCTTATCAGTATCCTAGTTGTATAATAGCAAACCTTTAATCAAAAAATAAAACAAAGAAGATACAACGAGAAAAAGATAATCAATTCCTACTCATTACCTCGGAACCAGCAACATCACTGAAACTAAATTTCTCAAATATTTTTCTGAATTCTTCATCCATGCCTTCATCTAGGTCTGCCTTCTCTGGTACATACTCGATTTCAACTTGTTCAACAACCTAAAATTTAAGCAAAAATAATGACATTAATTTGTGTTCTAATGACAATATATTTGAAACTTCAGCCGGGAAATTTCACCCATATTTTAGAAAACCATGATCTGCTTCGAGATCTGATCTAATCGTCTATGTAATTCCCGAAACACAACAACGACGCTCAATGGAACAACTAATTAGTTGAGTTTTAAGAACTTCGATCGAAACAAAACATAATGCTCCATGGCAGAATAACTAGCGTAATGTTCGGTGCAAGGGGAATGGAGGGAAGAAACGAGAAAGGATCCATTCCATAGTCTAGTCCAATTCCATATACATAGATCATTCCCTTTCTTTTTTTCCCTCCAATTCCCTTTCACCAAGCTAAGCACTAGAGCTTCTCTCACTAGCTAGTCCTGTAAAACGCCAAACAACGAGCTCTGTTCAAGTTCGAAAACCCTAATTTCACTGCAATATTGTTTGAACAGAACGCAAACATAAACATTCAGAATCGGTTTCCTTAGCTCCTGTGGCTTCCGGCGACAAAGCCATTGTCGATTACAAAACCTCCAAAAGGAGTAAGAAGTTAACCAACGCATCAAAGCTTAAGATAGTGATGATAGTTAGAAGGATGAGAACCTGCTTCGGATCAGTGTTCTCCTTGGCGTCGTCACTTTCTTCAGCAGTGTTAGGCGCCGGCTCCTCGGATGCTTTGTTGTTCTTCTTCTGCTTTCGGCGGCGTCGGCGTCGATCGCTCTCCCGCGACTTTTTGGCGGCGACGGAATCTGCTGTGGATGAATTGGAGTTAGCAACGACGCCGTTCTGGTAGGGGAGCGTCTCCGCAGGCATCGTTACGTGGTTCTGTGAAATCGATAGATTGGGTAAACAAGAGCGAGGTTCAGTGTGAGCGATGAGAATACGAAGATGAATGAAGAAGGAGCAGGAAGCACAGCACTCGATGCGGGCGGTGAGATGATATATATCTTCTTTTACTTCCATCCAAACAGTGGTTGCCACCATGCAATCGTGAGAATGTTGTTGGGCCAGTTGCGCAGGCTTATACGCAATTCGCGAGTTAATCCAATGGGAGTTACTATTAACACCCGAAATTTCTTTCACACCCTCCTTTAATTTTTTTTCTAAATCCCCGTAATACCCCTTTCTTCTCCAAATACACACCCACTTTTTTGTGCATGGAATTTGAATCTTCGTAAAACAATTTTTTACTTACTGAAATTCAATTTCCATAACACATTTTATCCAAATTTATAAATTTGTATTATGGAACAAAAAATGCCTTATGAAAATTCAATTTCAATAACACAATTTAGAAGTTTGGATAAATTGTGTTATGAAAATTGAATTTCCATAAATAAATGAACTTCTAGAGTAAAATTATTTTATTTACAAAAACTAATTTTATAGAAACTTTGTTATCTATGTATATACGGGTGGGGGATCGCATTTATCCACCACAGTTTTTTTAGTTTTTTTATGCATAATTTTACATGTTCTGAAGGTGATTTCAAAGGTATTGGTTAGGCGGATCCGTCCCTTTCTTTGAGATTTTATTGGTCCACTCCAAAGCAATTTTATCCCCAATAGGGGAACTGTGGATAATGCTCTCATTGCACAAGAGATTGTCCATTACATGAATAAGCAAAAAGGTAAAAAAGGTTTTCTCCTCTTCAAGATTGATTTTGAAAAGGCGTATGATCGAGTGGATTGGAACTTTCTGGAACTCACGCTTAGTGAATTTGGCTTCCCCGAGATGACTATTCGTCTTATCATGAGTTGTATTACTTCCTCCTCCTTGACTTTAAAGTGGAATGGTGAAAAATTTCAGAGCTTTACTCCAAATAGAGGTTTTAGGTAGGGTGACCCTCTCTCACCTTATCTTTTTGTTCTCTGCATGGAGAAATTGGCTATTCTAATTCAAGAAAAAGTTCATAACAAGAAATGGATGCCGGTTAAATTTTCTAAAAATGGACCAGCTATCTCTTTTTTTTTTTTTGCAGATGACTGCCTTTTGTTTACTCAGGCAAAGGCTTCCCAAGCAAAAATTGTTAGGGAGGTCCTCCAAGACTTTTGTTTAGCCTCGAGTCTCAAGGTGAGTATCCAGAAATCTTGTTGTATGCCTTCTAAGAATGTTCATCGTTCTAAGCTTGCTAAAGTGATCTCCATTGTCAATTTTAAAACAACAAGTCAGATTGGCAAGTATCTGGGGTTTCCAATGCTTACGGGAAGGGTGAAGAATTTTGTTTTTTCTTTCCTAATGGACAAAATTAATAACCGCCTTGCTGGTTGGAAAGGCAAGCTTTTGAGCAGAGCTGGGAGGGTGACCTTAGCTAAATTTGTTATCGCTGCTGTTCCAACCTATGCTATGCAAAATCTTTGGAGTCTTCAATGACACATGTTGGCCTTCTTGGTTGGTGGTAAACAAGATCAAAACTAAGCTAGACATCACTTTAAAGTCTTATGGTTCTGTTTTGCATAGGGCAGCTCCTCGTGAGGTTGGGTGGTACCCTCCCTCAAATGATACCATTAAAGTTAACGTTGATGGTAGCTCGCTGGGCAACCCTGGTCGAGCGGGTTATGGTAGGTTGCTCAAAAACAGGTTGGGTGAGTGGATTTGTGGTTTCTCAGGTTCCTGTGGCTTTGCGGATAATCTTACTGCTGAGGTCTATGCTATCATCCATGGGCTTGACTTAGCTTGGAATCATGGTTATAGGGATATCATTTTGGAATCTGACTCCAAAAGTGCAATTGATCTCCTCTACACAGTACAACAATATCATCCTATATTTCCTTTGATGGACCATATTCATGGAGTGTTGGCTAGACAATGGAAAGTGGAGATTCAACACACTCTTCGTGAAGGCAATGAATGTGCTGATTGGATGGCTAAGTTAGGCGCTACCAGTGATACTTCTTTCGCTATTTGGGACAATTGCCCTCATCCGTTGTCTACGATTTTATTAGCCGATGCTTTGGGTGTTTTGAGGCTTCGTTTGTAGTTTTGTGTTGTTTTGTGTCTTTTCCTTCTGATATAAAAAAATAGATTAACAATTATATTAATAGTTATATATAGAGATAAAATAGAAAAAAATGTGTACATCAAAGGAATATTTTCTTTAATGTAATTATAATTATAAATTATAGATTCGTCAAAAACTATTTTATAGAAATTCAATTTTGGGTCCACCCCTCATAGCTCAGTTGGCAAGCTTTGGGCAAGACATGTTATGGGTGAGGGGTTCGATCCCCCACAAAAAAAGAAATTCAATTTTGGTAAACAATTTTGTGAAATAGTGAAAGTGAAGGAAGGGCTGAAGGTTCCACACAGGCCCCGGGGTAGCAGAGGGGAAACAATATGTATTTGTGATTCTGTGAATTCCAGAGATACCCCTTGCCGACGGTGGAACACCGTTGACGCAGCCCCGCACCACGCGGTCTAAATTGGAATTCACTACGCGCCAACACGGTACGGTGTCCTCAACTGTCCCTCCGTACAGTGACGTGGCAGACAAATGGCAGTGGAGATTCCTTAGGAAAAAAAAACGAACCGCAGAGAAACATAACCTGAGGGATGTGTCTCTCCCTCAAAAAATACGTTGCTTTGCAAGGGAAGAAAAGTATACACACACTGCTGACCCCAACAACACTTGACAATGTGGTAGTAACCGGTAATTCTATGCATATTGTTTGGCCAAAAAACTAAAAACTCTAATCTGTGAAGCAAAAATTACGTTTCAACTGTCGGTCCTCCCCGATTCCATCTATTTCCGCGTTTCGTTTCAGATCTAGCAGCATAACCCCCATTACCCATTTGGGTTCCTCACTCTGTGGGGTTTAGAGGAGGAACAAAGGAGCTCCCAACTGAGTCAAAGCTCAAGTCTTTCTCTTCTGTAAGTTGATTTTGTTGATAAATTATATAAATATAAAATATTGAATTTTTAAGGGTTGTTGGGGGTGAGAGAAGGAGAACAATGGGGTTGGTTGGTGTCCAAGAAAATGGGAATGGGAATGGTGGTTTGATATCTGAGATTCCATTGGGGGCTAAAACTAAGTACATCAGGATGACCTCTGATCCCAACGAGGCTGAAGAAGAAGGCTTGTCAACCAAAGTGCACGATACAAAGAAATATATCTTTGCATGTGCCATCTTTGCCTCTCTCAATTCCGTGCTTCTCGGCTATGGTAGGTAATTCTATTTCTCTATCTTCACCTTATGTAATTTTTTTACTTTATTGTTTTCTTCCTGCTTTTAATTTTGATCTGTCGGTAAAATCCCAATTTTGTGTTAATACCACCCCCACCCCCCAAAAAAAAAATAGATTAGATCTATTGCCTTTTGTGGGACTTGGTGCTTTATTTTTAGGATTTCTTTAGTTTTTATAACTATCACAGTGATAGATATAAACCAATTTTGTGTTTAAGGTTGAATTGTTGAAACTTTTTTCCGACCGCTCAAAAATTGAGATTGGCCTCTGAAGAATGCTGTAGAGGAAAAGCATGTCTGGACACAATGTGGATAGAATCCCCACTTGTAAAGCTATTGTTGTGTCCATTTATGAACTTGTAGATGACAAGTTCAATGTCACAAACGTGCTTTACTTAAATACTATAGGCAATGTTACTGTAAGGCACTCACTATCACTTAAATCCTCCACTTGATAGGCCAGAACCCATTGGTTTATGTTATTTTATGATATTTAGTTATTTACTACATAAACATCACCGGCGTGTATTTATTTATACCATTAATGAGGACCAAAACTAAGGCCCTGGCCATCTTTGCTTATCATTTTGCAGATGTGGGTGTTATGAGTGGAGCAATTATATTCATTCAGGAGGATTTGAAGATAACAGAGGTTCAGCAAGAAGTACTTGTTGGAATTTTGAGCATAATATCCCTGTTGGGTAGTTTAGCAGGTGGGAAAACATCTGATGCGATTGGCAGAAAGTGGACAATTGGTTTGGCAGCACTCATCTTCCAAACAGGTGGAGCTATCATGGCTCTTGCCCCATCCTTTAAAGTATTGATGATAGGAAGACTCTTAGCCGGGGTGGGTATAGGTTTCGGTGTCATGATTGCGCCTGTATATATTGCTGAAATATCCCCCGCCATTGCCAGGGGATCTCTTACCTCTTTCCCTGAGATCTTCATAAATTTTGGAATCCTCCTTGGCTACATATCGAACTATGCGTTTTCTAGGCTTCCGGCGCACATAAATTGGAGGATAATGCTTGGCGTGGGACTTATTCCTTCGGTTGTTATTGCTATCGCGCTGTTTATCATACCCGAATCCCCAAGATGGCTTGTGGTGCAGAATAGGATTGATGAAGCTAGACTGGTGCTGTCAAAGATAAGTGAAAGTGAGAAGGAGGCTGAAGAAAAGTTGCAAGAAATTCAGGCAGCTGCCGGGCCAGCAAATGCGGAGAAGTACGAATCAAGAGCAGTGTGGAAAGAAATATTGCGTCCTTCTCCTCCGATTCGGAGAATGCTTATAACTGGTTGTGGAATCCAATGTTTCCAACAGATCACAGGGATAGATACAACTGTGTATTATAGCCCCACAATTTTCAAAAATGCCGGTATCACTGGCAACTCTGAGCTTCTTGCAGCAACTGTTGCCGTTGGGTTCACCAAGACTGTGTTCATCTTGATAGCTATATTTCTTATCGACAAATTGGGGAGGAGGCCTTTGCTTTACGCGAGCACGATTGGGATGACGGTGTGCTTATTTAGCCTGAGCTTCTCCCTGGCATTTCTGAGCCATGCAAAAGTCGGGATTGTATTGGCAATTCTTGCTGTTTGTGGAAATGTAGCTTCCTTCTCAGTAGGACTTGGCCCCATATGCTGGGTCCTGTCATCTGAGATATTCCCTTTGAGACTTAGAGCTCAGGCATCAGCTCTTGGAGCAGTGGGAAGTAGGGTCAGCAGCGGCGTTATCTCCATGTCATTCCTCTCGGTCACGCGAGCAATCACAGTAGCAGGAACCTTCTTTGTTTTCGGTGTTATTTCGTGTAGCGCTGTTGCCTTTGTTCATTACTGTGTTCCAGAGACAAGAGGAAAAACTTTAGAGGAAATTGAAGTACTCTTCCAAAACCCAGATGAATTGCAGGGAAGAGAGGTAGAAATGGGAGATGGGGAGCGTCTGATGCAGAAATCATGAGTTGCTGGCATGCCAAATTGCCAATTCATCATACTAAGTTCCAAGATGTTTCAAATCTTCGTTTGGTGACAGGAATATCAATTTTCTTTTGTAATAGCGGGCATTTCTGCTTTTACAACATATAGATTTATTCTGCCTGCAGAAGGACACCATTTATATTTTATATATACTAACAAAACAGGAGAGTGTTGTCCTTCAAGCCACCAGCACCACTATTATAATTCATTTGTATCGTGATTTTTTTTTTACAGTATGTTGAAAATGAGTTCATGTAGCGTCGTTTCATCGAGCCATAATCAGAATTCTGTTGTCTCTTTTCTCTTCCTCATCATGTGTCTCTCTGTTTTCCGTCTATATATTCATTGTAGGAATAGAAAGTGGGTAGTTGTTGTTTACGGCGTTGTCCCATTCGACATTTTAAAGTACTATCCCCATTCTTCCATTTAATTATTATTTTAATGTTGTTCCTCCCTTTGTTCTTTTTATGTTAAATGCCATATATGTCATATATTTAAAGATTTTTCTGTTGTAATTTATGAAGACATTCTTTCTTAGCATTCATTTGTTGCTTGGGACAAGTGTTGGAATGCGTATACGTTCCAAAACTATTACAAATAAGAACTGATAAAATAATCACGAATAATATTACGACGTGCATTTTTTTTTTGCTTGATATTATGACGTGCATTTTGATGTTTTGGAAAAATCTCGAGTTATATTTTTCTTTTTTCTTTTTTATCAAAGTAAAATTTTAGATGCGAGTAGTTGTCTATTCCAAGACAAGAATGTTACAAGCTTCATATACTGCTACTTATATAAAAACAAAAATTGTGCTATTTATTTGCACGTGTGTGGAAGTGGGTCTTTTAAAATGTGGAAATGGGGACAAAGAGACACAAGATGAAAGAAAATTGAGACCACCACGTTGATCGCGAAGCAATTTCGGAAAAAATCAATATCAATCAATCAATATAAAGACAAGGCATGGTCCCAAAATTAAAAACCAAAAAACAAGACAACAACCTGTTATCGTTAGTATTAACCTAGATCCCATTTATGGGTTTGAAGTTTGAACATATTTTGGGATTTAAACAGTGCAGTTTAAAAGAGAATTACGAAGGACCTCTCAAGAATCAAGATTGAATAATTATGCTTCAAATTGAGAACTCAAGTTCAAAACCAATTTAGAGCATTAACAGAAATTTACAAGAGTAAATTATCAACCAATTTCTTTTATTTTGTCCAATTTATCCTCACAGTTTGTATGATTGCGTAATGTATGTTCTTTCTTATAGACTTAAAAATGATAAATGCAATTAAATAGATTGACAGAGTAAATTACAACAATAAAAAAATTACAAGGGTAAATCCCTCTAATTTCGTCACCAATTTTAAAGATATGCACGGGGTGTATCTTCGGCAAGAAATATGTGTTTGAACTAACAGTAGTTGAATCCTTGTTGGGATTTGAAAGTAGGTGGATCACCTATCTGCATGTGGGATTGAGATTAGCTGCAGTCAACTGTCTCTTTTTCTCTCTTCTCACATTTTTTAATTTTTTATGGACAAAAAAAAAATCAACAGCCATGATATTAAGCTTAACAAATCTAGCTCACATTGGATGACTGCAGTGACTGCAACCAATCCGGGTCCCTGCATGTGCCACACCTCTCTATTCATGAACTCCGCCCCTCTCCCCCTCTTCCCTTTTCTCTTGTCATGGTAAGGAGATATGATGACTAAAACAGACTCTATGTCCTCAGTATTAACATGACCTACCAATATAGATATAAAAGTAGAACAGAGTTTTATGATTAGTACCTCAAAAAACTGCCTCCATTTATCTCAACTCAACCATATTATCTGGTTTGATTGCTATAAATTGTACCTCAAAAGGCTAATTTTTTGTTTCTTTTTGACTGAAAAAGGCTAATGTTAATTAGTAGTTTTTTGTTAAAAAAACATTATGTCTAAAGGAGCTACATTGTAATTTCCCAAAACACACGTGCTGGTAGATAAACCAAAGCAAGCAAGGAGAATGAATGAGATGAGACAGGAGGTGAATGTCACATGGAAGGAAATAATAAAGTAGGTGCCTTATTAAGATTGGGAGCTGAGAAATCACTTTCAAAGTTTAATTGTCCCAAACAAGATAAACTTGCTGAATATCAATCAAGCTCTGCTTTCCATTTTCGAACTGCAATCCAAATTAAACCACAGGCAAACATGCCACCCTATTCACCATTCAGAGTTACAAAGAAAGAAAATAACCGAAGATTTTCACATCATATTCCTTTAAACTAAAGTGATACAACAAGAAGATTATAATTTATAACAGAAGGGTCTAAACTCTAAACCCTTAATTTTCTAGTCTAGTCCTCTAGTTAACCAATTTTACACAATTGGTCCCGTATATAATATATAAGTTGCAACACAAATCAGTGTTTGAAAATATAAAACTTATGATTGTGACTCGCTAATTAATTACAAAAACTGAGTAAAGGCTAATCAAGTGTTGCAGAAGATGCAACAACTGGATAGGATACTATCAACAATGCTCCCCTTAACCACCTTCAGCTTCCTACTCTGCCTGTTCCACAGATGCACTGCAAAGCTCTCTTTGCGAATTTGCTCCATTTTCTTAACCAACCATTTGGAATGATGCAACTCATCTCCATCTCTACTACTAGGCCCTCGAAAAAGACTCCTAATACCCCTCCAATCCACAGGGTAAAAAGCAGAGGGTGGAAGCACACTGAAATTGAACTCAGGTCTCCCACTCACCCTAGACACCACCCTAGATATCAAGTAAGGTCCATTGTGACCCCACTTGTTCCCATCAAACGTGAGTGCAAACTCCTCAATGAACTTCAAAAGCAAAGGGTGCTTCTTATCGAATACCAACACCGCATTGTTCAAGCGGCTCCATTTCCCGGTCTTAACATCAATGTTCTGTGCCCCAATCGTGTTTCTCAGCTTCGAGAAGCTTCTCAAGACCATGACGTCAGCATCTATGTAGGTCCCACCATACTTGTACAACAAAGCAAGCCTTAGCAAATTGGAGAGGTTTTGCCCCAAAGAAACCTCACCGGGATTCACATTCCCTTCCATTAACCGATTGAACCATGTTTCAGCATGAGTGTCCTTGAATATGTAGTTGAAATCTGGTGCAATGGCTATGACTCTGAACCCATTGGTCACAAAGGGTTTAAGAATGTGGGTTCTTCCTGTGTCAGAATCGAGGGAGTTGGAAACTATGACCAAACAAGCTTCAGGGTGAGACTTAAAGAGGCTCTCTATAGATAACAACTCTCTCTCACCAAATGCTTTCAAGGGTGAAATCCAAGTCATGAAAAACCTCACCTTGCAAGAAGAAGAGGAATTCCCAGAGAAGAATGCATTGAGCCTGGATTGAAACAGTGGAAGTTGAGGGAACTGTGATTCAGAGTAACGCAAGCTTCTGAGGCCACGCTTATGCTTCTTGACTCTTTTCGGCCTGCGAATGGGGAATTTCTCAGTGGAGAGAAAAGGGGGGAAATGGGTCTTGTTGATTAATGGGGAAGTTTCTTCCTTGACGACGAAAAACACAGAAGAAGAAGATGAAGAAGAAGAAGAGGGGATTTTGGTGTGGGTTGGTGGGGGAAGAGGGAGGGGTTTGTGTGGGGAATGATGATGGGGGAAGTGAATCCAGAAGACAGAGAAAGCGTTGTGAGCTAAGAGGAGGAGAAGGAGAAGAGCGAAGAAGGGTGTGGGTATGTAGAAGAGAATGGTGAGCACGGATTTTCTGAGGCGGTGAAGTTGGTGAAGGACGAGAAGTGGGAAATGGAGAAGAGGGTGACTAGGTTTGAAGATGGTGGTGTGATGCTTATGCTCCTCCTCCATTAATGGCTCGAACGTGGAAAAGGAAAAGAGGAGGGGGTTCAGGAAGTTTGAAATTTGGGAGAGGAAGTGGGAGAGCGAAGCATTTTTAGCATCACACAATGGCGGGGCGGTAGAGAGAGAGAGAGAGAGAGAGAGAGAGTGGAAAGTGGGGAGAGAGAAGATGCATTACTTTTTTTTTTTGGTGGAAAGAAGATGCATTAAATTTTGAAGTGGAGTTGAGGCATGTTCTGTTCTGTTTGTTTTGGTTCATGCTGCTTCGCTGTGTTAACGCCATTTCGAATACTCTCTCCGGATACGTATGTATTTTTTTTTTTATATTTTAGTTTGGTAAGATGTAGATGTGTGTATTTTTTTTTTTATATTTCAGTTTGGAGGAAGTACATTGGGGAAAGGCCCTCGGCTCAGTTAATTAATAATTCATTCATCTTAAACGATTGGCACGAAACGCACGCGCGAGAAACTACTTGCTTTTACTCTCGTCTCTAATTATAAGAAGGTTTTATTTATTTTTTTTCACTAAAAGAGTTAGTTAATATAGTTTATAGCATTAAATATATCAATAATTTATACTATATTTCTAAAATTGTCCTTAATAATAGTATTTTTAAAAATTAATTAATGCATGACACATTTTTAAAAGTCCCTTATAAAAATAGACAAACAAACTTGTAAAAAATTTCTTATAATTAGGGATGGAGAGAGTATTTTTTAGAGCATCCACAGGGTGCTACCCACTTTTATGTATTTAAGTGAGTCTCACTTATAATAAATCATTTAAAATAAATTAAAATAATAAAGTAATAACTATTTTAAAATTATATATATCTATCCATGTACTACATGTTCTTTTATGTCATTTTACATTTATCAACTAGTTGAATAGCTAATTTTATTGAATACTTTAAATTTAATCAACTAACTTTTCAGCTATTAACTGTCAACTATAAACTAGCTTATCAGCTATCAGCTACCTCATCAGCTATAAGCTAGTTTATTAGCTAATTTTGCCGAGTAAAGCCTATGTATCACTCAAATTTATTTGGATAAGCATTCTTTATCAAAATATAATAATGTTCAATTAAGTTCAAACAAACAAGCATATATATAGCCAAGAGATTATTTGATTGAATAACAAAAACAAAAGGCATCTAGATAAATTATTTGTGATTCTATTGGGTGCAATTTCAGAAATGATGTAGATAACACAATTTATAAATCATTGCAGACTAGAGATTTTTCCATCCAAATCTTCTATGAACCTCAAAAAATGGTATGTGGCTTCATCGTCTTTTACTTGAGAGATAATTGTCGCAACACTCGAGGGTGTGCAACTGAGAAGAGTCTCCCCTCCCACTAGGCCACAAGCCAGACTTACCACCTCCAATTCACCATCTTTTCCATAACTTATTAGTTCTTTCTCAGACAGTGTCTTGGAATAAGTGTAGTCCTAGAATATAAACATGTCAGAGATTAATTGGAAGCAAATCATTACTTATAAAAACCAGGGAATATCATGAATTAACTTGTAGATCGACTCACACCTTTATGACATATAGCGAAAGTTAATTACCAAGAGTGAGATGTAGTCACATGATTAATAGTTAGCTAGCCTAGAGTCATTTTTTTTATAAGTAACCTTCGGTCTCATATAGAAGAGACAAATACTTAATTCACAAAAATCAATAAAAGGTAATTAAATAAATTAGTTGTAATTAATATAAATTTTATTCCAATATTACTCCTCATAGTAAATGATTAAAATAGTGACTTATACATTTAATGACATTAAATCACTCCTAATTTTCAAGTATATTATTCTCTCTCTAATGGGTATAAAAAGAATTGTATACAATTGATGCATTTAAAATAAGTCTATGTTTCTTATAATTTAGACAAAAAAAATAACCTTAAATTCTCTTATATATAAAACCGGAGGTAGTATTAAATTAGTAAATTATGATAGTGTGAGAGACTTGAACCCATGACTTCATTATCACTTCAACCCCTGTGTCACTTCTCCAAACCCACCAAACACCTTATGACTCCCTGCTTAGAGTCATTAGTTAGTGAGATGAAAACCAAAGATTATTTTTTATAGAAATCACCATCAAAATTCGCTCATTAGAATTTAAAATTCTCATTTACTTTTATGCCCATAAAAAAAAAACAATGCTAATTAAGGGTAATAAATGAAGTGATGTCCTTAGTAATTAATTACCTTGAGGAGACCAGTGAGACTTGCACTAAAAAGGTTGAGAGGCGTCCAACAAGTTTCATCAATGTAGTCTTTGTAACCACTTCCATCCTCTTTAAGCGCAGCAGCAGCAGTTACGGAGGCTGTGTAAATCAGCCGTCTCACTGTTCCAGATTGCATACAACACGTAGCAATGCTTTTTATCGCCGCTGTTGTAGCTTCAGTTACATCCTTAAACTGCTAACGTATGATTAATTAAGTGAAATAATATAGAAGAGAGATCAAATTACACCGGTGTAACACTTTGGTCAATGTTACACCGCTAATAATTCTTCAGCAGATAATTATATTCTAAAACACACCGTTAGATTAAAAGTTATTATCATATAGATCATTCCTATAAAATTTCACATCAATCTAAAATCATTTGATGTGTCATTGAGATACGTCAAGATTAATGTCTTTTAAAGTGTATAAATTTTGACATATCTAAATGACACATCAAACAGTTTTATAAGCTATAGTTCAAAAATATTATCTATAGACCATATGCATTTAATTAGATTGGTATTGACAAAATTAACTGTAGATTAATATTGAAAAATTAGTTAACCTGAGAATCATCTTGATGTGCAAAGGGAGTAGCAACGTGAAAGACAAACTCACAGCCCTGAATTGCAGGCCCGAACTCATCTGGCTTGTATATGTCTGCTTCAAATAACACCAGTCTGGCATTTGCTTCAGGAATTAAGCCTCTAAGAAAGCCTACTTTGGACTCGTCCTCTGGAATGAATTTACCATTAATTAGACATTGTTCTAGCACTAGCTAGTAGTATTTTTCATTTTAAATCTGTGCATCATTATGGGTTGCATTGTTATATATATGGTTAAAATCTGGTCATTATTCCGAAATAAATTGATTTTTAATTAGCTGCAGTTTAATATTGATCTCCTCGTAGAACAGGTTAAGTTAAAATCGTGGTCGTGAATCAATTCAAACAATAAGGATTTTACTTCTCCTTTGTCAATGTGGTTTTTGGACCCACTAACATGCTTGAGTTCTTGCTCCTAAAGGATGTCACATTGAATTAGTGGCTCTGTTGTATGTATTTGTCCACAGGGATGCTGTTTGGTATTTTAATGGAATGGAACAGAGGATTTTACACCCGAGCTCGCATTGCTTGGTTTTGGATCCCAGTCAATCCAGAACATTTCACACTCTAGGTGTGTCCGTTTTCACAACTGTGTATTCTCTTCTGACCTGGGAAGGGTCTTTTGGCGTCAGATCCTGAGAGTTTCACATTCAGAGTGTGGAAAATTTTACACCTGTGAAAACGAATAGTCTAGTATTCGTCAGACACAGAGCACGATTCACACCCGAGTTTTCAATCATAACTGTGATCCCCCCGGGTGGGCGGGGGGTCCTTTGGAGTTCACACCAAGATTGTGAATTTCTTCACCAGGTGTAGTTACCAAAATTTGGGGAGCGAATGTTTTCAATAGTTGTCTCTGTTTTAGGTTGTTAATTAATATCAGAATATCTTGTATATATAAAGGGGTTGTATGTAGAATCTTACCTTTGGTATATTTTTTTGGTTCGAGGGGAGATCGCTCCAACCCCACGCAGTGTCCCAACGCTTTTAACGAATGACTAATCTGCGCTCATCCGTAGAGGCTTGGACTGGCCAAGGCATGGTTTTACCCCCAGGTGGAATCGATCCATTTGGCATATATATGTGCTCTTATTATTTTGCATTTATTATTAAGACCTTATTTGTATTGAATTATGCATAGCTTATTTAGGCTTATCAACTGACATAAACATTTGTTAGCGTATTTGACAGAGCTTATGGAAACAATTTATAACTGATTCATAAGCTGTTTTGAGCTTATTTTCATAAACTCCCCATGATAGATTATAAAAACAGCTTACAACTTATATAAAATAAGTTTCACCATATTTTATCTTTAATTATAAAAATAGCTTATGCATAAGCGCTTGCTAGAAATGCTTAAATAATTTATTTATCCAAACAGACCCTAATAATAATATCTTTAGCTTATTAAAAAAAATTCTGCAATAAAAAATTAAAATTATTGTGAACCAATGAATCACTATTCAATATCTTGTCCATTTTTTAAAACATCTTGTTAATTAGTTGTTGCTTTTCTTCTCCTGCTTCGGGGGCGCTGTAAGGAAACAGCGGAAGCAGGGGAAAGAAAAAAGAGATTACTTGCTAATTAGTGCGGACGTGGTAATGGACTTCAAACTATTTTTTTTTAAATGAATTAAACAGAAATTGTATTTAAAACTTGAAAAGAAACGTTCATAATAATAATAAAATCAAATTTAAAATTTAAAATTTTCAAAATTGACATATTTTGAAGAAAATGTAATGGAAATTAAACAACTTTGAAATAAAATAAAGGTGGATCGATAAATTTAATTACAGTAACATTGCAGTTTCTAATTTAAGATTTAAAGATATTATTTGTACTATTGTTATAATTTAAAAAAATGTCTATTTATATATGTAAAATAGTTTATAAATGATAATTTACTTATCTGCAGGAGGAGAACACCAAAAGAAAAGAAAAGACAAACAGAAAGGGTGGAGAGAGTGGGAGAGATAGACAATACTCAAGTTTCTAAGTGTTGAATGGACGGTGTAGCCCTTCTCCAAAAGCTTCTTGATGAGTGAAGAGCCAATATAACCAGAACCACCGGTGACGCACACCTTCTTCTCCATGCCTTCTGTCATGCGTCCTCGATCAATCTCTTGAAACAAATGGCGAGTTATTTTACTTATGCAACCCCTTCTTCATCAATATATATTATATAGCACATTAATTAGTTCCATGGAAGTATATCGTGGCTCAGGTTAGCGACAATATTCACCTACCAGTTCACTACTGGCCACTGGTACAACGTGCTCTACTTCTTACCTCACACAACATTAAAGCATTATTGGCATTTGCACCGGAGGGTGGGCAAGAGGGGCGATCATCTAGGGCTCCATTTTATAGAGGGGTATTAATTTTTTTCTTCTATTTATATATATATTAGGAGTAGTATATAACACATATATATGAGAAAATTTTTGGAATTTTATTTAGTATTGAAAGACTTAAATCATTCTCTAATTAAGATTTGAAATTATGTTGTAAACATTTTGAAAGTTATCTAAAACATGATAACTGTTATGATTTTGATGGTGAAATTCTATTTAAAGTATTAAAAGTCACTAGAGATATTTTAACAGTTGAATCAAAATCAAACTTTATGATATTGAGTTATTTGAAGACATTTAATTGTTTACCTAATGTATATACAATTTATAGAATAATATTAGCTATCACTGTTATTATTGTATCTGTTAAAAAAAAAATTTCTAAATTAAAATTATTAAAATTTTATTTGCGACTACTATGTTACGGGATAAATTAATTAGTCTTATTTTGATTTTTATTGAAAATAATTTTTTAAAGAACTCTAATTATAAACAAATTATTAATTATTTCACAATAAAAAATTACAAAAAAATAATAGGCCATTATTTTATCAATTTATCCCGGGCACCTAAAATATCACGCCAGCCTTTGACATTTGTTATATATATGTATGAAAAATGATTGGTGGACACCCAATGTCAATCTACTACTAGAGAGAGAAAGAGAGAGATGAGAGAAAAGTGATAAAATAATGTGATATGTGATGTGATAGTTAGAGAGAGATAGAGAAAAATGAGAGGTGTTGGATGGATGGATATATTTTTTGGGTGTATGTGTATCATTGCTCTATATGTATATGTATATCAATATCAGTCAATATATAAATAATACAAAAGTTCGAGTCCACCTAGTGAGAGAAGAGTAGAAGGATTGAGAATTTCAGATAGCGACAACGTAGACTAGTGGTGGTGATGACCATTTAAAATTTAATCGGGTTTGGTGTATAGATAATATGATAAATAGCTCCATATATAATTCTCTTTAATTTAGGGGCGTAATTTATTTTCACAAAGCTACCTTGTAAGCAGGGAGAGAGCCAAGGGGCCACTCATGCTGTGGCACCCCCAAAAATTGGAAAGAGCTTGATATATTATATAGAAATAAATATAAATATGTGGCACCCCTGTAATTGAAATATAAAAAAAATCAATTTAGAAAACATAACAGCAACATGGTTAGACCAACAAATATGCTAATAACATCACTTCGATAGAAAATAATGAACGATAGAATGACCCATTGGAACTAAAATTAGCTAGCACTTCCCAAACATGAAAAAACCCAATAAAAAACATCACTTCGATAAAAAAATATATCACATTTGAGCTTTTTTGCAACCATTTTTTGTGTTTTCGGTTTGCAAATTTATTAGTTTTTTGGGTAAGTTTTCTTTTTTAATTCACATCAACTACTCTAATTATTCTGTTCTGGAATAATTTTATGTTTTTTTTTATGTTGGTTGAGAGTGTTAACATGTTATCTTTATTTATGATAGATTAAGTAACTCAACTATAAGACGAAAATTAATTTTATATTGACATAATCTTTTAGTAGTTGCACTTGCCGGCTAGTGTTTATTGTACTCAATGTAGCTATATATTTATTTTACTTCTAAAAATTAATACTAATTATATATCAATTTTTTATATATGTTATTCATGTAAAAATTTAAATTTCCATGAGTCATATACATTTTTTATCTTGGCACCACCAAAGTCAAATTTTTAGCTCCGTCCATGCTTGTAAGGTGAAAGATACCCTTACATTTTATACTTTTTTATAATCTTATTTCTAGTCGATGTAAGACTTAAATTTTTTCAAATCCCAACACTCAAATCAGTGCTTAAAATAACTATCATGTCTAACATATGTAATCAAAATCAAATTTATATGAATTTTTTTTTGGTCCAAAAAATTTATATGATTTAGGAGACGCAAGGAGAGTGCAACACTTGTGGGTCTAGGGCTTCTTTTGGGCCTATTTGCTTTTGGTTTTCTTTTATTTTCTTCTTTGAATCGGTTTAGTTATTTTTCTGCCAAAAAAGTAATTTATATATTTTTTTTGTTACTATGACATTGGCGGGAGTATCCTCTTGTTACTAGCAGGTAGATTAATCTCCCTCGGGACCAATCGCAGTTGCCAATCGGACCAATAGACGTTGGTAAAAAAAATAATTTATATAGAAGTCAAAGCATTTTACTAAATAAATAAATATTGTAATAGAATTCCAAAAAATAAATATTGTAATACATGATAGTATACTATACCTATATATAAAAGTGATAGCCAACTGTAACCGCTTTTTTGGTATTTTCTTTTTGTTTCATTTTTACTCTTATCTAATTGAAAATTTAAATTTATCAATAACTACATTATAGCTACAAAATAACAGAAAGCAAACAAAAAATAATACTCTAGTAATTATAAAGTTTATGAATTTCAGTTTTTTATTTTTAATTTGATGTGAAGTTAAATTGTATTTTTTGAATTACAAATTAAATTGTATTTTGAAGAAAAGAAACTGCAACTTGGTAAGTTCGTAGTCACCATGACACCATCGTCCATTGGCATGAAATGGATTAGGTAAGATAAGAAGAGAGAAAATCTAGAATCACCGGAGGAGCATGTCACCGGCCACATTTGTGTTGTGTGATGTCAAACAAAGAAGAATAGGCATAGGCATCAGTCACAACACAAGTGATCATAAGATTCATAACAACCACCCAAACTTCCAGCCAATTACCAACCGACACGTAGACTCACCCTCCAGCCACATCCCCAATTTCATTTTTTTTTTTGATTTACAAACTTCACGTCACAAAATAACCAGTTTTTGAAATCTTCCTTCGAAATCGTATAGAATCGTAGATCTAGCGATCCCCTCTAAACTTGCGAAAATTTATAAATCTCTCATCTGATTATTTTTCTTAAAATAATACCAGCCATTATGATTATTCATAAGCACTTGCCAATACTGAAGAATAATCTCTTTGACCTTTCGTTTGGATCTAGGGTTTCTCTTCTCATCACAATTCCGAAACATTCGATTTGGATCTGTTGATCTTGCACACCCAGTAATTGTGGGGTTTCTGATTTTTTTTTTCCCATCATAGTCTCACTTATATCATCATCAATCTCAGATTTAAAATTTCTTGGAAAACAAAAGGGCCTGATATTTGTTTTGATAAATTGCCCATAATAGGAAAAAAAAAAATTGGGATGAATCTAATGCATACCTGAATTACTTGAAAGAAATTGGAATCTTGAATGAGAGTCTCATCTCTTGTGATTTGAAGGGGGAAAGTCTAAAAAATTGAAGAAGAAGAAATGCATAAGTTGGTGGTGGTGTACTATGGAGAGATGGTGTTGGGAGAAGTAGATGTATATGGAGACGAGGACAAGTGGAAGAAGGACTTGTTGAATATGAAGGAAATCAGAACAACCCACTTCTCTCAGCCAAGTGAGAGGTGTCCCCCACTTGCAGTGCTTCACACAATTACCAGTGGTGTTTGCTTCAAAATGGAATCAAAGACACAGCAACAGCAGGACGCTCTCTCTCACTTGCACGCATCTTGTATCACGGAGAACAAGGTATAATTAGCAAAACTGGTAAAACTGAAGACCCTTGCTATATTAAAGTACTCAACTCTTTAAACTTTCACCAGATATGAGTAAAAAAACTAAAAAAAAAAACCATATTCCAAAACGAGTATGTGGACTCTGGACTGAATCTCAGATGACTTATCTTGAAATTACACTAAAGTATTTGGCAACTTAGAATTTTTGTAATAATTTTCTCAGCTCTGAACTAGTAAAATCTGCTGTTTTCGACCACAGATGTTGCCGGAACTGCCTAATTGGTCCCGAATTGGGTTATGAATCTTATAACATTGCTGGCTGCCAACTGCTGCTTGTTATGTTGGGTAGCATGTGATGATAGTCAAATGTAGTATCCATAGTCAAGGTTACAATATTTAGCTAATTAGCTAATGAATAAATCTTAAAATTTATTGATAATTTCAAGTGCAGTCTAGAAGAACTAAAATGATTATCAAACTCAAAACAGAACAGAAAATATGTTGTGGCTATACAGAAGATGTATGACATGCATATGACATCCTGAAAAAATGGATTATCTATGAGGGTTATTCCTGATATTTTTATAATAGATTTTAGAGAAACCATAATCTTGTAGTTTTTGCACTGTGTCCATCTTTAATATTTTTCCAATGACCATTGGATAACCTTGTCAAGTTTTGTTTCTTTTTGCATTGTACATTCATTACCCATAAATTATATATGTGGATATCAATTTCCCCTTTATTTTCTAAATCTCTTGCTGGATTTTAACCACGATTTGAACATCGGCTTCTGCAGACTGCTGTAATGCCACTTTGTGGGGAAGAAATACATTTGGTTGCAATGTATTCACGGAATAATGATAGACCATGTTTCTGGGGATTTGTTGTTGCCTCTGGACTTTACAATTCATGCCTTGTGATGTTAAATCTTAGATGTTTGAGTATAGTGTTTGATCTGGATGAAACTCTTGTAGTAGCAAATACGTTGCGCTCCTTTGAGGATAGAATTGAAGCACTCCATAGAAAAATAAACTCCGAGGTAGATCCACAACGAATTTCTGGTATGCAGGCAGAGATCAAGCGATACCTATATGACAAGAGTATATTGAAGCAATATGCTGAAACTGATCAAGTTGTTGATAATGGAAAAGTGATAAGAATTCAATCCGAAATTGTTCCAGCATTGTCCGATAGTCATCAGCCTATAGTACGACCACTGATACGATTACCCGAAAAGAACATTATTCTGACACGCATCAATCCACAGGTGTGTAATTTTTCGTTATCCAATTATGTGATTACATCTACCATTGGCATCTTGGGATCATGCATCTTCTTCTGCAGTTATTATTCTACATTGATCCTGTTCTGACATGATACCATTCCATTAGTGTGAATTCTGCTATTAGTGTTGTTGAGCTGTTCAGACTGAGGATTATACATTATGGTGTTTTACAATACCATATGCTTGAAGCACCTGTTTGTGTTTCTTTAGCAGAGGCTTTTGATATTTGATTTGATGATCTGAACATGAATGGATATTACACATTTTATATAGTTTCTTGACATATATAGGAATATAGACTTGTCAGAATCATTGGTCTAACAAAAACTCGTGTCTTTGGAAAGATTCGTGATACAAGTGTTCTTGTGAGGTTGAGACCTGCATGGGAAGAACTCCGGAGCTATCTGACTGCAAGAGGGCGCAAGCGTTTTGAGGTTTTTGTTTGCACAATGGCTGAAAGGGACTACGCACTAGAAATGTGGAGGCTTCTGGATCCAGATTTGAATCTAATAAATTCTAAAGTACTATTAGATCGTATTGTATGTGTTAGCTCTGGTAAGTGGCAGTTTTTTCAAACATTCTGTTATTATTTTGTTTTCAAGTGAGAAGATTTGTATGTCCAATGGAGTAGCTAAAGGAAGCAAATTAAAAGGATGACACTAGCCTGTATTTGAAATTTACAGTCCATGCCAATTTTTCTGCTGCTGCTGTTTCATTTATTTATGATGCTTCTTGTGTGTTTCAATATCTTATAATAGGTTTAAAGAAATCGTTGTTTAATGTATTCCAAGATGGCTCATGCCATCCAAAGATGGCATTGATAATTGATGATCGCTTGAAAGTGTGGGATGAGAAAGACCAACCTCGGGTGCATGTTGTCCCTGCATTTGCTCCATACTATGCTCCTCAAGCTGAAGTAAATTCACTTGCCTATACAATTGGGTTGCTCAATATCATTTTCATATATATAAGCATTATTACTCTAGTATTCTGAACTGATTAAACCTTTTTATTATGTAGGCAAGCAATGATATCCCTATCTTGTGTGTTGCAAGAAATGTTGCTTGCAATGTTAGGGGTGGCTTCTTCAAGTAAGAACTAAGCCTTTTAAAAGTTATCTTGAATAGTATTTGTACACCTGAAAAGAGGAGGGGATGCAATCTCACTGAGTTTCCATAACAAATTGGGATAAAAATATTATGCTAGTTATGACTTGATTTTTGAGCTCTTTACTTTTCTCCAATAAGTATAGAGGTAAATAGGTTTCTTGGGCTTGATTATGACCTCTGGTTTGGTGACAGAGATTTCGATGATGGTCTTCTACCCAAGATTCCTCTAATTGCCTATGAGGATGATATCAAAGATATACCTTCTCCTCCTGATGTGAGCAATTATCTAGTTTCAGAGGTAAGTGTATATCTAATCTAAATATACACATTGTTAACTAATGATTATTATCTGCTGGGTGGTACTATGTTGAAAATTTAAGCAGAATATGAATCGATTGATTTTGTCATATAGTATATGTGTGTTTCTACCCTATATTTTACTGTTTTCCAGGGTGATGCATCTGCTTCCAATGGAAATAAAGATTCACTTAAGTTTGATGGCATGGCAGATGCTGAGGTAGAAAGAAGATTAAAGGTTACAACCTTACTTTCAATGAATATGAGACTTGTGCTTTACATATCATTAAACATTGATTTAGTTATCTTTCTTGTGACTGTACTTGCTTTTAGGATGCAATATCAGCTTCTTCAACTATTCCTGCAATGACTTCTAATCTAGATCCCAGGCTCGCTTTCGCTTCTTCTATTCAATACACAATGGCAACTTCCAGTACGGTTCCACCCTCAACAGCACAAGCAGCTGGGATGCAATTTGGAAATTTACAGTCCCCTCAATCTACTGCTCTAGTTAAGCCAATGGGTCAAATTGTTCCTTTGGAATATAGCTTGCACAGTTCCCCTGCCAGAGAAGAGGGTGAAGTACCTGAATCAGAATTAGACCCAGATACAAGGCGCAGGCTTCTCATATTGCAGCATGGGAAAGATACAAGGGAGCACGCATCAGTTGAACCTCCATTTCCCATTAGACATCCCATACAAGCTTCTCCTCCCCATGTCCCATCACGTGGAGGCTGGCTTTCTGTAGAAGAGAACTTGGGTACACAACAACTAAGTCATGTGATACCTAAGGAATTCCCTATAGATTCTGAACCATTGCGTATTGAGAAGCACTGGCCTCATCATCCATCCCTTTCCTCCAAGGTTGACAATTCTATTCCATCTGATAGAATTTTCCACGAGAACCTCCGAAGATTGCCAAAGGAGGTAATGTTTATAATATTATGTATGAAGTTTTGGTGGAGGGTCATACTTTTGGATTATTTGGTAATTTAGCTAATTAACTATTCTAAAGATAATTTCTTTCCAGGTTCATCATAGGGATGAGCGCTCGAGATTAAACCATACACTCTCTAGTTATCATTCTTTCTCTGGTAAGTTATAGCACTTGTATCTGAATATTTGGTCGGTTCTATTGTTTTGTGTTATCATTAAAATGACATGATGTTGTGGTTGTCGTGAAGGTGATGTCATTCCTCTGGGTAGTTCATCTTCCAACAACATGGATCTTGACTCTGAATCTGGACGTTCTCTGTTTCATGCTGACTCTACAGATGGAGTATTACGAGAAATTGCACTGAAGTGTGGAACTAAAGTGAGTGGAAATATGTGTCTGCAAGATAATATAAGATGGCATCATTACATGGATTATTATCCCAGTGTACCATTTAAAGTTTCTGTTGCTTTAATATGAACAGGTAGAATTCTGGTCATCGTTAGTTGCTAGCACAGAACTACAGTTCTCCATTGAGGTATATTTCATTCTGGGCAGCATGACATTCCCAGTCCTTTGTGATTATGTTTGCATGTAATTTATATATTATATTTCCTTCTTCTGGAAACCAAGGTTAATTATGAAATAGTTTGATTTCCATTCATTTAGGATAAAATTTCTCATTTTTAAACGTGAATCTGCCCTGTGATAATTTTTTTTTTTTCTATACCTAATTAACTGCTGACCAACATAGTGGCAAACTTTTTATTAGTTATATGACTTCCATTTACTAAACACAGGGTTGGGTGTCCTATGTCTTAATGAGTAGATTTGGAATTGTTGGTTTCATTATTTTATCTGGAAAAATGATCTTACCAATCTAATATTTTCTTTAAGTCAGGCTCAAATTCAGTTCCATATATGCTCCCTATAGAGTGGGGTCACTTACTGAGACATGTCCTCCATTCTATTTATTGAGAATTTATTGGTATGCCTCAATGTTGTTTAAAGTCATTCTTATTTGCAGGCTTGGTTTGCTGGAAAAAAAATTGGTGAAGGAATTGGCAGAACTAGAAGGGAAGCCCAACATAAGGCCGCTGAGTATTCTATCAAACAGTTAGCTGGTAAAATTTTCTAAATTTTTTTCAATTATGACTTGATACAGCATCATATTTTGACCATTTTTTTATAACTTTTTATAGATATATATTTGTCTCGTGCTAAGGATGATCCTGGTTCCACTTATGGTGAAGTGAGTGGGTTCCATGGTTCACACGAAAATGGTTTTGTGGGTAGTGTTAATTCTCTTGGTAATGATCTATTGCCTAAAGAAGAGTCAGTCCCATTTTCAACTTTATCGGAACCATCAAGGAATTTAGATCCTAGGTTGGAAGTCTCTAAAAGGTCAATGGGTTCAATATCTGCCCTCAAAGAATTGGTAAGCTTTTTAATAAATAGCAACCAATTTTGGCCCATTTATTTGTATTATACTCGTATAAAGTTCCGTATTGATATGCTGTAAATTCTCCATTTAACTTCTTTAGTGCATGATGGAGGGTCTTGCTGTTAGTTTTCAATCTCCGCCTGCACCAGTGTCAACAAATTTTGTTCAGAAAGATAAAGTACATGCACAGGTTTGTAATTGATGTGCTTCAGTAGTTTGAACAAATTGAGTTAAAAATATTTGTTTCATTGAATCACAGAATGGTTATGCTTCTTCCCTATTTTTACTTCAACTGCAGCTGTTGTTTATTTATTATTTCTTGTAGGTGCAGAGCATCATTTCTTTTTCCGATGCCCTATATATTTTTTCTCTATATATTTGATCCATTAGGCAGTTACGTAGTCCCAGGATGGAATTGCATAATTTATACTAGTGTTGCTTTCCATTGTATTTATGTGTTTTATAATTCATTCTGTTTTGAGGAGGAGAATTGAATAGTTAGTGGTATATGAGAATTGGATGGAAGTTCTACCGTACTATTTTGAGTCTAGGCTCAGATGTACAAGATATTAGTTTTACAAACAGCATACTTGTCTGGTTTATATACTATGAAGGCTGCTCTTTCTGCCATAGTAATTTTATCTTTTCGTTTTCATCACTGTAAATTGTTGTTTAGTTCTGGCATTTTTTTAATAAAAAGTTCTGTGCAGTTTTTTAAAATATTTTCTGATTTTTTAGGTTGAAATAGATGGTCAGGTCTTTGGCAAAGGGATTGGATTAACATGGGATGAGGCGAAAGTGCAGGTATCTTATTTTATCAAGTTGTGAAATATAATTTAGGAACTGTATGTCACTGTATAAATGAATTTGATCAACTTCTCTGATATGGTGTTGGAGCACTAAAATGCCTTTTTTTTTTTTCTTCCTTTCAGGCTGCCGAGAAGGCACTTGGAAGTCTAAGAACAGTGCTTGATCAAGGCACTCAGAAGCGGCAGCGTTCTCCCAGGTCTGTTATTTTCACCAGCAGATTTTGTATATTCAATTTTCTTTACAGGTTTTATCACATAATGGGTGGACTTAATTATAATGCTTGATCTGGCATGTTGTGATTTGCACCTATTGGAATCAAGTAGTTCTCTACAATACAGGAGTTATCATGAATTCTATACTCTGTTGCTGTTTCTATTGTTTTCTGTAATTCAAATTGGGCTTATCTGGTGCAGTACAAGCTAACTTGTCTTGTCTTGGCCAATATTGACAATTATTAAATCAAGATAACGTGATACAGAAAAACTGAGTAGACAGAGCCAAATACAGATAATATTGGCTTCTTTAACAATGAATAACTTTTTATAATTTTTTATTTTGAAACCTCCCTATTTCTTCTTCTTATTAATTTTGTAAATCAGGTCCTCATTGCAAGGATTGTCAAATAAACGTCTAAGGCAAGAAAATTCCAGGACCATGCAGCGGTTTCCCGCTTCTGCTAGATATCCCAGGAATGCTCCTCCAGTTCCTTGAAAAGTTTAATTGGTTTTTCATCTCACTTAATCAGTATGGCTTTTGCCTTTTGTTGGGACATGTATATGTTACTGAAGCAAAGAATGGCTGTTGGTTGGATGACCGACATTTGAGTTGGTGCTTGGTCTTTCAGTCTTTTTGTCACTTGAGTCCAATGCCAAAGGGGGAACACTGAACAGAACACCCACTTTTTTATGTCAATTTAAGATCCTCACAGAAGTGGGTGTGAGAAACTGCACAAACAAAGGTTTTGTAACATATTCACATCTTGGTCCTCCCTCTCAGGCAATGCTGTGCAGTGCAGGTTGTGTGTATATTTTGAGGCAAGTTCAAAAGATGATGAGGCAGTACCACATGCTGTGTACTTGTAGTAATGGAAGAGTAGCCTATTGAAATTGATCTTTTGATTCGGCCTTTGTTTTGTAAACCGAGGTTATGATACACAATTCAGTACAAGATCTTTTCTTTCCACACACCAAGTTTTGATACACACCACTCAGTTCAGTACAGGACTTTCAACGCCACTGACAATTTTATCACTGCACAGCCATCCGAAGACACTCTTATTCTGGGAGATTTTGAGGTTAGTTAACTAATGTAATACAGATTTTCACTTTGGTTATGTCTGATTCTTTTTTTTTTTTGTTCCCTAGTCTTTTGGTGAGAGAATGATTATAGAAATCTCTCACAAATTGATGCGAAGAAATTTTGAACAGATTGGGACTGGGCACGATTTTTGTATTTGAAGGTGTACATGCCGTACATCACTCTCTGATAAATACTACTTGATTTCAGATTCAAGGACTACTTATGCTCCCTATTAATACATTGCATGAAAACTATTTAGCTCATAACGTTGGAAGTCATCTCTATTGTTTGGAATTCATAGTGCTAATTTACAGAGTGGAGTGAAGTACAAATTTGAGTTCCGCTACTAATCCCAAACTTGGGTTTGGAGGGAATTTGTTGAATATTACGAGGGTGAGACTAGCATCTCCTAAAGCCAGATCCACCCTTTTGAAATACTGGTAAAAATGACTCGTAATAATCAAATAATCTTGTGCCACTTCAATGAGTGTATAATGAATTTACCAAGCCTTACGGTACATTTTAGAGTGAATAACCAAGATTGTCCCTAAATTGTAATACTCTTTCAATTTAGTTTTTCAAATTATTAATATTTCAAATCAGTCTTTAAAATTGAAAATACTCAATCAAATTAGTCATTTTGAGTCAATCAATTTAGTCTCTAAAATTGTTTGATGGGACTAATACGATTGAATATTTTTAATTTTAAGAAAAAATTAAAATATTAATAATTTTAAAAATTAAATTAATATTGTCTTATAATTTTAAGGATTAAATTGGTGATTTACTAACACGTTTTATTACCAAAACTGCAAGCTCCTTCCAGAACGAACTAGAGTCACCATGGCACTGGTATTGTAAATATTATCGTCGCTCTATTTAAAGGAGCTTAGAATTTTATTCTTACCTATTTATCATGGTTACCATTAATATAGAATAATATTATAATAGTTAAATAATTTAAATTGCACTATTTTTTTTTTGGTGGGTTAAAATTGCACTGATCTGAACTCATATTGATAATATGATTTAATTCTTGAGTTTCTATTTTTTTTAAGATTCTTTATGTCTTCTTTTTAATGTATTATCATAAGTCAATAGAATTTAAACAAAAAAATAAACATCATATAGAACAAATTTCTTATGATTTTCTTTGATTTAAATGGAGTGAATGACATTTTTTTAAGTCTCGATAAGGGATTAGGTCGAGTTTATATGTGGAGATTTGAAGGACAAAATTCACCCGTCTTACCTTATCTTATTGCGATGCTTGTTTAAAATAAGACATGAATTGACTTAACTCACTTTCACTTATAATTGTGGTTTTTTTAAAGACACTTCTAATTGTGGTTGTTACTTACTCTATTGGTATTAAAATAATTATATTTAAGATTTTCTATAAGGATTATAGAAATCATTAAGTATTCTCAATTTAAGAAAAAAAATCATTCGATTATACCACTTTGCGGTTCTTATTTCAATAGAATAATTTTATATTATCTTACCTTTTATTCCTACAAATCCTCCTACTTACTAAATAGAGAAAGTATTAAATATTTTTTATATTTTTAAGATATTAATTGTATTCTCTTTCTTATTTTATAAAGTAGTAGAAGAATATATAAGAGAATTTATAGGAGGATATAACATTTCTCATTTTAATATTAGGATAAAATTAAAAAGAGTAATTAATGTCATTATTGATTTTCTAAAATGATAAGTAATCCTTTTTTATAAAAAAGAAAAGCTAAACATTTCTACAATCGAGTTGGACGGGACAAAAACACCCCTCTAACATTATTCCTAATAAGCAAAGACAACACGAAGAAATACTATCTAATAATGTCCACGCAAAAGGCCAACCACTAAAATTTTCCCATAATATATCATTATGTTGCAATCAAATATTAACGCTAATCTCTAATTTTTAAGAAATATTAACAGATATTTGTTTGATTAATTAATACGATTATAAACTATTGTTTCCCTTTTTCTTCATTTTTGTTTTTGAGAGAATCAAATTTTGTTATATTTTTCAGTTTTTTTTTCTTTCTTTTGTATTCACCGTGAAGTATTTAAAAAGTCAAAGAAAGTGTAGTGGCAGTGCTCATTGCTCAACTTCCGTCCGAGCATTTCATTTCATTTGCATTTCACAGAAGAGAGAGAAAGAGAAACCGATTTCTAGAGAGAGAAACCCGCAGATATGTCTTCCTTCGATGCCTTCTCCGACGACTTGAACGTCAACTCTTCTTCCACTCACCACTTCGCTGCCTCCGAGCAGGACGATACCTACTCTGGCTACGGCGGCTTCTCCAGCTTCTCCGGTGGTTTCTCCGCCGACGGCGATGTCGCCGTCGATCAGGCCGCTGCGGCGTCGCCGGAGATCTACGGCTTCAGTGATCCGAATCCTGCTTACTCTCAGTCTCCATTCGAATCAGTCACCGTGGAGAACGTGAACGAAAACGGAAACGGAAACGGCTACGGCGACGGCGAAGGTGTTTTCGTCTCCGACGGACCGGTGCTTCCGCCTCCTGATGAGCTGGAGCCGGAGGAAGGTTACGCTCTTCGGGAGTGGCGCCGGTGAGTTGTTGCAGTTTCTTCACTCTTCTGTTTTGTGAATTTGTCGGATCTCGTTTGAATCTTCTTAGATCTGCGACTGTGATGATTTTTCTTTAATCCAGAAGTTCGATCGTAAGGTTTCTTGCGGTTACTTGTAAGCAATTAGGATTAGGAATCGGGAATCGGGGAGCTTGAGTTGATGAACTTAACTTTATTGCAATTTCACTTGAAGTAGTTAGTTGAGCTATGGTAAGATATCGAATATGTGAGTTTTTGCTGGAGATTTAGTATAATTGTATGCTAGGGAGGGAATTGATTTATAATTTTATATCCACCAGTGCCAAGTGTATGTTTGGATGGAGGAAGTTTGGAGGGTAATAAGATAGGGGAGTAATTAAGGTGGCAGCTGGACTTGGATTTCAATCTCAGTGCAGATTGTACAATTTTTAGGGTTTTTCTTGTGCGCTCACTTTATTGGATTGCATGTTAGTGGAAGAATAGTCATTGTTTGAGTTTGACTCCTTGCCATTTGGAGTTGGATAATCATATTCTAGGTAACATAATTGGGTTTTACATCTCTTCCCGGATGAACATGGATCAGGCAAGAAGTTTACAAAGAGCTGGGTCATGTCCTGAACACAAAGCATTCTAACATTTAATTCAGTGTGATTCTTAAGTAGATCATGATGGCAGAATTTTTCTCTCTGCTTATCTCTTTGTTCCTCATGTAATTTAGGGAGCAATAGATATTGGAAAATCTGGTTATTCTGATATGCTCATTCCTTGAGTGTACTGTGTAATAAAACCAAAAAAGAAATTAACTCTAAATGTTTGTAATTAGATCCTACAATCAGGTCTTCGTGTTCCTCAAACATATTCCTCCCAACCCAAGTTTATGTCTATTCTTGCCCTATTTTGTTCTACATTCTTTTTAGGGATAATTGAACTTTCCCTCCTTGATTTACATGGTGAGAAACACTCTAAAAATCTCTTTTCAATGCACTCTTTATTATTGAGTGAAATTCTTATGAGTCCTACCAAATAGGGAGTGGGATCCACATAGTTCAGTTGGGACCTGCATGAATTTTACTCAATAATAAAGGGGGTGTTGAAAACAGTGTGTTACAAAGTGTTTGCTAGCACTGTTCTTGTTTGGTTTTACAATGTTCTCTTCTCCCTTATAATCACCTCACTTAACCCTCCTATTTCTAGTCAATTTGCCTGTCCGTTTGATATGGGCTTGAAAATCTTATAATATTTGATATATCACACGCTGAGCAATTGGTCTATGCTTAAAACGAATTTGTGTTGTTTTGATTTATATACTACACACACAAACATACACACTACATGATCGAGCTTTCATGTGGTATCGAGTTGCAATATAGAAATTAGGATTCTAATTTTGATATGAAATATTTATGTTTATTGATAGTTCTTGACTAAAAAGGCAATATTTTTTTTTTTGAGCCTGGATAAAGTGTTTGGTGTTCAGTATTATGGATATCAGAAAATCCCTGCAAAGTACTACTTGCAGTTATGACTTTAGATAATAGGTCAATGTGACTGACTTTAGTATAGTTAATATAGGGCAGCCCAGTGCTATAAAGTTTCTGCCACAAGGGATCTATGGAAAAGTGGGACCCGAGTTTATTATAGGCAGTCTTACCTTGCATTTGCAAAAGACTGATTTCACAAGTCACATAGATAGCAGCAATTCCAACTGTTGTGCCGATACTCTCTTCAACTAGTATAGTTAATAACATTGATAAATTTGAGCCAAAAGAAGTTAATGCCATTAATCTAAATCTGCTATTTGTATAGTTATTAGAGGCAAAGTTATTCTCAAACATAGCGGAAAACAATCATTTTTTTATTTATTTCTGATCTGAGACCAATAAAGATTTAGGATATATTGCAAGTTTGTAGAACTCGGTTGCCACAAACAATGAATGCCTTTGGCTTTCCTTATACAGTCAAAATGCCATCCTGCTAGAGGAGAAGGAGAAAAGGGAAAAAGAAATGAGATTGAAGATTATTGAGGAAGCTGAGGAGTATAAGGTGGCTTTCTATGAGAAAAGGAAGCTTAATGTTGAGACTAACAAGGTTCAAAATAGAGAAAGGGAGAAGGTAAGTTTTACTAATGGTATCATTTTTTGCCTGGTGTATTTTTTTTTTCCTGCTCTTACAATTGCAGAAAATGAAATTTGCCTGTGGAGCAGTTATTCCTGGCTAATCAAGAGAAGTTTCACAAAGAGGCAGACAAAGCTTATTGGAAATCAATTGCAGAGCTCATTCCTCGTGAGGTTCCCAACATTGAAAAGAAGAGAGGCAAGAAAGATCAGGAGAAGAAGCCATCAATTACAGTTATCCAAGGCCCAAAGCCTGGCAAACCCACAGATCTTTCTAGAATGCGACATATACTGTTAAAGCTGAAACATACACCACCACCTCACATGATTCCTCCTCCACCTGCTCCTGCTAAAGATGCCAAAGACGGTAAGGATGGAAAAGAAACAGCAGCTAAAGCAACTGGATCTGCAGCAGCTGAAGGTGCATCAGGATCACAACCAAAGGATACCCCCTCTAATGGACCTGCGGAGGAGCCCCAGAAAGAAGCCTCTGCCACTGAGGAGCAACCTGGTGCATAATTTTGCGCATCATACTTCAGTTACTCTCTTAATCTTTCTTCTGCTATCCCTATTTCTACCTGCAGTCTTTATGAATCTTTTTGTCCTGCTATTAGTTTCTAATGCTTATTGGTTCCATTATATTACCAGCATTAAGGTTTTTAATGAGTTAAATCTGTCGTTGACAATTATTGCATGGAGATTCAATGTCCATGGGTTTAAATACATAATTTTAGACAGTATTTGTATTTGTATTGGCTTTATGATCATGAGATTGCTGACTGGTGGTGGTGTCAAATACAACGTTTTGTCTCTTCCAAGTGTTTGGACCAAAAAAAAGAAACTCTTCCAAGTGTCAATATTTCCGTTGGTATGCGCCTGATCCTGGTCATTACTATTTGTAAGCAATCCAACAGGCACCCCGTTGCTCGAGCCAATTTAGGTGGATGATTGGGAGGGAGAATATATGAAAAATTCACCGTTTTTTTTTATCCAGTAGAAATGGTTAACACACACACAAGCACCCCAACCGGGGATCAAACCACATCTAACCTAACAACGCAAAATGGATTTAACCATTTGTGTTAGGTTTTACAGACAAAAATTCGCCGTTTTAGTTGCGGTGTTGAAATAATTATGCTAAATTAATTAAATATATGAAAGGAAATCAAAATAATAGTTTAATAAATAAAAAATTTGTTGAAGAATAGTTTAATAAATTTAAGTTATCGTGTTTGCCAGTTGTTATCTTTGTTTTTTTTTTAAAGAAATTGTTGTCTATATACTACCTCCGTTTCAAAACTATAGCTTTTTAAGGTTAATGCACACAGATTAAGAAATATTTAATAGAAGTAAAATATAGTTATAGATAGACTAAAATACCCTTATTTAATGAAATAGTATTTATGACAAATTATCTACAAATCTCTATATTATTAATGTCAACTACTCCCACTAATAGTTATTAAATAAGGGTATGGGTGGAAAAAAATAATTAATGATACTTTAGAATTGTAAAATTGCAATAGTTTTGAAACAAAAATAAAATGCTAAAAGAGCTATAGTTTTGAAACGGAGGGAGTATATATATATATAGACAGTTTATTTGAATCATAACACGTACAAAAATACGTTTCTAAAATGAGATTTTCTAGTTCTAGGTCTATCAATAACATCCAGTCATCCACCCACCCCGCCCCCCCGCCCCCACCACTACCACCAAATATTTATCTTTTCGTTCCATTCAAAACGAATTTTTTGTTATACTGCTTATTATTATGTTTATTTTTATGGGGTTTTTATAGATTTATGTATGGACTATTAAATTTGCTATTTTCTACCGTTATTTATTTGTGTCTTGCGATGGATCATAAATATTAACAAAAATTGAAAAGGTAATGAATAAGATAAGACATGCAGAAGAAATCCGAGGTTTCACACTTTGTGTAATTGTTTTATCTTATATTATAAAAGCAGGTGAATGCTGATGTTATCATTTGCACTATTTTCTCGCCTAAAATAGGGATAAAATAGTTAAATTATTTTATCACAACCTTTGCCTAATTTAATTTATTTTTTTCAAAGTTATTTTGTTAAATAAGTCATTAAATGCTGCAACTTTAATAAATGCATACTTTGAATTTTTTTTTAAAATAAAGCCACGCAACAGAAGCAAAGGAACGTGCACTAAAACAAATAAACAAATTAATGAGTAGTAACAAAATTTAAAAGCGCTGTTCCATAGGCACAATGCAGCAGCGGGAATTATTATTGTTTTGAAGAATCGGTCATTCTGGAGAACATGGGAAAGTGAAGCAGCCATATGCTTTATGACATTTAATTTTTTTGTAATCAAATTTTTCTTTCTAATATTTCAAGTTTCCTTCATCTTCTACAATTTCTATTGTGTTTCATCTTCTTTCTTCTTGCTTGCATGTTGTGTTTTATGTCAGAATAGATTATCGGAGCTTTTGATCCATTCTTCATCATCCGTGGAATCCAAAATCTCTCATCACATGCTCTTATATTTTATTCAGGTGAGTGGTAATTTTCAGTATTTTCAAGGTTGTTTTTTTGGGTTTTTATGGTCATTTGCTAAAATATTGCTATCTATGTTCCTATTGTCCTCTTTCTGTGTACTCTTTTTTTGTGTTGCATTTCTCATTTGTTCGAATCTTCATTACTACAAGAGCAAAATTTTTGTTAATTTTATCTATAGAGATTCTTTCTGTGTTTTTTTATGGGAATTTCATTATGGCCTTCAAAAGTTTTGGTTTTACTGTTTTGTATGTGTTCTTCATGCAGGATACTATTCTTTGTTTTGTCCTGGGTGATAGGCCCCTCAAAGGGTGTTCATCAATTATTCAATTATAGGTCAAATTTTTTATTTGGCATTTTTATGCGCACCTTTTGATTTCTGTTGATTAATTTGTGCTAAGTTTTGTGCAGTTTAGCGTTGATGCATTAGATTTCTTTTGATGTCTTGCTTTCCATTTTATTTTGTCAGTTTTGTAAATTATGTTCATTTTTGTTTAGGGTATATTATTGGTGTCTGTTGTTAATCCCATACTCTAAAATTGGGTGTTTTGCCTGCATGTATTATATCTGCCCACACTTCTTTATTATCTCTAATTGGGTTTTGGCAGGCTACAAATATGATCAGGTTTGAGTACCTTTCTTGATGTGTTAGTGTTTTCAATATTTATTCATCATAAGAATTGCACTAGAGCACTGAGAGGGGTTGGGGACCATCCCTGTATGCCCCCAAAAGTTACATACCCTTTCAATCTAATAATTCATTTTCCTCCCAGCTATAAAATAAGGGTAGTTAAATCCAAAAAATATAAAAAAGATCAATGCTATTACATTTTTATCTATTCAAATCTCCTATAGCTTTTCGTACGTGTTACCATGATTAGTATTATTCGGAAAAAAAATGGTGGCATATCTCCATTCACTAATCTTCACATGAGCTATTGTTGGTGCCAAATCAAGGAATAAAGAAACTAAACATGTTTGGCATGTTATTGTGGATTTATCAATTTGTACATGTGTTTTTTCCCAAGTTGTCTATATAAATTGTTATTTGAGCAAGCGAATGCACTGATCGTCATCAAGGAATATCTAGAAGCCATTCTCTATCTGCAAATTGCAAATTTTGATTCTGTTCTTGAAGAATTTTTGATAGAAATGTCTAGAGTGAGATGTATTGGTAATGGAAATTCTTCAACAATAGTCCATATGCTAAGGGAACTATAAAAAACTGCCAAGACCACAGTAGTTCTATAATTGTTATTTGTTAATCTTCTACAGGAATACGACTTCCTCGAAGCTGCATGTTGCGAAATAGAAGGGTTATTATATTGGAATGATTATTTCTTTATCGGATATAACAACGAAATTGTGTCTAGCCACATAGTTATATATTTATGAATTTCAAGTTGGATTGAGGCAATCCACTAAGTTAAACCATGACTGCAACAACAAAAGAATTTTAACCTGCAATCAAAATAAATTTTATAGGCCCTCTGTTTGTATTAAATTATTCTGTTCAAATGCCAACTGCAATTGAGCAAAAGAAGAAAATTTTCTTTTCTCTGAAGACTCTCAGAAAGTGCAGACATGTGTTAGGAATCCTAATTTTAAAGTTTGCAACATTTAAGATCTTAATCAAACTCATTGATAGTCATTTCAATGTAACACGTGTCTCAACTTGGTTTGAGAAGTTTCTGTTCTTCTTTTGTTTCCAATTAATTAACTGTTTTAAAATTTACGACAGCCACCTTCTGCAGTCCATCCAGTTGATACCACTTTAGGTATACAAACTTGCCATATCTTTTTTACACTCTGAATTCTGAACTTCAAATAGTTACAACAAGCAATATGCTAAATTTATGTAAAATCGAATCTATGTATGACTCAATTCAACTATAACAAAATTTGTTTCAATATATACTCACCTCGAGTTTAATTAGTATGCATTGACTGACAGTGTTAAAAAGTTTTACACAGATATCCAATCATATTTTACCATGTAGATCTTTGTACATCTTTTTTTAGAAATTATTGTTATAAAGTGGCACTATGGTAGAATATGATTGGATGTTTGAGTAAAATATTTTTACACTATCAGTGCATAATAATTAAACTCATATTACCTCAGGCCTCAAGGCATTTGCATAAATGTGCAACATTTATATTTTTTTCATTTGCACATGAAAAATACTTTTCACTAAAACACAAAATTATAGTCACAAAAACTTTTTTCTCCGTGCAACGCACCGGTCCAAACACTAGTTTACTAAAAGATTTAAAGTTTTATTGTTGTGTTCATTACCAGAGCACGTGAGAAATAGAGTGAGGCTCATCAACTCGATTAATCCTCCTTTTTATATTGATATCCGTGAGTATTACATACGAATCTTACTAGAAGAAGAAATTTAAAGAATTTGTTGGAGGAAGGAAACAGAAGAACACATTGTAATTCATCTTTTTACATTGGATATTTGTGTTTGTGATTTTTATGATTCAGTCATTCGGGCAGGCAGACCCAGCTCCCCAATAAAACTAGCTTAAGATAAATGTCAGTTGCTTTCATGCCACTTTGAACATGCAATAGCACGAAGTTGCTTTCATGCCACGTTATCTTTGAAAAAAAAAACAAATAGAAACAATCTATTTTTTTTTTAAAGTTACTTTTTTTTTTGTTTTTTCAATTTTGCAACTCTGCAATTCACATAAGGAATTAAGTATTTAGGCGTCATCGTGGGGTGACCTGAGTAATACTAACATTAGTAGCACTAATTTGAAGGATTGAAGAGTCAGGGTATGACTTATTTCGAGAGGATTCTCCAGCATCAATGAAGAATCCTGGTGCTGTAAGCTGTTTCTCATTGATCTGGATATCCTTGGAGAGCATATCAACCACCTGAGTCATCAATGGCCTTCTGCTTGCTGCTGACTGTGTGCAGAAGAGTGCAACCTTCATGTACCTGATTACCTCTTTCTCAGAAAACTCTTCCATGTCTGCATCTACTAGCTCCAACCATTTCCCCTCTTCATGAAGTTGCCACGCCTGTTAGTTAGATTTAAATCATGATCATTAATTATGTCCACTCCAAAGTTCCACATGGAGAATAACAGACATAATGTTGTATGCTACGTTTTGTCATTTCTTTTTGGTTCCTTAGCAATGAGAAACTACATTCTTCACATTTTTATTTCTCCTAATTTAATCATATATAAATTGGAAGGCCCACTTCCATTTTGTCCATTTTCATTCCCCTCTCAAGTTGTTCACAATGTTAAGATTTCATGGGCTAAATAATATTCACTAGGAGACTTACAAAAAATAAAATGTATAATGCTGCAGATTAACTCAAAAATATAGGAAAGGGAGACTTGTGTACCCATTCCAAGAGGAAATTATGTGACCCTCCTCTGTTTGTCCCTGCGCTGCTTTTGCCACTTATTATTTCAAGTACAAGAACCCCAAAGCTGTATACATCAGCCTTCTTGGTTAACTGGCCACCTAATGCATATTCTGGTGCCAAGTAACCACTGCATAATTAATGGAAACCAAAGCAGGGTAGATTATCAACCTGTTTCATAGTCTAAGTATAAATTGACCAATTTTTGAAATGCAAAGACCTATAGACAACAAGTGTATAAATTAGGACATTCCTGTTGACCAAACAAACAATTGGAACTTACATAATAATTCAGTAACAAGAGAGATGAGGATTGGGGCAACAAACTAAATAATTCTTGCTTATCCTTTATGAAGAACATAAATTGACAATATTTTTTGGTAGCATAGTTCTAGAATAAACTATGTAGGCACAAACCACAATATAAGGTTGTCCATGAGTCTGTTCCTATAGCTAACCTGTATAGTCTAGCTTTTCTCAATATTGAAGAGTTTTATTCATCTGATGCCTCAAGCTTCCATTGGTGGTCTCCAAAAACATATAATCTGATTTAAACTTTGCTTTCCATATATAGGCCCCTCTGTGCAAGTGCAACAGAATTATGGACATTCTATTACAAAATCTTGCACCTGGTACATTCACAAAGCAAAATTTTTATATCTCTTGTCTTGATTGTCTATGAAGTTCAACTAGATGCAACCTCTTATATAGATATATTTTGTCAATTATCACATTGCTAACTATGCTGCCATACCTAGATGGTGAAAGATCACCGAACATGAAGAGTTCCTACTCCCTACTAATTAATATTTTGTCCGGATGACCAATGGTAGCCATTGAAACAACAATTAAAGTAGCAAAAAATTTCCAAAACTAAGGCAAAAGCAAAAACATAAATAAAAGAATAACTAAATATACATACATTGTTCCAGCAATTCTTGTGCTAATGTGAGTGATGTCATCTGGAAATAATTTAGCCAACCCAAAATCACCTATCTTCGGATCAAAGTCTGTGTCAAGTAGTACATTACTAGCTTTGATGTCTCTGTGCACAATAGGTGAGGCAAGTTCTTCATGAAGATACGCGAGACCCTTAGCGGTACCGATACAAATATTAGATCTTTTTCTCCAGTCTAGTTTGATGTTTGAACTCTTTGAGCCTACAAAAAAGATGGAAAAAGGAAAGAAACGGTTACATTTTTCATCATCCGGCCATCTGTATATGGATTTAGTTTAACTTGTGAGTTGATAATTCACACAAAGCAGTTGACAAATTTACCAAGTAATGCAGCATGAAGGCTGTCATTTTCCATATACTCATAGACTAATGTACGATTAGGCCCTTGAATGCAGAATCCAATCAATTCAACAAGGTTTGGATGTTTAACACTTGACAAGGTTTTAATTTCAGTCAAGAATTCACGAACTCCCTGCCTTGACCCAACTGAAAGGGTCTTCACTGCTACCTTTCTTCCATCTCGTAAGGTTCCCTACCAAAATTGTCAAATGGGTATTTAGGATGGCTTAATTAACAATCATCAATAAGAGCATAGAATGACAAAAATGTGATTTAGAATTTCAGCATGATAGAAAGAAGAAAAAAAAAGAAAAAAAGAAGAAGCTACAATTAGCAATATGGTGCAGCATAAGCACCTCTCTCTCAGAGGAATTTAAGTTCAACTGGTCATAATTCATATCAAATCAATTCCATAGTTGCAACTTACACAAGCATCAGTAACCTGAATACCTGGTAAACAGCTCCAAAACCTCCCCTTCCTATTTTACTGCTTGAATTATAATTATCTGTTGCCAATCTCAGTTCTTTATCAGAAAATTGCCTAATGTTATCTAGAGGATAGCCTGCACAACAAAAGAATACATACATAAGAAAAACATAATAATATGTAATATTCAAATGTCAAGAAAGGAATTCTCAATAAAGATATTTCCAAAGAGATGTTCAAACACTATATTATGGCTTGCTGGAAAATCATCAAAACCAATAATAATAGTAGTCAAGCTCTTAGAATTTGGGAATAGGGTCTAACTCAACTCCACAAATCTAACTTGTAAGGTGAAGACTATTTTGGCCATATCTCTAGTTGACGTGGAATCTCAACACAAGGTACACAATATTTTTATTTATGCGCAGTATTTACCACAAATAAATGATGATGAAATTACACAAGATTTCTTGCACTGTTGAAGGCCATGGAATATGAAAATAAGTAACCAGCAGACCCTCACCGTCAATTTCGGTGGAAATATAGGAAGGACCTGTTTCCTTTTTCACAGACGAGGCTCCAAAGCAGCAACAACTCATAATGGTCCTGCCTCAGCTATATCACTGCTTTTCTGCAATATATAACAATTCTTAAGACAGAGAAAACATAGCCAAAGCCAACCTTATTTTCTGAAATCTTATAGGATGGAAAACAACACGCATGGTGTTCTCAAATCAAAGAATCAAACAGAATAAAACTTAGCAACTGTAAATTAAGAAACCCCTGTCATGAAACAAAGTAAGACCAAAAGAAACACACAAACAAAAGGGGTATTGGCTTTGAGGTTGAGAAATGGGTACCTTGTTGGTAAGACAATAATTCAGCTTGGAGGTTGGAGGCGCAGAGGTGTAAATGTAATAGACCTTAAAGTTGAATGCACAAATTATTAATACAAAACACAAACACAAAAGAAGAGCATGAAATGAAATGGGAAAGGAAATATGGTTTCACAGTGGTCAGATATAAATATAAGTGAACTGAATTTGACTTTGACTTTGGAAAAAAAAAACAAAATTAGAGGTGGCGGCTTGTCATTACTACCTCCGTCCCTTAATATAAGAACATTTTAACTAATTCACACCCTTTAAGAAAATTGGTTAAGTTAGTTAATAGCAATAAATTTGTCAATAATTTACTATACTTTTCCAAAATTAGCCCTAACACTTATTACTATCTCTCTTCCCCCTCTCTCTCTCATCACTTAATTAATGCATTGAAAAAAGTAGAATGGTTAGGTGATTTGTACAATAAATAAGGGCATTTTAGTCAAAAAATAATTAATACAATTAATTTTTTGGAAAAATTCTTATATAAAGGGACTTTCATTTTTTTGTAAAGGTTCTTATTTTAAGGAAAATGTTTAGTGGCAAGACAAATTGATCCACGAAAGTAGACGAAAGTTAATCAACCGTTGATTTGTTATTTTAATGCAGTTGTCGCTATATCGATTGGCAAATATGAAATGGCCAGTGAGTCATATATCTCAAACTCGGGCTTCCCCTCCCTCGTGTTGGGTCAATGAGATTGATCAGCTGTCCTGTCTTCACCACAAGAACCAAGTGTTTCCCCCCTCAAATGCGAGCAATAAAAATAAAATAAATGACGTAAGCAGTGCGCCACGTTGAAATCTTGTCTTGGCTTATAGTAATTCTCAAGCAACAAGTTTTAAATCCTTGTTTGTAAAAATAAAAACTTATAAGAAAAACATGATTAACATAATATATACGATGAAATTGATAGTTGTTCCATTTGTGAGTGGAGAGTTGAGCATTGGCTCAAAAGAATCAAATGATCTTATCAAAGGTTTTTTTCTTTGTGGCGATCTTCATATGCTTATCAATCATCTTTCTTTGAAGGTGTTTGTGGCGTCATTCTTTCATCTCTTTCTTATCCATGTTTTTGATTTCTTCTTCTTTTAGTAAATGTTCTTGTTCTTGAGTTGTTTTGTGTGAATCTAATCAAAGATAGATTTCTATTTTTTATCATGTGGTATCCTTAAGCTTGGCACCTTTGATTTGGGAATTTTTGTGAATTTATTTGTTCTTTGTTTGGACTGAGTTGCACTATTTTACTGCACTATTGCACCTTTCTTTCTTGTTTTTAATCAAAGTGCATGTCCGCTTGATTAATTCTCCAAGTACAGTAGCGCTAAGTTGTTTCACGTTTCATTTTTTTTTTCTCAAGACTTGGGCACACAATTTTCGTTTTCTTACATATTACATCTTGTTTGTTGTTAAATTCGAGTTCACCTTGTCTCTTACGGTCCAATCTAATTTTATACATTATTATTGGAGGCACACTTTGATATTAGCATACCACATGTTTAATTATTTGTTTCATTGAGTCTTGGTGTTGTTCTTGAAATTAGCCTACCATATGTTTGATAAATTGACTCATTGAGTTTTTAGTGTTCTCCATGATATTAGCCTACTACATGTTTGATTATTGGACTCATTGAGTTTTTTGTTGGTGTTCTTGAAGGAAAAAAAAATAGTTAAAAAATTAAAAAAAATGCAAAAAAAAGAGAATAGTGGCTTTGTTTGTTTTCATGTCTTCACTTCATTTTCATGACCATTGGGATATTTCTTTGTGTCTTGTTTGATTTTCATGTTTCTTTCTTTTTCTTTTAGTTTGTCATACATTGTAAATCTCTTTGAGTTTAGCTTATCTTTTTCTAATTAGCTTTTCTTGTTTGTCATTTGTGGACTCTTGTGTGTTTTGTTTTTGAGTTATTCCATTTTTTTCCCTTCTAGGTTGATTCATAGGTTATATGTTGGTTGTCACCATTGGAATGTTCTCTTTCAGCTTGATTCTTCTTTAAGAACTCCAAGAAGAGCTTGAGTGAATAGAGTGGAAAGAGGCAAGAGAGTTCTCTTTATATTAAAGCCATATTTGAGTGCAAACACGAGTGGCTTTGAGTGATACACGTGAGTGAGTGGTAAGGTCCATATATATCTTATTATTGCTAACTTGTGTTTTGTGTAGCATGTCAAGGGAATTCTTCAATAGTGGAGAGAGCACTCCTCCCTCTCCAAGGACAGCTACCTTGTCCGCTAAATTGACATGTCACATGGAGAGACTATTTGCCACACATAGAGATGAAGTTAATAAAATGTTGGAGGCTATGGAAGGAAGGAGGCATGAGAATAGAAGGAGACATCATAGAAGGGAAAGAGAACATAAGTGGGAGGATGATGATGAAAGTAAGAGAGAACATGATAGAAGAGGGACATATCATGGGATAGGAGAAAGAGAAGATAAGGAGTATGAAAAGAGATTGACAAAAGAGGAGAAAATGAGAATGAGGGCTTCTAATGTTGCAAGATATTGAGAACATTGGGATAAATATTGTGAGGATAAAAAGAATAAGAGAATTCGTGAGAGGAAAGAAAAAGAGGAGAGAAGAAAAGAGAGAAAATAAGAGTGAAAAACAAAAAGATGAAAGAAAAGAAAAGAATGAGGAAGAAGAAAAGAGTGAAGACATACTTGAGGTTAAGGAGTTGACTTTGAATACTTGTTTTAATTCTAACCTTAATCTTTTGCCAAGTTGTGATAATTCTAGTGTGAATGAAGATGAGGATGAAATGCCAAAGGAAGCTTGCAAGACAACCAATTTGGTTGAAGTTGTAATTCCAAAGAGAATACCCCACGGTTTGGACAATTGCTTGGTTTCCCAAAAGTATGGATGTCCTAACTCTATATTTCATAATATGCTTGGTAAAGTGCATCGATTTTGCTTTTCTTCTCCTTATATTGGGTTTGATGATTTACTTGAATTGCATGACTCTTACCATCTTTCCCCAAAAATTTCTTTTGAAACCATAAAGTATGATGCAATCAATCCATGCTATTCTTCTAAGCTTTCCTTGCAGATAATGAACCAAGACTTGAATGATATCATTGATAGATGTATTGCTGCATTTTATAGTGATATTTTGGTTCATAAGAATATTTTTGAAAGATGTGATGGATTTCTTAAAACCAAGATGCATGGGCAACACATTGTTCCAAATAATTTTAGCACCATTGGTTTTGTTATGAACTCTAAAGGATTGCATGTGGAATTAATTGATGGGTTCACTACTACACCCCTTCTTACTCTACCCATTCTTGCAAATTCTATTATGCTTCCATATGATACTCCTCATGTGTTTGAAAGGTTTGACTCGAATAAAAAAGAACAACGTCCCTTTGTTTGTGTTGAAGAGAATATCAATGTGGCTCAACTTCCCTTTGAGCCTTTGCAAAAACAAAGTACCGTATCATTTGTCACTAAGTACAAATCAAGAAAGATAAATATGGTGGTAGAGGAAAGCTCTACAAGGTATAGTTTTCTTAATGCCCTTGAAACTCAAATGTTTGGCTTTAAATATCACCAAATAGTATATGATCATGATGAAGAATTACGTGTCATATTTGTTACATGTGATGACTTCTTTAGATTTGTGTTTGACCCAGGAGGATGGATGTTTGGGGCACATGAAGAATAAAAGACTTTCCAATTCAAGTCCCCATCCAAGCCTTGATGTAATAAACTCGAGGACGAGTTCTCTTGAGGAGGGAGAGTATGATGAGAATCAAGAATCATCAAGCAAGGACAAGATTGAAGAAGCTAGGAGAAGCGTTGATCAAGAATGTTTCATGCAATTAGGAGTTAATTAGCTTTATAATTACGAACTTTACTTGAGTTGTTTTTCTTAAAGTGTAAGGGACTTAATAGGTTTTTTTAGTTGGGTCATTAGTGGGCATTGGATCCACTCCCTTCCCTTATAGCCTTGGAGCCTATATAAGTCCTCTTGTAAGACTCATTTGGTAGATTTGAATGAAATTGATAGTTGCTCCATTTGTGAGTGTGAGAGTTGAGCATTGGCTCAAAAGAATCAAATGATCTTATCAAAGGTTTCTTCCTCTGTGGCGATCTTCATAGGCTTATCAATCATCCTTCCTTGAAGGTGTTTGTGGCGCCATTCTTTCATCTCTTCCTTATCCATGTTTTTGATTTCTTCTTCTTTTGGTAAGTGTTCTTGTTCTTGAGTTGTTTTGTGTGAATCCAATCAAAGGTAGATCTCTATTTCTTATCAATAAGTCACGTAGCTAGGTGGTTAATTGATGGACTGCCTTTTCTTTTTCCAAATAAATGATCTGCTTGAGATTTGAATTTTACTACTACTACTACCCGTGGAGTGGACTATAGCTAGTGAGTGGTGGTGGCTATGACTTTTAGCACGCATGCACTATGCATTACCACCAATCCTTTAATTTTAATGTAACATTATGTCAAAAGTTTCAACTTCCAAGTATGTATATATATATATATATGCACTTCTTGAAGCATATATAATCCAACTGGGTGGCATATTTCTCGTATAAATTTCCGGCACGAAAAGGAACATATGACTTTCCGTGGATTTGGATACATATTTCTACATAACGAGGTCGGTGTTTCATATTACAAACTGACCTATATATCTTTGGCTACAAGAGTGAATGGAGTTCCTATATTAAGGTTTGACATGTGAATGCCGAAAACAACATGCAAATTGCTATCAACACTGTTGTTTCTCTGCAAGTGGTTTTCAAAAAAAGTCTAAAGAATAATCTTTTTGTAATTTATCCGTGGGCTTCTGTGCATTTGTCAAATGATGACTATGTTAATGGTTGGTTTAAATACCAATCGAACTAATCAATAATTGACCACCAATATATAACTTTCTTACTAGTAGTTTTCATGGACAAAGTCAGAAAAAAATCCAGAGAAAAATCTTATATGAAATAATAATAATTACTTGGCTTAATTGCACTTTTAGTCCCTCATGTATTTTTATTGTGTGATTTGAGTCCCTCTATTTTTAATTGTGCAAATTGGGTCTCTTATCTTTTCATAATGTTACAATCAAGTCCCTCTGTCTAATTTTCGTCAATTTACTAACGAAAAATGCTGACGTGGCATGGACTGAGACACGTGGAATCCGAGTTGGCACTAGGTGGCATCTGAGTTGCCACTTAGTCGCTGACGTAGCAAACATGTGGCATATGACATGTCATTTGTCACTGACATGACACCTTGGTAGAGAGATGCTGACATGTGGCATCTGAGTTGGCATTTAGTCGCTGACGTGGCAGACATGTCATTTATTCGCTAATATAGCAAGCAAGAAAATGCGGGAGAAAATTAAAAATTGCATGCCATGGGAATGGAACACATGTCTTGGCTGATACAAGACTCAACCTATGCCACTAAGCCAACTAGAATCGATTTATATTTGTGTAAACTAACTAAGATATATATTACAAAGTTGATTATTCTAAATAAATGAATTTATTAATGTACTAATTTATATATATTCATTTTATTATTACATATTTATATATATCTTATTAATATATAAATTTATTAATATATCATTTATGAATACATTAACAAAATAATATTTGAAGTATATAAATAATAATGACCTATAATTAGAAGAAAATCTAATTATATATATTACAATATTTTACTACATAATAGAAAACTTTTATTTTAATTAAAAACTTTTGATAATGAAAAAGTTATTTAATAAAAGTTATTTTTAATAATTAAAATAAAAATTTTCTATTATGCATACAATTTTTAATATATATAATTAGATTTTCTTCTAATTTTATGTAAATAAATCTAGAATAGGGGAGACACTCCCTCATGCAAAGAATAAGGAGAACCACCAATATCGACGAGAATTTACCGTGGATTTTACGTATAGCTTACTAACAAGAGAATTGTTTTCTTATAATTTTAGTTCATTATTATCCATATACTCCATATATCATTTTATTAAACTATTAATAAATGTTATATTAATAGACTTATATATTAATAAAATATATAAATATGCATTAATAAAATTAATATATATAAATTAGTATATTAATAAATTTATTTATTTAGAATAATCAACTTTGTAATATATATTTAAGTTAGTTTATACAAATATACCATGGATTTTAGTTGGCCTAATGACATAGTTGAGTCTCGTATAAGCCAAGGCATGTGTTTGATCCCCGTGTCATGCAATTTTTAATTTTCTCCCGCATTTTTCAGCCTACTATATTAGCGAATAAATGACGTGTCTGCCACGTCAGCGATTAAGTGTCAACTTAGATGTCACGTATCAGGATCTCTCTACCAAAGTGTCATGTCAGTGAAAAATGACATGTCACATGCCACATGTTTGCCACGTCAGTGACTAAGTGTCAACTCAGATGCCACGTGTCTTAGTCCATGCCACGTCAGCATTTTTTGTTAGTAAATTGACGGAAATTAGACAGAATGACTTGATTATAACATAATGAAAAGATAAGGGATCTAATTTGCACAATTGAAAATAGAATGACTCAAATTATACAATAGCAATACATGAGGGACTAAAAGTACAATTAAGTCTAACTACTTTTATTCCAATGATTCAAATCTCATTAAATATTATTTGACCAATAAAATTATGGCTGGACGGAAATTAAACCCGGACATTAAAAAAAAATAATGTAATGTATCTGGATCTAAATATAGTTATGCTCGAATTTTTTTTTTGTTTGAGTATGTATGCGCCCGAAATCTTTCACTTCAATTCCATCTGTAAATCTTTGAGATGGATTCGCAAATTGTGGTGCTCTTCATTCATATGTAATATTTTTCTCGTTGCTTGCTTATGCCACCTGATCCACTTGCAGCACAATTTTTTCTCCGACGGAATTTGTCGTTGCTTATTATTATTATTATTATTATTAGGCTTAAATCTATTTTTAGTCTTTTATTTTTTATTGAATTTCGTTTTTAGTCCTTCAAAAATAAAATGCATCTTTTCAGTTCTTCATTTTTGAAAAATGGTAACTTTTAGTCCCTCGGATCATATTTTAAATTCGAAAAATATTTTTAAAATTTATACTTTAACCTCTCCCAAACCTGATGCTCACCTTAACCCTTTTTTTCGTTCTCCTCCCCCTCCATTGATGCACCGCGGCCCCCATCCCCGCTAGGAGTAGTTCCAATGTCCTCCCTCGAAGCCACCATGAGATGCAGCCTCTCTCTCGTTCTTCTCCCTGTGCGATCGCGGCGGCCGCCTCCCTTCCCACGCATTGTGCGTAGCCTCCCTTGGCCACGCGGAGATGTGGGGCCGTTGTGTATCAGTGGAGGGGGAGGAGAACAAAAAAACGGGTTAAGGTGAGCATCAGGCTTGGGAGGGGTCAAAGTATAAATTTAAAAAATACTTTTCAAATTTAAAATATGACCTCAGGGACTAAAAGTGACCATTTTTCAAAAATGAGGGACTAAAAAGATGCGTTTTATTTTTGAAGGACTAAAAATAGAATTCAATGAAAAATGAGGGACTAAAAACAAATTTAAGCCTTATTATTATTATTATTATATTCCAGTACAACGACGAAACCCCCAAACTTCTCCGCTACGAACATTCACAAAAAGAGTAAACTACCACATTAGTCCTTAAGAGTGTCAGGTGGTGTCATTCTAGTCCCTGAGAGATAGAAAATTATAAAAACGTCCCCAACTCGTGTTTTCCCTTAGCCAATTTAGTCTCTGCCGTTAATAGCTTCGTTTGGCTGCTGAATGGCCACGTTTGACTTCTACTGATGGACAAAAACCATCACTAAATGTTAAAAATCTGTAGGTAAAAGTTTTCTTCTCCTTCAGCCACAACCACAAAATGCTAAGAAGAAAGACACAAACCCAAGGCTCGATCGCCCAAAACCCCAAAACAGGTGGAAACCCAAACCTAGCCAACCCCAAAATCCAATCGAAGCCCCAATCGACGGCGATGGCTCGATCTCGCGCAATTGCTTGACGGCAGAGACACGGTGGCTCGATCTCACAGTCGTCGTTTTGGCTCGATCTTGCAGTCGTCCGCTTCCATGTCAAAACCCATCGCCAGCACAACCTCTTATTCGACGGTGCCGCCTCCGAGCTCTCCTCACGCCACGCAGTGCTCCTTCTCCGGGGAAGTTGGGGTCGGTGGATTCGAGGATTCTGGGGAGGGTGAAGGAGGAGTTTGGGGTTGTGTGTGAGAAGGGCTTTTGGGAGGTGTGTTCATGGCCAGATTGTGAAGATTGGGATTGAAAATGATGTTGTTGTGGGTGGGACTCTTATTGACTGCTATGCTAAACTGGGGTTTGTAGAGGATGCTTGTAAAGTGTTTCGAATCCTCAAAGAGAATGATAATGTGGCATTGTGTGCTTTGCTTGCTGGGTTTAATCAGATTGGGAAATCCAAGGAAGGACTTGCATTGTATATTGATTTTCTTTGTAAAAGGAATAGACCAGACCCATTTACATGCACAAGTGTTGCCAATTTGTGCTCAAATTTGGAGAACGAGCTTGCTGGGTTTCATCAAACTTGGCTTTTCGATATGGGAAACTGCCATAGTGAGTGAATTTTTCGATTTGGGATATGCGATGGTTGATGCTGCTGAAGAAGAAGAAATTAAACTATCACTTTTATCTACGGATTTTTAACATTTAGTGATGGTTTTGGTCCGTTAGTAGAAGTCAAATGTGGCCATTCAGCAGCCAAACGGAGCTATTAACGGCAGAGACTAAATTGGCTAACGGAAAACACGAGTTGGAGACCTTTTTATAATTTTCTATCTCTCAAGGACTAAAATGACACCGCCTGACACTCTCAGGGACTAATGTGGTAGTTTACTCTTCAGAGAAACAAGTCGATCGAGGAATGTTCAACAACGAATAAGAAAGAGATCGGGTGAGACAGGACAGGATGGAGATGCATAAGCGTAAAAGTAGCTTCTAGACCGATCGAAGATCTCTAGCTACAATTTTTAAAATTTACCTTAACCTATATATCCTTATCTTATAATTGGAAAACATATATTCCCGATTCAGCCTGTAACAATAGCACTTCACCTGCATGCGCGTTACACGCTCACTGGGGAGAGAAGTGCAAAAATGGAAGCTATATAATATTTTAGCGCATGTAATATAAACACCCTGGTATCTCCAAGTACATGATTCCTTTTGAGAAATTTGTCCCTTTTTATAAATTTTTTTATTAAATTCATCATAAAAAATTCTTTTTTAAAATGTCTCTTTCATCAATTATTTTATATGATCAAAATATTCTTATTTATCACCCCCCAGCTGCGCTCGGGTTAAGCCTCAGGGCTGATGCCATGGGTGTCGTTCATACGCGGGCTTAGGCCCTGGTCGTGCATTTTTCTTTTTTTTGGTGTTGCTTTACCTTCTGTATCAAAAAAAAAATACTCTTATTTATATATCAATTTTTAAGTCAATAAACAATAAATGCTATAAATTTGTGAGATATTACCTCCGTTCCATATTTTTGGTTGCTTTATCTTTTTTTTCTCTCTCAAAACTTTACTTTTTTTTTTTGGGTCAAAACTTTACTTGTTCTATGATTCTGATGGTCATTGGGCCAATTATACCCACATTTTATTTTTGTTATTACTTTGAGTTATTTTTTTAAAAATAATTTGAGCTCGGCACATCTAGTGTGTTTTAAAATAGAATAGACTAAAAAATATGTAGCACGAAATGGAGAAAGAAGATTTGACAAAAATTGTAAATTAAAAATTAAAAGGAATAAAAATAAAATTTTTAAAGATGTTTTTTAATTTAAAAAAATCACATGGACTGAAATTGATATACTTTCTGAAATAGTGGACTAAAAAGAGAGAGTGAGTAAAAATAAACAATTACCGGAGATTAAAAATATATTTAAAGCTTTTGTCAAAAATATATATATTTAAAGCTAAAAAAATATGAAAATGGGCGGAGATTAGGTACACGGTACACCACTTACAAAATAGTGCACCGGTGGCACAAGAACATAATAGGAAATGGAAAAAATCTCTCTCAAACCCTAGTTCTTCTCTCTCTCATCTTCTCTTCACATGCCACCATGATTCATGCCGCCGCCGTCTCAGCCCGTAGACGCCACCTCATCCAACCCCATCTACCGCTACCGCGACTTGAGAAGAAATAGAGGGAGAAATCAGAGATATAAATGTGAAATAGGAACCTCAGAATTATTACTGTCACCTTGGAATTTTTAGGAAAAAAAAAAAAGATATCTTCTCCATCTAGGCTTTTCCACATGTATTGATCAATTTCTGAAATTGAAGTACATCGATTTAACACAACGCTCCAATGTTCATTAAAGCCACTGCGGCGGAGCCCGAGAATCGGTCCGGAACGAGCGGAAACTCTGGGAAGCCATTTGCGAAGATAACGGCGATGAAGTCAATGATGGTATAGACGAGAAAATGACAATTATAATCTTAATCACTACATTTAATCTAAGCCGTTGATAAATAAAATATTCAAGAAATATAGATCTAACGATAACGAAGGCCCCAGTGCACCGGTACACTTTTTGTCCCCTTGTGCACCCTAGTCCCCGCCATGAAAATGATCGAATCCTCTCCTCGTGTCCTCTTTTTCTTTCTTTCATTTCATGGTTGCAAGCAAGCAATAATAATAAAGTAGCAGACAAAAGGCACACAACTTCTTCCACAGTCCATGCGCTCAACTCAACAATCAACGTCTCCACTCTCCACTCTCCACCAACAAAGTTAAAAGCATCAGTGGAAAAGAAAAGAAAAGAAAAGAAAAGAAATTATTCCCCGTCTAACCAGTAATCATCTCATCTCGTGTCCCGAATTAAATTTACTTTGCTCTGTCCACCCACCATCACCACTAACCCTAAACACCAAATTTCTAAACCCCTCTTTTTAATTAACATTATTATAAATTATAAAACCCCAAAGATTATTAATAATCTAATCACTTTTCTCTGCATCCGTCGCCTTCAATTGCGACTTTCCGCCACCTGCACCCATTCTCTCTCTTGGTTGGTTGGTGTATATAAAAATCAGAGGTATTTATTTATTGGTGGGGGGTATGAATCAAATTGCTGGGACAAAGGAGCCAGAGGAGGATCGGGAGCGAGTACTGTGTGAAACTCAAGGCGAGGAGGTCTCAAAGGGTTCGGAGAAGAATGAAGCAGTGACTGTGACTGTGAGTGGCGAACAAGAGGAGAAGCCACCGGTGGTGGACGATCCAATGGAGCAAGACTCCGTCACTCCCGCCACCGTTTTTCGCATTAGGCTTAGGCAACCAACCTCCAATTTGCTCCACAAGATGAGTGTCCCTGAAATTTGTCGCAATTTCAGGTATGCTTTGTTCATTTGAATATGAAGAAGTTGTTGCTAGTTCGAAAGAAATTCGATGAGAGCAAAGTTTGTCAGGGGAGTTAATGTGCTGCTTAAAATCTCACTTATCGTAGCAACATGGTGCGGCACATGTAGTAGATACCTGGTCCCTTAAGCACGATATCGGAGGTTCGATCCCCACCGTGTGTATGGACCTTAAATGAATCTCAGTAGCTTGTGGGATTAGTCTGGGCGATACCCTGAGAAACAAAAAAAAATCACTTTTGGTATTTTAGGAGGATAGGAACCAGAAATGAATTTCACTTTTGTTGTTGTAATTTGTGAAGTTACTTCATAGGAAAGAAGCTGCTAGTGAAGAATAGGAAGAAAATGATGGAATGCCCTGTTTAGGTACAAAAAACATTTTAAGATTTTAATTTTTAGGAAAGAAGAAAGTTAAGTGAGCTTCATTAGCTTCTCAACAATGCAAAAATAAATATGCACCTATTTCTAAACCAGCCCCGCATGCAACACATTAAGTGGTGTAGCTGTGTGAGGCCTGCAAATCTCTGAGGTCTTATTAGTATCAATTCTATCAAGTATTTTTATCCGAACAGAAAGTTTGACCTAGAAGAAGTCGTCTTTGACTGCCAGATATAGGCTTATCAAGAAGTTAATTCTCTTGACTAGGAGAACAATTTAGAAACTGTAAATGGGATTCACAAGATAGCACACTGGAGGTGTCAATAGTCGAAAGTATTTTATTTTGGTTGGAAGAAAGACAAAATAATAAAAATAAAGAGCAGAAGCGGTTCTAAATAGTGTTTCATGTCCCAAGTGATCCCTTTTCCTTTGCCCACTTTCTTTGAAGAAAATACCTTTTTATGTCTTCCGGATTTGGTTCATATCAACAATAGTAGTTTCATTCATACATGGGGATGCATTAGTCCATGCTTCTGCTTTCATTTTCAATTGGAATTTTTTTATCTCTTTTTATCGTCTGAACTCTAAATGGAACAAGACTATTTTTTAATCTTTTATTTTAATCACAAATGTAATATTTACATCACACATGGATGAAAACTTTACACTAAATTGTATTAAATATTTATATTTATTTGTTTATATTTATATTTATACAAGTATCTTTGGGAAGTAGTGAATATATAGATGGTTTGCTTCTTTGGATGCTTATCATAATGCTGTGGACTGCTGGATCTCAGCAGTCAACTGGGCATGTGCATCTAACAAGTCACAACAATTACTAAGATAATGTGGATTGAATTTGCATGGTTGATAGTGTACAAATCTATTGGTGTAAAGCTGAGATTCTGCATTTGATCTTTCGAGAACTTTGTGTAAAGTGAATACGTTTGTGTATTATTTTAGGCCTTTTATGGCATACGAATTCTGGTACTGTCACTTTGTAAAGGAACTCATTAATTTTTTCTTTTTTCAGTGCTGTTTCCTGGTGTGGAAAACTGAATTCTATAGCTTGTGCTTCTGAAACATGTGCCAGAATCCCAAGGTTAGTGTGTTTTTATCCATTGGTCATGTTTTCTTAAAATCATTGTCCAGTGCTAAATGTTTTGTTAAAAATATGACTTTTTGTTTGGATAGCTGATAGTTGATGGAAAATTTAGAGCAAAAGAACCGGCTAGATTACAATTATTTTGCCAGTCCATTGCATTTCAGAATTTATTGATAAATTCAAGAAGATTTGATTGATTGACCTCAAACTTTCTCAATTACTTCTATCTTATTTTGAGACCCAAACCAGAAGCACTAGGAAGGGATATTGTGGGATATATCTTTTGGTATGTTTATCTGGGTGACTATGTCTTGAACTTCTTTCTTTGATTAGCGTATATAATATTTTTCTTGCTCTTAACCAGTTTCCTCATTTGTTGGAAAATGAGTTTTTCAATCAACTTTTTTTTTATTTTTAAGTTTTGTCCTGCCTGGCTTCTACTTATAGTAAATATTGTAAAAGGGTTCATAAAACAATGTGTTAAAAGATGGGTTGTAGCCAAACTTTCTGATCAATATCAACATATATGCTTTGCATACTATATGGATGTATACTTTTGTTAGACAACCTACAAGTAACTGTGAATAACGGAGTTTATGGCAAACAAAAACTTGTTCATTTGCTAAAAAAGCTGAGCTTAACAATGCTCAAAACTCATATCATTTATTAAACATGCTTCTAATATTTGTTCGAATTATTAAATTTAAGTTGACAAACAGTCACATATGATGTCTTACCCGTCTCAATCATGTGTCCCCAATCCATTGCTTTGGCTTGTTGACACCCTCTATGTTTGTTTTTGTTGCCAATTTTGTAATGGTTATTAGTGCTTTTTTTTCAAATAGCTCAACTGCAAATCCACCATTTTGGATCCCTATACATATTGTGATTCCAGAGAGGCCAACTGAATGTGCAGTATTCAATGTCATAGCAGGTATTTTGATGTCATTGCTTACTTCTATATTCGTGGGTGTTTCACTTTTACTGTGTCTGGTGGTTTTGTTTGATCTTATTCTTCACTTGGCCGTAATGCCAAAATTGCTAAACAATAGTAAAGTTAGGAGCTTGTCTCATTCAATTTCATTACCAATATAAAGGTTGTGCTAAATCCCTGAGGCTGTTCAACGATATGATCCTGCACAAGCTAACCATGGATTTAGGAATATTATGTTTGAGTATAATATAAGGCATCAAGTTTAAAGCATGGGAGGAATCTTAATTTTCAGAACTTTTGGCACACTCATATTTTGAATTATGCCTTTGGAGGACCTTGATCCGGATAGCCTTTAAGCATCAGATGTCAGATCCACCCTTTTTAAAGTTATGGTCAAATTTCTATTAAGTTGTTGTTTCACAATTAGAGGACCAATATAATTGATATCAACAGAAAAATCTGAAGGATGTTCACGATGACAATATATGTGGAATTATGATCATCATTATCATCATAATAATAATAACCATTTACATGAAATGATTTGACAAATCACATCTTATTTGGATAATATTGGTAAAATAAGAAAGAAGCCGAATTGAATCTAAATGATACACTCTAGAAAACCAAGGAAATTGAGATTCTCTTCAGAGATCGAATATACAATCTACTCATCTGTAAATTTCTCCTTGCCCTATCGAATATACAATCAACTCATTTTGATGTTCTTTCTTGTTTTTGTTTTTTCCTCAGCTTTTTTTTTGGAATTGAACAGGGTGAAACCCAATTTTTCCTCAGCTTTTAGTTTCTGAACTGAGTTGCTTGATTATATAGGTGGTGTGTGTATATATTTGGAAATTTGATTAGTTGCACTGTATGCCTTCTGCAGATTCTCCTCGTGACTCTGTCCAGTTTATTGAATGGTCCCCTACCTGTTGTCCTCGTGCATTATTGATAGCGAATTTCCATGGCAGGGTAACTATTTGGACTCAACCATCTCAAGTAAGTGAGAGTTACTCAAGTGGATACTATCAAATTTCTAGCATAACTTCGCTGTTGGTATAATTATAAGTACTCTGTGATAGGTTTTCCTATGGGCATAGATCCAGTTGCTAAAAAACTGAGGTGGTTTTTTCAAATCCCTGAATGGGAGATTTAGCTATGTATTAGCCCTATCCGGAGGTTACTGTAATTGACCTAGTGTTTGTGTCTGCCAGTGGGTTGGTCTTTTGCCCATCTTTAGCCTTCTCTTGTTTCTCCATTGTTCATATATGCATTTCTAGTTTGTTTGTTGCTAATTTCTTGTCCATTCAGGGGCCAGCTAATCTTGTACTTGACACTAGCTGCTGGCTGCGTGAGCATGAATGGCGGCAAGATATTGCAGTTGTTACAAAGTGGCTATCAGGGGTATCTCTGGTATGCAGTTAACTTCTCTTCTATGTTATGTTCAAATTTTCTGTACATTGTTTTTGAGGATTTCTTATAAACATTCTTTTTGGGTATATATTCATATAGTTTTTTTTTGTCCAACTATACCCTTAAACTTTTATGATTATACAAGGCATGGGGAAAACACAATTCTCTAAAAAAAATCTCTGAACAATTCTCTCAAAAAAATTTATATCTCTAACTCTAAGAGATGTTTAGAGAAACACAGCGGTGGAGAATGGAAACCAAAAGAGAAACATGGTTTCCGAAAAAAAAATTGCACCGTTGGAGGTTGGACAGTGGGTCCACGGTTAAGCACAGATTAGGTTACCTCTCGTTAGGCTCTAGATATCATGTTGAGAGAGAGAGAAAAAAAAAAAAAGGACTGCATGAGTGAATCCATGTGTTTTTACATGGCGGAGCTATGTTATATATTCACACACACACACACTGAGTCACAATAAATACAAAGATTAACATTATCCAATCTACTATATTTACATAATACTATAAAACCATAATTATCCTATTTACATTATTTCTAACAGAGAGAAAGCTTTTTTTTAGGGAAAAAAATATTTTTAGAGAGAGAGAATTTGTTAGAGGGGGGAGGGTTATCTTTTGGAGAAAGAATACTTGGTTTATAGAGACAAAGTTTTTTTTTTTTAGGCAAATGGGTAAATTATATTTCCCCCCAAGTGCCCCAATTTGGAGGAACTTCAATTGTTAACAAAAATATAAAGAGAGTTTTTGTAGGATTTGTAAAAGATCCCTGATCCCCCTTCAGCCATGAAGTCAGGGCATTGATGCACTGACTTACAATTCACACTGTGGTAAGCACACAAGCACACATATAGATCTTGTGCAATTCAACCCGTTCTTTTTTTAATCTGAGTTAATTACTTTTTTGAAAAATAGTATAGGTGGCTTTCATCTAAATCAAGTTCTCCTGCCAATTCGAAGTCAATATTTGAGGAAAAGTTTCTTTCACAACAATCTCAAACTTCAGGTTTATTCTTTTTGCATTTGCTATTCTGATTGCCATTTTTCAGTAAGGTTGTTCACTGTGGTGATAATGCATGTCGCGAAGAAGCATTACTATTGATATTGTTTTATGTCATTTTTTTATAAGCTAAGATTGAACCATCTGTGGTGCAACCCGACAAGGATTTTTCATACAGATTAGGTGGTAAAAGCAGAGGGATCTATGTGTATGGATGTGTGTATATTGTGTATTGGGATTAGGGTTTGAGTGTTGCACTTATTCTGTTTCACCCATGGACAAAGGTCTCTTATTGCATGTTGGGTTATAGCAATTTTCCATGTTGCTTTTGTGATTTTATTTTTGACGATAAGGTGTCCTCATGAGGACAGATCATTTGAGATGAAGTACTAAACCTGATCTTCTTTGCGTGTTTGATTGGTTCTGTCTATCATGATACTCAACTGTCTTAGTGGTTGGCTGATGCCTATCAATTATCAAGCCCAATTACATCAAAAGAGGAACCTTTTCTTTATGATGACATGTGCAATCCTAGTATGACTTTCAAAAAATTGTGTCCATCTCTATCATATCCTGTGTCTGTGCTTCTTAGGCTGATGCCTAAACAAATTTTGTATGTTGATGATGGTGGTGGCAACGACCATGATGGTACTTCAATTAGAACTCTGTTATCCTCTATACGATTGTTTGTTTGTGTTATTTGCTTAATAATTCATTTTATATGCTCTTTTTTTTGTTCTAATTAATAGTGCATATCTATATATTAAATTGCAAGATGCTTGTTTGTCTGACACATGGCGTTGTTTTAATTTCAGCCAGATGGCCCAATTTTCTCTGTGTCTGTTCTGTGTTCTCATCGGGCTCGGTTCAACTTCATTGGTCCCAGTGGCCTCCTAGTCAGAATGCAACACCACCCAAATGGTTTTGCACTAGTAAAGGACTATTGGGTTGTGGGCCCAGTGGCATTATGGCTGGTGATGCTATCATTACAGACAGTGGTACCATGCATGTGGCAGGTGTGCCAATTGTTAATCCATCTACCATCGTTGTATGGGAGGTTATGCCTGGGCTTGGAAATGGTTTCCAAGTAACTCCAAAGACAAGTATCAATAATGGTGTCCCACCTCTTAGCCCACCCAACTGGACTGGTTTTGCACCTTTAGCCGCATATTTATTTAGTTGGCAAGATTATCTATTATCTGAAGAAAAGCAAGGGAAAAACCAAACAGACGAAAACCTTGGTGATTCTATACCACTTCACTGCTCACCAGTTTCAAATTTTTCAGCATATGTGAGTCCCGAAGCCGCAGCTCAATCTGCAGCAACCACTACATGGGGTTCTGGGGTAACAGCAGTAGCCTTTGATCCGACTCGTGGTGGTTCTGTGATAGCTGTTGTGATAGTTGAGGGTATGGACCTGATTCTTACCTGATCATTTTTGCACACTTAACATTTGTTCTGTGCTAAGGCATGGCTGCATTAATAATGATTTTTTCCAGTAATTTCATTATATTCTTCATACATTATTATTTACATTCATCATAATTTTACCCAACATAAATCAGTTATGAAACAAAAGGATTTTAATATCAACAATGGAGAATAAAAAGTTGAATATAAAATGATACTAATGGAACAGATACAAGCTATATCATATTTCCTCTTAATAATGGTGTTTTCAGTCTTGGACTATTCATCCTTGCACAAGTTGGCATTCCAGCTGAGACCAACTAAAGTAATATATCAGAAGGATCCATATACTTATCTAGCTTTCTACATCTATAGGTTTTGTAGCAAATGCTGGCCGTGATTCTTATTTAACTGAAGTTTATGCCAGAGGTTTCTTGTGCACTGATCATTGAGCCAGGAAATATATATTATGATTAACTTATCTTACCTTTATAGGACAGTACATGTCCCCTTATGATCCAGATGAGGGCCCATCAATCACAGGCTGGAGAGTACAACGCTGGGAATCATCTTTACAGCATGTTGTCCTCCATCCAATATTTGGGAACCCTACTTCCAGTATGGGTGGACAGCCTCCTATGCAAACTGTTTGGCAGTCCAAAGTGGACCTTAGTATTCCACCAACAAACGATTTCAAGAATCATCAAACACCTGCAGTTGCAATGAATGCTGATGTGCAAAAGGTATCTGAGTCTGATTTTGACAAGTCAAAAGGGGTCAATTTTGATCCTTTTGATCTTCCAAGTGATGTTAGGACACTTGCACGAGTTGTTTACTCAGCTCATGGTGGTGAAATTGCCATTGCTTTTCTTCGGGGTGGAGTCCACATCTTTTCAGGTCCAAGTTTTGCACCTGTAGGCAACTATCAAATTAATGTTGGATCTGCAATTGCTGCTCCTGCTTTTTCTTCAACAAGCTGTTGTTCAGCTTCTGTTTGGCATGACACAAGCAAGGATCAGACAATATTGAAAATAATCCGGGTTCTTCCTCCTGCTATTCCAACTAGTCAAGTAAAATCCAACTCATCAACTTGGGAACGTGCAATTGCTGAAAGGTGATTTCTTAAAATGCCTTTTTGAACATGACATGTTAATTATTTCTTAATTTACCCATAAATTTACTGGAAGTTGTGATTTATATCTTTTTTTTCAATGGTTTATGTCACTGCTAACATCTGTTAGGAAAAACAGGTTTTGGTGGAGCCTTTTGGTTGGAGTTGATTGGTGGGATGCTGTGGGCTGTACACAAAGTGCTGCTGAGGATGGTATTGGTAAGTAGGTGCAGATTATTAAGTCCTGCTACTATTTTTAGTGTTTTGTTAAAGTATGTGCCAGGGAAATTAGAGATGCAAACTATTTGGTCCTGCTACTTTCTTTTTTTGGTTTACTTGAAGTTTATGCCAGGAAAATCAGAAAAAGGAACAATACAGTTTACTTTATTTTATATATGAACTATATTATTAAGTGTCTTCATATTGTGCTACTGATGCTGTATATTAATGAGTTTTTTATTTTATTTTTGTTTCAGTTTCACTTAACAGCGTTATTGCAGTCTTAGATGCAGATTTCCATTCCCTTCCTACTGCTCAGCACAGACAGCAGTATTGTCCTGTATATTTCTGTAAACTATCACCATTAGCTTTCATAATATCTTCTTTATTGTTAACTCCTGGGGTGTCTTGGAGTGTTTCATGGATATAATATTACTTGGATTATGGATCCTGTAGCAAATGCTTGTTAATAGCACTTTTATCTCATAAGACAGCCATGATTTTGATTAGAGTGAAGCCTCAATTTGGTCTTCGAAATATAGGTGTCATCACATTAATGGACTTCTAAGGATTTTGGTCACCAAATTAGTCGCTCAAAAATTAAAGTGCACCATATTATCCCTCCAAATAACTTTTTCACCAAAGTTGTCCTTCAAAGATACACAATTATCTCTAGATTCCTCCATATGAAAGACACTAATGACACAAAAGGGAAAATTTGATGGCAATTTTAGATCTCTGAGGGACTAATTTGGTAAAAATTTCTTTGAAGAACTATATGGTGAGTGTGACACTTCAACTTTTGAGGGACTAATTTGGTGGCAAAAATCTTTGAAGGACTAATATGGTGATAGCCTAATCTTTGGAGGACTAAATTAGGGGTCTATTATTTTTATTAATTGTCCTCACTGAGTAACTCGTGGATGAGAAAGAGCTTATTTTGATGTTGCACTGTTCATAATGGACATTTCATTGAGGTAAGTTTGATGCCATATATAGCTTTAACTTTAGGCTTCCTAACAGGAAGTTGCAGTGACACAACTTGTTATTCAGAACCACCTGATGGTCCTGCTTTTTTGGCTGCCTTGTTCTACTGTGTTCCCACCTGACATGGATTCCCCCAAAAATGTGGCATGGACATTTTTTAATTATTTTTTGTTAGCCATTTTGTGGTCTGTTTCCCAGCTTCGCTTGCACAATTTTTTGCACTTATTTGATTATTGGTTTCATCATCCCCGACATTTATGAGTTTAGTTTGAATATGATTTTTAAACTCCAGAAAAGCTGCTAAGGCTCATTTTTCATCCAACCTTTTACTAACTCTTCTCTGTGTCTTTCATCTAGGACAGTTCTTGTTTTGATGTTAAACATTACTTTTTCAGCTTCTTCGGTTTATTGTAGTGCTTTAACGCAGATAGAAATGGCTCTGTATCGTTGCTTTCCGGGCTAAAAATAACCTGTTTTTGTATGATTGCAGAGTCTAGACAGGATAAAGTGTAGGCTACTTGAAGGATCAAATGCTCAAGAGGTTAGGGCAATGGTTCTGGATATGCAAGCTAGGTTGTTGTTGGATATGCTTGGGAAGGGAATTGAGTCTGCTTTAATAAATCCTTCAGCTTTAGTGCCTGATCCATGGCAGGTACCGGGTGAGACATTATCCAGCATTGACCCTGAAGCAGTGGCTGTTGAACCTGCACTAGTTCCATGTGTTCAGGTTTGTTTTGGTTACAGTTTGTAATCATGTGCTCTATATTTTGTTTAATGAGAAGATCTAGACACAATTTTCTGGTGGAGCAGTTAACTGCATGGTTCTGTCTGCATACTCTGCTTTGTTCAATTTTTGTCATACATGCTTCTATATATATTCACACATGTGAAAGGACTGAAATTGTTGTGTATATAATACACCATGTAGATAAATATACCTACCAACCTATTAAGTGTTTTTGTATATTATTAACCTTTTAATTCCCTCCCGTGTTTCAATGAGCTGGCATTGCTTTGAATTTGTTGAACATTTGACTGTATATATACATCTCGTGATTGTTTCAATATTATGTAGGCCTATGTTGATTCAGTTCTTGATCTAGCTTCACATTTTATCACACGGTTGCGGCGTTATGCAAGTTTCTGTCGTACATTGGCAAGTCATGCTGTGACTGCAGGGACTGGAAGCAACCGAAATATGGTTGCTAATCCTGCCCAAAATTCTACTACTCCTACCACAAGTCAGGGTCAGTCTGCAATGATATGATATATTGTCTTCTTTTATTTTAAATAAATATTTTTGACCATGGAAAACTATAGGTTAAATTGTATAGATTCATACGTATAAATTCTAGTCTTTGACATTATGGATCTAGTATAGAAGCAAAGATTTGGGGCTTTTGTTTTTTATTGTCACAGAAAATAATCAATTATCCTGCCTTGAATATTTTAAATCCTACCTTGAATATTTTAATCGTCTCGACCATCGTTATTATCTTTATTGTGTATTTAACATATCAAATTAAAGCAAAGACAACATTGTCCAGGAGGCGAAAATGGGACAACCAGTTCTAGTGGAAGCACACAGATGAAAGCTTGGGTACAAGGGGCTATTGCCAAGATTAGTAGCACAACTGATGGAGTGTCCAGCCCAACTCCTAACCCCCCCATCAGTGGTCCTTCGTCCTTTATGCCCATAAGCATCAACACAGGAACTTTTCCTGGAACACCTGCAGTTCGACTTATTGGGGACTGTCATTTCCTTCATAGATTATGCCAACTTTTGCTCTTCTGCTTTTTCTTTCGACGTTCACAACTTCCCCGCTATATGAGTGGCGTGCAGAGAACTGCTGATACAAATACACAAAAGCCTCAACCCAATGCTTCTGTTCCTGGCAAGGTGGAGGAGATTACAAAACCAGCGTCAACTGTGGTTAGGTCAGATGATGGTCAGACAGGTCGAGTTGGTCAGCTTGTGCCTGGGTCAAAAGGAGTTGAAGAACCATCTCCTGGGCGTTCAAGACTCGGTACTGGAAATGCTGGACAAGGATATACTTTTGAAGAGGTATAACTTTATTATGACTTGCCCAAAAGTTCTTATTTTAGTGATTTGTGACACATAAATGTTTGGGAACTGTGGTAATTTTTTCCTTTGCTTACAACAGACTGAACTGTTAATTATATTTAAGGTCTTACTGCACTAGTACTGCAGGTCAAGGTTCTTTTTCTAGTACTTATGGATCTCTGTCGCCGAACTTCTGGGCTGCAACACCCCTTGCCAGTTTCACAGGTGGGGAGTAGCAACATTCAGGTTCGGCTGCATTATATTGATGGGAACTACACTGTACTGCCAGAGGTTGTGGAAGCATCCCTTGGCCCACATATGCAGGTAACTTTCTGTTTTCTCATTTCAAAGTTAGTGTTTCTTGGTCCTTGGAGACAAACAACACTAGTTATGATTAGTATTTCATGAACGTGCTATATTATTGCACAAATTTATGATGTCACTCAATTCATGATTTGAAAATGTGACGTAAAATTCATAGAAGTTAATGAAATAAGATTAGAAAGAGTCAGTTGTCCTTCTTATGTAAGGATGCCTTTTATAGCATGTTATTTCCCATTTATGATAAAGCACACTATTTTTAGATCATGCACGAGCAGTTGATATGATTGAATATTGAGCTCTTGATAAAATACATGTTTTTGTTTGTTTTGTTTCTTTTGGGTGCATATCTGTGTTTCCTTGAGAAGTGAGTGACCCCTGCCCACAAAACTAAATAAAAAAAATGGATATGCAGAACATGCCTCGTCCTAGAGGTGCAGATGCTGCTGGTCTTCTACTACGTGAGCTAGAACTCCACCCTCCGGCAGAAGAGTGGCATAGACGGAATACGTTTGGTGTACCTTGGTCTGATACAGATGATGTGGATGTTGCAAACGATGCACCAAAACTAATTAGTTCAAATCCACTTGATTCCAGCTCATTGGAAAATAATGATGTCTACTATGGAGTCAATGGCTTATGGCCAAGGAAGCGCAGGATGTCTGAACGAGATGCAGCTTTTGGGTTGAACACTTCTGTGGGTCTGGGAGCTTATCTTGGTATAATGGGATCTCGAAGAGATGTTGTTACTGCGTTGTGGAAGACTGGCCTTGAAGGGGTCTGGTACAAGGTATGAAAATAAATCTTGTTCATTTGTTTATGTTGATTTTTGTCCATATGTTCACATAAGGTTTTATAACTATTAAGTTCTTGTGATTGAGTATGGTCCAAGAGTTTTCTTTAATCTCTAATAGAGTCAATGCCAGGTTTTCTCTTTATATATATCCCTACCAATTGATAAAGGACAAATTGCTAAGTGCCAACACATGTAAGTTTTGATGGTAATTGAAAACTTTAGCAGTGTCAGACTTGTTAATGTGTTTAATCAGGATCAAATTTGTAAACAAAGTCATTTTTTTTTATTATGCTCTGATATTAGTATAAAGACACTTCTCTTTATTCTTCTTCCTGGCCTCCTAATTTTTTTCACCCTGCATGTGGACATTATGCTATTTTATTTTCTGATTCTTATTTTTACTGCTGTGTGGTGCAGTGCATAAGATGTATGCGGCAGACTTCTGCTTTTGCTTCACCAGGTTCCACCAACGTTCCTAGTCAAAACAACAGGGAGATTTGGTGGATAAGCCGCTGGGCTTATGGTTGTCCAATGTGTGGTGGAACATGGGCTCGAGTTGTATAGCTGGTTCCATTACAAAAATTGTCATCACGTGAGTTTCTCCTTGGTTGAGGGAAGCAATGCATATATTTGTGGTTAGCTGTAGAAACTGAAAGTAGATGAAATGCTTTGATGGAGTTGTACAGGAGAGAAGATATGCAGATTTACTTGACAGGTTTGTTGTATGTTGTCATTGTTGTTGAGCAAATGAACTTTGATTTGAGTTTTTATCCTACTGATCACCTTGTTATGGGCATGGATTAAAAAATTTGCTACTTGCCACCAGTTTGGCCAGAGGAGGTTGACCATGTCACCTGCTTTTTTTTTCACTAGCCACACTTTGACCGTGTCATCAGATGTCTCTAGGCTAAGATTCTGCAACATAACGTGCATGATCATCAAAAGACTTGTAGCTAGCTCAATCACTTCATTGGACTCAAATGCAAAGTTCTATAACTCAATTCAGTGACGAGTGGTTGAGATTACGTGCTGTAAGGGGCAAACTGCTTGCTTTTTATTTTTTTGGAGCAAAGAAAGTGCTTAGTTGTATTCATTAATTTTATTAATTAAACTCTTAGACACACTGTCCTGTTTCAATATATTTATGTAACTGCTTTATCGTCCATCCCTTGTACTTGTAGGTGGTTTACATCACACTTTTTCAAATTTCAATTGTAGTAAATGGACAACAATACTATACTAATATATGTGTTGGTTGGAGTGGAAGGGATTCAGATCCTTTAAGCACGTGGTGCTCTTTGTGCAAGCTTTATTAAGTTACAGACCAACATATACTGCGTAAGGAGTTTTACAATAAAAGCTAAATACTATGATGAAACAACTTCAACTTGATATAACTGCAGAATAAATTGCGTGCATTATTTATAGAAATAAAAATACAGGTTCGTGCATACTTTTTCTATATTTTTTTAGTTTCACTCTATATATTGTGAATTGTGTTGGAATATCACGTGTAATTTCTAAAATGTCAATACTAAAAGATTTTCTATGTTTGTTATTGTAATTCAGAGAGTTATTATAACTACTCAGAAATTTTAGATATTAGCTTTAATAAATAAACGTATGTACTGGAAAAAAACATGAACCCCCGCCATTTTACGAGTCACAACTGAAGGCATAGTTTCCGTCATAAAAAAAAAACTGAAGGCATTATATGGCAAATTGTAATATTTGAGTTAATGGACTCACCTATACATATACTATATGTTAGGGGGAAGGGGAAGTCCATCAAGTTGCCTAGTTGAAATATATATGCGAAGAACAGAATATAGGTTTTTAACTTTCTATATCATTTCTTCCGACTTATAGAACAATGTTTTTTATGAGTAAAACTACTTATACTCGTCTCCAAATCTTACATAAAAAATTGATGCAAAGACAAAATTCTCTTATGAGTCACAGGAGCACAGGCAAACGCACACAGAAGGTGTTGGTATGCAAATATTTTAATGGGAGTATTATAGTCAAAGGATCTATCTGCCACAATTTATGTTGACGGACCACATGGCCAGATTGCTTATGCTATGCAATGGGTGGAACAAAAATATGCTATATGTAATTCTGTAAGCGATTTTCTCCTTCTCTTCTGCTTCATTTCGTGGGGAAAATATATTTAATAATAACAAACATGTAGCGGAAGCAAAGCAATACACAAAAATTCACAAGTCAAATGTAAAACTTAACTGTTATTCATATTGGAAATTACCGGTCGTGTCCAACATTAAAGCATAAATATGTACACAACAGTGGAACCAAACGAGAAAAACAAGATACAGTCACTCCCCCCCCCCCCCCCCCCAAATATTAAGTTGCTCTTGGCAATCAAACCCCCAAATAAAAAGAAGAAAAAAACCTTAGATTATTATGATTAAAAAATTAGCCTAGCCTAGCCCCATGTAGCCCAATTAGCTTCACTTCCAACACGTGGCATCATTTGGACGTTCCTTGACTGAGAATCCACATTGAAGTTGGCACCACACATAACCCCCTCGCTGTCAATCCGAGGCATTGCTTTCATATTCTTGGTTGGATGCTCAAAGCTCCTCAGACCATGCTCACTATGAAACATGCAACCTGCAATTTCAGAACCACCAGTTATTATGCATTAAATTCCAGACAAAATTCACTCTTTTATAGTTAATTTTTCCATTATCTTATTATAACCGTGTCAATTTGATAAAAAAAAAATTGCAATCTAAATGGTGGGTTTAAATCAAAATTGCTATACTTGATTGGGGCATCACAGAATCCTTTATTATCCTATTAAAAAAAAATCTTAATTTTGCAAAGGAAAGAGAAACCAATTTTTGCATACCAGTTGGGAATGGTGCAAATGATTTAGCACAGCTTGCTTTTATGAGATCCAGGTTTTCAGAAACAACAACTGAACCATCAGCTGCAATACCCCAGAATAGCCCAATCTGGCCACTAGAACCCTGATCAAACACAAAACAACATGTGGATAATATATTAGTCCCAGAAAGATTAACATTCAACACCATCTATGTATACATCATCAAAACATAATTAAGAGGTTCAGATCAAGGGACTCACAGATGCAACAAAAACTGTTCCATCCTTGTGGTCATAGATCACAAATCCAAAACTGCCCTCAAGTTCTTTGAGGACCTGATCAGCTGGGTATGGACCCCTATCACGAAGTGTCCTATAGGCTTCAATGATGAACATTGCCTCATTGGTTCCCTTTGATAGCCCATACTGCTTGTTCAGCTGACTCAGGTTGTGCAGGCTTCCCATGAATACACAGTACATGTTGTCCAAACCACTAAACAACCTGTCACAGTGACACATTTTTTGTATTAGCAATAACACAACTCAACAAACACGCATAATCCATAAACCCATTTCTGAAATAATAGATTCATTAACTAATCAGGTGATCCTACACATTATCTCATTATGTCTAGCCATGAAATTTGGAAGGGTAGTAAAAAAATTGATCCTTTTCAATTATTAAATGACATGGACACTCATTATATCTCAATATGGGTTTTTCTTTATTAATTAGTACTAGTTTATAATTATATGGCATTTTTCAGCAATATTACCTCTGATGAATGGAGGGCTTCTTTGAAGGGGAATATGCCAGCAAAGCATCATTTCCAAAGTCCATGAAGAATGCATTGGAGGAATTGCAGGACATGAAATCTCTAAGGATCTCATGAGCTGGCTTAGGCTTAGTGTGTGAGTTCAAAGAAGCTGGACTGTTCAGCTCCTTGGGAGCATTCACCAACTTCTCCTTGAAAATAGCCAACATCTTTACCTCTAAGTGTAAATAGCAATTAGCTGCAGAAAGAACATGAAAAAAGATCTGAGCTTTTTGAACAATGAATGAAGATGCTAAGGAAACAAATGTAAAGAGATAGAGGGAAATGGAGGGTACCAAAAATCAGCAATCCAAATAGCTTGCAGATCGAGAATGAGAATTAGAGAGCGCCTATGAAAAATGGTAGTGATGAAAATGATGGGAGGAATGAATCATTCTCAATCGTGTTAGAGATATATATAGATACAAAACACAAGCTCCAAATTGGGGGGTTTGACTGGAAGGTGGAGAGAGATCATGCGTGTGGGTCTACGTGGAGATTCTATCCAATCCAAACAAGGAAAGTAGATAAAGATAAAAAAAAAAGTGATATAACTTTAATCACTATGATTATGACTGATTTAAATTGTTAATATTTTTGGAAGGGACTGATATGGTCGACAAAGCAAAGTGGCAAGGAGTCATGAGAAATATTGTATTAAATCAGATCTGTGTATACATAAAAAATTCTACTTATGTTATGAGCCATTCATATATGATATATAAAATGTGTAATTAGCAGTCTTTAAAAAAAAATTAATTTAAAAAAAAAGAAAAGATATGGTCTTGTAATGATGTAGTAGTATTTTGTAAAACAGTGATTAGAATAGAATAAGAATAGGATGGCATCAGATGAGAGTCTAGTCATGGACATGTTGTCGGTGATGAGGTGGAGGTGGTTGGTTGGCCGCTATTATAGCTGCAGACGCGGTAATTGGGAATGGGAAAACGAGAAGAAGAAAAAATTGGATCAGGGAAAACGAAAAAAATTAAAAAAAAAAAGGAAAAGAAAAAGAAAAACGTACAAAAGGGGAAAAGTCTTATCCTATTATCCATATTGATAATTGATATGACAATGATCCGACTCAGCTACTGCACGTTGCATCCGCAGATCGTGCCGGAATTTCAACCAACGTAATAACAAAACTTATTTTACTAGTACTATGGACCATTGAGTATTCACGATAGACCAACGGTTATTAGAATCATAAATATATTAATTTTTAAATTCAAGAATCAAGATTATTAAAGGATGTCAATTTCATTAAAAATAAAAAATTAATTACTCTAGTGTCTCTTGTAATTGTGGTATTTACAAAAATGAACAACAAAAATAATATATTAAAAAAACTCCTCTCCCTCTCTCTTCCCCCCTCTCTCCCAATCTCTCTCACCCTCCTTTTCTCTCTCACTCCCTCTCTCTCCCTTTCTCTCTCGCGCTCTCTCTCTCTTCAACCTCTCTCACGATCTCCCTCTCTAAATCGCTCTCTCCCCCTCCTCTCTCCCCACTCTCTCTCTCTCACACACTTCCTCTCTCGCCCCATCTCTTATTAATTACCTCTCCCTCCCTCCCTCCCTCTCTCTCGCTCTCACTCCCCCTCTCTCACTCCCCCTCCCTCCCTTTCTCTCTCTCTCGCCCACTCTCATTCCCTCTCCCTCCCTTCTCTCTCGCTCTCTCCCCTCTCTCTCGCTCTTTCCCTTCCCCCCTCTCTCTCTCCCTCTCTCTTTCACTCTCCCTTTCTCTCCCCCTCCCTCTCTCTCGCTCTTTCCCTTCCCCCCCTCTCTCTCTCCCTCTCTCTTTCACTCTCCCTTTCTCTCCCCCTCCCTCTTTCTCGCTAGAGAGGGGAACAAGAGGGAGGGAGTGATAGAATGCGCTAGAGAGAGGGAGAGAGAGAGGTTTCTCAGAGAGTGGGAGAGAGATAGAGGGAGAAGGAGAGGGGATGGGAGAGGTTTTTAGAGAGCGGCAGAGAGAGGGGAGAGCGAGAGAGGAAGGGAGGGAGGGAAAGAGAGAGCAATAGAGAGGGAGGGACATAGAGAGAGCAAGAGAGAGAGGGAGAGGGAGAGAGCGATCGAGAGGCAAGGGCAAGAGGGGGAGAGAGAGAGAGGGCAAGAGAGAATGGGGGGAGAGAGAGAGGGAGGCAGGGAGGGGAGAGTGAAAGAGAGAGGGAGAGTTTTTTTAATATATTACTTTTTTGTTCATTTTTGTAAATACCATAATTACAAGGGGCTCTAAAGCAATTAATTTTTTATTTTTAATGAAATTGACACCTTTTAACAATCTTGACTATTAGATTTAAAAATTAATACATTTATAGTTCTGACAACCACTGGTCCATCGTGGACACTCACTAATCCATAGTGGACCACTTTAAGATTGTAAATGGCACCTACTATATATCATATTTATTTTATGAGATCCAAACGGGTAACGTTAACTTCTTGCTGTCTGAGTCTCACAAGCATCCGATGGATCATATTTTTTTGTTTTCTTGAGTTGGTATCATTATCAAGCATGACGATCGTTTATGAAATTTGTATGATTGAGATTAAAATTAGCACACAGCAAGAAAACAGCTTAAACATTATAAACACACGTAGTATAAAGGAAATAACGAAACCTTCATTCCTCTAGACGTATGTTTGAAGTCAAAGTACCTAATTTTTTTTTTCTTAAAGTATAATATTTTGGTATAAGAATATAAATATATAATAATATATATACTTTTTTCATGCAAGTTAAAATTTTAAGAATTAAAACTAAAATTATGTCCACTCCCCACTGACAAGTTGTGAATCAACAATCAGTCAAAAAAAAAAAGTTGTGAATCAACAAATCAAAAGGTTAATATCAGCATTTTACTCTTTTGATACGTGGCAAAGTCACTTTAGCCTGTTATGATTATATTTTATTTTTTACACTTTACACTCTTGTTTTTTTATACCTTAACTCTTTTTTATTTTTTCGTTAAATTTAATTATCAAAAAAGTAAAATCATAAAATTAAAACACGGCCGTGGCAAGGAGTATTTCTCTGGAACATTTTTTGATAACATATTTCTCTGGAACATTGTTATAACGTCGACATTGAACACTGATACTGTGATACATCACTCAAACTACTTTTAGAGCACTAATCAATTACCGGTTAATGAACCATCATCTCTCTGTCTATTTTCCTTTCCCAATCCATGTTAATCAATTGCTCCTTTTTTACCCTTTTATGTTGCTTACATCGTCAGGGCTCAGATATTTTAATTTATTGTTGGATAATGGATACATTATGTCCCAACACTTTCCTTTTTTTTTTTTGGTCAAACGTCGCAACACTTTCTATGTGGTGGTGCGCAACACTTTCTATGTTAACTATTGTATACATTAAGTCATAAAAAAAAAATGACTTGCATTTTAACTTTTCTTCCAACATAAGCTCAATTTGAATAAACTTTTTCATAAATACTTTTACTATATATTTTTTAATTAACAATTTCTCACATAAGTTAAAATTAACTTTTATTCTTCATATTTTTTAAAAGTTATTTTTTTTAACTTCTCCAAAAACACTTATCTATTTATAAATAACTATTTAACAACTCTCCTTCTTGTACATATATAAAAAAAATAAGATACAAAATAAAACTAAATACTCTATAAGTCAAAAGCTAAAACTTTTACATCCAAACATGCTCATAGTAGTACAATAGAAGTTAAATATCCTATACATGACTTATAATTCTTTTTAATATCGAGTAATTAAAGTCATATCTTTTATGTACAACTCACTGTTTTACTAGTAAATACATTTTTTGCTTATAATAATCTGAGAATTTCAAATGAAATTACATCACCCCCCTTAAAAGAGTCACATTCCTTATGTATAAATTTACCTATAATCATATATACGAATATGATAATAACGATTGAAATCAATGATAACGAGTGACTTAAATACACACCACCAACGATTTTCAAGAATCTAACCGTTGATTATTAAAATTGGGATAGTACAAGTTATTTTCCCGTGAAGACATGAAGTCATGAACACATCAATGATAATAGCATCGATATATGATTGACAAGAAATATTGCCGATTATATCTAAATAAACTAGGTTGTAAAGTATATGAAAAACTTGAGTGACGAAAAGTGGGCTATAAACATTACAAATAGATAATAATGATTCCCATATTTGATTACAGATCGTACTCCATACTGTGATATTTTTCTTCTGGATAATAAACAGCAGTCACACAATTACCCCCAAATTTCCTACCATTTAGTGCTTTTTTTGCAGCCAAACAACCAGCGCAATCAGAGTATTCCAAGAACACCTGCAAGAGAATTCAAACAACTTTCTTTGGATTATTATTCCTACCCTCACAAAGCACCACCAAACTCAATTACTCAGGACAACATAAGACCACAAAGCTAGAGCCCATTCAATAGTTTCAAACCATTATGGCTCGTGGGACCTGAAATGCATATTTGGTTTTCCGTTGAAAAATTGCAAAAGTATGTTTGAACCCATAGTAACTATAAAGTTTCTTCTAGGCAAATTTTTAGATCCAAATGTACTTTTGCGACTGAAAATCAAACATCAAACATGCCCAAAATTTGTAACTAGTGCATTTACATATATATTCACACTAAGAAAGTCTACATGCCCATCATGTTAGCAACGGAGGCGAGAACTCAAATGCATCATCAGTATCACAAGTGAACTACGTACCTTTCCAACACCTGGAGGCAGCTCTCCACTGTTATTTGGACGAGGAATAACAACATTCATCAAGGTCCCTATACAGTCCAACCAGGTAGAAGAAAGTATTATCAATCACAAACCCATGCCATGAACAAAGACGTTAGTATAGTGGAGAATGTAATGTAGATAAATATATAATGAGTTTACAAGCACAGCTTTAAGTAGAAAATGGCAAAGTGATGGAACACATATGTTACTCAACATGCATACCAAATTTGCAGCATTCATCCCGCATGTCTTCCAATATTTCGTCATACTCTCCATTATCCATCAATTGATCAGTAGTAATGGCCTTTGAAGAAAACCAAGTAAAATAGGTTAAGTGAGAGACCACCAAGGGTCAGTCAAATCAAATTGTTAACCACCATAGTACTAGTAAATTATGATGAAATGGAAATGAAGAGAGGAGAGAAGAGGAAATAGAAAGCAAATCAACCTGCGAAAGCTCTACATTGAGTATTTTGGTTAATAAAATTATGCATATAGTAGAAAGCAAGCAGAATCACCTCAGTTAAACATAAAACTTTGGTGGGGCTTTCATCATTTGTTATTGGCATTCTTTCCACTCCTGGAATGTTTAGCCCACCCACTTCCAAAGCTATTTTCTGTTAATTGAAGAATATAAATAATCGAGAGCAGTAGTAAATGGCAGAGAGGTAGAAAGGTAGAAGGTAAATGCACATGTGCTTCACCTGCATAGCTATATGCTGTTGTGCCCGTGCAAAAATGTGTTCCTGTTCTGTTTTAGAATGTCCAGTGCTGAAGAAGTATATTAGAATGAATTTTATTAGTCAACGGGAAGTAGATAAATAAACCGATTGAAGATTTAATTTATTAGACAATAAAAATGTATTGATGAATACTGCTGCAACAACGGTTTTAAAGAAATACAAAATTCATATAAATCGCTGTTAACTTCCTTGCTCCACGCTCACCTCATCATCAATAGCAACACAAACAGCAGAAAATGATTGAGGGTATACCACAAAATACCAAAAGCACAAAAGATTAACGGTTGTTAAAACCAAAAACATAGTAGATTGACAGCGTAATGGAATAGTCTATTCCATGTATCTAAGGTCAGTAGGATTAATCAGCAATAAGGGGACTCGGGGTTTAGTAATTAGAGATTTAGCACAATCAGGGTTTTCTAGTAAATTACAATTTCCTATTCAGAATAATACTCCGTAAGGTTTCATAAAATAGTACAATTGAAACTACCAGAAGTTTGCCAACTTAGAGAATCACTGACTAATCAATTATTCAGTATAGTCTCAGTAAATTACTTCCCACTCCTCGGTAATTTCTTCTTCTCAATTTAAATTTCTCCCTTCTATTTCTATGGGTCATATTCTATAGCACGGGAACATATTGAAGGAAGGAAAGTTGGAAAGTGTGTGTGCCACAGTAGTAATATGATAAGTACCTAAGCACTTAGGGAACCCACCCTTGAAAAGCTAGCTATCAAGGGGGGAGAACCAAGCACTTAAGTACTCCACCGAGCATCCCATACTACCCGATGTGGGACTTGGGCACTCCATAATACCCAAGTCCCTATCATAATACAGAAGTATTGAAAATAAAATTAGGAAATAGATAAAATACAAGTTCAAGCAAATAAGAGACTTATTTCAGTAAAAAGCCCAACCTGACAGTAGCACGCCTTACAGTCAATGTTTTATCACCCATTTTAAGGCCATTGAGAGAGGCACATGCGATGTCTGTTACAGCTGGATCCTAAAAAAATTGTACCCAGAAAATAAATTTTAATAAAAAATACAAAAAGCTTTATGCTGTGTTAGGAAATTACCATATGCCAAAAAGAAATTGTAAAGTAATTGCTCAAAAAAGAAACACTTGAAAAGTGAATTATCATTAAGATATGCAGCTCCTACAGACTACAATAGAACTTTCTTCACCTCATAGATGCAGAAACCATATCCTTTAGAATTTCCAGTGTCTTTATCCCTAACTAGATCAAAACTCCGGAGAGGACTGCAATGGGTCAAATGCCATCACAACATAAATGTCAGGTTTATGTTTGTAAAGAAATTCCACAAGCATGGATGGCAAATCAAGCAAAATTCCAGAATACAGAAAAGCGCAAACTTAAGAATAAATATATGCATGATAATCTTACCCAAAAGCTTGGAGCAATTCTCTCATTTGCGCTTCAGTAAAGTAGTATGGCAGCCCACCGACAAAGATGCGATCAAGTCCCTCAGCTCCACCACCAATTGCACTGGTAACAAATCCAGATTGATTGGTCAGAACAGAAGAACAAGCTCGGACATCATGTAAAATCCATGTAAAACATACACATAACCATCAAACTATGGTCAACTTACCCTACAGAAAGTCCAACAGCAGATAAGTTGAGGTATGGACTTGGCTGGCAAGGACCTAGAGCTGCAGCTAATGAAGGGTTATAGTCTGTTGGCCTACGAACCCTCACAGCAACACCCTGAGATATCACAAGAAAAATGTCAAGTTTTAGTGTTCTAAAACATATTAACTCAACAGAAATTTACCAATCATTTAACTGCCTAAGTGGCAAATTTAAAAAAAAAAGGTTGAGAGTAAAAAGCTACATGAAGCATCTGATTGATAATGCACTAGATAACAGCCTTTTATGAATATGGAGGCAAAGAACTTAAGAATTGTACGATATGCTCACTTTACCGCCAAGCAATCGTCAATTGTATTAACCAACAAGTCCAAAGACATATGACAAATAAAAAATCAATAAATGAAAATTTGTAAAAATTTGCCATATTGACCAAAACTGCAATATATAAATGCTCTCTATTTTTTAATAATATAAGTTCCGTTAATTTTACTTTGTAACAACCTTGAGAATGACTAAGACTCCAGAAATCTCAAGCATCCAGTTATGAATTACAAGTTACATAAAAAGTTCAATAGATGGACTGTCCAACAATTGACATACTCATTTTAATTCCTTCAATCGTTTATCTCACTTTAATATAGTAACTATTTATGATGTCATTGCAAGAGAATAACATGGCAGTGCTTGCCTCAAATATTATTCCATCTAAAGCCATTGCATTGCTAGCTTCTTCAACAGTTCTCATCTCCACAAACGCAAATTTCTTCTCATGATTGATGTAGACATTGACAACAGAATCACCTATAAATCATGTAGACATTGACAACAGAATCAGCATGATGACCCATAGCTATAAAAAAAACCTATATTATTTGCTTTTTCTTTAACTTTAAAAGACAATGTCAGCATGATGATTACTTGTAATTCTAAGGTTGAATTAATAAAATGACATTCTTTGATAAGTTATTGAGTTTGGGTAGAGTAAGTATGCCAAGTCTTATACAGGTAGCTAATGACAAATAAATCACTATAAATATTGTATTTGTACCTGCTCCAGCAGAATTTCCCCCAATAGCAGTCATGACATGGCTAAAGAATGCTGCAATTGTCTGTTACACAAATAGAAGAACCTCAAAAAAAATTCCAAAAAGAATAGGGAAACAAAACTTAGATTGTGTAAATTGCAATCTAACCTAATTTTGCTAATGGAGCAGACTGCAAAACGTATTATGCAATATCCACTGGAATCTTTAGTCCAGGAATAGCCAATACAATCACAATATGCAGACATTAATTACTGTCATACACCCCCCCCCAAAGGAAAAAAAATGGAACAACATAAATAATGCAGCTGGTACAGAAGATCAAATATTTTACTTGGAGCATGAATACAATAACATTTTCAAAAGGTCTACTCTGACTAGTATTCATTTTCGATGACCAGTATATTCCCAACAATAGTATTGACTCCAAATTATTGCACATTGCAATTCTTTTGCACTCCCCAGGTTACCATAACCATGACCCTTAAATCTTTTTCCAAAATATATTGTCTGTATATAATTGCAACATATCCTTCTAAATTAGGTAAATTTGTTTACATAGAACTGGGAGACACCACTTGCAAGAGTTGAAAATCATTTGAAAATATTTCAGATCTTATGTGGGTGATGTGTTCATATAGAGAACCTGCTCATTAGTCAAAGGAGGAAGCCCACCAACATACACTCGCCGTGCGTGCCTTGTAGCCTTTTAGAACAAGAAAATAGAAACTGTCATAAAGACATATAAGACTACAAATGCACATATTGACACAAACGTATTGGAGTCCCACAACCTGCTGTGTCATAGGTTGAACTTGCATCAAGGAAAGTGCTCCAATTCCAATCTGTGACAAATTAAATCATCTAGTGTATTCATAGAATTAAAATAGCTGAAAATCTGGTGCCACGACACTCATGACAAACTAGTACCTGTGATATCCCAAATGGTGGCAAATTTTGTGTAGTTCCTTGAATCATATGAGCAATACTCGGCACTTGCCCTGCATTATTAACTTTTAAGGAAACAAGAATATATAGGAAATGAGTTGTAGAGAAAAAAGTTTTATGGTTTTGTAGCTTGTCACTAGATCAAACAAATAAGAGGCCTATAAGCATCAATTTCGCAACAAATAAAGCCAAAATGAAAGAAATATATCATACCTAATATATAGCATGAATAATATAAAAATTTACAAATGAGTTCGACCACTGCAGAAGCTGGAGAAATATGTATCTCCCAATAGGCAACTTTTGCCGGTTGAGAGTGAAAAGTCCAGCTACAGAATGTATAGGCCGTCCATTGAACATGCTACAGGGTGTACGCTGATAGGTGGGTTGGTAGGACATGCATCCCAACATTGCCTTCTTACCCAACCATAAAAATAAGCCAGAAACACAAAACCACACACAACAGCCAAACAACACCAGAATGATTCTTAGTTTCAAAAGTAAATTTATCGCCTTAAATATGTACAGAAAATATCAGCAGAAACACTTAAACTAAGGCAACAACTATTACAGACTGAATATCAAAAAGAAAAACTAAAGATTGTATACGTAATCTAACGAGGAATCCATACATGCAATTGCAATGCATTAAATTAAGAGGTTAAGTACAAACCTGAAACAGCACGTGTTACACCTGCAGCAGATGGTGCCATGTCAAAACCAGAGGTCCTTTTGCTGCAGGCGAAATTAGATGCACAAGAAGATAAACTCAAAGAACGGCTAACGAAATTATAAGACAAAAGAGGAGTTCAAGAGTATATCAAATTAGAACAAATAAAAACAATATTGTACCAACACAACAACAGAATATAAGTAATAAAAATTTGACATTCAAAATAAGATTGCCCAATTTTAGTAATTTTTTAAGAGAAATCTACATAAGAGTGAAAACTGAAAACAAAAAACTTTTACAAAACAAGTTGTTTTCAATATGGAAATCGACACTAACTCAATATGCTCGGAAGTCAGACAACGGACAAACTGAAAATTGAAGTCCAAGTACCTTTCTGATTGAGAAGGGGATCTGGATCTTGATCTAGATCTAGATTCTCTCCTGGATCTCTTTGACTGTGATCCATATTTGTGCCTTGTATCTCCATCTCGACCACCGAAATTATGCCTACAAAAGGAACATACCTTTCCTATATATGAATAGATGAAAGCTATACAAAAAAGGTGCTAATCTATAAATTGCTTTAGAAAAATATAATTAGAAAAGAGGAGAAAGGGATGATGAATGGTCTAACCTATCATAATCACGGCCGCGGTGACGATTATAACCATCGTAATTGTCCCTTCCTCTAAAACCTCCATACTTATAGTCTCTGCGACCGCGGTCATGAAAAGTTTTCCTGTCACCATCTCTCTTTCTCATCCTCATACTCTCATGAGCAGATCCACGAGAACTTGGCTGAGGTAATTAAAAACATTCAGTCATCTCATCTCATCTGACCCTCAAGTATCTAAACCGGTAATACACTTAACTCACACATCTCCATTCTCCACTACTCCATGTCATAATATCCCTCCATTCTCCTTTCTTAACCAAGCAACCAATTATCAACATATATATGTGTGTGTGATTAATTAAACCACATCAAACACCATCCCAGGGTATCATATCCATGTGAAAAGTGTAAATTTGCTTCATTTTGCCGGAATATAAACAATTACTACCCGTATAAACTCTGCCATTAGCCCAAATCTATCATCTGTTCCAGATGAATGAAACCATAAAAACAAAAAGTACCCCTGAGGCTTATCCATAAACTTAAAAGGACTTAACATAATTTTTTTTTTTAAAAAAAACTGCAAACACTGTAAGTAAATCTGAAAATGTAATCAAGCACACCGAAGCAGAACAAAGACCTAAAACAAAAAAAGGATCTTTTTGTATGAGTTTCAGAAGCGGCACAGAACCATATACAGGGAGAAATGAAGTTTCTAATAACTAGACAAATAAATTATTGGAGGAAAATAAAAGAGCACCTTGTCGGGGGACGAACCACCACGAAGGGAGTCGTGATTTTCGATGTCAGACATTGCAGGAGGTAAGGTATGCTATGGGATTTGAAACCCTAAATTCGTCTGTTTGGTGTATGAAATTGAAATGGCTGTGAATCAAGCGTTAATTTAATCATCAAATTGCCACCAACCATTTTCTGAGTACAAAACATGAATGAAATTACTGGAAAAAAATACATTATTCGGAGTTAATAAATTAATAATTAATAAATCTATATAAATCACTGTTTAGTCGTTTACTTGAAATTGATAAATTACTAAATCCATGTAAATCACCCTTTTTTATTTTTAAATTCATCTGAGTCATTGATTTTTTATCTCTAAATCTAATGGCTGTGAAAGTTTTCTTTCTAAAGTTTTGTGAAAATTTTCTTTCTACTTCCCCACGGTAGACCACTTAAAAAGCTGGTCCACCCAAGACAGCACCTAATAGTCTTTATATTTTTGTTCGTCTCTGCGATCAAGATTTCAGAGTTTCATAAGTTATTCATGGGTGATCTCGAAGTTCATATATAAACTTGGGGTCTGGTTGTGATGATGAGATATAATTGTTATCACACTAAATAAATATTACATATTTTTACAAATGTAAAATAAAAATAAAAATCCTGAAAATTTGAATTTGGTCAGAAAATATCACTGCCCACATATACATGTTATAATAAGATAAGCTCATTTGTTGCCAATAAGAATGTCATATATTTACATTGTGAATCAAATTCTGAATTCTAAAGAAAGAAAAATAAAGAAAGAGCCTAAATATTTTTAAGGTTAATTAGTTGATTACAAAAAATAAAACAAAAAGTTAAGAGGGAAATAACTCAAGCGACTGAACACTGGAGACTAATCCCCCCCCCCCCCTCCTCTTTTCAAATCATGGTCCCCTGCTAATTAATTTCTTCCCTTAACTGAAATCAGGCTCTTCACACAAAATATAGCTTCACAAATGTCAGCAATTCCATGCCCCTCAACCTCAATATTGACATTATGAATATCCTCAGTATCAACACTGTAGGATTTCAACATATCAAACATCTTAACAAGAAGCTCATTCCTTTTCCAAAAGACCAAGGGCACACAAGGTGTATTCTCTATAGTTCGAAGCTTGGTCCAAGTAAAACCCCAAATACCAACTCCACACTTCATCACCCAAATGTCCAAATTTGCATTCTCAGCACCACAACCACGACAAACCAATGACACAGAGTCATTCAAAACACCCAAGTATCTTCCAATTTCACTACTAATATCAATGTGGTTTGGCAAATGCAACTTTTGCAACATCCCACCCCCCACATTCAATGTTACAACTATTGGGGTAGTCGAGTCTTTAAGCTTTGCCCACCAGTAATAAACACCCTTGAAATGCAAGGCAAAACAAGAAGTGTCAAACTCACAACAATATGGATTGGCACTTTCAATTGTTCTCCATGAATCACTTCCCAAACCATATTCCTCAAAAATGTACTTCTTGCAATGACACTTACTGTAACTGTCCCACAACCTAACAACCTTAACATCGTTATTAGTTTTGGAAGAATCATGTCCCATTCCAACACCTAGTACCATCCCATCTTGTACTTTTGTGACCAAATTGGATGGTGGAAGAAACCTCACTTCCCTTGTTGCCGGGTTGCATAGAAAGACATCTCTTCCACAAGAAAAATCTGAATACAAACACACAAGGCCATTACAAGGATTGGAAACAAGGTGATGGGATAGATTGATCCTTATCTTTGGCATTGCTATGAAGATTTGCTTGAGGGAAAAACCAACTTCCTCGTTGGTCAATAGGGAAAATAGTTGGTGGGTATAAGGGGTCAACCAAAGACGGAGGAGCAAGTAATAGTTGGAGTTGTGGTGCTTCAATGTGGAACTTGATGAGAGATGGCGTGAAATGAAGGCTTGATTCTTGAAGAGGGAAAACCAAGACTTGCAAACGCACCTGAATCGCACCAATGATTCCACTGGCAACCTTAATAGGATATCTTCAACCAATGCAAATGGAAACTTGTTACCATAATTCCCCATTGTTATATATCTCTGCTTCATTTCATTGTTGTTAACCCGCACAAGAGGGAGGCTTGGAGACAGAGCCTCAATGAAAACAAGGTTTTTTGATCAAGAAAATCAATGAAAACAAGGTTTTGGAGAATGTGTTAGTGTTATCAAGAATAATAATAATGAAAATCCCGAAAATTAAGTACAATATTTTGTCGTTACTGATGATTTGTCGTCAAAGTATTAAACTTTTTTATCTCAAAGAAAGGAGGATGGTGTTTATGAAAAAAAATAAACAAACATAGGAGTAATAATAAATTTGCCAAGTTTTTACTCGAATAAAATATACCAATTGTTTTACTTCGGAATTTGCCTCAACTGAGCAAAATCGGTTGAAGATTTGAATTACTCCCAATCGTTGATGATCTGAAATTTGAAAAAGAAATTTACGAAAACAGGAAAAAGTGTTTGAAGGTTAATACTTAATAGATTATAAATAAACTAAAATTGGAGAAAAAAAATTACTTATTTTTTATTGGAACACAGAATTCAATTTCCAAGAGTATTGTAGAAATTGTCTGTAAATTTATATGATTTAAAAATTAAATTAGCTCACATTAAATTAATTCGTATTTTATAACATTCTGAGTGGAGAGTTTTATTTCAAAATTAAAACCAATTTTTTTATTTTAAACTCTATATAAATAAAATATTTTATTTATCAAACAAATTGATTTCCATTTTATTACGCCAAACATAGTATACAAACAGAATAACACTCAGAATGTTAGAGAACATATTCATGAGATTAAGTTAAAAATAGTAGCAGCCAGTCACATAATTAAGATCGAGCCCTAATTAATTACTCTCTTTTTTTCAGTGGTGATAAAAGGTCAAAAAAAAATATGAGCCCTGTCCCCCATTTTTATCGATAAACAAATTGATAGCAAATGAAAAAAAAAAAAAAAATTTAGAGTTTGGACCCCCAAGGGAAAAAAACAAAAGAAAAAAACCAAGTTGGGAGTAATAGCAATGGAAAGGACAGGACTTGCAAACCCTCCGATGCATACCGCTGAAGCTCTTCAGTAATACTAATACCCGACAAGGGGTCAAAGAGTCTAACTGAGTATTCACACTTGACACTTCTCGAATCACTGCAACCGGTGTTTCTCTTCTTTAGCAATTTATTTATAATAGAAAATAAAATTTCAATTTATTAAAAAAAAAAACTTTCCATGTTTCCTCAAATAATGATATCTCTTTTTAATCAGTACAATGATATCTTCCAAATTTATCATCCATATCAATGCAAGTGAGAATTTTGAACAAAATCATCGATACAAACTATATATAGGCTAAATCAATAAATATTATGGTATATCAAGTATACTAAATTTAATGTAAAAATAAAAATCTAAACGGAACCAATGTCGGAAAAGAAATCAACAGTAATAATAAATGTCACGTATCAAGTATCTCTGTTTTTTTTCTTGTTAAATTTAAATTTCATCTATTTAAGAAAATCTAATTTTTTTATCACTTAACCAATAGGCGTTGACAAGCCACATGTCTGCCAAGGCCAAGACAAAATTATTTTATTCAATTTGAAAAATATATAATACTAAATTCTCAATATGTCATCGGCACCCTATTCAATAATATTCGAGTACTCTCCCTTCCACTAGTTCGCTAGTTTTCTTAAAAGAGAAAAAAGAAAAACAGAGGAAAAAAACAGAGAAATACCCTTATGAATAAGAGAGTGACTTTAATCTCTACTTTCTTCTTTTTTTGGTGGGGAGAGGTGTTTGGCCTCTCGATTATCTCCTTGAATATCTGATTATTTGAACTCTTGGAACATTAATTAAAGGAATTTCCAGATACCGCTAGTTTCAAACATGAGGAAACAATATAACAGAGATCAACTTCATGAAAACATGATTTTCTTCAGTTCTGGAGAAGAAGTTGAAAAAAAAAAAAAGAACGGAAGAACCTATCTGTACGCAACAACTAACAACAATGACCATAACCTTTTTTTCACTTATTGAGATTAACAACATCAACATGAACAAAAAGACCATCATAATATTAACCTACCTACTTGTATCTAGGAAATACCAAGATAACCAGTACCAAGATAGCTTACTACATGATAAAGCCGATAGCTTACTATTATACAAAACCAGACCAAGATAAATTTGCCTCAGGAAATCAGTAACTTATCCTGCCATCACCCTCAGTTATCACATCCTGGAAGGTTCCATTACTAGGAATCATTGGCAAGACATGTTCTTGATGGGGTACAATAACATCCAGAAGGTACGGGCCAGGTGTATCCAGCATTTTCTGAATTGCTGCTCTAAGGTCTTCCTTCTTGGTTACTCGAGCTGCCGGTATACCACAAGCATCTGCAAATTTCAACATGTTCGGGAATACTTCTGTCTCATTGGATGGGTTTCCCAGATAGGTGTGAGCTCTATTAGATTTATAGAACCGATCTTCCCATTGAACAACCATACCCAAATGCTGATTGTTCAGCAACAATACCTTAACAGGGAGATTCTCCACCTTTATAGTGGCCAGCTCCTGAACATTCATTATAAAACTTCCATCACCATCGATGTCAACAACAACAGCACCAGGATTAGCCACGGCAGCTCCTATCGCAGCAGGCAATCCAAATCCCATGGCACCAAGACCGCCTGATGTCAACCACTGCCTGGGTCTCTTGTACTTGTAAAATTGAGCAGCCCACATCTGGTGCTGTCCAACACCAGTACTTATGACGGCATTTCCATTGGTCAGCTCATCAAGAACCTGTATAGCATACTGCGGAGGAATAGCTTCCTCAAACGTCTTATAACTCAAAGGAAATCTCTGTTTCTGCTCATTCAGCTCTTCTCTCCAAGCCCTGAAATCGAGTTTACCCTTGACCCCTTTGCTCTCCAAAATGCTATTAATTCCCCTCAAGGCCAACTTCAAATCTGCACAGACCGACACGTGGGGCTGCTTGTTTTTCCCGATCTCGGCCGAATCAATGTCTATGTGAACAATCTTAGCCCGACTAGCAAAGGCCTCGAGCTTCCCGGTGACGCGGTCATCAAACCGCACCCCAAAGGCAAGCAAGAGATCACTCTTATCCACAGCATAATTGGCATAAACAGTTCCATGCATCCCAAGCATTTGTAGGGAATTCTCATCAGCAGTAGGATATGAACCCAAACCCATCAAAGTACTGGCAACAGGAACCCCAGTGAGCTGAACAAAACGCCTAAGTTCCTCACTAGAGTTCAAACTACCACCACCAACATACAGAACAGGTTTCTTAGATTCCAGAATCAACCTCACAATCTGCTCCAAATGTGCCTCAGAAGGTGCCCTAGGCAACCTAGCCATGTACCCAGGCAACTTAATAGGTTGGTTCCAATTAGGAACCGCAAGCTGTTGTTGTATATCTTTAGGTATATCAATTAACACAGGACCAGGTCTACCCGAAGTAGCTAAGAAAAATGCCTCGTTAACGATCCTAGGGATATCATCTACGTCTAGAACGAGGTAATTGTGCTTGGTGATGGATCTAGTTACCTCGACGATGGGGGTTTCTTGGAAGGCGTCGGTGCCGATCATTCTCCGGGGGACTTGGCCGGTGATGGCGACGAGGGGGACGCTGTCGAGCAAGGCGTCGGCGAGGCCGCTCACGAGGTTGGTGGCGCCGGGGCCGGAGGTGGAGATGCAGACTCCGGGGAGGCCGGAGGAGCGAGCGTAGCCCTCGGCGGCGAAGACACCACCCTGCTCGTGGCGGGGGAGGACGTTGCGGATGGTGGTGGAGCGCGTGAGGGCCTGGTGGATCTCCAAGGAGGCGCCGCCGGGGTAGGCGAAGACATCGATCACGCCTTGGCGTTCTAGGGCTTCGACGAGGATGTCGGCGCCCTTTCGCGGCTCGTCGGGGGCAAATCGGGAAATGAAATGTTCGGTGGTTGTTGTGGTGGAGGCGGCGGTGGAGGGGGCGGCTTTTGGGGTTGGGTTGGAGAGGGAAGCAGAGATTCGAAGAGAACGACGTCGTTGGGGTTGAGAGGGAAATGGGATGGTGAATCTCAAAACTTGATTCTTCGGGGAAGGTGGAGAAGGTACGGTGCTGAACGCAGCTTTTGCAGCAGTGGCCGCCATCTTTCTGTTGCAGAAACGGTTTCAAAATGCAGGCCCTAAACAATTTCTATTCTTTACATTTTTAATGTCATATGTTAATCAACCATTATATACTTTCTAATTAACTCACCTGGCTTCTTTTAAATATTTTATTTTTTGTTGAATATTGTTTTTCAAATTTAATCAGGTATAATTTTTTATTATTAATATTATAGGCTTCTTCTAGGGTGCACAAGGGCATGTGGTTTGTGCACCATGCGCAAGCTAGTCAACATCGTTAGATTTAGTGATAGAAGAATTAAGGGTCTAGATGAGTTGTTACTAATTTGAAGAGCACCTAAGAACTCCCTCACACAATCCCTCTCACCCCAAACCCATATCGGATTCCTGCTTCTTCATGGACCACTGGCCAGATCCTCCGTTCGACTCCTCCAAGTGCGTCGTTTCCTAGTTCTGAGGGCCGCTGGTGCTCATGCAACGACAGCGACGCCACCACCCTCGATGGGGCCCCTCCAGGGGCCCTAACCTTATCGTCAACGACAGCGACGCCACCACCCTCGGGATCGAGGCAGTGAGGAATTCAGAAGCACATGCTTGATTTGAAGACCGACTTGCGAAACGGGGCTTTCATGATCGAGATCTAGGGTTTCTCACCCCCTTACCTCCCACATTATTCCTTTCCACAGCTCTTGTAAAAGAAACCAACGTTTTCGGGTCACATTGATTCTCTTCCTTTATGGGTCCCTCTAAAGCTTCAGAATTTATCGCTTTCAGCTACCAAGTCGCCATGCTCAAGCAATTCCTGAGCAAACTTCCCCGCAAGACCTCGAAATCCGAGTTGGACGAGTCGTGCCGAGGCGACTCGTCGTGCTCGAGCGTCAGAGGAGGTGGTGGGGTCTCTGGTTGCTTTGGGACCCGTGACGGTGGTTGCAACCGCATTTGCCATTTTGCTATGGTGACATTGAAATTTTCCTCTGTCTACCTCCACCTCCGCCCCACCTCCTCCTCCTGCCACAGAAAGCCATCGAGGACGTCGTCATCTTCGAACAAATGTTAATTAAAGCTTGTCGTCGTCTTTGGGCCAAGATTGGGGATTTTGAGCTTGCGAGGGTGAATTGCGTTGGAAGATTCTATAACATGTTAAATTTAATTGAATTTATGCATTTTATATTAATGACTGGATTCTCTCCCCACCTTTTTGGTAGTAAAAAAAAAATCAATCGTTTTCATCTTGTTTGTGATAATCAATTAATCATGTTTCACTCATACAAATATGAAACATAGCTTAACATGGTATTTTTATTATTATTGTCGTCGTCAATCGTCATCTTCTTCTTCTTTAAAATAGGAACATTTAGATGTGAAGAAAGAATTTTCAACGCAGAAGGTTCCCTCACGAGAGGATTGTTATAGATCTGCTTCGTGGAGGAAGTGGAGAGTGTGGTCACGAATACCACTGTTGGGTTCGATGTTGATCGCTTCTCGCCGGAGAGTTGCACAGTGAGGGTTTTGGATTCCGATGCCTCGCCAGAGATAATGGCAGTGGTGAAGTCGAGTGTTTTGTCTGATGGGTGTTTTGATAAGTTCAGTGGGAATAAGAGGAAGAAGAAGGGTGGTGGGAGGGATCCAGTGATGGACAATTATGTGCACCTCAGTTCTCATCTCACCATTCAGTTTTTTTATAAGATCTAATGGTTATTAGTAAGCTTGTGCATGGTGCACAAACCACAAGCCTTTGTGCACCCTAGAAGGCGCCTTTAATATTAAAAATTATTACATGTAATTAATATGATACAAATGTTTATGGTCCTCGTAAATGGTGGTAGAATAATTGGGGAGGGGGACAATAGTAAAAGGTAGCTAAAAAGATAGTAGTATATCATATTTTTGGATTAAATATTGGAAGATATTGACTATATATTTTTTCTAACATATTCTTTATAATTAGTTTAAATAAAAAATAAGAAGAATAAAAAAATCAAAAATAAAATTAGAACCAAAGTCACAATTAGTGTAAATGGAGAATCCGAGTATCTATATCAACCCTTATTGATAGTTGAAATTCACATTGATTCTTCTACTTTGGGAAAAATCTCATCAAGTGGACTTTACATGCATGTCATCCAATAATCACTAAATTTGATTGGAAGTGAGACAAAACACGTGAGTACTCGGTTATATTTCCGAGTTACTATAGTAACTTGAAAGGTTATCATGATCATTTGACACCAAAGTCAGAAAACATTGATCTTGCAACTGTGCCAAGTGCCAACGTTTTGAGTTTGGTATAGATCAGTGTCGATGCTCTTGCAATATGCTAGCAATGCAACGAGTGGGATATGTTTGTTTTGGAATCAAGTGGCTGCAAAATTAAGGCGAAAAATCATGTGGTCCAAAACAATTTTAAATATCAAAGTCTTTTTTTCTTCATGCAAATGGCCTAATTGGGTCCACCGATGCATTGCATGGCTTTATTTTAAAGTTTTAAACTAAACATATATTTAACCAACTATTTATAATCAATAAATTACTTTGTGATCATCTATGATCTAAATATAAACAATTCTTATAAATCTCATATTTTTTTTCAAAAACTTTTATATATTAGATATCTAAATAATTTTGTATATAAATATTTAAAAGATCATCACACACACACACACATATATATATAGGATCCATGTCTCCATGCATGACATAGATCGTCGATGTGCCAATTTATTTTACATAGACAAGTCGTATAGTATGTGGCTGATTTTGAGAGGGGATTAATATATAATAAAACAAATTAACTCAACCCCTCTCTTAGATATTTATCAAAAAAAAATCCCTCTCTTAGATACCCAATGATGACCACCTGTGCTGTGTGTATCTAGTTGAGTTGGTATTTCCGTTTTTATATAAAAAAAAAACTAGTTTTTTTAGGGAAAAAAGACGAGTTGAGTTGGTACTATATTTTTTTTAATATCTTTTCAACAAACAAATACTAAAATTGGGACCATATTCTACAACGCCGCCGCCCAATTAATTTTTTTGGAAATTAATTAATTATTATGCATTTTATATATATATATATATAATATAATAATGCTTATTAAAAAATTAAATGCGATGGGAAAGGAGGATGTACTTTTTTTGGGTGAACTGTGTGGGGATAACCCCAACAGAAAGGATATACGTGTATTTCATCTAAAAAAAAAGCAAGGATGTACGTGTAATTAAGTTCCAAAATTGATATATTCTACTATGTCCGGACTCACTTTTAAACAAATAAAAAATTAAATATAGTGGTCTAAAATATACGTAAATCATAAATAATTTTTTCATATTTAATAAACTCTTTTTCACAAAATACAATTCACTTAATGTAGATTTTAATTTTAATGACTTTTTTTAAGGACAATTTAGATAATAAAGTTTATTTATTTGATAAAATCAATAAAATTAAATGTTATTTATTAACTTTCTTAATTAACATAAATTAATTTTTTTTACTTATATATAAGTCGAGAGGAAGTATTACACTTTAGTGAAAAAGACCGAACGTTTATAATATTGTGATATATATTCTTAAAATAAATATTGAAAAGAAAGGAATTGTTTGATCTCTGGACTAAATATTAATTCGTGCTCTTTATTAATACAAATTTTTTCGATATATTAAACTATTAATGGTTTAATTATCATAAAAAAAAGGTTTGTTTATTATAAATAATAATATTGTATTTTTCTTGCGTGTATCAAGATAATTAAAGAGTTGATTATTCGGATTGAAAAAAACTTGTCACTAATTAACATTTTATATACTCGCAATTTTTTTTATATATTTTAATCAAAGCAAATTAAAATATTATTATCTACGCAATAATATATATAAATACATAAATAAAATATAAAATAATATATATATATCTCAATTGTAAATTAAATTAAATTTAATGAAGAGCAAACCTAACCTATAGAGACAAGTGTGCCTAAAAGAAAAGCAAAGAGGAAATAAGAGCATTAATTCATTTGATAGCCACACAACACAACCCTCTTGTTCTTCCATGAGCATATGCAGAAACACAATTCACGAGTCCTTGGCAGGAACGAATTGGGGGACCCTTAATATATTTTTAAAATTATATATAAATTACATTTTTATTGAAGAAATTACAATATTGTGACCCTTAATACAATTAGACATATTAATATTTGTTCACTTTTTATTAGATATGTTATGTTTTTGGAATCCATCCTTCTTAATTTAACTAGGTATAGACGTATTTATAAAATGGGATAATTTTTGCTCTTTAATTTCTTTTAACATTTAAAACAAAATTTTCTTTCAACGGTGCCCTCTACTCTTTGCTAAGATTGGTGGTTGGCCTTACATGAGGTATGCATCTCTTAATTTAAATTTATTATAATAAAAACAAAAACAAAATTTCTCTTTCATTAACGATTTCTTCCTCACAATGCCAGGAATATTCATTAAAGACAGTGGAATGTAGGCCAAAGCAAATCATTCTGCGATTTTCAGCATTAAAAACTCAAACCAGTCTCAACAAATTGGAAATAATAATTATTTGGAAAACGATTGCCCAGACAAATAATAATAATCAATTAAGCACGGGGACTGGATGATGGATCCGATTCCATACAAATGGAGTAAAAATCTTAAGTATGCTGTATGCAGTACGCACGGAGATTTTCCTGGTTACAAAAAGCAAAAATTAATTATACAAATATAAAATATATAGACCACACGAAATGTCACATATAGGCCCACAAAATGATCACAACTAAGTATTTTAATTTGCAAAAAACAGTCCATGACCCAGTAGGGTTGGCTAAGTAAACTACAAATGTCATTACATTTGAATTTAATTATTACTCCATATGTATTGTACATCATATCTCATCGTATATATAAAAAAAATATTATTGCAAAGTGACACTACTATAATAAAATGAGATTGGATGTCTGTGTAAAAAAAAAATTACACTATCAATATATATAGTTATTAGATTTTTAGCATTTATGTTATATATTTCGTATTTGATGTATATTAAAAATGAAATAAAAAAATCGATGCATTATTTTTAATTCTATTAATAAAAGTGAAACATTCTATCAAAAAAAAAGTGAAACATTCTATTCGTATAAATTAAAATAGTTTTAAATCTTTATAATGAACCATCTTCAGTACAGTTTTCTTAATTAATTATTAAAAATTCCTAAAACATTAGATGCATTTAATTTTTTAAAATATTTTTAAAAACCTATAACATTATTCTTATAAGTGATCCTAGCTACATATATACAGTAATCTCAAACTCATATATGCACTCAAATTACGTTCCTACCTCACAAGTCACAACGACAACGTAATCTTTTTTTTTTTTTTTTAAAAAAGGCAAGAGAGTTGGCATGATCAATAATCCGTAACGAAAATCAAGGATGGTATGGCCTATGGAGTTAAGCATTAGCCGAGAGAAGTCAAAAAGAACAGATGACATGCTGCTGATTCGTAGGATATGTTTGGCTCTAGTTAGAAAGAAACGGCTCAGAATGAAAATTAGGCCCTATATTAATTAGTTAAAACCTAGTATTAGCTTACGTGTGACAAAGCATAAAAAGGCAACTAGCTAGAGTTAGACATAGGGTTGTTTGGATTGACTTATACAGAGTTTATGAACACAATTTATGATTGGTTTATAAGTTATTTTGGGCTTATCTTTGATAAGCTACCTAGAGTAGCTTATCAAACCAGCTTATGACTTATATGAAATAAATTTCACTATATTTTTTCTTCGATTATAAAAATAACTTATACAATTTATGCCATAAACTATAGAATAAGTTGTTATCCAAACAAGGCCATAGTGTACTGCGGCCGAACACCGACAGAAAGTGTATGGCTATGATGCCGTACGTGCTATATATTCGACGGCTAGCCTAAGCCTAACAGAGTTTCTCGTGACATCATTTCAATAGTGACACCTTAATTTTACCGATGGTTAGTTAATAGTTATTCGATTGAGCAATAATACATATATATCCCAAAAATATATCCACCAATTCACTATCTCTCATTTTTTTCTATCTTTCTCTAATTATCACATCACTTATCACATTATTTTATCACTTTTCTGTCATCTCACTTTATCTCTCTCTAGTGATATACATCCCATGGGATGTCTACCCATCTTTGTTCTATTCGATTTTGGCTAAGTTTCTGATATTATTTTTTTCTGATGATTGGCGGGTATTGCAGTAGAATATATATATTTTTGTTTAGGAAAGGAGAATGGGATAAGTAACATGCAAATAAATGTCTCATGGACGGTGAAATTGAGAGCTTTAACACACACAATGTACTTGATTACCTCTTAATTACTTTATTATGTCTTACATATATATTTATTGTTAATTATATATTTGATGTGGAGGTAGCTACACACACGCACATACAGTATATATTAGTGTACGCGTCTAAGAGGATATTTCAATAGTTAAATATCATTTTTAAAACTAAATTTGCAACTGTATGTTTTACGAAAGGAAAATAAATCAAGACCTTGTTTTTTGACTAGAATACCTTATTTAATTTCTTAATTTGTTTGATATACATTGAAGGACATTTGTTTTATATTTAATTTCTTTATTTGAATATATTAGAAAAAGACGTGTGAAGCTCAAAATCTAAAAAAGAAAAAAAAAATTAAACTGCATAAATCTTATTAGGGGATAATGATATATGCCAAAAATATAATTCCTGGAAATATATATATATATATAGTCGTATATCAATTCCTCAAAACCTGTATTGTTCTCGTGTAGATTGACTGTGTCAAAATTTCGTGGTGATTATATTTGAAATTAAAATCATAATAAGTTGCATAATGATTTAAAACGTGCTTCCAGGTATCCGGGAAAGTTTGCTGCTCTATTTTATCTTGTGAGATTTATCTTCCCCGGGAGTACACACATTATCAAAGAAATTGTTGTAATAATTGTAACAAAAATAAAATTCCACTTCGTGCTCTTGCCGCGGTCTCGTTTTCGATCGCGTCACTGTCTACAACTGGCATCCCTTTATTCCTCTTAATTCTCTATTAATTGTTTGCTCTTTTTGGGTCTATATCTGTTATTGTCCTCATGGCTCTCCATTGCACTGTCAAAACAAGGGCCATGCACTCCTTGTCAATTTAGTAATTTTATTAGTCGATATTTTTAATAATTTAGTCAGATTTTTGACCCATTAATTTTTTTTTACAATAATAATACTCGTTAATGTAAAAAATTATTCGTATCTTCTTTGAAATGTTTAGTTATATATTTTTTTGGAAAATTAATTACATCCATCTCTTGTGAGATATGCTTAAATAGCTAGCACATACACTCTATTCTTACAACAAACACCACTTTTATTTGTTGAGGAAACTGCATATACTTATATATTATCATATTTAGCTCAAATGAATAATATTATCCTATCTATTTTGTAAAATAGAGTTTTTAAAAGTAATTTTAAGATCTGAGTACAATTAAATTTAAAACCAACAATCCTTGGATAAATAAAAATAAGGCAACCGTTAAATGTACCTTTAAAATTGTACATTTAAACCTATCGATCGAGTTGATTCGCTGGGTTGGAGGCTAAACAGTTTGACCCGCTTGGCCCAACCCGTTTTGTTACTCATAGATTTTTCAATTGAATTATTGCCTCGCATAATAACAATTTTAAAAACAACAAAGACTTTAATATTTTATTTTTGAATTTTGAAATGAAATATTATCATCAAAATAACAACCACAAAATGAGCATAGATTTTCAGATTTTAATTAAATTTTGAATTGAACTATTGCCCTTCAAATTGACAACTTTCAATTTTGAATTTGAATTTTAAATTAATGTGAATTATTTTTTAGTTATAATAATTTTTCTTTTTTTTGGTAGATAATTATTTTAGTTATAATAATTTTTCGACACAACTAAAATATTAAAAAGTTTAAATTCGTAAATATTTCAAAATATATCATTTTTCACTTTTAAAAAAATAGTAAAAATATATAGACAAACTTTACATGACATATCATGATATGTATTTTGCATAAAATATGAATTTTATTACTAGAATATAGTATTTAGTTTGGTTTACTCATTCTATAATATATTTTATGCCTCAAATAATATTCCCATGCGTTGTTCCGCTAACAAACAAATCCTATAAATCTCCCGAGGACGACACCAAATTTTCAGCCAGCAATTCATTCGTCGTATATCTCAACAAACCCTCTTTCTCTCCTCTCCCCTTCTCCGTTTCTTTTTGCGGTGATCAATTTTTACAAATTCAGTGTTTTTTGTATTCGTTGTGGTTGGGAGGGGCTGTGTATGGCAGTGAGATTATCATCACTATCAGGGAATGAGGTATCCGATCTGTGTCTTGGGAAACCCGCGCTGAGGTCCCTCTGTGTCACCGACGCCGTAGCCGACGCCCTCTCCGCCCTCAAGAGGACCGGCGACACCTACCTCAGCATCTGGAACTGCCACCACTCCCTCACCCGTGGCGGCGACACCAACACCGACCACAACAACAAGAAGAAACGAGAAATCGAGAGGGAGAAGGGGGATTCGATCGATTGCAAATGCATCGGCAGGGTTTGCATGGTCGACATCATCTGCTTCCTTTGCAAGCCGGAGAATCTCTCCTCCCCCGCCACCGCCCTTCGCTCCTCCGTCTCCCTTCTCCTCCCCGATCTCGACCCCAATTCCCCCCTCGTCCAACACCTCCAACCCAATGCAAGGTTCTCCTTCTCCCTCTCTCGTCAATTTCCATGACTAAATTACCCCCTCTCTCATTTTTATGTGGCTCTGTTTAATTCCGAGATTTTTTATTTATTTATTCGTGGTTGACTCTGTAAATTAAAATTAAAATATCAACGGCAAATCTCTTATGTTTAATATTAAAATTGATACGTGGTGATTGATTCCCGTTTAATTACACCTTTGATTACGACTTTTCGTTCCGTATTTTCTGAAACCGCCTTTACAAAAAAGGAAGCAAAAAGCGATTTCCGCTTTATCGTTTTCATTTAATCGATGTTACGGAGAAGCAATTTTAGCTGAATTGGATTTTGATGTGTTTACATTATTACAATTGCAGTTTATTGGAGGCTATAGAGGCGATGTACGATGGGGTTCAGAACCTGGTGATACCGATACGCGATGAGAATGAGAATAACAAGAGGTCAAGGAAAAGGGGCAATACTATTGAAGCTTTGGACACGGGGAACACGCACAACTACTGTTGGCTAACCCAGGAGGACGTGATTCGCTACCTCCTCAATTCAATTGGGGCGTTTTCCCCTACACCGGCAAGCCCAATCAACACGCTCGGCGTCATCGACACGCTGAACCTCTTCGCCTTGTACTACGACGACCCAGCTTCCTCCGCCTTGGACCTCCTCGCCGCCTCCTTAGTTCACCAGTCCTCCGTCGCCGTCGTCGACGCACAGGGCAAGCTCCTCGGCGAGATCTCACCCTTCATGCTCAACTCCTGCGACGAGGCAGTTGCTCCCGCCATGGCCACACTCTCCGCCGGCGACCTCTTGACCTACATCGACTCCGGCGGTCCACCGGAGGACCTCGTGCAGCTCGTCAAGGAGAGGCTTCAGGAGCAGAACCTTGGTGCGGCCATGGAGTTGCTCGGCGAGGAAAGTAGTATTGTTCTTCCTTCTTGGCCGTCGTTTTCGTCGACGAGTTCCTCCGATGAGGACTTTTGCTCCTCCTCCTCCGGGAAGAATTGGAAGCTTGGAGGGTACTCGGCGAGGGTTGTGAGGAGGTCGGAGGCGATCGTGTGCTACCCTTGGAGCTCATTGGTGGCGGTTATGATTCAGGCACTAGCACACCGTGTCAATTACGTGTGGGTTGTACAAGAGGATGGAACCTTGACTGGGATTGTTACATTCCAGGGCATGATGAAAATCTTCAGAGAACACCTCAAACTGTGCTAGTCGATTGCAGAGAGGTGAAATAAGATTACACGGTTGTTTCTGCTCTGCTGCCTACGCAATCACATTTGTTCTTTCTTCTCAAATGTGGGGTATTATTGGGAACAAACGTTCCTTCTTTTCTGTTTCGTTTCTTACGTGCGTGTGGGCTTTACGAACGTTTTGACTTTTTCCTTTTAGGGAATTGGTATATACACCACAAAAAATTAGCCATATACCTCACTTAACTATAGAAATTTCTAAAATACTCTCTATTTTTACGTATATTTCGGAAACTGGAGTTTCCGAAATGCAATTTTGTATTCCGGAAACTCCAGTTTCCGGAATGCAAATTTTTTGAATTGTGGGGTATATTCCGGAAACTAGTTTCCGGAATGCAAATTTGTATTCCGGAAACTCCAGTTTCTATACAATTTGTATTCCGGAAACTCCAGTTTCTGAAATGCAATTTTGGATCCAGTTTCCGGAATGCACGTGAATTTTGAGGGTATTTTTGAAATTTTAGCATTAAGTGAAGTGTATGTCTAAAAAGTGTGGGGTGTATTTACCATTTTCCTTTCTTTTATCCCTTTGGGGATAGTGATGACGTGGATATTTTTTTTTTGGTAAACAGACGTGGATATTTTTTGTTTTGTTTTGTTTGTCACTTTCTTTCTTAAAATGAATTATTATATTGATATTTGTGATTAATTAAAACGTGACCAAAGTTCAAGTAGACTACTTTGAAAAAACAGCACAGTATGAGCACCCACAATAGATTACCTTTACATTGAGATTCTATAAATTTAAGTATGTTATTCAAGTATGTTAGCACAGTATGTTATTCATTTTTATTTTTTTAAATTTAAGTATTCTATAAATATTTCATCTCTCTAACTCATCATCTCTATTTTTTTTAAATGGACCCGGCATTATTCCCACATTACTTATTTTATTTTTTAAGAAATGCAACATGAACCACATAGTGTTTATAGGAACTGGTGCTTAACGAAGCACATAAGTATCTTTTTTAAAAATGCACTCTAATGCATAATGCATGAGACTAAATATGCATGAGAATAATTGCACTTTAACTTGCCCTTTCTTTATCTGATTTTGATAGAGAATTTCAAATGTTATTTAAACAATTGGTATTTAAAAAAGTTTTGTTTTTACATCCCTAGAGTGTATAATAACACCAAAGGATGAAAGAAAAATTAGAAATGGAACATGAAAAAAGTAAGAGACCAGATAAATGAAAATAGAGGTAGAGAAACAGAAAGAGATGTAAATTGTGTGTAAAAATTGAAGAGTGAAGGAGTTGTTGTATTGCTAAAAGCTCAGCCAAATGTGAACGTTATTATACTTGAAAACGTATAAAAGTTTGAAAGACCGTTTAAAGTTGCAGATGTTTACGTATTGCATAATTTAAGTAGAGGAGTGATCAAATTACACCGGTGTAATACTTTGGTCAATGTTACACCGCTAATAACTCTTTAGCGGATAATTATATTCTAAAACACACTGTTAGATTAAAAGTTATTATCATATAGATCATTCCTGTAAAATTTCACATCAATCTAAAATTGTTTGATGTGTCATTGAGATATGTCAAAATTCATACACTTTAAAAGACATTAATCTTGACATATCTCAATGACACATCAAATGATTTTAGATTGATGTGGAATTTTATAGGAATGATCTACATGATAGTATCTTTTAATCCAACGGTGAGTTTTAAAATATAATTATCCGGTGAATAGTTATTAGCGGTGTAACATCGTCCAAGAGTTACACCGGTGTAATTTGATCCCTCCTCATTTAAGTATTTACTAAATTGTATTAGGAACAAAGAATTGCAAAAAATTGCAGATGTTTACGTATCATATAATTTATAATTTAAGTCTTTACTAAATTGTATTAGGAACAAAGAATTGCAACTACTCCTATTAACAGAATTAAAAGGAGAAGAAGAAAAAAAAACTATAGCAGCAAAATTTAGGGTCTGTTTGACTGTGTTTTGATTTTTTATTTTTTAAAATTATTTTATAAAATAGTTTTGAGGAATTGTTTTTCAGAACATAAATCAATAAAAACTTATTTGGAAGTATTAACTCAAAAACAATTTTAAAGACAAAAAACCAAAAAAACCCATTTGGTAAATTTATTTTGAAAACATGTTTTTAAAACATAAAAATAGAAAACCCGCTTGATCTATTAATTTTAACTTTTTCATGAAAAAAACTTTTTGAAAAAATAAAGAAAAAATAGATATTTTTTAAATATTAACAATAAGATCACAATCAATCATATTAAAAACTTGTTGTAAATAAATTGTTTAAAGTTAAACACAAAATGCCAACGCAGAAGGAAATAAAACAAGAAATGCAAACTTATCATAAAAAAAAAATAATGAGGATGAACTTACAATAGATTAAATGAAATAAAAGTATAGATATAAAACAATCAAACTAAATGAAGAGCATCTTTCGGTGATATTTTGCACTAGGAATGTATAACTTGGGATTATATTTGCCAGGAATGAGGGAGCTTGCTCCCTCTTTGTTCATCAAAAAAAAAAATTTGCCAGGAATGCTTATCCTCTGCCGTCCTACTACCTGTCTTCCCCAATAGATATATAATAAATCGTTGTGTGTGATAAATTTGATAAACTTTTACTGTTTCAAATTTTAATGTTATTCTGCTCCCTCATAACCACAGTCATCAGGATGATCATTCACTCATTTAACAGATCCGGAGAAGAGCGATGCTTGAGGGTTGAGAGGAGAATGAAAATGACGATAACATTTAACGTTCCTCAAGATGCTCTTGACAGTTCCACACTGCTTTAGCGTTCTATTTTTTCTCATCATAATATTTGTTTTCACTTATTTACACATATGTCATTAATGAGAAAACATCTCTTCTCCATATTTCCTTGATTTCAGAGTAGAAAAAGCGAAAGTGAAAACCGAAACAGTTAATAGTTGTTCCTGTTTTTTAGTTTTTAAAACAATAAAATTGGAAACAGTTTTGAAAAATAGTTTCTAAAAAGAAGTCACCCAAACAGATATTTTTGTTTTTAAGTTTTTAAAAACAAAAAACTGTTTTTAAAAAGAGTAATCATACAGGGCCTTATTCCTCGACAAAACAGATTTTGATGGGAAAACATAACCTAGAGGATATGATAAGACAGTAATGAGTTCCACCAACGCAATGGTATGATATGATATTTGCCAATTGTTAATTACGAAGTGCTGCTTTCATTACAGATGGCATTAGCATATACTGCGTGAGAGATTCGGATCCCTTTGAAATGCCCCGTTTAATTTCTAGGAATGAAATGAGCATGAAAGCTACGGGTGCAACACAACTTGATTTGCAGAAGCAGCATTAATTATTGCACATATTACTCTGGTAAAACCTTTTTTTTTTGTAAATTTCTTTCACTTAAGCCAGCTTAGCTACAATAAAAACTTATGAAAAATAATCACGATTTAATATTCAAATAATTTTATTTTTTAAACAAAACATGGACGTGATTGATTTTAAACACACACGCAAAGACTAGTCATCCTTACTCGTATATGACTGCTTCTACGATTAAGCTTTATTATTAAAGTCAACGGCTCTCATTTTTCACTAATTAAGAAATCTGATTCAGCAAAGCATAGGAATAGCATTGTGCCTCAATTTACTTACGAATGCAATTTCCACTTTCGGAAACACTTGTATAAAAGTGTTGGCCAAATCCTAGAATATATATAATTTCCTTTTTTAAAAAAATGAAATGGAGTTGAAATTACATGATTATTAAGTCCGCTTCACTTTAATTCTTATATATTCCAATAGCATAACTGCTTGCATAATGCCGGATGAAAATTATAAAACGATAATGCATCCTTCCTGAACCTCTCTATTTTTGGTCAAAGATGGGCGTTTTTGGTCAGGCTTCTTTTTGGGTCAGTTTTTGGTCAGGCTAGGAATAGCATGTTATGTATAAAATGGGCTTTGGATTATTTTGTGGTCCTGGTAGTGGTAGGACAATACCTGATTGTTATTCCCAACATTAATTCCCCAAAATTTATTTTGACCATAAAAAAAAAATTCCCCAAAATTTATGTTTCCACTAGACTGGGCCCTGCCTATGTGATGAAAACTGCAATAGAATAGAAGTATAGAAACCCGGGCACGGGCGTGACACCAATATTCCAACTTATTTTTCCAACTTGAGTCAGGACCCAAAAAAAAAGTCAGGCTTGGTATTTCATCATGGGTGTTGATAAATACACCTCCATAATTGGTCATCCATTTCACTTTAAACTTAAAATTCTAAAATTATTCTTTCTTAATATCACGTTTTCTTTTTTGGAATCGCAAAATTGCATATTTTTCAAAAATTCGAGTTTCCAAAATGTAATTTTTTTATTCTAGAAACCTAAATTTTTGAAATATATAAAAAGTCAATTTTTCACATGCTCTCCCAGCTCTTTACCACATGAGCTATCCATTGGGGTGCATAAGGTGCATGTACATATATCAATAAATAATCATCAATCAATAAATAATAATAAATAATACAATGACAATGAGGTTCTTTCTTATATAGTACGATGACACTGGGTGATGGTATGGCGAGTTGGACACCGCCTAATCTATTTTCAATGAATCTAATCTTTACATCCCCGAAGTTCTACCTCCTCCCAACACAAGCCCCACCCACTACGTGTTGACTTAAATATCCCTTTTGTTTCACCGATTATCAACGGGACTAGATTTTCTTAGGGGATAAATACAGATAAATATTGTATTTTTGAATTTGTTTTTCAGGTATAAATCCTAAATCTTGTGTATTCTACCAATATTGCATTGGTCTAAGTGGTATTGGGCTCATATCTCTTAAGCAATGTCTCAAATTTGAGCTTTATAGATAGAAAAAAATATGATTGAGAGAGAAGACTCCACTAAAGATGGTCAACATGGTTACCAAAAAAATCTTGTGTATATTGTTAATTTCAAATTATCATTGATTTATAATATATGAGGTTTTCGTAAACTCAAGAAAAAAAAATATATGACATAAATATAATCGGCAAAATTTGTAGCCCATTAGTTGGCTATATATTAATAATTTCATCTTTTAACAATACTAGTAGCATGGATAACAAGAATACAGATTCCGCAACAATTATCATTAGAAAAGAAAAAGTAAATTTATGACATCCTATAATTTGAGGTTGAAACTCACTTCACTTTATAAGGTGGGTTGCCTTATTACGCGGCGTTACCTTGAAGAAAATTATAGTGTTGCGTGCTTCTAATAGTAACAGTACTGAAGATCATAACACTTTAATCAATGGTCACCGTTACTAATCATTGTTTTATCCTAAAACATTTGGTTGGTCCTATATTCCCTTTGTTTGTTACTACTACCATTTGGTATGAACTATTTTTTCCCCATAAAATATGGGACCTCTTCTTAATTATTTACAATAATTCAAAATAATTCAGCAACTTATGAGTTAGACTGTTAGAACCACTAGGTGGGCAAACTCTGTTTGGCAGCTCATTTAACATTTTTTAAATCATGTCAGTTTATATACAAATTTAAAGTGGGGATCGTATGTGATAGTTTTTCAATTTAAAAGCAGCTGTCCAGTTAGAAATGTTATCGGTTTGAATAAGTTATTAAATTCCCTTTTTTTTTTTACTCCTGTTAAATGTCTTTAGATATAAAATATAAAATACAATACGATAAAAATATAATATTTTATTAGAATAATATCTGAATAGATATTTGCTTAGAACTCTACTTATAAGAAAATAGAAATTTTACATCAAATATTGTACTATTGTTGAAAAAGAAAAATATATTGGATTAAAAGATAAGAATCGTAAATTCATGAACTTGTTGACTTGACGGTCATGAAGCGGCAGCACGCCTCAATTGTTCTTCTTATCTTGTGGGTTGAAATATTAACGTAATGAATATCCATATATGGACACTCTTATAGTGTTTTTTTTTTTATCGGAAGGAAAATAAACTCTTATAGTGTTATCTTACATTTTTAATTTCCTTTAATCTATCTCTTCTTGTTTTTCTCTTTTCTATTTCTTCCTCTCTAAATGTAGGCACTTATTTGAATGTTTACAAAACATTTTTCTAATGTATTGATATAATTTAACCATTAATTCTTTTATGGGGTGGATAAATTTCTTTCTGCTCTTATTTTTGACGGGAATTTTTCTGCTCTTAATAGGACAAACAAGAACGCATCATGTTTAATCAATAGGGAATGTTATCTTTTTAATATTTTTTTTATTAAGTGAACTTTATACTAGTTTCACTAAACAATAAGTTAAGTCAAATTATTTAATGAAAATATATAAAATTCACATGATAAAAAATATATTAAAAATAAAAAAAAATTGTGGCTATATCATGATTAATATTGTAATAGGTGCTAGGTAACTGGTTATTGTTGGCTGTTGTGGCAACAAAATCATGGGAGCTATTTTCCTTTATTTCATGTATATAATCATTCACATATATTGTCTATTACATTTTGTAGATGCAATCAAGAGAAAAGAGAGGTGGAGCCTCCTTAATCGGTTAATCCTTTCTATCATGAATGACAAATCTTAATTACTGGACAAAAAAGAAAGAACGTACGGTAGATCTGATTGGCGTTTTTATGAAGGATTTGCATTAAATAATAATGGCCTCTTTTGTGGTCCCTTACAATAGTCGAAGATGAATCTTTTGAAATTTCTATTGAAAATAATTGTGATTAATTATGTCCAATAATTACCAAATGTTCATGGATTTTGATATGATATTGTGTCAAAGTTTAGTAGCAGATTCGTTCAGTTCTATTTTCCCTTGCCGTAAACCTTGAGTCTTATAATATACATTAGAATTAGAATACTATAACGTGGGAGAGTTCATGAATTTATCACATTCAACCATTATATATTAGAATTTCTTTTAGGGCGTCCATCACAATACTAAAAGTTATACATATAAAATCAGTTTATATAAACTTTTTTTTTTACGTTTTTTATAGAGGGGAAAAGGTTGAAATAAAATTGCAATTATAACTATGAAAATTTTGTTGTTTATATGAAGGGGAATGGTGTAAAGAAAGGGGCGAGTGCCTACAAGATATTCCAATGTTTATTGTTGGCTCCAATGAAGTAATACTAAAAAAGATTGTGACTACTTACAAAGCGTGTAACTCCTTTTTATATAGATATCAAATGCGAGTGTGATAGTTGTGTCTATTTAGATTGAAGTCATTCACTACCCACATGATGTGATTGACACTCAAATGGTCATCAATATTTTAGACCTTATAAATGTGGACGACTGGAAAAACCTTCAAGTGTGAAAGAGTGATACTCTCAAATAATCATGAAATATAATTATATATGTTTTTAGGAGAATATTCCAAAACGATGGGAGATGTACATATCTCCATTCATATCTCCAGTAGAGATGTCAAAGTGTACTAATCTTGTCCGTTGTTTGAGATGTACAACTTACAATTTTTGTCAATTTTAGTGATGTGTTAATTATCTACTATCATATTTTACCTTTAATCATCTTATCTTCCATCACCTTTTCGTGCCACTTGGTTTGGTACCTATCATCTACATCTACATATAACTAATAATAAAGTTTCTAGCTAGATCATACATCTATTGACAATCAATTTCATTTTTCTCCCATTTCTAATTCGAGTAGAAAGAATTATAAATTGATTATTTTAACAATGGAATAACTATATACTAGTTGTTTCATTATTGTCTTGAGAAATGTGAAAAATAATAAAAAGTAGTAAAAAAATGGGGGGAAAGTGATGGGATGGCAAAATTGTGAATAGATAGGTATGGATGGGGAAAGATGGGAGGGAGTGAGGGAATGCGTAGCCATCAACGGTGCGTAGAGAAAAAGCCACCAAAGCCAAAAAAACAAGGCAAAGTGGATAAGACTGTCCTCACATATTCATCCACGAACTCACTACATAATAAAATAATAATGATATCTAAGGGCACGACGCCACGTGTCCACCTCAAAACCTTTTTGAAGAAGAAGAGAATAGAAGAAGGCCTAGTGGAGCTACTACTACTGCTAAAGTCGTAGAGAGAGGAAGAGAGAACAAAAACAACAAAAACAAACTAGAGCGAGAAACTATGGAACTTTGTCGTGGGTTTAGAGTTTAGAAAAAGATTGTGGTGGTGTTGGCTTTTTGATTGAGAAGTTGTTTCATCTGGGAGTGGGAGATATGTACATAGCTTCTTCCATGGGAAGGTCTTTCAAGGAATCCCTCAAACTGCTTGAAGCTGATATTCACCACGCCAATACCCTGTCAGTTTTCTTCCCCACCCTTTTTCTTCCATCACTCCTTTCAATTTTCACATACCCTTTTTAAAAAAGTTAATATTTTTGCAGTTTTGTTTTGAGTGGTAGACACCCTTCCTTTAAAGATTTTATTTTTACGATCATGATCATGAGTGAGACTATTTCGGTTTGGGAATTATTTTTCTGGGGTTTAGCCCCTGATTTTTGTTTCAATGTATTTGCTTTCCTTTCCAGTCAAACATCAAATTTCTTTCAGAAATATGCTGCTTTTATTCCACTGCAAATTCATGGTTCAAGTAATTTTCCATTTTGTGATCATCCATTCAGTGTCTCTATCCTGTTGGTGAGGATTTAATACTACAAAATCCAGCTCCGAACAAACTCTGAAAAGCTTTGGTGGATTTTTTCCCCTGGCTTTCACCTCATCTTTTCTGTGCTTGATACCAGTAGTGGTGGCATATATTTTTTTCTAACTTCTGGTTTTCAATTGTGTGTCTTATACACAAAACTTTGAGAACATTGGCTCTCAACCCCTGTGCTCATGTGGTTATATGAGAAGAAAAAGATAGTTACTTTTTTTTTTTAATTTCATTTATCCGAAATTTTGTTTTGTCATTTTGTGTGTATAGTGACCCGATATTTTTTTTTATCCTTTTGTGCTATGTGGGACATTGTCACTTGTTGGCAGGGGTTTGAATAGACCACCGAGTTACTTGGCTGGCTAGCAAATACTGCATGATGATTTTAATACCAATTTGTTGATTCCTGATCTCTGATAGACTGATATGCAGTGCATTATCTTTCACAGCTAGTTGTGGTTTTAAAGTTATTTGTTGTGTTTGTGATGAGTCTTTAGTGAAATTTGTCTAGAGAAGGTTCAGATAACAGACTTGAGACTTGAGTTCTGAATGGTGTCCTTTCTAAACACTGAAAAATTGAAGTGATAAGTCTTTGGAAGGATGCCTTTACTTCCTCCTCTCCAGTCATTCTTCTTCTTAATATCAGTGTAAAGTTCATCACTTCATGGTGCAATTGGGTGTGTAGGGCGTCAGATTTTCCAAGGGAATATGATGGTGCGTGTCTTCAGATGAGAATGTCTTACAGTCCAGCAGCACACCTGTTTCTTTTTCTGGTGCAATGGACAGACTGCAATCTTGCTGGAGCACTTGGACTGTTAAGAATCCTAATTTACAAGGTTAGTTGTTTTGTTATTTTGGATGTTCATTTTGAACTGAGAAATTTGGTCAAGGTGACAAATTTTCCTCATGCTGCTGCAGGTGTATGTGGATGGGACAACTACCATGTCTACACATGAAAGAAAAGCAAGTATTAGGGAATTCTATGGTATATCTTCCTTTTTTTCCCCTTTAGGCTTTAAGTATGATAATAAATTAGTTTGAATTTTAGTCTATGTGTGAATTGCTGATGTGCTGAAATTCTGTATTGATCAGCTGTCATATATCCCTCTTTATTACAACTTCAAAGAGGTGTCACTGATACTGAGGATAAAAAACAGAAGGCTATGTGCATGGAGAGGTATTGTAAAAGAGATGATGAGGAGCACAGACAACCTTCAGACATAGACATTGAAAGAGAAGAAGAGTGTGGAATATGCATGGAGATGAATAGTAAGATTGTGTTGCCTGACTGTAACCATGCCATGTGCCTGAAATGTTACCACGAATGGTACATTACATCTCTCTCTCTCTCTCTCTCTCACACACACACACATATTCCTTATGTTACGATCATGACTAGTTGATATTAAGAAGTATGAAGTTGTGGGGTTGTTTCTACTTTCTTCTACTTCTTGATTCTTTGTAGCTCTTTAGTAATATGCATTATGATTTCTTTTTATTTGGTTCTGTTTCCATTCCTTATATTTAGTTCTGAATGAGAGTTTCACTATAGTAAATTGTAATCTGTTGAGTCTGCTTGGGTTTTCATAGGTTTTGGATCGGTTCGGTTTGTTTGGATCATAATTGTTTATAACCAAGATAGCTTCTATCATATTCATGACAGATTTTGCATGTATGTCAGTCTCACCACAAGTGACCTGGTTTTAGAATCCTGCGCTTTACTGCAGGTTTGATGCCATAACAGGCACTGTGTATATGTAGGTATGGGTTCTCACTGTTTTGTTATTGCTCTTGAACGTAAACACTCAATTAAAAAGTTGAAGAGAAAGAAATGAAAGTGAGTGAGAAAGAATTGAAGAGGAGCAGTTTGTAACTGGTATTGTTAAGAACAAGTAATTGCGAAAGGGGGTTATCTTGTATATCTCCTAGGTTCTAAGCTATGATGCATGGATGCTCCAAAAATCGGGATGTATCTGTATTGTGTCTGGATCTGATACTGGAACTTGTATAGCATTACGTGTGTGCTCACACGCATGCAGTACTTGCCAATCTCAATATTATTACATAGGATAGGGACTTGGGAGAGGTAAATGCAGGAATCTTTATGTCTACCACTTACCTAGCTCCAATTTTCAAGAATCATATTTTAAATCTTGAGTTGTATTAAACATCTTACTATCAATTATTAACTGTTTGCAATGCAATTATTCCACTTACCCATCAGCTATTATGCTGTTAACAGGATAAGTTGTATTAAACAACTTAATATCAGTAATCTAGTGATGTGCTGGAACTGTTTGCAATGCGCATATCTTATGGTTCATCAGAACCTTACAAATTTCTTGGTTTGCCCTGACATTGATTCTCACCTGGTTGTCTAACCAAAACTCCATGATTGTTTTCTGATTCTCATTTAAATTGGTACTGATATATCTGCTATATATTTTTTTGGTGTTCTCATTCTTTCCTGCCCATGTTTCACTCAGTACATGGAATTGTGGCTGCTGCATCATTACCTCTCAGTGCATGTTCAAATGTTCTCCTGTTTAGTTGAAGGCTGTATGTAATTTGATAAGTTTTTTGCAGGAGAACAAGGTCACAGTCATGCCCCTTTTGCCGTGACAGTCTTAAGAGAGTGAACTCGGGCGATCTCTGGGTATTCACTGATAGTAAGGATGTGGTAGACATGGAAACAGTGACAAGGGAGAATCTTAGAAGGCTTTTCATGTACATAGATAAGTTACCTTTGATCATCCCAGACTCCCTTTTTGACACTTACGACTCTCACCTAAGATAAGTGATTGCAACATACAGGTTTTTCTGTCTAATGTGTTGCTCTTGGATGGGTAGAGTTCCTTTCAATTTAGTTCACATAAACTCCTAATGTAATTCGGTAAATTTAGTTTTTATAGAGTTGCAGTTGCTTGCCTCGCTCGTCTTCCAGAAGTATCCAGCCCAGCCCTGAGTTTACCATGAGTTGGTGAAGTTGAGATGGTTAAAAATTGTATCTAGCACATTTTGTATATCCCTGTACAGATTGAATGAATTACTTACAAAGAGGTTTGCATATTCTGTGCCTCTTATATGATGATTATAAATGTGAATCTCTAGTCTTGAGAAAACACCCCCTCCCAACCAAAACAAATCTTTCATCATGAATGCATTGGATAGAATGTATATTGAATGCGGGTAGTTTATTCATCCAAAGGTTTTATTCAACTGAATAGCTAGGCATAATCTCATATATTAGGCCATATCAAATATAATCAGGAACCCCTTCAATCCAAACTGAATCTGGATGCGAGAGGGCATATTTAGCTAGCAAATGAGTCACTATATTGACATCTCTCTTGACACGAGAAAAAGGTTTTAGAAAGAGAGACTAATTTAATTTGTTTGCAATTTGAAATAATCATTCCAAAGTAAGCCTGTGTTACACTATCCTTATTCATCGCTGAGATGACATTCAGAGAGTTTAACTCCACTTGTAGATGTAGGAAAATAAGCTCTCTAGCAAATTGAAGTCCAAGCCTTAAACCAAGAGATTCTGCAACATGAGTTTGGTAACCAAATTTGTTGTGCCCCTCTAGTGCATGATATGTAGTCTCAATATCATCCCAACATCTTGGGCAAATAGGAATGCATCAAACACCTCTTGTGAAGAGATTGGCTCTGAGAGGGATTGAATTGTGTAAAATTCTCCAAGCCATATGAATGTGTGAAAAAACAAGTGCATGTTATAACATTTAATAGCCGTTTAAATTAAAGATATAACAAAGGTGCATTTAACCAAAAGAGTCTGACAAAAAAAAACATGACACAATTGATAGACAGTGGAATTTCTTGAGTATATTATATTCCAACACTGTAAATATATTTTATTTTATGTATATGTCTAATTATATTTTATCATTTTTTTTACACCTACAATTGGTAAAACCTGTTTATTTATGTCTTTAAAATTGCTTCTTTTAATTTATGTCTCTCTTTCAAAATTGAAGGGATACAATACAAATACAAACGATGGTATGAGAGAAAAAATGACTAAAAATATGTAAATTATGTTGACTAAATTATCTTCATAAATGTTATGTTTAGCAACTTCGTGTTACTAGCTTAGCTTAAAAATGGGCTTAATTGTAGTTTTAGTTTTTGGGCATTGTGATTGTGTGATTTTGGCCTCTAAGTTTTAATTGCGCAATTTTAATCCCAAGTAATCCAATTGTTACAGTTATGTCTCTGTGTAGCCCATTCTTTAACACCAAAAACTTGTACAGCGATTGATTTGACCCTTGTATATAAAATTTTTTAAACGTGTTGTATAACATATGTTACTTGGCTTATTTTGAAAAAAATTTGGGCATCACACACTATGTTAAGGTTGTCCAAATTAGTGTCAAATCAGTCTTTATGTATCAAATTAGACCCAATTATAATAATTGAAATACATAAAGGACCAAAATAACACAATTAAAACCTAAAAGTCAAAATACGTGAGATAAAAATACAATTTTTTTTAGACGGAAAGGACAAAAAATTCAACTAATCCTTAAAATTTCGTCACTTTTAACTCATGTTGTATCTTAATTTTCTGAAACTTGTTAACATCTTTTTTTTTTGGTCACATCTTCTCGAGTCATCATATTATGACCTCTCTTGAGTCTCTTCCTCTTTTGAACCAAAACCACACGCATACCATACGTCTTTTCAAATTTACAATTTTAATCGTCAAAAAGCGTCATAGACCAAAAAAGGGCACAATATTTGAAATCAGAAAGAATAACAATTTGAAAAAAACAAGGAAGAGATATCCATCCAATACACAAAACAAAATTATCAAATTATCAAATTAAATAAAGGGTTAAGATATTTTTTTTAAAAATAGATTGTTGTTTGCTAAATCCAGGGTTGTGGCATCTAAATTTACAGGCTGTAATGTCGGGGACAAACAAATTGTGACCAGTGAGAGTGAGGGTTGTCATCATCATCATCATCTCTCTATTGTTAGCCATTCCCCGTATTGAAGCTCCTCATTCTCATTCTCTGTTTTAATTAATATATATATACATTGTTGTTTCATGAAATGTGCCATGTGAGTGAGAGAAGAGAGAGAAAGAGAAATGGGTAGAGGAGGAGAAGATCGAGAAGGGGTCATGGCTGAGGACTTCTTCTGGTCATACACCGATGAACCCCACGCCACACGACGTCGTCAGATCCTCTCCAAATACCCTCAAATCAAGGAACTTTTTGGCCCCGACCACTCCGCATTCTTCAAGGTATCTTCAACTTTCTCATTGAATCTCGCTTTTTTTCTCTCTCTCTCTCTTCTGGGTTCCCTCCCATTCCTTCCAAATTCAATCTTTCCTCTGTTTATGGGTTTTGGGTTGTCATTCTTATTCTACATTATTCACATTGTAGCTGCTGCTGTTGTTTTATTTCATTGGTAAATTCTATGTTGCTTATCTTGTGTGTATGGCTATTTGGACATTTCGTTGCATTTTCACTTTTTTCTTGTGTTTTTTTTTTTCAATGGATGCCATGTTTCTTCGATTAGTTTGGTAATGTGTATATATGAAAATTAAAATTGAGCCACTAGCGATGGTAAACCTACAATTTAGTAAATTTTGTTAATACCACCTAGCTAGCTAGATCTATTTAGTGCATTTTTGGATGCATGGTGGGGATACCCAAAATTGATTTTGCCTACGTCAAAAGTGATTTTAGTAAAAACTTAGGTGTTTGGGTTTTGAAGAGAAAGCAATTCTATTGCCCAAGATCGATTCTACCTAATGCAAGGATTTATAGCTTTTGTGTTAGGTTGAAAATTTTACTATAAGTTTTATCTCAAACTTGATTTCAGAGTCAAAAAAATGCAAATTTAAATCACTTAACTTCAAACTCAATTTTAACTAAATCAATTTTATATTATCAAGTCAAAATCACTTTAGAAAATGCAAGTTACACAAATCTTTGGAGTCTTGCTTTTGTTAAAGTAGCCCTCCTTCTTATTGCCACACCTGGTTAATATGTATATTTTATGGTTTCATTACTGAGTGGTATTGTTTTCAAAGATATGTACATGGCATTGGATTAGGATAGGGATTTGAAATGTATTTCATGTGGATGTGGATGGATAATATTCTTACTATGAATCTGTTATTCCTATGGTAGGGTGTGTGTTAATAATGATGGTCTTTGAACTTGTGTTGTTGCAGATTAGTGGAGTTGTTTTGCTTCAGCTTGGTACTGCTACATTACTCCGCGATGCAGGCTGGCTGAAGATACTCCTAGTAGCCTACTTTTTTGGCTCATTTCTCAACCACAATCTCTTCTTGGCAATCCATGAGCTCAGTCACAACCTGGCCTTCTCAACCCCAGTCTTCAACCGTTGGCTTGGGATTTTTGCTAACCTCCCTATAGGTGTACCTATGTCTGTAACCTTCCAAAAGTATCACTTGGAGCACCACCGCTTCCAAGGCGTGGATGGCATCGACATGGATATCCCTAGCCTCACTGAAGCACATGTTGTGACAAATGTCTTTGCAAAAACCATATGGGTCTTTTTACAGCTCTTCTTCTATGCCTTTAGACCACTTTTCCTCAAACCAAAGCCTCCAGGTATTTGGGAGTTCGTCAACTTCTCGGTTCAGATAGCGCTCGATGCGGCGATGGTTTACTTCTGGGGATGGAAATCCCTTGCCTATCTCGTACTTTCCACATTTGTTGGTGGAGGGATGCATCCAATGGCTGGTCACTTCATTTCAGAGCATTATGTGTTCCATCCTGAACAGGAGACATATTCTTACTATGGACCTCTTAATCTTCTAACTTGGCATGTGGGATACCACAATGAGCACCATGATTTCCCAAGAATTCCTGGGAATAAGCTTCACAAGGTGAAGGAGATTGCTCCAGAGTATTATGATGGTTTGGCATACTATAGGTCTTGGAGTCAGGTCATTTACATGTATATTATGGATCGAACAGTTGGTCCTTTTAGCAGAATGAAGAGAAAGCCCAGCAAAACTGAATAGATGAGATGCTTCCCATTCATCACGTCATTCCTTGTTTTATCCTTTTTCCTTCCCCCACTTGTGATGGATATTCTTTATAAGCCTCACTTTTGATAATTTTTATATGTAACAGAAGATTGTATTGTAGTTTTTGACCCAACCAGCAGCAAGTCATTTGTTCATTAGCTAACAATTTTGAAAAATATATATTGGTTTTGGGGTTTCCTATTTCCTCCATCAATACATTTTCACATCACGCATGCCCACAAAAAGGAAAAATCTGCAAGCTAGAGAATGATCATGATGAATGCCTACAGAGCACAATCATCGTCATTTGGAGAAATGTTACTAATACATTATTTTTCTTACATACTATAGTAGTGGGTGAATTTTATGCAGATCTCATTAAAATAAAGTGAATTAATTTTTTAATAGGATTTACTTAAAATTTACTCAATAATAAAATGTGTTAAAAATATGCAGTCTGTTTGTTTATGATTATTTTCTATGCAGCTATATAAGTCTCAATGAACCTTTATCAAAGGCTGAAACTTTTCTCTCACTGATCTTCCTTTCTAAATTCTAACCCTCCTCAAGACTACAACAAGCATACCCTTGACTTGAGTGGATATGCCTTTGAACTGGTCAGATTAAAACGATGTGCAAGTGATTCTTGTTCTATTCTTTCCCAACTTGAGATTAGTGAGCTAACTAGCAAACAAGAAATTTATTGCTATCCCCATCTATCTATTTATAGATATCAAAGGTGTTCTCTTCAAGCAGTTAAAGTTTCTTGTTGGATCCCCAGAAAGGTATATTATTGGAGATTGAAAGATAATATTTAAAACTAAATTATTAGCTCGTGATATGAACAAGGGGAATTTCCCATGAATGATACAGAATTGAAGACTTTAAGCAAGTTGTTGCGGTTGCCACCATCATAAACATCCAAACACATGATTCTTTCTCGGTAATGTTTAGCTGCCAACATGGCAAAAACGATGAATTGGTGAATAAGAAAGATTTTTGGAAATGTTTTAGTAAAGGGTTATGCCTTTAGTTGTATTTATATTAACTGTCTAACGTAAGCATGTCCAGTTGCTGTGGTGTAGTGGTTATCACGTTAGTCTTACACACTAAAGGTCCCCAGTTCGATCCTGGGCAGCAACATTTTGTGTTCGACAATTTTTTTCTTCTTATTATTATTTCCATATTTTATTTTTTCAGGCTTGCCAGGCCAGATTTTTCCAGAGGTGGATGCTCCATGATTATGAAAAGGCTAGATTTTAGATTTTTTTTTTCTTTCAGAAAGTTGAAACCCTTTTCGTATTGTGTAAACATTGTTGATATATTAACATCTTTTCAAATTTCGTAATAGGGTAGATATATATTTGCTTTACCGCGTGAACAAAGTTGAAGCCAAATTAGCGTAAGGCCCGTTGAATAGTGAACGTAAACAACGCTATCTAAAAAAAAAAAAGCTTGTTGACCAAAAAAAAAGAAAAGAAACAAATAAGCTATTGACCAAAAAGAAAGAAAAAATAAGCTAAACTACCAAATGTTGGGTTAATAAATAATATTGATGAGAGCGAGAATAGAAGCATTCAATGTAAAAATTTTATAAACTTGTTCTATCTTCCAACAATTTTATAGAAGGATGATGGTTGGTGTGAGTAAATTTCATGATTCAAATTGCGTTAGTCAAGAATGCATTCTATAGCAATTGTGAAGACCAATTCTGTCATCAAAGGGAGTTAAGGATCTATCTAACTTGTGCCAACGGTATCAGCAGACTGAGATGTCAAAAGACAAATCTACCATGAAGAAGAATTCTCCAGTTGCCTTGGACAACAAAAAAAAATAAAAAATTCCCCAGTTGCCAAAGACAATCCATTCTGTCAGATGGTAAAATTTCCAAATTCTCAAATACCAAATTGTTAGACTGTAGTTGTCCAACTACCAAATTTTCCAAATTCCCTGCTTTTACACTCAAGGCAAAAAGGCATAAACAATCATGCTGTTGCCCACAAAATGAACCTAAATCATGCTGATACAAAGCAGGATGCAAGAAAACATAAGTTCCTACAAAAATATAACCTATAAAAGAATGGTTAAAATTAGGTTGTTTATCAGTTTTCACTATGCAGAAGTGCCATGCGTATCCTCAGGCAGGTCAACTGATTCTACGGGTTTTGGCCTCGGCTTCTGAACAGGGGCAGGCTTTGCTGGCCTGTTCGGACAAACTTTTTCGACTTTATCTGGTTCAACATCAAACTGCAACATGCAAGATACACAAATAAGTTATTACATGTAAAGCTTGAATATTGCCTTCAGATTTATGTAGACAAGCAAATTCCTGACATTGTGAAATGCAAAGTAGTATACTTGCAATACGAATTTAACTCGAATAAATCGGCCATTCAACAGTAACAGCTTAATAAATGTGAACACTACTTAAAAGAAAGAGGAAAAAACATATTAATGTGTTAAAAATACTCTATATGCTATAGTTTGATCCTTTTAATTCATCACTTTCAGTTCCCATGGCTTTATATGTGGAATATACTATTTTTTTTATCAGATATGTGGAATATACTATGAATACAGGGAGAATAAATCAACCTTTTTCACTAATTATTTTTCCAAGACTTGTACTGTGAATATACTATAGTTTATATGGTTCCTTCCATTTTCTTTTCCAGATATATACAAGCAGAAAGTTGCAGGCATGGGAAGTCACTCCTTACCCGCAGCGGGGGGATGGGGGTGGGCATATGAAACATGAATATATGACAATTTAAACAAAATTTAGGTTCTTGTGATCGAACTGACCTTATAACCGCAGCCAGATACACAAGCATGGAAACATTCCTGTACAGAAAGGGATTAAACATCATTAATTTGAAAATGAACTAAGTATCTGATCATGAAGAGGCTAGTTGCCACACCAGTGACAATTTTTTTTGCCAAAAAATTGCCAACAGAATACATAACATTTTTCAGTTTTCTGTTTTACACTAGATACAACTATAATTAAATGTCTTGCACCATCATTTTGTCTGCAATTCGTGCACAAAACTGTCTCTCCTACTAGACATTTTAGAAGACAAATCTCAATGCATCTTAGTAAGTTCCATGCAATTTAGGTAAAAAGTTTATTAATCAAGGGGCTGTAATGCTTGCTTTTGAAACTTGATGGGTGTACATTACTACATTGTACAATTTTAAAGTTGATACACAAATTTTGATTTGGACGAAACTTCGAGGTGGTAAATTGTTATTTACCCTAAAAAACTTGTGAGGAAAGAAACCGTTAAAGGAAAACTCTGTTAGAACAAACCAAACCAGCATTGAACTAAGTTGCAAGTTGCAAAATACTGAGAAGGCAACTTGGCGAGTAAAAGAAGCATGGAGAATATAAATTAGAAAATACCTCCGAGTAGCTGGCAGAACCAGGAGACCGATCAATATAAGCACTCCACTGCTGGTCCTTTAGTACAGGGTCCTTATAACATATTTGATTGCAATCCTCCAAACCTGGTTAACCAATAATCTATCATTCATATATCAGAATCAACTCAATCAAGTTCTGCCAATTTGTCTACTTTTATAATCATGGTTTCAACTCTCATTCAAGGTCTAGTGCACAGTCAGACAATCCAAGAAGTACCAAGACCCTGAGTCCTGACCATAAAAAGGAATCTAGACTGGCCTGCTATTTCTGTATTGCACCCGTGTTGCATCTCTATGTCACTATGTGTCTTAGTCTGATGAGTGGAAGCATTACTTGGGGATCCACACCTTCAGGAGAAGGGCTTCAAGTCCCCACAAAAAATTGGAGGTGCAATAGCGTGTGTTTATGTTTAACATTCGGGAAATTCTGGCTACTACCTGCATTAGGTGGTTTTGTCGGATTTCCTTTGGCCATAAAAAAGACTAGGCTCCAATTTACAGTAGTTTTTCTAAGAGTATGATCTAGTAATCTACTACTAATTAATGCTTTGGGAGGATTTTATTTGATGGGAAGAATAGTCACATCCTTCCTTTTTATCAGAATGTGCCAAGAAGATTAAAGACAATAATTCTCCACAATGTAGAGTAAAATTATGTGTTTAATCACCCAATAGTTCTACCATCTAAAGAGGCAAAACCACAGCTTGACCTGGCATACACATTCTGTGTTGTTTCAATGGAAAAAATAACCAGGGCTTTATGATGTGATGCATAAAAATTACCAATCATTCAATTTCTTCCTTGCTATGGCGGTTAAACAATAGGATTCAAAAACTCCAATCCAATTTCCCAAGGGTAAAGTCTTTCACTCATGCAATTATTACGCTTCTCAAGAATTGTTAAATAAAAAACAAATTTTACAATTATTTTTGAACATTTTTTTTTTATTTCACGTATGGAAGAACAGCAGCTCAGTCACTATTATGCTAATATTGATGCAGAAACAGATTGAAACTGATAAAGCCTAGATTGTAAGTGAATAACAACAACAGCAACAACAACAACAACAATAAATAATATTAAATTTCATGTGCATAGCCATTGATGAGGAAAAATTAAGAAAGCAGCAAAATGATCTCACATTCCTCCCACGTCTCTCCGTCTGAGTTGCACCCCTTTTTGCAGAATACTCGCCCTGCAAAAAAAACACAAATCTGAGAAAGAAAAAAAAAAAAGTATATTGGGGGTAACGTGTGAATGAGAAAAGTGTAGAGAGTACATACATGGGATTTGGGTAAGGGCAGCGTATTTATTGGTGCATTTACTTCCACAGGGAGACGCCCACTGCATCCTCTCTTTCTCTTCTTCTTCTTCTTATGAAATCTGATTCTTCGCTCCAAACCAAAACGAATGGGGAATGGTTCATGGTTCATGTAGCTGCCTACCCATTTAGACATTATGACATTTACACAACACACACAACTAACTAAGGCTACTTCCGTAATTCAGATGCCATAACCTTAACCCCACCGCGCTTCTTCTCCCGGTTTCGGTTCGGAGTTCGGGTCGGACTAATCATCCGTGGACTGGACAGGAGACGGGTTCAATTACAATTACATCCCTTCGAATATTAACCAATTAAATAGTAATGAGAAAATTAATTAATCTCTGAAATAATTAAAATTAAATGGATTAAAATAAAACAATTTTAATTGTTGAAAATAAAAAAGTTTAGAAAAATTACACATCGTATCGTATGAGAGATATGTTTCTATTTGAGAGATTGAAACTTAATTTTTTATATAATAATAATAATAATAATAATAATAATAATAATAATAATAATAATAGAATAGATTAAAAAAATAATTGTTATTTTTAAGGAGACCTCATTATTAAAAATTAGTTTTAATGAGAACTCATTATTTTTAGATTAATTATATTTTTTGTTCCACCTTTAACATTCATTTGCTAAAAAAAAATCCACGTGCTGATCTTGGAAAACGTGGAATTTAGTGTTTTGGAGCAGGACAAGGGGGAAATGGATTAGGTGCAGTCGTACAATTGTGCAATTAATGATTGGAATCGTTAATTGAGGTCGATGGATGAGTATTTTAGAGATAAATCAAATTTAAAATAAAAATTAAAATTGTGAATCGTCCAATCTCGATCTAACGTCTCGATTATCTGAGTGCATCACTGCACCGGATTGGTCTGACTGCACCCAATCCGGCTCTTTTCATTTATTTTTTTTGATTACAAACTCTTTTTCATTTTCATTTTCTAAAAAAGAGAATACTAAAACTTGTTTTATATCCCTTTTCTAGCTTAAAGACATGACGATATTCAAAGCAGGGCACAATACTGAGAGAAATGGATCAGCTACTGTGGAGGGTATTGCCCATGTTAGCACTCCTTGTTTCTTTCACTGTATTCTTCTATCTACAGGATTCTTATAAGGCCCAGTTATCTCCTCTCATAAAGGTGCACGATTATTTCACCTTTTTCCTTTGCTTTTTTGATTCATCAACACGAACTATAATAATCACTTATCTTTCTGCAGTACAGCCGTGACTTTAAACTTTGCATTTTTTATTTCTTATTTTTAATATTTGAATTGCTAGAATTTTTGAAATTTTAGTTATTTATAATAACATCAAGTATCAACTGTCATAGTGAAAAGTTGTTGAAATGAAAATGGAAGAGTGAGTGTTTGTGTTGGTTGAATGGTGTGGTCTTTGTGACACAGTTACCAGCGGATGATGAGTGCAGTCTCCTTCCCCATCGTCATTACTGGATATCCAGCAAGCGTATTGTGACCTCCCAAGGAATCATTTCTGGATCAGGTTTTCCCTTCTTTTTTTTTTTTTTTTAAATTCCTCATCATTCTATTTTGTCCCTTTTAAGTCTTTTAAGGTTTCATAAAAGTAAGTATTTTCATTGCTTTAACAATTTAACATCAATTCATCATAGCGAAAAGTCCATGCTTTCTCTTGACAAGTTGTTTCAATTGTACACCATTAACAGTGGAGATAAATGAAGGGAAGATCGTATCTGTTGTCGAAGGATATGGTAAGCAGGGGAATTCTATGCAAGAACAAGTGATTGATTATGGAGAGGCTGTTGTCATGCCTGGCTTGATTGATGTGTAAGATGTGCAAATCATCTTCTCATGGTTTAAAGAAAATTTTTGCTGCACAACAATGAGACAAGCAATGCTTAATGATCATGAATATTGGGCAGTAAAATGCCAAAAAGTGCATAAGTCGAGCATTGTAGATATGCGATATTGCTGGTTCATTTTATATATTAACATGATTTCAATGTGTCATGCCGCCTCTATTTGTATAAATTACTTTGGCAGGCACGTACATCTTGATGAGCCAGGGAGAACTGAATGGGAGGGATTTGTTACTGGTACCAGAGCTGCTGCTGCTGGTATGCAGATGTTCTTCTTCTATTGGTCTACCTCGAAACTTGTTTGGATATTTCAAGAGAAATGTTAAATTTTTTTCCTGTGCTTCTTAAGAACATCTAGACTTATAGCTAAGAGCAAATAAAACAACTTTTACATGGCATGTAAAATGTGATATGACATTCAGTCTTCACCTGATGATAGCACCTTAGTAGTTGTCCTGTGTGTGTCCCTTGTTGTTAGTAAAGTTACTCTTTTTAGTTTGGTTAATGTGCATTACATGGACCAATTCCGGTACTGTTTCCACAGGAGGTGTAACAACAGTGGTTGACATGCCTCTAAACAATCACCCAACAACTGTGTCTAAGGAAACACTGGAACTTAAGGTATCACTGATTGATCATCTGTGTGCATTTAATTTTTTTTAAAGTGTTAAGTTTATCTGTCCTCTTATGATGAATCCAATCATTTCAAAGAAATAGAAGGAAGATTTCCTTCAGAAATACATTATCTAAAATCTTCCTGGCAATTAATATTCTAATATCTGGGTAAGCTGTTTTTTGTGGTATTGAATTTGGTTGGTTTACTTGCGGTTAAATGTTCAATTGAATTAACTGTTATTTTCCTGACATGAGTTTCCACTTGTTTCCAGCTTGAAGCTGCAGAGAATAAAATCTATGTCGATGTTGGTATGATCAACAAACTCTACCTTAGCATAATCAATTTAGTTTTTGAATTATTTTTGTCTTTTACAGGTTTCTGGGGAGGCCTCATCCCTGAAAATGCACTTAATACCACTATTCTTGAAGGTCTCTTAAGTGCCGGTGTTCTTGGTGTAAAGGTAACTATTTGAAAACTTAAGCATTACCAATGCAACTCTGCTTAGAGGTGAAGAACATTTTCATTAGGATCAAATTCATGATTCAATTTCTTTTCGAGTAGTAGTTAATTCTTAGATTAGACACTCTATCAAGCATCAGTTGATTTGTTTACTTTAATATTGAGACTATATGGATTCTAGAATTTCTAGGGTCTGGCTCTAGTTAGTATCTATATCTGAAATGGTTCCTGGGGATTCCTGAATTACTGTGTTCACCTATCATCTTGAAATTTAACATGATTGCTTCAAAACATATGTCATGAAATGAATTTTCTCTCCACAGTAAGGCTCTGTCCCTCTCCTCAAGTACAGATAGGAAACAAATACACTTGCACTGCTGTTCTCAAGTCACTATGAATCTGTATGATAGTATCTGTTGCATTTTGGTCTGACTTGTTTCTTTTGCAGTCTTTTATGTGTCCATCAGGAATCAACGACTTTCCTATGACTACTATTGACCATATCAAGGTACAATCCTTTCAAACTATATGAAACTACAGCTGGGAAGAATTATTTTTCCAATCAGTTCATTTCACTTTATATTTCTTTGCATGTTCCATTTTTATTTTTTCACATTAACATGGCATGGGGTTGTTGCTTTGCATTATGGACTGTGGTCTGCTTTCATTACTGTTGACTCAAAAAAGATCTGGTAGTTGGAGTAATGTTCTTGACTTGTGCATTGTTCAACTGTTTTGCAAATGTACTTGTTAGGAGGGATTGTCTATATTGGCAAAATATAGAAGACCTTTACTTGTGCATGCTGAGATTCAACAAGATTCTAAAAATCATCTGGAACTCAATGGTAATGGTGACCCGCGTGCTTACTCGACATATCTCGTCACTAGGCCACCTTCATGGTAAGACATTATTTATGGCTTTGCTTTCTGAATATATAAGCATTCTGTTATACCAGAAGTTTTGTCCATATAAATGATTTATTGTATTTTTCTTTGTCTTATCAAAATATAACATTGGTTAAGGTTCTTGCTTAAACCTATGTTAAGTTTTCATGACTGCATTAGCTTACCAACGGACTTGGCCAGTTGGCCTAAATTGGTTAGGTGCTCCCCCCTACGAGGGAAAGGTCCACTGTTCCTAAATGTGTAGAAAACTAGCAAAAGCTGTGTCTTGAGTTGTTGACAAATTGAAGGCTATCCCTTTTCTAGAGCATTGTCATTGTATAAAAGGAAATTTTTATGAAGATATGACTCTCAGAATACGTTTTTGAATGTTCTATAAGAAACTAACAATATGTATGAAATATCCATTATGTTTTTCCATAATGTCCACCGAAAAATTACTAAAGCTCTTCATTAGATAACCAGGGAGGAGGCAGCCATTAAAGAACTTGTGGATGTTACAAAGGACACTATAATTGGTGGTCCTTTAGAAGGAGCACATGTACACATTGTCCACTTGTCTGATTCAAGTGCTTCCTTAAATCTGATTAAGGTATTATATGCTCTTTTTTTCGTTTAGTATGTCTATGTCTGTGATGTTTGAACTTTGAACACTCTTCATTATTGATCGACAATCATCAATAGCATTTTTTAATACAGTTTGATAATGGTTATTGTAGTCAACTGAAGCTCTAGGTTAGCAGATTTACATTAAATTGATTTTCAAAGGGTATCAAAATGCAAATTCTTTATAATTTTGGGTTAAATATGTTTCTAGTCCTGCAAAATTAGCCAAATTTGATTTTGGTCCCTATAAATTTTTTATATATTTTTAGTCCCTGCATTTAACAAAAATAATGTGTTTTTAGTCCCTAATCAGGGCCTCACCAGGAACCAAAACTGATCCTTGTTGTTCTCATTCTTCTAAATAGAAAGTTAAATTTCAGCACAAGATATAGTTGGTTCATGAGAAATACTATCCTAGTATAATTAAGCTATACAAATAAACTGCAAATTCCATAAGTATCAGTTTTATTTTTTATCCACTAACACAAGTATCAGTTTTATTTTTATCACGAATCATGATTGCTATTTTATTCATGGAACTCAACAAAATCCCTGGTACAAAAATTTAAAATAGCTTTTTCTCCTTTTGATTCAGAAACTTTAGCAAACTTCTTCCATCATATAAGAATGCTGCTATTGTTATATATTTATATTCTACAGGAAGCAAAACGTCGTGGCGACAGCATAAGTGTTGAGACATGCCCCCATTACCTAACTTTCTCATCTGAAGAGATACCGGATGGAGATACTCGTTATAAGTGTTCCCCGCCCATTCGTGATACATTCAACAAAGAAAAGTTGTGGGAGGCTGTATTGGTATGCTTCTGCTCAACGATACAAAGTTTTATCTTACTTTAACCATATATGATCTCATCAGTTTTACTCGTTTTATTCTTCATTTTAGGAGGGACACATTGACCTATTAAGTTCTGATCACTCACCAACTGTGCCTGAACTCAAGCTTCTTAAGGAGGGTGACTTCCTGAAGGCGTGGGGTGGCATATCATCTTTGCAGGTTAGTGAATTTTCATTCATTGAAGGTTAGAACATTTAAAACTTGTTCTTACTGCAATACTTAAAACCTATTAGAACGCTACAAATTAATTTAAATGAACAAAATGTTTAGCCACAATCATAGTAAATATGAATATCTGGTGGGTATATCCATTTTGTAGTTTTACTATTTGTTGATCAGTGCAAACTAAACAAGGTACTGAACAGGAGTGTGTAACTGCCATAATTTTTTTCTCACTGATTTGTGAAATGTAGATATTTGGCCCGACTATCATAGCTTATACAAGATCTTTAAGCTGATGAAAATCACCTAACATAATTTATACTACTATAATATTGGACATTAGTGATATAGAGTTTGCTTTAGTGATATAGAACACTTTGGTCTTCCACTGAATGGCTTAAGCTTTCCCATTTGTACGAAAACCTCCAAAGACAATTATACCCTTTACTTTTGATGCACTATATCTTAGATTTTTTATATTGCAAATATAACTGCTGTCTGCTATTATTAATATAAAGACTAACTGATGTTCTATTGGGAGACTTGTAGTTTGATCTTCCAGTGACGTGGTCATATGGAAAGAAACATGGACTGACTCTAGAACAACTATCGATATTGTGGAGCCAGAAACCTGCAACATTTGCGGGGTTAGAATCAAAGGTGACATGATTGCAGTTTCCTTCACCTCAGACTTGGTATAGAATCAATAATAATGGTCTTCATTACCATGATTCTGAATATGCTTTATACAAATTTTATTGCTGTCTGTTTAACTAAAAAAAATTGCATTTATATTATTTTCATTTCTACTTGGAATGATATTAGCACCATTCCTTTGAAGCAAATGATGAAAAAATATAAATATAAGAAATGATATTTTGGTTTGGGAAAGTGTAGGTGAAGGGGAAGTGGTCTCATTTTAAAGTTAAGGCATGCCACAAGTGACATGTATCATCATGGATTTACAATGGTATTTGTTGATGACCTACCAAAAAAGGAGCATGGATTGAACCCCAGGGCCTTTTAGTCACACATTTCAATCCTAATAGTCAACCCTCTATGCCACAAGATTGTCCAAAAAAAAAAATGCTTTTTACCTGCTGCTACAGGATTTAAGATCATCTAAGATAGCAACCCAAGAGAAAGTCCTTTTGGTATTTTGCTAGAAAATATAATTTTTCTTAAATAATTCACTGTTAATTAGAAACAGAAAACTATCATATATATATATATAGAAGGCCACATGATATGGCATTTAAATGTTTACTTGTGAGGCTATCAAGTAAACCAATTTGCTTCTTGGAAAATAATTTCAGTTCAAATCTGATTAAATTTCCTCATTCCCATTTATGCTTCAGGGGGCCATTGCAGTTGGAAACCATGCAGATATTGTAGTGTGGCAACCAGAGCTGGAGTTTGACCTGGACGATGATTATCCTGTTTTCCTCAAACATCCTGTATGCCTTAATTCTTCTTCTTTATCCTGTTATTGAACTCATTCTGTTTTATGACTTTCCTTGTTTCGAGTATAACTTATAACCATTTCAAACTGCTAGATGGTGGCTGCTTCCTGCAACACTAATTTCATCACACACAACTTTTATTTAAAAAAAAAAAAATCCTTCTGCTCTTTTATATGAAAAAAAAAGTTTCTCCAACTCTACATTCTTTTTGTTGATGTATTCAATTAATTCCTTTTTCTCTTGGTAGAAACCATAACAAAAAGAAAAGAAAATTCACCATTTCAAAAGGGTCCCGTCTTAACCTTAGATTGCAGGTAGTATACTCTACATGATTTTTCATGTTAACAAGAAAATATTTTTGGAATTCAGAGCCTCTCTGCTTATATGGGAAGAAGGTTATCCGGAAAAGTATTGGACACTTTTGTCAGAGGAAACCTTGTCTTTAAGGAGGGGAAGCATGCTCCTGCAGCCTGTGGTGTTCCAATTCTAGCCAAATGAATTGGTTAAAAATTGGTAATCACCATAACTTAATGAACTCATAATCTTTTTTTTGGACTATAATAGTTCCGGATGCTTTTCATGATCCTGATTCATGTTGTAGTCGGGTTTCATTCAGGCGCTATTCACCTTGGGGCATAAATAAGAGAAGGGAGTAGCTATTGGCATCGGCGATTAAGCTAGATGTTCTCCTTCTCGTGAGACTAGTGTTGTAGCTTGTATTATTGCTGTATGGATGTTTGTGACAGTGAAACATGTTTTATATATGTATATATGTGTGTATTTTCACGTACCATTATAAGAACGGAACATGCACGTTTCCAATATAAGAAGGTATACTAGTAACCATCATGTTGACACAATCCTAGTCAAAATGCAAGGGGGAATTATAAATAGAGAAATAGAAGCAACTGAAATAATCATTTTTCTTTTCCTTTTGTCCATTTTAATCTTGCAAGTACTCTCTCTTTTAGTATAAAAAGGGAGAGAAAAACAAAGAAGCAAATACTAGCCACGAAGGCAGGAAAAGATGACGGGATCATTGAACAAATTAAGAGGCATTTCTATGGTACCCTGAAAAAATAGAAGGATTTGGTATCTTTTTCTTATGTAAATCAAGCAAAATTCAACCATTTTATTAGTCAACTTAAAAATTTAACACATTGAAATTCTATTATTGCATGCCAAGAAAGGGTAGAAGACGTGGTGGGAGAAGAAAAACCTAGAACACTCCGTGGGTCACGTATGGATCGTTGCCTGAATAGTCCAAAGTAGCTTTATTATGGATAAGCACGGGTGGTTTGTTGCCATATATGACCATATGAGTAACGTAACTGTTATTTTTTATTTAATAGTCCAAACTTGCTTATTGATAAAGCGAGATGGGATTGGCATGTGTGCATACAGAAAAACATAAGATGGAATTTCTTGGACTAATATATATAGAGTATTTCTATATTCCAAAATAATTAAAAATGATTAAAATGAGAAATATTAATCAATTACATAAATAATTTAACAATAATACAAATAAAAGAATTGTTTGGACAGTGATTGGACTATTCAAGAATGCGACAGACCAATATTCAAAAAAGAGAAACCATGTACCCCAACATGTAGAAAACCATGACCTCTGCAAGTGCATGCGTAACTAAATATTCTAGCTTGGTTACGTACAATTACACGTATCAGCCTGACATCTGAAACCATCCTACGATGCTGCCACGTCCTCTATTTGTCCATTTATAAGCCTCTGATTCCAAAACTGAGCAAGTGATACTAATAATTAAGAAGTTCTATGAAAACAAACATTGAGCAGAGGAGAGCACAATTAAGAACCATTTGATTACTAAACTAATAACCGAGCAAAAAATGTTGGCAGTGTTTGCAAAAGCAATTGGAAAACCACCTGAGGAGCTGAGGCTTCCGGCAATTTCGTCCGATAATTCAAAGACCCCAGAAGAAATTGTAAACAAGTTTCAATCTTTGTGGCCAGATTCTGCAGTTTACAACCTCCCACATGGGAATTTCATGGCTTTGTCCCATCAAGACGAAAATCCAACACACCCCAGGTTGTAGATCCATTCCAAAGTTTATTTATTTTTTATTTTTAATTTCTCCTCATGTAAATGCTGTATAAACACTGCATATGAATTGGTGTATCTGGTAGTACTAAAGTCAAAAGTTCTTGGCTTGAATTCACATCACACGTTTCAACAGAAAACACACTGGAATCATGGTATTCAGTTGAATTGTATGTATGCTTAGATTACAGAAGCAACTTCTGAGTTCAAATTTTAAATTCTTATTGCCCTTTGCTCAGGATTCAATTGGTTATGATCTAGTTTATTGTAACCCATGTTCTTGCAACAGTTTCTCATTTTCTCCCTTGGTTGTGAATGTGTCAGGTCAATTGTTGTTTTGGACGATATCTTCTGCATTTTTGTGGGGACTCTTGTAAACGTTGCTGACCTTAGACATCATTATGGCCTTCCGAGACAAGTAACAGAAGCTATGGTTGTGGTTGAAGCCTATAAGACCTTGAGAGATCGAGCCCCCTACCCACCTGACCAAGTTGTTAAGCATCTTGATGGAAAATTCGCATTCATCATCTTTGATGCCAGGACAAACACTCTTTTTATAGCCAGGGTGAGTTATGATGATAAATTAATAAGTGGTTGCTTTTCTTTTCTTGGACAAAAAAAAACTTTTTGGCTCTGTCTGTTTGGTTTTGTGGTGCGAAAATTGGTTTTGACTTGATTGGTTTTGTAAAATTGAATTTGATTAAAAGTGAATTGAATGTAACGTGATTTATGTTTGGATACATTTGTGAAAAAATGATTTTTATCAATTTATAGTTGAAAACTACAATCAATTCTACCTTCCCAATATGAAAGCTATCTGGAGTAGCTTCATCTTCAAATCGATTTTGACCCCAAAATTGCGTTCAGACAAATGGTGCCAAACATTGGCAAATCACGTTTAGAAGTCTCATACTGAGTTTCCAAACACACACTCAGTAGTCAGTATCCTTGCTGTGTTGTTATCTTAACGAACCTTCTTGAGTGCTTGGTTTTGACATGGTTGGTACCAATGTTAATTAGGATCGTGAAGGAAGTGTGGAATTCCTATGGGGAATGGCAAGAGACGGGTCCTTAGTATGCTCTGACGACCCTAAAATCATTAGAGAGGGCTGTGGAAAAGCATGTGCACCTTTTCCTCAAGGTTTATATCAGCTTCACTACCTTTTCAATCCATTCTCTAAATTCTATGCTTTTGAACTTCCTCAAATCAAGTAACATAACTAGTATATTTAATTATGCTGAGTAACATTTAACCAGCAGAAAGCTGAAAACATAGTGAATATCAATTAGTCTTTTCTCATCCTTCCTTTTCCTAATTAGGCAGAAGTCACAACACTTTGTGATTTTCATTCACTTCTTCACAATTGGAATGAATGCAGGGTGCATTTTCATCAATGGGAGTGGGTTGACAAGCTTTGATCATCCCCTGCACAAGGTTCGAGCCGTTGCGCATGAAGACGACAGTGGAAACATCTTGAGTGTATATTTTCAGGTGGATTTGTACACAAAGATTCCCAGCATTCCCCGCACTGGAAGTGCAGATAATTGGGCAGATGCTGCTGTGGCCAAGGGAGAGTAAATGTTTGATATAAATTATGATCAACTTCAAATATTCTGGGGATTGTGCTTGTGCATTCATGTGTAAGTAATGAAGGGGAGAAAAATATGCTACCTTTAATGTTAAAAATGAACTCTTTTTTTCCCTTTTCCATAAATCCGAGTCTGAAGTTGTTTCTCAAGAAACAACAAGAAACCTGGCAGTGTATAATTAACATCACAAAATAGTTGTTGTGTGTATTATTTAGCAATTATAATTGGGTAATATGTATTAACTTACATGCTGTTGGAACATGTGGTTAAATCCACAGAAATGTTTCTGCAGCCTCTACAACATAGACTTAAATTACTTAACTGTCATGCTAAGAACTTTGACCACTTAGATGAAATCAGTAATCAGCAATTGCAATTGCATGGTTACTTGTCCATCTTGGTGTGCCCATTCTTAGAGACTTGATTATCTAACTTCAGCTAGGGCAGAAAAGTCACAGTGATTTTCTTTTTATTTTTCTTCTATATTACTCTCTCTCTCTCGTCTTTTGCTTTCATCATAAAATACATTAAAGTTACGGTGACTTTGCTGCCCTAAAAATAAGAAATCAATTTTCTATTTTTAGCTGTCCCCGTGATTGCTTGTGGATATCTAAGTATTTAAATATGAAAGGCTTGCAATTGCATGGATTACTCTTATCTACACCAACTAATCAATACATGTTGGTCGTGAAATTCAATAATGAGGCCGATATGATCGGACTAATTAAGATACTAAAAAATGCTCCTAGAGTAGTAGAGCCAGGTTTAAAAGTTTTCTATACTACCACGGCACCACTACTATTCGTAAAGTGGTGAATGAAATGATGTAAAGAGTGGTAAAATAAAAATAAAAATTATTTTAGTTTATGAGTTAGAATTAATTTAATAAATGATTCAAAAAAAAAAGAATTAATTTAATAAAATACAATATATTTTAATAAAAAATAATTTTACCTATATAATGTGTGAAAAGTAACTTATGAGTGAAAGTAAAAAAAAAAGTAACTTATGAGTGGAAAATGTCTTGAAATTAAGTATAACATGCTCCAATTTGATTTGCCATATATATATATATATAATTGAGGTTATTATTATATTTGATACTTTGTTTTACATAAATGGGCAATTAATTTACTTGCTCAAATATAATATAATTAACAACTTTTTGTTATAGCTATATATTATTCACCTTAATAATATCAGTCATCCACAGTGCATGATAAACATGTATCGAATCTTTTCGTTTTTTATAGGCAAATGTCAGTAAATTAATATATTACATTAGTGGGAAATATTTGAACCTATAAACTATCTTATCACTCCAACTCGTATATCTCTCTCTCAAACCACCTTATCGCTCCCTATTAATAAATCTTCTTGTTTAAAGACATATAATTTGCCAAATCAAAATTCAAATTCAAATTAAAAAAGGCATATAATTTCATTTTAATAAAAAAGTAGTATCTTGATTAGTCATTCTAACCTGATTCTACTTCTAGATCCAAGCTAACAACCCCCGGTGTTCTAATTATAAATAACCTCTCTCCATATATATACCAATTAACAACTTTTTTGAGGGTTTATTTTCCTAGAGAGTATAGTTAGGGGATGGCTTTTTAATCACATTATATTTTCTAAAAAAAAAGGATGGAAAAGAGTCTAAACTTCTTCACCAACTCGATCCTATGGAGGAGGTATCATACCAAGCTATATATACTACTGGATCCTCGCACGTATTTATATATATATATATATATATATATATATATATATATATATAATAAATAATTCAAACTTAATAATTAGTGAGACTGTGATTGTTCAAATAATCCTTATTTTTCGAATAGTATAAGATAAAAGTTATATATAGTACAACTAAGATAAAAGTTAGTTTAGAATCCTAATCATAATGAAATGTCGGTGACTCTAGTGTGTATATATACACATAGCAATAGGAGGAATTGATGCCTTCTCTCGTTAACCGCTTTATCTGTCATACGTGCTAGCTGCGAGTGCCACTTCTCACAGAACAGAAACAAAAGTATAAGGAGGAATTCTAAAGTAATTAGGTCAGGCACCGATTAGTGATATTTTAACATTAATTAATTTTCAACACTCATCTAATACTCCTCAATATATTCCTATTTCTCTGAAGGTGTCTATTGGCATTTGAGTGTCAATAAATCATTCTTGTTTGGGCACTATGGAGGATGGAGAAACCAGTCAACAGGTGTTTGATCCGGCCATTGATTAATTTCCTATTATTATTATGAATTAATTAATTTACGTGACACTGGTTTATATACATGTATGCATGCACATTGATGCATGGTGGAATTAATTAATATTTCCTGATCACTTTTATTTTTTGAAACTTTTCTGCAGCTATGTTTTTCTGACATTTCTTTGGAAAGAATCCGGCGTCTTCCGCTACCTATCGGATTGAATCTTGGAAATACAGACTCTCTTCTGAAAGAGATAAATGACACATTGTTTCCTAGAAAAAAAGAGAAAAAGTCCCCAACATTATATACGTCCAAGAGGTTCAGTGGATATTACTATGCTACTTTGCTTAGCATTGGAGCATACAGTGTATGATCAATATCCATAACCATATTATATATAAATATTAATGCATGTCGATGATTAATTAAATTAGTCTCTTTTTAATATATATGTTTAGTATTAATAAAATTAATAATTTCATGCATATTATATTGAACAGTTTGAGACTCGACATGGATTGGATAACTTGGTGATCAAGTTTTACCTAGTGAAGCCAAATCTTGTGTGGGAGATATCTGATAGAAGCAAAAATAACCAGAATTACAAAGTGGAAATACCATTCTGTAACATTTTGGCCATTCGAGTTGTTATTGAAGAAAATCGTCCCGATATTCTAGAGATTGAGGTGTGTATATATACTATTTTAATTTGTTAATTACTCTAGATCTTATTAATTTCATGATTTTTTCCTGATCATGCTATATATATATATATGTTGATCACATTCTGTCGTTTTTTTTCTCCCTCAGCTAGAAAAGCAACCAACGTTCTATCACGAGATGATTCCATATACGGGTAGTCATCCTGAATGGGAGTTATCAGAAGACTTCACCGGAGGTCATGCTTCAACATACCGGTATATTATTTTATATCATATTATATTATTATATATTTAAGTTCTTGATTCATAATCGTTATCCACATAACTTTCTCCAACGCGCGTACTGTATATATGTATGTACATGACTTGTACTAATTGTTATGTCCTATGTGACACTCACAGACACTTTATTATGCTAATAAGTAGAGATAGACGAAATAATAGTAATAGAATATATAACTCATAAGAAAGACAAAATTACAATTATTTTTAAAATTAATTTTAAATTTTTTTTAGAATTTTATTAATTTAAATTATTTTTTATTTTTTTCATATGAATTTTAGTTTTTTTTATATTTTAAGCATTTTATTTTTAATTATTTTTTGAATTTTGTATTCATTTTTTAAATTGTTTTTGTATTTTGTATTTTTTACTATTTTAAATTAAATTTTATATTTTTTAATTATTAATATTAGCTTATAAATTTTTAGTAATTTATTTCAATATTATTTATTTTACTTTATTTTAAATTATTTTTTATACATTTAAAAAATTTTATTTAAGGGATAAGGGTGAATGTGAAAAAGAAAACTCTTTTCCTATATATCCGGATGGTTTCTAACCCAACCTCTAATGATAAAATTTTAACTAAATGATAAGATAAAAAATGTGATATTGACTTATCGTATTGTATCTTGATGACTCACCAAGCAATGGACTAATAATATACTCAAATCAAGCAGTGGTTATTTTTACGTTTGAGAAAAATAGTTCTATCTAAAATAAATATATTCCTCAAAACACAATAATTAATATTTAGTAAAATACAATGTAACTGAGTTATTTTCAAATTAACATTTTTAAATAGTGATTCATAATTAGCTAGCATTTGTTAACATTTAATATCTAATTATTTAAAAAAAAGATATTTGATAATTTATGGAATCGTTTAATTATTTTTTCAAGCAATTCTTTTCTTGAGTTGTGATCGATAATCAACATTATCCATTTTAATACTTAATGTTTTAACCATGTTTATAAAACATTTTTATTTGATAGTTAATATTTTATAATATATCATATCATTTAATTAATTTCAAAATAATTTTTCCAAAATTATAATACAATGTTAAATACTTATGCCCATGTCTATTTTTACTTATATAATGATAATGTATAAATAGATAATGAAATATATAATATGTGATATGTGTATTGGATTTGGACATAATGCAGGAGGCACTACCTTGAGTTTCCTCCAGGAACTCTTGGAAAAAACTATAAGAAGCTGTTAAAAATGGATCGTCGATTATTGGAGCTGAGTCAGAGACCTTTTCCAAGTTTGGAATCTCCATATTTCAACAATTCATGGGCCAATATGGAAAACTACTCACCCCTAGTTCATGATCTGGGTGGGTCAGAAACCAACCCAACTAGTCAGTACCGGCAACCTGCTGAACCTGTGATTCTCCCTCAACTACAAGCTGAACAACTTGGCAACACATGTACAAAAGGAGCACCACCACCATCATCAAGTACTTCACCAATTCCATCGGGTAATAACCGTTTCCGTAATTCTCTCCTTAATTTTTATTTTCAGTCAGCTCAATTGGGCAAAAACAGAATGTTAATTAATTATACATTGATTAAGGGAGAAAAAAAAACACAATGAAACTGACCTAGATTGATTTCAATTGTGTCATCAGATATTAATTACTCCTCTGGTCATCTCAATGGATTCAACGATATTCCAATGCCTCAAGTTCCAGAGCAAGCCCTTATATGGAGTCAAGGACTTGATGGTAGTTGTTATACAAATATGTTCACAATGTCAGTTCCAGGAGGAGGTGAGGAGGTACAACTACAACAACTATCATTTGGTGGGTTGGAGAATAATAATGGAATTTTTGTTGACACCACCACATGGCCAACACAACAGTACCATCATGGTATTATTTCTGAATCTGATACACAAATGGCCAACGCAGAGCAACTATATTCATCTGGTGGGTTTGATAACAATGGGATTTTTTGTGACACTACATGGCCATTAACAACACAATACTGTGGTTCTGATCAAGCGGTACAAATGGGAATGCCCAACATGGAACAAGCATCATGGGGGCTGGACAATGGAGATTTCTGTTACAGTACTACATGGTCAACAACAGAATGTGGTGGTTCTGAAATGTCATTACCAATGGGCAACTTAGAACAAGTGCCATATGGGCTGGCCCATAGTAATAATGGTTATATTACAGGCCCAAATGACGTGGCAAATGGAGAAGTAGTACGAGTATCTCATGGGATGATGGATAATGGAAATTTCGGTGATTTTCTTCTTCCACGTGCTACACGGCAATCAGATCCGTGGGCGTGGGATATTAATTCTATTGTAATGGCAAATATGAAGGACGTGAACACGCCAATGTCACTGGGAGCGGGTAACACTTACAACAATGGCAACAACACAAACACGGGAATTGGGTATAATCAATTGAGTACTCATGGATGGCATGCATAATGGGGGGTCGTCGATCGCGCAACACACCAACATACATACCAGCTCCTCTTCAAGCGGCCAATGGAAATTTGAAGACCTAGCAGTAGCAGTTCTTGAAAAGTTGTTGTTTAGAGTACTACTGATTTTGTTTGTGTTGTGTTTTATGTCGTGGGATATTTCCAAAAGTTACAAGTCCCACGTTGCTTGGCCAAAGAGATTTTTAAGGCTTTATATACTAAGTTGTGTCTCAAGGTTCTAAACAAGTTAGAAAAAGAGATGGCCTCGCGTGCACACAAGCACAGGCTAAATTAGACGATTTCAGTGTAAATTCTCCGATTTGCCCCCCCTGCGCGCAATATAATAGGCCTCATGAGCTTTTGCTTCAGCCTGGTTTTTCGAAAATATTTCAACCTCAACCGAATTAGATTTTTTTTTGTTTGTCTCTTTATGTTTGTGTGGTATGTGTACCTATTTTCAATTTTTTAATAAAAGTTTTGTTATTTCATGAATAATGTCTTTCCGATGATGTTAATTATTAAATCTAATTAGCTTTGGACTCACACAACTAAGTGGGAGCGAGAGTACTGCTCTCTGCATTGCAATTGCAACCTCATGAGGTAATCGATCGCACTTCATTGGAATGGAGACTTGCACATGTTGGACGGATTGGACTCGATCTTGGATCGGTATTTAAGCAACCGGTTATAGTCGGTCAATTTGGTGGCACACTGGTGAGTCACCTGTATATTAATCTACCTCTCACGCTAGGCATCACCTTTTGTATTGGACACACAACACAAGCTGCTTGTTTTTTTGTGCTGAAACGTCCTGAGGAAGGTTTCCATCTGATTTGCGCATTTCAGATTTTTTAAAAATAAATAAAAAATAAAAATCAATCCACGGCCACTTTATTTCTTCTTTTATTCTTTCAAAATTCCTAACTCCTTTCAGGCTAAAAACAATCGCAATTTCACTCTCAGCCTCAGGTATGCTCCTCTGTCTTCAGTCCTTTCCTTTCTTTCATTTTGTAGTGAGTGGGTTCTTCAAAGTTCTTTGCTTGGCCACTCAATCAATGATTCTGGCAAATTGCGTGATAATTTATTTATTCTACTGAATTGCACAACCTGAGAAACATTATTCTTAGTGGCGAGAAAATCAGAAAGATATGCATTTGGCTTTCGTTCTCCCCTCTCCCCCATCCCCATTTGAGTAAAGATTCCATTTTTGCCATTTTGATTGAGATCATGTAATGATGGTTTGATTGCAATGGTATCTTAAGCGGTTTCAAATTGCGGTCGCGAATGCGGCTGTGGTTGCGGTCACTACGATTGTGACTGTTGCGATGCATACTGTGGCCATTGAAGCGTGAATATATTTTATGTTTACACCAAATATAATTCATCATGACTCATCTTTAAAATCTCATATCTTTTGTTTCCCCTCCCAAATCCCACTTCTCTCTCATTAGTAGCTCATTATCATCTTAAAATATCTTGAACATTTCAAAATTCATTATAAATCTACTAAATAAAGAAAGAGAAAGAATGAAAAATAATTTTTGTGGAGACTTTAAAGCCTATTACGGCTCGATGCGACCATTGCACCTGTTGCATTGCGGCTGCTGTGGCATTGTGTTGCGGATTTTACTGTGATTTTCAAAAATAGCGCAATTGCATTGTGATGCGGATGCGGTTACTACCGCAATAACAATATTGTGGCCGCTGCATCAAGTGATGCGGTCTGCAATTCGAAACTATGATCTTACCTAGGTGCAGTTTGGTTCCTGATTTTAACTGTTCTTGTTCACATTGTTTTGACAAGGTATCTTTCTTGGCTTAGGATTCTGATTCTGGTTTGCAGTTTTGATAAAATAAAAAAATTTGTGTGAATATGAATATGATGATTCAGATGTAACTTTTCTTTAAGGTTTTCATTTCATTGAAGAGATGGCACTAAGGGATCAAGACTTGAGAATCTGATTTCTTTTGTCTAGTTTGGTACTTTAAGTACTTGAGTCATTCCCTGAGGCAAGGCCGTGTTAACTTTGCTTTCTCTGTCTATTTTTTATTTCCAGCTCATCTTCGTTATAGCTACGGACAGAGGTTTCACTTTTCCAATTGGAACACTCCGCTTAGTGGTACTGGTACTTTCTTTAGCTGTTCTGCTCTAATTTGCTTTTAATGATTGAAAGGTACAATCATGGTATAAGCACATATACACAGACACATTCTCTATTAAAAATTCTTTGAATTTTTTGACAGAAAGAAATTTATTCATGCATAACCATAGGACATCATTTTGTTCCCTGTTGTGTATAATTTGGAAAAATTGTTTGATTCTATCTTTATCTCAATTTCTTTGACAGTGGTTCAAGCATAATTGGGATGGAGGTCTCTGGCCAGAATGTAGTCAAATGTGATGAAGAAAAAGCATTGAAGTGCTTACTTGATGCCTTTGGCTCTACATTTTCTCTTGAGGAAATAGCTTCTGCCTACTGCAAGGCAAGCCGGAATGTAGACTTGGCTGGGGAAATTTTGTATGACATGCAGGGAAGCTCCTCAACCTCTGCAACCCCTTCTTCTAATTCAGATGCCAAGGCTGAAGAATCTTCAGAATCATCTGATGGATATTCCTTTGAAAATTCCTTCCATGAAAGGAAAAACTTAAGGCCCAAAGTTCGCCCAGTATCAGCAGGTACTGTTTCAAGCATTATTGGTAAGGATTATGTTAGACCCATGCCATCAGCAAATGGGTCTAGTGGTGTGACTAAACCAATTAAGTTGGACGCAAAGGTGCTGCCGATGACTGGAATCTGGCGGGAAAAAAGTATGCCAAATACTTTAAAGCATGATCAACTTCACCAGGACATGGAGGAATTCTTATTCAAAATGCTTGGAGATGGCTTTCAGCTTGACAGAAATATGATTCGGGAAGTTCTTGGTATAGACACTCAAACTTTATGCTGTTGAAACTTTATTGAAGCTGTTTCCTTCTCTCGTTTGTTGAGATTTCCTTATGGTTTTTTACAACCTCAACAACAAAAGCAGCTAACACCTTCTCATTGGGTGGAGTCAACTACATTAATCAAATAATGCCTTAATGACTTAATGTCTTATTATAAATCATGTTAAATCATGTTTAAACAATGAAAATACTAGTTTTACAAAAAGCACATAATTTCAATGGCTTGATTCTTTATATTATTATTATTTAGTTGTTTTGATCATGATTATGTTGGCTTGCATATTATTATTTAGTCGTCTTTATACTGTTTAGTTTGTGGGTTGATCTGATGCAAGTATTGAATGCTCTCTGCCTGAACTTGACTCAACCAATTTTACACTCAATTTTCTATCTTGGGTGCCATTATGTTCCTTGTGTAAATGAATCTAGGTTTACTTTTTATCATCAATTCTTACCAGTTATCAAGTATACTGACTTGACTATTTACTAAACGATTCAATCTACTGACAACTAATGTGTATTACTATTTATTAACTATTAACTATTAATTTTGTGACTGTGACAAGTAACTCATAACCTAAACTATATCATTATTAGCTTTATATCGTTAGTTTGTATTAACAGCTGCCTGAATTTGTTGCAAACATGCAGATACTTGCGGATATGACATGCAGAAGGTACACAAAAACTGTCTTATGCTGCCATTGATGACGTTTCTTACTTTATTTTCCCCTTTCCAGGGTTCATATCAGAATCTACAATTTCTTTTCTCTATAATGGGTTCAAACTAAACCTGACAAGGATATCATCTTTTGATTATTTATTTTCCAGTTTATCCACAACGTACCTCAATTTTTCTAATTTTCTTAGTAAATTGACACATACATTTTTGCCTGACACCCTAATGTCAGTTTTCTTATGTCATTCTAACTTGCATGACATTGTTGTGGTGCTTTGAAAAATAGCACTTGTCATTTATACCTAATGAATATATTTTGAAATCATCCAGAGCTTGGAAAAACTACTAGATCGATCGAGCATGGCTTTGGACAAAAGGCCAGCTGTTGGTGATTCAGCTGGGAAGGTAAGTATGAATGCCAAGATAATTTATACTTGAAGCTGCACTAGGATTACTTATGATACTTCTATGTTTAGTTGTAGATATCATAATTTGTGAATTTTAATTGTGTGTGAGGGTTTGCTATAAATCCCATCTTCATCATGGAGGAGAGGTTTTAGGCAAGGGAGTGGAGTGCCTTCTGTTTTGAGAGTTGTTAGCCCCGTGCCAGCCTTTCTATTGAATGTTGTCTAGTGATATACATGATCTTTATGTAACTAATTGTTTCCATGGAGCACATAATGTTTTCTAAAATGTATATTTGTGCCCCATTTTCCCCTCATATTTTTTTTTTCATTTTGTTTTGGCCATGTCTATTGTAGGTTGTTTTATTCTTTCACTTGATTATTATCAAAGAATAGAAATAGCTTTTGGCTTGGTGATGGTTTTGTATTCTCTTAGTTTTTGACTTTCACCTTTTGTGCAGAAAATTATATCTTTGATGTCCAAATTCAAATTCTGATGGTTGTGTTGATACTTGATTGCTGTTTAAGCTAACTCTACTTTTACAGTTTACAGATATGAAACCAAAATCTGAAGCACCTTCGTCTGAGAAAAAGTCTCAGGATTTAAATTATCTCAGAGGGTATATTTTCTCTCTTTTTCCTCGCATTTTTTTGTTTCTGTCAATGTCCACTACTTCTGTCCTCATCCTATTTACTACTTTTAAAGATAAGGAAGTTCGTTTTTATCTGTTGTTTTAATTGGGATTATGCTCTTATGGCATAATCAACTCATTTCCATGCCATACTTTGGGCGGTAATGGGTATTCATTTTGTCAAACAGCGATGGAAACGTAGTTTCAACCGAAGAAGTCGGATTACAGCAGCAGCAGAAAAAGAGACATGACCTTCAGAAAGAATTGTTGTCCAATTTGTTTTGTTATGGTGAGCATTCTGAGGAGCCTCCTAGAAGAATTGTAAGGAATAGGAATTTGAATAAAAGTTCACGATACGGACATGTGGTGTATGGACCTCCCAAAGACTCGTTGGAAGAATACAACATTGACATGAACTTCTCACGACAAGATAATAAAGATGGTACTTCATTTCCACTGTCCTGCAAACCTGATTCTCAATCTTGGCTGTCCTTTTGTTATTCTGGAAAACTTAATTCCCTGTTTTTTAATAGTTAAAGGTTCATCTATTCATCTATTGAGCTTGATACATACCTAGAAGCACAATGACCATTTATATTTTTTTATTATATTTCTTGGCACGTAATGGATATTTCATTTTCTCTTTTTTTTTTTTTAAGTTGAGTTTTACTTAATATATAAGATTGAGTGCTGTGTATGACAGATGCAGAGGACGAGGAAGACTATCAGTGTGTGCGGAGAGCTGTTAAGGAGTATCGAGTGACAATGAAGGAGTATTATACAGCAGTATGTTGCATTCTTTTTTCGAGCCTATGGGGGTTTATATTTTTGTCCCACATTTGATTGTTAAATGGTTACTAGGTAGAGTAACTTGGTTGGGATCTTTGTTTTGGACACTGTAAAGTATACTTACTCATGGATCACTTGTCACTTCAGGCAGTTGATGCATTTGCAAAGGGAGATCAAATCAAAGCAGAAAAGCTTTTAGACCAAGTAAGGTTTTTGTAGTATTGTGTTTAGCCATAAGTTTGCTTTATGATACAATAAATGTTGGCCTTGTTCATGACTTCTGAATTTCTGGTTCATGGATATGATGGTTCTAGTGTGCTGTTAGTGCTGCTTTCTTTCTTTCTTTCCTTTTTTAGCCTGCTCATAGTTGTGCTTATCTTGCATTCAGTTCATTTTTATTACCATACTATAAAGGGAGACCCCTTTGAGCATCTAGGATTAGTTGCCATTATTTCAGAAAATATGTGTTTGAAATGAGAGAAAAGTTGCTACATTTGGTTTTTGAAGATATTGTAAATTCCAACTATCGTATTTATATTTACTTTTAACTTATTGATTACCCTAGTTATTCAAATTTTGTCATTTCTCTGGTGTATGCTATGGTATTCCCAGGGGCAATTTTTTCTGAAAAAGGCACGTGAAGCTGATGAAGAATCTAGCAGAATGATTCTTGATACTAGGTTAATCCCTTGTGCTCTACACTTTGCATTCCTTCTACTTTGCTAAGGGGGTTAGCATGGGAAATTTGTATGATGGGTAGCAATAATTCTTCTTGTTGTATTTGTTGGCAGGACTGCAGAAGCACAAGAAATGGTGCTTGACTTGCATGACCACGGTCGAAACGTGGCTATACGGCTACTGAAGTCTCATCTTTCTTCTCTCTCTGGCATTGCGTGTACGTTACGGCATTGAACTTCTAATAATCAGTTTAAGTTATTGAACCTTTTCATTTTTCCTCATATGTTTTTAATATTCCCATATCCCCATCAGCATTCGAGTACCTCAAGGTTATCATTGATGCAAATGATCAAGATCACAAGAAAAGTTCTCGCAGACGAATGGTAAGATTGACTGATTTCTAGACGTTTAACTGGATAATTTTATTTTTTTAAATTCTTAATTTGCATTAATGTTTTCTATTTCAATTTCATGGGGCGATTTGTGACACGCTAGTCTTTGGTTTTGGACAGATATTGGAACTATTAGAGCAGGAATCTATAAAGTGGGTTGAAGGAGAAACGGCTGGTACAATATTGATCCGCTTGGATAACATAGACCGCAAAAGTCTTAGCTTTTACAAAACATAGCATGCTTCTTGTGGTTTATTTATGCCAGAGTGCAAGCAATTTACTGTTGGTCAAAGTTGGAATTGAGGTTGGGAAAATTTGATGGTCGTTTGGTATATCATGTAGTTTTCATCAAATTTTTGTAACATTCGTTGAAATATGGAGACGCAAATCAATAAATATCTTTTTCCCATCTTGCTATGCACATGTCATTTTGATCGCGTGCTAGTAAAATGTAAATTTTGTTCCCTTGAAAGTACGGAATATGAAATTTTGAAGCCGGATTGCTGGTAGGTTAAAAGAATTTTGTTTTTGTTGAAATCCCCTCAAATTAAGAATTTTTTTCTAAAGAAAAAAAGGTAAACGAGAGATTTGACGGGTATCCGTGGTCATGGAGTCTCTAAGCATGAATACGTTCTAGATGGGTGGCTTATTGGCTATGCCCAATTGTCCATACTGACCTGGTTGTAGTCATAGTCATGTATTGCTTTTTTTTTTTTTGGGTCCAATTGTCATGTATTGCTTCATGAACTCTCTTTTCTCGTTTTTTTGTTTGGGAATTGGTAAATATATCCACCTAATTAGCCATACGCTTCATTTTAAATTTTTTTTGAAAAGTAAAAGACTCTTCTATTTTCAATCTTTCCTCTACTCTTTTCATTTTCAAAACTGATACAAATTTGTATTTCAAAAGTTTGAGTTTTCAGAATACAAATGGTTTCCAGAATATAAATTATTTGTATTTTGGAATTTTTAGAATGTATAAAAGCTTAATTTTTTGCATACATTTTAGAAACTTGAGTTTTCAGAATATAAATTTTGTATTCTGAAAAACAAATTTTGTATTTTGGAAATTGAATTCCCAGAAAAATACGATTTTGTTATTTCAAGTACCAAAACTCGATATTAAAAGGGGGTAATTTTGATATTTCAATACTAAATTTTTTTGTTGTCATGGGGGGGGGGGGGGGGTGGGATTTGAGAGGGTGGGGGGATTTCAATATATCACTCAAGCTCTAACCACTTGAGCTATCTGTGGAAGATAAGTGTAAAAAATTTTAAAGTGGGGCACATGACTAATTTGAAGAGTGTATTTACTAATTTCCTTTTGTTTTTCTTATTTTTCAACATTTCAATTTTTAACCCAACCCAAATTCTTTTGCTCCAAACAGGTCCTTCTAAAATGGACCCTTCAAGAGTTTGATGATTCCTCAAAAGTCATCAGGGAAATAGGTAGTCAGAATCGGACCGGTTATTAAACCAGTGAAGGTAGGGGTTCAAGGTTCAAAGGTTCGACAGGGGTTCAACTGGGTTATAATTAAATAATATTATTTTAATTTTTAATATAGTATATAATACAATAACTTCATAAAGAAAAATCAAACTTCAATACAAATGTCATAATTCATAACATAAAACATTCAAAATTACAAATAATTGAAAAAAGTGATATCTATTTCTTTCCAAAAAAATGGCAAATTTTTTTTTTAAAAACTGAACCGATTCAAACCGGGTTTTGCCCGATTTCTCCAAATTTTGACCGATTCTTTGCTGGTTTGGTTTTGGGAGTTGTCCAGATTAGAGGGGGTTTGGTTTCTGACTACACTCAAAATACTAAATTGAATCAGACAGAAATTGACATCATTTGTTGCATGTATGTTCAAAAACAAAAACAAAGAGATAAATATAAGAAATTTGATTGTCTTACAGGAGGTTGAATGAAATAAAAGCAGGTAAGCTTCCATTGACCAAAACAACAAGGTTTTGCTAACCAGCGTTTCCGAAAGAATTAGAAAGTAATAAGTTTTTCTCTACAAAAAGTATATTATATTAGTTAATTTAATATATAAATAACATAAATATTGTACTGTTTAATAAAAAATTGACTTATTTGCACTTTTAGTCTCTTATATATTTTTATTGTGCAAATTGAGTCCCTCTATTTTTAATTGTGTAAATTGGGTCCCTCATATTTTCATAATGTTACAATCAAGTCCCTCAGTCTAATTTCTGTCAATTTGTTAACGGAAAATGCTGATGTGGCACGGACTGAGACAAGTGGAACCTGAGTTGGCACTACGTTGCATCTGAGTTGGCACTTAGTCACTGACGTGGCAAACATGTGGCTATGACATGTCATTTTTCACTGACATGGCACATAGCAAGCAGGAAAATACGGGAGAAAATTAAAAATTGCATGACATGAGAATCGAACACATGTTTTGGCTGATACAAGACTCAACCGATGCCACTAGGCCAACTAGAATCCATGTATATTTGTGTAAACTAACTAAAATATATATTACAAAGTTAATTATTCTAAATAAATGAATTTATTAATATACTAATTTCTATATATTCATTTTTTTTGTTACAATATATATATTCATTTTATTATTACATATTTATATATATCTTATTGATATATAAATTTATTAATATATCATTTATGAATACATTAACAAAATAATATTTGAAGTATATAAATAATAATGAACTATAATTAGAAAAAAAATCTAATTATATATATTAAAGTATTTTACTACATAATAGGAAATTTTTATTTTAATTACAAACTTTTGATAATTTATTTAATAAAAGTTATTTTTAATAATTAAAATAAAAGTTTTCTATTATGCAGTACAATTTTTTAATATATATAATTAGATTTTTTTCTAATTTTTTTATTTAAATAAATCTAGAATAGGCGAGGCAGTCTCTCATGCAAAGAATAAGGAGACCCACCAACCTCGGCGAGAATTTATTGTGGATTTTACGTATAACCTACCAACAAGAGAATTATTTTCTTATAATTTTAGTTCATTATTATCCATATACTCCATATATTATTTTATTAAAATATTAATAAATTTTCTATTAATAGACTTATATATTAATAAAATATATAAATATGCATTAATAAAATTAATATATATAAATTAGTATATTAATAAATTCATTTATTTAGAATAATCAACTTTGTAATATATATCTTAGTTAGTTTACACAAATATACTATGGATTCTAGTTGGCCTAGTGACATGAGTTGAGTCTTGTATCAGCCAAGACATGTGTTCGATCCTTGTGTCATGCAATTTTTAATTTTCTCCTACATTTTCTAGTCTGCTATATTAGCGAATAAATGACATATTTGCCACGTCAGCGACTAAGTGCCGACTCAGATGCCACGTGTCAGCATCTCTTTACCAATGTGCCATGTCAGTGAGAAATGACATGTCACATGCCACATGTCTGCCACGTCAGTGATTAAGTGCTAACTCAACTGTCACGTGTCTTAGTCCATGCCACGTCAGCATTTTTCATTAGTAAATTGACGAAAATTAGAAGGAGGGACTTGATTGTAACACAATGAAAAGATAAGGGACTCAATTTGCACAATTAAAAATAGAGAGACTCAAATCGTACAATAGCAATACATGAGAGACTAAAAGTGCAATTAACCCTAAAAAATTTCTATGGATTATTAATTGTTGCATCACCGTTATGAGATTAGCATTCGCAACAAAACAGAAGCAGGCCTAGAAAACTTAACGGGGAAGAAATCCGTAAAGTTAACGAGGAAGCATGAGCACATAGTAAGTTAAGTAAGGACAGATACGCGTTTTGTCGTCGCTTTCTCAGCGGAACCTTCCGTTTCCCATCTGACCCCTAAATTCGCGCCTATTCAATTTCCCACGACCGCATTCATTATCCCTTGTATAAAAAGCCCAACCCAACTCAACCCAACTCAATTCCCATTTCCAAAATCCCTAATTCCCTCTCAAACCTAAACCAAACCACAAACCTCACCTCTCAAAACAAAAAATCTGCGATCATGGCCGACGAAGCACAATCCGAACCACAACAACAACAACAACAACAACAACAACAACAAATGGTACGTTTCTTTTCTCTTTTTTTATTCTCAAGTTCTCTATTCGAATCCGTTTTTTGTTATCTGATTATTTAGGGTTTTTCATTTTGATTGGAAATGAATTGATAGGTTGAGAAGAGCGAAGAACAGCAACAACAGCAACAGCAGCAAGAGCTTAAGTACCTGGAATTCGTGCAATTCGCGACGATCCAAGCCCTGATGCGATGCGCGATCCTCTACTCATACGCGAAGGAACGCGCGGGTCCACTCAAGCCAGGCGTGGACACCGTGGAGGAAGCGGTGAAGACGGTGGTGGGTCCCGTCTACGACAAGTTCCACCAAGTACCCGTCGAGGTCCTCAAGTACGTGGATCGCAAGGTCGACGAGTCAGTCTCCGAGTTGGACCGCCACGTCCCAACCAACGTCAAGAAGGTTTCCTCCCAGGCCCGATCCGTCGTCTCTGAGGTCCGCCGTGCCGGTGTCGTCGACGCTGCCTCAGGACTCGCCAAGACCGTTTACACAAAGTATGAGCCCAAGGCGGAGCAGTGCGCTGTGTCGGCGTGGCGGAGGCTGAACCAGCTCCCTCTGTTCCCTCACGTGGCCAGCGCCGTCTTGCCTAAGGCTGCTTATTGTACCGAGAAGTACAACGAGGCTGTTGTTTCCTCTGCCCAGAAGGGTTATAGGGTTTCCGCTTATCTCCCATTGGTTCCTACTGAGAAGATCGCCAAGGTCTTCACTGCAAACTGATTCCGTTTCCAGCTCCTCGTTAATTGTTTGTTTTGTTCCTTGGTTTTTGTTAAATTTTGTTTTGTTTTTACTTCACTGAATCACTATACTTAAAAAAAATGCTGTTTAGTTTCTGGTGTGGATACATATGATATAAATGGGAATCCTCATCTTCTATAATCTGTGTGTATAGATGGAGCTTTGCGTGCTTGGACTGTGATGTTTTGATCAGTTTACAGTACCATGATAAAATTTTGGTTAGTGTCGTGAAAATTGAACCTCCTCTCTTTGGAATTGATCTATGAATCCCATCCAAACAAACCCAGAGTCTATATTAGTAATTGTGAATTTAGAGTCGGCTTTTCAACAAGAACTCGATAGGAAATTGAAATTGAAATTCAAATAAGCCACCTGTTCCAAACTCGATTTCAATTCAATCTAATCTTCTTTTGAATCTGCTGAGTACTGCATTAAAATCTGTTCTTGGGTGGGGTGAGAGGTTTTGGACGACGAGACAGGGGAAGGTGATATATGTTGGATCAATTCAATTCGTCATATTCTACTGATACTTGCATACAAAACTGATGAATTTGGCATTTACACTCTGAATCCGAACCAGTATGACTTTTTCCATCATGAAATGAAGTTCATGCAACGCTTTCATCTCTTTTGGTTTCTACTATACGTCCTTTCGGTTTTGTGCAAACCCGCTTAACAAATCGTCACCAAACGGATATTTTGAGCTGCTTTATTAACACGAATGTGTCGCTATATTTTGATGGTTCCTTTGTGTACTACTGGCATCGTTAATCTACATCTTGAAGGCAAATATAATACCCACACATGATGATTCAGCGCGAAAGAATATAATGTGAAAGAATGAAAGTATATTTCCAAATTTATGACTTCATGTTAACAATTTTTTCTATAGTTTTTTCGTTTTCATTAATGTTGTCTTTTTTCATGCGGTCCAAAAGCCCATCCACTTCTTTTCCACTTCGTACATAAGCCTTGATTAAGACATGATACATTCGTCTATTTACCGGGACAACATTTCTCAATAAGCTCACCAAAACTTCTGCATCTTCAACACCTGCATTATCACCAATCCAATTCAATAGGCCCCCAATCACACTGGGGCTAGGCTTCCATCCTTTATTTTCCACATACAAAGAGAGGGCTGTTTTCAAGCACCCCAATGCTTTCTCCATCTCACCCTTTTGCAGGTATCCACCAGCCACTACCATCCAACAGTTTGGGTTGGTGGCCTTTCCCTTCTTCTGCAAATCTTCAAGCATGGCTTCTGCTTTCTCAGGAAAACCTTTTTCTGAGTACCCAACAATTACGATATTTGGAACTCCAAAATCATAACAATTACCAGAGGATTCCCATTCATTGAGTATTTTCTCAGCTTCATCAAACCCAGCAAGCTTTACCAGAGATTCCAACACGGTGATAAAATCCCGGTTTATGCACCTCTTGCAAGCATCTTTCTCCAGATCCCATAGTCTTAGGACCTCATTCTTTTGTCCGAGACGGGTGTAAAGAGAGATAAGATGATTGTAACCCTCTCCATCTTTGTTATCTAGCCTCTGCTCAGATTTCTTCAGGGCATCAACTGCCTCACTTGTGAGTCCTGCTTTTATATAGAAATTAGCCACGACAGAATAAGTGTTCCAGTCCATCACAATGTGTGGTTGACTCTCCATCTCTTTCAATATTCTTCCCATTCCATCAATATCAGACCTCACACCGTAAGAATTTATACAGATTCTGTAGCTGAAGTTGTCCGGCAAAACCTGGTTTTCTTTCATCTCAGTCAGCACACCAGGAACCTTCTCATGCTGCCCAATATTTGTGTACAGACACATAATGTCATTGTAAGTCAGAGACGACGAAGCAAACCCCAATTCCTTCATTTTCTGCAAATGGGAGAGGGACTTGTCAATTTGGCGCTGTCGTACATAGCAATTCAAGAGAGCACCATATGTCTTCTCTGTTCTGTCTTGATCCTTCAAGCCATTGAAATAGCTTTCCGCAGAAGCAAATCCGTGAACCTTGCCAATAAGATCCAAATGCACCGCATGTTCAGTCGGAGAAAATATGCACACACCATTCTTATTCATCCACTCAGATACCTGCAGCCATTAAGCAAACATAACTTAAAGGGACAAAAACAAAATAAACACCGAGTTGTTTCAAGCATTCCAAACATGGAGTATCTTCACATCACAATAAGTAAAATCAAACCCATCTCATTTTGAATCAGTTGCAAATCATGTTTGAATAATCAAAGTATTTAACTAGTTAGTATTTATGAATCTCCACAACTTTTCCATCTTAACTCCAGTTAGTTTATTTAGCAAAAACACGATTAATTCAACCAAATTAAAGCGAATAATGTGTCGGTGTAATAACTATTAATTCAAGTTCAACAATTTATAGAACGTGAAAGACGATTATCCGAGTGAAAAACACAACGAACCAAAACCATTCCATGCATGACAGTCACACTTCTACAGCATCATTTTAGGCCTCAATTTCAAAATACTCGATTCGTCAAATTTTACCTGGAGGGCTTGGGAGAACCTACTACGCTTGCGAAGATCGCGAACGATGCGCTGAAGCTCTCCGACGCGGACCTTGTTTTTCTTGTAGACCCAATCGTCGAGCACCGGTACCACGCTTGTGCTGGGGTTTCCGAGTGGGCTTATTTTCGAGTACAGGCTCGGTTTCTTGCTCCTGCTCGTGTAGTATGACCTGTTTCTGCTTCCAATCGCAACCGCGAGCCTACGGAGGAGCTTCCACTCCATGTTTAGGGTTTCTCTTTCAGCTCGGTGGTAACAGATAACAGAAACGGTTTTTTTTTTTTTTGGGTCAATGATAACAGAAACGTTGGACAGGAAAATGAATGTCCCTTTTTTTTTGGTCAATGAAAATGAATGTCCCTTAAGAATGGGCTTAAGGTTAAGAATGGATTGGGCTTGAAGGCCCAATGATTATGGTGTGTTCTTTATGGACAGGAAAAAAATGGAACCTATCATCAGATTTTCAAACAATAAAATCCATGATGGATTGGACCAAAAAAAAAAATCCATGATGGATATCTAAGAGGTTGATCAACGTCCCCTCAACAGTAGCTCAGTGGGTTAAGAACCGGGGGGACATGTTGAGGGTGAGGGGTTCGACCCCCACCCACCCCCTGTTGAACAAAAAAAAAAAGAAGAGGTTGATCAACAATTTTCTCGGGAATCACTAGTAGAGGTGGCTTTTCATGTTAATTTCAAAAGTAGATTTGACAATTAGATACCATTCATGCCTAAAAATGAGAGCTAGAATAATAATCGATGTTGATAATCCATTTGATGCTTTTTAACTTCTACATTGAAGATTGAAAATTGATACTTATTATATCAATGGAATGTGGCCATTTGTAAAATTCTTTACCCATCATCTGGAATATATATTTTTTATATAATAAGTGATAAGCAATGGAGCTAGGTAGCTTTTTATTAGCTCCAAAAGTAGGTTCGAGAATTCGTATTATTGGGCATGGTAACTAATAGATGCCAATGCCAGTATATAAGAGCTCCCACACACTCAATGTTGTACAAACCAAACTTGGTGTTTTGCAAACAATAACCCTAAGTTCCACAATAATTAAGCAAAACCATGTGGTGGCGGTGGATCCCCTTACTATTTACATGCACTATATATGAAACGCGGGGTCGCAATAAAGACCCGGGTTCAGGTGATGGACCGAAGAAGGTAAGTGTTATAACTTCTTAAGTTGTTTTTAACTCTCATATTCTTGACTAACACCTTTTTTTTTTTGTTTTTGTGATCCTGCTTTTCCTATCTGGGTATTTTGTTCTGACTTAGCTTTATTTGTTTGTCTACCTCCAGGAGGAAACAAAGCAGCACGGCTAAACAGGAGGACATGCACATCTATATATGGAAGAAGATCAAACCATCCTATATGGTGAAGGCGAGAAGGAATACGTGTACGTGTATGTAAAAAAAAAAACTAAAAAGTATGATCTTGTTCTTTTGGAGGGAGCAGTTCACTTTTTTTTTTTTATAAGTAATCTCAACTGTATTGATGAATAAATTAGTGGGTGATATTACAAATACATATATAACAAATTATATATGTGTTGGATTATCAACTTTTGATTTCCTCATTAATGGTTGAGATTAGTTAATTTGCTTAAGTCCAATCTAAAAACTTATGTAAAGCATGTGTGTGTTCAAATAAGGCTCTATTAGAACTCAGAACTCAAACTAGCTCGGCGATGGGTTAGTTAGCAAGGCAGTTCCTCCAAGAATGTAAAACAATATATATATGAACAATGATACACATACACCCAAAAAATATATCCACTCATCCAACTAGGGTTGGCAAAGCGGGCCAACCCGCCCCGACCCGCCTCAACCCGCCAAAAAACGGGGCGGGGCGGGCCAGCCCGCCAAAAAAAGTGGGATGGGGTACCCCAGCCCGGCCCGCCCCGCGGGCGGGTTGGCGGGCCAACCCGCCTAACCCGCCAAAAAACAAAAAAAAAAAAGAAAATGAGTGTAAAAGCGGCGGGTTGGCGGGTTGGCCCGTCTAACCCGCCCAAAAATCCGAAAAAAACACAAAAAAATCAAAAAAAAAAAGGAAAAAAAAAAAAAGAAAACGGGTTGGCGGGTTGGCCCGCCAACCCGCCGGGCTAGCCCGTTTTGAACCCACCTTTGGGCGGGCCAAAACGGGTTGCGGGTTGAAAACCCCAACCCGGCCCGCCCTTTTTTGGCGGGTTGGCGGGCTGGCCCGCCGGGCCCAGCCCACATTGCCACTCCTACATCCAACACCTCTCATTTCTCTCTAACTATCACATCACATATCACATTATTTTATCACTTTTCTCTCATCTCTCTCTTTCTCTCTCTAGTGGTAGATTGGGATTTGGGTGTCCACTAATCATTTTTCTATATATATATATAAAATGGGATTTCTTGTTACAACAACAAAAACATGATTAACCAATTCCCTGGTTTTCACGCCAACCCCCATACATTCAAACCTATTTCCTCCCCCTCAGTCACACACACACACTCAAGAGGAAAGGAAGAAGAGAGAGAGGGGGGGGGGGGCGGTGAACAGTGAGTGGTATCTAAATTTCATGCTATATTTTAGAAACAGAACCAGAAAGACAGAATAAAGAGGCAGCAAAAAGCAGGTGTGTAGGCCCGTAATAACAGCTCAAAAGCAAGGTTGATTAGTGATTAGAAGAGTATCCATCGCCCCCCTCTCTCTGTCTGTTCCCTTTTTAAATCAACCTTAGTTAAACATCATCAACAACATTGACAGTTCTCGACTTCTAGTCTATTGGACCTGATATTTTAAAATTGAAAGAGAAACGTAACATCTATTTTGAACTTACAATTTTATATATAAGCCACAATTTGTTATCTTATAAAATCAAGAAACACATTAAATTATTCATATCCATATTTGATGTAATTAGCAAGTATTACATTCGCTTAAATTTCCACCATATGAAACAGCCGATTAATTCTCAAGACTCAAGAGAACATAATAATAACATCACACGAACAATAAGAGTTAGTTGAACCCTACCCACTTCCTAGAGTAAATTAAATTAAATTAGCCCAAACTAAATAATATAACACAATGTTAATACCAAAAACTGTTTACCTTCTTTGCATCTTTTATGTTCAACGTAGACACGTGATGGTGACATATTATAATGTATCACAAAATCCAGTTGACTCTAAAAAGCCCAGTTCACTTGTTATACCAATAACCATGAGTTTTTTTTTTTAAAAAAAAAAACCTGACAAGGTGGTTTGAACTATATTTTAGCGACAATAAGACTGGAGAGTCTTCTTGGTGTAATGATTGGAGTCATGAAAATGCAAGGTAAGGTAAGACTGCTCAAAATGTGAACTACAAAAAACACTTATTTCCATGTTGAAATCATGGTGGAAAGCATCTTCACTCCAGAAGCTATCTCTTGTAGCTTTAGAATTGCCTCACAGAGGAAGAGGAGCGACCGCGGTTCCAAACACATGCTAAGCTGTTCAATATTGCAAACGTGGCTCTCAGTTGCAAACCATTGAGTTCAAATTTGTTCATGTCATTCTTGCTTTAAAGCATCTAACAGATATGGTCCAGAAAAGGATCTGAGAGGACAAGGACAAATAGAAACCTTTGGAGGAATGGCTGCAATACTCCAATAATCTGCTTTACTGTATAAATAAACAAAGGATGTTATATACTATTAAGGAGGAATTACAACAGTTATGGACGATGAAAAAACTATCACAAATCCTCCCTTTCAATGTCTCATCAAAACTAATGGCACTCATCTATGCACCCTCAAAAATATGTTAGAAATTATTAGATTTAGAAGCCTTAGGATTTACATGACACAGCAAACCAGCTAGGGAAATACATATTAAGGCCACTATATATTTTTTAATTGCAAATGAACAAAAGATAAGCCAAAAATGAAATACATGCATTGAAAGTTTAAAGCATTTGTTTAGTTCAAACATGTAATATCTCAATTATCCTTTACAAAAACATCATCTGTACTAAATAGACAAATTTATACAATTTTTTAAAATTTATCCTCATTCATTTTGTTTCATTTGTATGACATGACATGTATGTAAAGACAATAGTACCAAACGTCGGGCTCTGACAAAATATGAATGCATCCATTAACAGGGTCATAAAGTATGGCATGGGAAATGAAACTGCAGGGAGGCCATAATGGAGGCACATTTTTCTCTCTAACCAAGTAACAGAAGATTCCCTAATTTTCATGAGGGCCGGCTTAAGGGTAAGGCCGCGGCCATAGCCCTTACTTTAAACCCAATAACAAAAAAATTATTTATAATAAGTATTTATAAAACCAAAAAATTTCACCGGTTTAGCACAATGATGACCGATGCTTCCTTTTACCTTGAGAATTTAGGCCTAAAAATATGTTCGGTTAGCCAAATATTCACGCCAACCCCATGGCCAAATTCAAACGTATTCCCTACCTCTTTCTTACTTTATCTCAATGCACAACATAGGGGGACAGTGGCAGTGGTATCCTAAAATTTCAGAAATAGAACCAAAGACAAAGAGGCAACAAAAAGCAGGTGTAGGCCCCTCCCTACAATACCAGCTCAAAAGCAACGGTGATTAGAAGAGTATTCATAGGTACCCTCCCCTCTCTCTTTCTCTCTGTTAATTCTTTATAATAACCTCAGCATTTTCATTCTTGTCTCCCTCTTGAGTCTTCACGGCTCCACCACTTTGTCTTTTGACCAAAGAACCCCTTTTTCTCTTCTTTTGATCTCAGTGAAATTCTCATGACTCAAACATACATTTCTGCTGTTCATACTTCATACTTTGCCCCTCAATTAGCTTGATGATAATGGTAGGCCTCCAGCATTAATGGTGAAATTTGATTCCACAAACAGACCCATGTGTGCATGTCTCATGCACGTATATGTAGCCTCCTTGTTCTCACACACCCAGGTCCTTAAATGTTCTTGAAACATCACTCTCTTATGGATTCACCTCTGATCCTACTATACCTTATATCCACTTCACTAGCTAGCTAGCTAGCAAGCTAGCATGTTCCTTTAAATTTATTTTTCTGCATATACCCCTTCACAATTCTTTCCAACTGTCCCCTCTCTCTGCCTCTCCTCTGTTTCTCTCTGTCTCTCTCTGTGTCAGACAAATAGGAAAATTGAAAATAATTGGCTTTTGTGGAATTGGGAAGTCTTCAAATGTTGAGAAAAAGCAAGAGGGTATGTTTTAGTCCTGATGTCAATGAGAAACCAACCATCTTTCTCAACCATGGCTGCGGCAAAGGAGTAGGAAACAGGAAGAGGATGATCATTGGAACTTGGACTTTAAGATTGCCCAAAGACACTATATTGTCACCTGTGAGGTTCCTACTAAGGCTTGGAGCAAAGGTAGCAAGTTCCATAAGGGTTGTTTCTCTGAGAAGGAGATCCTCAAGGAAGGTTTCTTCATCATCCACTCTGGTCAGGTCACGTTCATTACCAGACCTCACTGATTCACATCGTGCTAAAGCAGTTGAAGATTGCATTGAGTTCTTGCATTCTTCTTCCTCTAGGGAGCACCCAGTTGAGTTGAGTGAGTCTCTGCAAATTGCAATAGTTGTATAGATAAAGGGGTATGTATGCTTTCTTGATTTCAGCTTACATGTTCATTAGTAGAAGATAGAGGTTATATTAATCCTTTATGCACCATGCCACTTTGACAATGGAGTTTGAGTAAAGATACTCGTGTAAAACGTTGCCTCCTCATATCATAATTTGGATTGCAGAGCGTAGTTTTTTTCCATTCAATGCAATACATTTATGTGGTCATTCAGTTTTCATTTATTTATTTGCCGTTATTGTCAGAATTTGATTACTGCCCAATTTTGTATGTCTGAAGTAAATGAAGGATAACTTCACAAAACAAAAATCATCATCAAATGTCAGAATTGCTCAATTTCCTTGGACTGTTAAAAAGGATTAACCAGAGAGAGAGAGAGAGAGAGAGACTCTCCGTGGAGCACACCTAACTTGTAATTGATTGTTAAACTTTGAATTATTGGTGGTAAACTAAAACCATTTCTAAATGGAAATAATTATTGATAACGTTGCATGACGAACGGGCAATTAATTACGCCACCACCAGCAATTTAAATGGGTAGTGGGCCTGAATGAAATTAACCACTCAAGATAGATACCTAAATGGAAAGTGATATTTCTTGTTTACACGCTCTACCCCACAGCTCAGAGTCAGAGATGGGCGTTTCTATTTTTTTAGGGCTCTTCTTTCTGTCCTACCTATCACACACAGAGAGAAAGCTACTGTCAGCCATATGCTGACAAGCAAGCAGTGAGTATCCCAATTTAATCCACTTTCAACAATCTTTTGACCAGAGCACTTCAAATCCATCCCCCTTGATAACATATTGCCCAAGAAATTCGATTACTAATCCTATGCATCATAAGTCATACTGTTCATTCTAGTTATATGATCAAATTACATATTACAACTTAAGAGAGCATTTATTAAACAATACACCAGTACACCATATGTTACCAACCGTTAGATTGGTATGTGCACCATATGTTACAACTATTAGCTTGATATAAATTTTCCATTTTATGAAAATGGATTAATATCAACCGTTGTTTCCTAGTGACATCTTATTCATCGTATCTTTTTGCCTAGTTTTTGTTTAAGAGACTAAAACAAAGCAACAGTCAAACATAATCAGCATCAGCAAGCATCATCCAGGGGAACAATTATAAGTTAGGATGGTTATCTATAACATGATTGGTATCCGGTTAAAAAATTGGGACAACAAAAGACTCGCCAGGCAGGCAATGATGGTATACAAGTGAAAAGAAAGCACTAAAGTTCACACGTACGCTGATAATTGTCGATCCTCAAATCATATCATGGTAAGAAAGGAGAAAGAAAAAACAAAGTTCCAAATGGCATTATGAATAAATAGTGCATTGCACGATCAGGAATCCAAGGAGAGGTTTTCAAGTTCTCGTAATCCTTGACTCGAGGCTTTTTTTAACTCCAGAGCTCTCTTGTAAGGGGGAGCAATAGGGGGCTGTACTGGATCCAAGCTCTGATATGTTCCCCCATCAACTTTAGGTAGTGGATATGAGCGATCTGAGTCATACCCAGTGAGGTCCCCGCATGCTAGAAATGGGATATACACCTTATTAGGGCCTTCCAACCACCCACTAACACAATCTGCAAACCCACATGCATTAATTACTCGAGACCACCAATGCCATGAAAATAAGAATACATGACACCAAAAAAAAAAGTTATTTCTCAGGATTATGGTGGTTAAGCAAACTTCATTCAGGGATAAATTTTTTAAGCCTTGTTTGTTTCTATTCTATGATTGCTCATAAGATTTGCAATAAGGACCTACATATATACCTGTATCATCTACCCCTGATGGACTTCCAACCTTCTCAAGAAGCCGATGAAGATCTTTTGGATTGAATCCTTCAGGAGGGGAATAGTTTTCACATACTGCAAATGCCTCTGCAGGGGTGAATGAAATACTAAGAATTAGTTCAAATAGTACTAATCCACCTTCCTATAATTTTAAACCACCTCATTAGTATGCAAGGTGTTTGGCACAGGGGCAACATCTAAAGTCAACAAGTGGTACATTCGAAGTTCATATGCATTGTTACATAATAGATAGGCTCCTGTCACATAATGAGTGGCATGATTGCCAATTCCTGAGCTACGGCAAATCCTCCCAAAACAAATTATAAAGAAACTATAAAGAGCCAAAAAAGTATGCATGTCAAAAAAAATAGTAAGAAAGCAGGAAACTAAAATTCTTACCTATGCTGGAATTACGGCTGCTTTTTGGTTTCGCAAAAGTCACTACAGGGAAAAATAATTTTAGCTGCAAACAAAAAAGGAAACATAGCATATGAAATGATGATTCTAAGATTATAGATTTTTTGTTGGAAAACTAAGTAATAAAAGGGCACTTTCAAAGACTATCATACACCTTCACCACTTTCCCCTTAATATGAGTATTACGCAGAAAGTAGAACAGCACAACAATTTCACAATTACAACTAAAATTTTAGATACAGTCATGAGTAGGTTCTAAGTTCAAACCAGAGAGAAGCATGCGATAAGTGATGGAACGGGTTCAGAAAAATTATCTTTAACTTGTATTCTCTCCAGAATTTTGGTAAAACTTTGGATCTTTATGATGATCTAACTTTCAAAGTCTTCATGGTTTTTGGATTACTTCCATTGTTTTCAAAGGTTTGGAACTTCCATTCTTTGCTTAACTTTCAAATTCTACAGATGTTGCAAAAACTAACTAAAAAGTGGATAACTGCAAGAGATAAAAGCAAAACATACTTATGCTATGACATACCATGTGTGAGTCTCCAATTCCTAAAATCTTAAGGGTAGGGGGAAACTTCAAATACCTGGCAGTATAAAAGGCTTGTGTCCTTTCCTCTAAATATCTTTGCAATAAATTTCCCTCCTTCCTTAAGTACATGAGTAACAATTGTCAGGCCCTGCAAGAAATATCTAGTAAGCATCAATCTGCAACAAAAATCAACCACGATAGACACATAAAATCATGAAACTCTTAATAAATCAAGGGATAATCCACTTGAAGTAAATTATATAATGTGCACTAGTATGTGCTTAACTGCTTATTAGATATGGGAGTAGACTGCCTGAAAATAGGCACAAACTAATACCTCGTTGCTTGGCAAGAGGGTAAAGCATAATAGACAATAAAGGAGAGGTCACTGATTTTATGGCCTTCAATATTGTTTGCCATCCCCAATTTGAGATAAGGATAATGTACTATCAAGATGGCAAACCTAAAAGATAAAAGGTGCAAATAATAATAATAATAATAATAAATAAAAAATGACAGAAATTGAGTACTTACTGCAAGTATGAGTTGGGATTGAACAAATTCATCCATGTCATGAAGCCCGGTAACTGCACACAAAAAAAAATAGATTTTTAAACTACAAACAAAAATTAGGATAAAGCTAAATATCATGAAGAACTTCATATGAAATGAGTAAATGACATGGAGCAACTAATGAGAGATAAATTTACTCTTGTAGGCCCCATGAAAAGAGGTCGAGGTAAAACAATGTCACATCATTTGTAGCTATTTGGTAAAAATAGTTTCCGTGTTAAATAGCACTCCTCTAAACTTAAATATTGTGCATCAAGATATTATGAAGTTAAATTTCACATTTTCTTTACCATCAGGAGCACCATCACACACAACCAGGTCAGCCTTGCAACCATCAAAATGTCCAACGACCTGAATAGAACAAGAGAAAACAACAGGTTCACAAACCTCAGTACAAGAAAAGCATGATCTCATGATGAAATTTGAGGAACAAAGTTTGGACAAGCAGAAGAATTGATATCATTTTCTAATTCTACTGAGACATGAACAGCATACTCAACTTGTCTTCCAAACAAAATAAAGACATCCGTAAACAGAATTAAGGTAACACTGATGTACATACCACTTCAGCAGTCCGAGCATTAGTTATGTCACCCTGCACCTGGATAACACCTTCAATTGGAGCCATTGGCTGCAAATCAATAGCTACAATAAGAGGAAGATTTTCATCCCTGCATATCATGATGCAGCAAGAAATTGGTGATATCAATAGAGACAGATAATATTTGTGATTCATTAACACGCATCTTTTTTATATAAAGGCAGAAATTTATTAAGACAGAGAAAATAATTACAGAAAGTTTGGAAGATGAAGGATCCTCCTTAACATAAAAAGACAACACAAACAACACAGAAAAAAGAAGAAATCAATGAAGCAGAGCTACCCAATCTATGTGTCAGGGAAACCCCCTCCATATATTTTATACCAAATATAAGCCAAATGCCTATCCCAAATCAGCTGCTGATCCAATGAAACAACCTCAAAGATATGGAATTTACACTACAATTAAGTGCACCAAATGTAGCATACATTTCACACTTCCACCAAATTTAGCTTATTTGATTCTGCTAAAACCATTAAGGGTAATCATAAAAAAATTGGCCCAGACCTAGGGTAGTACACACAACATTCACCAAAAATGACTAACAATGCATTCATAACAAAACAAAGGCAAAAGAATGTTAGAAAGGATCAGAAACTAATTCTGATTTTGCACCTCACATAACACACATATCAGGTCAACTTTGCTTCACCAATGTTTTTCATTTTATTTTTCTATGTTGTTGTCCGTGTTTCATTTTTATGTTGAGGGGGATCCTTTATCCTTCAAACTCTTTGTAGTTTCTTCTGTTTGCCTTAATGAAATTCTTCTTTTATAACAACAATAAATAGTTACAAATTGTACATAACTATGACCAACAGAAAAGGAAACTATAGCTCGATGGAGCTTAATTTCAATCCTTAGTCCAAGCATGCATTTACAGGATGTGAGGCCTCAATATCAAGGAAATCCTTAACATGGCAAAGAACTTCCAAAGAAAGTCCACTTACTTTGCATCAGGTGCAAGCTTGGCTGGAAGATACATTTTACGACTCAAAACCTGCATACAAGAATTTAAGTATTATTCAGTTAACAAGAGGCTGTCAGATGAGATTTGTGAAAAATATAATATGATTGTTAACAATTTATATGCTAGGTAATGATTTCATCACTAGTACCTGACTCCAGCTGCCTGGGGCAGCACATAAATCTACAACACGTTTCACTCCTGCAAAAAAAAAAAGGAAAACAAAATTGAAGCTGAGGGCAAGACTGTAGAACAAAATGCTTGATAGAACCTTTCAGTACCTCTATTTATATACTCAGGACAGAGGACAATAATATCTATGCTAAAAAAGAACTCAACAAACCCAAACAATTAAAAACTGGCTCTCAAGGGCATGGCGCGTGCGTACCTTCAAAAATGTTGAACTCCTCATCTATCTGAAGGAGTTTAAAGGCACTTCGAGCACGCCAACCTTCTTCTTTTGCTTTCCGGTAATATATATCCTGGAAACCAATTTAGCTAAACATGAAGGCAGCCCCAAAAAAAAAAAAAGAAGAAAGAAATAACACTCTGAAAGATAAATCAACCACACCCTCTTATCCCTTGAAGCTTTGCCCATGCTTTATAGCTTACTTACTCCGCCTCAAATTGTGAAAACAAAATCCCTGACACCAAAGAACAGACACAACAAAATGAGAAGAAGCTCGTGAAAAAAAAAACAATTTTTCTGTTTTTTAGCTATTTTCTCAAACACCTAGTGTGCACATCAGCACAAACCGTCCTTTAACATTTGCATAGCTAAAGCTCCAAAAAAAATTTCTCCCAGATTTGAATACAACTTCTATCACCTATAAATTCCACCGAGCCATATAATTTCACAGTAATAATCAATCACCCAATATCCAAAAGTAAACTACGCAGTACGCACCTTTAGTCCTGAATTAAATGATACAACTCACTCACTCACTCGCTACTAGCATTAAAATCGAATGAAAGAGTTCAAAAGAGCAAAATGAATCGTAAGAAGAAGCTGGACAAGGTTCACAATCTCGTATTGCGGACGAGGTAATTTAATTGAATTTGAAGCTTTTTTTTTTGACAGCTGAAGCTATGTGATTATGTGCATAGGTGTAACAAATTCGGGTAATTTGTAACAGTAACAGGGTCAACCCGTCTAAAGAGACCCGGTTTCATAACCCATAATAATATTGGGGTGTGTGGGTTGGAGGGAACAAATGAAGCTGAAGAAGCCCCAGAGTCTGAATCTGAACCTGAACCAGATAGCGAAACGCGCTCAATACCAACTCGTCACAAACCCTAATCCCCAATTGCTAAACCCATTGCTGGCACTCCTAACAAACCCACAATCACAAGATGACTTCTTTCATCTCTACAACCAAATGCTTTCCCACCCTCACTCCCACAACCACTACACCTTCACCCACGCCCTCAAGGCCTGTTCCTCTTCCTCCCTCCACGCGCGCTCCAAGGGTCTCGAAATCCACGCGCACCTCATCAAATCCGGTCACTCCTCCGATCTCTTCATCCACAACTCGCTGCTCCACTTCTACTTCGCCTGCAACGACGTCGTTTCGGCCTCGCGCGTGTTCTACTCCATCCCTTCCCCCGACGTCGTTTCGTGGACCTCCATGGTTTCTGGCCTATCCAAGTGCGGCTTCGAAGCCGAAGCAATCCACGCGTTTCCTTCTATGGACGTGAAGCCCAACGCAGCAACACTCGTTAGTGCCTTTTCTGCTTGTTCGGGTCTCAGGGCTCTTCAATCTGGCAAAGCCATTCACGCTTATGGGTTGAAGATGTCACTGATTGATGGGAACATCGTTTTTTACAATGCCGCGTTGGATTTGTATGCAAAGTGTGGGTCTTTGAGGAACGCACAGAACCTGTTTGAGAATATGTCCAAAAGGGACGTGATTTCTTGGACTACTATGTTGATGGCTTATGCACGTGGAGGGCATTGTGAAGAGGCTGTTGATGTGTTCAAACAAATGGTGCTTCGTGGGGAAGAAGCTGAGCCTAACGAGGCAACAGTTGTCACCGTGTTATCAGCGTGTGCTTCCATAGGGTCTTTGAGTTTGGGGCGTTGGGTGCACTCCTACATTGAATCAAGGCGTGACCTTGCAGTTGATGGCAATATTGGAAATTCATTGCTTAACATGTATGCTAAGTGTGGGGACATGAAAACGGGGATGAGGGTTTTCAGCATGATTGTGCACAAGGATGTTATCTCGTGGGGTACTGTTATTTGTGGCATGGCTATGAATGGACACGGGAAGCAAGCTGTGGAGCTGTTTTCACGCATGTTGGTTCAAGGGGTTAAACCTGATGATGTAACCTTTATTGGCCTGTTGTCTGCATGCAGCCATGCAGGGTTGGTTAGTGAGGGAATGATGTTTTTTAAAGCCATGAGGGATAGTTATGGCATTGTGCCGCAGATGCCACACTATGGGTGCATGGTGGACATGTATGGACGTGCTGGTTTGTTTGAGGAAGCTGAGGCTTTCCTTAGAGGCATGCCTGTTGAGGCTGAGGGGCCTATTTGGGGTGCTCTTCTTCAGGCATGCAAGATTCATGGGAATGAAAAGATGTCCGAATGGATCAGGGGACACCTCCATGGCAAAAGTGTTGGCGTTGGGACTCTTGCTTTGTTGTCCAATCTTTATGCGAGTTCTGAACGGTGGGATGACGCTAATAAGGTCCGGAGAAGAATGAGAGGGAATGGATTAAAGAAGGTTGCTGGGCTTAGCTGGGTTGAGCTGGAGATGTCTGCTGCTGACAGATTGGATTCAAGTTTATGTATTGAACAGTAGGCCTAAAGGAGGAAGATCGATGAGGTTGAGTATAACTGTATAGTGGTACCAAACAACAGAATAACTTCTGTAGTCGGTTCATACGTAGACTCTCAATATGTGATTTATTCAATTCTTGTACAAGCCAGTTAAGTGTTTCTTTGTACGTGGATTGGCAGCAAGCAGGGCGATCCAGTGACAAAAGTATAATGTATATTTAACGCATAGACTCAATGGCAATGATATTCAATAAGTTTTCTCTTTTTGTTCTGGACCCCAAGACTCCGATCCAAATTCACCTCAAAATATCTAACTTGCCTATGCACGTGGTTATTTTCTACATTTTGGAAAGGATGGACATGGTTATTGGCTCATTTTTGTTCTGTAAAAATGGATAACCCGGCTATTGCCATCTCATAATAAAATTCCATTAGGACATGAATGGATGCTTGAAAACCAGTTGCCTGTTGAACATTTTTTATTTGGAAAAAATCAGAGGTCATATTGCTTATTATCAGAAATTGAGTATTAGTATATTGTCCTGTCTGTACTTCTGTCTATATTTCACTTGACAAACTTTTTTGCGGTTGATTATCTAGCAATTTTGGTTTCTAAATACTGGGTTCCCGGGGTCATTGTCCTGTTCATTTTCTTATAAACCTTGTTACTGATATGTTCAAAACTAAAGTAATGCTTGTGATAGGTTAGAAAGGGCGAAATATCAGGGTGGTGATGGTATTGCTGGGGTTATAACTTATTAAGCACGGGTTTGTTTCTGCTGCATTTCTTGAAGTAGAATCATTAAGGAAAAAGCCCTGACATCTAAAAACTCTATGTATTAATCATTAGATAATGGCTCAGTTAGGTTCCTGGAGAATTTTTTAAATTAATATTAACTTCAATCAAATTTAATGGGATCAATTGATTAAAAAAGCTTACAGGGAGTTAATTGAGAAAAGGACAAAAAAAATTCTTATCGCAGTATTAGCAACATACCTCAGCGCATTTTTAGTTTATTGGATGAATCCACTATAATACTCTATTCTTGTCAATTAATCATTCCTACTTCAAAGTTCCAAAACTGCGTAAGGTATCACTTTTTAAAAACGAGAATACTCCTATGCATGCTACATGGTAATAACAGAGACTCAGAGAGAGTGACTTTCTGCAATACCGAACTCCGAATGTGTACTAAATGTAGAACATAAATTTTGTAGCATATGATAATTCATTAAATCTATCAAGTTCTTAATGCATGCATCCATGCTTCTTTACAGAGTATACACCAGGGAAAGAGAGAATAATCTCAACTGCACATTCAGAAGACAATGAGACACAGAAGAAAGCAGCAAAAGAGAAAACCTGAAATTCTGTTCAAAAATTTATCTGCCTGCATCTCTTGCCTTCTTAATCTGGAGCTATTGCTTCCCATCAGCTGGTAAGAATTCGGGTAGGCAAACAAATTTTCTGAGTTGCCAAACACTCGAGCAAAAACCATCTCTCCAAACATCCCAACAGGGTGGTGGGATCCTGGAGTCATGGAGGCACCAAGATTGAGCATTTGTGAAGTGGCATCCTCTTCTTGGTATGGAGGAGAGCTGAAATGTTGACCCTGATAAGGGTTACGATATTGAAGCTGCTGACCACTTTGAGATGCTGTTGTCAAAAGAGCTTGAGCACCAGAAGCAGTTGGTCTTGGTGGTATAAAAACGTCACCACGGGATGATTTCCCACCAGGTGGAGCCTGGCCCCGGCCATAGAGTGGGATCATTGTGGAATGGGATATATCAACCTTGCATACAGGGCATTGTGGGTGTTCATCAGGTCCAAGAGAATCACTCTGGACATGGAGCCACTTGTAAATGCAAGGCCAGCAGTAAAGGTGGCCACAGAGGGTGACTACTGGTTCATGCGCAAAGTCTAAGCAGATGTTGCAATCGAAACAACCATTGGGATTTTCTGTTTCTGTCACAGCATTTGGGATGGTTTTCGATTCGTGGGAACAGTAATGCTGAAATGCCATGAATCAAGGAACCGCTTCTCGCAACGGTCACAGGTGATTCTTTAGCCCTGGATATACAAGAGAAAAACCAGCTTAATGCACAGAATTAAAAGGGTAAAAAAAAAAGTCTGGGAGAACTAACTTAATAGATGCAGTCAAGCAGAATTGAAACCAAGTATAGGACATGCCGACATGAAAGTATATAAATCGATTACAATTTCATCGAGTTGATATCCAGCAGGAAAAATAAAATGTCAATAGAGAAGAAGAATATTCAGACTAACAATAAAGAGATGCCTTAACCTTGACATGTAATTCAAGGTGGTTATTAGTAAATAAGTAGGAGGTCCACTCACTCAAGCAAGGACCGATTATCAGTTATCCAAATAAATTCCTGTTAATAAGCAATATTTCATTCCCAATCCCCATGTTGCGGATAAAGTACTACCGTTAAAAAATAGTAATCATGAATGCATACTGCCTATGTTTCCAATTTCTAAGTCTTTCCCAACTAAAATATAAAAACTCTAAAGTAGCAAGTCAACTAACTCAAATGCATCATTTTCAAGCAGATATCATGCACCATCTCTACCATGAGTTTAACAAAGACTCCCAAAACTCCGGTGAAAGAATTTCTATGGTTCTCATGGTCCACAGAAAGCAAGCAAGCAGTACATCAAATCTATCCACTCATGCACTATTCACATCATATTCATAGATGATATGAAAACAAAACACCCTAGCTAAGACTCTGGAATCTTCTGGTGTCCTATATTATAAGATACCACGGTCATGTGATTGTGTGCAATCACCAATCAGTATATAACAGAGAGACAACTCCAAAAACTAAAGAAAATTACCCCTCTGTTTGGATGAGAAGAGAAATAGAGAAGAGAGAGAGGGATGAGAAAGAGAGAGAGAAGAAAGAAAAAGATGCGAAATAGAGGAAATTTTTGGTATTGTTTGGTATGAGAGAAAGAGAAAAGAAAAAGAAGAGAAAGAAGTATAAAGTTCTCTCTCTCTTTGATTGGTTGGGTAGAAAGTAAGAAGAGAGAAATGATAATATTTTATACATGGACAAAAATGCCCTTAACTAAAAATTAGTACCTAATTAGTACCCAACAACACCACCACCACCACTAATTCCCGAAGAGAAACACAACAATCCGAGCAATTGCAGTGCAAAACGCAGCCCCAAACGAAGTCCTAATCCTCCTAACCTCCCCTCTTCTACTGTCTCAGAAAAAATAGGTTTCAGATTTCCCCAACCCACTCTCACTAGCATTCACCTTTTCCCCCTTTTCCTCACTGCAAGCCACCCACCATGAACTGCTGCTTTAGCATGGGTGAAGCAAAAACGTGAAGCTGTATCTCACCAGCAAATGGCAAATCAAGGGTAATTTTGGAAGTGAAAATATTGGAGAGTAACTCTTTGCTCTTTCTTCGCAATCCAGCGAAGAAATGGAAATGTTTGTGGGGCCCACTAATTTTTGTCTCTCTTCACAACTTCTCTTCAAACCAAACGGGAGAAGTTTCCTATCTCTCTTCTCTTACTCTCTCTTCTCTATTTCTCTTGTTCCAATCAAAGGGTACAGGTCCTGAATAAGATATCCTTTTAGGACATCAGAGCAAACAGTAAAAAAAAATCCAAAATATGGGTATCATCACATGGAAATACACATAATAGTTCATATTGGAGAAAAGTTAAAATCCCATATCGACTAGAGATGAGCCTAAATAAAATATATGAAGAGTAAGCAATCCTCGTGCGTTTTGTAAGTATGAGTTAGACCCAAAATCTAAACCCATTAAATCTAAGAGTTCAAAATCTAGAAACAGACAGAGGCTAACTGCTTGACGTCTATAACCCCGAAACCTAACATTGCCAATAAGATTCTAGATCCTTAATTCTCCAAATCTCAAGGGTGATTGATTTTCAGATGAATTAAGGGTTCATTCTTGCCGACTGCACAAACAACAAAGATCAAAGTTTTAAAAGCAAGCAAAAACACAAGATCTACGCAATGCAAATCAAATCAAACGAAACCATCCACAGAACCCCTTTAGTTTACAGCTTGCAAAGCTGAAAAACAATTTTAAAAACAATAATTTTGACGACGACGACGATGATGATGGTAGAGAAACACGATGGATGGTGAGGTTCTTTGCGCACAGAATATGAAAACAGGATAAAAAAAAATGAAAACACATACATACCCAGATAAAAACAAAGGGGAACAGCTTTGGCTCTGGGAGAGATATCTTGAATAGAAGCAGCAATGAAGAAAAAGGGCATGAAGAGAAGCGTGCCCGCGGCTATGTAGTGTTTATAGAGCTACTAGGCCTAGGAAAATGATGAGATAGCTACTATTAAAAAAATAAAAAAATTATTACAAAGTAATAAAAATCATGAAAAATGTAATTTCTTTATAATTATATATATTGGTGTAAAATTTGCATATTACTTTTTGTACCAATAACTATTATCTAGATAAAAAAAATATAATAAAGTTTAAAATATTTACTATATTAAAGTATAAAAATTATTTAACTTTTACTATTTTATTTAACTAAAAAAAATTAAAAATATATATTAAACACTCTTTAGTCATCAATTACTACATAATAAATTTAAGTCATTTGGAAATTGTCTTGTTGTTTACTTTACTTCAATACTTCTTATGAAAGTGTGTCGCACTCTCCTCGTGAAATCGTGCATTTTTTTCACATTGGGATGCAAATTTTAAGCTTTCATATTAAATCAAATCAAATTAATTATTGAATTAAAACAAAATATTAATTTTTAAATTAATACTTAAATTTTTCAATCAATCAGTATTAGAAATGATAAAATTTTATAAATTATTATTAAACCATTTTCAATCAATTGAGTTAATTTTTAAAAATCTCTAAATTAAAATTTTAAATATTAATATCTTTTTATATATTTATATTTTGCAAAAATACATGTACTATTTAAGACAAACTTTTTAGTTACTTCTAAAACATTCAATCTAAAAGGTCGGGCAATTATGACTAAAGTTATGATATATATTTATTCTACAAATATATCTACTCATTCAATATTTTTTATTTTTTTTATCTCTCTTTAACTATCATATCACATATTTCATTATTTTATAATTTTTTTTCATCTTTCTCTATCTCACTCTTATAATATACATTCCATGGAATGTCTACGTAACTTTTTCCTTATGGCAAGAAGTTGATAATTTCCAACCCTTTCTTTCAAAAGGTATACACGTTGAGAGGGGACCAAGTGACCAACAAAGTTTCAAAAGGTGAAAAGGTATCACTCACTCCTACATTTAACATGGTGTCATATGTTTTGTTTTTTTTTTTGGCACTAAAAAGATCGACCAAGTCAAATTTGGCTTTCTAATGTATCAAAGAGTTACATAGAAAAAAAAAACATTATCATTTTAAAAATAAAAAATAAAAATATTCTAAAACATTTAATGCCCTTTCTCGATTCTCTCCCACTCTCACTCTAACATGCCACATGGTTTCTCTTATTAGTGATTGGTCAGCAACACAAGATTGGCCCACGTAACCACCCTCCATTGCACACACTCAAGATATATAAGATGGTCAAATATTCTGGGAGTTATTATCTTATCCCATGGCAAGTATTGTGTCTAGGTAAGATTTAACTGTTTGAGCATGTGCAATGTTTCTAGATTTATTTAGGGAAATGCTCCACATTGTTCTTAATTTCTAGAAATTAAACACAAAAAATTGTGTTATAATAATCCTTAAAACCGTATATATAGTTTTGTAGTAATTTCTATTTGGGCTCACATGGTTTAAAAAAAAACTTAAGCTTCATTGGTTGTCTATTTGGACATTATCCCTTACTTAGTCCACAGATATGGAGTTAGTTTTGCTTAAACCTATTACGGAGAAACTAAGAACGAGAGATTTCACTTGAATAGAGTTGCTAACTTCATTTAATTAACTATTAAGTACAAAGCCTAAGATATATTATGTTATTACGATACAAATGGTCTCCCAAATTGGCTTTTTTAGGAATCTACCACCTTTTTAAATTTTAATTTAGAAAATACCACTCTTTTCATATTAATTAACAATTTATCACTATTTTTTTTAGGTGAGAAGTCCCCTCTCCCAAAAAGGACTTCTCACCATCGTTTTTTTTTTTCAAAATTTCCTATAGGAAGTCTCCTCCTCTAAATCCGACTTCTCACCATTGTTTTAATTATTTTTCCAAAATTACTTATGGGAAGTCCTCTCCCCCAAAAGAGACTTCTCACCGTGATTTTTTATTTTATTTTCTTTTTTTCGATTTGATTTTAGTGGTTTTAGGTTTTTGTTAGAGTGATTTATGGTATTAAGTGGTTTGTGGTTTTAGGGTTTTGGGGTTATTTAAATTTATTTATTTATTTATTTATTTATTTATTTAATTTATTAATTAATAATTATCATAATTAAGTTGGTCTAGAACCTTAATAGTAAATAATAATACAATAAAATGATTATGATTGAAATTTCAAAAGGGGTACAACGATTCACATTTTCTACTCTGTGGAATGTCTAGGATGGTAATTAGGACATCTATTCCTAGTATGACCCTCATTTCGACACAATCCACACCTTTTACTGTGACGACTCCTTTCTACCTGATCCATCTCAGTGCGAATGCGGGTAGATTGTGGCCGACCCCGTGGTAGCCTTCGCATTTGCGGATCGTGGCACACTTGAGGTCCAGTATATTGTGGCCAACATTCTTCGTTGGGCAACACACTGAACTCTTCGCGGTAAACGTTGAAGACGTTTTCCAACTTATACACGGGAGACACATATATCATGTAATCGTGGGAAACTGATGAACAAGCAGCGATGACGTGTGAACACGGGATGTGTATTGCCTGAAATTTACCACAGTCACATTTTCTTCCATCTAGATCTACCTTGGATGTCCTCGCAGGTCGCCCCTCTCGTGGGTTGATCGTCTCTTTTACACAGAAAATACTTTGTTGTCGGTTAAAAGTATGAACGTGGTGAGAATGTGCTTTTGCCCGTTCTTTCTCAATAGCCTTAGTCAGAATTTCAGTATAAACGTGACTAGATGCTATCATTGCAGCCACTTGCCTTCCATTAAGACTTAGCCTTGACCCCCTCCCTTTATCACGTGTAAAAGGCAACCTAGTGTATGTCTATACCAAGGCCTTATAAAAGCAATCATACAAGGAAGAATTCCACCAAAAAAAAAACATACAAGGAAAGAATAATAATTCAAACTTGCAAACATCTCTCTTGCACTCTTTATCACGTGTAAAAGGCCAAGGCCTTATAAAAGCAATCATACAGGGAAGAATTCCACCAAAAAAAAATCATACAAGGACGAATAATAATTCAAACTTACAGACATCTCTCTTGCAATCATACAAGGAAGAACAATAAACTCTAAAATCACAAACTTAATTGTATTATTATTTTAATAGGATTTATAATTTTAATGATAATTATTTTATTGTATTATTATTTACTAATACATTAATTAATTACCACAAATATAATTGTGGTAATTATGAATTAATAAATAAATTAATTAATTTAAATAACGCCAAAACTCTAAAGCCACCTAAACCCTAAAATCATAAACCACTTAATACCATAAACCACTTTAACAAAAACCTAAAACCACTAAAATCAAACCAAAAAATAAAATAAAATAAAAAATCATGGTGAGAAGTCCCTTTTCGGGGAGGGGACTTCTCATAGATAATTTTGGAAAAATAATTAAAACAATGGTAAGAAGTCGGGTTTAGAGGAGGGGACTTCCTATAGAAAATTTTGAAAAAAAAATAAAACGATAGTGAGAAGTCCTTTTTGGAGAATGAGACTTTTCACCTAAAAAAATAGTAATAAATTGTTAATTAATCTAAAAAGAATAATATTTTTTAAATTAAAATTTGAAAAAGTGGTAGATTCCTACAAAAAGCCTCCCAAATTTGCATTTTCAGACAATTATTCGTGAGGGCATGACATGAAGCATGTGGTTTAGTGGAGGAAATTTTGAAGAGAGATAGGAATGGGGCCCATCAAACTAACCATCAATGTAGCGATAGCCGTTTAGGTGCCAGACAAAGACATGGTGGAGCTAATTAAGCACTATTCTCATGCAAAAATGTGGACCATTTAGCAATTTCAACAGAGTAGTATAGATAGACGTGGAAGTGGAAGGAAGGATAGATAGATAGATAGATAGATGTGGACCATAGATACGCAATTGCGATAAATAAATAAATAACGGAAACAATTACGAATGGTTTGCCGAAACAGTACCCACAACCGCAGCCACAGGCCACAGCCACAACACGCTGTGTCTGTCACTGGCAATGACGAGTAAAGGGGTTGTCTTTTCGACCACCCCTCTGTGCTCACCCTGTCTTTCTATTTCCTTTGCTTCTGCATCTTCTTTTTGTTATAGTTCAAGGCGACCTGCCCTTCGGCTTCGGGTTCCTTCACATGCTCCTCTTCCTCTCTGCATTCACTGCTCAACTTCTACTTCAGAGGCTGCCCCAGGTGAACTTCTCTCCCTTCTCACCTTCATTCATACCCTCAATTTCCTTTGCTCACTTCCAGTGGCAAGTATGTTAATTTTTGCATAATTAGGAGGAAAAAAAGGGTATTTTCCTTTTTCATTATTCTTCCTGCATTTTTTCAACTTGTAGTTGTTTCTAACTGAATGGCTCATGTCAAGCCAACTTCAAAAGCTTATTGGGTGTGTGAGGAGGACTATTATTTGTAGCGAATTATGTAGAAGCTTATATTCTTTTGTTTTTTCTTATAGTATCTATAATTTGATTTTCAGTCATAAAGGTTGCCGATTGGTGGTTTAGGTCCATTATTCGGGATTACTTCAGGCAGAAATTTCAAAAGATTTGTATTTTTCTTTGATACTTTACATTTGATTTGATGTGTAGTATTGTGATCTTTCACCACACTGCTGGATGGATTCTAGTAAACAACCACTTTGGTCTCGGGGAATGTCAGGCGGTGTTACTTTGGTTTCCGACAGATACAAATTAGTTACTTTGGTCTCTGTCATCAGGAAAGCAATCACTTTCAGGGACCAAAATGACAATAAATAATCACTTTTAGGGACCAAAGTAACTAACCGATGACAGTTGATGGTCTTTTTTTAATTTTGTATCTGTCAGGGACCAAAGTGACACCGCCCCGGACCAAAGTGGTTGTTTACTCATTCTACCTTCTTCTTACTTCTACTGTTGTATAATGTTTATGTTTATTATGTACCTGTAGATTGTAAATTGGAAATATTAACTTTGGTAGATCAGATTCAAGAAGTGGTTTTTCGCATTTGAAAGTTTGCTCTCTACTTCAATAATCAAGCATGTCTCTAAAATATCCGTGGAAAACTTTGTAGACATTCACTCTAACTTGGGCTGAAGTTTGTTTTCCGGTGCCTTCATGCAGAGAAACTTCCAACCAGTACTGATTTTTCTGTAACTGGTGGTGCATATGATTTCGCGAAAGCAACAATATCACTAACAAACGAGTTAATCTCTTCATCAAAGAAAGTGATTCTTATAAGGCATGGTCTTAGCACTTGGAATGCAGAAAGTAGGATTCAGGTTTGCTTTCTACTTTGAAGTTGTTAGCTCTATTATGGGGTTGAGGGGAATGAAAGGCTTGGTTTGCAAATTCTTGGATAATATTTTCATCCTGAAATGCTTTGTTGATCATTTAAGCTGTACCTAGATTGGTTCAAAAATCTGAGTAGCTTTGCCTTCTAGGAGTGAAGTTTTTTGTTGTTTAGATGTTTCACGTTAGACATCCTTTTATCACATCTACCATCCATTGTCATTAGATTGATCACATGTGTCCAGGGAAGCTCGGATTTGTCTGTACTAACTGAAGCTGGGGTGGAACAAGCAGAGAGGTGCAAGAAAGCCTTGGAAAATATTTACTTTGACCAATGTTTTGCCAGTCCGATATCTCGTGCCAAGGTTAGGGACTAGTAAAAATCAATTCGCAAGCTTGCTAATACTAATAATCAATTTATTAAATTGGTTGGGGGTGTTTGATGTAGCAAACTGCTGAAATTATATGGCAAGGTAGGGGAAAGCCATTGGTTTATCTTGATTTGCTTAAAGAGATATCTCTCTATCACCTTGAAGGCATGAAAAATGGTGAGACAACTTAAAAACTCTGAACACATATCTTTTAATATGTTAATGGCTTTTCATATACATTATACATTGCATTTGTCATATTAATATTGGCATGCTTAAATTGATTATATTATTGATTTGTTGGCATCATTAACTTTCGTACTTGTTGATAATATGCTTTCATTTTATTTCACTGTTCAATATGTATTGTTCTCATCATTCTTTATGATTAAACTAAATCAGTATGTTCCTAATTTGGAGGCAGTGGATGCTAAAAAAACATATCCCAAGGAGTATACAACTTGGAGGGAAGATCCGGCCAATTTTTGCATGGATGGAAGATATCCTGTACGAGATCTCTGGAAAGCTGCAAGAGATTGTTGGAAGGAAATTTTGTTGTCACCTGTAAGATTTGTTTGTCATTGATTCCTAGTTTTGCAGGTATTGATTTGAAAGTGAATTGCAAGATTTGTCTTACTCTTCAGGGAGAAAGCTTTCTGGTCGTGACTCACAAATCAATATTGAGGGCATTAACTTGCACTGCTTTAGGCCTGGGCCCAGAGAGGTAAGCATTGTTGGTTATGTAATTAAGTGTTTAAACTGATCATGGGCACATTGAGTGAAAATTGTACTTCTGATTTTAATTTTGCTGGCTATTCTTCTTTTTGAGTGATTCAAATTTGAATAGTTTGCTTGGAATGTCAAAACCTCTTGCATATGTAGCATGGCTGAAGCAACCTTTTGATGCTCTGCCCAATCTAGCAGATTACGCTTAGACATTGATCATAATGTTCAGGTTTCGTTCCCTTGATATCAACAATGGTGGAATATGTGTATTCAACTTCAACACCAAAGGAGAAGCAATGCTTGAAGCTTTAAATATGACGGCTCACATGTACAGTGATCATGTCTATCCTGGCTGAAATTTCTTGGTCGTTACCGCAAACTAATGCAAGGAAGACAACAACTATCATTTCTATTATAGCATGAAATATACCATGGAACAACATCACTATGTACTTGATGTGGGATTTTTCATTTTAATCATTTGAACTTCCGAACCATGGCAGGTAGATCCAACAATGAAGCATCTTTATCAATGCTTTTGTAGCAAGGGGGATTTTGACTCAGCCGATTGAAAAAACAAGTGAAATGGCAACCCCTTTCCCTTTTATATAAATAGAGATGTGGAGGAATTATAAGTATATTGATTCTGTTGTTTTTGCAAATTAATTATGTGAATTCCAACGCTTAGTGTACCAAGTCTATTCAATGTCCTCATTTTTTTTTTGAAATATTGTTTCATCTCATGCAAATCTAGCAAACTGTAGGAGTTTTTTTTGTTGGGAATCCAAGTGAGTGTAAAGAGAGTCAAGTCCCACGTTGGGGAAAGAGCTAAATGAATAATGTATTAGAGTGGGTCATGTATGCCACATCAAACAGTTGACAACAAATATTAGGATTGCAGCAGATCAGCAGCACACCACCAAATACATGCAGAAATGTCTATTTTTTGTGGCTATATCTGCAATTAAGACAAAGATTAGAATCGATTGGTAGATGAAATACGCTGTGGAACTTATACAAGATGTCTCTTTAATGTTTTTTGGTTACAAGATGTCTCTTTAGTTAAGTGCATAGAGCAAACGAAACTTACCACACAAATTACACTTTTTTTTTTGGTCAAATGGATGGATTGAAATGTGGCGCTGACTAGTCTCGTACTTTTGTTTTGGCCCAATTTCTTTGTTTTCAAATTTCAAAAAAAAAAAAGAATATAACTATATAAGCATAGCACAGCAGTTCTTGAGTCAATGAATGGGGGGAATGTTTTATATTGCGTAGAGAGAGCTATGACATTTGGTATGAAGCTCTCGTGATCATGGGTATTCAAGCAATTGTAACATTTCCAATTTCCGTTGAATTAGAGCACGTGGGCCAGCTCAAAATAATGTTTTGTTGTTGCTGTCTCATCTGCATGTGCTCATACAGGGCAAGTTCTCGAAGGAGCCATGCATTTGCAAGCATGAGAGTATGTTCTGTTCTGGCCCCAGCAATGTCCGCAGGAGCTTCTTCTGCTTGGCTTCACCTTGGGGCTTTGCAACTTGCAAGATGCATAAGAATTTTGATTTTATTTAATTACTTATATAATAGTATAGAAAACCAAAGTTCGGGTCGAATAACCACATCATCACCTCACCTCACATCACATCACATCACATCATATACAATGCAAAATAAAATTTACCCTCCTTTTTAAGGACAAACAAGTACACAGTAATTCACCCAAAAAAAAAAGTACACAGTGCACTACTAACTTATGAGGAGATCCTATTTAATTTTTCTGCCTAAATAAGTACACATGTGAGCTGTAGTAGTCCCTCAACTTCAATTATAGAAAAGACTGCCAAGTTTGTATAAGAAAAATAAGACTGGAAAGTGTCCCAGCTCTTGTTTGGATAGAAAAAGAAGGATTTCTTCTCACACTCTTTTTTTATATTGTTTTTTTATTATATTATCCATCATATTTATCATTTTTTTTGTTTTATTTATTTATTTTCTTTTATACACCTCTCTCATAACTCTCCTCCCATGGAGTATGAGAGCAGTATTTATTTTCCATAAAAATTTGTTATACTTTTATTAGGTTGTTGTACTCCGTCTTAAAGGAAATTACTTTCTTTAGGGGTAAAAGGAAGGAAACTACTTTAGGGTCTGTATCTGACAATGAATGAAATTGGAATAAAATAAAATTAGGTAAAACAGAATATAGCAAAACAAATGAAATAATAAATACATTATTTTATTATTTAAATAGTTTTTTTGACAGATATTATTTAAATAGTTTTACAATAAAAAATCTGGTTGCACCACACACCTCTAAATAAATAAAAATAAATTTATTAAACGAAATAAATAACCACAGTTAATTTTATTTTAGATAATTTAAGTAATAAAATTCATTATCTTTTCATTCCACTCAATTTCGTCTTTATCAATCCAAACATTCCGTAGAGGCCATAACCTTATTTTTACAGTCTGACTTGGAATGATTATTATAAGCAAGTGGAAGTAGCAACATATATAACACACTAATGTTGATACAGTCCACGTGACACGAGACACTTCGGCCAAAACAAGAGTGCTGTGCTGATACAGTCCACGTGCTGCACGTGCCACTGCCAGTGTACAATACAACAAACTAGATAAAAATACAATTTTACCCATACCCATATCATCTCACTCACTATAATGAATTGAATTATATTATACTTCGGGCAGAGATTCTCTCAGAAATTCAAAACCAAACAAGCAAACCCATCAATTCCCCTCGCATCATCCCGAAGTCACTTTTCTTTTCTGACGCCTCATCGGAGCCGTCCGTTGTTCATCATCACAAACGGACCCAAACCCCCTGTGGGTCCCGCGAAACCCCCAGGCGTCGTTTCACCGATGGTTAAACTGATTATTAATTTATTATTACTTGACCGTTTAATATAATTTCCTCGAATCAAACCGTTTCATGAACTTAATGACGGTACTGGGTGGGTCCCACACTACCACGAAAACCACGACACACCGCGACTCCTCAGCGCGTGGTGTGAAAGCTGCACAGTGAAATCAAAAGGTTCAGTTCTTTTTTCGTGCACGGCTGCGCTTCCTTCTTCACACCTCGTTCTTTCTCCTTCCGCCATAGCCAAGAGTGAGAAACTCAGAAATCAGAATACCCAAAATAACGAGAAATTGGAGAGAGAATGAAAAACACAACTAACTCAGGCAACAACAAAATGCATTCGAGAACGGTTTGGTGTAGATAGTAACGAACACTCCTCAGCCTCGCTTGTTTCAGTTAGACGGTTACTATTATAGTATTATTATGTATCTGAGACAGCGCCCCGTCGCCACGCGCGGCGGCGCCGTGAACCAGCAGCGGCCTCCTCCGCCGTTGAACTCCGTCTACAATATTATACCGGTGCACGACCTCCTTACGGACCACCCTTCCCTCCGGTACCCGGAGGTTCGCGCCGCCGCCGCCGCCCTCCGCACCGTCGGGGACCTGCCGAAGCACCGTTTCATGGCGTGGGAACCGGGCATGGACCTCTTGGACTGGCTTCGGTTACTGTTCGGGTTCCAGTTCGACAACGCGCGGAACCAGAGGGAGCATTTGGTTCTCCACCTCGCCAACGCGCAGATGCGCCTCGATCCTCCCCCCGCCGTCGTGGACGCCCTCGACGCCGGCGTACTCCGGCGGTTCCGGCGGAAGCTCCTCCACAACTACACCGCGTGGTGCTCGTTCCTCGGCCTGAAATCGAACGTGGTACTCCCTCGCCGGCGAGACCCAACGGATCTCCGCCGCGAGTTGCTTTACGTTTCGCTGTTCCTCTTGATTTGGGGCGAGGCCGGTAACCTCCGTTTTGTTCCGGAGTGTGTTTGCTATATTTACCATTTCATGGCGAAGGAGCTTAATCATGTTCTCGAGGAGCGCATAGACCCTGATACCGGTCGTCCCTTTTTGCCTACGGTTTCCGGTGACTGTGGGTTTTTGAAGTCTGTGATTATGCCTATTTATGACACGATTAAGGTTGAGGTTGATAGTAGCAGAAATGGAAAGGCTCCACACTCTGCGTGGAGGAACTATGATGACATAAACGAATACTTCTGGAGCAGGAGGTGTTTGAAGAGGCTGGGTTGGCCTCTGAATTTCGAGAGTAGTTTCTTTGGGACTACTCCGAAGGAGAAGCGTGTGGGGAAGACGGGGTTCGTGGAACAAAGGTCATTCTGGAATGTTTACAAGAGCTTCGATAGGCTCTGGGTCATGCTGATTCTGTTCTTGCAGGCTGCTATTATTGTTGCTTGGGAGGGAACCACTTATCCCTGGGAAGCATTGGAGGGAAGGGATGTCCAGGTCAAAATGTTGACTCTCTTTATTACTTGGAGTGCTCTGAGGTTGCTTCAATCGGTGCTCGATGCCGGGACTCAGTATAGCTTGGTTACTAGGGAGACTGCGTGGCTTGGGGTGAGGATGGTGCTCAAGAGCATGGCTGCCATAACGTGGACTGTTTTGTTTGCGGTCTATTATGGGATAATTTGGATTGAGAAGGGTTCTAATCCAACTTGGTCTAATGCGGCAAATCAGAGGATTATTACATTTCTTAAGATTGTCTTCTGCTTTCTTATCCCGGAAATGTTGGCATTGGTACTATTCATTGTGCCATGGTTGCGGAACTTCATCGAGGAATCTGACTGGAGGATAGTATACTTGTGGACGTGGTGGTTTCATTCCCGGATTTTCGTGGGTCGCGGGGTGAGGCAGGCGCTTATAGATAATGTAAAGTATACTATTTTCTGGATAGCAGTTTTGGCTTCAAAATTTTCATTCAGTTATTTTGTTCAGATCAAGCCTCTAGTTACTCCAACAAAGGCTCTTTTGAAGCTCCACGTCGTTAATTATAGATGGCATGAGTTTTTCAGTAACACCAACAGAATGGCAGTTGTCTTCATGTGGTTACCTGTTGTGCTGATATATTTCATGGACCTGCAAATATGGTATTCGATTTTCTCTGCCTTTGTTGGTGCAGTGATTGGTCTGTTCTCGCATTTGGGTGAAATTCGGAATATCTCACAACTCAGGCTTAGATTTCAGTTCTTTGCCAGTGCACTGCAGTTCAGTCTGATGCCAGAGGAGAAGCTGCTAAGCCAGCAAGCAACACTGCTAAAGAAGGTTCGCGATGCCATCCACCGGTTCAAACTGCGCTACGGACTTGGTCAGCCCTACAATAAGATTGAATCAAGCCAGGTGGATGCTACCAGGTTTGCCTTGATATGGAATGAGATTATCATAGCTTTCAGGGAGGAAGATATCATCAGTGATCGAGAACTTGAGCTCTTGGAACTGCCGCCAAATTGCTGGAATATTAGGGTTATTCGATGGCCATGTTTCCTTCTCTGCAATGAGCTACTACTTGCTCTCAGTCAGGCAAAAGAGCTGGAAAATGAGTCTGACATGTCACTTTGGTTGAAAATATGCAATAATGAGTATCGCCGGTGTGCTGTCATTGAAGCTTATGATAGCATTAAATACGTATTTCCCATGATTCTTAAAGTTGATAAAGAAGAGTTCTCCATTGTGACTAATATATTCAGGGAAATAGACTACTACATTCAGATGAGGAAGTTAACGGAAGTGTTCAAGCTGTCTCTGCTGCCAGAGCTACATGCTAAGGTGAGAGAATTTGTTCGGCTTTTGATACAACCGAAGAGAGATATGGATAAGGCTGTAAATTTGTTGCAAGCCTTGTATGAATTGTGTGTTCGAAGATTTCCAAAGGTGAAGAAGACCAGCCCCCAGCTGATTGCGGAAGGTCTGGCACTACAAAGTCCAAAACCTGATGGGGGACTGCTCTTTGAGAATGCTATTGAGTTTCCCGATGCTGGAGATGAAATCTTTACTAGGCAGCTCAGAAGGTTGCATACAATTCTTACTTCAAGAGACTCAATGCACAATGTTCCATTGAATCTTGAGGCGCGACGACGGATTGCTTTCTTTAGCAATTCTTTGTTTATGAACATGCCTCGTGCTCCCTGTGTTGAAAAAATGTTGGCTTTCAGTGTTTTGACCCCATATTATGATGAGGAAGTTGTCTATGGAAAAGAGGCTCTGCGGAAGGAGAATGAGGATGGCATTACTACTTTGTTTTATTTGCAGAAGATTTATGAAGATGAATGGAATAATTTTGTGGAAAGGATGCATAGAGAGGGCTTAAAAGATGAGGATGATATCTGGACAGAAAAAGCCTGGGACCTCCGCCTTTGGGTATCTTATAGAGGTCAAACACTATCTCGCACAATCAGGGGGATGATGTATTATTATAGGGCCCTTAAGATGCTTGCCTTTCTTGATTCAGCGTCTGAGATGGACATAAGAGAGGGATCCGAGCATATTGTTTCACATGTTTCAACAAGCCAACTCAGCAGTTTGAATGGTCCACCTTCAGATGGGCCTCGATCTCTACGGAAAATGAGAAGGGCAGATAGCAGTGTGTCACTGTTATTCAAGGGACATGAATTTGGGAGTGCACTGATGAAGTTCTCGTATGTGGTGGCATGCCAGCTGTATGGGCGCCACAAGGCAGACAAGAATCCTCGAGCTGATGATATACTGTATTTGATGAAAAAAAATGAGGCCCTTCGAGTAGCATATGTTGATGAGGTTACTTTGGGGAGGGAAGAGATTGAATATTACTCTGTTCTGGTGAAGTTTGATCAGCAATTGCAGAGTGAGGTTGAGATTTATCGGATCAGGTTGCCTGGTCCTTTAAAAGTTGGTGAAGGGAAACCAGAAAACCAGAATCATGCCATAATCTTTACTCGGGGTGATGCAGTTCAGACCATTGATATGAATCAAGACAATTATTTTGAGGAGGCTCTCAAAATGCGGAATCTGTTGGAGGAGTTCAATACCTACTATGGGATCAAGAAGCCAACCATTTTGGGGGTCCGAGAGAATATCTTCACAGGATCTGTTTCCTCACTTGCTTGGTTCATGTCAGCTCAGGAGTCAAGTTTCGTGACACTGGGCCAGCGTGTTCTGGCAAACCCTTTGAAAGTACGAATGCACTATGGTCATCCAGATGTGTTTGACAGATTCTGGTTCCTGTGTCGGGGTGGAGTCAGCAAGGCCTCTAGAGTGATCAACATCAGTGAAGATATTTTTGCTGGTTTCAATTGTACACTGCGAGGTGGCAATGTGACACATCACGAATATATACAGGTAGGCAAAGGAAGAGACGTTGGCTTGAATCAGGTATCCATATTTGAGGCCAAGATCGCAAGTGGCAATGGTGAGCAGGTCTTGAGCAGAGATGTGTACCGGCTAGGTCATAGATTAGACTTCTTTCGAATGCTTTCAGTGTTCTACACGACCATAGGATTTTACTTTAACTCTATGGTTGTTGTACTGACAGTCTATGCCTTTCTTTGGGGCCGCCTTTATATGGCTCTCAGTGGCATTGAAAAGGCAGCCCAGAATAATGCTACCAACAATAAAGCCCTTGGTGCAGTCCTAAATCAGCAGTTTATAATCCAGGTGGGTCTTTTCACTGCTCTCCCAATGGTTGTTGAAAACTCTCTTGAGCGTGGGTTCCTTCCAGCAATATGGGACTTCTTGACAATGCAGTTGCAGCTTGCATCACTATTCTACACATTCTCTTTAGGAACTCGTACCCATTTCTTTGGTCGGACTATACTTCATGGTGGTGCTAAGTACCGAGCCACCGGTCGTGGATTTGTGGTGGAGCACAAGAGTTTTGCCGAGAACTATCGACTATATGCCCGAAGCCATTTTGTCAAGGCTATTGAACTTGGAGTTATTTTAATTGTGTATGCTTCTCATAGTCCCTTGTCTACAGATACTTTCGTGTACATAGCTATGACAATCTCAAGTTGGTTTCTTGTAGTTTCATGGATAATGTCTCCTTTTGTCTTCAATCCCTCTGGGTTTGATTGGTTGAAGACTGTATATGACTTTGAAGATTTTGTGAATTGGATATGGTATCCAGGTGGGCCGTTCAAAAAGGGAGAATATAGCTGGGAAACATGGTGGTATGAGGAGCAGGACCATCTAAAAACAACTGGTATATGGGGAAAGCTGTTAGAAATCATTTTAGACCTTCGATTTTTCTTTTTTCAGTATGGCATTGTTTATCAGCTGGGTATTGCAAGTGGAAATACTAGTATAGCTGTCTACTTGCTGTCTTGGATATACATGGTTGTGGTTGTTGCGATTTATATCATCATAGCATATGCACGGGATAAATATGCTACGAAGGAGCACATATATTATCGACTAGTCCAGCTTTTTGTGATTTTGATCACAGTTCTTGTAGTTGTCCTCTTACTGGAGTTCACTGGATTCAAATTTATTGATCTTCTAACAAGCTCGTTGGCATTCATTCCCACAGGCTGGGGAATGATTTTAATAGCTCAGGTTCTTAGGCCTTTTCTGCAGTCAACTATTGTGTGGGAGACTGTAGTTTCCTTGGCTCGGCTCTATGATTTGCTGTTTGGGATTATTGTTATGGCCCCCATGGCAGTGTTCTCATGGTTACCTGGATTTCAAGCAATGCAAACTAGGATTCTCTTTAATGAAGCTTTCAGCAGGGGTCTCCAGATATCTCGAATACTTAGTGGCAAGAAATCTGCTTAAGATGTCATTGGAGGTAATTTTTGCATCATGTTCTTAGCAATGTTGTACAGTCCTTCATTAACTGAATATGAAGGTGTCATGATATTTGTCCTTGCCATATAATTACATTGAAGCTGAATTTGACCTAGTAAACTGCAATGAACCATGGTGTATGGGTTGGGAAGTTGCTTCTCGAAGCATTTTGATATTGAGTCAGCTATTCAGCTTGGACCATGCTATTCTGGAATGTTGTCCAGTTTAAAGTTGCTAATTAAGTTCTCAATGTATGCTGTGCATATTTACAATTGCATTCATATAATAATTTGCATGCGAAGGTCTTACCAAAAACAAAAGGCACGGGCATTGGCACTGAGAGATGCATTTCTTTATTTTCCCAGGTAGGAGTATCAACTTGATAGGGTGCCACTGCAAGATACTAGTTTTAAGCAGAAGGTTGAAGGCAGTGGCTAGTCAGGGCTCGTCGTATTGCCACGATGAGTAGTGGATGCCTTCCGATAATTCCATGTATGCACATATCAGACTCGAACATTGTTTTCTTGACTACATTTTCCAAACAATTTTAGTTAAGCAGCAATCCATGTAATTTCTATTGAAATGATGATAAAAATGCTGTTTTGTGACAATGCATTTGCATGTCCTTTTCTAGCAATCATTTATATCATATATTTGTTTTCATTAGAAATAGAATTTTTCAATTCTAATTCTAATTTTGGCACTTATTTTCAGGTTATACAATGTTGAAGACCTAAAGGTTAGCCTTCTTTCCGTGACAGTGGTGGCTTATGTGTACAATAACGTAAAACATTCTCGTTGACCCAATCCATTAAAAGGGAGGAGGCTAATTGTGAATTGTCTCCTATATCAGTGCATCACCATGCTTCCCATTGCCGCCTTATTATTTTTCCTGCCATAGGTTGTGAACCTCTGTAGTTTAGCATTAGAGGAAGGAATATCAGGTGATTTTCCCATTCGACTTGCTGTATATGTTTGTCCATATCTAGTGAAACTCACTCTAACCATATACTCCGTCGCCTCTGTATCAACGATTTTCTAGGCCTAACATTGCTCGTCAGTATGCATGAATGTTGTTATTTTTATTTTTTTTGACAAAATGAATGTTGTTATTTGAATCTTGCCCCATTGCTGAATTTGAATTTTGAATGAAACAACTGGGTCGGACTTTTTTTTTTTTGAAAAGCAAAACATTTTATTAATGAAACAAATGGGTCATGTAATGAGAAATCACCTAAATTTCTCAAAGTAGAAAACCTATTAATCCTTTCATTTTCCAATTAAAGTAATCCTTCATCTTGTATATATTAAATTAAATCTTTCACTCTTGAAAGGGGAGTTCTTGAGCAACTCTTGAAATGGGAGGCATTAGCTGTAGTAGTGTTCATAAATCAATTGAATCTAATTTAAACGGTAAAAACTGAATTGATATTATATTGATTGGTGGATTGGTTTTCTGATCTAATCTTTAAGAATCAATTCAATTCAATCTGAATTTATATTCATATAAATAATTTTATTTATTTATGAATGAAATTTATAAAATAAATATAATTTATACTTCTATAAGTATATGTTTATAAAATTACTCATCCTGATATTTTCTTATGGTTTTATTATCTAACCTTTCATTCGCACTTATTTAACCTTTCAACCATTTTATTTTTAAAAAATATTATTTCGGGATGAAATGAGTGTTCCCACGTCTGATTAGAGATGTTGCACAAAATATATCAAAAAAAAAAAAAAGAGACGTTGCACAATGAACTCAGAGATATAGTCCATAATGATTCATTTGTAATAATACCTGAAATATGCATTCAGCTTAGTGTGTGAAGCTTCATATTTTAGCGTTAGTTATCGGTACTATCAATTAAATAAAAAACATTGTCTCATAAAATGAGGAAAAGAAAGAAAAAAAAAACTTCAGCGCAAAACTTACCTAAACAGAAATGACTTGCTGTTTGGTAAATAATCCTTAGGACCTCAGCATGTGGCTTTCTCTTAAAAAAATAATCCGTAGATAAAAGATTACACAAAAGGTGCTCTGAAATGGTATCACAAGGTTTCTTGATATGGGCAAAATCCTATACTGCTTTATGGTGAACTGTATATTGCATTGCGATTTATGCGTTCCAAAGCTCAATAAAAAATTCGGACGCTAAAAATCATTTTACAAAAAATGCAATAATTATCAGGCTATCACAAACCGTCATTACCAATAGCAGGTACTTTCTCATAGGCAGAAATTTCTCTGAACCTCTTTGGAAGAAAGCAGCGGCTGCCAAATCTTTGCTGAAAGTATACGAGGAGAGCAAATAAAAGACCACCAATGGGGATTATGATGTCCCATGCAGTGGAATAAAAATCCATTCTGTGGTTTGCGTATATATATGATAAATCAAAGTACCATGCAGAACTGTGAGCTCTATAGAGATCATATGCATGGGGCAGTATACGAACAATGGTTGTCCCAACATAGAAAGAAGATGCCAGAGCCTTTCCTTCTGAGTTATTTAGTGTGTTAAACAGTATTTGTGGGAGCAGAAATCCATCCAGGAGTAAACCACCGTAAGATTTGAAGCCTTCCCAGAGGGAAGGAGGTTGATAAGAAGGTCCACGAGGAAACTTATACCTGTGGCGTGAAAGTCGGAGTCGAGATCTTTTGTGGCGAGAATTCTTCCATATGTTCACCAACCAATAAGCCAATCCCCCACCAAAATACAATGGTAGAGTCATATAAAGAACCCTTTTTTCAGAAACCCACAAACCTGGCTGGCTTCCCTCCCCCTGTCTTGAAGACCAGGTCAATTGTACAAGACGCAACTCCAGAAGAAACGCTACCATTGTCACCATCCTCACGACTACTTCATTCACTTCAAGCCAGCCTCCACTCCCAAGAAAAGCATTCTGCATGCTATGGTTGGGCTTGAATAGGGCCTCAAAGTTCAGCACCAGGGGAATCATGTGACCTAGAGTAATAACCACAAGCATCACAATGGAAATGCGAGGAAGCACATCTGTGTTCTTTTTCACATGGAGGAGTTGCAATCCTACAAACACACAAGCAAGTGTGTTTGTTATCAATACCATAATTATCTCAAAATCCATTCTCCAAATGGATGCATCTGCTTGGCTTGTGTAAAGAGAATATGAAGACAACTGAAGGGGATCAAAATAATAAGGGTCTGCCTTTTGTCGTGTGCTTTCTATAGTTCCTTTAATAGATTCACCTCCTTTTGCATTCAATGGAGGGAACTGAACATTAACCATGATTTCACAGTCCAGAGACTCATTCTGTATCAGTATTTTGTCAGTTCTTCTCAAATGCCGACATCCTATCATACACAGAAGTCCAGTATTCCTATTGTACAATCCTTCAGCACCAATTTTAACTTCGGCTGCAGAGACCTCACTACCAAACTTAAAATTGGGAGGAGGATTAAAGCTTATCGTATAGCTGACATTCAATGAATTGCTGTATTGAAAACTGTGTGCTTTCAAGTTTCCCATCGTCGACATACTTGGAACCCCATAAGGCCGCCCATCATAACTATGATCACCCACAAACAGTGGTGATGAGTGACCTTGAGCTACTTGTCCTTTACTGTTTGTCACTAGCATGCTAAATGCTGTATCAGAAGAATATCCATCCGGATACTTCTTTCCCTTCTGTCTAGCAGTTATCTTTTCTGCACAAGTTTTTCTCACTCTGTCAATTTCAGTATACCTGTATTGTAAACCATGGAGGCCTGATACCTTCCAGAAACCCTGAAATCCAATGCTACTGAAGTAACCAGATTCACCAACCACTTTATCACTCCAAACCCGGCCTGAAACAGTACTCCTGTTTCTTAAAGATAATACAGCAGGAAATCTCAACGTGAGCTTAATCGAGCAATCTCCAACAGAAGGACCAACCCCCAATCCTGTGGTGTTCAAGATCCGGCACGCAACTGCACAAAGCCAGTTCTCCTTCTCATCCCACACCCCCTCAGATACCAACGTCGTATTTGGATTAAATGGAAACACAAAGCCACTGTAACTCGAGTCCGGAAAACCCAACAACATCTGAACCTTCCGCCTCTCCGCGCATCGTGTGCCATAAAAGTGCATGAAACCAGGCAACTTGCCAACACCAGCACCACCAAGGGGATTGCAACTACTGACATTACGACAGTGGCTCCCATATTCCAGTTCAAACCTATCCATATGTCCAAGAAACAGAGTGCAGGCACCTTGGCTCAAGTTTGTAAGGGGCAAACTCTCCCCATCCGATCCAGCTACACAACCACTCTCATCATTGTCCTTCCCAACATGAGTAAACTTGTAATTCGAACTCTGAGATAAAGCCAATATCGAAATGGGTTCAAAATAATGCAAGCTATTCATGTCATCAAAGCTTTCTAGAGTTCCACTAATCAAACTATCCAAAACCGTCACATCACGAGGGTAACGAAGCTTAAGAACAACATTAACATTAAAATTTCGCACATTACCACCATAAGATCCTGTTCCAATCATGCAAATCTTACCAGAAGATTGTGACCAAAACCCGCCGAGAGAAACGCGCATCCACTGTGATACCTTCCAACGCGAAACTCTCCTCCCCGGATAAACCCTAACCAGCGACCTGTCACGAGTGGGACCCACTCCACCACGTTGCCGGAGAAGCATTTGCCCATGCAATCCGTACACGCCGTCGGTGGCGCTTCTCAGAACGGAGGTCGCGCGAAACGACGCGTGCTTCCAGAGGTTTAGGGTTGTGGATCGGTTGAAGAGTCGATCGCCGCCGGCGAAGTAGCCGGATTGGAACCGGAGCGAGTCGGCGACGCCGGGGGCGGCTCCGGCATCGGCCGGCACCGCAGATGCGGGGACCACGCCGTTGCAGAGACGGGCGTAGGTGGTTCCGAAAGCCGAATCGGGAGACTTGTTGGAGGATACAGAGGACAAGGTGCAGAGGAAGAAGAAGATGAATAGGGAATTTGAAGATGGATAATTATTGGGTTTTAAGAGGAATGGCCTCAAAAGGGTGATACCAGAAGGAGGAGGAGGAGGCTCCATTGCTGAAACTGCGTCACATCACATTTGGATGGTGATTTCAGTTTCTAGGGTTTTGCAAATTGGGATGGATTTGCGTGCAGCTTGGTTTGCAGAAATGGAAAGTGTGGGAGCACTTCACTATGCAATTTTCATGTTTTTTTAATTTCTTTATTTATTTATTTTTTGCAAAAAGGATATTTCATAGAAGAAAAAATGGAGTCGAGAAGTGGAAGCTTGTGTTTGAGCAAGAATAGGGACTCAACTCAAGCAAAAGATGATGTACTACTACAAGGATCACATGTGTGTTTCTTGATATTTTTTAGATTTTACATCGAGGAGTATTCCACCGCCTGCACGACGAAGTGATATGATTTTGTATGATGTGTAATATGTTTCACGTCTATATTTTTTTTTGGTAAAATATCTATATTAAACATTATTCTAAGTTGAAGATGATGAAATAATGAAAAATGTACACGGTTGCTATTTGCTACCCAAATCAAATATGCCTATCTTATAAATTCTTTCTACCCTTCTATACTTTTCAAAAAATATTTTTTTCCTTAATTTTTTTTTCTACCCAAATCAAGCAAATTACTACAACCGGGCATTGTTATACTGTAAGGGCATTATAAAACTGTTTTCACAACAAACTTTTTTATTTTATTTTATATTTTCACATCAGCAATCAGCAAGCCATTACATATGATACATACAAGTACCACAAGGTTTATATTATTGGTACATTTTCATTCTTGAGCATTTTTTTTTTCTTTTTTAAGAGAGGGGGGTTGGGCGGGGGTTTACAAGAAGAGATGGTGTTTTATCAAACATAATTTGATATTATACAGATACTTGAAAACAAATTAATATTACACATAAGGTTGGAATATCCTTGTCATGAAGCTTGATGGTTAACTCATAACTTCGTAGGGCTTTTACTTTTGCATGTCAACAAACTGGCAGCAATCAATTCCCTTGCCAGAAAATGCCTCTACAAGCTTGGGGAAGATCTTAGCAAGCATAATTTTAAAACCTGCAGAAGTTCCCTTCTGGTTTTCATGTCCAGTTTTTTCACCTCCAGAAGCACATCCAATGGGAGCTCCTTCAAGATATGCCTTGCAAGCAATAAGTATATGTTTGGAGCGTTGCCTAAAGTGCTCTTCCACCAATGCCTCAAAATGCTGCAATCGGAATCCTTGTTAGTTACAATTCCATCCACACAACTCCTTCCCTTTCAAAATGGTTGTGTAAAGATTAAGAAAATCACTAATGCTCTCTCATTCCCCTCAGTGAGTGAGTGGAGATACCAAAAGATAAGGATAAAGTTGGGGGGAAAAAAATGCAATTTATGCATTTTTGGTATTATAAAATGACATAATTTGACATAAACTAAAACCTCATGAGTGCAGTGACAATTATTTTGAAGCGAATGGAGTATATTCAAAAATTCAGATGTCATCATTTTCTTTACAAAAACCAGGAGCAGGACTGCATACAAGCATAAAAGACCTGAAAGCCTCAGTGCAATAAATCAACCATAATAAATTTAAAAATGAAAGTTGAAAACTTCAAGAAACTTGGGTCATGCTATAAAGAGTATAAGTATGAAAAATTGGAAATCAAGAATCATGCACACATCTCAACAATATCCTATCCGTCATTTCTAACTTCAGATTCAGAATAATAACTGCTCTTTATTAAATTAAATGAAGATGTATAGCCCAAGACATGGCACTCTTGAGTGATTGTTTATGCTTCCTAGGAAATCACTTACTCCAGTGTAATAATAGAGGCAAACCAAAGTATAGAAGTAGTAGTCATTTTACCTTGGGTGGCTTTCTTAATAGATACAACATGGATTTGCAGGTGACAAGGAAAGCATTCTCATTGTAACTCACTGAGTTTCTCTCTCCTTCAGCCCTGCCAATCTGTTGATCATACCCGGCCTCGTTGAAATAAGGCTTCTCATTAAGGACAAGAGCCTGCAGAGAGAGAAGGACTTGAAGAATCGTGGAGGCTCCTGGGTTCCACACTTCAGTGGCTGTACCAGCCCACGTATTAAGGAGACTCAAACACACTTTCCCTGACTCATACAAATTGGGATTCAATCGTAGCCCACCGGAAATGTAGTGCACCATCTGCATGAGATTTCAGAAACCACAATGATAGGATGAGAGCTTGTTGAAGTTTTTCTCTGTAAGGATGCTGAATGCTAAGGGGAGGAGTTCCCATCCATGAATCACAAATGAAGAGTATTCACAAAGCATAAAAAAGAAGAAGCAAAAAACAACATTCAAAAGCTTACAGGTGGTTCACTAGGATACTCTGGAGGGAAACAAATATCGAAGAAAAACAATCCATCGTGATAAGGTGTCCCTGACGCACCGACAATTGCTGCTCGCATGAGATCCATTCTTTCTTCAAAAACATGGACATAAATAGTTTCTGTTTGTGCAAATAAAGATTGTACGTGAATTTGCAGAAACTGTGATGGATATTAACAGCATACTTCTAGGGATTTCCCTTTCTGGTAAGTAAATAAACTCCGACATTTATTTACTCAACAGGCTACTTATTTTCAGGTATTTGCAGATTAAATCTTAATGGCTAATAAAGCTTGCATATTTGCATACTACTGACTACTGTGATCCAAATATAATGACAGGGACCTGTGACTACTGACTATGTGATCCAAATATAATTTTGTAGTCTGAATTTAAGCATTGTATAACAACATGGGCTGCACAGCATATAAAATATCGCGGATTAAAACAAGTAAGAAGTATGCACCAGGAAGATTTTTCTCCAAGATGCTCCATTCTTGCTGTACCTTTTTCACCCAATCTTTCTTAACCTACAAAGGAACAAACGGAGAGGAAACAAATCAGCTTTCAAATGTTTTCGATGTAATTATATGTCACTGTAAGTGATGTGTCAATTTTGTAACCTGAGATAATGGCAACCCTTTTCCCTCATTAAAAAAGTGGTGGTCTGAGCAATTATCAATTACATTAAACTGCTTCAACTGATCTGAATTTTTGCTGTCTAAAGAAACTGGAACATCATTCCTCTCATGAATCCTAGTAACTTCACAATATGGAGTTATGTCTTCAGTAGACTGCAAACTGCTCACCAGATGTTCAGCGTCAGGGCCACAAGTTTCCAAATCTTTCTTGTCAAGAAAATTGGATCCATTTCCCTCTTCAAGTGTAGGGACTGAGGAGACTGCTCCATACAATCCATACAATGATGTCACACCAAGTGTTTGGAATATGCTCGCTTTAATGCTGGAGAAAAGTTCAAAGGCAGCTTGGGGAAGGGAAAAGGAACTACTCTCTCCTGGATGCTTTTCTCTATCACCATTACAATCTGACAAGTCCTGATCATCGAAGTGTTATTCAGCTTATGATTAGCCAATCTCTCTGGTAAGGTCAACAACTAATCTCATTGAAAAATGTTATTTTTGGATGATATTCGATCGATAATTTTGAAGAGTTCAAAAGTCCCTTTTAATTTTTTCTTTGACAGCTGTACCCTAACAAACTTTAACCGACATAACAGAATAGTATAACAGAATAGAAACTAACAGTAGGAACAATTCAGAACATTTAAGCACTAAGTGAATCGAAGAGAACATCTTTACACTACAATATTTTTTTTTTAACATCAATATTTATATTTTACTATTACTACCCAACGCTTCACTATGATTTCTAAGACGAGACCTCTGTATCTCTATGTCCCCATTAAATAATTCACATAAAATTATATTACTACACAAGCATACTCATTATACACATGGATGCACATAGATACAGGACCTGCAGAGAAGTTATTGCCCTCACCTTTCCCTTCTGGTCAGAAGGTAGACTTCCATGTTCAATCATCTCTTGAGTCAACTCCTCAATATTTGCTTCATGAGAAATAGGGGTTGAGGTCGAACCTTCATATTTATCAATCCGAAAAATTTCATAAGGTGCAACCTGTTCGTGAACAAATAGATTTATAATGGCATCCTGAAGATGAAGGTCTAAAAAGTAATGTCAAATTACAATAGAATATAAGAAAGAATTGTTCTTAAGTGGCTAATATCGGTGCAATCTAAGTTCAGTAGGATCATCAAATAAATATGATGTAGTCCAAGTTCAGTAGTTGTAACTTGTAAGTTAGTTGCCAATTATCATTAGATCTAGATTTTGACAATGAATAAAAGCATTTTCTGCTGTATGCGAAAGGATCAACCTAAACCAATCTTAACTACACAAAGTAGCTGCTACAAACCAAACCCTAACTTCAGCTAGGAAATAACTTATAACTTACAGCCACACATAGTTGCAAATAACATTTCTAGGTACAAGGATGATTGGGGGAGAGGAGGCAATCACCAAACCGATAAGATCAATCATTATCTATTAAACTGTTAATCTATTTATTGCAGATATAGGAAATACTACATCACCATATATATAGCCAGTAGTATCATTAACTGCAATATATTTGCAGAAAATTGATGTCATACCTTGGTCGTTAAACCAGTAGCCCATTTCACCTCCACATTACCATCTTTGAAGCCAGTAACATTGCCAATACAGGACAGGTAATAGTTATCTTGGGAGTTATTCTGATAACTGGTTTGGTCCTGGTTTCTCAGAGGAGCTTCCACATTCAAGTCAGTCACTGAATCAGCATTGTTTTTTTCAGCTTGGCAACCAAGCTGTTTTTGAGCCACCTTGAACACAATATCGCCAAAACAACAGGAAAAATCTGGGTGCTCAACAAGTTCATAGGCACTCACAGTTTCCACCGTTGTTTCTCCAGCCAACTTATCTGGCTCGGATATAGGAACTGTTCTCCATTGTACGTCTACAGTATGTTCTTTGCCATCCACAGATAGAACAACACCCCATCTTTGATTGCTAGGCTTATCATCAGAAGTACCTTTTTCCAGCACAAACTGATGAGGCCAAAATTCATGAGTGTTTATGACATTCACTGGGATTAAATTCTGTGGATCTGACCCCAAAGTATGTTCACCATTTTGCCAAACAATATCAACTTTGGTCTTTATCTTCCCAATTATAAATAACTCCCCTATGCTAGAGTTAAGGTTTCTTCTCTTATATCCTCTAGCCATACTATGCTCATTAGAAAGATCACTAGCAGATGCATCTTGAATTTCCTTTTGGTCTGCAACTGGGAGCATGCACCAGTCGCCAAGTTGCCAGTATGCATATGAAAAACATGACAACAAGGTCAAGTTTTTGGAATCTTGCCAGCATGAAGGAGCATTCTCATTCAAATTGGAACCCAAAAGAACAGAGGCAAGCCAATTAACATACACCAAACCTGCTTCCACAGAACAAACAGTTCCTTCATCATGATTGTCTCTCCAAGTGCCACATAGCCATCTAGCTGATTTAGAAACAGTGGATAACTTAACCTTTACTCTCTGCCCTGGATAGTATGGATATTGTGAATCTTCAAGAAAATTATGAGTTAGTGGTACCAGCTTGTCTTTCTCCAAGGTAATGATCTCATATTTAGTTCCATCATCAAACAAAACAGTCACTCTGTCCACTACCCTTTGAACCTGACCAAGCCATGGCCCCTTAATTACATAATCACCTTCTGAAATGGAGCGAATCTTCAGAAGTTTCTTGGAGTTCACATTTTTTAAAATGTTTCCTTGAACATTTTCCAAATCTACTAACACATCAACACTTATGACCCTCCCCATCTGTCCAGATGGGTCTGATAAGGAGCATACCACATCCCCATGACCAAATGCCCTCTCAAATGAGAGAAAATTATCAATCCTCCCAATGCTTTCTTCTAAACTAGATAATATGCTCCGAGCTTGCCCACCAAATAGAAAATCAATATCCTCTTGATCGTCACTGCCGCTGCTCTCACTGGAAGTCTCCCAGTCTGAATCAGTGATGTGAGCATCCATCGACTATATGCCTGTCATCATGTGTTTCACAGTCACATCCGTGCAATAATTACAAGAAAATAACTTCAAAATACGATAATAGGAAATGATAGTATTGTTAGTCAATGGCCAGGAATTATCACCAAACTGAGAAATAGATGGAATCAACTCAAAATCAATCTGGAATTGGTAATATCTTGAGAAGAAAGCACAAAAACTAGTAATTAAGATGTAGAGTTTTAACTTTGAATTTTAAATTTTCTTTGAATGAGCAATGCATGAAATTATTGGTAATCTCATTTCCATACTAAGTAAACCCTAGAGCAGGTAAGCGATCGACTTAGACAACAAAATCTTAACATATCCATAAAGGAATATTAACAATAAACAGGGATTTAAGAAGATCCTTACCTTCTCAAGCAAATAGAAGCATTCAACTCCAGTATCAGTATGTATTGCAATCCACAACAGGTGCTTCGATATTGACTTCAGAGGGTATTTGTACAAATCAAAATGTGTCTGTTTGATACCAATGCTCGTCACAGATAGGTAAGCCAGTTTCTTAAAAAATATTACCTTGACCACTGAAACTGGAAATTTGATGCCAAAGGAGATTTGCCCGATAGGATAACTGGAGTCTCAGGACTCCAAAATGCCAAAGGAGATTTGCCCAATTTGGACTGGAATTTCCACAGAAAGAAACTTGAGAAAGGTTTGCAAAACTGGTATCAAGGAGCTACAACTATCAGATGATTTTTTTGTGATTTTCTGGAAAAAGAAATGGTAGAAGTTGGAGGAAACTGACCAAGATAATCGAAAGATGCCAAAGGAGATTTGCCCTAGTGAAAGTGTGGAATAACTTTAGAATGGTAATATTTTTATATAGGATAAAAAAAACTATTTTCATATATATTTTTACTGCCAAGAATCAAGACAAAGAAGATTAAGTAACTTTTGCCAAAGGAGATTTGCCCAATAGAGCTGAATCTTCAAACATAAAGAAATTCCAGGTAGTTAATAAATTTGCTTCTTCCAAGATTGGGACTCGGAAGCAACATTGCCAAAGGAGATTTGCCCCATGGTGAAGCCAAACACTCTATCAGATCGATCTGGTACTAAGGGAGATTGATTAATATCTAGAATCAATAAAATTTCAGAGTTGAAATCAAGAATTTCATCAGAATTAACCAATCAAACATGTACTTTCTGCTCCTTGATTCACAGCAAGAGGGCAGTTATCAGATGACCTGTCTGACAGAACAAAGTCCAATTTGAATCACAATTGCCATTGCCAAAAGTCAAAAGAGCTTTTAGTGCCAGATTATTTCTTTTGAACCTGCAACAAGAAGACTAGTGAGTACTTTCTCTAATCGTTTTCAATAAGAAAAATAAAATGAAAACGACAAAATAAGGAGATAGCCATTAGTTAAGCTGACAATATTTTAAAAGATGGCATCCTAACTCACGAAGCAAGAGGAAAAACTGGGACCTAGATTAAATTAATGAAACTGTTTTTCATCAATTGGTATCCTCAACTGTACATAAAAGAACGAAATCTAAAGGGATCACTATGTTCAGATAAAATAAAACTAGAAAAACTACTTTAAAAACTTGATAACTAATCACTTTCTCAAGATTTCTCCCATGCATATAAAGATATGCGGTAAGCTAAGATTGCTGCCTCTAGCACCCAACATAAAACACACTTTGTAAAGCAGCCACTGCACGGATTTTTATTTGAAAAAGGTTCAACTCCCACAGTCTCTAGTTGGTCTTTGGAAGAGACGGAGAAGGGAGGATCAAAGTAATCCACTAAACAATTCATGATTTGTGACTATCAAATAAACCACGATTTTAACGCTTTAATTAGTTGGAAAAACAATACGAAACTTCCCTTTAGATTATATGAAAGGACTTCTAACTTAACCATGTTTTATGGAAAACAACGGTATTGGATTCAACACAATCAAATACCAAAAATCTAGCACTAGAATGAGTTCACACGGAAACCTCTGATCCATTAACCCCCAATAAATAAGCAAATCCAACCCAATAGTAGAAAGAAAGGGGTGAGTTTACAGAGCAAGGGAGTGTGTACCATTTGGACCACCGAGAAGGTTGGCCCCCATATAAAGCCATCACAGTTATAGACCCAATACGAAGAAACCCCATGATTCTAAAACGACAAATGAAGGAACTTGAACTCCACCCATCACATAACAAGTTGAAAGAAGGTCGCTCACAAGATTTGGTTTCAGTTTCAGAAGGTGGGTACTACTCAAATAGGACTAGTTCCGCGCCCAGTCCCACCATCGTCCACTCCATCACTGAACTTCGGAATCATTTCAGGGAGACACACACACACTCACACTCTTTCTATCTGTGGAATTCTAGTTTTGGCTTTGGTGTTTTGTTTTGACAGATATAGAGAGGTTATTGTTGTTATAGATAGAACTAACTAATGGGACAGGAATATACCAAGCGAAACAGTATCAGACACAGATACTGCTATTGTATTGTACAAGGAAAACAGTTAAGCTAAGTGTGTTTGATCGGGAATTAAACGGAATGGGAATGGGACTTGTTTTGTTGTGTGATTGGTACAGGAGTGGGAATGGTAATGGGGACGGATAATGCTTTTTCTGTTGCCGCCTCCACTCTTATCTATATGGAGTACCTCACTTTGGATGTTTTGGATTGAATTATAAGAAGCTTATTTGGATTTAACTATTGACATAAATACTTTTGATAGTATTTGAGAGAATTTATAATTGATTTATAAGTTATTTTGAACTTATTTTTATAAATTTTTCAGAATAATTTATCAAAATAACTTACGACCTATATGAAATCAGTTTAATCGTATTATCTCTTTGATTATAGAAAAAACTTATACAAAAGTTCTTATATAATAAACACTTAGGCCCTGTTTGACATAAATGAGCTTATTTGGATTTAACTATTGACATAAATACTTGTGATAGTATTTGAGAGAATTTATGATCAACTCACACGTTGTTTTGAGCTTATTTTTATAAACTTTTCAGAATAATTTATCAAAATAACTTACGACCTATATGAAATCAGTTTAATCATATTATCTCTTTGATTATAGAAAAACTTATACAAAAGCTCTTATATAATAAACACTTAGGTCCTGTTTGGATAACAAGCTTATCTAGTGCTTATGACATAAGTTGTATAAGCTACTTTTATAATCGAAGAAAAATTATAGTGAAACTTATTTTATATAAGCCATAAGCTGTTTTGATAAGCTATCCTGGGTAGCTTATGAAAAATAAGCCCAAAACAGCTTATGAATCAGTCATAAGTTGTGTTCATAAGCTCTACATAAGTCAATCCAAACAGACCCTTATACCATAAATGTTTAAATAAATTCCCTAAGTATAAGTGGTGAAAATAAGTTAGAATTAGATCGCCTATTAAAACAATTATAAAATAATGTTGCATATTAGAATCATGGAGTTAAAAATAAACTTATAAATATCTATTGAATTATTGTATGAATTTTTAAAATGTGGATTTTTTTTGTAAGAATGAAATTTCCATGTTATGATTTCTTTTGAATTTTTTAATATATACCAATTAAAGCAGTTCAACCAATGACTCATCATTGACCCAATACCTTCACTATGTTGATGACAAATCTGAATATGATAACATTGCTTTTAAATGGGTGAAAGATTAATTTTCAAAATTAATGTGAAACATTACCAATATATACGTTTGGTAGAGATTTCCTATAATTGTTGGTATAAACATTCTTGTGAGGTTATGTTTAGGTTTGTCTTATCACATGGGCGCTTATATAAGTATTTAAAAGAGTTTATAAAAAAATTTATCATATATCCATAAGTTGTTTTTAGTTTATTTTAATAAACTCTTTAAAATAGTTTATAGAAACAATTTATACTCATTAAGCTGAGTCTTATGAAGTTTATTCTCTTGGATATCCTAGAAAACATATTTTTGCTTTTCTGTGGCCAAAACAGAGAATATTCTTGTTGCTTCCTAACTGAGTGGGATGGTTTTACACCGAAACGTACGTCCCATTAGCATTATCTGAAGACAAATGGACAATTCTTTAGGAATGTTTGTAGAAACAGAAGTCTTTCTCCCTTTGGCTTTTCTATTAATAGACTTGCACAAGCTAGATCGACAACTTCTTTAAATATAAGCTAGCAGGGACATAGGAGCGAATCTTTTTGGTTCTATAAATATGAACTGAAGTACCAAACCAAAAGATTAGAAGCATTTCCTTTTCTAATGGCAAATGCCAAAAGAATGTAGACGGGGCCTAACAGCACTAAAGACACTATCTAAATGGAAAGGTAAGTAAAACAGAATTGAGCACTAACTGAAAATGACTAATTCCTAACAACTTTTTTCTCACTTTCTATGACCATTTGGAGTTTTAAACCTTTTCTTTACTCTTTTTGGTTTGGGTGGATTTCAGATTAACTGTTTTTTCTTGTACTTTGTTGTAATGACCCCGTGATGTTTGCTTGCGGACCAAGTAGTGAAGGCATAAAGTCATAAACAGTTATTTCACAATAGACAAATTAAGCGTTTAAAAAGTACCGCCGGTGAAAATGTTTTGCACTTAACCCACTTGGTGGTGAAGTGAAACTTTACTGGTTCAAAAGCCCAACCCATATTGTTTAAGGGTGTCTTGGCAGCAGCTATCGCCTGTGCAGGGCAATGGTGGAGACGCTAGGCCGCGATGGTGGTGGAGGGTGTCAAGCGACAACAACAATGATATCAAGTGGCAATGATGTGAAGGATGTGGTGGTGACAATTGCGAAAAATGTTGCAGCATTCACAAAGGTAAAGGGTAGTTTTAGATTTTTTGACATTAGTTAATACATTTTAGTTAACATACTTGCAATATTTTAAATTTATTTTTTCTCCTCTACAAATCTCCTGATATTGAAATAGAGTCCGGAGAAGTAATTTTGAACCCTATATTCCCCTCTCCCCTCCAAATTTTTGAATCAAGTAAAAAAGTTCATAAAATTCTCTCCCATCTCCTTTCCTCCAACAAAATATTGCATTAAACAACTAACTTGGCCGGCCAACTAATGTGTATTCAGCCGAGAGGTAAGTAAAATTTGTACCAACCGAGCTCGTTCCCTTAGACGAAATACATTAACCACTTGTGTCTAGGTTATTTTACTAATGCAGGTATAGATTATTTATTTATTTTTGTGGTATGCGATATGTAGTTTGCAGAATATGGTGCCAAATTTCAATAGGTCAGGTGTCCGCTCCACATTGGTAGACTTTACAGCATGGATTGAGTCACCTGTGCACCATTATTATAATTATAATTAAATATTTTGAAATGGGTGACTACGTGTCAGTTTTGTCTGTGGTTGTTTCATGGCAAACGAGAGATATTAACCGATGAAGGTGGACATGGAACTATTCTACTACTTCCCAATATAAATATTGGGCCACTAAATTGCATATCACTGATCGGATTTTTTCACATTTTTGCTTTAACACAGTTTTTGAAATCACAACCTTAATGCTTGTGGCTGCTGGGGAAACAATAATCTAAAAGGGTCTTTAAAATCATCCATTTGTTTTTTGAAAGACTCTGTTCTAAAACATTCAAAACTGTCAAACTCCATAGGATGACGTATAATGCACTAGACACGGGAAAACAGTAGATCCCATTTTTTTTATGTCATCCTTCCATAATGCCAACTTTCTGCTAGCTGTAGAAATCTAAGGCACGAATTAAATTCAAATAGCATTTACAGTTTATCATTTGTATCATAGAAACAATAAGAAAGAATAACAGAATGATCCATATATACCTCTTGTAGACATGGTTATGTTCTTCTTGTCTTGGATGTTTTATCATGTGATTTCCAATTATAAAATAAATTTTAAGGCATGTCACTCAAGATACCGTTCAGTCAATTTTAATTAAATTCTTGAAAAAATAAATCATCTATACATGCTCTTGCTGCAAAAAAAAAAAAGTTACACAATTAGATTGAAATCAAACTTCTTAGATTTTGAGAACTTTTCCAACACCAAAAGGTCAGTCAGTGGCCCACAAAAACATATTTATATGTAGCATGGTAAATAAATGGTTGAGAACAAAGCCACTGTCATGATCAACTGCTGCAAAAAGCGCCAAGCTTGGCTGCTTATTGTCTATGATTAAAAGTGAGAAATTCTTATTAAAAAGATACTTTGAGCACTGAAGATTGCAGAAGATCTATGATCATATTTTTATTGAGAGGGGGTATATATGCTGACATTCCAAAGACAATAATGATATATCAAGTTGTGGTGTCCAAATTTTGATAGATTGAAAACTAGAGAAGGAGAGGGAGATGCTCTTTATAAACAATGATAGCCTTAACAGCCTAAATGGTAACATGATAATCAAGACTACAAATTACATGCATGTATTTTTTTGTTCATTTCTAAAATATTTCCATTATTTTGAAGCTTCCCAGAATCTACTTACTATCCTTGTTTAATTAAGCTGTCATATATAGCATAAAAATCTATAATTTCATTAAGTGGGCCATTCTTTGAAGCACATGTAATTTGGGGACACCACCTATTGTGCAACCTTTGCATAACGGAAAGGCAGAAGGCAATTAGAATTCAGAACCTTTGCATTCAAAGAAGGGTAAAGGGAAACCTACTTGAAGAATCAGGAGCTGGTTCTCTAGCTATTTATTTACTTGTCCAGCCTTTGTCATTATCTTTTTTTTTTTTTCCAAACATATATATTGGCTAGTGCATCTACTCTGACTTGCAATTCAGAAAGGGAAAGATATTGAAAGGTGGCAGCAGGGGAGGAATCCACTGGTTAGTAAAATCCTTTGTTTATTGCAGAATAAAAGGTAGGCTTATAATTGGTGCTCCACGATTAGTATAATAATCATTCCAGATGAATTATAGAACCACTAGCTAGATAGTGCTTTTTAAACGCATAAAATAGATTCATAGGCAACGTGTACTTTTACACATGCAGCATTTGTTAAAGAGAACCGCTTCTTTAAAAAAATTAAAAAAAAAAAGAACTTTTCGTCCCTACTTCATAACATTTGGAAAAATTAAATGATTTAAGCTGCCCATGAATTTAGCCTTTCTTTTTCAATCTTCAGATATCTTAGGGGTCATTTTGAGTCTCAATTAATCTAGAGTAAGTATGCCAAAAAAAAAACCCAAACTCATGGGATATTTATCTCGAACTTGTCTCGATTTTAATGGAAAAAATTCATTTTGACGAGGATCGGGTTTGAATTTGAGTTTGAGTTTTTCTCCCTTTTACAAAGGACGAGGGCGGGGATGCCGATACCCACCCCGGCCCCAAACCCATCCCGTTATTTAAAATATTATAATAATTTAATAAATATTTATGATATATAATAAATAATTTTTTTTTACAAATATAAACTTATATTTTTAAAATAATTGTGAAAATCATTTTTCTTGTTCTTAATAGATTGATGAAAAAGATTGAGGAGTGATACAAGTCTAATCAAAATTCACCATGTTCCAACAATTTAAAAAGAAAACTATACATCTCGGTGGTGGCCGGCCGGTGAACAGTGTAAACAAAAATAATGGTCACATGTAGCCTTAGGTTCATCGCAATCTCTCAACTTTCTACAATAGTGAATCAGATAACTACAAACATAATATTTTTAAGTGCTATATATTATGTAGTGGGAAGATGAAAAGAAGTGGAAGTAGCTGTTGCAACAAAAAATTCGCTATCATAATCATAATTTAAACAAAGTGGAGCAGTGGAAGTGCTTTATAGTATGTCAAGTCCTTGTATATAGTGAGAGAAGATTGACAGGTGAGTCCACATCAAGCCACTTGTTCCATGAAAGGGGATATTCTTGCATTTAGGTTACATATATAAACTGAACTAATTCAATACAAACTACAAATTAAAACTGAATCAAACAAAATCAAAAACCAGAAAAATGGAAAGAAAAAAGAAATTCTTCATTGAATTGTATTGGTTTTTGAATCTAATCTTGAATCCGGTCCAATTCAAACCGTTTTCAAATTCATGTATTAATTTTATTTATCCAAAGGTTCATTTCCTAGTTATAGTCTCAAGTTTGCATATGTCTTGTGATGCATACTGATCTTCAATTTAATTTGCATAAAAGGTTGGCCATCAAGGAAAGAGATTTTTTCCATACCAACAAATTCATTAATTAACAACCTCTTGAAAAAGTTTTTATTGGTTTTTTTTTTGGAAATAGCTTTTATTGTAGGTTCATAAACAGCCCGTAGGTGTTTTTTTTTTTATGTGGGTTTTTTTTTCCTCTCATCCACAAGGACAAAGCATTCACATTTGGCAGCTGAATATGTAGTTTACCGCATAGGGCAAGGTATCTGAATTGGATCCATATAATTGGAAATTTGAAGCTATCTAGGATCTGAACTGTGTTGTGCTATATCTTTTGTAAGGGAGAATTGCCGCAAAGCTAAGACAAGATTTTGGATACAAAGAGCAGCAAATAACGTGTACATCAAGTCACACCAGCTTTCAGAAAATTTAACATCTTGATTTAATTTGATGCTGCAAAAGTTATCCCGTTTTTCGAAATATACAACAAATCATTGGTTCATGATGACAGAAATGGAATTAAGCCACTTCTTCATGATCATCCCATGTAGTTTCATATGATTTCCCCTATTTTGTGGTAACTTAAGTGAACAAAGGGCCACAGAAAACAAAAGCCAATAAAACCACTTTATATTCATAATGCCACAAATTTCCAAGACTGCCGGTGATAAATTTCCATGTACATTGAGGATCACATCATGTCTTCAAAACAGATATTCATCAGAAACTTCTATAGGATATAAAGTATAACACTGGACAATGTTCAAGTATAGTATAAACCAAAATCAGTACTATTTTGTGGAGGCATTTATACCAATATATACCTGCATCATTCTGTGAAATAAAAATCTTACAAATTGGAGAATTTTCTTGTAATCTCGTAAGCTTATAATTTTTGGGAGCAGATTTTGACAAATTTGATTCAAATGCTGAGATAACAATTTCAAGTCTAAACAGAGGCTTTTCAAGGTGTATTAATTCCAACAGAAACACTTGTTTCAATCCTTGAAGCAAATGACTTCAACAAACAAGAGTACAGTAACATAAATGTTGACACTGTATTTTGGTCAATACGGATTCAGACAATATTGTCTGCCATGTAAGCATCGCATTAGGGGCTTTTTTTTACTTTTTTCCTTCACGTTTTTTTTTCTTTTGTTTCAAGGTCTGAAATCATTGCAGTACAGGATAAAGCATTAATGCCTACAAATAAGAGTAAAATACAGGGGTGAGGAGTCAATATTAAGAACCATGAGACCTTGGAAACTGTTTAAGAATCAATGGACTTGTGTTCAAACATTGACCAGCCCACTAGATTTAACATTTCCATGCAACCAACCAAATAAAGAAACAAAACTGAAATCCATTCTACAAAACTCATTGCATAACACCCAACTGTTATAAAACTCATTTAGAGTGCAGGTAGCAATTACTGGCCGGCAACAACCAAGGGGATGCATTTCAGCCCGAATAGATTTCTCAATTCCCTTAACCTGGTCAAGTACTCCTGAAGATGATAACCATGCATCAAGCAAATTAATATCTTCATTAATTTATTATGAAACTGTATCTGATTAAATAATTGATAGGCAACATATCTGCCATTGCTCTATGGTTACTTCAGTAATTCTTCCTTCTCTATTTCTTTAAAAACGATTACCTTTGTTGAAGTGTTATTAATTCAGTTAGTTTTAGTTAGTTGGTTGTAAGGGTGAGTCTGTTAGCTTAGTAACAGATTGTATTAAGCAAAGTGCAATCCTATGTAGGACTCAAGTCAGTGTATAAATAAACAGAATTCTGAGTAATAATACAAGTTTGTGGAAAGTGCAAATCCACTTCTATTCTATCTATGTGTGTGTGTCTCTTCTCTGTTTTTCAATCTGAGAAACTAACCCGAGAGGTGTGAGAGTGATCTAAGTTCTAACAACCTTTGCATCTACTGCTTGATATAAAGGAAAAATGAGCACACTCACAAGTGCCAAAACAATGGAAGAAAAACACATCTAAACTCATCATTGCATCAAACAAAAACCAATGAAAAAGACATTCGAAAGAGTCAAACAGCAAAATTATAATGCATATGGATGCAGTGAATAGAAGAATAATCAGCAGGATAGAAGGGATTCATTATGACAGTATCATTTCAAGCCTCAGAATCACCCTTTGATCATCTAATTTTTAACAGGAATTAAGAAGTAGACTATACATTTTAACATGTGACCTTCCTCTTTAAATCCATCTATATATAAATCTCAATAGTTTAGCTTTATTTTATTAATAAGGTTATCATCTCAGTATTACACACAAACGATGGATCGAGGAGATAAGCAAACCTTGACAAATTGAAAGTAACCAATATACATATGAAAATGATAGCCTAAAATCAATTGCATTGACAGCACCAAGATGTATGAAACCTCTTGGTCTTGGCAATCTTGAAGTAGTACCAACAGTAGGACTAGCAGCATATAAGGGTTGAATTTCTCTTGTTGCAAGGTTGACTTGCTGCCCCTCTTGACCTTCATCAATATTGCAAGTCAATCCCTGCATTTTTATAGAAATTTCAGAATGCACATGCATACCAAAAACTAAAAAGCAGTAAACAAAAAGTAGCAGATCGGATACATTTCAAAATGCATATGGGATGTTTGATTTATACTGAAAAAGGAATGCACCTTCCCTTAATATATAGCACCTATGTACAGATAAAACCAGTAGCATGCGAACCATGTTACATTTTCAAACGTGAATTCAAATGTTGACAAAAGCTCGTCCAAATTAACATATTATAAGATTGCTAACGTATAATCAATCAAGAAGATAAACAAATCCACGTCTTAGCATTGCAAACCCCAGTTTAAAGCTACAGCAACACGGAACCAAACACGCAAATGCTTAGGCACTTCCAAAATGAATGGACGAGAACGCAGTAATGTTCTGTTTTGAGATCCATCTCATGCTTTCATAAATTTCACACGCTCTTGATTTTGGCTCAATTTTTAAAGAGTTTAATAACTATACAAGCTATTAACATTACTTTATAAAATATCTACATATATGATATGATTAGCTGTATAAAACACTGGTAGTGCTAATGCATAATAATTAAATTCTAATTGCGAAAAGGATCAGGTATCAGTACCAACCACACTTAGCTTCATGTGTATGCTAGTGTAAGCGCGAAAAAAGAGCAAATTTGAACGAGGAAAATGATGCTCTTGTGAAAGAGATGTAAAAAAAATGGACATATCGAAAGAAAAGGGGGGGGGGGGGGGGGGGGGGGGAACGAAAGGAAGTGAGAAATATCATGGGTAATGCTATTAAAAATAAAAATAATAACAATAATAATAATAATAATAATATGAACAATAATAATAATAATAAGGCTTTAATATTAATTTGGTCACTGTAATATAGGGGATTTTTGATTTAGGTCCCTATAAAAAAAGTCAAACTTTTTTCGTCCTCGTTTTATTTATTTTTTTTAATTTAATCCCTCACTAACGTTGACCGCTGATGTGGCACTGGGAGGTCCCTATAAAATTCCTACGTGGCACCAGCGTGGGTTACACGTCACCTGACACATACTTATACAAATATTAGGTTTTGAACTTAGTCCCTGTAAAAAATACGTGTTTTGAATTTAGTCCCTGTAAAAAATATGTGTTTTGAATTTAGTCCCTGTAAAAAATACGCGTTTTGAATTTAGTCCATCTTCTTCTCCACCACCCCCACCTCCTTCTCCCCCTTCTCCACCACCACCCCTATCCCCATCCCCACCTCCACCACCCCCACTCAATTCCTTCCTCCACCACCACCCCCCACCTCCTTGTCCCCCACCACCCCTCCTCCACTGCCCCCACCTCAAGTAATACCTCTCCACCATTTTTCTGTGCAAATAAATTCGAAATCTATGTTTACAGAAAGAAAACAGTGAAGCAGAGCAACAATAACAACAACAACAAAACATAGAGCAACAACAACAACAACAATCGCAAACCCAGATTGAAACATGTATAGGAAGCTAAGATTATTCATCTTTTTTCTTTTCAGATCTGAAACTCATGTTGGGGCCTTGGGGTTTTGAAAATTTTTAATTTCGAAAATGGAGGTGGTCATGGTTTTCGAAACACACAATCCCATTTCGAAAATTTTTAATTTTCTTTCCCTATAATTCTCCTTGTGTGTTTCTTGGGAGGAGAAGCTTGAAGGAGAGGGTGGGGGTGGTGGTGGAGGAGGGAGGAGAAGGAGGTGGGGGTGGTGGAAGTGGGGATGGGGTGGTGGTGGTGGTGGTGGTGGAGGAAGGGGAGAAGGAGGTGGGGGGTGGTGGAAGTGGGGAGAGAAGGAGATGGACTAAATTCAAAACACGTTTTTTTAGAGGGACTAATTTCAAAACTTAATATTTTTATAAGTATGTGTCAGATGACGTGTAAGCCACGTAGGTGCCACGTAGGAATTTTAGAGAGACCTCACAGTGCCACATCAGCAGTCAACTCCTCCAGGGACTAAAATAAAAAAAAACGATGACAAAAAAATTTTGACTTTTTTTATAGGGACTAAATTCAAAATCTGAAATTTTACGAGGATTAAATTAATATTAAAGCCTAATAATAATAATAATAATAATAATATGAACAAAAGATAGTATAAAAATATAAGAACTCTTTTAACTATCTTATCATCTAATGGAGACGAATTTACTTTAGTGTTGTATATGAGGTAATAGAGTTTTTATTTTTGTTTTTATTTACAAAAATTATAGTTACACCAGCAATTGCTACGATGGACCACCTCAATGGATGACTCACCATGGACCAGAGTTAAACACCGTTGGATATATATATACAAAAAAAATGAGCGGTTCTGATTATACAACTGAAAAAAGTGAACATATAACTGAAAAAACTGAGTGGTTGTCATTATATAACTGAAAAAAAGTAAATTACATGGATATATACATTTAAAAAAAAAGAGTGGTTGTGAGTATATAGTTGAAAAAGGGTGAATATATTCTTTTTGGGCAACGCTAACGATTAGGATTGCATTTTCCAATCAGGGGCTCAACCAACAACATGAGGTAGAGCTTGATAACAAAATTGGGGGTGTGGAGAGGGAAATTTTGCTCTAGAGGAAATAGTTGGAAAGGATGGATGGGGCGCGGAGTATAATAGCCATGCAGTGAATCTTGACAATGGAAATTGGGCCCGCGATATATAGATGGACGGTGGTGGTGTTTGGGTTAGGGTGTGGGGTTTAGTATTCGTCATGGTGAAACGATTAGTGATAATTGATAAAGAACAAAACCCTAATAGGTACAAGAGAACTAGGAACCACAAAAAATGGCATAATCATGCCTCCAATTAGGGATGTAAATGGGGCGGGGCGGGCACGGGTAGTAGCTATCCTCTATCCGCCCCGTTGGGTACCCCAGCCCCCGTTACCCGTCCCATACCCGTGCGGGTATCCGTTATCTAGGCTTTAGCGGGTACCCGCGATATCCGCGGGTATCCACGGGTATTTTAAAAAAATCTAAAAAAATTTAGAAAAAACTAAAAAAAAAGTTTTTTCCATACAACATTATCCATAATAAAAATCATATAATAAAAGTTATTACAAGTATAGCATGAGAATTAATACAAATACATCAATAATACATATTTAGTAGCCACTTGTTTAATACTAAAACAAACAAAGACAACAACTAAAAATTACATCACTCTACAACACTTGTATTGACTACTTTAGGAATATATATGTAAAATAAAGATAGTTAATTGTCTTAGCGAGTACGGGTACCTCACTACCCGTCCCCGTTTATTAACGGGTACTTTAAATACCCGTTTACTTTACCCGCGGGTACCCGTTAAGGTACCCGCCCCGTACCCGTAGCAGATTTTATCCGCAGGTACCCGCGGGTACGGGTTTTTTTTGCCATCCCTACCTCCAATCCAAACTCAACTAACAAGAAGACCTAAGAAAGAGGGAATTAAGGAGGAGAAGAGAGAGAAATGAGCTTGAAGCGTGGATGTCATTCTAGAAAGATGAAGGAAAGACTTCCACAACGAGAACAAAATTGTATATGATATATATGGTGAATCACCCATTGAGATGGTCCACCGTAGCAATTGCAATTGCTTAGGAATGTAGAGCTGGCAAAATGGGCTTTGTCCGCCGGGTCGGCCAGAGTCCGCCCAAAAAAACACCGGATTTGGACACACAAATTCGAGTCCATTTTTAATCTGGGCTTTTTTGGCCCAGCCCGACAAAGCCAGAACCCGTAAAAAGCCCGAGCCCAAAGCAGGCTGCCCGAAAAACATAGGCCAAAGCCCGGCCCGAAAAAAACCCAAAAAATATAGGGCTCGGACACACAAATTTGAATCCGTTTTTAATTCAGATTTTTTAGCCCAGCCCGATAAAACCCGAACCCGATGCAGGCCAATCCAAGCCCAGCCCAAAAGCCCGAATTGCCACCTCTAGAAATGCTGTATGCCTGTGGGTGAAAATAAAGTCTAAAAAAACAAAACTATTTAACTGAGAACACTAATTAGTTCAAGCGACGGCAAAAAAATTAAAACAAAAAACATTTAATAAAAAATTTATTTATTATATTAAAAATATAAAATTGTATAATAATTATTTTTAATATTAAAGTTATTAACAGAATAAATTTTTTGTAAAAAAAAAACAGAATAAATTGAATTTTTTTATTAACCAGTATTAACTCGACAGTTAGCTAACACCATTATTTAACTTCCTATTTAATCATTTAATTTTAAAACGTGACTAACAAGTGACAAGTGACAACATGCGTAGCATGATAGCATAAAAACAAATACTGGGTAGGTGGAAAAAGATTTCTAATTTCTAATTTTTAATTAATGTGAACCATAGGAAAGCTGATATATACAGCTCAACCGCGTACAGTTGGAGCGAACGGTTCAGAAACCCCACAACTGTTTTTTTTTGTCAGGAACCCCACAGGCTTTTTTTTTTGGTCAACAACCCCACAGGATTTTGAAAGAGATAGGACACGACGCGGACACACGGAGTTCTGAACTTAAACCACGCAAATGACCCAATATGGATTGGGGAAATGTCACACACACACCTCACCCACACCCACCACACACCCATATTTTCTATTTCACTCATTAGCATTGGGTGGAGTGTGAGTGTGTGGTGGTCTATGTATCAAAGTTCTATGGATTGTGCCTGGCTTTCCCGGTCAAGATAAGTTTTATTGACGACAAAATATTAAGTTTGAAGACAACAAAATATTAAATATGATTTAGGCTAAATTAGAATTGTTTTATCCTATTTTATATTTGAGACACCTCGAATAATAAATTAGATTATTATATTATATTATACTATACTAGACAATTGACCAGTGCAATTGCACGAGTTGCATTAACTTTTACACATAATATGAAGTGGCTTATTAATATAGTTATAATTTAATATATGATATACATTAAATTACAATAAAGTTGATTTTGTGATATTTTAAATCTTAGTTAAATATGAAAACTCTATATTATAAACAATAAAAATTGCTCCTACATATCGATAAAAATAATATCAAATTAGACAGACAAAATAAACATAGAAAAATAAATAAAATAATATTCCACTCCATAGTATTTTGTTATATTATTTAATAAAAAAATGAAAGAAACTCATAGATAAATAATATTTTATTTTTCGTATTCCTATAAATCTTTAGAGAGCAAAATCATTATTCTTTTAATTTTGTTTTTTATAAATAAAATAGTGTTTACTTACGTGTTTTATTTTTTGTTCCTATAGATATTCATGCTACACTTTTTTTATTTAAACTTATTTTTTATAAATAAAATAGTGTTTGCTTACGAGTTTTATTTTTGATTTTTTCCTAAAAATTATGAGTTACAAAATTATATTCTCTTTAAATTTAGTTTCTATGAATAAAATAATTTTAACTTATGGTCTTTTTTTTCAATTTTATGTTTCTATAAATTTTTAAGTTGTAAAATTATTTTTTTATTTTTTTATTTTATAAAAAAATAATTTTTACTTACAAGTTTTATTTATGTTTTCTCGCACTGGAAAATTATTTTGATTATATTCTATATTTATTTTTTATCTGATTTGACCTTCATTTTTATCGATATGAGCAATATTTGTTCACAGCTTATAACATGAAGTTTTTATATGTATAGAATATCAATGTCACAAAATTAACATTGTTATTAATTTAAAATATATCATATATTAAATTATTATTATATAAATAAACTATTTCATATCATATATAAAAATCAACATGACATGCAAACGTGCACGGGTCAATGTTGTAGTATTAGAAAAGAGAAATCAATTAATGCGCGGGAACACTTCGGTGTAGCGATATTAACCCATAATTACATAATTAATAGATTATCATTATATTTAAAATATACCAATAATAATGTGATATAATATAAATCATATAAAATAATAAAATCAATTTTATAATAAATTAACATATAATTCATTTAAATTAATTTTAAATATTTTTTTAAATTTTTATATAATTCTTTAACCAGCGATACAGATATATCCAACAAATGTAGTATATACCCTATTTACCTCTCCCAATTAATCAAAGACAGCAATACAGACTATACTAAAGATAAATAATATTCTACTTCAATTATAAAAATAAATTATATATAAACCTTTATACGACAAGCACTTATGTTATAAATACTTAAATGAACTATTAATTAAAGAGGCCCTTAATTATATTCTAAGCTTGTGGCTTGCCTGTGTCTTGCCAAGGGATACAAGGCAAGATATAGCTGCTAGTCGACATCCCAAACTTCCACCATCTACCTGAAAATGTCTCTATCTATTTATCTCTTTTTTTTATCATATCACTCATTTATCACATATATTATTCTTCTCTAATCATTAGGTGTAGAATGGAACTTGGTGGTCAAAAAATCGTTTTTCTTATATTTGTCATTTTTGTGCAGGGATTTGTTTCCCTTCCCTTATATTAGGCCTTTTGTTTGGCCCTCTTTCCTTGTATTGCTCCGATGAGTTTTGCCCTTTCTAATACAAGAAGTTCTATTTGACCAAAAAAAAATTGCATGTGAAAAAAAAAATGGATATATTCATTTTTGGAAGAAAAAAAATTGATAGACACCCCTTGGGATATATACCACTAAAGAGAGATAGAGTGAGATGAGATAAAAGTAATAAGATGATGTAATATGTGATGTGATGTGATAGTTAGAAAGAGATAGAGAGAAATAAAAGATGTTGGGTATATAAGTGAATATATTTGTGGGATGTACATATATCATAACTCTTTTTGGAATACAGTGACTTTCAATCACGTTGTCCACGCGCGAGACACTGAAGCAGTTAGTTAAAGACTTAAAGTATATTCATTCCCTATATAAATATGGTTCTTAATTAATATAGTTGCGTATATATCAGAAGTAAAGTTACACATTTCTTCTATCCTACTACCAGTACTTCTATTATACTGTTGCGTAATCGCAAAGGAAAACAGCAGAAAATTAAAAACACCCAATTTAGAACTTGAGAATGGCATTGGTGAAAGAAATTATGGGACAAACTATGGTGGAAGCATTTCTTCGTTATGATGCTTTAAGAGGGTCTTCACAATCACATCTTCCACGTTGCGTTGACCACAAAAATAAGGTATCCTTGCTCCCCACTTTCTCGGAGCTGAAAACGGTTGTGCAACAACCTGCTCCACTAGCACCACCCTTTGCAAAAGATATAATTGGGTCAAAGAGGATTAATGGTGTTGCACTGAATCCGGTGACTTTGACGATAACGGGAACTGTAACCATCAAGAATAGCTTGACTACAGAGGAGAAGATGATGGCCACCCTGCTTCCATACAATACTAGTACTCTTCGTGGAACATCAGGAACATTGGTCATGCAGATAGTTAGCACTGAAATTGACCCCAGTAAGCACTAATCATCTAATTCGTCACATTTTTTATTTGACACACATGAATAATGTTTTTCGTACTCTTTCCATTTCAAAATGATTGTCCAATTTAAAAAATAAAAAAGTTTCATATGAAGTGTCCATTTTATCTTTTCAATATAATGTTAATTTTTTTTCTTCAATTTTACCATTAATTTGTTGCACTGGTTTGTGAAAATCTTTGTACACTATAACAAGCTTTTTATAAGTAAAATTGTTATATTTTTTAACCTATTTATTGTCTTTCTTAATCTTGGTGAAAATATTATAGTAGACAACCATTGTAAAACGGATGACGTAATAAAAAGTATTTTAAATATTTTGATTACAAACTTTTATTAAATAGAAAACATATCATAAATAATGAATTTAAGTAATCCGTGCATATAAATATATATCATAATTACGATCATGAATAACGCAATTAACAAATTATTAGAGCTATATATGGCCACAATGGATATCATACGTATATTTCCAATCACCTAATAAAAATACGAGATAAGGCATGGATTGCACTTAACGAGAGCGAAATTTCTTGTTTCGCTGAAGTTTTTATTTTCTTATGCAGGCATCTATCATTGCAAGAGAATTTCCTAACTGAACGCCATACTGTTTCTATCAAGCTAAAAACAATTTTATGATCTAATTAATTAATTAAACCGCAAGTCTTGTACACATTAATTACAGAAAAAAAATATTTATCTTAATTCACTCCTTGCCATGATCAAGTTTTCAGTTATGTATCATCAGAATTTGACTTTTTCTTTGAACGGCCTAATAACATTATTATTGAAGGAACAATGGAGACAAAGGTGAGCAAGCCAGCTGTGTTGGACTGGTGGAAGCACTTGAAGGTAATTGAGGCCGAGAGGTCTACTCACAGAATTGAATTTGAGATAGATTCAAATTTCGGGTTCCCGGGAGCTATAATTGTGACCAACAAATATGAGAAAGAGATATTTTTGGAAGGCTTTTCCATTGAGGGTGTTGTGGATATTGCTTGCAATTCTTGGGTTCAACCCGAGAAAGTTCATCTGGAGAAGAGAATTTTCTTCAGCAACAAGGTAACAACATTGTAGCACATACTAGTATATGATGCCCACTCGGATAAAGTTTTTTTTTTTAAATAAAAATAGTTAAAAAATTAATAAATGAAATAAATTTTTTTATACAATATAAATAAAATAATTAAAATATCAAATATTTTAATAAATAAATAAAATAATTTTAATTATAAATTAAAAAATCAAAAAAATAATACGTGTCATAATTTGATATGTGATACTCCATTTGTCAACCAGAATATATTTTTCTTGTATTGTATATTGATTGATTATTGACTGATTACGTGTCATATATACACTGTTCGATCGGTACGTATTTCCTTGTGATTGATCTGTGAGGTGTTATGTTATCTGATATATAAATGCATGTAAATGCAGGCTTACTTACCTTGTGAGACACCATCGGGTCTGAAAGAGCTAAGAAAAGAAGAGCTGAGGCAGCTAAGAGGGAATGGGAAAGGAGAAAGAAAGGGGTGGGAGAGAGTGTATGATTATGATGTGTACAATGACTTGGGAAATCCAGACAAAGGAAATGAATATGTGAGGCCCATATTAGGGAGCAAAGAGTACCCGAGTCCCAGACGGTGCCGAACTGGTCGTCCTTTTGCGATAACCGGTGAGTGAGTTTAATTACCACCACTCATTTGCTTGTGTCGACTATATAATATGAGTCTGTTTGGATTGGCTTATGCAGAGCTTATGGACACAGTTTATGACTGATTCATAAGCTGTTTTGGGCTTATTTTTCATAAGCTACTCATGATAGCTTATCAAAATAGCTTATGACTTACATAAAATAAGTTTCACTATAATTTTTCTTTTATTATAAAAGTAGCTTATACAACTTATGTCATAAACAGTAGATAAACTTGTTATCCAAAGGAGACCTATGTCTTGTGTGTGACTCTTGTCACGTCAACAACAACGTTTTTGTTTTTTTTGTTTTTTAACGTTAATAATTCTGGAACAGTACACTAATATTGGCTAAGTTTTAAGTAGATTTCATTTGTCAAAAAAAAAATGTAGATTTCAATTTCTTTTCCTTATTTGACAAGCCACGTTCTCAAAATGAAAATTTTCACAGGGTATTAAAACGTGTTTGCCTGAAAAAAAATATATATTTTCCCCCGTTCAAAATAAATAGTTTTCGGGTCCATTTAGCCTGCACTGCACTGCACAATTTACAAACAGAGGCAACCGTACCAACGTAATTTTACCGGCTACAGCCTGTTATTGTGTTTTTTTATTAATTTTTCAAAATTAAATATATTTAATTATGGTGCAGTCTAGGGTGCACAACCCAAAAGTGTGGCACCGTGCGGTACAACAAGGATAGATTTGGAAACAAAAAAAGCCTCACTCAAACACCTAACTCTTTCTCTCTCATCTTCTCTTCACCTGCTGCTAGGATTCATGTTGCCACCGTCTCATTTTTTATTTTCTGTTTTAAATTTTATTCCCTCTGGAACTCCCAAGCTCCGCAAGGGAAAGAGATCTAGTGAGACCGTGCAAGAAGAAGAAAGAGAAGATGAGGAGAATGGTAATGCAGAATCTGCGGAAGAGAATAACGATGAGAGAAAGCAACAACAACACGAAGAAGAAAACGATGATGATGGAGAAGAGAAAAAAGTAGAGAACATAGTGTCTGGAATTATGAGCACTGAGTCTTTTGCGTCTCTGGGATTGGAAGACGACTGCACTAATCATGGAGTAAAATGTGTCGAAGAAAATTCCAACTTTAAAACTTTGATGAGAAAAATGGAATAAACATATTTTTTTCCCTACAAAATAACAAATCATTAGATATGAAAGTCTAGTTAAGTAGAGAAAGCCATCATATTCCTTTTGGTTTTCACCTTTCAACGAATTAATTGATAAATTTTGCGTCGAAGAACTTCTAAGGCTATTATCATGGATATGGGTTTCCACCGCAATGTCTCCTCCCAGGCTCCCAGCAGGCTATTATCGGCGATGTCTTTTCCTGGCTCCTCCACGTCTCTGTCCCCGCCGAAGATGACCGCGACAGTGAGATCCTTGGCCCCTATCCTCTACTTCATCGGGGAGCAGATCACCATCCTCGAGGTTCCTCCTCCGCTGCCGACGCACCCTTCGACGGTGGTAGCCGGTCCAGGTAGACCCCCACCGACATCACATGTCGCAGAGGGCAGAAGACAGCAGTGCCGACATTGCGTCGTCCATCACATGCGCGGCCAGTGGTGGTTGAAAGGGCAGGGATGGCGGTGGATGGCGGTGCTACATGTTGCAATGCACTCTCGGGGAAAGAGTATAAAATCAAATATGACAATTATATTCTTAATCACAATATTAATCTGTACTGCTGATAAATAAAAAATTCAAAACCATATAGATCCAACGATAGCTAGAGCCTGTAGTGCACCGGTGCCACACTTTTGGGTTGTGCACCCTAGACAACACCTTTAATTATTAGTTCTTTTTCAATAAATTGAATTGTAATACAGGGTCTTCAATAAAATATCAGTAACAGTTTTTTTTGACCGAAAAATACCACTAACAGTTGATTTACTATACTTTTGGATCTCACGATAACTTCACAATTCATTGATGATTTTTTGTTTCAATGATGGGATTGGGAGGTGCTAGAAATATCGGGTAATAATGACATCTTTCAATCTTTTCCCAATAAAACCAAATAAAACACAAGATGAAACATGGGTGGCATTTAACATGGACCACCTAAAAACTGGACCATGATGGACTATTGAGAGTTTACAATGGACTGCTGACAATTATACCCTTAAGTGTAGGTTACCCCCAGTTTTATAGTATTTATGGTAGGTATCCCATAATTTTACATAATTATGAATATGCCCCAGAACTTGTGAAAATTTAAAAAAAGCCCCGCATGTCATTTAATGCAAAAAAGCATTGTGTAATTTATTTCCTGCCTCCATACTATAATGCTCATAGAGCCATCTATACGCTGAATTTTTTTCAAAAGTGTCTTAGTGGATTACCAGGTGCAGGCATGTAAGTTTATATAAATTATTTTTTATAAAATTTCACTATTTAAAAATAATATAGTGAAAGTAAATAACTATTTAAATAACTATTATATTATTATTATTATTATATTCTAATATTAACTTAAATAGTTATTAAAATATCAAAATAATTATTAATATAATCGTATCATGATGCGAGTTTAAATAATTAAATAATAATATTTATAGTCTATAAATATTGTCATATATTATAAATAATTGATTTAATATTTAAATGTATAATATTAAATATTTCAATTTTAAATATAATTTTTATATAAATCATTTAATTTAATTATGTTCTTATGGTTGCTATATTATGTTACAGTTGGAGCATTTATGCAATATAGGTGGGAATTGGTTGCAAATGCTATTAATGCATGGTTAGTATAAAATCTTATGACCATGCAGGCACCCCAACGTAGAATAGCAAAAATAAACATACCAACAAAAAAAAATCTCAAATTGGTCCAATTTTTTGGTGCAAAAAAATGATCAAAATTCTCAACAAATGAAACATATAACATACAAAAAATTCAAATTTTTATAATTTTTTCTCAATAAAATACATTTTTTAAATTCGGGTATATTCCATAATTCTTATAAAAATTCATGGCCAAAACATAATTATCAATAAAATAAAACCCCTATCAACAATTACAAAACATTTATTTATATAACCTCCTGAACAGGTAATCGGTCCTTATCTTGTACTCCATCTTGACTGTTGAATATAAATATATATATATCCATGGTGTATAATTCGCTAGTCTATCGTGGACCTTCACTGGTCCATCATGGGTCAGTTGTTAGGTGGTCCATGTTAAATGCCACCTGAAACATGAGGCAAGGGAAATAAAAACACTATAACAATAATTGTTGATTGTATAGCATTTGGAGAAACATTCAAAGCCACAAATAAAAACATGAAACAACAAAAGGTAATTATCCTTAATTTGTTTTCTCTTGTACATGAGTTGATCATTAGTTTATTTTTATATACAATAAATTGTTAATTAATGACAGCTAGAAATCAGATATATTTCAACATGCTTACTATATGCGTCACATCGCTAGCTAAACTGAATATAAATTTTAGATATTTTTCCAGCGCAAAGGAATCATCAAATCAAATGATATATAAATGAAAATAACAATTTTATAATTGTAGTTAATAGTCAAAATTACTATTGTGATTTTAAAATATACATGGTATACAAATAACAAATCTAGTTTTAATGGTATACAATATAAAACGCCTATTTATACATTGTATTTATCTAATCGTTAATATTTTCACCCTTTTCTTAATTAAACGATGACAGATAAGAAATCTGAGTCCCCTGTAAATGCATTCGGGGGAACATATGTGCCAAGAGATGAAGTATTCGAAGGTGCGAGAAAGGAAGCCTTAGATGTAGAACGGTTAAAAGGCATAACTCGGAATTTGATTCCCTACATAAGAACTTGTGTTACCAAGTGTGGAGCTTTCAAGCAGCTTTCAGACATTCAAAAGATCTACAAGACAAAACATGTGCATGAATTGAGACCCAACGAGGGAACCACAACAAAATCGTCTTTTCCTACAGATGTGAGCAAGATCCAAGATGCCATAGAAGAGTATTTTAAATTTAATATTCCACATATAATGTGCGGTACGTAAGCTAGCAGCACTAATAATAATATAATTTTCTTATTCAATACACATCTTGGCTCATGAAAATTTTCTAACAAGGAAAAAGCTGGTTAAAATTTCAGGGAATGGTTGCTGCATACGAGATGAGGAACTTGGGCGTCAGGCATTGGCTGGTATTAATCCTCTGAGCATAAAAAGGCTTGAGGTATTTATAAAATCTGGAAAATACAGATAACTCGCATTTTCTCTATGTCACCGTGTTAGCAAAAACAATAATAAGAAACTTGAGCCATTATTTTAAAAATTGGATCAGGACAGGTCAATTGTCGGATGGTGAACTAATTATGTCTTTAATTCAATCACAAAATTAACTAATTAAGTTCATCAATCTCTAGATTTTCAAAACATTGATTTGAAGTTTTGAATAAATTTCAGCAAATACGTTTTCTGATTTGAATTTTACTCTCAACATTGAACAGACTTTTCCACCGGTCAGTAATTTGGATCCCTCCATATATGGTGCACAAGAGTCTGCTCTAAAAGAAGAGCACATAATAAGCCATTTGGATGGAATGTCCGTAAAACAGGTACACGACTAAATAGATTTCACTTTACATATTATTTAAAGAATTTTACAGTCAGTTATACACAACTTCATCTTATACTACCATAAAGATTTCTCTTTCTTTTATTTTTTATTTTTTGTTTGGAGATTGTAGTTTTACAGTGTTTGAAACTTGTTCGTTTAGGCAATGGCAGAAAAGAAGTTATTCATTTTGGATTACCATGACGCTTACTTCCCATTTCTCAATGGCATCAATGCTCGTGAAGACCGGAAAGCTTATGCAACACGTACCATCTTGTACTTGACACGTTTAGGTACCTTGAAACCTATCGCTATCGAGCTCACTCTTTCACAGGGGGACCCGTCCAAACAGGTCCTTACCCCTCCATTAGATAGCACCTCTTATTGGCTGGGGCAGATTGGCAAAGCACATGTTTGCTCCAACGATGCTGGTGTTCACCAGCTTGTCCACCATTGGTATGCAATTCAATAAACCCTTTATCCATTGTTCAAACCACTGAAGTATATTAATCATGTTTGGAGATGATCTCAACCATCAAATTTTAAAAGAATTTGATAGTGACTTGTAGCCAGAAGAGCAGAAATGGATTAATTGATTATGAAGTAACTTCTGCTGAATTTCACTAGGAATTTTATTCAATTGATTATAGAGTAAACAATCAGTTTGGTCCTTGAAATTGTGGGGCGGTGGCAAGTTGGTCTCTGACATTAAGAAATAGGCAAATTGGCCCCTGAAATTGTAAATCGTCCGTCAAGTTAGTCCCTCCGTTAGTCTGAGTCAACAAACGTTAACAGACTTGCTTACGTGGCACGCTAAGTGCCTTGTTGGCACACACGTGTCATCCAAAGCATCAGGGACCATTTTGACAGTTGACCTAGGGACCAAATTAGTAGCAAAATTTTAAAAATTACACCACTTTAAAAATTGCATTTTAATCCTTAAAATTCTTGAATTTCTCTCTATTATCTCATTGCAACTTTCTCATTCCCCACTCCCCATTCCTTTTTTTTTCATGGAAAGTTTATCATCCCAAACAAATTAGATTTTACTCAAAGTGTGGTGCAAACCATCGACCTTGTTGTGGTGGTGGTGATTAAAGGGCACGTTGGCATCAGGATCAAAGAATCTGGACTTGTGTTCAAGCAACCCTTCGTCCAGAACCAACAGTACTGCTCACTAGCTAGGTTCTTTTCAATATTCAAAATTGCAACTCTCTCTAGCAGTAGTGTCCAAAACCGTACCGGCTCTGCAGGTTCGTGGCTGATCCCATTAAATTCAGCAATCTGATCTTGCTGCAACGTCAAGGGTGCCCTGCAGCACCTTATTGAGTCGTCATCTCCAACCCTCAGAAAGTCCCTGGTTAAACCCAATCGGTTTCTGTTATTATTATTTGAGCTTGAATATTGCAGTAGTAGTGGTCTATTTGTTAATAATGTCCCTTTATCCACCGGCATCACCATGTCACCCAAATTCTTCGTTCCACTGGCACTACTAATCACAATCCAAACGAGTTGTTAATTGAATCATCATTCAATAAATACCCACCTCCAAGGTCGGTGCTGCTTAATCCTCCTTCCAAATTCACCAAGTATTCACCTTCAGCTTGCTGCTTGTAAAATTTCTGAACCCCAACAACACTATTAGTACTGTTCCATGTGGCGGTAGTAGTAGTGCAGGCAAAGATATAAGGTTATTATTATTGCCACTTGTACTGAATGAATTAACTTCTTTTGGGTATCTGTAATTCACCCAATACTGTGCCTGTGATGACCCAAACACATCCATTGTTTGCACTACATCAGGCACGGTAGTGCAAACACTTGGTAGTAATTTGCTTGGGAAATTACTAAGTGGATGAAGCTGTTGAGAATTGTTGGCATGGTGGTGGTCTTGCCACAGTTGCAGTTGCCTCAGCTTGTGTTCATGATCTACCTCAGCGTAAATATTAACCCCAATTGGTGGTGCTACTGCTTCTGAGTGAAACGCAGGAAAAATCTGAGGGATCCTTGGAGCTTGATTTTCATTCTGCAAAGTTGTAATTACACTGATTACAGTACTGAAAAGAACCTAGCAATTACAGAGTTGCAATTCTTTAATATTTTTTTTGGATTTAATTTGTTTTCATTTTAATTTTAATTATTAGTTTTTAATTTGTTTGGAATGATAAACTTTCCATAAAGAAAAAGGAATAGGGAATGAGAAAGTTGCAAAATTCAAGAATTTTAAGGATTAAAATGCAATTTTCAAAGTGGTGTAATTTTTTAAAATTTTGCTGTCAATTTGGTCGCTGGGTCAACTGTCAAAATGATCCCTGGTGATTTGGATGACACATGTGTGCCAACAAGGCACTTAACGTGCCACGTAAGCAAGTCTGTTAATGTTTGCTGACTCAGACTAACAGAGGGACTAACTTGACGGATGATTTACAATTTCAAGGACCAATTTGCCTATTTCTTAATGTCAGGGACCAAGTTGCCACCACCCCACAATTCCAAGGACCAAACTGGTGGTTTACTCATTGATTATACTCACCGTGGAATATGATTTGATTCCTTAACAGGTTGAGGACCCACGCATGCATGGAGCCATTCATCATAGCAGCTCATCGCCAACTGAGTGTTATGCACCCTGTTTTCAAACTTCTGAAGCCTCATATGAAACACACACTACAGATAAATGCATTGGCTCGTGAGGCTCTCATTAACGCAGGTGGCATCATTGAGTCTGACTTTTCTCCCGGTAAATACAGTACACAGATTTTCTCAGCTGCTTACAGAGATTGGTGGCGTTTTGACATGGAAGCCCTTCCTGCTGACCTTATTAGAAGGTTCGTCTACTTAAACCCATATATGAACACCAAAGAAGAGTTGTTGGTACCTTTCTCTCTTAAAATGACACTATCAAACTAAAGAAAATACCGAACATGCGATCTCATTATCTTTGCTCTAATCATTATGCAGGGGACTGGCAGAACTTGACCCAACACAGCCCCATGGGCTAAAACTGCTGATTGAAGATTACCCTTATGCAAATGATGGGCTTCTTATCTGGTTTGCTTTGGAAAACTTCGTTAGAACTTATGTGAACTACTACTACTGTGATGCGCTCATGGTCCAGTCAGACAGTGAACTCCAAGCGTGGTATAATGAGGTTATCAATGTGGGGCATGCTGATCATGCAAATGCAAGTTGGTGGCCCACACTCTCCACTCCTACCGACCTTAACTCAATACTAACTACACTCATATGGGTTGCTTCAGTCCAGCATTCAGCAGTGAATTTTGGGCAGTACCCCCTCGGCGGGTATGTCCCAATGCGCTCCCCGCTTATGAAGAAGCTACTACCCAAGGAGGAGGATCCAGAGTACAAAGATTTTGTGGAGAACCCAGAAGGATACTTGTTGTCTTCCTTGCCAGATTTGTTTCAAACCACCAAGTTCCTGACAGTGGTTAACATACTTTCTCAGCATTCGCCAGATGAAGAATACATAGGGCAGAGAAAGGACCTGTCAGATTGGGCTGGTGACCCTGAAATCATAGAGGCATTCTATAAGTTTTCCATAGATCTAAAGACAATAGAAAAGGAGATTGAGAAGAGAAATAGAGATCCAAAACGTAGAAATAGATGTGGTGCAGGTATTCCACCATATGAGTTGCTCATAGCCAGCTCTGGTCCTGGAGTTACTTGTAGAGGGGTGCCTAACAGCATAAGTATTTAGACGCACGTAAGGATGCCAAAATTGACTCTGAACAATAAATTAACATCAGATCCCAGCCAGGAAAAACTTTGCATGCTACCAAAGTTAAAGGCAGCACCAATCACATTTACCACAATGATAATGGTGAATTAGGTAGTATTCTATAGACTTGACGTGAAGTTGCAGAAGTATGTACTCGTATAGCAGAAATATTAGAATAAACAAAGATCCAATACTATTCCTGTAAAAAATTTCTATTGAATGAGCAATCAATGTCTGATTGCAGTGATGCCAGGGGCAAGACCCGTTGAGAGAGAGGGGGGAGGACTCGAGGAAATTTTGAAAATTAGGAAAACAAGAGGACATTGGGGGAAAAAGTCTAATATTTGGAGCAAATTTTTTTAATGGAATGGCACACCAATCTCCAGCAAAATAAAATTTTGAAAACTGAAACCGTCAAGCAGCAGCACTGCTATGAACATCACCATTGATAATATATATAGTTCCTCCACATTTGTGCACTGGTCAATAGTCAATGCCTGGGGATAATTATTCAGAGTGACCCTTATCTCGCAAGAAAAAGGGAACTGCAAATTTCCACCTTTCTTATAGAGTATATAGCTGGATTTCTTCACCCCAGAGAACCAGACAAAACAATCCCAAACATCTCACAAAAAAATAACTTTATAATAACACTAGCAAGATCTTATTTGACCATTGACTGATGGGATGACTCTTGCGCTGGCTAATCAAACTCTAACTCAAAATATACCTGGAATGCAATAGGGATGATAGAAAGATGAGAGAAGTAAGAAACGAGTATGCTACCCACATGTAATTGCATTTACAACATTGAAGAAAGGTGAAATATGGACTGACATATATACTGTATTCTAGCAAGTAGCAGAAATCAGACTATGAACATAAAGTATAAAGAACATATTACCAATTATCTGAATATCAGAGACAAAAATCCGTTCAATAATTCCCACACTCAATGATGTCGCTGGATTAGGATATTCAGTAATAACAGATGTACTAAAATGGAAATAAAAGAGGGTGGAGGGCCCTAATATTGAGTTATCATCAGCCACATATTGATCCCTCTTTAGCAACAAAACCAATTTAAGGCATCATATAGGTGCCACATATTTCCTACTTCAACCATTTTGATTGCCACCAATGCAGTATGCCAGTATGGACTCCATACTGCATTACTATGGACAAATTATATCAAATGTCTATTATAATTAAGACAATTGATGCAGAACATTCCCAGCATTTTCAAATTGTATTTTGAGCTCAAGATTCAATCTTGTAGTTTACTGGACCCAATTTGTAAATTAAAAATCACTATAAATTATGAAGGTTAATTATCCTCTAACAAGTCAAACTTTTGTGTAAATTTTCCATTTCATATTCATCTGAGGGTCATATAATAGTATTGGCATAATATATAAACTTTTATTTATTTATTTTCTTAATTTCTTAATATGCAGAGATCAGAAAGTTACTTGCATTGCATTGGCAAGGAAAGTATAGTTTCACCAAGAGGAGAAGTAGATACTTCATCGATCTGCTGCACCTCAAGGACTATTTCTACTGTTTATATAAGTTAATGAAATGAAATTTTTTAACTCATACACAAATGGATATCAATTGCTCTATACAAGTGAAACATCAGTTAAATCCAAAGATTTTGATCGGCATTAACTAAGTTTTTTGAACAATAGCTTCTCATGTAAGTTGAAATTAGCATCTGCATCTCAATTTTTTTAGATGCTCTTTCATTTAACTTCTCTATACATCTACAAGCTTATAAGGACTTTTTAGTAAGTGGAGAACCATTAACTTATTTTAATTCTCAGAAATCAGAACAATGCACCCATTTGAAAGATGGGTCAATAGTTTCTGTGATTCTAAATTGTTAGTAAACAAATATAACTCCGGATTGTTATTCACCCAATCCCACAAACACAATAGCCTGCCCTTCCCATCAATACGCATACCTTCTGATCAATTTTCCAGATAACAGCAATCTTCAAACTTGACATACTGATAACCACAATTTTCATTGCCATTCGATCACAATTCTGGTAAATTCCAACTCAAAATTACAAAGAAAACTATCACAAACCCGCAGAAATCAGGATAAGACTGAAAATCCATACTGAAGTTAAAACCTTACGAAATGAGAAAGTCAATGAAGATGCCCCATTTCTGTAATTTTCACCCAGATTGATTGAACTGAAGGGAAAAAGGGTAATTCACAACTTACAATGCACCTCTTAAATACCCATTTGATAAGAAAAAAGATGTGAGATCCGATTTTTTACAGAGTGAATTGAAATTGAAAGCCGAAAACTCATACCGATGATGATGGGGGAAGAAGATCGAAAAAGGAAAATAAAAGAGAGAGAGAGAGAGAGGGAATGAAGCAGAAGCTAATCGTACTTCTCCCTCCAAGAGTAAACAAGGAAGAAAACCCATGAAAGTGCCAAGAGAACATCGCCAACAGTTTGCCTGAGCCAATCCCAAGCGAGATCCTCAACCTTGCGTTCAAAGTAGATCCTCCACATGGCCATGAAGACATGAAGGAGCGTGCAACCCTTGGCGAAGAAGACTTGAAAATCACGGTCCCTGACGAATGAGACCATGAAGAGGAGTAACCCGATTGCGACGAGGAGCAAGCCGGAGAAGGAATCGGAGGTCTTGATTAGGAGCTGGTCGTGCGGCGTGGATCCGAGGAGCTTCGTCGCCGTCTGAACCCCGTGACCGAAGGTGTAAACCTCCTTCATGTAGAACATCATCAGGGCCCCACATGTTATCGCGATCAGGGAGTGAAGGATGCATATCACGAAAAACGCCGACGACGACCCCATTGATCGGAAACTGAATCCGGCGCTGAGCGATTCGGATTGATTTTCAGGGACTCGACATCGCCATGGTGGTGGTAAAAACCCTAAGTACTCTCAGCTCACGTTTTTCCTTTTTTGGTAGACGAACGAAAACAAAAAGAAAATGTTGTTACTAGTTTTTCTTTTCTTCCTTGAACTGAAATTTTCTTATTTTATGCAAAAAGATTCGAAAATGCCATGGGAGTAATAATGTGACGTAAGGGAGAGATTCTTTCAAACTTGTAGGATAAGGATCCGGTGGGACCCAGTGTGAGTATTATCGCTCAGCTCTTACTGGATGGTCCACGAGAATAACACGTGGCAGTGTGTTGTAGTGCCGTCACAAATAACACTCGGTGGAAAATGGATTTTGTGCATTTTAAAACCTGTCCGTGTCGTGGGCGTGGCCGTCGGCGAGCAAGGGTTATAACACTTGCCTTAGTAATGAGCACCGTGTCTGACTATTGATCTAGATCACGATCCTCTCTATTATAAATAAAATAAATTGATAATCATGGTTGCAAGTTGTGTTTGAGATAATCAAATTAATGTTGGTGTTAGACAAGTTTATGTCTCGCTTGCTTGATGATGCAATTACGCCTAATTTAGGCTATGGCCTCCCTACTGCGGCTGTTTCTGTTATGATGCCATTCAATTGGACAAAATTCCTCTAAAATTGAAATTGCCAAAAGGTTCACAAATAATAATCATGCGTCTTTTGAGAAAAATGTTGGTTTTCTAATTTATTTTGTCCTGAATTATGTGCCTATTTGATCGTTTAGTTCAATTATATTAGTTGTAGTTCAATTGGTGACTAAACTGTTTGAACTGGTAACCTAATCCTTTTATCAATTTGACAACTAGACTGATTTTGACAACACTTCGATAGATTTTAAATACTAACAGATGTCTCACACTTGCTAATAATGTTAAAACATAGTGTATTTGGTTATTTATTTTACTATAATTGATTTTGCTTTTAAATCCACGTTAGCATAGTAGTATTGGTTTAAATATAATAAGGATAAGGATCGGAAGTAGTATTAATTAGTGTATGTCTAATTCTGTATTCAAAAAATTATGAATTTGGGTTTTCTAAAGTGACTCCTCTCACTTTAGAAAGTAAAGTGAGTTAATTTTCACCCTTAATATATTTTAACGGTTTAGATCGATCCAAATTTTATTTTTCAAATATTAAAAAAAAATATCTTCCTTACCACATGTCCCTCTCCTTGGAGCCACGATTTTTGGAAAAGGGTGTTTGGGTTTTGAGTATTGAAATTAGAAGATGGTCCCTTCCGGTTAATTATGCGATTTGATTATCTGATTTGGCTCTTTCACTTTGACAATTTTCTATTGAACTAATAAAAAAATGATTGACAGAATAGATTTAATTGGAAAGAAAGAATAACATATTGTCATCGGTGATGGGTGATGGTACCATGACAGGAGAGCAAGCTTACATGAAGCCATGAACTAATGTCTTGATTTTGACATGATTATACATCACATTCCTCGAGTATCATGGTAATAGAAGCTTATACATTTTATCAAGTTTCATCAACACAATTGGTGAAATAAATATATCACGTTTGATAATTCAACATTAGAACACACATAATACCCCTTGGATTATTTCGGATTTTGAATCTCCTAATTCGTTTTCATTTGAATTATCTTCCACTTATCATCCCATGATCGTTGAGTTCCTGGAGGGTCACTTTTTTTTTTTTTTTTCAGTGGATTGATTTGAGTTCCTGGAAGCCTACCTTGTTTTCTCGAATTTTCAGCAAAACAATGGCGGTTTGCATAATCTTTCGGAGGCTGAATGCAGGTGTGGCGGTGAATGTTTTTTAATTTTCAAAATTATTGATTAAAAAATAAAAATTGGATTAATCTAGACCATTGAAATATGTTAAGGGTGAGGAGTTAAATCCAAAAATTACATCCCTAGTTGGATACGTGTCAGCATTTTAGAGAATCATCTCTCACCTTGACCCGTGTCAGCCACTTGAGACATAGGAGGCATCCGTATTGTTGCAAAAATCCTATGCAGTATTGCAACGACTAGTCTAACGACCCAGTTGTCCCACTCACGCTCGCGTTCTCCCCAAATCCTTCCCTTCACCTAATCTAACAGCTTGCATACTCACGCACACCATCACCACACGTACTCACGCGCACACAATCACGCTCCCTTACCTAATAATTCTCCACGCAACAATGCTCATACACCCACACAATCCAGTCCCGTCACCTATCTCTACATCAAAACATTCATCACGCATCCTTACCAAACTACCACGCAACTGCACACACACACACAATAACTTCCCAAGTTTGACATATCAATTATCAATTATTATTAATATGAAAAAAGTAAGTTTTATATGGGACAATGTCACCTTCTAGGTTTTTTATTTTCTATCAAATTTATTTTGTTCGTTTAAATATTTTTATGATTTTTTTTTTGATACAAAATATTTTTATGATTTATGTTAAAAGAGATTCATACTATTGTACGGTCCATCAACACACGTCATCTCCCCAACGAGAATTGCTTTCTTTATTAGAATTTTTTTATTGTTTTTATTACCATATAAATATATATATATATATATATATATACATACATATAAAATACAGGTCAAGTTAATGGATTAGTTTAGAAAAAAGTTAATCACAGGCGGGCGGATGTTCCTGTCAACCTTAGTCACACACGGGCTCACTCTATTGATCCGTTATTCATCAAGCTCCTCCTTCTTTGGGTTTATTATTGTGGGAATATGTAATATATGGGATATTGCATCCCAAGTAGTTCTCTGCTTTATTTTTTTTTTCTTTCATTATAATCTTTTTTAATTGCAGACAGATGAGTAAACTATCAATTACAGATTCAATAACCGATTTTTTGAAACATTGAGTCCAAACATGGGACACAGAGTCTTATGACTTTTTTTTTGTCAATAAGAAGAAGTTCATAGCATGGGTTAACACTAATCCATACGACATCTACAGTAAGGAAGACAACATATGCAGAGTCACACTAAATACAACACTACAAACCGAGACACGTTGCTGTAACAAACACCTTGCATACACCAAACAAGGAAAGCAACGAAACTAAAGAAAACCAAGCTACCAAGATCCCAACAAAATACAGAAAACAAAATCAAGCACCCCAAAAGGATACAGACAAGTACACAAAAATTAGGAGGGGGTAAGCCCATTTGGGGCACCTGAGACCTTCTTCCTCCACAAATAAGACCCCACATGTCACTATTCAGAATATCCAAAGAGAGACCTGACCACGCAACAACATTCCAGACATCAAAGCAGCTCAGGACGACAACCTGGCCAAATCGGCAACGGCAGAGAGGAGAAACAAAGACCACCAAACAAAGCAAACGCCACCAGCCAAACACCACGGTGAACCCGCAACAACAGCACACCAGCGATGATGACGACCGACACAACTGACCACTAAGCATGAAGGAGACAACAACACCCTCCTGACGAGGGGGGATCTCATCCAAGCCCTAGCCGAAAGCGGTGTCTCCAAACCACAGCAAAAGATGTCAGCAAGGTCGCCCAACCGCAACTGATCCTCACCACCGCAACCAGAGATGGCTGAAACCTCCCAGTGCCGCCACAGCAGATCGAAACTCCATCATCTTCTTCCTCCTCTGCCCAAAACCAGTAGAAATCGGGACCTCTTCCCCCTCCACCACGCACCAGACTTCGACTTGGACCTTGGCACCGCCGCACACCAGCATCGAAGAACGAGGGGCGAACCTACAACACCAGCACCACTGCACCGGAGAACAATGGGGCGAACCCACACAGAACCCAAACCAGAGAACAAGGGGCGAGGAGACGACAAGAAGGCCACATCTAGAGTGGTGGAGGGGGAAGAGGCAAAAAGAACCTTGGATTAGGCGGGGAGAAGGTTGGGGATAACGGCGGCACTTTTTGTTTGCAAGACTAGGGTTTCGTTTTGAATGTTATGACTTTTGAGGAGAGATGATTGACAGGCCGCGAGGTGAGCATTTGGGCCCATCATTGTGTCTGATTGTTATCTATGTTCTCATTCTTTTTTGGGGCGAATCATTGTGTTTTCCATGTTCACATTGGGCAACTTTTTTTTTGTCAACAAGAACAAGTTCATAAAAGAAAAAACCTCAACCATACGACATCTACAGCAAAAAAATAGTATAAATAGAGGCACAAGAAATACAACGATCCACGTTGGACAACCATTTTGGAAACCCACCTTGACATATTAAAGCCTTTTTTTGGTCAAAGACAGATTAAAGCCTTGACAAGCACATTTCTAATATGGGCTTAGGTAACGGTGTTCTTTCCGGCCCGGGTCTTAATGAAAAATATCACAGGATGTGGCGCCTTCATCTTGTGAGCATTTGCCTTATTTTGGTGTCGTTGGTTGATTTGGCTCCCGATCTCTTAAATCAGAATTCAGCAGTTAAGAAGCAAACTTTGGTCATTATGAATATAAGAATTTATTTATTTAATCACTATAATATTTTGCTTGTGTTAATATCAAAAATTTAAAAACGGTTCAAAAATATAAAATATAAGTATTGGTATTTTAAAGTATCCGATGCCTTACGTTTTAAATATCGAGACAATCATTTTAAGGGTACAATTTATTTTTTAAAGGAAAAAACAATACAAAAGGAAATACAAAATAAAGCACAACACAACTAAAAAATAAAAGGATATCCAATTTGACCAAATCTCATAAACGTCAATATAAAATAAAATAATAAACAGTTTTAGGGTGTGTTTGGATAAATAAGTTATTTAAGCACTTATGTATAATTTATTTTTATAATCAAAGTGAGAATATGGTGAAACTGATTTTATATGAGTTGTAAGCTATTTTGATAAGCTATCCTGGTGAGCTTATGAAAATAAACCCAAAACAGCTTATAAACTAGTCATAAGTTATTTTTATAAGCTCTACCAAACACGCTGACAAGTACTTATGTCAATAGATAAACCCAAATAAATTCTACATAAATCAATCCAAACATAGCCTTAAGGAGACTCACGTTGAGCGTAAGCTCTTATTTCTCCTCTAATAAAACTATTTATGTCAGACAAAAATCATGACAAATGAGTTAACTGTCATTTTGGTTCCTAAAATTGTAATACGGTCTCACTTAAATCTCTGAAACTAACAAAAATACAAATTAGCCCCTGAAATTGTAAAACTTCGGTCAATTTAGTCCCTGTTGTTACAATTTTAGGGACTAACTTGACTGATATTTTACAATTTTAGAGACTAACTTGACCGTCATTTTACAATTTCAGAGATTAATTTATATTTTTATTAATTTCAATGACTTAAATGAGACTGTATTACAATTTCAAATGTCAAAATAACAATTACTTTCGTGACAAATAGATAAAAACGTGTTTTTTATACTTTAATTTCTACGTGTGTTCACCTCGCCATAAAATAATCACAGAAAAAATGATTTCAAGTCATGTTGCAACGCCAATTCTACAGTATCGCCTCGGAAAATCCAAGGCCACGAGGGAAAGGAAATTTCCGTGGGAAAGGGAGGTTTTTTACTAGCGGTAGCTACGGTCAAAAAGAAGAATATAAAAATATTATCTTATTAGGGAAAAAAAAAAAGAAAGAGAACGGCTGCACGAAATTGATAATAGCACTGTGTGAAGTTTGACCACGTGCATGAGAGCATCTTCAACGGAACACTCACTTTTAATTGTTTAAATGGACTCTATTTGTATATATTATTTATTATTTATTTTTTTGTTTTAATTATAAGTAAAAAAAAATTTATGTTTGGTGGTCTTAAATATAAATAAATTTAATTACTTTTTATTTTATTTAATGAGTCTATTCTAAAAATACTCTTATTTAACTCAAATTGTATTTTCAGTGTAAGAGAAGTGGAATGAATAGTTTTAATTGGTAGTCACTAGCCATATTGGGTAATTTTGAAATAAGTTTTATTTTTTAGCTAAAATCAAGAATAATTAATCTAATTAACTAACTTTTTTAATCAACATAAAATCAATTTATTTGCTTATAATTGAGACCGAATGAAGTATTACTTATTTTTATTTTTTATAACATAAATATCCAATAAGTATCCAATCTTTTCAACCCATCAACTCTAAATTTTTTACTAAATAGGTCCCACTAATAAATCTACATTCAATTAAAACTAACAAATATATATGAGACTTGTCAGGAAAGAGGAGAAAGAGAAAGGTATTTGTACAAACACCACTCCTTAATAAGTACTACTATTTACTTTTTTTTTTACAATAACAGTGTTTAATAAACACCCATTAAATACCGTATTGGAGATGCCTTGAGGCAGGATATTGGTTCCAGACGATACAAATGACAGAAATACTATATTTTTTTTACAGTTTTTTTATATATTTTTTTACTATTTTATAAAATAAAAAATATAATATAATTAATATCTTAAAAATATAAAAAATATTTAAAATTATTAATTTAATATTTTTTATTTAACAATTAAAAAAATTTATAGAAATAAAAAGTAGAATAGTTTAGAATTATTGAAATGACAAACTCCGTGAGGATTAATGCGGACAAGACAACTGCTCCAGAAAGACCTACTAATTTTCAACACAATCAAACCAACTAATTAATTAATATTTTGACAAAAGAAAATAAAAAACCTCAATGAACTGGTTTAAATTGAAGAATGCTAAAGCAACACTACAGTGGGGCGGGGGATCCACGAATGAATTATGAAACCCACCGCCGTATTGGTCCCTTCACGAAATGGTGCATGAGCAGTAAAGTGAACACGCCGCTCTACCTGCAGCTGAGTCGCTCCGTACGATGACAAGTCTTTGACAAGTAAGTACAGATTTTTTTATTAGCAGTCCTTTTCTATCTCACTATTCTTTTACGTATAATAAATAAATATAAATATAATTAACATTTCCCCGAAATATTACTATTTTAGTGATAAACAGGCTATTATAAAAATATTTAATTCAAACATATTTTTTCCATAAACAAAATAAGAGCATAATCAAATAGGATAATTGTTAGCTGATAATGTTAGAGAGATTTTTTTTCTTACCGAGTTGTTTAGTTACTTTTATTTAGATTTTTTAACCCCGTTGTAACTAAAAAAAAATAAAAACATGATTGAATTGCCGTTTGAGAATTCTAAAAATATTTTTAAATTGTTAAATGCAATTTGCATCAATTTAAATGTTGTTTGGTACTTTTTGGTTAGTGGTTTATATATTTAGTATATATTTAGCTTATTAGTGTTCTAAAGTGAATTAATAAAATAAAAGAGTTCTAAATTGAATTGTTCACTTTGTTTACATATCAATAAAATAGCATAGTGTTTTCGTTAAAAGAAAAAAGAATAGCATAGAGTTTAGTTTATGTTCTCCATTGTCAAACACAAAATAAACATTAATTGCAAAAGCTAATAATCGTTGAGTTGCAATGGTTGACTGAAGGAAATTTCAAATAGCCCCCACTGTTATCCAATCCTAGTTTTTTCCAACGTTCTCAACGTTGTATCCCTCCGTTCCATGTGTCTGATTCATCTTTTTCCTTTTCTCCTCTGCTACAATGATCAGACACAAGAACCCTCAACCTCTTCTTCTTCTCTCAATTTTCCTTCTCTTGAACTTCAACTTCAACTCAATCTTCGCCATCGATTTCGTCTTCAACGGCTTCAACACCTCCGACGTATTACTCTATGGCAATGCCACCATCGATTCACGAATCCTAACCCTCACCCATCAGCAATCCTTCTCAATTGGTCGTGCTCTGTACCCTCAAAAGATCCCCACAAAGAACCCAAACTCAACTCACGTGTACCCTTTCTCCACTTCCTTCATCTTCGCCATGGCACCTTTCGAAGACACGCTTCCCGGTCATGGCTTGGTTTTCATCTTCACACCTGTCACCGGAATCCAAGGAACAAGCTCTGCACAACACTTGGGTCTGTTTAACCTCACCAACAACGGAAATGCCAGCAACCATGTTTTTGGTGTTGAGTTCGATGTGTTCATGAACCAAGAGTTCGATGATATCAACGCCAACCATGTTGGGATCGACATAAACTCTCTCAAGTCTTTTGTTTCGCATGGTGCTGGGTATTGGCCAAGTGATGGAGGAGAAGAAGAAAAGCAGGAATTGGTGCTGAACGATGGTGAGAATTACCAGGTTTGGATTGACTATGAAGATTCTTTGATTAATGTTACTATGGCACCAGTTGGTATGAAAAGGCCTAGTAGGCCGTTATTGAATGTTTCTCTCAACTTGTCTCAAGTTTTTGAGGATGAAATGTTTGTTGGGTTCACTAGTGCCACGGGGCAATTAGTTCAAAGTCACAAGATTTTGGCTTGGAGTTTTAGCAACACTAATTTTTCACTAAGTGAAGAACTCGTTACTATTGGGCTACCCTCTTTTGTTCTTCCGGGGAATTCAATCTTTAAGTCCAAGGGGTTTGTTGCTGGATTCACAGTAGGAATTTTCTTTGTTATTTGTGTCTTGGTTTTGTTGGCACTGTTTTTGATTCGGAGGAAGCGAAGGAGGGAAAGGGAGAGAGAGGAAATGGAAGATTGGGAATTGGAGTATTGGCCACACAGGATGGCATATGAAGAAATAGAAGCATCCACGAAGGGTTTCTCTGAGGAAAACGTGATTGGGGTTGGTGGGAATGGGAAAGTCTACAAGGGTGCTCTACGAGGAGGAGGGGTAGAGGTTGCTGTGAAGCGCATTTCTCATGAAAACGACGGCGTTCGAGAGTTTCTCGCGGAAATCTCAAGCCTTGGAAGGTTGAAGCAGAGGAATTTGGTGGGGTTGAGAGGCTGGTGTAAGAAAGATGCTGGGAATTTCTTATTGGTTTATGACTACATGGAAAATGGGAGCTTGGACAAGAGGGTGTTTGATTGTGATGAGAGCAAGATGTTAAACTGTGAAGATAGAATAAGGATTCTTAAAGATGTGGCTTTTGCTGTCTTGTACCTGCATGAAGGGTGGGAAGCCAAAGTAGTGCATAGGGACATCAAGGCCAGCAATGTTTTACTTGACAAGGATATGAATGGAAGGCTTGGGGATTTTGGGTTAGCTAGATTGCACAGTCATGGTCAAATTGCTAGCACCACAAAATTGGTTGGAACTGTGGGTTACATGGCTCCTGAAGTGATCAAGACTGGGAGAGCTTCAACTGAGACAGATGTTTACATGTTTGGGGTCTTGATTTTGGAAGTCATGTGTGGAAGGAGACCACTAGAAGAAGGTAAGCCACCTTTGGTGGAGTGGGTTTGGAACATGATGGCACAAGGGCAACTTGTGTCTGCACTTGATCAGAGGCTAAGGGATAAAGGAGAGTTCAATGTGCAAGAAGTGGAGAGGGTACTACACTTGGGTTTGTTGTGTGCATACCCTGAGCCAAAATCAAGGCCAACAATGAGGCAAGTGGTGAATATTTTAGAGGGGAAGAATGAGGGAGAGGAGTCAGAGATTGAGAACATGGACACTTATTTGCTCCAACAGTTGAGATCAAGGGATATATTGTCCGAGTATTCCCAGTATTTTAAATATGCTTCACACCCAACCTTTCAAGACATTCGCAACTCTTCCTCAGTATCTCTTACTTGGTCCAATTCTTTAGTTGATGGTAGGTGAATCCGTGTCATGTCATGAATGACAAAATGGAATTTGTTGATTAGCTCATGGCTGCACAACAAGTATTGGATTCATTTTCTGGCAGGAGTTGGATTTGGAGCTACTACTACTACTAGGGCCTGCGAGGCCACCAAAGTGCTTGTATTATCTTCTGTTACATAAAAAGGGGCAAAGTAGGTATCTGTTTTCTTTTGCAAATTCATTTATCACTTTATCCGATTGGTTTTTTAGAAGAGAAATTTTTTTACACTATGAAGTTCAACTTTATAGTTTTGAATTTTTGATTTGTACAGCTCATACCATAGCTTGTATGGTGGTAATAATAACAAAGGTTTTCAATATCCCACATGATTTTGATCTGAAATGCTTGATTCCCTCTTCTACTTTGACACAACTCTATCCTGATTGTGTAATTGAGGCACTAGTACTGACGGAATATCAATTTGGCTGTTGATTTCCAAACGTCATCATGAGACATTTTGGCCTTTTGGTTAACGTAGTAATGAAGCAAATTAAGCACATTGATTTTTCTGCTATCACGTGATTTAGGTGGGAAGTTTGGCAGCAATAGCTGGGTCAACACTTAATAAGCATTGACATATTGGGGTGGTATTTTACACTTGTAAGCTGAGAACTCAAATCACAAGAATTGTGTGGCCATGGTCCAATGAACATAACAAAACCATGAGATTCAAATAATGACATGGCAAAGATCATGCTCGTGTTATTGACTAATGTGAACTGTCGGATCTTTGTCCAATGTTTTTGATCCACTGAATGTGGTGACTATGTGCTATTCTAACAGCATGAATCAATTTGTACAAATGGCACTACAACTAATTTTATTTTAAAAAAATGAATAAATTATTGTTTATTCGTATGGTAGATATCTAGGAGCATCTGCTTTTGTCCGAACAACATTAGCTTTCTAAATAAATATTCGCTAGAAATAAATTAAACAGAGGTGGTGCCGTCGGTCCATGTGCTTTGACAAATAAAACTCCAATTTTATTGAATTAGTTTGGGCAAAAGAAAGCATCCAGCTCAAACAGCAGAAAGGAAAAGGAAAACAAAGGGCGGAAAGGCAATGCTTCTAGTCTGCAGCTGCAGGAATAGGGTCGAGTTGGTTCTTAGGCTTTTTTACTGAGTGAAGGGTCATTTTAGTCTCTGAGAGATTTGGGCGGTGTCACATTAGTCCCTGAGAGATAGAAAATTAAAATTTAATCCCTAAGAGAGACAAACGTTTTTCACTTTGGTCCCTACCGTCATATCTCCGTTTTGTAGTGCTTAGTTGGCACGTTAAATGTCACATATACATCCACGTGTGGCTCCACCTGTACACCGCGTGGACAGGGACTAAAATGAAAACTCTTCTCTCTTCAACTCCTCTCTCCCACCACCACTGCACACCCCACCCATCGCCATTGCCACCCTTAGCCTCACCCCACCCCATATCTTTTCTCTCCCACCACCACCACCACCACCACCACCACCACCACCACCACCACCCAAGCCATGGCCACCACAACCCCCACCCCACCGCCACCACTGGCCCTTTTTTTCTAACCTCCCTATTCCTCTGCACTCCCGCACCCCTGTCTTTTCTCTCCCACCACCACCACCCAAGCCATGGCCACCACAACCCCCCCCTCCCCACCCCACCGCCACCACTGCCCCTTTTTTTTCTAACCTCCCTATTCCTCTGCACTCCCGCACCCCCTATCTTCTCTCTCCCACCACCACCACCCAAGCCATGGCCACCACAACCCCCCACCCCACCCCATCGCCACCACTGTCCTCTTCCCTTCCCCGCCACCACTGTGGACACATGGTAAACACATGGTTGGATCCCACCTTTTGTAACACTCTTCCTCTCACATTTCCAACCCACAACAGGATCCTCTCTTCAGCATCATCTTCTTCAATGGTGTCGTTTCCATCTCCTCAGCGTCGCCACCATCGTTGTTGTTACTCAAACCCTAACCCTACTCACTCCGAGCCTGCTTTGCTCATCTTTTCTGGTCGAACTGCCTTCAACGGCGTCGTTGAAGAGCTTAAGAACTTCACCATCCGCGTTACTCACGTTCTCCCCGTTTCCGACGACGGTGGAAGCACCGAGATCGTTTGCATCCTCAGTATTGCTCAATATTAATCAATTGTGTTTCTACATTTGGGGATTTTGTTTGGAAAATTATGGTTTTTTAAGGGATTTGATGATTGATTGGTTGGGTGCTTGTGTGTCTTCGGTTGTCTGATCAAAGTACTGCTGCGGCTCAAAATTTGCTTGGTCATCGCCTACCACTTGACCCTTTGCAAGCTAAATCAGAATTGTAACCATAGTCTCACTCATTGCTGCCTAATGCGTTTTACTTCTGTTTCAATTGGGATAATTTACTTGCTTTTTGAAAGGTTGTTGTGTTGGACAGTGGTGGCGGTGGGGTGGCGTGGGGGTGGCTTGGGTGGTAGTGGTGGTGGTGGGAGAGAGAAGATAGGGGGTGGGTGAGGGTGGTAATGGCGGTGGGGTGTGCGGTGGTGGTGGGAGAGAGGAGTTGAAGATAGAAGAGTTTTCATTTTAGTCCCTGTCCACGTGGTGTACAGGTGGAGCCACACGTGGATGTATACATGGCATTTAACGTGCCAACTAAGCACTGCAAAACGGAGATATGACGGTAGGGACCAAAGTGAAAAACGTTTGTCTCTCTCAGGGATTAAATTTTAATTTTCTATCTCTCAACGACTAATGTGACACCGCCAAAATCTCTCAGGAACTAAAATGACCCTTTACTCCTTTTTTACTCTTGTAACACAAAAAAAAAATTATTTATCAAAATAACACACTTTTTTTATTTACCAAAATAACACACTTTTGAATATAATATTCATTTAAGTATTTTTTAATCAATTAAATATTAATAGTTGGTTTAAGATTGTGATTAAGTTGTTAATTAAATTAATATTTAATTGTTAAATATTTATTAACCCAATTTGTCACAAAAGACAAATACATCAATATCTCAGTCTCCGCACACTGATCGGAACACTTCCCCTCTACTCCTTTTTTGTCACAAAAGACAGAAACATCAATATCTCTGTCTCCGCACACTGATCGGAGCACCTCCCTCCACTCCTTTTCTGTCTTTCTGTCACAAAAGACAGAAACATCAATGTCTCTGTCTCCGCACACTGATCGGAGCACCCCCTCCACTCCTTCTTCATTGTGGACACCAGCCCTGAGTGGGGTATTAAGATCAATGCTCTGAGTGGATAGTGATGGGCGATATGCTGAGGAGATATGTTCAGCCATCATTTAGGTAGGAAATAGAGAGGAATGTGTTAGCTTAGGAGATGAATATATGAGAAAGAGTGTTGGTGCAATTCTTAACATAGTGAGACTACCTATTTATATAACTGAAGGAAAGTACTGATAGGTAAACAGAGACATTGATGTTTCTGTCTTTTGTGACAGAAAAGGAGGGTCTTTTGTGACAGAAAAGGAGGGGAGGGGGATGCACCGATCAATGTGTGGAGATAGAGACATTTATGTTTTGTCTTTTGTGACAGAAAAGGAGTGGAGGTGGGTGCTCCGATCAGTGTGCGGAGACAGAGACATTGATGTTTCTGTCTTTGTGACAGAAAAGGAGGGGAGGGGGATGCACCAATCAGTGTGCGGAGACAGAGACATTGATGTTTCTGTCTTTTGTGACAGAAAAGAAGTGGATGGGGGTGCTCCGATCAATGTGCGGAGACAAAGACATTGATGTTTCTGTCTTTTGTGACAGAAAGACAGAAAAGGAGTGGAGGGAGGTGCTCCGATCAGTGTACGGAGACAGAGACATTGATGTTTCTGTTTTTTGTGACAGAAAAGGAGTGGAGGGAGAGTGTTCCGATCAGTGTGCGGAGACAGAGATATTGATGTATTTGTCTTTTGTGACAAATTGGGTTAATAAATATTTAACAATTAAATATTAATTTAATTAACAACTTAATCACAATCTTAAACCAACTATTAATATTTAATTGATTAAAAAATGCTTAAATGAATATTATATTCAAAAGTGTATTATTTTGGTAAATAAAAAAAAAGTGTGTTATTTTGGTAAATAATTTTTTTTTGGTGTTACAAGAGTAAAAAAGCCTGGTTCCTACATCACCTTTTAAAATCTTTTTATCTATACCCTGAAACATTAATACATCTTTATAAAAGAAAAAGAAAAGTTTTGCTTGTAATTAGGGGAAAACGTCATGTAATTATGGGAGTGCAAATACAGAGTCTTTAAACTCTAGGTGGGGATAGAAGCCCCCTTTCTTAAATGCTCTTTATTTCATAGTTGTCATCCCCTGCATTTTATTTTGTGGGTATCCTGGAGGTTTCAATAAAACTAGCTCCTACCCAAAATTGGATGTGTGCAACAGTATTCATAATTGACATATGACTTGAAAAGTATCTTTTTATTTTGGCTTAATTGCAGTTTTAGTCCTCTATCTTTTGTCTTTGTGCAATTTTAGTCCTCCATCTTTTAATTGAGTCAATTGGGTCCCCTATCTTTCAAATATGTGCAATTTCAGTCCAATCGTCAATTTTCTAACTGAATTTGCTGACTGAGAAACATGAAGTGGCATCCTAGGTGGCATCCTCCCTCCACCCCCACCCCCACCTTCACCTTCATCCACCATCACCATCTCCTCCACCCACGTTCCTCCCTCCACCCCCACCATCACCACCACCACCTCCTCCTCCCTCAACCCACCTTCCTTTTTGCAAAATTTCGAGCTCCTCAGTTCCCCCAACAAAGATTCAAACCCAGATTCAACAATCATCACACCCAGATTTTACAAAAAATCCAGAAAATAAAATAGCAAAAACCAAAGATATGACCGGTGGTTTACAAACTTCTTTATCTATTAGACTTCCTAAGTATTCAGAAGAGGAGGAGTTTATAATTACCAATAATAATACGAATAGCATGCGATCCCCTCAGGCACAAGCCCTTCGCAACGGAGGCAATAACCGTTCACCGTCAGCGCCTCGTTTCCACTCCACGGTGGCCGAACACAAACTGCGTCGTTTCAACTCCCTCATCCTCGTCTTCCGCCTCACCTCCTTTTCCTTCTCCCTCGCCACCTCCGTCTTCATGCTCACCAACTCTCGCGGCTCCGATTCCCCACACTGGCACCACTACAACACCTTCGAATTCGTTGTGGCTGCGAATGCGATTGTGGCAGTGTACTCTGCGTTCGAAATGGGAGAGTTCATTTGGGAATTTTCAAGAGGCGCAACACTGTTCCCCGAAGTGCTGCAAGTCTGGTTCGATTTCGGTAGTCAAGTTGGAATTTTTCTTGGTTTTTTGTGAAAAGCTTGATGCTTTGCGAATCTAAGCTTGATGCGATTGCGGATTTTGACTGAAATCTGTTGGTGGTGGTTGTGGTGGGGTTGTGGTTGTGGTGGGGGATGGGGGCTTGGGAAGATTGGGGGATGGTGGTGGTTGTGGTTGTGGTGGGGATGGCCGGATGGGGGCTTGGATGCTGGGGGCGGTTGGAGGAAGAAGTGGGGGGAGGGAGGAGAGAGAAAGGGTTTGCTGAAAGTGTGTACAGCTTGGATTTTTTATTTTAATTTTAATGATGTGTAAATTTTTAATTGGATAGACTCAAACTCACTTGCCACCTAGGATGCCACTTCATGTTTCCCAGTTAGCAATATTTGTCCAAGTCAGCAAACTCTGTTAGAAAATTAACGGTTGGACTAAAATTGCACATATTTGAAATATAGGGGACCCAATTGGCTCAATTAAAAGATGGAGGACTAAAATTGCACAAAGGCAAAAAATAGAGGACTAAAACTGCAACTAAGCCTTTTATTTTTTATTAGTTTATGGCTGCAGATACAAATTTTCTTTTCAAACTCACCACATCTTTGTCATTAAACAAAACGTGTGCAATTTTCGAATCTAAATTATGAAAGTTCTATATTCGTTTTAAACGTGTGCTATGACGACTTTGAAAGTTCTGGCTTCTGCGATCTTACTTGAAAAATAGATGGGAAGCCAAAGTGCAGGCTGGATTCATAGTTGCTATAATTATTAACAATAACTATAACTATTACGTCTCCTACCCTCATCAAATCAAAACCTCTGAATCTGGTCATGTTTTTTTAATGGCAATCTAGTTTCTTGACATCTCTATCATTGCTTATGTTGCATCTTTTTTTTTTTTAAGATTTGGCGTTCTTGATTCTTGTCTTTGGCCATTGTCTTATTTAAAAAACTTCAATGCCTTTGTTTGCTATCTCTCTGAATTCAAAGGTAGGATTAGAAATTTAGAACTACTGGACTTTTTTGGCCAATCAATTATCTTTATCACCACAATAAATCATCATATTATATACATTCTTTTATCGAAATGACGAAATCCTTATCTTCACGAGCGGACATGTTAATAATTTAATACCTAAACCCTGTTGTGCTCTACTCGAATTGTCTAACATTTTTATTGTAGTATAAGCATACACTTTAGCTATTTTATCTAAATACTTCACCTTGTTTCAAAATGATAGTTTACCGTAATGTTTTTACCAAGATTAAAAAAAACAATAAATGAGTTAAAAAGTTAAACAACTTTATTAAATTGTCATTGTAATTAATGCTACATTGATAATACAAAGTAACAAATATAAAATACATTAATAAGGGTAAAAGTGAAAAAAAAATAATTAATATTACATTGTAAATATAAAGTGGAATATCATTTTGAAACATCTTTATTTTTCAAATTGGCCTATGATTTTGAAACGGAGGGAGTAATTTTTTTCACATTAACCAAATTGTTTGCGTTACCTCTGTATCTTCTTTTTATTTTCACAATTTTAATATCATTCACTATTCATTCATTAAACACACACCGCTGAATGTTTCTTTTAAAACTTAAATTTCATACATCTTCAAATTGTTTTTGGCATTCTTAACTCTTGATTTATTGTCTTTTAATTCTAGATTATAGTTGTTGTTTTTTTATCAAAAAAAAAATCATATTAGTATATGGGCTAGACCAATTCTATACTAACCTTACCATATATTGTATCATGATATTTTCTTAATATAAAGATAGTTCTTTATCAAAATAATCAAATTATTTAATATAATAAAGTCCTTAGAGTAAGGTGTTAATTTAACCATGAGTTAACAGTGAGATTCTATTGACACATATAAATCATGGATAATTAGTAATTTTGAAATTAAGGATTACACAAGAAGCCAAAAAGGTTATTTTGTTAGAAAATGATGAGCATAAAGTCAAGAACGTTTGATTTATATATATTCATCGTGTTTCTATTCATTCGTTTAATTATTTTATTCCTCCTTAGTCATATATCAAGCATGACTAAATCATCTTTCTTTAATCTTCATATAACCCTTTCTCTTCAAAAGAAAAAAAAATCTTCATACAACCTTTTTCTTGTTGCACACCATCTCTTCCTAAGGAGAACCGACTCGGATGCACCAAACTGATTAACAGAATTTTTATTATTAAACAAAAGGATGAAAATTTGATATGTACCTCACTCCCTCTGGCATACAATTTCAATGGTGCTGCAAATCTGCTGCTCATGCGCATTCATGCACAACATGCCTATTCTGTTTGCATCCTCCGTAAAATCCTTAGCATCACTTCCACCATTTACCATGCCATCAACCTATCTCTCCAATCTACATTCCTATATATGTGTAATATACCCCATCAAGCTTCTTTGCCTTCCTATACTTTTCAAACGTTGCTATTTCGTTTCCCACTTCTCAATTCAATATGAGCATGCCAATCAAGCTGCATTAGTTGATTAAAATCCATCCATATATTTGCCTTTAATTCCCCACTTCTTTCTTCGATAAAAGTTACTCAGTTCATTGTAACAGAAAAATTTCCCTCATGTCAAATGAAAGTGAGCAGTTTTCAACAGAGATTGTGCAGAGGGGTGTTGAGAACTCTGGCCCAAATGCTGGCTCTATTTCTTTCTCTGTGAGAGTACGGCCTAGGCTACCAGATTTCCTTAGTTCAGTCAATCTCAAATATGTGAAATTGGGTTACGGCTACCTCATTAGTCATCGCTTGTACTTATTGCTGGCACCACCTCTGCTTGCAGCCTTGGTTCATCACATTGCAAAGTTCACTTGGGAAGACCTCTATGAGAAGAAATTTGACTTCACTGAGACTCTATTTATACTGGGACTTTTGTGCCTAATGCTATATTTTTATCTTGATTCTACACCCAGCTCTACCTATTTGCTTGATTTCTCATGTTTTCGCCCTTCAAATGAATACAAGGTAAAGTAATTAAGCACGCACACACGTTTTTGGTGTGTTAACTACTAGTCCTCACTCTTCACATATTATAAATGTTTTGATGAGTTTTTAACTTTTCAATAGTCTCTCACCGATTAGTAGCTTAAACTTTGAGATTTTGTTTAGTTCTTTGGCAATATGCTAGAGGGAATGTTATATATAAGACTATTTGTGTATATTCAATGTTTAATTTGCATGTATCTAATTAATGGGACTATTTATATGCAGATATCTAAGGCAGAGTTCATTGAGTTAGCTAAAAAATCTGGGAATTTCAATGATACTGCCATTGAGTTTCAGGAACGAGTTCTTAAGAAATCTGGCATAGGAGATGAGACCTACTTGCCAAAAGGAGTTTTTCGCCCGGGCTATAGATCCTCACTGAAAGATGGCAGGGAAGAGGTATCAATGGTGATGTTTGGGGCAATAAAGGACCTTCTTGCAGCCACAAAAGTAAAACCAAAAGATATCAGAATCCTGATAGTAAACTGTGGGATACTAAATACCACCCCATCACTCTCATCAATGGTAATAAACCATTTCAAGCTTAGGCATGATATCCATAGCTTCAACCTTGGTGGGATGGGTTGTGCTGCTGGGATCACAGCCATTGATCTAGCTAAAGACCTTTTGGATGCATATCCAAGATCTTATGCACTGGTGGTTAGCACAGAAGCTGTGAGCTATTCATGGTACAGTGGCAATGACACTGACATGCTGCTCCCTAATTGCTTCTTTAGAATGGGGGCTGCAGCCATCATGCTCTCAAATTTTCGCCTAGATAGATGGCGTGCCAAGTATGAACTCAAACAGGTATTGTTAATCATCTCTCAATGACATCAATAATTGCTTTTGTTTAATATGCAATAGATCAATTTTTTCTCAATCGACCCAACTAATACAAAGTATCATCCTTTTTCCTAACATACATATTAAAAAAGTTTTGATTTTTGAATATACATCCAATATTTTTTTTTTGTCACATCAATCATTTATCATATCTCTCTTTTCTATCCTTATCTCTCTAGAATGAATTTTGGGTGTCCTAAAATTATTTTGATATTTCATAGTGAAAAAAAATAACCAATCAAACAAAATAGTTTTAGTGAAAAATAAAATGGCTCGAGAATGACACCAGTCCCAGTGGGAAATAAAAAAGTTTAGGAGATGACAACTGATTCATTGAAGTAATTGATTTGCAGCTGGTGGGAACTCACAGAGGAATGGACAACAAAAGCTACAGAAGCATACATCAAAGGGAAGATAGTGAAGGGAAGAGGGGACTTTCTGTGAGTAAGGATGTGATTGAGGTTGGAGGCAATGCACTAAAGGCCAACATAACCACACTTGGCCCACTGGTACTACCAGTTTCAGAGCAGCTCCATTTCTTCACCAATTTGCTCTTCAAGAAGAAGGAAACGAGGCCATACATTCCAGATTACAAGCTGGCATTCGAGCACGTGTGCGTTCTGGCAACGAGCAAGAAAGTTCTTGACGAGATCCAGAAGAATCTGGAACTCACGGAGGAGTACATGGAGGCATCGAGGAAGACGTTGGAGCGATTTGGCAACACGTCTAGCAGCAGCAATTGGTATGAGCTGGCGTATCTTGAGTTCAACTCGAGGGTCAAGAAGGGTGATCGTGTTTGTCAGATAGCTCTTGGGGCTGGCTTCATGTGTAACAGTGTTGTTTGGAAGGCACTGAGGAATGTTGGGAGACCCAAACAGAGTCCTTGGGTCTAGGAAGAATCTTGAAGGCTACCATAGAACATTATGATAGCTAGGGATCCCTTTAATTCCCATGTGTCCAATATTAAAGTATATGAGCAATGGAATTACCGAAATTAAGACATAGATTAGATTAATTATAATTTATAAATGTTAGGTGTTTCGTTCTTATTCTTGTGCTTATTAATTATAAAATGATACTATTAAGGCTCATTTGATTTCCCTCTATAATTTAAATCTTAGCTAATTAACAATTGGGCTAAAGGACGCTTCTTAATTAGATCATTTTTTAATACTACCTTCGGTCCCTATTATATAGAGCTGGCAAAACGGGTCTTTGGGCCGGCCCGAGCCCGGTCCACATCGGGTTTGGGCTTTATTGGGTCATGCCAAAAAAGCCCATATTGAAAAATGGCTCGAATTTGTGTATCCGAGCCCTCCACTTTTTAGGCTCGGGCTTTAGTCCATATTTTTCGGGTGGCCCGCTTCAGGCTCGGGCTTTGTCGGGCCGGGCCAAAAAATCCGGATTGAAAACGAGCTCAAATTTGTATATCCGAGTCCTATATTTTTTGGACTTTTTCGGCCCAGCCCGCCAAGTTCAGCCCATTTTGCCGGCTCTACTATTATAAGAGAAAATAAAATTATTTTCTTAGTCTAAATTATAAGAAACATAGACTCATTATTAAATGCGTTAATAATTGTTAGAATTTTTTTTATACCTTTATTTTATTATGAGACCAATTTCTTATGCAAGTAGGTGCAACTATTTTAACCATTTAATAATAAGGATAATTTTAGAATAAAATTTAAATTAATTAAATTTAACTAATTCAACTATTTTTCCTGGTATTTCTTCTAAAAAAAGCAGGAGGCAGAGAAAGCTTATTTTGGTTCCTTAATTCCATTTTTTTTTGGTGAGTGGTTCCTTAGTTCCATGCCTACTAAGTATGGAAGAATTTGCACCGCCATATTCCTTTAAAAGAAATAATGAATGCAATATTAGTTAGTTCCTATGAACTACTCTATGAATTATGGAAAGGTTATAAGCTTAATCTTTCAAAATATTTAAAAGTGTAGAGGTATCTAGTTAAGATAATGTTACCCGAATCTAAGAAGAAAAATAGACTCCAAAACTTTGATTATGTATTGTGTACAACGGTGGCATTATTCCCCTTTGTTAATTATTCTGATTCGCTCCTTACGCAGCAGGTTCAATTGCACCAAACAATGAATGGATGCTGATCTCCAATTTGCTGTTAAATTGGATGAGAGTATGCGCTCATTATTCAATTAATTATTGAGCTCATGATAAGGTCCCTCATCCTTTTTCTGTTGGCGTGTTTAGAAAAGCTATCTCTCAGCCTCTCATATATTTTAGTGAATAGTATTTTGATTTCTCGGTTACTTAAGCATCAGCTGATCAAGTAAACTGTTAGAGGTAGAAATAGGCTAGGCCATCCGAGAGGGACTATAGCCTAACCTACATCATGCCAGACTTTTTCACGAAATAAATTAGGCCAAAGTTTTTATATATTCAACAAATCAACTTGTTTGACTAAAATTATACATACCGTTTGATTTTAAATTAAAATAACAAAATATATAAATAATTCAACTGTTGTATATTACCTTGAGAATTTTTAAGAATTCATTTGTCCTGCATTTGGATACATTGGTTCCCCTGTTTATTTGAGTTTCAATATAGTATGAGATACGGATAAATGAACAAGGCACATGCAGATACACGTAGCACACACCTATGTCCTGATCTGCATTCTGCTGTATATAATTGTAGAGCCATACAAATTTACAAACAGCTGTTCACTACCTGAATCTTGTTTTTGTAGGCTTTTTTCTCTTTCATGGGCACCACAGGAATACTGAGTCATATATACAACGCACAGGATTAATTACACTGCACGAATAATATCTCTCGCTTTCTGATAACAAATTAAATTAACAATAAAATATGCACCAAACTGAAAGGTTTGCCTGTAATTGTGGGTATCTTAATTATTATTTGTTTGATTGCATGCTGAGTTCTAGCCACTGAATCCACTGCCTAGCTTCTTGATCGGTGCCAACCTAGATGAATCAAAAATAGCGCAGGAAAACATTTATGCTCTGTAAAAACTATCGCCCTCAAGTGTAGGTGTACATGTGTAATAAGTATCTTATCCTCTTAATCTTGTTTTATCTGATTTAATGAAACAAACTCGGCTGGCATTTATACTCTGTTTTGGTTTAACAGAGACTTATTTAGTTCTCTCTTTTGTTTGGCTAGATATAAAAGTGACAAGAGAAAAATCACGCTATTTTTTAAATGACAAGAATATCCTTAAACATCTCTCACATTTTTGGATACAAAGGAATCAGAGAAAAATGAAACTTCTCTCGTCTATTTCTTTTCACTTTAACAAAGAAAACAAAAAGTGAATAGATGAGTCTCACATTTGACATATTTCTTTTTCTCTTCTCTATTTTTCTGCTAACTAAATGGGCCGGGAGAAAGGTAATCTTTTTCTTCTTTTCCTCTACTCTCTCTCTTTTCCCTGCCTAGCTATCTTAAAACAAACACAACATTATGATACATAAACGGCGATTTAAAGTCGCCACCTACATCTTAGCCATTTTAAATTTGTCTTCATGAACGCTTCCAAAAACTTGGTTAATGAAAATAATCATAGTAGTAATAAAAAAAGAAAAAAAGAAGCGCTGATTGCAAGCATTAACAGATTTAGTTAATGCAAAAAATTGTTAAAAATTTAAATTTATATATCAGTCAATCGAGCAGTCCGAACAATGTAAATTTTGGATATATATATTTTAATATTAGTTTTAAAATTTTGATTTAATTATTTCGTGCAGAGATAAATTTTAAAAGATGCGTTGCTTTTCTTAAAAAAGTATAAGTCAGTAACAAAAAATGAGTTAAAAAAATGTCATACTTCTTCTAAATAATAGAAGAACTAAAATTACGATTACACCATTTAAATTTCCACCAATTGAAGTATTGGTACCAGTCATGTGAAGTGGCGCATAGTTTCTAATGTAAATATTGGCATTGAAGAAAAAACAAAAGGAGGTCCAATCATGCATAAAGGGACAAAAACTTAAAAAGGGCACACACTTAACAAAAAAAATTATGTTAGCCTACATCTTTTCATTGTTTTGCCAATTTGCCCATCCTTTTTTGCCATTATATATGGGGGGCTTATATAGTTCCATCAAGGTTCTGAATTTGGACAAGAGGCCATAGCTAACAAATGGTGAGTTGTTGTTAACAGAGTAGCAGACAATTTGCTAGTCATAGTCAAATATTGATTGGTGATCGAGTTTGTATCATTTATTCATTCATAATTTCACATGCCCGTGAGATCAGAGGAGATCGGGAGAGAGAAATCAACTAGTTGGTTTTGCGAGATGAATGTAGCCTCAAACCACATACCAGTTAAGAGGAATTAATTCACTTCCCTCTCCTTAGTTATTATATTAACAAAAAAACAAATAATAGAATAAAAGCCTTACTGCCATCATTATACACCAAAATTAATTTGATCAAAATCTGATTAAAGCGGTTTAAGTGTTTAACCTTTAATTTAATTATTTATCTTCAACAGAAATTAATTATTTTCCTTAATTTATTTGTAATAATCTCAAGTAAAAATGTAAAACTAAAAACACCAAAATAGAAAAATAATTAAGGATTTATTTATTCTGTTTTTATTTTATGTTTTTATTTTTATTTATAAAATTGTCACCTTATAACAATTTATTTAGATTAAATTTAACTCAAATTATGCACTAAAAAAATTAAATTAAATCAAATTAAATTATATTAGCCAAATCAAGTTCGCAAAATCAATTTCTAACGAATACTCTACTACTACCTCCTGTCTTTTTTATAAAAAATAAAATGGACTATTTTTATAGTCATTTTTAATAATATTAATTATTTATTTATAATTTTACATTTATTTATTATGAGATCATTAAAAAAGGAGCTCACATATTTTTCACAAAAAGAATATGAGAAGTACACATCAATCCTAAAAGGTAATTTTAAGAAAAAATTAAAAATTATAGCATCATTAATTATAATTAATCCATTTTAATACACTTTCTTGATTTTGATGTTTTTATTCTTGTTGTAAAAAGACTTGAGGTAGTAATCCATTTGAACTCAATTATAAGTAAAAATATTTAACTTCATATAATACTGTAATAGTATTTACTAAATTATATTTATTAAACTACCCTTAATCTTATTTATTGTAGATGTCCCACAAAAGTTGAATTAATATAAAAATATATTTGACATAATAACATTAGATAAAGTAATAAATAGAATAAATTAATTGAGATTTGTTTATATTATTTAAATACTCAAAATATAGACAATTTTTTGCTTATGTCTAGAAGGAGTAGCTTCAAGGCATATTCGTCGGACATGCATGTCCACTTACAACCCCATGGTAGGGCATCGGAATTATTGCAACCCCACAAAATTACAAAGAAGCCCTCCAATTTGTCCCCTAGGCGAGGCCCCACCCCCTCCAATTTTTCTCTGTACTATTGATTGGGAATCTTCTTTCCACTGCGCTGAGAAAAACCACAAAACCATTCGCACGACGCCGCGTATTTAATTTCCACAGTTTTCCAACACTAATCCTGTGTATCCCTTCCTTCTCTTTGTTATAAATGTTGCATTATTTAAGCGACATGTGGGCCCCGCCTACTCCCCCATAGGATAAGATCATAAACCAACGCCCCTGATATCGCAACGTTGCAGCTCCATTCGCATCATGGCTGGTCCTGTGGTCCCTATATCGATCACACATGATTAGGAATTAGGATAGGGGGGTACATCAAGTTATCAACGCACCTTCTCTTTCTCTCTTCCATATTATTATAGCACTTAATTTTTTTTTAATTTACATCATAAGTTGTTAAATGTTTTTAGTCGTTAGTCGCCAAAGAAAAAAATATTTTTAGTCTTTAGTCTTTATTTATAAACATTTAAAAGCTCACTGAATCATACCAAAATTCTTCTTTAGCTACGCTAAATCCAACTCTGTTTATATAATTTTTCAATAAATATGTGTTAAATGTTTAAATATTAATAATAATTGATATAAAAAAAATTACATATCACTAGCAATCCCCGCCCCCCCCCACATATATATATATATATATATATCCCTATAGAAGTAATCATATTCGACGCACAATTGGATAGTAAATGTGAACACTCCTCTTAATTAATAAAGATTTGAGACCAAGGTTCATCACATTGTATAAGAGAGTAACCTCTTTCGCGCTAGACTCAACCTGCATTGATAGATACTAGCGAGTAATTATACTTAAATAATGTCACATATTCCACACTCCAAAAAAGAATGTATTCTATAGTTCATTATACATTAAATATAGATATTAATTAAAAAAACTATCTAATAAGTATGGCTCAATTGATATTACATTTGTGGATGATCAAACCAATAAAAAAACAAAAAAAAAAGATTTGGATAAAAGGTAATCTTAATCTTGTTAAAATGTCCTTCTTACAATTATTTTATTAAAAATGTAAGACATAAAAAAGTGGAATATGAATATTCGAGTATATCCAGAGGATTGGAGTAATGGGTAGGTCGAAATTATTGGACGGGACTGACGTGGATCCGTGCTGTCTGGCTCAAGTTTCACTGGAATTACATGACTGGTCAGATCTGAATCAGCCAATGGAACGCTGCCACATAAGCTGCCAGGATTTATCCTCATGTGCGCGGCGGGTAGAGTCTAACTTGGCCTAATGAGGGACCCACACCTCAACAACAATTTCGGTATAAAAGACATTTGAGTGACACACATGATCGATGCCAAGCAGAAAAGAAAAGGGAGAGAGTCAAACACAGAGACAACTTTAATAATCATGGGTGGAACCTCTCTGGCCGGAAAAGTGACAAGGTTTCTGGCGAGTCGCCGCCAGGACAGCCTCGAGTTTGTGTATTCTGAAGATCAGCGACCTAATTCAGACACGAGTGTTGGCGATGTTGAGTTTGAGTTTCTTGATGACGGAGAGCTTTTGCTGGGCCAAAGTGCTAGCAGCGATGAGTGCAATAACCACCCTAATAATGAAATGGATTTGGATGAAGAGGACGAGGCAGAGAAGGATCATGGTGGTAACGTTGAGGCGAATCGAAGCTTTTGGGACAACCAACACCAGGTTTTGCAGGTAAATTAATTAGTGAATTCTGATCCTGTGTGTTCTTGAATTTGATTAAGTTAAATTCTTTCTTAATTTGCTTGGTCAAATTTTCCATTATCGATCATTATTTCAAACATTTCAACTTGAAATCTGCAAATTAAGCATGATATATATATATAACACACCAAAAATTTAATGTTTAAAATGTTTGTACTTTTCCCAATATATTTATATTTAAAAAAATGAATTATCGATCAAAATAAAAAATGAAATACGTCACAAAATTTAGTGACAGAATTAGAGATAAATTTTATATTTTTTTTTCATTAATTTTCTATTTCTAGATTAATTATTTTCTAGTAGCGTTAATTGATTTTTTTTTTCCTTTTTTTGGTGAAAAGATATTGATGAGTTTGGATAAGATCATGTATAGATGTTTTTTGACAACGAATAAATTTGATACCGTGCAACCAATAATTAGAAACTTGTACATTGTCCTGTTTGTTTTAATAGTATAATTTTGCTTTTGTGGCAAAAGCTTAGTTGGCATTTGGACGTTTTTTGTTTGTTTTGATCACTAATTAGTGGGGTTTGATTTAGTGCAGGCCAATATATGCAGAACCAGTTCATTGGAGTCAAGGATAAGGCAAGCCACGAAAGAAGCGCTTCAGGAGATACAAAGCGCAGAAACCGTGTACTGTGGTTGCAGCAGCAGATCACAGATGGGCGCAGCCACCGCTTGCCGAAACTGCTTAATGAGGGAAGTTTCTAGGCGGCTTCAGAAAGCAGGATTTAATAGCGCAACTTGTAGAACAAAATGGAGAAGCTCGACTGATATTCCATCAGGTACATACGATTGGTCACAATATATACGAATCCGGTGCATCTTTCACTGTTGTCTTTTTAATATATGAAAAGCGATCCTAGTGGGTAGCAATAGATAAGATCGAAACAATACTACACTACATTATCCCCTTTTTACCCACATAAAAAAAAGTGAGAACAAGAGGAGAATGATGCGCTCACTGGATAAAGAGAAAAGAGAGAAACTAAAATTAAAAAATGTAACGGATGATCTAATAGAAAAAGAAAGAGAGAAATAAAATAATGAGATAAAAAGTGACTTGTAATAATATAATATTTTTTTTAAAAAAAATTGTAGAATAAAGATTTTCTATCATCTCAAGTGTGGCGTGAGACTGAGAGGTGTAGCAAAGACAGAGAAAATGATCATAAAGGAAAAACAAAAAGTGTGTAATTAAAGAGAGAGATAAGAGAAAAAGTGTAAAAAAAATAACCAAAATGTTACACGGACCCCATACAACACCCATCACACACGTCATGATGGGTAAAAGTAACCAATTATAAAACAAATTATGGCTAAATTATTAATTAATCAAAACTTTTACTGTAGGACTAGCTGTATTCATAACATTATAAGGGTATTAATCATTCGCTAGTATTGCCTTCATGACCATGGTCAACAAAATAAAAATAGAAAGTAAATAAATAAACTATTTATTACATAAAAAACAAAAGATATTACAGAAATACAATACTAAAACACATTACAATTTCGTCAATCTTTCTTTACTGGCGTCTTTAACTTAATTGTTAGAAACAAATTCATTAATTAATTATATATATGCTTATATTAATTGGGTGATAGGTGCACTTAGAAAAGTTAGTGAGTTATACCTTTGAAACTAAATTAAAACAACTTGTTCATTTGAATTTAGAATTTAATATCATAAATTTCATAATCTGACTATATCAAAACTACGTATATATATATATATGCAGGGGAACACAGTTTTTTGGATGTGATAGACAATACAAGCTCAAAGAAAGGGGAGGTGAGGGTGATGATAGAGCTGAATTTCCGAGCAGAGTTTGAGATGGCGAGGGGAAGCGACGAATACAACCGACTCGTCCGGAGGCTACCGGAGGTGTTTGTGGGGAAAGTAGAGAGGTTGAGCAACCTGATTAAGATCTTATGCATGGCAGCCAAAAGGTGCATGAAGGAAAAGAAGATGCACATGGGGCCATGGAGGAAGCATAGGTACATGCAAGCTAAATGGTTAGGACCATGTGAAAGGAACACTTCAAATACTCCACTCTCAATGGGATCATATAATGAGAGGATAATAACAAGGCCAAAGCCAAAGGCATCTTTGTTGACCGTTGACCTCTTAGAGAAGCTTCCCAACATGCACTGCACTGCAGTTGAGGTTGTGTAGTTGTAAGAGGAAGACCAAAGCCGAGAGTTTTGTCTCCCCGTTTTGTTTTTGTAAATTTCTTTTTTTTTTCTTTTTTCTCCCCACCCTTTTCTCGTTGGCGAAAACTAAAAGAGTGATTCGCAAATGTCGCCCCATGTATACATGTTTGTAAAAATAATTTATAGAAATGGAAGCGCAGTGATCAAAGCTGCTGTTAACGTTATTGGGTCAACACGTATAATTTGCTCAAATATATGCAAATTTCACTGTCCTGACTTGAGTTTCGATCTATCTGTTTTAGCCCCAGTTGGGATTCATAGCTCGTGGACTGGTCTAAAGTCCAAACTAAACAAAGACATGAAGCCAAATATGCCTAATATTTATAGACACGCTAAGATATTGGACTACTTTTGGAAAACAAAGATATTGGACCACTGTTATTTCAACTCAGCCAGAATGGACCTGGCTTCTTTCCTCTCACCCGCACCTGGGCTCAAAGGATAAGGCTCTAACAACGGAGCCCTCCAAAATTGTGTGGGCTTTGGTAAGCTTGGCCCAAGTACAAAACAAATCAAGTACTTTTATAGTTACAAGTTGCATACTTTTGCACCAACCAAATCAAGTACTACAGGGATAGAAGATGCAACCCGCATCCGTGCGAACCGTACCCTCCATATCTGCTTTGTTGTTAAAGTTATGGGTTAACTTATGACATTTAATTATCCCCATTGTTTATTTTATTTTCTAAATTAAATTAAATTAAATAATACCTTCCCCCGAAAAGCATACTCCACATAACAACACCACATCCGTACCTCATTCTCTCCGATAGCGACACTTGGATTCCTCCACTCACCATTTTCAATCTTTTTCTCTCTCCATCTTTAGAACAAAATTAATAGATGTGTCTCTGTTGCCAAAAAAAATACTACATATGTGTCTCTCTGACTTTCCCCCTTGTGGTCCCCACATTCCACCACCACACAGTTTAACCTAACCCATAGTATCATCAATGACCGTGCCCCGTTTGCACATGGCCTATTATTATTATGGTCGATGTCAATTTCATACACACACGACACATCTCCTCCTATCTCCCCAACCCACAACCAAAGGCACACACCTCATCATAAGAAGTTTGAGTCACCGTTCCAAATTCCAAAACCAACACACACACACACACACTTGCCCAGGGTCCTTTGTTGTTGAAATGAAATGAAATGAAATGAAATTTTACGGTCCCTATTACTCTCCTCTCGAGTCCGACACATTCATACGCATGTGTGTTATCTTTGTATACCTAACCCTACCATACTAAATTTACACTTTTAAAAATTAAAATTATTCCAAGGAGCAAAAGTGTTTTTTTTTTTAGAAAAAGGAAGAAAAAATAGAGACCCTCTCACTCCACCTGTCTTTCTCTTTCATTCGTTGTGGAAAAGATTCATGGAATTATTAGGTGCAGCATTTTTCTGGCCTCGCCATTGTAAAAGCCCGTACAGGCAAACAGAAACACCCTTTCTTCTACACCGATTTGATTTCTCCACCTCCGTGAAAGCCTTGTAACCCTTCGAGGTAATAACACTTAATTACTATTTCCCCAACATCCTATCCTAATAGCTTAATGTGTTTGTGATTCTTCTAATACAGTGATTAGTGTTTATTTTTTTCCCCTCTTTTGTCTCTGTAGCCATTGGAGACGTAATCATGGGTGTTTCTCTATTATTATGAATTATGAATATAAATCAATAAGCCATTTTTCTCTTTTTTTTTTGGTTTATGTTCATTTTGGTTTTGTTTTAATTTAATTTTTTGGTGGATATATTAATTTCATTTTCCAGGCTTTTACGGAAGGTGGGATTTGACTAGAAGGGGGGGTGGTGGCTGTTGAGTTTACGGAAGGTCAAGTATTTGGTTGATTAGTCTCTGTTTACCATTCCTCTCTCTCTTTTTCGTTTCAAAATGGAAAGAACAAAATCAGATTTTTTGTGACTCTTCCACTAATTGTTATCAGAAGAAATCAATCTAGTTTTCTGGCCTTATTTGCAGCGCTGGAGAAAAAAATAGTTGGCAATAAGAAGATGGAGGAAGATAGAAATTCATGGATAAGGAGGACGAAATTCTCTCACACAGTGTGCCATCGTTTGGATCCATCTAGATTGAGCTCTCTTCCAATCAGCATTCAATCAGAGCAAAACAATCGAAGGCCTTCTCCACAACCACAGGTTCAGAGAAACCTCATCACCAACAAGCAGAGATCTTTGTCACCATTGCCTGAAACTTATCTCTCTGAGGCCTTCAGGGAAGCTAGACATGAACAAAAGAGGTTCTCAACACCAGGTCCTAGGAGGGACAAGAGAATCATGGGCAAGATATCCAACAAGGATTCTCGGGAACCAAAGGTATCAGGTTCAAAATCACCTTCCAGGAGTCCCAATAATAATAGGCAAATGAAGCCCAACAAGCACCGCAAGGATTCTGGATGGACTAAGTATCTTGAGAATGGTGGTGGTGGAGGAAAGGTTAGTGCTGTGGAAACTGCTGAGGAATGGACTGTTGACATGTCTAAGCTGTTTCTTGGCCTCAAGTTTGCTCATGGGGCTCATAGTAGGCTTTACCATGGTGTATATAAGGGTGATTCTGTAGCTGTTAAAATTATTAGGGTACCTGATGATGACGAAAATGGAGCCTTGGCTTCTCGATTTGAGAAACAGTTCATTAGAGAAGTCACCCTTTTATCTCGCCTTCACCATCCAAATGTTATAAAGGTGATAACTTCTCTTCTCTGCTGGTTGTGCAGTTCATATCTTGTTGAGATCAAGGTTTCAAATTGCGGTCGCGATCACGGTTACATCGCGATTCTTGATATTGCGAAAATTGCGGCTGTTATGGCTGCAATTGCGGTCGCAGTGCGGTTTTGGAAACTCTGAAAACCATGATGTTGCGGCTGCAATCGCGATTGCGGACCGCAATTTAAAACTCTTAGTTGAGATAACTTGCTAGGCTGCTAATTTGTATGTATTTCCTCATATTTTTATACGATTACAGTTTGTAGCAGCATCCAGAAAGCCACTGGTTTATTGTATTATCACGGAATATCTATCTGAGGGTTCCTTGAGGGCATATTTGCATAAGTTGGAGCACAAGACTATTTCTCTACAGAAGCTAATAGCTTTTGCTCTGGATATTGCTCGTGGAATGGAATATATACACTCTCAAGGTGTCATTCATCGAGACCTTAAACCAGAGAATGTCCTTCTCAATGTGGACTCTCACCTTAAAATTGCTGATTTTGGCATTGCTTGTGAGGAGGCAGTGTGTGACTTATTGGCTGATGACCCTGGCACCTACCGTTGGATGGCACCTGAGATGATCAAACGAAAATCCTATGGGAGAAAGGTTGATGTCTACAGTTTTGGGCTTATCTTATGGGAATTGTTAACCGGAACAATACCATATGAGTATATGAGTCCAATCCAGGCTGCTTTTGCAGTGGTAAATAAGGTATGTTCCTTTGTAATCAAATAACTTCATTATAGTGCTCTTTGTAGAGGCCCTGTATTTTCCTGGCCTTTAATGATTTGTTCTTTATGCACACTGCCTTCAAATTTTATCAATGCTTGGAAAAGGTTAACAGCCTCATTTTCCAACCCCAAAGCCTCCCTTTTCTTCTGTGGTTTCTTCTTTTCTTTTGAAGCTTTAGGTTGTTTCGGATCTTTTTGAATAGCCATGGCCAGCATGGAAGAGTAATGCAAACTGGAATTCTGTACAATTAATGATTCTCTTGGCTTGCAGCTAGACAATGCATGCTCCATTAATAACTCTCCTGGATCTTCACTTTGTGAGGAAACACTAATGCCACTGAATAAAATCCATTCCTAACAAGTTTATTCCCATCCCATAAAGTGCACGACATTTTATAGCAAAACCAAGTGCTTGAGAGATATAGCCAAAAGCCTTGATTGAGTGCCTTCTTTGCTTAGAAATCAATCATGGACTAATACAAATGCTATTCATCCCTGCTAGACATGTGTGGCCAACTGATCCAAAAGGAAATCAAATTGAAGTATAAATATATGCAAATGGTTTCTTAACAGTTAAAGTTAAACTAACACTTAGTAGTATATATTATTAATACATAAATTAAATTATTACATATGCCTCTATCTCCTTAGGTAATATAACATTGTAGCTGATAGATTACCAACACAGATTTTGTAGCAAACAGTTTCATTTCCTTTTGGTAGATGATTTATCTGAATTTAGAGAAAAGTGTATCAATCCTTTATACATTTTTTTTTCCTCTTATTTTGGAACTCAATTGACAGTTTACCCATGCAGTTCTTATATTTATGTTGTGTTATTGTTTTTCTTCAGAATTCAAGGCCAGTTATTCCTTCAAACTGTCACCCTGCTATGCGAGCTTTAATTGAGCAATGTTGGTCCTTGCAACCAGATAAGAGGCCTGAGTTCTGGCAAATTGTTAAGGTATTAGAGCAATTTGAATCTTCACTTGCCCGTGATGGAACCCTTACTCTGGTGCAAAACCCTTGTTGCCAAGATCATAAGAAAGGGCTTCTTCATTGGATTCAAAAGCTTGGTCCCGTGCATCAAAATAGTGGCCCTGTGCCTAAACCCAAATTCACGTGAATCTTCAAAGTGTCCTAGCATTTGTAGTACACCAGGTCCATTGTAATTAGAAATGAAATGTTTGTTTTTGAGGCTCTCTGGTTGTAGTCCACTTTACAACATTCATGTGATTGTAAATTGATTTTTAGGGATGCACATTAGTGTGAAAGCATCTTTTGTTTGCTTTGTGTGCATACACACTTGACCATAATCAACTTATGGTACTGTCTCATGTGTAGTTGTAGTTGACAATTAATACCAGAAAATAAAACCATCCTCCTTTCATAGGAAAGTTTATAATTCAGGTATGACTGCATCAAACAGGTAAGAGAGGTTTTTCTTTTTTCTTTTTTTTTGTTTTTTGGGGGGGCGGGGGGGGGTGGTTACAGTTTACCCTTTGGTTACATGAAGTACTCATGGTTTCTAATATCAAAATTCTAATTATACATTTAATGTGTGATTTTTTTTTTGACTGCTTGCTTTCCTGAATGGGGCAGTTAAATTGATCATGTGAAAACCAGGCCACCAGGGGTCTCCTGCATAATGAGTAATGACTGTAAAGATGGTTACAAGTTACAACAATAGATCCAATGGTACAGGACTACAGGTAAGAGGTAAAAAAGAACGAGTAACAGGTAAAGTACATAATGCAAATTAATTTCTATTATTTGCACTAAGTTTTTCTAATAATTTGATAAGAAATTTGAAGATCTGACCCATGAATGTTTATAAATCGGTGCAAGGCAGAGGAATTGAAGCTCCTATTTTTACTTGTTTCTCTGTGGAAGGTTGTTGCAAGGGAGAGAACTCACCACTCTAATGAAGAATCCAATTGTGAATGTTTGTCTGCATATGCTGTGCAGTGAAAGAAATTGAGCAAAACATGAACCACACACGGAAGTCATTAGTCATGGTTATATGGTATGATATATAATAAATAGAAAGGAAATGAAAAAGAACAAAAAAAAAAATGAAAGAAATCAAGCTCAACCATGTGACGAGCCAACTTCATAATTCTGAGCAAAGAGCTCATGACAAGTCATTGCTCCTTTACTGATGATGAATCTTGTCCAGCACGGTCTGTGCTAGGCCAGCTCTAGGGATACTGATCCTCTCCTTAACAATAACATGCATTCGTAGAATTGTATTACTTTGAAAAATGAAATAAATACCATCATCCAAAAACAATTAGAAAAATTATGTAATCCATTGTTTTTAGTCTTTGTAAATATTTTGATATTCGTTTTTAGTCTTTTAAAAAAATTAACTCTTTTTTTACTCTCGTTTCTAAATATATGTCACTTGTAGTTAGTATAGTCATATTTTAAAATTTTATTTTTATTCCTCCCAATTCTAAAATTTTAATTACTACCCTTTTCGTTCATGGCAACTCCTCCCCTTTCCCTTCTCCTTCTCCTTCACCGGAATCCCTCCCCCTTATTCCATGAACATTACACATAAAACAGCAACTTCTTAGGCAATTATTAAAGATTTTAGAAAGTTTTTTTTTCTGTAATTGTATTCTACTACATGACTCGATCGATAAATATCTTTTTCAACTTTCAACAAATCATTTTGACCAAAAAAAAAACTTTCTACAAATCACATTTTTTAGGCCCTTCTACAAATATGTTTTTACATTTCTACTAACCTACTACTAAGATTTCCCCTAAGATATCTTGACCATTAAATTTTATATTAATTATTATATCAAGGACAGGGAGCTCACTTTCCCACCATGAACCAATTTACTCTTCATGTTAAAAGCACCCATTTCAATGGGATAGACTCTTTAACACTTAAATGACAATTTCCCCGCCGGCTATTGGGAGAGATCAAGATTCAAGATGACGACAATAGTGCTGATGTAAGCTATATGACGTTAGTTGTACATGTAATGTATCACAACGTACTAACATGACATATATAAATATAAATATAATAATAGTAAAATTACAAATCATTATGTTGTCCACTAAATGTTTAAATCATACCATTTTTTTTTCAAAAAACGATCATTTTAATATGTTATAATTTAATATATTTTAATATCATAAGTTTTTAAGCAATAATTTTTTTCTCTATATGTGATTTTTAAAATTATTGACAGTTATTTTTAAAACTCTATACATCGATTTTAAATTTCCAAAAGATAAAATAAGATTTTGAATAATTTTTCTAAGTTGAATAAAAAAATTCAAGACCCGGTCAATGTTTTAAAATCAATAATCAATAATAAAAAGTTTAAAATTAATCGACAGAATGTTGTAAAATATAAGACTTGTTAATAATTGCTTATCACTGTTAACTATTAAGAAGTTTATCTATATTAACATATATTACAATAATTTTATTTTCAGAAGATGTAATTTATTCTAATTTTTTTAAAACAATATATATTGCCATGTATTAATATATTTTAAATATTCATATTTATATTTATATTAATAAATAGGGATACATCTAAATTTTAAACCAATCTAAAATTACTTGATATTGACTGTGTTTATTAATTAAACTCAAATTATATATGTCAAATCATCACCAATATAACAGACAAAAATTTTAGAAAATTTAATTAATTATTGTAATAAATATTTAATATTTAATATTAAATGTATAAATGTGTTGTTTTTTTATTCCATGATATTATCGTGTTATTGAGATATTATTGTTTCGTAAAAAAAAACAGATATTGATAACTTTCCTCTTTTCCACTTTCCTCTTTTCAAGGATGTGGCTATCTACCAAAAAAGGATGTGGCTGTGATAGCATAGCAAGGCCCAAAGCCACTTTATAAAGATCACTATTTTTAATTCTTGTCGTTGTTTGACCAAAAAAAAAATTCTTGTCGTGATAGTTGATAAATACGGCACATTTGAATTTCTGCACAGATATCCTTATTAGGGGATTTAGAATTAGATCTCCCACGAGGAGCTTGCAGATTACTACTATTTTTTATAACATATTTCCTTTTGGTTTTTTTTATCCCCCATATGACTAGTCATTTTCCAACTATAAATCATAAAATCAAAACCATTAATGTCCCACCTCGACCACGTGCTACTATCATAGATTCACATGGGAATGCGACAAATTAAAGCGGTGGAATTACTATGGCATCCACGTAAATAGAAGAAATTGATTACTTTTTCATTATAGAATAATAAATACAAAATAAAAATAAAAATAAAAAAGTTATTAAATTTTTATTAAAATACATAAATAATAAAAATCAACTCCTTTTTCTATTAATAATATAGTGATTCAAGTAGAATTAAACTTGAATCTCTTAAATAAAGTCTTGAATTCAAATTTAATAGAAAAAAGCTTGTATAATTATAAAAAATAAAAACAAAAAAATTCTTCTATTTCTGGAAAAACCAAAGAAATTGTCATTACAGTGATACAACGAGTGTGTTCCCAACAAGCTACGATGAGGACATGATTCGAAAGATAATAGTACAAGACTTTTTTTTTTTACAGACTTCTTTTTTGTTCTTAGATAAGAGGATAAGAGGACAAGACTAAATGTCTATTTGGATTGACTTATGCAGAGTTTATGAACATAGTTTATGGCTGATTCATAAGCTATTTTGGGCTTATTTTTCATAAGCTACCCAGGATAGCTTATCAAAATAGTTTATGACTTATATAAAATAAATTTCACTATAATTTTTCTTCAATTATAAAAATAAATTATACAGCTTATGCCATAAGCAGAAGATAAACTTGTTATCCAAACAGACCCTAAAACTTTATCAAAGCTTTACCAAATACATAGGAAGGGATATGCTAAAACATGATTGAGCTTGCTCGGTTACAGCTGTGTTTAATTTCATTTGTTTATTTTGTTAACATAAAATTCACAATTTTTAACAATCTATATAATCCTTTGAAAACAAATTAAGGAGGGATTTTATTTAAAGTAAGTAATTAAAACTGTTTTTTATTTTTAAATCCCATTTTATTTTAATTTATTTTAAATTAAATAAAAAAAAACCACAGTCTTACTTAGTTTAAAAACACTCAATTTTTTAAAAAAATCTATACACAATGATATCTTTCACATCAATGATATTATTTTATCTGTTTTTTATTCTTCTTAATTAAATATTATTACTTCAATTTGTTCATTATAAATCTTAATATTATTAAGCTGTTGAGTAAAATACACTTTATTCTTCCCTTAATAGATATCAGTATTATACTTCCATTTTTTTTATTTGAAAATACACACTCTTTTTCCCTGAGAGATATCAATATAATATTTCTCTCTTATCTTGTTTGAAAATACATATTCTCTTCCCTTCAAAGATAAAATATAGTACATTTTTCTCCATTTTTATAATTTTTCATTAACGTAAAAGTTAATCTCTATTGAAATATTTTTTTATTATCATAATAACATTTAATTTTTCATTTCATTTCTATTTTTACCTCATTTCTTTCCTATTTCGATTTCTAATTCCTGAAATCAAAATCATCCGGGGACGGAACCAGAGAAATATGTTAGAGGGGGCAAAAATTTATTAGTAAACTAAATAAACAATGCTTAACTTCTGTTATAAAAATAATTGTCAAAAATTTAGTTTAATGAAAAATAAAATATCATATATCCTCCAAAAGTAAATATAATTAATTTTGATGCAAATAAAATACATACAAACAACAATGATGCATTTCTTTTAAACTATCGAGATCATGATGTTCTCAGAAGACTCTTCCATAATTTTTTCTGTAGTGAGTATTTTTGCATTATCATTTTCAATATAAATAACCAAAGTATATAAAAGAAAACCATCTTCTATTTTTATTGTGAAGCCGTTAATTGTTTTCAAAATGGTATGCCCAAATCCCAAAAACTTCCTTCTTTTATTGTGTGGTAAATATATTACATTAAAAAGTGGATTAATCATGAATCAAACATTTTGTAGGGGTGCGACTGCCCCTATTTCCTTATACCTAGTTTCGTCTCTGAAATTATCGTTTCGCCATCATTCACCACCACATTCCACTAAAATCAAAACCATATCTCAGTAACTTCTAAGATATATATATATATATATATATATATATATATATATATATATATATATATATATATATATATATATATATATCGACACAATGTCAATATATGTATTTGTGGTGTTAACAATGACTAAAGTGACAAATTTTAAAAAATATAAAGATGATTGGGTCACAGTGTCATGATCACTCATTTAATATTTTTCATCTCTTTTTATCTTTTCTTCTATGATATATATCACTTCTCTTTTTTCTATTTCTTTCTATAGCTGTACCGAACATTTTCAATTTTAAAACCTGAGTTAATTACCTTTTGAACAGAGAGAGACATGACCAATGACCAAAGCTAGGGGTCACGACATAGTGTGCCCCCACCACCATCACCATCGGTGAACTTTGATCAGTAGCATCTAATGATATTATCTTGCTTTTCTAAAAGACGGCAACTATTCCAAGAAACTGACAACTATTACATGAGAAGCTTTTCATCATATATAGAATGAGTGTAATTTTCTGCTAACATAGGTAATTGGGCGCTATACTGCAACCTGCTGCGCAGGAATAATATTGATGGAGAACAACCCTAGTTCATCATCATCCAGAATCGACAGAAAATTCATTGAGAGAAACAGAAGAAATCAAATGAAAGATCTCTACCGCAAGCTCAACTCACTTGTACCTCATCAAACCTCAAAGGTACTTAATTATTTCCCCCCTCTTTTTCTCTACCACTTCTTCTCTTAGACATGCTTGCTTATGTGATCAACATATATATATATAGTTTTTTTATAGACAAATTATGTCAATAATTAGTATGTTATGTCAGTGAAAGAATTTGAATTCATGACATCCTGATCATTTAAATCCTCTTATATCTTTTGAATCACTAAACTACCTTATCACTCTGATCAATATATAGTTATAATATATAGACGAGCAATTAAAGCTATTAATTCACTCTTTAATTGCATGGTTTGAGTCTGCTGCAGGAGTCAATTTCACTGCCGGATCAGCTAGAGGAAGCCGCAAACTACATAAAGAAGTTACAGATAAACGTGGAGAAAATGAAGGAGAAGAAGAACACCCTAGTAGGAATATTTGAAAGGCCTAATAATGTGAGTGTGATGAAAAGAGGCAGCAAGAACGTGGGGTTAATTAAATCTCCGAAAATTGAGATCCGACAAGTGGGTTTAGCCTTAGAGGTTGTTCTAATAACTGGTTTGGATTGTCAGTTTATGTTCTGTGAGACCCTTCGTGTTCTTCAAGAAGAAGGGATAGACATTGTTAATGCCAGCTATAAGGTCAATGGAGATGCTGTTTTCCATTCAATACACTGCCAGGTGATCAGCTATATACACTGCAAAATAATCCTACCGCTAATTGATCTTTTATTCCTTTTAATTTGTATTTATTTATGTAATTAACTGATTTGGTTAATTGCATTGTTCAGGTACTAGGGGATGAATTTGCCAATGGAGCTGCGAGGATATCTGAGAGGCTAAACAAGTTTATGTCTGATTCTTGCTAATGCCTTTAATTTTGAAGTGGTATCTTGCCTAGCCTCTTTGATTCATTGAAAATGGTCTGATTTTACTATGCTTCCATTAATTAATGTTGCACAACACAGACACACAGCATTATATTATATAAATTTATAAGTGAACCATTAATTAACGCCATATATATACACGCGATGATGAGAATGTTTGGACGCTTATCATTCTACAAAATGTGTGCTTTTATCATATTTTTCCCTATATATGCCGCTGGAGTGGTTACCTAGATTCTGCTTTTTCTTGGTTGCAGTTGTATAAGAAGTTGCAAAAATCTATTTGAAAAGGTTTTAATTTATTATATAGTTAGGGCTACGTTCCTTTTTCTGATATATATATATATATATATATATATATGATCAAATAATTGGTTGGAACAGATCAAAAAGAAATAATTAAAAAAGGAAAGGAGACAATTAGCAACGAATCTAATCATCATTAAGGAATTGGTTCCCACTGTTTTGTTCTAGGATTTGACTCATCTAAAATAAACTCTCACTTTAAATAAAGAGGAAGTTAGACACAATATGAAAAAAAATTCAAACGAAATCTTTCGAATTAATGTAATGTAACCCTTTGATCATGGAAGAGATGCAAAGCAAGCAATGGGGTGGTGTTGTGTTTTTTTTTTTGTTACCAAGCAATATGGGGATACTTTAAAATTCAAGGGTGTGTTCATAACAACATGCTACGAAAAAATAACTTGGAAAATGGAAAATAAATTCAAAGATTATATATGATGAAGAAATAAGGTCAACAAAATTTTATTGTTTAAACAGACAACAATATTGTTTGGGTAAACTTGGTAGGTTATAAAACAATATATACTTTTTTATACCAAAAACAAAATATATATATATATATACTTATACTCTTAATGGCTAAATAAATATCATTAGTTACTAGCATAATATAATATACCGCACAATATATATCGTATATTTTAGAGTCATTAACATTTAAATCAATGGTAATTACTTGGTTAAAGTGAATATTGTCAATGGTAATTAAGTATTGCAAGCTAGGATCTTATTTCAACGAGGCGACAAAGGTGTTGGAGACGAAGGGCTGTGGTGAGCCGGCCTAGACTCAACGACAACGAGGGAGGGTTCATATATGTCATGGGTGCAAAGGGTTTGGATGGGGTCGGAATCGAAGGTGATCATCGAGGTGAAGAGTGCGGCGATATTGAAAGGGATCAGTTTGGTGGCACAGCCAGACTGGAAGGGATCCAGCTGGTGCGGCACTAGTATGGTTGCGAGCCTGCGACGGACGAATCAGGCAATCAGCTTTTGTCACGGAATGAATCAAGTACAACTTATTGAAATGAAAAGTACATAGTAGCTTAGGCATTTTAATATATAGGCACCCATGTGGTGCCTATTAAAATGAGATGTATTACATGGATGATAATATTGTAGAGATATCCATGGATCATTTCCCATTTTAATAGGTCGTTTTTTGGTGTAACCACGAGGTTGGACACGAGTGGTTAATGTGTTCCATGGCTAGGACCCATGTTTGATCATTAGTAATGGAACAATCCGTGACTAGACTTTACTGTAAATTTTTTAGCCCTAATAATCGATCTCAATCAATTGTTTTTAAAATGGTTCAAACCAAACAGACCTATGAACCCAACCCCCTTTTTTTTTTGCCTAGATTGGGTTAGGTTGATCCAACACTTAAAGTCCTCAACTCAATCCTTTCGTTTTTAAACTTTTTGAGATTTAATTTTCAGAACACAATTTTTGGGAAATAAAATTTGAAACTTATCATATTTTTAAAAAAAAAATCCAAAAATTAATTTTTAGAACACAAATTTTTGTGTTCCAGAAATTAATTTCCAGAAACAAATATAATTGAGTTTCGAAATTTAATTTTTGGGATGCATTAAAATTTGAATATATATATATATATAATATAATATAATATAATATAATATAATATAATATAATATAATGGAAATAAGGTTTTCGAAAGCAAACAATATTTTAAAAACTAATTTTTGAAGCATCTAAAATATCCTACAAAATACATTTCAAAAACTAATTTCCACAATTCATCAATATACATTCGGTAATTTAATTTTTGGAAACATGTAAAAGACTAAAACACGAGAAAACTGGGGAGGAGTCAGGAGTGAGTGTGAATAAGAGTATTTAATATTTATGTAAAAATTAAAATCAATCAATCAATCAATAACAAAAACATTTGAGAGAGGTGGTGTGAGAAATAAGAACGGGGCGTGAATAGTAAATCCGGACGGCAGGAAGCCCACGACCCACACAATTCTACTGGCACATTTGTGGCCCAGCCCAAGAAATCAGAGTCCAGCCCAGACGAAACCCATAATAAAAAATAAAAGAGCACCGGCAAATGCGTAATTAGGCGATTCATCAGGGGGCATGACATAACAAGACCAGAGAGAGAGTATAAAACTGCAGGGTGGCGAATTAGGGTTTCCCACTCATCTCCCTCACTCAGAGCAGAGCACACCACCCCACCCCAGTGATTTTCGCAGATTCATCACCACCCACAAAGCCTGCGCCAATGGTAGGATCCTTCGACATCGGAGCCGTTCCTTTCAATCCCGATGGGTGGGGTCCAATGGACTCCGCCAGCGGCGGCGGTAACAACAGCAACCTGCCACTGAACGTTCCCTTCGCCCCCTTCTCCCGCTCCGACAAGCTGGGCCGGATTGCCGACTGGACCCGCAACTTCAACAACCCAACCCGCCAGAAGAACCCCGCGGACTCCGCCTTCGACTTCACCAACGACGACTCATTCCCCGCCAACGCCGACGACGACTCCTCCTTCCGCCTCGTCGACGGCAAGCCCCCACCGAGGCCCAAATTCGGGCCCAAATGGCGCTTCCAGCAGCAGCGACAGCTCCCGCAGCGCCGCGACGAGGAGGTTGAGGCCCGTAAGCGCGAGGCCGAGAAGGAGAGGGCCCGTCGCGACCGCCTCTACCACCAGAACCGCTCAAACCCTAACAACCCTCGCCGCGAAGCCGCGGTTTTCAAATCCTCTGTGGATATCCAACCGGAGTGGAACATGCACGACCAGATCCCCTTCTCCACCTTCTCCAAGCTCTCCTTCACCGTCCCAGAACCCGAAGATCTTCTTCTCTGCGGCGCCCTCGAGTACTACGATCGCTCCTACGATCGAATCACCCCCAAAAATGAACGCCGCCTCGAGAGGTTCAAAAACCGCAACTTCTTCAAAGTCACCACCACCGATGACCCTGTTATTCGGAGGCTCGCCAATGAGGATAAAGCCACCGTTTTCGCCACCGACACTATCCTCTCCACCCTCATGTGCGCTCCCAGGTCTGTCTATTCCTGGGACATTGTCGTTCAGCGTGTTGGGAACAAGCTTTTCTTCGATAAGCGTGATGGGTCGCAGCTTGATTTGCTCTCTGTTCACGAGACCTCGCAGGAGCCATTGCCTGAGGCTAAGGATGATATCAACTCTGCTCATTCGCTCAGCGTTGAGGCTGCTTACATCAACCAGAACTTCTCCCAGCAGGTTTTGATCAGGGATGGGAACAAGGTCACTTTTGATGAGCCTAACCCTTTTGCTAACGAGGGTGAAGAGGTTGCTTCCGTGGCTTATAGGTATAGGAGGTGGAAGCTTGATGATGATATGTATCTTGTTGCCAGGTGTGAGGTGCAGAGTGTTGTTGATGTGAACAAGCAGAGGTCGTTCCTTACCTTGAATGCGTTGAATGAGTTTGATCCCAAGTATTCGGGTGTTGATTGGAGGCAGAAGTTGGAGACTCAAAGGGGTGCTGTATTGGCCACTGAGCTCAAGAACAATGCTAACAAGCTGGCTAAGTGGACTGCACAGGCTCTGTTGGCAAGTGCGGATATGATGAAGTTGGGATATGTGTCTAGGATTCATCCACGTGACCATTTCAATCATGTGATCTTGGCTGTTGTTGGATATAAACCCAGGGACTTTGCCGCGCAGATTAATTTGAACACGGCGAATATGTGGGGTATTGTGAAGTCCATTGTGGACTTGTGCATGAAATTGAATGAGGGGAAATATGTCCTTGTGAAGGATCCATCTAAACCACAGGTTAGGATTTATGAGGTACCGGCTGATGCATTTGAGAACGACTATGTGGAGGAGCCACTTCCTGAAGAGGAACAAGTTCAACCACCAGCAGAGGGTGCTGATGCTGGAGAGGCAGCTGCTGCTACTACGAATGATGTGGAAGATAAGCAGATAGATGATCAAGCTGTTTAAGAGACAATTGTTCTAACTCTTCAGGTTCATGCTCTATTTGGTTTTATTGATGTTACACACTTTTGGGGATGACCTTTGTTTGAGTTATCGATATGTTTATGGGATACCTGATGTTTTATGGCTCTTTCTTACTCTGATAAGATTTTTTCCTTGTTATAATGGGATGGTGTATTTTGTTGTTCTTGTTTTTGTGTCATAGTCTTACAATAGCCTTCCTTTATCATTGTTTAGTTTAGAGCGCTGGTTAGGATTTAATTGCACGTGTTGGTTTCTGTTCAGAACTGCTTCTTGAAAGTTGGCAATGCATTTCGAGGGGTCCTTGTCCATATTCCTAATCTTGAGTGATTCATGATTTCTATTAATTAATTGCTCATTCCCCTTATTATATTTTTTGTTTGCCAAGTGCGCAAATTATTTATATTCCTAGTCTCTGTTGGTGGATTTGCTGGTGGTGTTCCTGTTTCAAGATAATTCTAAGCACTTATCAAGTATTAAAGAATGGATAACTACATCAAGGATTTGGTGGAAAGTTAGAAATGAGTTACTTAACTAACTGAGGCTGCAAATCAATATATTTAAAATTCCCAGAGTTTCCAAAATGATGTTCTTTAGGTAGGGCTCCTTTGGGAGATTGGTACTAGGAGCTTATACATGTGCATCTGCACGCTGCACTGTCACACGTGTTTTTTTCATTATCTAGAAGCTTTGTACTTAAAGACCTAATTTATCCTTGAAAACTTTAATAACAACAATATGCTCAGGATGATGCATGTCTGCTCACATGCATCTGGTACTTTACTAATGTTGTTCCTAAACTGAATTGAAACTTCAATTTTTTGCACATTATATTTCCAAATTCCAATGCCTTGGCTCTATTTTGGTGGCCTTCACCCTATATCTCATAATTGTTGCTACTTGCCTTCCAGTTATTTTAGTCAAGATTTCTGTGACATATTTGCTGTTGGTTAGGCTGAACTTGAAGCTATCCCTTCTGTATTATGGTACTATGATATATGTGCTACGTGTTGGATGTGTGCATGAAAAATATCTAGTTCAGAGTAAGATAGTATTTGAATGAGAAATCACTGAGTAGCTTCTGAAAAAAGCTGTAACTATAACTATCTTTTACAATAAAAAATGGTTTTATAATTGTTACAGAACAAAAAATAAAAATTTAATTGGTGAGAGACATTCATCATTTTCTATTGGTTTTTTATTACGTCAAGGATATACAATGATTGTAGATTAGTAAACAATGGATGCATTTTAGTGTCGTTTGATGTACCAAGTCGTAATTTGGACCTGTCATTCACTTAAATGTGTTAATATTAGATCCCAATAGATAACGCGTGACATTTCGGGTGGGTGCAGGTCATGTGTTCATGGGGGTTAACGGCCGTTCAGGTTGGGCGGATCTGCACTCAGAATCATATTCTCAATTCCACTGCTATTTGTCGGCCAAAATTTTGCAATTCAACTTAGATATTCTTCTAGAACATAATTTTTAAAAGCCATACTTTTGAGTTGTGATATGCTACAGCTATTTATGTTTTATAAACCTGAGCGTATTTAGGTGGAATCAGTACGTTCAAAGTTGTGTCAAGCTGTGAGTTGATCTTCTTGGCATTACGCTTAGCTGAGGGATATTTGCTATTCCTTTAGTTTATTAATACTGTCATGCCGTTTGCATGTTTCCGTGTTGCCTCGGTATGGTCTCGAGATCCAAAAGCTAAAGAAAACAGATTAGGGATTTCTGGGTATACACTTGTTTAATAAAGTCTTTAAGAGTTTATATATGAACTGCTTTTTAATCGAATAGACGAGAATAAACTCTAAATATTGTATCAGTTTTTTTCTATAAGATGTTTTAGAGAGCTCATTAATTAAAATAAGTTAGTATATTACAAGTTTTTTCATAATTTTTTCTCGATGATAAGTTTAGATAGATTTTTCAGAACTGCGAATTTTGTCGTGTTTTTGTGTGCTCTACAATTTGGTATGATGAATGCCTTTTTGTTTTTAAAGTCTACAAACTTGCTTTATATCTTAGTATGCGGGGTATGGGTTTCATCAAGTGGCAAGTCTAGTTTTACCTGGGCCAGTTTGTCAAGCTCGGGTCATTTTAATATAGCTAAATAATGTTTCAAATGTGCATTCGTTTTGGGATCACCGATTAGAGACGAATGATCGGGTGGAAGACAAAAGCTAAAATGGATTGTGTCGTTTTGAATCACTAAGGCTAAGGCTATGTTTGGATGGTGATTTTTGGAAGGGAAGGGAGGAGAGTGGAGAAAAGGGTTTATAATTTTTAATTATTTTGTTTAGCTTTAATAGGATAAAAGAAATATTATTTTAGAAAGTAGTAGATATCAAAATGTAAATTTTTTTTTTAATTTTAAAAACTCTCAAACAAGGTAATTGGAGATTATAAATTTTTTCCTCTTCTCTCTTCTCCTTTAAAAATTTCCATCCAAACATAGCCTAAGGTGTGTTTGGGAGGAGATTTTTAGAGAGGAAGGGAGAGTTTATTCCAATATATTAGTTGTATAGATAGGGGAGAATGATAGAGAAAACATGTTGAAGCCCTATAAAATCTTCCAAAATTTTCTTTAGTACATTTTTAAAAATATTTCAATTTGAGGGAATTTTAAAACTCTTCAAAAACCTCAAAAACTTTTTCTCTAATATATTTTTGGAGTTTTTTCAAATTATAGATTTTAAAGGTTTTGATTTTTCATTAAGAAATAATTATCCATACAAAGAAGGAGGTATTCTCTCATTCCTTTCCCTTCACTTTTTCTCTGAAAATTCAAAACCCTCTCGTTCTTTCCAAAACTCCCTAACACCCTAAGAAAACTGAGTTTTTAATTATAATTGTATAGCACGTGGCTTTGTGCTCGTGGATCATGTTGTGAATTTATCGCCGAAATGTAAACATGTCTCCATAGAAGACACACCCAAAACCCAACGTCAAACAAAGAAGAGGAAGCTATTAGGTCAGGTGCCCTTGCATGACCCAAAAAAAAAGGGTAAGGTGTCCTTGGTGGACATTTTCAATTACTAGACACTCGAACAAGCATAAAAACAATGGCTCTAAATATGTCATTTTTTCTTATCTAGGTTATTTTTAGTATCCTAAATTTATGATTCTATTATGAATGATTCATATTATTCATGTTATGTGAAAATCAAACGCGATGTTAAAATTGTCTAAAAAATAGATTTTATCTTATAGATGATTCTACGTGTCTTCTTTATAAAACGACCTTGTGCTACAATAAACACTTTCGTTTTCATAATGCGGGCTTGTCAATTCTTTGAAATTAAATTGTTGCAAACGTTTATATCAAAAAAAAAATTGTTGCAAACGTGTTATGTAGCTGCATCTAGCACTGTCCATTATATTGACAAAAAAAAACAAAGCACTATCCATTGTAGACTACAGAGATGAAGTCACTTTTTTATGATGCTAATTAAAGAACGTGGTCCCTTCTTTTCCCTCCGACCATTTTTACAGTATATGTACCCTTTCTTAGTCTATGAAAAATGGGGAATTGGATTCACCTTCCACTTTCACTTGTTTCGCTTCTTAGGATCCTAGGGTTGGGAATTAAGTATACATATCAATGGGTGATCAACGTGGGCATCATTAAGTTTGACTTGTGGAAAAGGCAAAGGTATTTGAAAATATTGTCCGCTTAACTTTCAACACCATACTCTCGTCCCAAATTCAATTGTAGTGATTTTATTGAACTTGAAGTTTGCACTGTGGATATATGCAGTGAATCTTTCCTGGTAGTCAAATCAAACATTTTTACCACACAATAGGTTGCATGATAAAATTTAATGGAAACAAAGTTTATTTTTTCCCAGGACAAAAAAATTAAAACTTCTTTTAACAAAATTGTTATGTAAAGAGCTACCAATTTACTCAATAATGATGTTTCTGGATTTGTTTCTCTTTAAAAAAAATGGAAGATGGAGGGTTTTTTTTTTTAAAGTACTGCCATAAGTTGTTTTTTTGGTCAATTTTCATAAGTTTTTTTTAAGTGCTCAATAAAGACTTACATTTACTGGTGTACCATAGACCCAAACTATTATAGGTCCATGCTATGGAAATAAAAACAAATTACAATAATTATAATTGAGTCATATTTTTCAATTAATTAATACAAGTATAAGAATTAAATATTTCTTTCTATGTAAAGAGAAAAATAATTCAATAACTTTTATAAGAATTAAAAAATTATGTTTACATTACATTTGTGCTCATGTTTATATCATATTTGTTTGTTTGAAATAAAGGTAAGAAAGGAACAAAAAATTATAATACACTTCAAACAATGAAATGAGAATCTTATTCTATTCCATTATAAAATAGGTCTCGTTTAAGGTGGACCAATGTAAAATTGGTCTACCAAACCCCAATCCGTTGTTGTCCCTTGATATAATAATATTTAAAGTTAACGGTCATGATATAAGGTGGGTTACTTGATAGGCCAATTAACGAAGAAGTTAGACATATTTGCAAACAGATGTCTGGGAAAATCATAATTATAATAAGGTAATACTGCTAAGACCCACTAATTTAATTGAAATTATAAGGACCCGTTTGGTTGGATGGACTATTTCCTGTTTTCATCAACTATTTTTACTTTTAGTTAATTACAAAATTGTCTTATTATTTTCAATTTGTTTTTTGTTTTTAAATATTTGTACATGAAATAGTAAAAACAAACAAAATGATTATTTTCACTATATCCGGTATGAATATTTGAAAATAAAAAAAATAGATTAAAAACAATAAAATAATTTTTGCAATTAACTAAAAGTAAAAACAGGAAATTGTCTCGTAAACTGAATGATCCCTAATATTGCCAAACAAAATACCATAATTACAACAAAAAAATGAACTTTTTTTTTCCTTCCTTTTTTACTATGATGACCCAAATAATCACTGATTGCGATTTTCAGTTTATCCTATTCATAACAATATTTTGGGTTATCTTCAATTTTTTGCTTTATATGTGGTTTTTTATAAATACCACAAAAATACAGAATGTAAATATCTATTTTTTTGGGTATTTTTTGTAATTATCATAAAACTGGAATTCTCCACCATAACATGTCAAAATGGATTGGGGTTTGGTGGACCAATTTTACATTGGTCCACCTTAAACGAGACCAAATCAGCCAAATATCGAAATAAAAATTTTATTTCATTTCAATTCACTTCATTCTAGTCCGCTCTGTCTATTTTAAAATGTCTAAATACAACCATACTATAGGTGACTTCTAAGGTGAGAGGTCTTGCAAGACCCTCACCACCAGTGAGGGGTGCATTTTACCTGATATCGCAGGTAAACATGGGATTTGGTATGTAATATTAAATTGTATAGTGCCAAAAATGAAAAATTGGCAAAATTGCAAAGAAGTCCAGTGACTCTTTTTGATTGTTTCTACACACTTTGTTGCTTGAACTGAGATTGGGCTAAAAAAACGAATAACAGTGGTGAGAAGGGACATGATATATCTGATCGGAAGCTTGTCAACCCATAGTTTTAAACTTTTAATTTCTTTGAGAAACTTACTGGATAGTGTTGGAAATATTACAGAACGGAACAACTCAAAATTGGAATCCTTGTATAATGTACTCTGAATCTCTCCTCTTTTTACTTCTCGTTGGTGTTAGAGTTGCTTCACGTCATATGTATCCATCTAAAAGTATTGCAAGACGGGTTAATATATGCCATCATGCCATTTTCAATTTATTATATTCCATATTGTTATTATTATGTAATATTTCATATTCAATTTATTATGCAACTTCCTATGGTCAATTTTATGCTTACTGATAATGTAACAGGGGGGCTCTGATTTTATTTTTACTGTCACTTTTTGCAGACAGTGGGTCACTATGGGTTTGTAAGGGGAAATTGGGTTCACCATAATGGGTTCATAAGGTCCTTAGTTAGTAGGCATGTTTTTAGCTTGGTAGTTATTGCATTTCTTCCCCTCATTTGGTCCTAATTCCTTATGGGTAATGGTCGAATATGAAGTGGACAATAATTCTTGTTCTTATTGACAAACTATGGTACTTTTTGTACAATAGTTTTGTCTATTTTAATTCAATTTTGATTTCTCCTTTCAAAAAAAATTATTTGCTGTTGAATTCCCATTCCCAATCCCATTGGAAGGAGGCATGGGCGTTCCCAATTGGTTTTGGCTGCTATGTTTCCCTACGACTACGCATTGCATTAGAATTTAGAAAGCCAAAACCCGATTGCTCCTCATTTGCAATGGCAACTCCCTCCATCGGACACGACCATGACCATGATCGCATGGCCATGCCGAACTCCCCCCATTTGATTCCTCAACTGTAAGTCCCCAACACCAACACCTTTAAATTATGATATATGGTTGTTGTTCTGACCACCTCCTCGGTGATGTCGACCCCCTCCGATTTTTGCCACTGTGCCGGAAACGCCATCTCCGACATCACCTGCCGGAGGAAGCTCCCCATCCTCATCGGTGGCTCTAACTCCTTCGTTCCCACCCCTCCTAGTGGGAATATCGAGTTCCCTGTGCTGTCGGAATACTTGCTGAAGTGAGTTGACGACATGCTCAACTCGCGAATGGTGGACGAGTTGACTCAGTTTTTTAACAACGACGCAGCGCATTGAACATGGTTGAGAAAAGCCATCGCGGGGCTCGACCCGAGTTCAACTGAGAGATCGAGAGGGAGGAAGGGCGTGTGCTTGGAACAACATGAGGGCTGCAAGTGGAGTCGTGGAGGGGCTTCAGTGACAGGATAGACTCCACCGGTGGGAGGCTCACATGGGAGAGGAACGCTTGCGGTTCATTAACCAATATTTGGAGATTTATCCAATCTCTTTGTAATTATCGATTTTTTTGGGGATGTTTTGATATTTCACCATAAACTTCTTATACCAGGTTACAAGTTGATTATTTCAATTAATCTCATCCATTCATTTAAATATTATTATATCTAACGACAACTATTGCCCCCTCACGGGTGAGGGCCTTGTAAGGCCCCTCACCTTAGAAGCCACCCCATACTATATATGCATAGTTAAAAGTGCAGTGTGTTTAACATAAGAAATGGTTATAAGAATAAAATATTACGAGGTTTCATAGGAGTATAGGGTGCATCAAAGTCTAACTATAATCTAACATAGTTAGACAGTTTCCTTCCAGAATTGTTTATACGATGGAGTTGTTACTTGTTACCATTAGTCCATCATTGCAAATGTGGAAAGATAATATATCAGCGTACCAAACAAGGCACAAGGATGCATAGCGTAGTCAGACTCAGCCACTGATCAGGATGGGTTTCCCTTCAGCGAGTCAATGCCAAATATTAAACTCTTTTTGACGCTTTTTCTACTTTCTGTGTCACGGGCACGGCGTCAGCCCCACATCTATAGCCATATCACCACCACCATTGTTTGTCCAAAATTCCGAATATCACCAATGGAATATTAATTACCATTTGGAACCCTTTAATTCATCCAACCTCCACAGTCCACAGTCCGTCTTGAAGTCGCGTATGTTTACTTTTCGCAACAATATACACCTGTACACCATGTTATTAATTAGTAAAAAATTTACTAGAAAATTAAATTGAAAGAACAGATCAATGTTTTTTCCTAAAAAATATTATACTTCAATTTTAACTGCCAAACATTTTTTTGAGCAAAAAAAAACTGCCAAACATTCAAAGCTAATCTTATGCACAGTTGAAGAAAAAGGTATATGTTTTTGTTAAAATTTGGCTAGACTCACAATTCAACCTCAAAAGCTAGCTCATAAGGTGAGAGACTCTCAGCTATATAAGTAATGACTCCCTTAGTTAACCACCCGATATAGGACTCGCAACAGTTTTTTTTTCTAAAAAAAAATACGAGTTTATTAACTATACACCGACAATAAAAAATTATTTTACATAGACATTCAATTATATCTCCTTATAATAAAATCTTACATATATACTGCCATAAAAGTTTTTTTTTTGCTCAAAATACTGCCATAAAAGTTTTCTTTCTCCTAAGAGCATTATTTTATTTCATAATTACTTTTCTATCTTTTAAAATATTAGTTTATTCATTGCTTTAGAATATTAAGAAAGTATTGATTACTACTTAATTTTATTTCTCAGTAATATATATCTTTATTAAATAAAATGAGAGAGTGCTGAAAAAAATAGAGAATATTAATAAAATACGAGGATAATTTAATCAGTTAAATATAAATATATTTTTAAAATTTAGCAATATTTAATAATTTTCTTAATCCGGTCAAAAAATAACTTTCTTAATAATTATGTAAAAAAATTTAACGGATGATATTTTAAAATGAAAGGAATATATATAATCAAACCATTAACCAGCTGTCCTTGTTGTTGAAAATATCTTTTTTGCCAATTATCCCTCATTCTAGAATGGTTTATTTAGGAATAATTTTCATTAATTAAGACATCGTTGAGTGAAAAGGATCGACTTTGTTCAATGTCAAAATCTTAATTCCATTAACTAATTAATCATATTAATATCATGAAATAAGCCTCCATATATATTAAGGCCTTAAATTCATTTAAGACAATAGCAAATCCAATTTGATTGCGATGTATTTAGCTTTACTTGCTTGTCTATATTCATCATCATTAACATACTTGCTTAAAAAAAATCATCATTAACATACTATAAGTAGTAGATACGCAGTATATTTTAACACACGCCATAGTTTTATATCATACTATAAGTATTATTATTTCCTTATTTATTATCATTTAATAATTAATGAGATAGAAGAAATACTTGTCTTTATTTGTTTTTTTCATTAAAATAAATAAAATCACATATTAGTAATGTTGAGATTCATCAAAAACATATGGGTCAGTTTCCCTTTCACCTTTCTTTTCATTTCTTTCAGCAAGGGAGGAAAAAGAAATTCGGGGACAGAATTTTTTTTCTCCGTCCAAATCTCTCCTTTCCACTAACTTTTTTTATGCCAAACAGTGAGTGTGTTTGCGTTTCTTGATTCCCTATATATATATATACTCGTTTCGGTCCAAATGTATGGTTATTTAAGGTTTTGACACATAGATTAAGAAATAATTAATTGAACAACTTTTAGACTAAAATAATCCTATTTATTATTCATTATTCTCAACTATTCTAATTATTTCTCCACTCAAAACTTATTAATTTAAATTAAGGATATAGTTGAAAAAATGTGATAAATTATCTCTTGAAATCCTAAAACAACCAAGGTTTTGAGACAAAAATAAAAAACTAAAACTATCAAAGATTTAGACTAGAGGGAGTATATATATACATTTTCTATTCTTCTCCCCAGTACCAAACATACACGGAAAGTCACGAGAGAAATTTGATTTGAAATCTGTAATAAACAATATTGTTAAATTAGATTCGTCCATTTATATGTTTTTTTTATGTTGTCCACTTATATGGTTAAGCATAAAGAGTTTAGAATTCAGACGTTATGTTATGTTAGTGCTATTACTATAATAGAGGGCAAATAAACAGTCAAGGAGAAGGAGCATTCATTTTTTCGTTTTTATCAAAAAAAAAAGAAGGAGCATTCATTTCAAAAACATTTTTTTTAATATCCAAAATTCCAAAATGCTATTTAGACATGAGATACTCTCTGAATTTAAATATAAATAAATAATAATTTAAATGTAATAGATTCAAATATAAATAAATTTTAACTAGCTCTGACTTATTTATTGATTTATTCTACAAAATACTAGTATATTTCTTTTAATATTGATTTTAATTTCAATGACTCATTTTATTAATAATCATAGTAATTTAGGAGATGTATATATTTTGTTTATAAAATCTATGAAATTAAATAAATTTAACTAATTTTCTTAATAAATATGAATTAAAATATTTTTACTTATAATTGAGTGTAAAATGAGTACTAGTATATGAATAAAAGAGATATGAGTAATAGACGTAATAGATAATTAATATACAATAAAAAGAGAAATTAAAAGAGAATTAAATATTACTCCCTCCGTCCTTCATGTGTTTTAAGATTTTGATATACAAAATGAAGAATAATTAGTTGAGTAATTTTTAGACTAAAATATTATTATTTATTAATTTATAAATTTTATATTTTTTATTATTTTTTGTAATTATAATTCCACTCAAAATTTATTAATTATATTAAAAATATAATTAAAAAATAATGATAAATTTTATCTTAAAATCCTCATGCAACCAAAATTTTAAAATAAAAGTTAAAACTACAAAAAAGAAAATGAATTTTCAAATATCATTATTGTTTTAATTTAATCTCTCTACTCACACATTCCATGCATAGGCATAGGCATAGGCATAACGCGTAGGGGTTGGATTGCCCTTCAAATAAGGAGAAGACCGAAGGTCGCTACGAAAACATTGTTGTCAAAAAACCAAAAAAAATAAAAACAAAGCAAAGTACTCCTATTCTACTCTACTACTATAATATCTCTCTCCTATTCTAATCTCATCTACTCCTATTCTACTCTACTACTATAATATCTCTCTCTCTTCACACACCTCGCCTCGCCATCTTCTTCTCATTCTTCTCGTGTCTATCTCTGACTCTCTCTCACACTCACCCATGGACTCTCACTCCATGTCCCCAAGATACCAAGAGGATCAGAAAGCATCGCTCACTCACACCACCACCAACAATGGACTCCACCACACTCAGCTCCCCAGACCCATAACGAGATCCGAACCCGCCAACCCGTACCCGACGACGTTCGTGCAAGCGGACACTTCCTCGTTCAAGCAAGTGGTCCAAATGCTAACCGGGTCATCCGAGACGGCCAAACAGGCATCCAAACCCACCAACCCGACCCACAACAACATCCCACCCATCAAATCCATACCCAACAAGAAGCAGCAACAATCCGGGTTCAAGCTCTACGAGCGCAGGAACTCCCTCAAGAATCTCAACCTCAACCCCCTCATACCCGTTTTCAACAACAACAATAATTCCGGATTCTCGCCCCGAAAACCCGACATCCTGTCACCAAGCATCCTCGATTTTCCCGCCCTTGTTCTCAGCCCCGTGACACCACTCATACCCGACCCGTTTGACCGATCCTCCTCTGCTGCTACCAGAAGCCCTTCTTTGGAGGCTGAGGCTGAAGAGAGAGCCATCAAGGAGAAAGGTTTCTTTTTGCACCCTTCACCGACTTCAACTCCTAGAGACTCTGAACCCCGTTTGCTCCCTCTCTTCCCTACTACTTCTCCCAGAGCTGCTTCAGGTCCTTCTTCTTCTGCTGCATCTTGAATTCCTTTTATTTTTGTTCTTATTGGGTTTTGTATCGGATTAATTCTTACATATATTTAAAATTAATATATTATTATTGGCATTGTTGTTGATGAGAGGAATGGATTTGTATTGGTTGGTTTATGAAGAGAATCGAATAATTAATATTTGCTCCAATTGTATCTAAAATTATGCTTTACTTCGATTCCCCTTTCATATGCTTCTTCTCTCGTTCATTTACTAACGAGTTTTGGGTGAGCTGAAATTTGAAAATTCCACCTCTTCTATGTTCAATTTGAAACCGTCAATTATTATGACTAACTTAAATACCTTTAAATTTTATCTATTATTATTTTAACTGCTATAGGAAGTGGAGGGGGAAATAGCAATTCCAGCGTAAATTACAGTAGTAATTATGTTTAATCTTAGCTCTTTGTTTGTCACGGTAGTTCGGCTGTGGATTTCAGAGGATTTAGTTCGTTTCGCACAGTCAAATCATTCAATTAATGCTACAATTGAATTCGGTTGAGCCAGTAGTTCAGTTTCTTCGGCTCGACGGCACTCATAATTAGTTACATTAATGAAGTAGTAAACTTTTGTATTGAGTGCGGTCTACGGAGAGATGGTAGGGATTCTATGGGGAAGGAACGGACATATGAGGGAGAGAGAGAGAGAGAGAGAGAGAGAGGAAAAGCGTTGGTTTGAGTTGAGTTGAGAGGATCAAATTGCAAAAGTAGCTTTGGGCCAGCTGTCAAACAAGGAGTAGAAGAATGGGGAAGGAATCTTGACCCTTTTGTTGTTGTCTTTCTTATTCCACTGGGTAACGATGCCAGCACAGTCAAGATATATATATATATATCCACAACGTGGGTTTCCATTGTTGAAAATAATCTAAATGTGAAAAAAAGAAGTCACCCTTTGTTGAATAACTAAGTAATTAAGGTTGTTTCTTAGTAACATGTTAATTGTTATGGGCTTATGGCAAATCTTTTCAATTAGAATTTAAATTATACAATGTGATAGTTCAATATCCTTTTCATAATTAAGTTTTGAAAATTGCCGCGGTTATGTGATAAGAAGTAAAACTAGCTCCATTCATGGTGTGAAAAAGAGAAGTACAATTTGGGCCATTAATTAAAGTTTTTCTTCTTCTTTTCCTTTGTGATATGGGACCCCGTTTTCTTTTCAGTCGGGGTCTTAAATGTAAAGCTTTGAAACAGCCGTAAAAAGCAATCATGCAAAGATAGCCCCCTCTTTCTCCGATTCAATATTTTAATTTTCCCTTTTGACTCTAAGGAGACCGGAATTGAAGTGAACGGGGACATGTGAAAGTGAAGGAAGGGAGGGGAAGTGGGACTTGTGATGATGAAAGGAAAGAAAAGAAAAGAAAAGATGGGTAGAACGGGAATACACGGTGTTGTGATGACCTCCTTGTGCGTGTTGTTTGTTTGTGTGTTTATATTTGAGTATATGATTTTTTGTGGACTTTGCAACTCATGGGTTGGTGATGCATTTATTAGAAATTTGAAACTCAACATGTGCCCTGCTCGGATTCCTTTGTTCCGTTTTGCTTACCACTTATCTAGGTCACCCTCTATTCTTTCCCTTTCTCAATTATTTTTGGAAAAAATATAAAACATATCACATGTGGCATGTTTTGATTTGATGTATCATTGATAATCATCCTTCAAAAGGCCATGGATTTTATTGCGTGATGACAAAAATTTAAGCATGACATCTTTGACTATGTCTTCGCTACCTTTGAAATTATCCGACCAACAGCTACTGGTCCATAAGCTATTTTTTTAATGGCTGGCATATCCTTTTCTTTTTAGTTGTCTATTTTTAAGAAGAATTTTGTTATTATTATCTGTCATTTTGATAGTTTAAGGTTATATTTTGTCAATTATACTCTTATCATAATTAATTGTTTTACACATCTTCCATACACTTTGAGAGAGTAAATGAATGTAATGAGATAATAAAAAAATAAAGATATAATAGAAATTTTTTTATTAATTAAATAATTTATTGATTAATGTGAAACAACATTAAAAAACAGATAATAAAAAATGAAGGGAGAAGTATATATGCAGTGACTGTCACATTTGATTTGAAACTATCCCAATTCCATCGTGCCTATATTTGCTTCTGCCTTTGGATGGGGGCAGTTTGGCTATTGATTGTAAAGAATTTGGTGTAAAATTGTTTTTATCAATATTCTTCAGTTTTTTCCTTGGAGAATGCGGGCCAGCTGGTGAGGCTCTTGGAAATTACAGAGACGGAGGAAGGAGACGAGAGCGAGGGTTCATTTTTCAATTTTCCAAAAGAGAGGGGAGGTTAGGATAAATTTCATTTTGGTCCCAAATGATTAGGCCGCCACATGTGAGGCCACATGGGTGCCAAGTCAGCATTTTTAATGCTGTTTGTTGACTAGACTGACGGAGGGACTAAATTGACGGACGGTTCTCAATTTCAGGGACCAATTTGCCTATTTCTTAATATGAGGGACCAAAATGACAACGCTCTACAATTTCAGGGACCAAATTGATGGTTTACTCTTTATTTATTTTGACGTGGAAGTGGAAGAATTGATTTTGATTTATTACTTACATTGCATCCACATTCACAAGAAGGAAGAAAAATACATATTCTAATGATGATGTAATAGTAATACCCTCCCGTTGGGCGTTGGCGATTCCGTTCTATGTCATCCCACCGTATCTCCACATCGCAATCTCCAGTTGCAAAGCAAGTTTAATTACTTAAAAATAATTATAAAAAAGCAGCATGAAATCCCTTGAAGCCGCTAGCGAGGTGCGCACATCAACACTTTGTCTCGGCAAAACAACACATTCACACAAGCAAACAAAGAAAATCCAAAACTAGAAGTAGAAACCACGCTCCCTCCCTCACTCTCCTTCTTCAACCTCTCACGTGATTCTGACTCCATTCCACTCCTGATCTTCCCAGCCATTACATACATAAACCACCTTCTCTGTCGTTGTCCGCTGAGATAAAGGGAAAGGGAAATTTAGAATAAAGCTTACGGAACTAATAGTTCCATAATTATCAAATGATAATGCGGAACTATTAGTTCCGTACTAAACCAAAAACCGAGAAAAAAAAGCTCAAAGCTTACCCTTATGCGAGATGACCTTGACGAACAGTGATGCCTTCCCTTGCGACGGGAATGAGTGATACTGGGACGACGAGATTAGCAACAAGATTTGATGCTTCCCTTCGCCATGAATGAGTCTGTGCATGTGTGCATAGTCTCTGTGTGTGCGTGTTTTGTGGAAGTTGGAGAAGAAGGTGTGTGTGTGACGGAAGTGTGGAGGGGTGAGGGAGATAAAGGGTGTGGGGAGTATTAAAATTTGAGGGTCTTTTGGTCATTTTAAGTTTAAGTGTATGTGTATATGGAAAAGTGAGCATGTGTATATAGAAAATCCCCGAATCAAAATGAGTTGAAGCTAAATTGGCCCATGTTGACCCCATTTTTAATCATTTTTTATTTTTTCAAATAAAAAATAATTTATGTTTTATTTTTGAATTTATCCAAGGTAATCCACTTGACTCAACAACATGTGGTGGGCCGAATCTGATTATGTTTTCTCCGGCCCATAAAAAAAGTGAATGGGGTTACATTGATTCGCTTTTTGACAAACTCATGCTATAAGCCAGCTCAAGTGAGTCAAGTTGAGTCAAATTTAAATGTAACTACACGCCAAAACTTCTATATTTGTTAGTTTAAGGTATATAACTAAGGTTCGTTAGTTGATCGCCAACATCCATGTAACAACACATTTTATTCAGGACATTTTCAGAAGTGCGTAATAACAAATAAGGTTTGAGAGGGAAAAAATAGTAAAATTGAAAAGTAAATAATAACCGACAAAACACAATAGATTTCCATGCTTTTTTTTTTCATTCATGAGTCTTTTCACAAAAAATCATTCATATGAAAGGTATTTCCACGGCTTTGCACTGTGATTGCAAGCGACATTTTACTCAATTTAGAGGCTTGGTTCAAAGTGCATCAAAGCTCCAGAATCTTTGGCAGGTGGTGTGTATTCTATAGTTTGGTCTATATGGTTGGCAAGGAATGATGTTGTATTTAATGTAGCTGAGTTGGATGTGGACCAAGTGGTGGAACTTGTTAAAGATTGTGTTTGGGTACAAAATCTTCAGCTTTTAACTTATGAAAAAGTTAGATTTATTTTGCATTTTTATGTTTCTCATATATGCAAAAGAGGAAAAATTATTAAATAGTTATTAATGAAGAAATATGTGTTTATAAAGAAGTTAAAAAAGTTAACTTTTGAAAAAAAGTAAAGAGAAAAGTTAATTTCAATTATGTGTGAAATTATTAAGTTAGAAAACACATAAAGTTTATCCAAATAGACCCAAACTAAGATCTTGGCAATGACTATAAGGAGTAACAACTTCTCATGTCCTTTCTATAATTGATTCTCAAATCCGTGGGGGTGCTTCGAACTTGCTGGAAAAATCTGTCATGAGTGAAGTTATGCAGAATGGGGAGGTCCTGGGTTGTATTGGGCACAAATTGGACCATTAAATGGCTAATATTACTGTCCCAAGTGAGGTTTTGTAAGGAAAACAAAGTTTTGTCAAACAGCATTTCCCACACCGGAGGTAGGGTTTTGATCACAGGTATGAGAAAAGGAGCACAGTCCAGTGAGCAATGGAATAAGGTCCAGAAATAGTTACAGCTACGGTGTGATTACAGTTACAGGTGTGGTTTCGTCAAGTTGTGTCATCAGAAATCGCGGAACAGTCTCCACCCATGCTGTGAAATCATTCACATTTGTGAAAACGCTGGGCGTAACCTATCCAGTTATTCTAGTGAGATAGTTCAAAACTAAATCCTTAGTACCGCTGAGAACTTTTAATAGCGTAATGGAAAAACAGAAAAATAATGGAGACTCGTTTATGTCAAGAGATAAAGGAAAAAGAAGGAGCTTTGGGAAAGTTCACATAAACAAATCACTTAATGTTTTCTATTTCCTCCACATATATATAATAAGCAGAGGAAGAGAAATAATCACAGACAGATTACATAGACATATATATAGAAATAGAAATTAAACCAAGTTGCTCCCACCTTACATTAGTATTTCGCACAATATCATCAGTTAATTACACACAACACTCGGAAGAAACAAAATAAAGATCACCATATATTATATATATTTATATAAAGCAAATTATTTGCAATATTGGAGGAAATTTTCGCAAGCAATGATCCCAGTTCATGAATGAATTGAAGATGAAAATAATAAAGACTACAATAGTCGTCACTTTTTTTATTTTATATCTTACTCTTCTTCTTCTGCCTTCTTTTGTTCCTTCAATTAATTAGTGTTTCTGGCACAATGTGTAACTGCACTGCAGCCACGACGATATGGATTGGCCCTACCCCTCTGTTGGCAACCGTAGTAGGAATTTCCTCGCCTACCACATGGGACTTGGTTAGCTTTAAGGGATTCATAGCTAATGTACCTATGGCTTTCCATTGAACTCAACAAAAACTCATTCTCATCTTCGGTGAGATCATTGGCACCTTTATTGCTGATGATAACCGGGAAGTGAATATCATGGATTTCAGAAGCTTCAGCTGCCACCATGGATATGGCCAAGGTCAAGGCCATCAAGAGGAAAACAAGACACCTCTTGGAGTCCATTTTTTTTTTCAGAGGGCAAGGTGGGTTTTTTTTTTTTGGGTGTAGTTTGGAATTGATGATGCATAGGAGAGAAAGGGAAAATGGCTTCTTTAAATTGTTGCCCCTTTTCCCCTGCCCTTCCTGGCAGCGGAAGGGAGAAACGTTGGATATGGACGTGAGAAGGTGGTAAGGTTGTTTTTTGTCCAAATAGATGACTGGCATGATGCATGTTTGCATATTTGCTGAGAATTGAAAGTAGGTTGTTTCTCTAACTTTCCATTAATGAATTTGTAATGACAAATGTTATATCCTACTGTATATTCTTTTACTATTTTATAAAGTAAGTATTTAATGGAAAATTGAATACAAAAACATAAAATTGGCCTTGGTCTTGGTCTCCAAAGGTAGGAAATTTAAAATTATTCATTTGTAAGTAATTGAGTTGCTAAAATTGGCCTTGGTCTCCAAAGGTCCGTGCTTCCTATATCTGTGTTAATATATGAGAATTGCATGTTACTCTCCACGCTAGGGGGAATTATGACAAGTGCTAGGGTGAGTCATGTTTGTCTTTTGCTCCTTAATGTGTAGTTATCCCTGTGACTTTGCGAAGTTGGAGTTGGATTATGGCCTCCTAGGTAGGGTTGGCAAAGCGGACCGGCCCTACCCTCTCTGACCTGTCAGCAACCCGCCAAAAAAGTGGGTCGAGGTATACTAGTCCGACCCGCCTAAAAAAAGAAAAAAAAATGTGTTATAGAAGTGGAGAGTTGACCCGTCTAACTCGCCCAAAAATTAAAAAAAAAACAAAGAAAAAGAAAAAACGGGCTAGCTGGCCAACCAGCCGGGCTAGCCCGTTTTTAACCGCCTTTGGGCGGGCCAAAACAGGTTAAGGGTTGAAAACCCCAACCTGGCCTACTATTTTTGGCTGGTTGGGCGGGTTGGCCCGCCAGCCCCAGCCCAAATTGCCATCCCTACTCCTGGGCTGGCCAAGTAATTGAGTCGCCAATACAGGGTCCCAATTTGGGCCTACTAGAGTAACGGGTTAATTGGGCCATTGGTATGCAGACCAAGTATTGGGCTTAGTGATCTATACTAAACAGGACTCTTATTTTGACCAAAAAAAACAGGACTCTTATATTTCTTTATTTCCCTTTTCATATTGTGTCTGTCTATTGACCAAAAAAAAAATATTGCGTCTGTCTGCTTCAGTTTGTCAACACTTTTCTCGCTGCCACTCAAAATCACTGCGCAGTGCCTTTGTTAGCAATTGGAACCTAGGATTCCCCAGTGGAGGTGGAAACCTTGCCAAATGTGAAGGACGGACCCGAGTCAAAAAAACCATAAAGAAAGTATAGATTCCTTACAATTACATCATGCTTTATTATAGGTACCTAATCTTAGCGTGTTTGCATTTCCTACACCTAGATATGACAGGGAAAGGAAAGCCACCGTAACGCTCTCAAACTGTTCAGAGGAATTAAATTTTAAACTTGAGCATATTGGGTCAAAAAGTCGTCTTTGGCGACTAGAGTGGAATATGTGTGTCAAACCCATGTAACACTCGTACATTTATCAAGGATTTAACAGACCAGTGTATAAAAAAGAAAAAAGGATTCAACAGACCAAAACATTTAATTTGTGCCCACAGGATATAGAAAATCACATTCTTCATCTTCAAAATCCAGAAGTTGCCTACTCAAGTTCTTGCTGCCTTCTGATTACATCATGCTTGTGAAAATGGTTAACCTAACTAAGCTAAAGTGCTTTGTCCAACAAATTTAAGGTAATTTAATTGAGGGGGGTGACCTCTAATGGAAAACAATTTTGCAGAATTTTGACACTGAAAGTGAAAAGTGGCTGTGGCTTAATAAATAATCAGAATCTCATATTTTAGTTCCTTATTATTCAACAAAAAGGAACATAAATAAGCTTTGTGAACTGAACAGTAACTTTCAATTACCTGGGAATGAAATAAAATTGCATTTTCTTCCACAATGTCAGCAAAATTAATGTCCCAAGTCATTGGTAGGTCCCGTCATGCTTGTGAAATTGGTTAACCTTGTGATGTTGTAGTGCTCATCCATCATTTTCTATAAAATTATTAAATGAGTAGACTCCAAATGGGAGATCATAATTTTCATCCAGGTGGTACATCCGCAATTAAACACTTGTATTATATTATGTCCACCCATGAAAGGATATAGAAATGTATCACACTCATTCACATTAGAAAATTGTTTAAGGCATTCTAACAAATAATGTATCAGACTCCAAAATTTGGTTGCGCATAACCCTTCATCTTCCTGAACTGAACAGTGCTAAAATTTTCATTCCCCTGACACTAATGAAGTTAACACAACATTATTTTCCATCATTTTCAATGAAATTGATTTAATTAAAGGGTAGAGGCCAAATGACAGAAAATATAGCCAATGCAGCTGTTACAGCTGCAACTAAGTACTAGAATTAACCAGAAAATTATTTCCAAACTACTTGAAGAAGGTGTCTTTGGCTCTTGCAAATAGCAGCAATATTGTTACCCCCTGTTATAAGCACTTACTGTTGGATGGAGATGAGACAAGTGGGACCCAGTAACAAGTTGATGAACTTTGAATTTTTTGGCATGAAATTGAAATGGATATCAAATCACTTAACCAAACAAACAACTACGTAGGCCCCGCACCCGCCCGCGTCTCTATCTATATCAATATTTTTGTCACGTATAAAAAACTATAATTTAAGTTTATGATCTTTTTAGTTTGTGTCTATATCCATCTCAGCCAAATTCATAATGACTAGCAATTAGGTTGGGATATTAACTAACCCCAATTTGGCGTGACATGATCATTCCCATCGTGAAAAGGCATCTATTGACTACTAAGCGAGCGTGGTTTTGGTTTGCTTTTCTATCCGTATTGGAAATCCAGATTCTTCTTGCACATCCATCATTAACCCGTACCCCTCACATCTATCTCTGGGACAATAACTGTAATGTAGGTGTCCAAAAAATAATACAAGATCTAATACAAATCAAATGATAAAAATTGTCCGTACATGAATTATACTTACTGTATATCTTGGCAGCTCTTTCGCTTCTTCTTTTTCTTCCCTTTTCCCGATTACTTTCTAAAAGCTTGGACTGCTTAGTTGCTATATATAGCTTCTATATATAGTAAAGAAAATGTTAGTAGTTACATGAGAGAAATTAAATGCTAATTCTTGACACTTTCTTGTTTTGATATTTTCTTTGATTTTGGGTAAAATCTCATGCTGACCTTATTAATTAAGAGTCATGAGTTTAGATGAAGAGAGTCAGTACAGACTTTCACCAATAATGAAGAATATTGAAAAGAAACAGTGAAATAGTCTATTTCTAACATTCTTCAATTACAAATTCTAGGTTTACAGAAAACAAATAAATCAAGATATATATAATCAAAATGTTAAAAAGTACACAAGTATCTAAAATAATATACGTGTCTAACATCTTATCTTATTTCCTATAAACTCAGTAGCTTTTGTTTGGATTTATTTAGACAGGGGGCGAAAGGTTTAACTTTATTACAAAAATTCCATTACATACCACATAAAAAGGGGATAAAAAAATAAAAATATAACTAATTTGAGAAAAAAATGTAACTACGTAGGTACCACCTAAAAACGGGGATTAAAAAATTAAAGAGGGAGGAGGGGGATTAAAACTCTCAAATAAGATGACTCTGCTTTATGTAAGTTGTGCCTCAGATGCTCAAAAAAAGACATTTCTAATTCAGTTTTTGTGAGCATGTGGAAATTGATTGAATTGAATACATTACATGATCTTCCCAACCACCCTTTAGCAGCCACTCGACCATGTACATTTGTATGGTAAGACCTAATATGCTGCACATAATGTGGCAATGTGGCGCAAGATAAGACTATTAATTACAAATACTATCATAATAAAACCTATAATTATATTCAATAATTATAGATTGGTATTAAAAAATGTATAAATTATCTGTAAACGATTAAGAAATTTCATGATAAACTAATAAGAAAATTATTAGGTATAAATCTTACTATTTGAGACTTTTTCTTTCTTTTTGTTACTAAGCTTTATTAATGTTTAGGAGTGGACTAACGGCTCTGGTGGGGTTTAGGAAATCTTCTTTAAGGGGCTCAATTCCTTTTCAAAATTTATGAGAAAATATCTTTAGGTGAACTAGGCTTAATGGACCATATATTTTAACCTTTTTGGCAATATTGGTCTTTGTTGCTTTTAGTTATGAACTGTGATGTCATAGTTGGAGACTTCTTTGTCACTTGGGTTCGGCTGCTTAATTAGAGCATTGGTGGAGCGTTTAAGTTACCGAAGATGCGGAGTTTTCAGTTTACAGTTATATGGACTCAATTATAAGCTTTAAATAATTGATTGGGTGACGGTATTTATTTTTTTTTACAGAAAAAAAATTCCGTAGAAGGGTGAGATTTCTTTTTATACACAAGCTCAAATTATCTGAATTTTATTTGATGCAAAACGTGGTTTTTTACGTTATTGACCTTGCATAGTTGATTACGGTACAGTACACCATGAATAAAGTCCCAAGGCACTGTCGTTGTCTTGGTTTACAAGTGATCCTTCCTGTATTTAGTCAGAGAAATAGATGATGATAAGGGACTTTATTTTATTCCCTTTATATTATCTAGCTATCTATTGACGAGTAGAAAATATGTTTTATATCAAAAATGCCGAAATCTGGTTTAAGATTGGTTTGTCTTGTATTCATCTTCCGCCTCATCATAAAATCCATAACATAATCCTACCTTTTACTTTGTCTGTTTCACAACTGAAACCACTGCTGTTGGTGGTCCAATTCTTCTTGCTTCTTCCCTTCTCCGCTTCTATCTCATAGGTGTCTCTCTCTACCTATGTGAATGCTGCTAACAGAGCTTTGGATAATTTGGGCTCAATTTCTGGTTAGCTAGCTGCAGTTGGAATTGTCTACTCAAGAATATCCAGTTCATTAGGTATTCTTTTTCCTAAATTCTTCTCTTTCACTTTTTGAGGGCAATTTTTTATATATATTTTTAACCTTTAAAGGATAACAAAATTTTGTTCTTTTTCTTCGGTCTATGGTCTTTGTCTTTCTTTGTTGAAGTGGGGTTATTTCATTTTAGATATTGGTTGTATTTGACAGTCTAATTTTATCAATTCAGTTCTGGTATGAGTTTGTTGAGAAACTTGAAACACGCCCCCCCCCCCCCCCCCCCCCCAAAAAAGTTTTGTCTCAATGTGTAGTATGGAATTTGGACATTGGGGAAGAAAACTGCTGTACAAGTCTGACTGATACCTTAATTCTCAAAAATCTCATTGAGCTATTTCATATTCTCTATATTTTCTTTTTCTCAAGCAATAGTTTAAATCCTGTCCTGAATTATTTCATCTCTGCTTATCCACAAAGATGATGATGATGGTCAACTGATTGCTCAAATAAGGTCATTACCTTTTCATTTCTTAAATAGTAGTCTGGATAGATCTCAGTTTAGAGTTGGTTATTTATTGTAATTGGGGATGCATGTTTTCCCTGAATGTTTTTGGTGTCACATGGTTAATTGTTTTTTGTTCTTTCAAAAATCCTGTCAATCTACTCATTCTTTCAAATTACTAATTGAAGATCATTCATGTGATTCTGCTGTATAGCTAGACATGACTGTGTTGAAATTGGATATTGAGAGTTTATATTCATATTTTGAGGTTTACTATTCGAAGTAGTCTTTTTCCCCTGTCCTTGCACCAAGAATGGCACCACTTACTAATAGGTCAGGTTTGTGCCAAGCAGATGCATTACCTTTGAAGGAAGCCCTTCAGTTTCGACCATGACAACTGATCCATCTCTTTCTGCTGGAATTCATACTAAAGAAGTTCTCTTTGAGGTGACTTTCTGAAACCAGCATTCCTTGATATTATGCTCTAGGTTTGGAAAAAGTATTTTAGTTGATATCCTTAACTTTCAACTTTGTGGCATGTGCAGATTGGGAATTCTGAAAAGCAATTGTGGGCATTGATCCATTCTAAAGGCCTTCTGCACTCGGATGCTCAAGACTTGTACCGCAAGATCCGGTCTAGTTATGAGAAAATAATCCTGAATAATTGCATGCATTCAGAACTTCAGGATGTTGAATACTCTTTGTGGAAGCTTCACTATAAGCATATCGATGAATTTCGCAAAATAATAAAGAAAAGCTCTGGCGATGTAGAGAGCAAAAAATCAGGAAGGCCACAAACTGGTATTGTGCAGAGAACCAATGACAACCATTTTAAGTCATTTAAGTTGTTTTTGTCTGAAGCTTCTGAATTTTACCAAAATCTGATTGTAAAACTCAGAAAACATTATGGAGTTCCAGAAGAGGCATTGTTTTATAAAAAGGGTTGGATCTCTACTTCTGTTGAACCAGATGTCATGGTGAAATGCCAATATTTATGTCATCGCTGCTTAGTTTGTATGGGGGATCTTGCCAGGTACAAAGAACAATGTGAAAACCCTGAGATTCAAAATCATAATTGGTCAGTTGCTGCCACCCATTACTTGGAAGCAACAAGAATTTGGCCAAATAGTGGGAACCCCCAAAATCAGGTAGATGTCTCTAATCTGTTGCATAAGAGAAACTTTTATCCTCTACTTATTTTTTCATATGACAGTATCCTTATTCATTTGCAGTTGGCTGTACTGGCAACATATATCGGTGATGAATTTCTTGCTCTATACCACTGTGTACGAAGTTTAGCAGTTAAGGAACCTTTTCCTGATGCCTGGAACAATCTTATCTTGTTGTTTGAAAAGGTAATATGATATTGAGGTTCTTTAATAAACTTACATTGTATTCTATCCCTATGTTTAATGCTTCTAAGCTTCTGTTATTACCACCTCCTCAAGTGCCTCTTATGATCTTGCAGAACAGGTCATCTTCTCTGCAACATGTTTCTGGCGAAGTCTTCTTTGATTTCTTTAAACCTTCTGAAAGAATCGGTGAAGAGACGAAGGCGCAACTGAAAGATGATTGGTCAAACTGCATTAAATTTGAAGGCGAAAGTAATCAGTTTTCCGACAAAAAGTTATGGTCTCTTGTGGTCAGAATGATAAGCTTACTCTTCATAACATCAAGGTATATTTTGAAATACTGATGCCAAAGTTCTAATTACACTGTGACTATTGTTGCATGTATGTAATTTATAAATGGCCAACCCTGCCTACTGGGATAAGGCTTGGTTGTTGTATGTAATTTATAAATGAATGAGAGAAAATAAAAGAAAAGTGCATTCTGGATGCTCTTCTGAATTATGAGCTGGCTTAGAGGTTTAAATAAGAATCTGATTCTTGGCCTGTCTTTTCTGAAACCCTAATGGACAGTTAAACAGCAGAGATAAACAAATTTTGCAGTTGAGTTTGAGAGGGGAAAAAACCCTAATTCATGTTTCTGAAGAGTTTAACGATAGGATGGCATTAACATATATCATTGTTCAATATATTATTTGTCATTTGTTTTGGGTGAAGTAAGATTTCCACATACCACTAGGTCTAGGATGCATTTTACACTGCATTCTTTATAATAATTTTGTTTACTTGTAGAAAGACTTCTAACAATGTCTATACAGTTTTAGGTCATCTATATATATCCCAATGTCTAAGCATATATTATCTGCAGGAAGTTGAAAGAAGAGAAAGTTCGCTGTTAACAATAAGTTATATTGAGGATAAAACATAAATATCAAATTATTGGATATGGTATATTTGTTCAAGGTAGCAACACCATATGCCAGTGAACCCTACTTTGTTAGTTTATGCCATACTGTGCTGGACCAAATTGTTTGACACAAAAAATCCTCATATAATGTAGATTAATAAGTTGTTTGAGTTACTAATATATGTGTTCTGCTGGCCTTTGCCCCATATCTCCTGGAGCAGTTTCGAGGAATTCTCTATTACATTGGCATCTACTATTGGAGAGTTGGATAAAATGATGAAGCTGGAAGACATAGAACTAAGGACCATGTTGGAGTCCTATACTCAAATGGATTTAGCCAGAAGAGGCCCTTTCCGAGCCATACAAGCAGTTTCTATTCTCATATTTTCCCTAAAGAATCTAATGGATAAACTTGAAAAAAATGAATCAGAAGACAAAAATGATAGGCAGTTGATGCAGCTAGCATTCGCTGCTGCGTTCATCTTCATGGGATGTTTCATTGAAAGATGCCTAAAGGCTAGTTCTTTGTATTGTTGCCCCTTGTTTCCTTCTGTGCTTGTTTTTGTCGAGTGGTATTCAAGCGTGCTTGATGCAACTGAAGTACATACAACTGATCGAAAGAGTAGAAGAGCCATTTCTTACTTTTTTGATGTGTTTGTTGAACTTCTAAATAAACTAAATGACAATAGAAAGGAAACCAAAAGGCTTCTTGATGGGACCCCTCTATGGGAGGATTATGAGTTGAGGGGATTTGTACCTATATCTTGTTCACATTTTTCATTAGATTTCTGTGGGAATTGGGAACACATAGACAATTTTGAAAGTGGAATGGAATTACGTGCCGAGCGCATCAGAGAAGCAGCAATGAAGATTGCTAGCAGATCAAAGCATTTGCAGAGGTGGATTACATGTGATGAATTAGGAAGAAGATTTTATGTGGCTAGATCAGATGAAAATCATGGAAAGAAAAAAGCAGAAAATATGCAGTCCAATGACAATAATACAAGAGGGGAAGTGCCTACTCAGCAAACTAACAAAGACAGGGGGGAACATGACAAAAGGATGACAGAGGACAACCCAAGTAGCTCCAACACCAATGGAAAATCTTTTGTGGTGGAAGAAGAAGAAGTTATTCTCTTCAGGCCTCTCACAAGGTATAATTCAGCACCATCTTACCCCTCTAACTCTAGTTATGAGCAGATATCACCAAAAGACAGTGATGACCAAAGCTTGCCATCCGATGATTGTTTGCGCCGTGCTACATCTCTGCTTATGGCACAAAACCCAACTCAAACTCAAAGTGATCCATGGGAATTCCAGGGAAGCATTTCGAATTTCAGGAGTGACAAATCTCTTAAACAGCAAGAACCTTCAACAAAGGAATCAAATGCGCACACTTTTTCAGAAGCCCCTATCTCTGCTGGCCCTCCCTCGCTCAATGCTTGGGTCCTTGATAAAGAAAGCTTGAACAACAATAGAAAAAATGGGACAATGGGTCTTATGGAGCACAGGTTGCAGCCCATTGATGAAATAGCTTCTTCATCTTTGGCCGGTCTATCCATCAATATAAATGAGAATTCAGTCATCAGTTCAGTGAATGAATCTTCACACTTCAGTTCCTCTTCTGCCACATATTCTGTTCCAGTACCTTCTGCTCCTTTGTTGCCTGATAATGCTGCCTGGTTTACTGATGTACAATCTAGTTCATCTGCTCCAAAATTTCCAGAAAACTCATCACCAGTAAGTGGTTACTCGGATTGGAGTTCTACTTATGGACCACCAGGATATGATCCTAGATTTCCGGTTTCTTTCGGTGGGTACCCTCCACCTGGCCTATTGACTTCTTCAGAATGGCTGCGTTGGTACAGAGAGAATTACAAACCTGAGAGGGCCAACAATTATATGCAGCCTACTTATTTGAATACTCCTGGTCCTGGAAATCATGAAAACTTCCTCTATCATGATACTTACAACAGGTTTGGTCAACTTGATAGATGGGGCAATCCTTTGCCTTCTAACCAGTACACATATATGGAGTCCCCAGGGCCCCCACCATTCCAGCCAGGTTTTCTTGGTGCAGGTGAACACAAAGCTAGTGTCTTCAACAATTTTCAAAGACCAAGCCCTTATGGGTGTGGTGCTGTGACAGAACTGAGAAATGAACCACAGTCTCTTCTGGAGTGCCTGAAGGAGAAGGAATGGCGACTCCAGCGAGATCCCAACCTCAGAGGGCCTACATTCACTGGAAAATAGAACTCCTCATCTTGAAACTTTTGTTTCACAGATCATTCCATTATTGTACACCTTGGTGAGCACTTATGTTGCATAAGAAGCATCAAACAGTATTAATGTATGCACATATGCATATAGATGTATCATTCATTTCCTGAATGAATTGAGGAATTCTAAAGAAAGTGGATGAATTGAGATAGCCTCCATTCAGCAGCCACTGGTCTAGGATATGTAAAATATGTAGAGTTTAAATTATTAGAAGAGGAAATTCTCATCCCCAGAAGTGGGTACATGATTCGTGGAAACAAAACAAGCATACTTGCCATGGTTGGTGAATGGTGATATACTATGAGTGAGATTACATGTGGTGAGATAAAAAGTGCAAGGGAATTATATGATGCCAGATTTATGCGTGAGTTGAATGTATTATATCCAAAAATTACTGCTTAGGACGGCCAGGTAAAAAAGTTCGTACTATTGTTTTGGAAGTAAAAAAAATTAAGTAGAAGAATAAAATGGACATGAGAACAAAGATTACAATTTTAATTTTTAATGGATAAACACAATGTATTATTGGAGTGTGAAACAACGGTTCCTATCCTATGGTTCCCAACATGTGGCCCATAAAGAAACACTAGCCAGTAATAATAGAGATAAAATATAATATATAAATTAATTTTTTTAAATAATTTATTTGTTAAAAGTTTATTTTATTGGTGACAAGAATAGATTAGAATGAAAAAAATAATAGATATTTGGATTTTTAAAAAAATAAATAAAACTAATTTAATTGATAAACATTTTTAATGGTAATTTAAAAATATCTTATTGTTGTTGGGGTAGCCTTTGGAGTGATATAAGGTTCTTAAAATTGATCGGGTCATGTGAAACTTCCAAACATTCTTATCAAATATTGTGGCCATATATTTATTGCCATAGGAAAGGGCATTTAGTGATTCTACTAGTTATAACAGCAGGTGCTGCTGGTAATTACGGACATTAAAAGGAACTATAGCATTGTTGGGGGGGAACATTTATTTCATAAATTTGGTAAATGGAACATGTGTGTGCCACTTGATTGTCTTCATTGCTCTTGTACCATCATGTTTGATATTTTGAATTCATATAAAGCATTTGGCTGAATTTTCATTCCCTTTCCATAAATATATAGTTATGTATAGGCACGTGTTTATGGTTAATATAGGTGATGTTGATGGTCTCTGTTATTGATTGCTCTTAATGTTATATTGTTATTTCTGGTCATGTGAGTAATTTACTAGCTCTGGCTTTGTCGCACGAACTGGCCTAGTGTCTACTACCTTATATGCGCGAAGTGCTAAATGATCTTCTAAAGAGAGATCCAGAAAGAGCAAATAACTATTTCCTTGCGAATATTACAAAAGAAAACACAGTATACGTTGAGATTGGAAGCTGAAAATGTTTACGAGAATAAGTTCTGATGAATTGAATTCCTTCTTCCATAGTGAATGGATTAACAACCAAATCTTCAAAGACCTCATGACTCATTCACGAGGAACATACTGGCTGGAGATTAACCCTTTGTTGTTAATTACTCTTGGAATCCTTCTTCTCCTTGTGTTTCTCTCTCTTTGGTTTGACGAAACAGAAACATGAGCAGCAGGGGAACTGCAACAAGAACTTCATTTCTTTCACGATCTGTTGTTGTTGTGGCCTCATTGAAGGATATGATTTATATACAGAGCTATGGCCTCAATGACAATAATGTCTTGTAATAATTATTTCATTTTTTCTATTCCCATATCTTTGATGCTAATCTTTTGTGTCCTGCAAATAAGGAGATGCCTAACGTCTTCCTTTTTTCTTTTCCTTGCGCGCTGGATGCGCCTTATTCTCCCTGCAAGTCTTTTTACTCAATAAAATAAAAATTGGGGCAGCTTTTAGATGTTTTTCCGCGTGCAGGAAGATTGTGTTCATTGGGACGGGTCGAAGGGGATGTTTGCGAACTCGATTGGATAATGACTTAATATGAAATTATAGGTTTTTTATTCTATTATTTAATTGACTTGGTTCTATTTTTTTATTGGTTTTAATTTAAATTTAAAAAATATATGTATATATAATTAATACTAATAACAAGTAAAACTCAATTAAATTTATATTTATGAAAAGGAATTTATGTAATTTTTAAATATTTCCACGCATATATATACACACATTTTTAAACTCACTTGAACACATTTTGGGTAAATTCTATTATTTCTTCTCAGGTATGTTTAAATAATACACTATTTTTTTGAATAAATTATCTCCCTTAATTATTCAAATACATAGAAAATCTTTATTAATTTGGGATTGATTATTTTTTGAAATGGGAGTTGGTTTATGTGCAATACACACTTTTATTGAAATCAAGTTTTAAAAACGTATTTATTTCGATTTTGCAAGGGATCTTCCTTTAAAATTGTTATGAAAATACATACTTTTTACACTTAAATCTTAAATTATTTCTTTAGAATTAACTTGCCATTTTATATTATCTTAAATAAGGAAATGAAAATGGTTTGTGTAACATTTTTTGAAATTTGACCTCTTAGTCTATCACCGTTTAATGGTCTTACATTAATAATTTGTTTTGCATCTTGAAGGAAAATTACAGGACCATTTTATTTGTAGAAATTAATACTATAATTATCCTAAAAAAAATTAATACTATAATTAGATGGCCGTTTTGTAGTAGTACCCACAAGGGGACAAAAACAGGTAAGATCATTATTCATAAGTGAGTCTAGTCATGAATCTGTACATATCCAAACCGTATCATAATCATCATCCGCCTTCACAGAACATGTGTTTGCTGCCATTTTGGGACAATTTACTAAGCAAAATCAAAGACATATATGCAACAAACATACGTTTTATTGTATCTTATCTTTTTCTCTACTTTTTATTCTTTTTTCCACTCATGAAATTTCGTAGAAACTTTACAAACTTCATCTCAACGTTGGATTTTTTATAATAAAAACACGTAAATCCTGCCATAAAACAATTTATAAGTTTAAATTTTTTTTTGACTGCGAAATAAGTTTAAATATAAAATTAATAGAACACGAACATTGTCATTGAATAATGAAAAATGTGAAATCATGATAATATTTTTTTCCATTTTTTCATAAACTAATATTATACTATGCATGTTATAATTTTTCTAAGGAAAAGAAAAAGAAAAAACTATATCTGAATCCAATCCAAACCGCAAGACACTCACACACACAGCCCTCGACCCGAGTCTATCGTTTTCAGTGTTGGTTCCTCGAGGGAATAGGGTGGTGGGACCCACATTGTTTTGGTGTGTACAGCGACAGTGGAGTAACGCTTCACACCATCATACTCAGTTACTCACACACGCACACTCACACACTGTCTCAACCTTTAAAACCGATTTTTGTTTGTTTCTTCCTATCTCTTTTCTTTTTGCATGGCACTGTCACTTGCCGCTTACCTCATTCTTCCTTCTCTTTCTCTGCCTTTCTTCCTTCAACACAAACTCAGTCGTTTTTATTCTCTGCTCTCTCTCTCGCTCTGTCTCTCGATAACTCCATTCCCTTCCCTTTATTTTCCCTTCATTTTTGTTCCTTCCGAGGAACCGAACCGAATCGCAAAGTACTGTAGAGATAGATAGCTCAGGCGATTGACGATCGTCGTAATGGGCTCTTCCAATGATAGCTGGGACTGGGACGCTGATAAAATGTGAGTTCAATCTTTTTTTTTTCTTTCTTTTTTCTCTTCCCTTTTTTTGTGTTTGATTTTTGATTTTGTGTTTTTTAGGCTTCGATTATATTTGCACGATTACATGATTAAAAGGGGAATGCATGAAGCTGCTGAGATTTTCAAGAACGAAGCCCAAGTTTCTAACAATCCCGTTGGTATGTCATATCGCTCGTATCAATCTCCTCTTCCTACTCCTACCATTGTTTTCATATATACATAAACACACATATATATAAACGTTTGCTCTTTCGATTTTCCTATGTTGTTCATACTAAAATCGTTAAGACACAGTTGGAGTGTGTTTTTGGCGGCATCGCTATTCATTCGGATCAAAATGAAAAGCTTCTTAATAATCGGGTTCACTCAATTGGTACTACCGCTAGTGTCCAAACTGCACCGACTAGCTCTTTGAGTTTGATTCTTCATTGTTAAGTTATTTGAAATTAAAAAAAAAAAAAAAATAAGCTTGTGTGATTAGGTCGTGAGGAGGTGGTGATATATCTACTGGATGCAGGGCACTTTTTTTGTGGGGGTACATTGCAGTGATTGATGGGCTTGCCCCCAGACTATTACAACTTTGCATAATGAATTTGATTTTTCATGTGCTTTCAGTTCAATTATTAATATTATTCTAAATCTTGCTGGAATTTGATTGATTTAGTAGTATTGATGTACTCAGCTCAATTAGTGTTCTAAATATCTTGTTGGAAATTGATTGAGTACAGACATGAAATTTTTGGGTTCAGTGCTTGATTCTCCAGATGGATTCCTGCATGAATGGTGGTCTATTTTCTATGAGGTATTTGCCTCTAGGCAAGGAATGCATCAGGAGACTGGACCAGAGTCCTTTAGTAAGATGGTAATTAACTAAATGATAAATGTGGTGTTATATTTTGTGTTTTCTGATGTTTCATCATAGTCATTAGTCATGTAAATTTATCAATTTTCAGGTCCCAAAGATGGCAGATACTGCAAGAAATAGTGCCCCTTTTAGAACCCCTCAAATACCAATCAATGAGCAGAGACCTCAACAATTTCAAGCCAGCTCCAGCTTTAACAACATGATGGCACAACCAACCGCTTGTTTAATACCTTCGACACTGTACAATAAAAAGCACCTTGGATATTTGGCCGAAAATGTTGAACCAAGTTTTTTTGATCTTATCAAAGCAAGTAACCAGGAGTTCTTCTCAGGGACTAGTTCAAAGTAATGTACAGATGCGACTTTTTAATTTGAATTAATGTATATCTTGAGATTTTTGTTTTCACCCTCATGCATTTCCTTATTCATCTCAAACCCATAAGCGAGTATGCAGTGTCACGTTTCTCTATGACACGAAACAGTTTACAAATGGTTCTTTTGATCTATAGTGACACTACAGCTGTGCTACCTCATCATTCATAGACATTGCCTTGTTTCACTTATGTGTGTGTGTGTGTATGTGTGTGTGTGTGTGTTTGTGTGTGTGTGTGTGTATAAGTTTAAAATGTTAATTAGCCGCGCTGAATAAATAAAAAAATCTGTTAGATTGAAGGGAGTACATTCTTGATTGCTGTTACATTTTAAATTGGTTTTACTTAGTGTGATGAAACACCCTTCACTGTTTCTCTTTACATACTATTCTCTTGTTTTGTCAGTCATCCACCGCAAGATGTGGGCAAGCAGGTCCAGAAGCAAGTCTTTAAGGTATGGTCCAGTTCACCAGCATATAACAATGAGAATCGCAAACTCGGTGCATGGCGTAACAGATTTATTTTATTTAAATTTTCAGGAAAGTGGAATTGGTATGCGAGTGGGGAGGAATGTACCAAGGGACCCTCTGGATGTAATACAAAAATCATTGCTACCTTTAGATGGACCTCATGAAACAAGTATGTCTTGAACCTATTTTCCCTGTTCCCCATCTAGATTGAAATTAAAAAATTCATATTTACTTTTATATGAAAAGATTTTTTTTCCTAAGAAGATTAGTGCATGCTATGTTATGTTTTGAGATCTTAATGGTTATTTTTCTTTGCAGGAAACAATGGAGCTCTCAATCTAGTGCCATTAAATGGATGGCCACTAAACGTAGGTGATGGAGTATGCTTGTGGAATCTTTTGAGAAAAAAGTTCCATTTTTATTCAGTTTTTCTATAAACTTCCATTGAAGTGAATATGAAAGTTTGTTGTTGATATTATATTTTTATCTTTCTTATTGACTGGAAATTAACCAAGATTTTCTGGGTCTGCAGAACCAGGTACTAACTGCACTTTTGCAAACACCAAATTATCGACAGCAGTGTCAAGTGTTGAGAACACAAAATCAGGAGGCAGTCCTTACTCAAGCACTTGCATGTACTCCTAATAGTCAGACTTTCACAGCTCCTGGAAACTCTACAAAATGCAACAGTCAAAATCCGAAGATTTCCAGGACTGAACCAAGTAATAAGGATAGGGAGGTTTGTCTATTCCTGTCCCATCAGTTGATATTCCAGAAGACATTTGTTCCAATTGGGATGTCGGAGAAGCTTTAATTCTGATAATAGTAAGGGTAAATCTTGTAACAAAATGAAGTATCATACAAGGAAAACATAGTTCACAATCTTTTATCTTTGATAGTAAAGATTGGTTGTTAATTTTGAACTCATAGGGTTCAGAAGTCTAAACACGAGGGAAAGTCAAAATGAAGTATTAACAGACAAGGGGAGAAGACAATAAAATTTCTCCCTGAAATATAGTTGGATGTAAGATTTCTCGCAGACACTTTCAAGAGTACTGACCAAAACTAAGAATGCATTCAGGATGGCAACTCTATACCAAAGAAAATTGAAGTACCTGAACATGACTGCTAGTTTGTTTTACTTCTTACCTGTTAAATAATTTAAGCTCACGAAAGTTAGAAAGGGAAGAAGAAAAGGACCAGTGTAATTGTGTAATGGTTTTTTATTCGGACATCATGATTTTCATGATGATCCTTTGTATTTGACTTAATGAATGTCGTATGGTTTTCGTTCCCTTTTCTTAAAATAAGCTCTTCTTTGTAATTATTAACTGAATCAAGCTAGTGATGAATGTTTCCATCCCATTCTAGCTTATACATACTGTTGGTGAAAATTATCTAAAATATTTCATATGAATCTATTTTCCAGTTTATTGTATTGTCTTCGGTACAAACTAATTTCATGATGACACAGATGATGGGCCAAATTATTAGAACTGGAGAACCTCAATGCAAGCAGGATCAGCAAATGCAGATGCAGTCCCGAAATGTAGAGGTTGGTATTCAACATCTAAAATTCCAAATTATTGCACTTTACCTTATTGGCGACAGAAACTGGTTATTGTGCGTATATTTCTGAAATGTATTTATACCTATTCACAATCAGAAGAGCGGAAAGAGAAAAACAACAGCATCTGTAAGACCTGGAGAAATGGTCTGGGTAGGTTGTCATAAATTTTAAAAGAAAATCCTGGATATCTTCTCAGTCCTAAGAGTTTGTTTAAAGCCATTACCATTATTGATAATTTATTTATTTATTTTGTTGTTTCGTCAATTGGATTCCCTATCTTCTAATCTTTGTTCTTTCTATTCCATGGAATACCAACGATAGGACTGTGTGGATGCAGCAGATGGAAAACCATTGGATGAAAATGTTGAGTCTTTCCTGTCTATGGAAAATGAACATGCTGATCATAGAATTGTGCCTTTCAGCAATCTGAAACGTATTTCAACAACAAACAGTAGAAATGAAAATAAAGGTAAAATATTCATGAATGTATGCTAAGAATACTCTGTCTTAATTGCAATCTGTGCAGCGTGCATTAAACCAGTGATCAAAATTTAGAATTGATTTTTAGATGCACCAGATTTGAGGCCATAGCAATTTTTTTAGCTTAATATAACTTTAAAATTTTCTAATCATGAATCTCGTGGCATAGTTCCAGAGGAATTAATGTAGTTAGAGCGCCATAAAACCTTTTTGCAGGACTGAAATCAACTATCATAGTTTGTTAGTATGATGATACAAAAACTTTTTTATAACATATCACAAACCTACTAGTTGCATATGCAAATTCTTTTTAACAAACATTCTCTGTTATAATTTTTTTCAAGCTTGGAGCCTCTTAGGATGTCATATAACTAAGGTTGACATTAATCTAATACTAGATTGTTCTGTGACCTTATATCTCTTTTTCTTCTTGAGATTATAAATACTTTCCAACACAAGGATTTCCTACCATTTGATAGGTTTTTCATTCGAAGAGGTTGGATGCCTTCACTCAAGCAAAAGCAAGGTTTTGACCAGCCATTTTTCATCGGATGGAAAAGTTTTGGCAAGTGCTGGACATGAGAAGAAGGTGGTTTGATCCGATCAATTTTCAAACTTGGTTTAGTTTACTCCTTCTTAGTCATTGCCTGGGTGTTTTCCTTCTGTTATGAACTTATTATAGTTTGTGATGACAGGTTTTCATTTGGAACATGGAAACTTTTGATTGTATTACTACTGCAGAAACACATTCACTTCTCATTACAGATGTTCGGTTTAGACCAGGTTCAACTATATTTGCAACATCTTCCTTTGATAGATCTGTAAGACTATGGGATGCAACCAGAGTAAGCTGTTTCTTGTCACATTCTTCTTGTCTTGGTTATCTTTATGTATATTCATAACATCCAATTGTTTAGAATATGGATTATTTCCATCTTCCCTTCACTTTTACCTTTTCTTTCCTGTTTACGCGTTCATCCACCTTCTTCTTCCTTTGTATTTTGAGGCCACTTTTAGTGGTAGACTATTTACTTTGTGTTTTTTTTTTTCTTTCCTGGTAGCCAACCAGATCATTGTTCAAACTTACTGGGCATGCCGAACAAGTAATGTCACTGGACTTCCACCCAAGAAAGGTGGACCTTCTTTGCTCGTGTGATAGCAATGATGTAATTCGTTTGTGGAATGTCAATCAATGTGCTTGCGTGCATGTCACTAAGGTCAGTTTTATGCCCACCTTTTGCTTTTGGGACGATAATACTTACAGTATGTTCGTGTTGATGTTCATGTCATGATCAATGCTAAATCAAGGTGTATTTATTTGTCCTAGAAGTGTATAGTGAATATTTTCATCAATAAATGATCTTAATTCTTCACACTTAACATCCTTTATTGTTTTGATAGGATTAAATCTCTAACTTCCATGTTTTCAAGATATTCAAAAGCATGCAGCTGGGCTGCATACATTATTAGAACACTGATGTTGTTAGCTAGATGTGATGTACTCCTTCACCAAGCTTAGACACTTACTATGAAAACAGGAAGCTGATTAATGCTAATAATGTGTTGCAGGGAGGCAGTAAACAAGTCAGATTCCAGCCTCTTTATGGGAAGTTTCTAGCCACTGCTACTGGAAATAATATCAAAATAGTTGATGTTGAGACTGATAGCCTTCTGTGCCATCTAAAGGTAACTTAAAAGATTAACTCATGCCTATAATGTATCATGGCTCCTACTTTGCACTTCAATTCATTAGTTGAAAGTTTAGTCTTTGCAACGTATATCATGACTGAACTTCATTTCTTTACAGGGACATGTTAAAGATGTTCTTTCCATTTGTTGGGATAGAAGTGGAAACTATGTTGCCTCTGTCAGTGAAGATAGTGCACGTGTCTGGTCAGACGGAAAATGCATCAGTGAATTGCATTCAAACGGGAACAAGTTTCAGTCGTGCATATTTCATCCGGCATATCTTAACCTCTTAATTATTGGTGGCTATCAGGTAACCCCTTCATCCATTATGTGTTTCATATTTTTGCTGACGGTCATGTTACAATTTGATTGTTATGTTAACATACTATTTAGTGTTAGGTTAGAAACTGAAACAAAATTGTCAATATTTTGCAGTCCCTGGAATTATGGAGTCCAACCGAGAGCAGCAAAACATGGGCCGTTCCTGCGCACAAGGGGTTAATTGCTGGACTAGCAGATTCACCCCAGGATGAATTGATAGCCTCGGCTAGCCATGATCGCTGCGTGAAACTATGGAAATAAAGATTTGAATGCATAATTCTGTGTCGAGGGGTTAACCTTTGGAGGATTTTGTATTTCCTTTCCGGGTACATTTTTTGGGATTGACTAAATAATCTATAGGTTAAGGCACAAGATTACATCAATTTTATAGAGAACATAATACACAATATCTATATGTATACAGGATGCTGCAGATTGAGGCGATCTAATATAATGCACAAATGTTAGGAACTTCCGTGACCGTGTTTTTGTTTTCCATTTGGGAAAGTGGAAATATCATGAAACTGCATTACTGCAGCATCTACATATATGCATGTTTTCCAATTCGGCACAACGGTTTGCTTCCCTATAGACATGGGAAACCGTTGCAAACCAATCATACACATATACGCATGAGTTTATTCAATAATTAATTAATTATATATATATAAGATATTTAAGAATTTGTATGAAATAAATAATTGTTATTGTATATTTATTATTTGAGAAATTGAGTAGCAGACACACATGAATAATAAAAATTTATTCTCGATGTAAATAATGTACTTCATTTCTGTGTGCATTTGAGAGATAGAGTCATAATCAAATACTGACATAAGCAATAAACTTTTATATATATATATATTGTTTTCAACATGTTCTTTCTCGAATAATATGAAACAGTAATAATATAAAATTAATATTCAAAATATATATAAGTCTATAGGTCTCTAAGAAACTATAAAGTACATGACAAATCTTGAAACCAAGAATCATTTTGATCTAGTAATAATATAAGATTAAAATGTTGGTGTTAATATTTGATATCCTCGTTCCCGTATGACTTCCTTGTTGTCCTCAATTAGACGAAATAGCTAAGTATAACTGAGTATTTTTCTTCTTCTAAGTTGTAGTTAAGGTTCGCTCGAAGGAGCTACCAAAAAATAAAGTTCACTCAAAGTATACTCAACTTGAGTAAGAGCTAGAAATATATGGATCGGATTTTTTGCACGATCTTTGCCAACAGGGGATGGCATCCCACAGTGAATATATGCTCATAATATTTTAAGATACACCACCGGATCGAAGGAGTGGAAAACATCAATTTGACATTCTTCTGATTTAAGGTGTGCAAAAGATTTGGCTAGTAAGCTCCATGATAGAGTTCCCACAAGGCGTGAAGATAAGCTCTTAATCCCAAACTAAGATGTATCTTATTTGAAAAATATATAAACATTACATATTGATGTAATGTTTGGAGTGTGGGTAAAGAATATTCATGATGTTTGGAATGTGAGTAAAAAAGATTTTAGGTTCTCTATTTTGGAAAGCCAATAATATTCAACACTTTGAAATTTCCACAATGATGTCCCATTGAGTTTGCTTGGTTCCATACTTGAGGATATAAGCACCGCATCAATCGAACCTACACCAATGAAATACTTGAGATTTGATATCAGCTTGATCGATGTTAGTGTTTCAAGTCTATATATCTGCAAGATTGTGTGTGAATGCGCATACACCTGAGATCGAATATGATATGCTTAATGATTTGTGAACCAAAAATTGACATGAGTAACAATAAAGGTGGGCTCAAAAGGTAAAAATGCTAAAGTCATATTGTAGGATACATAGAGTATAAAACCTACCAACATGTCAAAAATTCTTGATCTTGGAATTCCAAGGAACTTGCAAACAGGGAAGAATATTAATCTCATCTTCATTACAATTGGAACACATATGGCATTCACTCATAAGACTTCTTGGACCTTGTGATGGGGATCGTCTGAATGGAGAAGCATACATCATTTATGAAAAAGAAAAAGAAAACTTACTGGGTGTTTGGATGGATGAGTACTGAAGAACCTCTTGGACATCTTGGCATTTATATAGATGAAAAGGGGGTTGTTTAGCTGTAAGCAACTTGAGAGTCTCAGTTATAAAAACTTTTTTCACATGAACTTTGTCGCCATCCTTTGAAAAATTTGTACTCTCTAACGTTAAACTCGGGGAACCAAGTCACGTTCTTTACTCACTTCTTCTCGAGAATTGACTTGGTGATATCACAACACCGTTAGATAGGTTGATACAAATTATTTTATTTTATTTAAAAAAATAGAAATAGTGTGTCACATGATAAAATACTTGTTGATGGTAGTCGGTCGTTGTCGGCGTGTACAAAAAATTTGTTCACGTAAACTTTGTCGTCATCCTTTGAAAAATTTGTACTGTCTAACATTAAACTCAGGGAACCAAGTCATGTTCTCTACTCGTTTCTTCACGAGAATTGAGTTGGTGATATCACAACACCGTCAGATGGGTCGGTAACAAATTTTAGTTTTTTTGTCAACAAAGGAAGTAACAGATTGCAATTGTAGGCTTTCAACACAGAACAACAAGTACCAACCCAATCCAAAAAAAAGTGCAATGTGACCCAAAAATTTATGAACAGTATTCAAACACAGTGGGATAGACACTTCCAGTATTTATTATTCAGGCTTAAATATGTTTTTAGTCCTTCATATTTGGCTTAAGTTCGTTTTTAGTCCCTCAAATACCAAGAATATTATTTTAGTCCCTAATCTTTTGAAAATCAGTCACTTTTGGTCCCTCACATGATTATTTTAGTCCCTAATATTTTAAAAATGTGTCACAATTAGTCCCTCAAATTTCATGAAAAATGACCAAAAGTGACTGATTTTCAAAAGAATAGGCACTAAAATAATATTCTTGATATTTGAGGGACTAAAAACGAATTTAGGCCAAACATGACGGATCAAAAATATATTTAAGCCTATTATTTATTATTATTATTGCAGTTGTAAATCACAAGAACGCAACAAACTGGCATCAGAAGCAAATAGAGTGGTTCTTATTAGCTTTGTACGGGGCATGTCTTCCCTAATCAAAAAATTTCTGTATATACAAAAAACAATTGGCATCAGAAACAGGCTTTTTTTGGTCGAACATCTGAAACAGGCTTAGCTGGGTGGATATGGGCTTGTTGGGCCCAATATTTTAACGAGGAAAACAATTTAAAAAACACTACCTCGCCGGTTATTCGAAAACCCTAATTTCTATTATCTTTGAGCTCAGTCGCCGCGACGCAAGCGCAGACACAGAGATCCAAGTCGACTTTTGAAAATGAAGGTTTTGCTCTGAAACCCTAAATTTCCCACACGATGGTTTGATTTCTTGCCTTTTGCGACTGAATGAATATGCGCCTATCTATTTTTTGCAGTTCAACATTGCGAATCCCACCACTGGATGCCAGAAGAAGCTGGAAATCGATGACGATCAGAAGCTGTAATCTCTTCACCTCTTTAATTTTTGCACTTGCTTGTGTTCATACGACGCGTTTTCCTGTTCTGTTATGACATCATGTTGTTAATTGCAGTCGAGCATTCTGGGACAAGAGGATCTCACAGGAGGTTAATGGTGATGCTTTGGGTGAGGTATGGTCTTTAGATTTGAATCCTTCAAATAGTTCAGTGTCTCCTGATAAAAAATTTGAGGAACTTTGATGATTGACCTATTTTCTCATTTACGGTTTCTGCTACCAACAGGAATTCAGAGGCTATGTCTTCAAGATCACTGGAGGTTGTGACAAGCAAGGATTTCCAATGAAGCAGGGAGTGTTGACCCCTGGTCGTGTTCGCCTCTTGCTCCACCGAGGTAGGACTGTTCTTGAAGCCTTTTCTGTATTTATTGATTGTAAAGAGGTTATAATTAGTTGACTACATTTGCTGTGAGCTGCACAACAGTTCTATTGTTCTGCATTTGGATGTGGCCTTGAATATATAGTGTAAATGAATAGTCCTCTTTGTTTTACTACTTGTGCTGTCTTATTCTTTTTTCAAGCAATGTCACATATATTTGTTTCTGGAGTGGTTTTGTATTTGTCTCTTTATAGTATAGTATGATAGAGAGGATTCTCTTTGCCAACCCTTGTTCCAGGCTTACTTTTTTGAGTTTCATTCCATTGCTTGCATGAGCAGGAACTCCTTGTTTCCGCGGTTATGGAAGGCGCAATGGAGAGCGTAGGAGGAAGTCTGTTCGTGGGTGCATTGTCAGCCCAGACCTCTCTGTTCTGAACTTGGTTATTGTGAAGAAGGGTGAAAACGATTTGCCAGGACTGACAGATGTTGAAAAGCCAAGGATGAGGGGTCCAAAGAGAGCTTCCAAGATCCGTAAGCTGTTCAATCTGTCTAAGGAGGATGATGTCAGGAAGTATGTCAACACATACCGCAGGACATTCACAACTAAAAATGGTAAAGTTTCTTCTCCATTGTTTCTCACTGTTCCATTTAGCTTCGTCCCGCATTAAGAAGAGTGGGCTGAGGGAAGATAAAATTTCGGTAATGAAAACTAGTCCAGTGTAACCTACTCATTACTTGGATTCTTTTGCTGCCTATTTCTGTTTTGGGATTTATCAAATTCATTTGTTTGTACGTGACTCCATTAACAGATCTAATCTGGTTGATGAAAATTGCTGTAAAAAATAAAACCGTTTTGACTTATTTTGTCCACATCTTATAAAAAACGTCCAATTCAACTATCAATTATATACTAATACAGCTCTTTGGGTGTGTGTGTGTGTGTGTTTGTGGAATAAGATGTTACTTTGATAAAAATGTGTTTTTGCCATCAACATTCCCTGAAAAACCTAAAGAAGCTAACTTCTCTCTCACTCAAATTCGAAACCTATTCATGTCATTGTTTGAATTGGGGGATGGAGTACCCGTTTTAATAGGAGAATATTTTTGGACATAATTTATGGATATATAATTTGTGATGGTTTCTAGTCCGACTAACACGTGTTTGGTTGCAGGGAAAAAGGTTAGCAAGGCTCCAAAGATACAGCGACTGGTCACTCCCCTGACACTTCAAAGAAAGCGGGCAAGGATTGCAGATAAGAAGAAAAGGATTGCCAAAGCAAAATCTGAGGCAGCAGAGTACCAAAAACTTCTTGCCTCCAGGTTGAAGGAGCAGAGGGAACGCCGCAGCGAGAGTTTGGCTAAGAGGAGATCCAAGATATCCAGTGTTGCTAAGCAAGGTGCCTCAGCATAGTCTGTTTTCAGACGGATGAAGTTTTATACTTCGCCCTAGGTTTTGATAGTCTTATTTCATGGTGTCAGTGTTATGATATTTTGCAATTCAATACCGTTGTTTTCTTGATACACTATTTTTCATGTTGTGTTCAACAGTTTACTAGAATTTAAGTTTTGCCTTGATGGATTTCGCGGCCTTTTAATATATAGTTGGTATTTATGGACCGGCATTTTGTCCCCCCAAACTACATTAACTCACATAGGTTCATAGCTTTATGAAGACATGAAAAGTGTAAAATCAGTAGAAGGGGACAATCATATTGGCCCCTCGCAGACTTGGTGCGTGTTTGATTTGTGGTAGACGTCTTGTTGCTGTGGCGTATAAGCGTGCCGTGTTGGATGCCTACCTTGGATGTGGGATCATGGGTGTTTGATAAACAGGTTTTTCCTGACCTACTATTTTGATTTGCCCAATTTCGTGATTCTAGTCGTTTAAATCAAATTAATTAAATTGATTTAAATTAATTAATATAATTTGGATAATTAATTCATTTTTAATATGAATTAAATCAATTGTAATTAGTTCATTTCTCAAGTTCATTTTATTTTTAAAATTTTTGAATTTTAAATTTTAATACTAAAAAAGTTTTTTTTTATTGTCATCTGTTTATTGTGTTTATCTATTGTTATTAATAGATAAACTACTTAACTTTATTAGGTAAGGTGATTAATGTATTTTTTTACTTGAAAAATACTAGTACTCTTGTCTTTTTTATAAGAAACATGACAATGTTATGTGGACCAAGGAAACACATTAAAATGAGTAATTGTAATTAATAATGCTATAATTTAAAATTTATTTTCAAAATACTCTTTGTATTAGATGACTGAATGTGGCATACACAATTAATGACAACTTGTTTGGAACTCATAATAAATAAGTGTAAAAATGGAATTAATATTGTTAAATAATGTTTTATTTTTTATAAAAAAACAAAAAAAATATACATTTTTATTTCTTATAAAAATGACTGAAGTTAGTATTAATGCCAGAAATCAATTGAGTAAATAAGATATTTAGTTTGCAACGATATGAATTTAAAATCTTATATGAAAAAAGATATATGGGATGTTTAAAATTTAATAAAAAAAATAGTTACATACTTGTGTAGATTTATATGAATAAAACAATCTTGGGTCAATTGTTTTGAATGTATGGATAGGGGTTCGAATCCCATCCCATTTTTCTATAATTTTTACCCATTTAATACAAATTTACACTATAGGTTGGGATAGTCAATCCGTAAATTCTACTATAAATTTTCTTGAGATTAATAATTGACTTTGAACTTACATGGGATCGGTCCTTATCCTAATCTAAACTTTTTTTGTCCAAAAAAAATTGTTTTAAATGTATATCTCATAAATAAATTGTCCATTACAAGAGTGTTTTTTTTTTATGAATAAAAATATTAAGAGCAATTTAGTATCTGCGGTGTGTTTGAATAAGCAATTTAATTAAGAGTTTATTTGATAAACAATTTTTGAATGATAAAATAAATTTATTTTAAAGTGAATTCAAATAAATCCCGTGGAATTCATAGTTAGAATGAATTCTTCTAAAAATGGAATTGAAATATCTCAATCTCAATTAAATATACTGATCACTGTAGATTAAATTTCAATGAACAGAATATCAACTTGATTATTCAATTCCTCAAAAAAGAACTTGATTATTCTATGACTTGGTTTCGGGAAACAACAAAATCGCCTCAAATGCATATTAACAGGTACTTTAACAACATTTTTGTTGGGTCAAGAATGAAAACAGTGGGGTTCCCATGCCATGGCCAAGAAAAGAAAAGAGAGATCGGAATTGGATTACATGAGTCAACAAGGTTATCCACTTTTATCAACCTTACTCCAAAAAAACAAGGTTATCCACTAACCAGCAGAAACGAGCACTTCTACCCAGCAATGAAGCAAGCACGTGGCAAAATGCCGAGCAAACGTGGCAAGCTGAAGTGCACGTGGCAGGCCACCCTCAATCTCTAACATGCATTCCTCGGAGTTAAAACTGTGACAAACCGCTCAATCTTTAAATTAAACCGATCAAATTCCATCCATCCCCGACGAAGAGAAGACAATAACAAACACAACACACAGTGATCACCAAACTCGGAGAAATTAAGAAAAAATGGCAGCCATGTTCATAACCAGAAACGCCCTCTTGATCCGCTTCTCAAAGTCACTCCCTCACATCCCTTCCCTCTCCCTTCTTCACAAACCCTCCAGGCTCGCCTTCACCGCCTCTGCTTCCGACCATTCAGACGTAATTAATTAACAACTCCATCATCACAAACACATTATTAGAGTTCAACTTGAACACTTGATTTTCTTAATTACTATTTTTTTGATCTGTTTTTCAGTGGAGAAATGCATCAGCAGCAGAAGGATCGAGGGGTTCAGCAGACTGGACCTATGATTCCACCACAAAGGCAAGAATCGACGCCGATGAAATGGGGGAGAGAGCGAAGGAAACGATGAGCGAAGGCGTGGATGAGGCGAAAGACTACGCACACGACGCAAAGGAGAAGACAAAGGACTTTGCGGGGTCGGTGGCTGACAGGGCCAAAGAAGGAACAAACAGGGCAGCGGAGAAAGCAGAGAGTGCAAGCGAGAGGGCGAAAGAGTATGCTTATGACACGAAGGACAGAGCGAAGGATGCTGCGGGAACTGTGGCGGACAAGACAAGGGAAGGGGCTGAGAGGACGGCGGAGAAGACCGACGAGGTTGCGGGGTCGGCGAAGGATGCCCTGAAGAGTGCAGGGGAGAAGGCCAAACAGACTGCGCAGGGGGCGTGGGAGACGGCGAAGGATGCGACGCAGAAGGTGAAGGAGACGGTTGTTGGGAAGGATGATGAGGATGACGATGATGATCGTGATGGTACTGGTGGTTTTGCCGCTACCAATGATGCGGATGTTTTGGAGTTGAAGAGAAGAGCTGGGAAGGGTTATGGTACTGAGAGTAGTAAGGGTTATTAGAAAGTGATGAACTTTGAAGGAGGCTTTTTTTAATTCGTACTACTATATATTCTCTGTTTCTCGTGTATGTATGTTTCCTAACTTTCATCATATGCAAATAAGTTTGGGAGACATTAATCAATTATGTGATGTTAAGCTTGGACACATTACTCATAATAGGTGGGCTAATTAATTACTAGCTTAATAGGGTATATATGGGTATGAGAATGGGTGATTATCTACATAACTTGATGGGATGGGTGCAAGTGTGGCACTGGTACTTTTTTTTTTGACAACAAAGGTATTCATTTATTCAAAAAGGTAAAATACATCGAAAATAATACAGATTCAACATCGCTAAAAACCAAAAGGATAAATTTGTGAACAAAATCACAGTACCCAAGTTAATAGCAAAATGCTTACAAAGCAAAGTACGGCAAAATGCCTACAAAATTAACAAAATTATAAGGGTCGGAATACCAATGTCTCTAAATCTGTAATGTTGGCGCCCAAATCATAAATGGATCTGTATTAAATCGAAGCATAACAACCAAGATGAACCAAATGAACACCGCACCAAGACGGGAAAGCAAACGAACGAACACTGCAGCACGCAGATGACGAAAACACAAAAAAAATACTAGATTTATGTGAAATAACCACTTATTTAGATAAAGACAGATGAAAAAGGTGTAGAGGGGTGATTCTAAATCAAAAAATGACTCAGAACCATCCCTCCAGTGAATGAGGAAGAAAAGGGAACGGTTAGAGAGAAGGCATCTCTTAACCAAGAGTGTCAACGCTAGGTTTATTACAATCTTTAGGGGGTTGTGGCACTGGTATTTAGTACGAAATATATATAAAAATTTGGCACGATTCAATTGAAACCACGATTAGCTAAAATATTTATGGGATATATCACTCTTAATACAAGATCTGTCATTTGAACATATGGGTTCTATAGAGCATTAGTTCACTGACTAGAGTTGCATAGGGTACTTGCCTCTCATAAACCAAACCATGCATTTCGTAATTAAGTTTGTAACGTTTTATGTAATGTTTGTTATGTATTATTAAACATCTTTTACTAGACACGTGGAGGATATGCTGGGGAAAGTTTTTTGGTTACCTGGGATAAACTAGTATTAGTATTTTAATTGAATTTTAGTTGTATTTTTCATCAATGTGTTTTTTAAATTTATTGATTATGATTATCGATTTTTTCATAGTTAAAGTGTGGGTCATAATAGGTACGGGTATATGAGTAGTTAGATATGCGGAGGGTAAAGATACAGAGATTAAAGTTGTTATCCGGGCCAAGTTCTATAAGACAGTGATTAAAGAATTGGGTCGTCAATAACACCATACAATTTTGTCTTCGGAATTAGGTCTTGTGAGCACTGATTAAAGAATTGGGTCTTTGGAATTTATTAATTTAGAAGGTATATTTTCATGACAAAAAAAGGTATATTTTGAAAAAAAATTACTTTGATTTCTTAATTAATTTTTTAAAACACTTAATAACATTTGACTTGAGAATTTTATGGGGAAAAAGTAAATTAAATCAATGCCTAAACACCTTTGGGCGGGTATTTTAAATTTTGATAAAACAGATTTTAAAAAATAGAGTTTAAAGAAATTTATTTATATTTGGGACTTATGCTTAAAAAAAAGCTTGGAAGAATTAATTTTTTTAGATGACAAAACAAATTTACTATAAAGTAAATATAAATCAATCCTGTGGATTTCAGAATTCTTCCAAAAAAAAAAAAAGAATCAGAAATTTTCAACCTCGATTAAATATACTCACCAGACTAAATTTCAATGAATAGAATATAACTTGATTGGGAGCTGGTTTGTAATTATGAACTACTTGTATCTCTGTCCTGCTCCAATTTTGTTTTATTTAAAAAAAAACGAATGACTTAAATGATTTATAATTTTAAATTAAGATAATATATATATATATATATACCAATTGAGGTTGATGTGAGTGCTTAAGGCGTTTCGTCCCTTAACTAAGGTCTCGGATTCGAGCTACTACTTCATTGTACTGCTATTATATGTTCAAATATCTTCGTGTACTTTTGGGGAAATAACGCGTTAAATTCATGTAAAGTTTTTGTGTAAAAATTGAATCTATGAATAACCCAATTCAATTATAACAAAATTTGTCACAATATATATACTACTAGCACATATGACCCGTGCAACGCACGGGCTAGATAATTTTTTTTCTACGTGAATGAGAAATGAATAAGATATTTTCATATGAAGTAATAATTAGAATCACATTAACCTTAATAATAAAGAAATTATTGCATAATTAATAATTAATAAAGAGAAACACAATGTATTTTGGACACAATGTACTCCCTCCGTCCCATAAATATAGATACTTTTGTGCAAAATAAAAATTAAATTTTCTTAGATTAAGAAAGTATATAATAAATTAGTTGGTGATAAAATAAAAAATAATAAAAATGTATTTATATTAAAATTATCATAAAGTAAAATAGAAAATTAATTAAATTATAAATATAGATACTTTTATGCAAAATAAAAATTAATTTTTCTTAGATTAAGAAAGTATTTAATAAATTAGTTGGTGAAAAAATAAAAATGTATTTATATTAAAATTTTCATAAAGTAAAATAGAAAAGTATTTTAATTATATTATACAGTTTAATTCTTTAAGAGATTCACATGTCGATGAGATTTTACGTAAAATATTTGACACAATGATATAGTTTCAGGTAAAATTTTTATCACGCATATTATATTTTACTTTTAATTGTTACATTAATCAATTTACAGATATTAATTTATAAAAACACCAAATTTTCTCAAAAAAATAAAATGATCAATAAATTAGTTAGATGGTAATATAAAAATAAATAAAGAAATATCTATTCTCATTTTTTGTATTTTATTCATACTTTTTATTTTATCAATTTATTTTTAGACATTAATGGGAGAAAATTCAATTTTATTTGGACAAAAGAAAATATTTAATGAATTTATTAGGTAAAAATGCTAAATGAAAAAGAAATAATGAAAAAGAATATTCAATACTAGTGTCGCCTTTAGAGTATAGACCTAGGTATCATCATGCGATTCATGTCTGTCCATTTTTTTACGCGTATCACATTCTCACTTCCTCAGCAACCTCAACCTCAAGAAAGGAATCAATTAATCAACTAATGTGTTTAATTTACATATTTATTTTCATTTCAAAATATTCATTGCATGCCTAACAAAACTGAAAATAGAATAACCAAACCAAAAAACAGTAAGGAATCAATTAATGTGTTTAATCTACATTCTATTTTTTATTTCTAAATATTCATTGTATGTCTAATAAAATCAATAAAGGAAATCAATCAATTAATATTTAATTGATTGTGATTCTTCAAAATACTCATTGTAAGCCTAACAAAATTGATAAAACAAATGAATCAATTAATGTGTTTAATTGCGTGTGATTTTAATTGCACAATTTTCTTTCTAATTTAAGCAAACCATTCTAATGTTCCATTCTTCTATTGCCGTTTTTCTTTCATGTTTCTCTTTGTAATTTTTCATTTCCATTTTCAGCATATATTCCTCGCTTATGACATAGACATCATTTTAAATTTCACATTCTATGTTTCTATAAATTAATTTTTTTTCTTTTTTAATTTGCTTGTTATAATGTTGTTATATTTGATTTACTATTACAAATAATTTTCTTGTTACACAATTACAAATTAAAAACATACAATTTATGTCAAACTAAATTTACTAAAATAGAAACATTGAACGGAAAATTTAAATAATTTATATGTATTTGTAATTAAAACAACTAATAAAGTATTGCACATATTTTTCAAAATAAACATAGTAATATATAAAAATTATTATTATTATTGTTATCCCGTACATAATTTTTTGAAAAATATTAAAAAATAAATAACTAAATTTTTGTGATCTATGATGCTTCTTCTTATTTGATAAAGAAGAATAATGTATATGCAAAAAACAAAAAATATTAATTACAAAAGAAAATAGAAAATAAAAAAACTTAATAGCGCAAAACATAGAAACATTAATTCTAAAAAAAGTCTATAACTAAAAATGATTAATATAAAATATACTCGCCTTACAGGAGAAGTTTGGCTTGACGAATATATAGAAGAGTAACGATGGTTTCCGAATTTGTCAAAAAAAACGATGGTTTTCGAAAAAATAAAAAAAACACAACAACATCAAGGAAATGAATAAATACTAAAAATTAATAAGTAAAAATGATTATTAGTAAAATAGAAAAAAATAGCAATAATTATGAACTCACCTTAAATGAGAAAGTGTTGATGAACATAGGAATGACAATAATACAAATGATAAAATAAAGTGAACAAATAAAAAACATCAATACATGTATATATATATTAAGATCTAAGATTAAAAATACAAAATAGATTTAAAATTAAAAATACAAAAAATGAAACGTATAAATGATTAAGCATGAAAAAGAAAACATAAACTAACCTTTAATCGAAAGTTTCAAGAGTGATAATCACCACAATGAAGGAGAATAATGAAGAAGAACATGTATATAAAATGAATGAAGAAGAACAAAAGAAGGAGAAGATAGAAAAATCACATGAGTATCCGTGAAAGAAGAATTGAAGAGATCACAAAAGTCTGCCGATGGAAAATTGGAGAAGTTGAATAAAATCTTAGAAAATAAATAGGTAAAAAGATAAGTATAAAAATATTCTCTAAAAATAAACCAATAAAAAGAGGAATGAAATGATTCTTATGAAATCTTTAGAGATCATTTTGAAATTGAAAAGAAACAAGTCTTTATTATAAGAATCAATTTAAATACAATTGATAATCAATAAATATTTTCAAATCAAATCAATTCAATGGAGCCTTGGAATACTCCCAGAGTGACACGTGTAAAAGTCTTCTTTGAAATGGTTTGTCTTTATATATATTATAGATTACTTTGAGGTATATACACCAGATATATTTTTAATTAACAATAAAAAATATTTTTCACTAAAACACAAAATTGTACTCAGACAAATTCCTCGTGTGTTACGGGTTCAAACACTAGTAGAAATAAGAGAAAAATAAATGATACATATAATAAATGAGCAGTGTAATAAATATAAAGAGATGGAAAAAAAAAGAATAAATGTGTTAAATGGATATCAAAAGTGGTTAGATAATCAAAAAACATATCTGAACAAAAAAAAAATATCTCAAATGTATCGAAATAATTAATAATTAATATCAATTTAGATATTTTTGTTAATATAGGAATAAAAAGGGGAGTAAATTTATTTCACGTCGGCACAGAAACAGACACTCTCTCTACCCAGCCCAGCCTGAAGCACGTAGCAAATTGCCGACCTAAGTCAAACTGTGGCAATCTAAAGTGCACGTGGCAACCCATCTCTAATTTATAATTTCTAACATGCAGTCCTCGTAAAACTGTGACCAATCGTTCAGCCTTTAAATAACCGGATCAAATTCCATCCCCCAAATAGAGAAACACTGCACACACACAGTGAACCAAACTCGGAGAAATTAAGAAATGGCAGCCACGTTCACAACCAGAAGCGCCCCATTGATCCGCTTCTCAAAGTCACTCCCTCACACCCCCTCCCTTCACAAACCTTCAAGGCTCGCCTTCAACTCCTCTGCTTCCAATTCCAACCACTCAAACGTAATTAACAAGTTCATCATCGCCGACACATTACTCTCACTTTTTATTGATCATCAGCAAAATAAACATTTATCAATAATGAATAAACTATCTCAAATACAAATGACAGCAAAAAAAAAATACATTTATTAATAGACAGTATTTACCCCCCCCCCCCCCCCCCCCCGAATGACTGAATATGTCAAATAAAAAAGACAAAACCAATGAAAAATAAATCCCCTGTACGTGACAAAACCAGTAAACAGCATGTATGTGATGAAATTGTGATTGTGATTCCTGCAAGCTCTGCCGCATCTTCTCCACATTACTCACAAATTTTATTTTTTTTCATGATCATTAGGCCTCAATTCAACATTTGATTTTCTTAACTAGTTTTTTATTTTTTATTTTTCTGTTTCTCAGTGGAGAAATGCATCAGCAGCAGCAAAAGGATCGAGAGGTTCAGCGGTTAGGGCGTATGATTCCACACAGGCAAGACAGGACGCAGAAAAAATCGGGGAGAGCGCGAAAGAAACGTTGAGCAAAGGCGTGGATGACGTGAAAGACTTCTCACAGGACGCAAAGGCGAAGACAGAGGACCTTGCGGGGTCGGTGGCTGATAAAACCAAAGAAGGAACAAAAAGGGTGGCGGAGACAGCGGAGAGCGTGAACGAGAGTGCGAAAAAGTATGCTTATGAGACGAAGGACAAAGCCGAGGAAGCAGCGGGTTCTGTTGCCGACAAGACCAACGAGGTTGCTGGGTCGGTGAAGGATGCGCTGGAGGATGCAGGGGAGAAGGCCAAGCAGAGTGCGGAAGGGGCGTGGGAGACGGCGAAAGACGCCACGCAGAACGTCAAGGAGACGGTGGTTGGGAAGGATGAATGAATGATGATTGACGGAGTTGAGGATATTAGAAGTGAACTTAGAAAGGAGGCTTTTTAATTCGTACTACTATTCTCTGTTTCTGGTGTATGTATGCGTTTCCCAACTTTCATTCATGCAGATTATAAGTTTGGGAGATATTAATTAAATATGTGACCCCATTAATTATTATCCCTCTTGAATAAATAAGAAGCTGATGTTTATGTTATGCACTCCCTTAAGTTGATGTATCAAAACTTTAAAAATTCTATGCATTGAGTTAACCACATATTAATGAAAATGATAATGATAATGATCTTATGATAAGCCTACCATGATTTGCATGGTGAAAATTGTTGGCTTCAATTTATTACTCTACTTGGTGCGAGTTGGTGACTGAGTTATCTGAATTACATTTTCCTTTCTACCCTCACTTGTAGTGACAAATTGGGTGCGCTAAAAGCATAAATATATGGGAAACAATATATGCATAATTTGTTGTCTCTTGTTTATATGAATTTTGCAATATATTAACATAAGAACAGGGTAAGATTAAGATATGCTTCTTTTATATATGTTTTTACAGATTAACAATATTCAAAATATAAAATTGTAAGATGGAGTAAAGTACATGATGGATTTTGAAACGAAGAACTCACTTTGATTGAGTAAAAATATAAAACTAAATCGCTGGTGTGTTAATATTGGAAAATCCTAATTCCAATATATGAGAACCAGTCAATGATGTTGACTACAATTGAGTTTCTTTTTTTTTCTAAGTTGTAGTTGAGGTTTGCTGAGAGTATATTCATGATGAGAAGAAACTAATCAGCTAAAAATCATTAAGATGGAACCAACAGGGATGGCATCCTATCCCACGATGAACACATGCATAATCTTGTGATACACCCGCAGAAGAGAGGAAGCCAGTAAGCTCCATGGCAGAGTTCGCACAGGCCGTGAAGATAAGCTCTCAATCCCAAAGAAAAATGTATCTTATTTGAAAAATATATAAACATTACATATTGATGTAATGTTTGGAGTGTGAGTAAATAGTACTCATAATGTTTGGAATGTGAGTAAAAAATATTTATGCTTTCCGTTTTGGAAAGCCAAAAATGTCCAACACTTTGAAATTTCCATAATGACGTCCCATTGAGTTTGTTTGGTTCCATAAGTGAGGATATAAGCATCGCATCAATCGATCCTGCACCAATGAAATACTTGAAATTTAAGATCAACTTGGTCGATGTTAGTGGTACAAGTTAATATATCTACAAGATCGTGTACGAATGGGTATGCACTTGAGATCAAGTGTGATTTGCATATTGATTAATGAACCAAACATTGACATGAGCAATAGAATTATGTTGCGTATATATATGCTATGTTCATGCTCAAATAGCAATAAAAGTGTACTAAAATAGAGGCCTCATTGTAGGGTATAGAGAGTATAAAACTTACCAGCATATAAAAAAATATTGGTCTTGGCATTTGGAGGAACCATATCCGGAAGTGAATGAATATCATCTTCATTACAATTGGACCCAAATTGCATTCACTCATCAAGACTTGGAACACTTCTAGGTAATGGGAAAAGAAAGTCGTACACCATCCATGAAAAAAGAAGAAAACTTAATTGATGTTTGGATTGGTGAATATTGAAGAACCTCTTGGACATCTTGGCATTTATAGAGATGAAAAGGGAGTTGATTAGCTGCAAGCAACTAAAGAGTCTCAATTACAAAAACATCTCGCACATGAACTTTATTGTCATCCTTTGAAAAAAGTGTACTCTCTAACGTAAACTCGAAGAACAAAATCACGTTCTATGGTTGCTTCTTCACGAGGATTGAGCTGGCAATGTCTCAACACCGTTAGATGGGTTGGTATAGATTATTTTATTTTATTTTTAAAAAAACAAGTGGTGCTTGAAGCCTTGAACCAAGTCACGTTCTCTTCTCGCTTCTTCACGAGAACTGAGTTGGCAATGTCTAAACCCCGTTAGATGGGTTAGTACATATTGTTTTATTTTTTAAAAATACAAGTAGTACTTGAACCAAGTCACGTTTCTTTGCTCACTTCTTCACGAGGATTGAATTGTTAATGTCTCAGCACTGTTAGATGGGTTGGTATAGATTATTATTTTTCAAAAAAAAAAGTAGCATTCGAACTAAGTCACGTTCTTTACTTATTTCTTCACGAGGATCAAGTTGGTAATGTCTCAGCATCGTTGGATGGGTTGATATGGATTATTTTATTTTAGATTTTTAAAATACAAGTAGTACTTCACATGATAAAACACATGATGATAGATGTGGCATCTTATCATTGATAAAAGAAAATACACTAGAAATGTGATTTTTAAGTTAGGCTTTAATATTAATTTGGTCTCTGTAATATAGGAGGTTTTTTATTTACGTCCCCATAAAAAGTCAAAGTCACGTTTCTTTGCTCACTTCTTCACGAGGATTGAATTGTTAACGTCTCAGCACTGTTAGATGGGTTGGTATAGATTATTATTTTTCAAAAAAAAAAGAGTAGTGTTTGAACTAAGTCATGTTCTTTACTTATTTCTTCACGATGATCAAGCTGGTAATGTCTCAGCATCGTTGGATGGGTTGATATGGATTATTTTATTTTAGATTTTTAAAATACAAGTAGTACTTCACATGATAAAACACATGATGATATATGTGGCATCTTATCATTGATAAAAGAAAATACACTAGAAATGTGATTTTTAAGTTAGGCTTTAATATTAATTTGTTCCCTGTAATATAGGGAGTTTTTGATTTAGGTCCCTATAAAAAAAATCAAACTTTTTTCGTCCTCGTTTTATTTATTTTTTTAATTTAGTCCTCGTTTTTTTTTAATTTAGTCCCCCACTAGCGTTGACCGCTGATGTGGCACTGAGAGAACGAGAACGGTGGAGGAGGGGTGGTGGGGGAGAAGGAGGTGGGGGTGGGGGTGGTGGTGGAGGAAGGAAGTAGGGGTGGTGGAAGAGGAAGGAAGTAGGGGTGGTGGAGGTGGGGATGGGGGTGGTGGTGGAGAAGGGGGAGCAGGAGGTGGGGGTCGGGGTGGTGGAGAAGAAGATGGCACCAGCGTGGCACCAGCGTGGCTTACAGGTCACCTGACATATACTTATACAAATATTAGGTTTTGAACTTAGTCCCTGTAAAAAATACGTGTTTTGAATTTAGTCCCCGTAAAAAATAAGCGTTTTGAATTTAGTCAATCTTCTTCTCCACCACCCCCACCTCCTTCTCCCCCTTCTCCACCACCACCCCTATCCCCATCCCCATCCCCACCTCCACTACCCCTCTTCCACCACCCCCACCCCCACCTCCTTCTCCCCTACCACCCCTCCTCCACTGCCCCCACCTCAAGTAATACCACTCCACCATTTTTCTGTGCAAATAAATTCGAAATCTATGTTTACAGAAAGAAAACAGTGAAGCAGAGCAACAATAACAACAACAACAAAACACAGAGCAACAACAATCGCAGACCCAGATTGAAACATGTACAGGAAGCTAAGATTGTTCATCTTTTTTCTTTTCAGATCTGAAACTCATGTTGGGGCCTTGGGGTTTTGAAAATTTTTAATTTCGAAAATGGAGGTGGTCATGGTTTTCGAAACACACAATCCCATTTCGAAATTTTTTAATTTTCTTTCCCTATAATTCTTCTTGTGTGTTTCATGGGAGGAGAAGCTTGAAGGAGAGGGTGGGGGTGGTGGAAGTGGGGATGGGGTGGTGGTGGAGAAGGGGAGAAGGAGGTGGGGGGTGGGGGTGGTGAAGGGGAGAAGGAGGTGGGGGCGGTGGAGAAGGGGAGAGAAGGAGAGGGACTAAATTCAAAACACGTTTTTTTAGAGGGACTACTTTCAAAACTTAATATTTTTATAGGTATGTGTCAGATGACGTGTAAGCCACATAGGTGTCACGTAGGAATTTTAGAGGGGTCTCACAGTGCCACATCAGCGGTCAACTCCTCCAGGGACTAAAATAAAATAAAAAAGACCAAAAAAATTTAACTTTTTTTATAGGGACTAAATTCAAAATCTGAAATTTTACGAGGACTAAATTAATATTAAAGCCTTTAAGTTAAATAAATGTCATTCAATCCTAATGTGGGCCAATTACAATTTTTAATTAGGCTAAACCAAGTTACTATAAGTTAAAATTATTTGGAGTTAAACATAAATAGGGACTAAATACCTCCTCTCTTTTTGACAGCAAGAGACTAAATACCTCCTTACTATTGGACGGAAATAGAGTTTTTCTGTAATGGTCCCATCTTTAAATTAAACATACAATATCCCAAATTTATATTTATATTAGCTGATATATTATTTTTTCTTAAATTCATTCCTGATCAATCCAGGCTACAGAGCAGTAGAGGAACTTATGTGAATTTTAATACTGTAATTTTTTTTTTGGTCAAAGGAATTTTAATACTGTAATAAGTCGTTAATGATGAATAACTAGTTCACTACTTTTTTTTAACACTGCCGTTTGAATCGTGAGCCATATGCCAATATACATCCTTTTTTTTTTGTCAACATGCCAATAAATATCTCTTTTCTTTTTTGTTGGTCAACCTTTTCCCATGTTGTTCAAAAAACAAAAGTTATCTTTTGGACAAAAAAGACCATGTCTACATAGGCCCAATGAAAGTTCAGGAGTATATGTATAAAAATAAAAAGAAAATAGTTCAACTGGAGTATCACGGATTGGACTCACAAAAACTTGGATGATCTCTTGGGTCAAATTAGGACGTCATAGCCCGCAAACCCTGACATTTGAGGTGGTCATCATCACTGTTGACTTACTGATTTGGACCCAAAAAAAATATAATCAATAAAAATAAATAATTAAATCGATGAGCACTAAATTGCAATAAACCAAAGTTTTAATTTTATTTTTTGAAAAACCGAAGTTTTAAATTACTCTCTTATTTCAAAATAAGTGACATTTTAATATAAGAAAAAAATTTCATATCAAGTAACATTGAGTTTTCAAAAAAATATTAAGATTTTTATTTCAATTTTATCTATGAACTTTGAATAATGTTTAATAGTAAGTTTATAGAAATTGAGAAAAAGAATAAGAATAACTTAGTAAAATTGTTTTACTCATTAAATCATTCATTATTTTTTAATCTTTATTCAAAAATCTTAAATGTTATTTTTTTGACGTGTTAAATGTTATTTATTTTGAAATAAAGAGAGTAATTGATCATAATAATTTCGATGCCTCTCGATTAAATACTAAAAACTTGAATCACAGACTATAAATTATTAAGAATCTAATGTAACTTTTACTACCGAAAATTTAGTTGAAAAGAATAATTAATAATTACTATAGCTACATACTCGTATGGCTATCACTGTACGTTAATCATTTGTCATTATTTTCGTTGAGAAATTAAAGAACACAAATCTTTTTTTTTTGGTGGAATAAAGAACACAAATCTGTCTACAGGATATGGTAATTTGCCATCAAAATTCTTTTCTAATAATTAATAATTAATAATAAATTACATACGAGAGTATGTAAACTGGTTTTTTTTAGGGAAGTGTGTAGACTGAATAGAGAAGTGTAAATTAAAACATACTCCATTTTATAAGACTTTATTTCAAATTGTCTATTGTATTAATTATTTTTTTTACCAAAATATTCTTATTTATTTTACAATTTTTTAGTCAATAAATAATCAATATTATAAATTTATTTATGAGATAAACTCTTTCTATTTTATGAAAATTGGAAAAGTATGGAGGTGTATTAATTAAGTGGGTATTGGGAGTACTATTTTAAATATTTCAAGTAAAAATGATGATTTATTCTTTAGTTTTTGATCAAGAAATGATTTATTCTTTTATGAATATACTACGTCTCTTGCTCTCTCAACAAACAACAATGATACATGTACACTCACTTTTTCTTAACACCCATCCAACACCTATTTTTGTTTCTATCTCTTTTTTCCTATCACATCATTTATCTATCACATCTATCACTTATCTCTCTTTTATTTCTTTCTCTCTCTGAGTGTTAAATAGATATTGGATGTCTATGAATCATTTTTCCTCGACAAAACGGAACTGTGATCCATTATTTCCAATCCATCACCCTATATTGGAACAGTCCAACAGAACATAACCGAAGACTGGAATGGTGTGGTGGGCTGTAGGAGGCTACTAGGAGCAGTTGTAACCCCTCTCTAATCATCTTACGTCACCACTGTCTCCCTACATTGCATCGTCAAGGGACTCGGGGCACGTGCCGTAGTTGATCACAATCACATGCGTTATGCTTCACTTCGGTTTCCTTCGGATTAGAATTATCAGGACTCAAACATTTCTCAAACTTGGTTTGAAAATGGAAAGATAGTACTACCTCCTATCTCTATTATTAAAAAAATTGAGTTATTTTTTGTCTAAATTATAAGAGATATAAATTTATTATTAAATATTTTAATTGTTAAAATTTATTTTATATTTTTATTTTATTATGGAACCAATTTTCTATGCAAGTGGGTGTAACTATTTTAATCACTTAATAGCAATGATATTTTTGAAATAAAATTTAAATTAACTAACTCAACTATTTTTTATTGGTCTTGATGAATTAGTTAATTGTCTCTTATAATAGGGACTAGAGGTAGTATTATTTTTACTTTGAATGAAATTAGGATGTTTTTCAAATTAATGATAATCCAAACCTGTTCTTATTTAGTTTGGCATTGGAGAGCAATGAGGTGGATGTCATGGTGGAGAACTGTTCTTCTACAAGAACAAGTTCTTAAACTTAAAAAACATAAAGTGGAGGAAAAAGCATAAGTGTAGGTTAATTATGAGATTCATTAAAAGTAAATTAAGAACCCAAATTGAGTTTTATTATTGGAGTCAAAATTGATAGATGTTCTTAAATCCTACTTGGCACCTTTTAGACCCATTTAAAGAGAGTTAAAAATTCATTTTGGGTTCTACCATTGGAGATGCCATGAAAAATGGAGAATATATCTATATTTTTCAGAAGCATTTATAATTTTAATATTAAATAATATTTAAGAATAGATATTCATAATTTTACTATTTTTTAATAATATTTTGTAAAATATGAATTAATAAATTTAACTATTGACTCATAAGTTCTTATTAGGTATATTAACTATTAAATTAATTTATAAAATTTAAAATTAATTGATACCTCATCGAATAACTATAAACATTTTTTTAAAAGATAAAAGAAATTTTTTGAAATTTATTTTTATTTCTGATTTTTATAAACGGAAGTGCAAATAAATACTAATAGTTATAGAAGGACAATACCACATATCACACTATATAATATATTGTCTTAAAATATAAATTATATTAACACTTTTTATATAAAAATATAGAATAATAGTATAATTTTGAAAATAATAAGGTATGTATATAAGAGATTGATTTGGATCGGATTTGATCCATTTTCACTATGGGACTCGAAATCTGATCCAATAAAAAATTCAATTTTTTTAGTTTTCAATTTTTTACCTTTTGATTTATTCGATTCTCAATTATTAAGTTCAGTTACCGCGATTACACCGTACTTCCTCCGATCCTTTTTATAAAAAACAAAAGAAATTATTTTTATTGTTCTTTTTATAAGAAATAATGTCTTGTTTTTAATAATATTGATTATTCATTTTCAACTTTACCCTTACAACTACTTATTATAAGACCCACGAAATAAATATAAAAATATACTAATCACACAAAATGATACTTTTAAAAAATTATAACATCATTAGTTATAATTAATCTATTTTAATCAATACGAGCGTCAAACGAGGGCCAAAGGAGCAAGAAATGATGTCATAAAGACAAAATAAACATTAAGCATTTAAGAAAAAATATAAGACAAAATAAACAGTAAATCGTTATAGGCTATAGGCTATAGCTACGAGAAAAAAATTGAGATTTTCTCACATTTTCTTATACCTTTTTTATTCCTCTGTTTTCTCTCGAGAAAATCTTTGTCCCTGTGAAAATCATATAATTCTTATATTATTATTAATATTCGTCTTATTATTTTAATAATATAATATTAATCATGTCTTGTATGCTCGTATTTGAGATGACAGAGAAGACACTCCTAAAAAATTGAAAAAACAAATATTTTTATATTAATTAATTAAATTAAAAATTAATGGAAGACTGAAAAAATAGCAGTGGACAGTGGTGTGGCATGAAAGCTGATAGCGAGAGAGAGAGAGAGTAAAAAAAGCAGAGACGAAAAAGAAAGAGAGAGAAGGAGAATGAAGAAGCTCTGACATAGCCACCATTTTCATTCATTCACCAGTGCTATTGGCAACCCCAGCTTCTTAGGCTTGCCTCTTAATTCCGCCGCCTCAGGCTCTTACCTGTGGTCCTTCCTCTATTCTACAATCTTCCCCTGTACTCTTGTTTTTGTCTCGTATTTAGTTGTCACTTGTAAGTTGTAACTTTTTTCTGGGTCAACAGAAACTGAAACTGATAGAGGAATTAAAGATAGTTCCAGGTGTTGTTTGTTTTCATCCTTTCTTAATTTCCTTTCCTTAGAGGTGCCCTTCAAAAATCCGAGGTTCTTCCTCTCAGGGTTGGTGACAAAAATGGGAACCCCACCCCACCCCAATTCATTGTTTTTACCATAATACCATTACCCTTTAAGCTTATCTCTTGAGACCCAGATCGAGACCGTTCCCTTGTAGACTCTGTCCACGTTGTACATCAATCCAGAATCCAACTCAGTTTTTACCTTTCCTCATTCTCTCTTTCCTTTATGCTGAATAATAATAACTCAACCCATTGTAATTCAATGTAGAGAAAGATTGTGAGAATCCCAAACTGAGATTTTAAATGTGATATCATATTGAATATTGAATACTTACCAATTACAGACACAAGAGCTATAAATTTTTTGAAGAAAATTTGAAGATTTAAGATACCTTAGTTGTTCTCTTTTGTTCCTTTCTGTTTAATTTGTGGGTAGGTGGGAACTCATGCACAAGGTAATAAGGATCGCCGGTGGTTTTGAATATCATTGTAGATTCTCAGACACATTTTGCAGACACGTAGAACTAGCTTCCATATGCAGCCCCTCCAAATCAGATAGAAACCCCCCACACACACTTTTCAACCTGCATATGCTCCTCCAAGCCAAACCACTAGCTAGTTTCTCAGTATAAATACGAGACAAAATCCCCCTAAAATTTCATCATAGACTCAAAAGTACTCAAAAGCTTTCAGAGAAAGAACAAACCAGAGAGAGAGATGGAGCAAGGGGGAGATGGGAGAAGAGGTGGAGGAGAAGGAGGTGAGATGAATAAGCAACCTCGTGATCGGGGACAGAAGGAGATTATGCAAGTTGATCAGCCTGCACAGCCTCAGCAACCTCAGAAGTGTCCTCGCTGTGACTCTTACAACACAAAGTTCTGCTATTACAACAACTACAGCCTGTCACAGCCGCGTTACTTCTGCAAGACATGCAGAAGGTACTGGACTCAAGGTGGGACCTTGAGGAACGTTCCCGTTGGTGGTGGTTGCCGTAAGGGGAAGAGAGCCAAAAACTCTTCCTCCTCCTCCGTCTCCACCTCCTCTTCCTCCGAGAATCAGAACTCTTCTCTGCCACCACCACCACCACCACCGCAGCTGCAGCATACCCAGGCAAGGGCTATAGACCCTTCTTCTATCATCGTGGCTAATTCACCTTCACTCGCTCCCTTTTATCAAGGTGTTGGTGTTGGTGGGTTCTTGTCTTCTCTGGCATCGATGAATCAGCTGAACCCACCACCACACCCTTTTGATCATCAGTCTCTGAATATTGGGGGTGGTTCTTCTAATTTGGGTCTTCTTCATGGTTTCAATGTTGCTCCTTTTGGCTCACAACGCCAAATAGTTAATCGTCCATCGCAATTCTATCAAGTGGGTACAGCTGGCAGTGGAGGAAGGGATAATCAGGTGCTTTCTCTGTATAGTACCTCTTCAGAACAAGGTTTGATTCCATCCAGCATGGCTAATGCTAATACTAATGCTGCTGCTGCTACTCACCGTGATTGGCCTCAGGGCTTCATCAATAGTGCTGCTAGCAATAGGGCTTCTGATGATGCATCTTTGTGGAGTACTATCAACACCACTTCCATTGGTGCTGCTAACTCTGATAGGAATGGTGCTGCTGCTGCTGGTTCTGCTTCTGATTTGGTCCCAAATCAGTGGCCTCATCTGCCAAGGTTCGACCCTCCTTCTTGATTGCACCCTGAAAATCCAGAGATGGAAGGGCACAGCTAGCTCTGAGCAATTAATTTGTCTTGTTACCAGCTTCATCTGTTTCATGTCTTTATTATTATATGGTATCAGTAGAATACATAGGTTTATAGCAGGGTGTGTATTGATCTGGTTGATTGTGAAAACATTGGGCCGTAGAGAATATTGTTTTGTGGGGGCTTAAAGTAATTCCGTAGCATTTTTATTTTTACTTTTATGTCATAGACAAATTGCACAGAGAATTTCTGGGTTGGGTTAGGTTGTTGTTTCGAAACTTTTACATATATAATTTTATCATATACAGTTATTTAAATGAAGTTTTTGTGAGATTTTGTTTGTTACAACCGTCTCTGCCTTTTTACTTACTTATCTTGTGTGCCCAAAGCAAACTTATATGATTTGTTAGTTTAAAGTGAAGTCTAAAGGGAAAGTGCAATTGCAAAATTAACGAGGATTAAGGCAACTGGTCGATGCCAAGTGCATGCATAAAAGGGAGTGATGTCTTTTGTTGGAAAAAAAAAAAAGGTTGATGGAATGGTTCCGTATCGGAGCATGTGGTTGTGGATGACTGAAGATCCAAATTCTCTTTCACTTTCAAAGTCCCATTTGTTTTGTTTTATTTGCAACGGTGTTTTGTGCGTTCTACTGTTGCGCTAGCTTTAGCTTCAATGAGTCCTGGCTGATCACTAATCACTATCATGTGTTTATGTGAATATTGTCAATCTTACTTGCTCATTCCTTCCGGCAAATAATGCATGCGAACTGTTGTTACACACACATTCTTGTATTTCAACGTTGTCAACTACAAATCAAAAGGGCACATGTGACCTGCATGGGTTTCCCTGATTATCTGATCACTAACTAACCCACTGTCTCTGCATGACTAGTGTTTCTCTTTTTTTAAGCCTTTTTCTTTTGGCAGGACAATACATGGTCCAAATGACGGTTTTTTGCGCGTATGACTAGGAACACTGATATATAGGAGCTAGCTTACCCAAAACATAGAAAGTAAACTATATGCTATCCGCAAATGGATCAGTTGATAAAAAGTGCATAACCGTTGAATCGGAACAATTGTTATTACTTGTAGGAGTGTAGAATGGGTCGGATTGGGTTGGACTCAATCCGACCAATCCAATCCGTTATTTAACTTGATCAAAAGAACTCGATTTGAGTTGGATCAAATTTGTGTTATTTTTTATTAAACTCAAATCAAATCAATTTGATAAAAAATAGATTGGTTTGGGTCGGTTAACCATGTTCAATATTAAAAAAACTACTATAAAATTGCTAAAAAAATTATATTTTGTTGGATTAAGCTTGTCCGAGTTGACGAGTTATCCAAATCCATGAACCCCTTTGGTTTTTATATATGTAATCTCTCTAGTTATTATAGTATTATAATAATATAAATTTATGAAAAAAAACCAAACCAAATCAATGTGTGAAAAAATTAAAATTTGTTATCTAAACCAATCAACAAAAGAACTCAATCCAAAATGTATGGGTCAAATTGTGTTTATTCGAGTTTGATCCAATAAAGGAAAAACTCAACCCAAATTATTTGGGTCTGATTGGATTGGTTTGAGTCATTTTGATTACTTGAATTGGTAAACATCTCTAATTATTTATTATAATAAGAGCAATTATAAAATTTTATGTTCTTGAAAATTGAAATGGATTAGAAGAAATTAAAACATATAGGGATGAATGAAATTGTGAATTTAATTGAATTAATTGTATGTGAAAATATTCTTCAAAATCGTAGCATATTGGCGTTGTACGTGTAAGCATAATACTCCCTCCGTTCTTTTTTATCTGTCGTTTAAGGTTATTTTACCACAACCAAGGAATCAATTAATTGATAAATAGTTTTCTATTATATCCTTATTTATTCACTACTCTATTTGTTAAAAATAGTAATTAGTCTTTGAACTCTCAACTATGCATTAATCAATTTTATGAAAAATGTGAAAAATAATTAATAGAGTTAAAGATATAATTGTCAAAATATAACCTTAAACTATCAAAATGATAGATAAAAAAATGATTTTTTTTCAAAATTCGATAAATAAAAAATAACGGAGGGAGTAACCGGTGTTTTGGAAAGTAGCCTAGTAATGATTGACCAAAATATGTGCCAATTACCAAATGCCCCCTCGGGGGGGGGGGGGGGGGTTCGTGGTAGTTTTCGAGAACAGCAAATCTTTGGTCTGCCATGAGGAGATCTCCAAGCAGAGAGAATATAAAAGCAGTGAAACATCTCGAGATAGTTCCCCACTCTTCTGTATCATTTGTCACACGAATGTGGAGCTTCTGACGGGAGAATGCATCAGCGAGCAGTGCACTCACTAACTATAAAAATTGTGAATTGATGTACGTTGGTACTTAAAAAATGTTAATTTGTTAATTTAGTTGTTATAAAAACTGTATATTTTGATTTTGGTTTCTATACAAATATTAATTTGTTAATTTAGTCTTTATAAAAATTATAGATTTTAATTTTAGTTTATTAAAAAAATTAAAAATAACGTATTAAGTGATGTGTAAGTGGAATATGGTATGTAGGAATGATGACAAAGACTTTAATATACCACATCAACCTATTGTTACCTCACTTAAGGACCTAAATCAAATTTTTTTTTAAAGGATTAACTTTTTTTTATTTTTTTTAGTGCACTAAAATTAAAACTCAAATTTTTAGAGTGATCAAAAATATATTTAAATCTATTTTTTATGAATGTAAATATTGATTAAAAAATAAAAATATTACATAAAAGTAAAATATTTAATATGTTAAGAATTTAAAATTATTCTTAATTTTTTAATTTCTCAAAAAAATTAACCAAATTTGAATAAATCTAGGCGCGCGAAGAGTTAGTTGATTTCCGAACGTTAACATTATTTTGGTTCCATGAACGTTAACATTATTGTTTGGTTATTTTTGTAGCTCCTATTATTTAATTCGAGATTCGGTTTTTTTTTTCCAGCAAGATTCGGTTTTCTTAACCGAATTTGTGCCGTGCTTATATATTAAGCAATAAAAATATAAAACATTAAATGAAAATAAAATATTTAATATGTCAATTGATAATCTAAAATTTTCGTTTTTTATTTTAAATATTTTTATACTTGTTAAATATTCATGACACTGATAGCGTAAAATATTAAATGAAAATGAAATATTTAATATATAATAGCTCAAAAATTCTCCTTCTTATTTTAACCATTAATTAATTATTAAAAAATACTCATGTTGCTATGAATATTTATTGATCTGAGTTGTAAGGATTGATTAGGAATGTGCTATTATTTATGTTTTTAATTTGGATATTATGAATTGAGAAAACATTTCATAATTTTTTTTGAATTAAATATGTTTTTAGTCAATAGAGAAATATGTCATTTTTTGCCACTCAATTTTAAAATGTTCCAATTTGATTTCCCATACTAAAATAAACCACATATATCCTTGTAAAATACCTCGATAGAAACTATGTATGACTTATTTCATAATTTAAATGAAATATGTTCTTCTAATATAGTAGTCACACAAATAAAAAAAATGATATATACAAATAATAGCATGCTAAGTTATTTTACCCATAATGCCACGTTTGTCAAAAAGCCTTTGGATCCAAGTCACATATATAAAAGGAGAACATGGGAGGGGGAAACCTTCTCCATCTCTTCCTCACTTTACACTTTGATCCTTCATGATCTATATAGGTCGTCTACTATAATAGCAGTCTTTACTTAAACCTGTTAAGTTAGCGACACATGCTTGGAGGAACAATCCAGTGTCTGGCTTTATCACCACCACAATCTAATCCACCATGATTTTGATGTACATACGTGTATGTGTGGGACTCTCTTTCATGATCACGCTTAATTTGCTACGTGAGTGAGAATGGATCATTAATAACATAGCATGCATGGTGGACCACATGCCATCAAATATCAATAGGGATATTCGTCTCTACTCATCTACACCCGTGCGTGTTGCTTGGACCATGTCTTATTGGGTGTGAGTCATAACCTTTTGCCGTTGAGCACTGATTACAGGAGCAACTAGTTTGACAGGTCAAATGCCTTTTCTTTGGTTGTCATCATGGATCTAGATTCAATTCATTAATTTTATGGCTTTATCTCTGCTGAATTAATTGGTTTATGAATTGGTGATTTCGTATCCGAGACGACGCAATTGTAGAAGATATGTTCACTGCTTTTTACCATAACAACCAAAATTAATACTACATCTTTCCCTAGTTATAAGAGATTTTTATCTAATTCTCTCCCACCAAGAAAGTTAGTTAATATAGTTTATAACATTAAATTTGTAAATAATTTACATTGTGTTCCTAAAATTGCCCTTAATAGTATCTCTCTCACGTAATTAATGTATTATCTATCTCTTCTCCATTCATCACAGGAGAGAGAGACAAAAAGTGTTCATAATAAATAAGGATAATTTGGGTAAAAAAATAATTAATATATGACACATTTTTAAAAGCGTTTTATATATAAAAAGGGACAGACAAACTTGCTAAAAACCTCTTATAATTAGGGAGAGGTAGTATATTTGACCGTACTGCTTGCACAAAAATATTTGATTTACCACCGTGAAAATTTTTCATCCTTTGAAGTTTGAACTATCGATTGTTATTTTCCCATTATAAGTTCTTATTATGATGAAATATGCCATCCTTTAATTCAACAAATGAACAAATGCCTTTACGTGCAGCCATTGATTTTAAAAGCTGCCCACAGAATCGTATTGCAGATACCCAAAATAAGTCGTGTTTGCAGCCATCGCCAAAGGAAATTGTGGCAAGCAATTTGTTATATGGTTGATTTGGACATTCCGAAATAGATTGGTTTTTAATCAGGTTCAGTTTGATCTTGATTTTCTTGTAGAACATGTCAAGATAAAATCATGGACATGGATCAACGCAAAGAATAATTTACTTATCCACTATCTGATTCTGGGTTATTTTTAGATCCAGTAACATGTTTGACTTCTTGTGCCAAAAGATTTAATTCACACCAGGAATATACATTGAATTTGTGGGCCTGTTGATAACCTGTGTATTCTATTTGAGGCATATGTGTCATATGTGTGGAAGGGCTGCGATGCATCAGATAGGCCTACAACAGAGGAGCTTTGTACATAGGCTCACAAGAAGGATGCAATTAGTTTCACAGGATTCAAAAAGTGCAACAAGGAATTTTAGTCATGGGAGCTGGTGTTCAGAAATGAAGATCAAGTATCCCAGGTTGTGCTTCACGATTCAGCCTTGCAGATTTGTCACAACCAGGGTATCAAATAAACCACAGTTGTAATTCTGATGCGTGTTAATTTCTGGGTCTCAAGGTCAGAGTGGATCACATCAGGGGTGTGGAAATGTCCTCATGCGTAACTGGAAAAGAGTCTTATTTCATACAGGCCCTGGACGTTTCACAGTAATGGTGTGGTTTTCACTTTTCACTAAGGTGTGAGTTTTGCAGGATCCAATCCTGTCAGATTCTGCTGCTTTCACAGAACTGTTCACATCTGCAGTGTGATCTTGTTCACAGATGTGAAAACGACGGACTACTTTTATTTTGAGGCACCGATGGAGGTGCTTTTTACTAATTGATTCATGTTCATTATTGTATATATCGGTTATCTTTGTGGGTTTGGGGACAAATTTTATTTTTTGTCATTGGTGACATTTATTTCCGGACAATGTTGTTATTTTTTGTATTCTTTAGCTTTGCTAATTATATTGAGGACACGTCTTATGTTCTCTTTTGGTTAAAATATTTCATTAATAAACTTTGAGCTTATAAAAAAGTTTAAAGAATTTTTTTAATATATTTTTTTTTATTTTACTTCGAGAAGTATTCCACCACCTATACGACGGGGACTAATATCCCACCGCCTATTTGTATTTTTTTTAATGTATGATCCTAAAGAAAGTTTTTTCTTTTTGTTACAAAAGAAAGTTTTTTCAAACTCATTCTGGCGTTGAAAGTCACTTTACTGATCTTATGAAGACTAATAAACACAAATAGTACGAGAATGTACAATTCAATGAGTTTTGAAATCTTTTCCAAATAGGAAGATCAGGTTTTTTATTTTTAATACTACTTTTGGAAAGTCCATGGACCTCTTTCCCTTTTTTTTAATTAATTTTGAGTTTTTGAGACACAGAAAATTACTTTAATTTGTTAAGCAAATTCAAGCTGTACTTCTGGAAATTTTTCATAGGTTCGATCCTTAACTAAGCACTACATTTTTTTTCTTGATGAAGGTTTAAAAATATGTTTATACCATTTTAATGTACTTGTTATTTAAACCTTTTATTGAGTAATAATACTGTTAAAAAATGAAGAAAGCATTTTTAAAATAATAAATTTCAATTATTTTAATAAATTAAATGCTGATTTAGTCAGATGTACTTATATTTTCTCATATTGAAGTCTTAAATAAATTTTTAAAATCTGGACAAAAGCGTTAAATGATAAAGAAAAGTTTCCAAGATTAATTGGCGATATATGAGGGGCAAAAATCTGTATAGGATAAGTTAAATTTTATATTTATTATTATTATAAAAATATAAGTTGTTTTAAAATGGATGAAATAGTGTGGCGATAGCTATTATCAATACTCACTCACCCAACAGGTGTAAGTCAATTAATAATACACGCCGAGCATTAAATGTTTAAATCCCACAGAACATATGTTTGAGGAGGACTGAGGATCTTTAAATCCTAATTACCGAATGCAACATACACAATTTCATATCCAACGATAAAATATTATTGTTTTTTTTTATAACACGATGAATATTGTTAAATAATCTATTGATCAATCTAACTAATTATCAACATTTCGTATACAAAGTTTGGAAGAAAGTTTTACATATATTAATATTAATATTATGTGGACTTCTGCGGTTCAGTTGATAAAACAACGGTTTTGAAACCGTTGTTTTATTAACCAATGATAAACGAGAGTTTTGCCACGTTAAATTATTATTTTTAAAAAATATAATTTTTTTATATTATATCGTAGTTCTTAATCTCTTTTATTTTATACATTTGTTTGTATGGAAAAGACCCATAATCATATATCTACAAACAACTGATTGTATTGAGGCATGAAAGAGATACACATGGGAGAAATAAGAGATACTTTGAGTTTTACCGTGCTCCGTGCTTCAAAGGAGAGGTGGGGTTCGTGAGAGATAATACGAGAGTCCATCAGTTACCCGTAATTTTAAAATAAAATTTAATTTGAAATGAAAATAAATCTAAAATTTAGGGATTGAATTGCAAAATATTTTTACCAACGGTATCGAAATCGTTGTTTTTATAACGGTACCATAGAAATTGCCTAATATTATACTGTTTCAGTTGAAAAATGATAATTTTAATTGATTTATACATGTATAACACGATCCTAAACTATTATAAATAAACAAATAGTAAGCATGCATATATATATTGACTTAATAAAGGGAAGGCATCATAAACTATACTTGGAAGAAAGTGTATGTGGTGGTGGTGGGGGAACTTATTCGATCCTTTTGTTTAGCCTGAAGAAGAGGACATATTATTCTCTCTCACGCACATTTCGACCTAGTTTTGACTTGGTGGTTGGTTCCAACAAAACATTTTCAAACATTCTGTTGCCTTAGTTTTTTTGTTGGCATTCCTTGTGACTAAAGTTTTTAAAGTTTGACGCTATCATACCAACAATTAAATTTAAGCCTTCGCTCACGCATATTTTGTCCTGGTTTAGTCGTTGTCTTCCTCAGAAAAAAGGTTTGTGTTTGTGAGTTGTGACGAAATCTGTGCACTCATGCCATACAACTGCTCGTGTCTGTTTTGTGGCTAGTTGTCATGTTTCTATTTGGCTTCCATCGATAATGATTTTGGTGGAGGGTCTCCTTAATCTAAAATAATATTTAACCCAAATGTTGTTCAATGAATTTGGTGGGTGCAAGAAAACGGCAAGGATCATGTTAAGGAAAATATTATTATTTTAGACTCTCGTATTCATGGCAATAAAATACATTATATTATTAGTCTTGTGTTATTATGTCAGATTATGTTGGTTGAAACTTGAAAACAATGGCAAGAAGTTGTTGTGTCCATAATTAAGTGACATCAGCAGAAAGAATATATTATAAGAAACACATATTTATATTCATATTATCTTATTTTTATATTGTTTGTCTTCTTTAATTATTTAACTATAATTAATTAAGCTCATTAAAATTTTCACAAACCTCCATTAGGACTTTAACCTTATTCTGATGAGAGATTTTGCAAGGCACCATTTTTTTTTTGGGTTTTTTTTTTGGTCAAATATAATGCAAGGCACCATTCGAATATCGGAATATGTATTTCGTTCTCTCTATTCACATATAGTATTACAAAACAAACGTTGGCCCATATTCCCATATTAAATATGAGCCCATAATAGAAGCCCAATCAAGCTACGAGTTAAGAATAGGCCCTTAAAACCAAAAGCCCATATGCCCGTATGCACTATACTTCCCGAATTTCTTTATTACTTTTTTGCATCAATCTCGAGCACTGGGTTTCAAGCAGATTTGCTTTTACTGATCACCAGATATGTCTATGTCTCCTGATAATATTTCTCTCTCAATATATACTGCTAAAAATATTTTGAACATATGTAGATTAATAATTACATGGTCAAACTAGGGTGTATATATTTATCTATCTATTTGGTCTAGTTAATTTTAAGCCTAAATATGAACTGAATTACAAAATCTTGAAAGCAATACTATGATGAAACTGAACCAATGTAACCATGACTATTATGTTTTTGTTTATGGGAAATATTTTATAAAGAATTTATCAAAATTCTTTGACTCAAAAAATAATTTGGAAACTGAATCAGTTCCTTTTAAGGGTTACAAGTCTAGATCCTTTCGTTGTGGCTTGTGGCTAATTGCTGATCCTGCATTAGTGCAGTTTGCGCCCTTTGTATGTGGCCTTTTGTATTATTTGCTGTGGTTATATTTGGCACCCCTTGTGCTTGTTGTAACCATTCTTATTAATAATAAAATTTCTTTAGCTTATAAAAAGGGTAACAAGTTTGATAAATTTACAATGCCTAGTTTGTTTAATTTTAAAAAGAATGAAAACTAAAGAAAAATGAAAAAATTATGAATATGAAAGTAAAAGAATAGACAAGGTTAAATTAAAAGTACGGAAGAATACATACTAAGTAGTCTCAAATGTCAATATATATATCACTTGCAGTGGACGTATAATTAAGGTTCACAAAAATGTTTAATTAATGGAAAATTTGTTCCTCGTTTACATGGTTAGAAATACTATATTTTGTTAAATCAATTTAAGCATGAGTTTTAATATCCTTATTATTATTTTTCAAATGGAAGCTGAGTTTTTTTTTAAAAAAATCAAATTGCATTAAACCAAAACAGAAAACACGTGTCATGTCCATAGATGAATACAAGGAATTGTTTATGTACTCAGTTCCCTCTCTTGACCAAAAAAAACTCCACTCATAAACGGTCAACCCAAATTAAAAGGTAATTATAAAACATTTTTTCAGTAACCTACACGGTCTCAAAGGGGATCAGATCAAATGTCAAGGTATTTCTCCAATAACCCATCAGTCTCAAAATGGTGTTTTAAAAATATTTCTCCAGTAACTTACATGGTCTCAAATGAGTACTTAAATATGTCTGATATACCCTAATAATCCATCGATCTCAAATGGGTGTTTTAAAAACCAAAAAAAAAAAATCACAAAAGACAGCATCCTTTACGGACTCAACCAACACTATTGTAAAAAAGTTTGTCCATACAATGGATGCTGAGTTTTTTATTAGCTTTATTGCTTTGAACTTGAGGCATGAAAATAATTTATCGAGGAATTGTATTCCAATAGGAGGGGATGGAAAGTTGTATATAGGGATAGATTCAATCAAGTTGTACTAAGTGTGATTATATTTAAAAAAAAAATTTAAATTGTGATTGTGATTACAGTTGTATATAGGGATAGATTCAATCAAGTAGTACTAAGTATGATTATATTTAAAAAAACAAGATTTTAAATTGTGATTGCGATTACAGTTGCAGTCACAGGTAATCATTGGTATACATTACATAAAACATTATTGAAAATGCATCTAATATAGCCGTAGTTGTAGCTACAAAGAACATATATAATGGCCTTTTGAAGAAAATATAATTATGGTTGAAAGTCTGTAAATGTTATCCTTAGAGAAAAGATAGATTTCCAGAAAGTGGAGAAATATCTAGAGGGAAAGAAAGTGTACCGCACATTTTTTTATTTTTGGATATTTTAATCATGCTTTGTTCTAGAGAGCTTTTTTTTGGTCAAAATTTATTCTAGAGACCTAAATTGATTTAAAGACGAAATGTTACCTGCTCACCATAGGACAGCATGAGCCCAAAACCTGCTCGAGTTCCTATTTGTGCCAGAGATATATTAGCCAGATTCCCTAGGTAGGCCATCTTACAGTTATACGTACCATTTGAACATGCTCATTTGGATATTCAGTGTGAAACATGCTCCCTTTTAATGTGAAGTTTCTAGAAAAGATAGATAAATTTTCGCAGCTAGCAATATTCTATATATTCTACGCATATACCAAGGTTTCTCAGATTTACCAATAGATAGAGAAATGTGAAGTTTCTAGAAAAGATAGATAAATTTTCGCAGCTAGCAATATTCTATATATTCTACGCATATACCAAGGTTTCTCAGATTTACCAATAGATAGAGAACAAGAAGGTTGATCACATATATAAGAACCAAACCACCTACTTACATTAATCACCAGATACCAAGTAATTAAATACTCTCTTCTACACCATTATACCCAATATATTCCCATTCCCCCTATCCCAAAACAAATATTCTTACGAAGTTAACAAAAATGAAACCAGTATTAGTTCCTACCATCAAGGACAGAATCATGTACCCAGTAAATCCCCAACCCCACCTACCACTAGCTAATCACAATACATTAGAAAATAAGTAAGAAAGGGTATTTCATGGAATATACATACACAACAAAATGAAAGACCAACTCACTCAACTATGGCAGAGAATTTGTATACCAAAGTATTTCCATACAGAACATTTGCGCAGCCAGAGTGAGACGATTGATGAGAGAAGAGGATCCGAGGTTCCTCTCAGCGCAATACTTGCAATCCTCAAACCTTGTTGACATGTAAAACTAACAGGCTGAAGAGTAATTATATTTGCGGGATATGCAGCTGACATGATCACTCCGATCCAAACTCTCCTCTCACCTTCACCTTTCCCATTTTTCTTACAAGTATCCTTTTTTCTTCTTTTTTTTTCTCACTAAATTTAAATGTAAGTAAAACCCAACCCATTTTGACACAAATTAAAAAAAAGGGAGCTAGAGTAGCAGTAGTAAGACAGAAGCGTGATGAGTAAAGCTAAAGAAAAAGGACCAAAAGATGAGACCTTTAAACAGAGGGGGGGGGGGAGGCAAATTTGAAAACCATTGCTAGCTTCTTCTTTAGGGATTGAATTTTCTTTCTAGATGAGAGAAGTGACTGATGGACCAATATTGGGTTGATCGTTCCAAACAGTACCCATAGCAGATGCTGCTGTGTTCCAGTTATAAAGTGAAGGATCGTACAAGCCCACATGCTCCATGTTCTGGTTTTGGCAAGCACTCCCATTCCAGTACTCCAACCTGTTCTGTCCTTCAACTTTCACTACGCCTTTTAAACCCACCACCCCTGCCTCAGTAGTGCCATTACTACTTGCTCTTTGCAGATCCTCCTCCACTGGGGCTCCTAGGCCCTGCAGGAAAGGGTTTCCACCTGAACCATCTTTCACCCCTTCATTGAAGAATTTAGAACTCAACAGGGAAGGGATAACTGGTGTACTGGATGCACAAGTTGAAGAAGTAAAGATGGAGTCATAACCCGAAAGAAAAGTAGTATTATTTGAAGTAAACCCACTATTTCTGTAACCATTATCAGTAGCACTAGCTTCAGTACTGGACATAAACCCGGAAGAAAAGCCTAATCCAATGCCATTATTATTCAGCTGAGGAGGCTGATGATGATGAAGATCATACCCGGAAGAACCAGAGATTATTCTAGAATTGAATAACCTTGAGAATGGAAGAAGATTCACATCACAAGAGTTACTACTGGGTAACCCATAAAACACAGGACTGATATGATTTGAGGTAGAAGCGGTGTCGATCTGGGGTAGTTGTGATGAGGTGGCACTGCTAGGAGCTGAAGAAGAAGAAGGAGAAGAAGAAGAAACAGCAGCACTAGTACTAGTACTAGTAGAATCATTAATATTGGTTGGCCTCTTGAATACACGCTTGTTTTTTCTGCAGCCGCCACCAACAGGGACATTCCTGAGGGTTCCACCTCTTGTCCAGTAACGCTTGCAGGCTTTGCAGAAGTGTCTTGGCTGTGACAGGCTGTAGTTGTTGTAGTAACAGAACTTTGTGTTTGATGAATCACACCGAGGGCACTTCAGAGCCTGTTGTTGCTGCTGCTGCTGCTGTTGAGCCTGAAGCTCTTGATCAGTATTACCACCTGGTTTTTCCATTACCTTATTATTACCAGAGGATGCCATTGAGACCTTACCATCATCTATCTGAATCTGATTCTACAACAACCAAGAGCAAAAAAATAAAGGATAAGAAAAATAAAATACAAAAGAAAGAGAAAGATCCAGTTTTTTAAGGTGGAGTGTTCTAGGGTATGTATGATAACACAACACAGGGTACTGTAGATATTCTCTTCCAAAAGCAAAGCAACAAAATTGGACTGTTCATATGCATTTGTTGTGTTATAATTTTGTGTGTGTGTGTGTGTGTGAGGAGAGAGGGAGAGAGAGAAAGAGGAACCTGGTGTGGCCATTGGTTAGTGGTTGGAGGAGGAACGAGAAGCATTTGCTCACAGTTACCCAACATTTTGGTCTCTCAAAGGATCGGAATCCTTAATTGAAATGAAACAAAGAGTAAACAGACAAAGAGCAGGTGGCGACGATGTGAGTGCGAGTGTAGTCTCTTGAAGGGTTTCAAATACAAAATACTATGTGTGTGAAATTTAAGAGAGCGAGGGACTGAGAGGGACTGGGAAATTGAAGTGGCTGATCAGCTAAAAGGATGAACACAAATATTCATTAACCACATGATTATAATAATAATAATAATAATAATAATAATATATAAATGTAATATAGCTTCAATTTACAAAAAAAAAAATCAGAAGGGTATGGTTTCACGGGAGGGGTCTGTTTTAAAATCAGTATTTGTATTATTATTACAACGAAATAGATCAAAAGAAGTTATTTATTTCTAGACATTTTATGTTTTTGATGCATCACAGGGGCAAAACGCCCAATAATTATCTCTAGACATTTTATGTGAAACAAATTAAAGCAATTTTTGTTATAATTATAAAATCATTTTTTATTTTAATAGTTATATTTAACTTTTTTTTAAATGTTACTCAAAGTAGCTTCTTAATTAACATAATAAAAAATTTGATCTTTTCTGTTATATCATTCATCTGGCTATCACTCCCTCCACATTCATAGCACATCTTTTATTTATTTATTAAATAACATCTCTTTTTTATTCCTATTATATATCTTTAGCCTTTAGGTGTAAATTGAAGTTTGGGTATCTAAATATCATTTTTGAAAGCGATACAAGAAGGACATTGGAAACCCAAGACGAGGCTAGAGGGGTAAAGTGGAATCGGAGATGAATCTTGAGTGGTTCAAGAAAGAAAGAAAAAAAAAAATGAGAGACTTACGACACAAACATGCATATACCCAGCATTACCCGCTGACACTAGTTCCGTGTGCATCACCATGTAACATTCCCTCGTATCGTAGTTGTGCAGATATATATTGAACTAGAAAGTAGAACCGTGTATTTTGATGGATCGTGTTGATTTTTATACATGATATAAAATAATTAATTTATATATGACATATTTTAAATTTATAATAGTGTTGATTATGTAACATTGTATATTTTAATTAAATATGTGATGTTATAAGTATCAACAATTACCCTTCTATATTAATAAAAATGAAAAGTCAAATCAGATAAATAGATAATGATAAAAAACAATTTAGACAAAAATGAAGGTTAACTTGAAAATTTACATGAAAAAATAAAATAAAATATTTAAACAAATATTATTTTATTTATCAAAAATAAAATTAATAGAAAATAAATTTTTCAACTTAAAATTTACTCAAACAAAAAATAATTGATACCCGTAAGCAAAGACTATTTTAAGCATTTTAGGACAGGCCAAATCTATATTGAGAATTCAAGCTTCGTATACATATAGTAGAAATTAAAATGATCTTATCAAAAATGAATTTCATCCCTAAATTGCTCTTACTAAAAAGAGATCATTGAAATTAAAATCTATAAACAAACACTATTTTATTGTCTAAAAATAAAATAAAAAAATTAAACCCTGAAAAATTATAGGATCAGATAAAGATGAATAAAATCATAAGCAAATATAATTTAATTAATCATAAAAAATTTCAACACGATAATTTTCAAGAACAAAGAAATACGAATGGAATGAAACTTGTAAGCAAATACTATTTTATTGATGAGAAATAAAAGAAAAAAATAATAATTTTGCAACCTGCAAATTTACACGAATAATGAAAGATGAATAAGACCCATAATCTAATACTATTTTATTGATAAGAAGTAAAATCAAAAGAAAAAATATTTTTGCAAACTAAAATATTATAAGAACAAAGAAAGATGAATGAAACTCGTAAGTAAATAATATTTTATTATTAAAAAATAAAATTAAATAATTACACAATTTGTATATCCAAAAATATGAAATTGAAATAAAAAAACAAAACTTTTGAAAAGTGAATTTATACAGACATCTAATCATATCATACGTTGATGTCATCTTATAACATTATTTAAAAAAAAATTCACAAATATCTATTTGATGAAATATGATTGAATGTCTCTGTGTAATTTTTTTTTTACATTACAGTAGATAATAATTAAATTCTACCGGTGATGTATATTATATAATCGATTTTATGTATGTATTTTTTTTATCAAATCAATTTTATGTATATATAATATATAAGAGAATAAAAAGGAAAAAAATTTAAATTTGAATAGGAAACGGAAGCCGGATGGAATTAGAGTGTAATAAATGTAGACTTGACACCTGGACAAACAGTAAAAAACTAATGATAATATTGTGCAGATTTAATTATAATATAGATAGATTATTCATCAGATAAACAGTTACGAATTAGGGAATCCCTACGAGCCCAATGCCCGATGCAGTCTATGAGACCAAATCCCACTTCCACTTTGCTCTCTAATTATTAGTTACTACTGTAGTAATTTTATTAACCGAATATAGTACAAGTGTACAACAGTTAGATTTTTTTTTTTTATAATAAATAGTTCAATTTCTTGTTGGTCAAGAACATTGATGGGGTAGTTCTGATTTGGTCATCAGCACTAAAATATCATTGCTGGATAAAAAATATATCAATGTAAAAAAAATTATGTGAAAATTCAACTTGACCACAATATGGCAACATGCAATATTTGAGGCATTAGTAACCAAATATACAGATAAATACGTAGATAAAAATATCAGTATATTAAGCAACAAGGATTTTTAAGGGCTAGACAAATTAGAAAGAATAGAATGTGAGAGCAGAAAAGTGAGAACTCTATATTTGTGTTGTTAATTAATTGACTAAAAGTTCCAAATGAAAGGGACAAATGCCACCATGTCCATGTGGATGTCTATTTCTCAAGGCTCGAACACACGAAGACCACGCTTTGCTGTTAACAACCTCTTGATAGTTGATATATTACTTGTTCGTTCTTCCCCCACCCATAATTTGGCCACGACTACTTTGTTTCTTTCTTATATTTTTTATTTACTATGTCCTTAAATATTAATCAAATTAAAAAATATTAAACATTGGATAAAAAATTATATATCGTAGGAAAGAATCACTAAAAATCTAATAATTTAGTTTTCAATATTTAAGATGGCTTAAATATGTTTTTAATCTCTTATATTTGGCTTAAATTCATTTTTAGTCCCTCAAATACTAAGAATATTATTTTAGTCTCCAATCTTTTGAAAATCAGTCACTTTTGGTCCCTCACATGATTATTTTAGTTCCTAATATTTTAAAAATGTGTCACAATTAGTCATTCATATTTCAAGAAAAAGGACCAAAAGTGATTGATTTTCAAAAGATTAGGGACTAAAATAATATTCTTAGTATTTGAGGGATTAAAAACAAACTTAGGCCAAACATAAGGGACCAAAAATATATTTAAGTCTTTAAAGATTTATAAAAAAAACCTTAAACACATTAGTTAAGGGTCCATTTAATTTGGGAAAACCCAAATTTTCCCAGCAATGGGAAAGTTACCTTTTTACTTGGTATAACAAGTTATCCAGTTAAATGATAATTGTAGTTTCCTCCCCAGTAGACTTTAGAAATCACATTAGGGTAGTAGTATAAGAGCCATTGGATGTAGCAGAATTAAATAACTGAATGGTTGATATACAATGGGTCTATCAGAGATACACACACCGGATTACTGCAACCTTCTTCTCGTTGGAGAAAATATCCAGGCCTTCAACATACTCGCCGACTCCTCAATCTCGCTTCCTCACTCTCCCTCGGCGGATCCTCCTTCACTACTACCACCACGATGCCATCTCAATCGGAGCCTTCGCGGAGGGAGGATTTAAGGCGGTTGAGGAAGGTGATAGGGGGTTGAGGAGGTGGTGGTCCAAAAATAGCGAAGTTGACCGGGGGGAGTTGATCCACTGACGAAGATGCAAAAAATCACAAAGGCAAGAAAGACGAAGGGGGTAAACCCGATTCAGGAAGACCACCCCTCCTGAAATCCGTTTCGGTCTCCTCCGCCGACTCCGATGAAATTCGCGGTGTTCATGGATGTTCTCGGTGGTGATTTGGATGCCGGAGATGCTGCATGCCTTGGCGACCTGGGTGCCTTTTTCTCTTCTGTAGTTGTCAATGGAGTCTAGAGGCTGACGGCTGATGCAATAGGAGAGAGGGAAGAAGAGAGGAAGCGTTTTTATTTTTACAGGCTGCACTTTTTATTTCTTTTTGGCTTAAATAAGTTTTTGGTCATTTCAAATTTTGGACTTTTGATTTTAGTCCCTGCAAAAAAAAGTCAAACTTTTTTAGTCTAATAAATTATTTTTTTTGAGTTTGGTCTTTTAAGTCATTTTGAGCTGATGTGGCGCCTACATGGCATCCCACTTATCTGACGTGTCATCTAATGGTCCTATGTCAGTCTGCCATGTAATATAATTTTTGTAGGGACCTGACACGTCATCACCTTCTTCCTCTCCTCTCCTCCTTCTTCCTTACACCACCACCCCCACTCCCACCACATTCTTACTCCTTCCTCCACCACCACCATCCACCCACCGCCACCACCACCACCACCACCCACCCACCGCCACCACCACCCACTGCCACCACCCCCTCCCCCCCTCTCTCTCTCTCCTCTCCTCCCACCCCCACCCCCACCACCTTCTTCCTCCTTCCTCCACCACCACCACCCACCCACCGCCACCACCCCACCAGCGACCACCCACCACCACCACCGCCACAAAAAACATATTTAGGGACTGGATCCAAAACATTCATATATTTGTAGAGACTAGATCCAAAACGTAACATATTTGTAGGGACTGGATCCAAAACGTAACATATTTGCAGGGACTGGATCCAGACTTTAACAATCAGGATACGAAGAAATAAATTTACAAGGCCTGATTGTTAAAGTCTGGATCTAGTTCCTACAAATATGTTACGTTTTGGATCCAGTCCATGCAAATATGTTACGTTTTGGATCCAGTCCCTACAAATATATTACGTTTTGGATCTAGTCCCTACAAATATATGAATGTTTTGGATCTAGTCCCTAAATATGTTTTTTGTGGCGGTGGTGGTTGGTGGGGTGGTGGCGGTGGGTGGGTGGTGGTGGTGGAGGAAGGAGGAAGAAGGTGGGGGTGGTGGGGGTGGGAGGAGAGGAGAGAGAGAAAAGGGAGGAGAGGGGGAGGGGTGGTGGCGGTGGGTGGTGGTGGTTGGTGGGGTGGTGGCGGTGGGTGGGTGGGTGGTGGTGGTGGAGGAAGGAGGAAGAAGGTGGTGGGGGTGGGGGTGGGGGTGGAAGGAGGACGGAGGAGAGGAGAGGAAGAAGGTGATGACGTGTCAGGTCCCTACAAAAATTATATTATGTGGCAGGCTGACATAGGACCATGGGATGACACGTCAGATAAGTGGGATGCCATGTAGGCGCCACATCAGCCCAAAATGACTTAAAGGACTAAACTAAAAAAAATATATTTATTGGACTAAAAATATTTGACTTTTTTTTGCAGGGACTAAAATCAAAAATCCAAAATTTAAAAGGACCAAAAACTTATTTAAGTCATTCTTTTTTATTATTTGTGACTTTTTATTTCTATTTTATAAGACTCCTTTTTGCAAATAATGATAATTTTACTTGAAATTAGTTATTTAAGTAACCGGTCTGTAATTTCAACCATCTCTTTATTAGTAACTTGAATCTATGGTTAAAACCTCATTTTTTTCATTACTGAAAACTTTTTATTTTTTTCAAATTAAATGGACCCATTAGTTAATATTATATTGCTTGGTCAAGAATCTTATTTTTCTCAATCAGAGACAATAAAACCGTCAATGGAGTGTCAAAGAGATCTAGGAACAGAGAAAGGGAGAGAGTGAGAGGAGATGGAGCCTTGAAGTGATGAACCATGTGGTGGCAGCTCAGCTTCTAGGGAAAAAGAATAAAAGAAAGATAAAGCAAAGAACAGAGGGGGAACAAATGGATTTTGTAGTCTCCCAAGGGATTTCTCCTCCTCTCAACTCCCCATCATTATTCTTCTCTTCAGCAGTTCAATTCTGTTTTAAAACTTATTTTTGGTGAATAAAATACAGTTACTTTTTTTTATTTTAATTAACACTTGTATAAGATTTTACAGTTATTATTAAAAAATGCCGGACATACAATCCTTAAAAAAAGAGTTTTGTTTCTCAGTTTGTATATAAAATAAAAGGAGTTTTGTATACTCTTGCTGTTCAATGATCGGTCCTATTTTAAAAATACTGCTTATTGATTAATATTAAGAAGAAACAAATTTAGACTACTTAGTCAATGGTTATCCACAACACATAAAGATCTTATTTTTAGGGACGTTTAACAACCTTCAAAAATTAACTTTTACATTAAAAGTACTTATTATACATTAAAAAATAATTCTTATCTTAACTGAATTTGACATAATTAAAACTAGTCTTTAAGATTTCCCATAATTGAAGTGGGTGTTTTTTTACTTGTAGAAAATTTTTCTATTTCTTAATTTCATCGGTCTTTCTCATACTTAACTTTTTTCCCTATTATCTAAGGGTGGTGGATCAATAAAGTAGTAATAAGAATCATTCACTTATCAAAAAATAAGTATCCATCAATTCATCTGGTCAAAAGTTTTGAATGTTAATTAGAATCCATTATGAATTAGTTTTTAACTAAACTAATTAAGCTTAATTTTGAACGTCCAATTTATTTTTATGTGAGTTTATATAATTAACTGGGATTTTATATAATATTGTTTTGTTAGATTTGAAAGGATCCAACATTGATTCGATATAGTGAAAGTGACTGTTAAGAATTGGAATGCTTAAATCAATTATTTTATAGTACAAAAGAAGATTTGACTCATTGTATAAAAAAAAAAAGAAGATTTGACTCAATCATCGCCCTTATTGTCAAATACTTGAACAATTGATTGATTATATCAATAGCAGTAAAAAAAATTTGAAAGTTGCGTAACACACAATTAGACTCTTAGTTAATCTCTTAAATTAGGTTTGAAAACTCTGTTTCACGACAATTAGTGTCTGTAGAGAAAGCGATTGGTGTGTTTGTTACAAAGTGTGAAAAAACAACAAACATATATGGGAAACAATGGAATGCAGGGTGAGTGAGACTATATATATATCTATATTGGGAGAGACACGAGTCACTATATATCTGTGTTTGGAGTGACACGAGTCAATTAAGAATTTGTTTAAACTTTAATTAATAGATGGCTTTAACATGAATTAGGTCCCTCTAAATATTGGCGTTTTGAATTTAGTCCCTTTAAAAAAAGTCAAAGTTTTTTAGTCCCTCAAGAAATCAATTTTTTGATTTAGGTCCCTCTTTTGCGTTGACCGCTGACATGGCACACTGAGGTCCCTGTAAAAATGCTGACATGGCTTACATGCATTGCCACGTCAGCTGACACGTCATTCATAGTTATTTAGAGGGACTAAAATCAAAACTTAATATATTTAAAGGGACTAAAATCAAAACTTAATATATTTAGAAGGACCATGTGACATCAATCAGACCACCACCACCACCACTCTCTCTCTCTCTCGTTTTCTCTCTCTCACCACCACCACTCTCTCTCTCTCTCTCGTTTTCTCTCTCTCTCTCCCGACAACCCCCTCCCACCACCACCACACTCTCTGTCACCCCCACCATACCGAGGCATAGCGTTCATGCCATAATCTACTGAGAGAGAGAGAGAGAGAACGAGAGAGAGAGTGTGTGTGGTGGTGGTGGTGGGGGCTGAGAGAGAGAGAGAGAGGGTGGTGGTGGTGGTGGTCGTGGGGGGGGTGGGGGCTACGTGTAAGCCACGTCAGATGCATGTAAGTCATGTCAGCATTTTTACAGGGACCTCAGTGTGCCATGTCAGCGGTCAACGCAAAAGAGGGATCTAAATCAAAAAATTAATTTCTTGAGGGACTAAAAAACTTTGACTTTTTTTAGAGGGACTAAATTCAAAACGCCGATATTTAGAGGGACCTAATTCATGTTAAACCCTATTAGATTTAGAGAGATTGAAGGAGAAGGGAAGAGGTGGAGGTGGGTCCTTTCCTAGTGCCTACCCACACCCACTACTTCTCTCTCAGGACCCATCAATCACAAGAGATTCCAATTTGGCAAGCACGAAAGAAACGCAACGCGCACGTTAAAAAAAGGGTAATAATCCTGTGAAACGGAGAATAAAGCTTAAGGGGGGACCAAAGCATCAAGGCCAAGCCAACTGTACCCATCAAAAGCTGACAACAATGCACCCTAAAACAATGTGCAGACAAAGATCTCACTCTCCATTTGAGATTGAGTTTATTTGATTTGATTATTGCCACTTATTTCGGACACTCACTTTTTTGCTTGGAACCTCTCATGTCTGCACATGAAATTACTTTCCTGCCCTTCTCTTTGTCTTTTTCCCTTGCAAAGACTAACTATTCCCCTTCTCATATAGAAATTTATAGGCACACTTTTGTCCAAGTTATATTATTTCTTTTGTCGATTTATATCTTTGTGCATAAAGTTTATAGGACTAATAAGATAAAAATGAATGATTTAATTTGTTGGAGTCACACACACACATATATATATATATATATATACTGTGAAGTGTGAACTCATATCATGTATGTACCTCCTGTACTTATTTATGCACAGATCGACCACAAGGGGAAAACACATGCTAATGATGCTATGGTTCGTGCAGGGGACTGAACAGGGCAAATTTTGATGGCAATGAAAAGATGAGGATTGTGATGTGTGTTGTGTTTCCCTCAACCATAATTCAACTCATTGACAATAAATTGGGTTAGGTAAATATAATTCATAAATCATATGATTGCTTTGCATACCTTTAAATTAATGTTGGAGCTACACACAAAAGAAATGGATGCCATGAAGATTGCATGACTTTATTAGGGGTCATATCCAGCATTATTTCTGCCAAGCACGTCATCACTCCCAGAGCCAATTCCAACTAACCATGTTCAAACAAAAAGTCTTGGCCTATTCAAGATACAATAATATAGAATACCAATATTGTTATCCACTCTGTTATTGCAATCAACTACAACAAAAGTAGCTGAAAATTTACCAGATACCGGCCTGTTACATCTATTTTCTTTGTTCTGCCTTTAAATCCTTGTTATGTTTCTGCAGATCAATATTTTAACTACGTGTTATTTGTGATATACTTTCTGATTTCCATCATAACACGACTGGTTTAATTACGAAAATCTTGTTACACGGTTTTATTATATTATTATTATAAAATTATGAAAGAATACAGGTAGTTTATTGGTGAATTATGTAACTGCCTTTCCTGTTTCCGGTATTTTTTTTATTGCTAATTCATCTAATCAAGGTGGTAATATATAAAAAATTGGCCACTTGATAAAAGTGGACGGTAATTAGAAGGCACACCTGGGAATTGGACCACAGAGCAAGCATTATTCAGCATAGAAAATTCCAGTACACGGTCTTTTGATACAGAATCTATCAATCATTTCACGTTAGGCTTGGACTGTTGCTGAAGAAAGTTTTAACTATCTTCAAATCCTGTAGTGTCTGAGAATGTTGGCCGGGGAGGAATTATTCTACAGTATTATAATTCCGGGATGTCCTACACTACTATTTTAAATTTTAATCGTTTCCTCTTTCCCTCGATCTGAATCAATTTTTGAATCTTCCATTTTGACAATATTATTATAAGTATGAAAATGAAAGAAAATATTAAAATTGAAAAGGATAATGATCGCAACAGCAAACTGTCATGAGGTCTTATTTGCAAATATATATGAAATTTCTGTATTAGTATTATTATACGATTAATGATCACATACACCTTCATAATTATGTGCTTAAACATTCCTTTCCTTCGTAACCTTCTTCTTGTTTGTTATACACACTGGCTGCGAAGCATGATATAATATATTTAGTACCATAAGCTAGATATGGGCCCTGATTAGTGTATTCAAGTTAGGTCCACAAGCCTTACACTACAATGTTTCATAGAAAAATCCAACGCTCGAGATAGGGTGTAAATCCTATCTAGATCAGTAGTTAATATATTACCCTCGATCAAATAAGATTTTGTGATGAGATATTTTCCAATTAGTGACTGATATTTGGAGCAATTCTTAGTGCTTACAAGCATAAACAATTAAAAGCTCAAGATATGTTTAAATAATAAAAAAGACATCAAAACTGGTGTTGAAGTTATTTCAGTGTTATCTTAAAATTGTAATTAGTTGTGCCTGTGTTCTTATAAGAATTTTATTCCTTAAATTATTTTTTTACTGTTCAGTGTTATTTCAACTTCCGTACCAAATTATGATAATTATCCCAAAGCAATTATGATAATTACAAGTGCCCAAAACAGAGTGACAGCAAGTTAAGAAGATCATGATCCACAGGTCCAGTTTAGTTATATATTCCAAAATATGATTTCCTATTCACTGAAAAATATAATTAAGAAGGAGGAGTGCACTTAGATTATGCAAATCTGCTGAGAAGAACTATGAGTACTTAAAACCAAATTAATTAATCATGCGAATCTTTTATGGTTATCACTAATTATCACCAACAAGTAGCATTAGCAGCAGTGCTGCCTTGTACAAGAAGGCTTAAAGCTATAGTTAGATGGCTCCTAGTCTTCTTTGCAAAATATACCAGTAGCAGATTATATAAAAACTAACATTTCTGCTTGCACAAAGCCACAAACTTAGTTAACAAGAGACTAGTCTAATCAAGCCTTAGTTACTACAATCGGTTAATTTCATATCTCCTATGAAAAATCCACATCCAGATTCATATGCTCCGATACTCTCAGCTTTAATTTCCATTTTAACACCATGTAAAAGCAAATTCTAAACTTATTTGAGAATAATGTTTAGTTGAAAATTCTAAATTTCTAAATTGCTGAACTTTTATTTTTTTATAACCATCTAGGAGAGGACACGAAAGTCTCATTTACTACAGATACTAACACTTTGTTTTTCATAAATGGTATAGTAGTTGCATGCCCGCAACACACACTAGGTCAAACATATCTGTTCAAAAAACATCATTCAGAGTTTTGAGTGGTCCACCACAAGAGGCTGTTCTTACCTTCTCTATTGACCATATATGCCAAGTTGTTTACCTCAATTCGAATTGAATACATATTTCCCTGTCTCATGAGTTAGCTGTTATGTAATAAAACTTCCAAAATACTCTTTTTTTTTTTTGTCATTGGGGCCGGGGAGAGAATTGAGGAGGGTGGAGATGGAACCCCCACCCTCTAAGTCTCTAACTACTTGAGCTATCGGTGGGGGATCATCCACAATTGTCTCAGCACTCCACCACATGTGTCTAATTGCATGTTATTCGCATTTACATTTGAGAGTCTCAATTTCAATTGTGGGTTTGGAATTCCAAACATGAATTTGTCCATTTTTCGCATGTTTCGGTGCTGGGAAGTAAAATCATTTATACTCATAAAGGTACAATTTACATTTAAAAGTGAAAAAAAAAACCTTTTATTCACCACTTAACTCATTCTTATTTGTTAATTACTTCAGCCATGGCCTATTAGTAGAAATGAATAATTTGAATCTGAGACTTGGTACCGTTAGACTAAACCGGGCCATTATGCGTTACATTATATAAGCCACCACTTCCTTTTTGTCTTTGAATTATTTATTTATTTGTTTACTTTCTATCCAAGAGAATCATTTCTGGATCATAATGTAGGACTATGAGTACAAAAAGCATTTGTATAGAAGAATGATTACTGATGACATGTATAGAGGAATGATTAAACACAACACAATAAATCCCACCAGCTTTCAATTCGTCCAACCGTGGTGGTCATAACAGCTATTCCTCACTACACTAGGATACTACTGTTTCACCACCAAACTTGTACCTTCTGGTGTTTATTTATTTGAAAATTATCAATTCATTGACAAAAAAAAAATTTATCAATTCAAAATTTCAATTAATTTATCAATTATTTTGTGTCATATTTAGGAATTTATAAATTTTATCACTTTTGATATTTAATGTTTGAACATTTCAATTTTTAAAAATAAATAAATCATCAAAAGATAACAGTAAAATTAATAACATTATTAATTCAAAACCTTACAAAGTGTTTAGGTAGTATAACTATTCTGATGTCCATCCGTCCATGCCTAAGCAAATTTGGAAAAATCGATTTCATTTTCACCCGATGCATGCCTGCTAAATATTTGGATTTTTTTTGACAAAATGGGTCAACATATATCAATGACTATTACACCGTAGCATAATTGCTGGTTTCTCGTTCGATTAGTTGTAGGGATGGGCTTCTCAATAATCCACCAACTTCCGTATTTAATAAGCACAAAATTTGACAATTGTTCCATCATGATAATGATAGTGAAAATGTATTTTTTTCCCTATTTTATATAATGAGGAAACCTAGTTGCCCTATTGAAATAACTCCTACTTGCATAATATAGCAAAAATTAGCTATAGCAGGTAGCTTCCCACAATTTGAAAAATGGGGCAAACAGTAGAGCTGTCAAAACGAGCCAGCTCGACCCACACGAGCTGGCTCAGCTTGAGCTGGCAGATAAACGAGCCGAGCCGAGTTGGCTCAGATTTTTCAAGGACCAGAAAATGGCCAGTTCGGCTCGGTTCTCCTCGAGCTCGCGGGTTACTTGAGCTGGCTTGCGAGCTGGCTCACGGGCTGAATCAATAAAAAAATATTAAAAATGATTAAAATGATTAAAAAAATATTAAAAAACTAAAAAATATTTAAAATGATTAAATTTTTTTTATTTTTTAGTGTGGCTCGCAAGCTAGCTCGCGGGTTAAATGAGCCAAGCCAAAAAGACCCGGAGTTAAACGAGCAAGCTATTTAGTAACCTTTTTAGCCCACGAGCCGAGCCGAGCCGAGTTGGCTCGCGAGCCACAGCTCATTTTGACAGCTCTAGCAAACAGCAAAGTGACATTTTTGCAACAAATAAAATAAGCAATGCTGAAGGCGTTGGCAAGACCTAGGAACCGAATTCTATGGTTGGCTTTTAAGAAATGAGAGAATGTTGGTCCAATAATATATATAGTCATTACTAGTATATACAAATTAAAAAGGCTGCATTATTATTATATATAAGTAGTAGCTGATTATTGTCAACAAAAAAATAGAACGTATATTAATCTAGTGAAAGCCAATAATCAAGCCGTGGTATCCTACTTGGAGCTCCATAATACTATATACTATTATTAGGCGATAATATGGGGTCCGCAAATCAGCACCCCTTGATCAAATGTGGCCTACCATATAGAGATCAAATTCTTCTTTTCTTCGTAATTTCTTCTGGTTTTGAGACTTAAGAACGGGAAAACAGACGTGTCTGGAGCCACAGCAATGATGGTAGTATTGTTTTCTTTTTTTTGATAGAGAATGATGGTAGTATTGTTAGTTAAATTATAAATGCATCCCAAGTCAGCACTTTTTTTTTTTGGTCAACAAGTCAGCACTCAAAACAGAAACAAATGCGCTCTCTCTCTTTCTCTTTTGGGTTTGGGCCATGACATCTGCCTTGTGGATCGGTTGATGAGTTTGTCGGTAGTGACCGGTTTCAATCAATGTAATTGGGCTGCTTCACCTATTTTGGGTTTATATTGGGCCTTGCTGATGCACCCTTCATCTATTTAGGGAATTCCTATTAACACATACATGATTTTCTATGTGCACATACATCTCCGCGGAACTAATAGTTCCGCAGGTTTATTTTTTTTAGCACACACATGTTCGCGGAACTATTAGTTCCGCGGAGAATTACAACTCGCGGAACTAATAGTTCCATGGACATGTGTGTGTTAGAAAAAAAATAAACCCGCGGAACTACTAGTTCCGCGGAGAATTACAACTCGCGGAACTAATAGTTCCACGGACATGTGTGTGTTGAAAAAAAATAAACTCGTGGAACTAATAGTTCCGCGAATATATATGTGTATATAGAAAACGATGTATGTGTGATTAGAAATTCCCTCTATTTAACTCACTTAAATCTTTAACCAAAAAAAATCTCACTTAAATCCATTGGACCAAAAAAAACTACTTAAATCCATTGACCAAAAAAAATACTCACTTAAAAATATATAAACATTTGACCAATATATATATAAACAAGCTCGACCTTGACCAAAAAAAACAAACAAGCTCGACCAAAAAATATATACAAACATGAATTTATTGTTATAATAATTTATTTATATCCGTTAATTTTAATTTATGGAGGTTTGAACTTGCTGTCAAGGATGTTAATCAGTGGTGTCCTGCAGCCAATTAACACTGTTGGTCGCTGGAAATTCTGTTTTGATTTGCTAGTCTTGAGGATTCTACAATCAATCTTCTTCAATTATGCAAAAAGCTGATGGGAAGTGGTTCTGAAATTGGTGTGATATCAGCTTATACTTCTTCACTTGGCATTTGGAGTTACCAACAACTATGAGGACAACATGGTTATATTCTGATAACGATGATGCATATCAGTATATGATCTGTTTTGATTCTTCTCAAGCTAGCTGCTTTGTTTCGTGGTCATCAAGAATATTTTGTCCTGCCTCAATATTTTGGTTGCTTATTTGGGAGGGCATCAGCTCATCATTTCAGTTTTATAAGTAGACTATGCAGATTTACATTATAGTCTGATGTGTGTTAAATTTGATACTGTAATTTTTAATATTCATAATGCGCGCATGGAACTGATGTAGAGGCTATTGGTGGGGCCGTATTGGGTTCTTTGCTCATTCATGCCATAGATGGGAAGGGCTTTTGTTGCAGCAGGCCGGGACTATTTAAATGTATTCTTCATTTGTATTTTTGAGTATTTGGTGATACAAATAACAGAATGAAAGAGGTACCATATACAAAAAGAGTGATGGTGCATTGACGTGTGAAATATGACGTCAGATTTTATCACAAGCAAGTGGTTTTGATCACAAATCACGGGGCCGGGTTTTTTTTCGAGAAGAATTTTTTTCGTTTATTGAGTAGTTAATTTTAGTCAATAATCTTGAAAATGGTTCAAATATAATTTTACTCCTAAAAGACCTTATTATTAATTAGAAAAACTTAATTAAAAAAATGAAAATCTTCACAAAATAAATCAGAACCAAGTAATTAGTAAACAGAATATTTTAAAATATCTAACTAATGGTAGAGGTAAGATTCTATAAACATTTTGTTTTCAAGAATCAAGCTTTAGATTTCAGATGTTGGAAACTGGAATAAAATGAAGTTTATGGGACTCGACGGATGGAAACGAAAAGGAAGATGCAAATAAATGAGAGGGAAATCATGTGGTTTCAGCGCGCTCTCGCATCACAAATGATGAATACGAAATTCCCACTAGCTTTTGAATCCACATATATTCTGTGTCAATTCCATTGATGATCCAGCAAAACAGCGAAAGAGACAAAGTAGTGTCTGTCCACCTCGTCAAATGGGTTCTTGGTACCCTCATCTAATCGTTGATCTCATTCAATTCAAATTATTAGAGAATTTGATTCGATCGCCAAAACTTCGTCAATATTATTAATGTAAGCAACTATATATACCATACCATATATATATATATACACACACATTTCACATGAAGTTCTACATAATATTGTTATGTCATGGGTAGCAACGGGATCCATTAATTTATCATCTATATTCAATTTATATTTGTATCAAAATCCAATTTAATCCGTCTATTAATTAATTATATCAACAAATTTAATAGTTGAGTTAATTTTGTATTAGCTTCTTCTTATATACATGATGGCTCTAAGTTAATTAAAAATCATATGAAGATTACAGCTTATTATTTATAACTTAACGTAAACTATCAATTTTTTAAAAACTCATAATATTTGTTCCAACTACTTTTAAACTTAGTTGGACGTACGACGTCAACTGTGTTTTTATATATATATGGTAAAAATGTCTTTAAAAAAAATTCTATTTAAGTTTTTAATAATATTAACGATTAGGATGAGCTTCATAAGTTTTTATAAGATCTAAAACAAAAAAAGTATTAATTGTACAACGCAAATAAAGTTAAAGAACAAATAGTATATTGTCGCATTTAACTAGTTATAAATTAGTTCCAGAATTTATAAATGTCGCATAAAATAAACTCAATTTCTTGTATCGGAGGGGAAAATTTTAATTTCCTATTCGGTCCATAAAAACATGGTTATTGAAGTGACTCATACTCATTGCCTTATAAAGTGTTGGGTAAAAATGTGGTGTCAAAATTTCTTGAATATCCTGATTATTAGCGGCGCCCTTGTGCCTCACTGGGCTAATTGACAGGATTTTGAAAGAGTCAACTCTCTTCGTATATTCTTCAATTAGCCAATTCTTAATTAACGCAGGACTTTTCACCCACACTTGTGGCAACAGCTATATTTTTAACATTCATTATTCCGAATTGAAGTAACCTTGACCGAACTTTGGTCCAGTAGATGAGACAAAAACTACTTTAGAGTTACAGTGCTGCTTTGCACGACCACTGAAAATTAAAGCTGCTTCTCGATTCTACTACTGCTTCTATATATCTCTGCCGTCAGTTCAATTAATCTGTGCATTACACTAGGTAGTGCCACCTCTTCCTCTAGATCAGGTAATTAAACAATTTCATGTAGGATCAAATTGTATGTGGAATTAACTACTCCACTCACTGTATGCACTTTGAAAATTCAAATACATTAGCGTTGAACACATAAAACAAAGCAAAATTAACTAACTTCCAAACAGTGCGTTTCCCTCGTACAACTGGGGACCAATATATATATATATATATATATATAAACAATAATTAATAATAATGAATAAAAAGTGGTCCTAGCTAGCTAAAGCAATAACAAATTAACACTAATACCCAAGGTGCATGAGAGTGAGAGGGGTATGGGTATGGGCTCTGCATCGATCAATATGCATATAGATATAGTGGGAATTGAACAAATGCAAATGCAAATGCAAATGCAAGAGCAAGAGGGCCAATTAGAAAACAAAAAGATCCCAACACCATGCAATAGTATGTGGATACTCGAATCGTACGTGGCCAGAAAGGCCAAAACTTGTTAAATCAGTTCACCGTATCTTCTCCTTTTCTTTCTTTCTGTCTTTCAATAATGCAGATTGATAGATGCGAAGGCACGCACGCGCTCGCTGGAGTGAGAGAATCGTCCCCCACACCACACCCTCCACGAAAAGGACTATCATTCATCCATCTAGCTAATGTTGCATTGTTGCAGTTGAAAGAGAGAGAGAGAGTGAGTGAGTGATGAGGGGCTCCACTTTTCTTTCTTGAAAAATTTGAGCACGGGCTTCTGTTGCTCTCTAATAATTACCATTGATTTCTAGCTACATGACAGAAGATTTTTATGTCCACGCTGTCGACAAGGTACTTAAATTACCATGCTCTGTTTCACATCACTGCCTTTTTTTTAATGTCTTGAACGTTATTGGATAATTTGTACCCCCCAAAAAAACAATATATAGCGGAAACCTTTTTTTTAATATTTCTTTCTCGCGCGAGGCAAGAGCTAGCCGCCATAAAAGGTAAAAGCTGCAAAGTCTTTTGCTGGTAATATATAATAATAATAATTAAATAGAGTAACGAAAAATGTATTAAATAATAAAAATAAATATATTTAATATGTTAAAAAATATAAAAAATATTTAATATTTTTCAATTTAATAATAATTATGAGAATTATTCAAAACACATAATGTGAAGATTTAGAATTATTCTATATATTTAGCTTCATAAGATAAATATATATATATATATGTGTGTGTGTGTGTCATTACTCATTGACTATTTATTTGATTTCATGAATAGAAGATTAGATGAAAGAACCTTTTTTTTTAAGTTTAATTATTATGCAGTGACAGCATAAAATAATTTTAACAAATATCCAATTAGAGTTGGCAAAATGGGTTTTTGGGTCGGCTCGACCCTGACCCGTATTGGATTTGGGCTTTATTGAGCATGACCAAAAAAATCCAGATTGAAAATGAGATCGAATTTGTGTGTCTGAGCCCTCCATTTTTCGGGCTCGGGCTTTAACATATATTTGTTGGGTGGCCCGCTTCGGGCTCGGGCTTTACCGGGTTCGGGCTTTGCCCGGGCGGGCCAAAAAGGTCCGGATTAAAAATGGACTCAAATTTGTGTGTATGAGCTCTCTATTTTTTGGGTTTTTTTGGCCCAGCCCGCCAAACCCAGCCCATTTTGCCATCTCTATATCCAATCATAACATCTTACTATGGTGTCATATCGTAACACAATTTTTTAAAATATTTATACAAATATCTACATAATAAAATATGATTAGACGTTAGTATCGTTGACATAATAATCAAATTCTTTTCCTTTTAATTTGTTTTTTTTCCAAGTTGTTGGTGGAGTATCTTGAATGTTGATGGTAATAAATTGCAAGCGGCCACGGAAGGAAACTAAAGCCACCTTCGAATCAATGCTTGGCTCGGAGCCTCGGGTGGCTGAGGGCCACTAAATATGGAAACATGTTTTTACCAAATTAAAAAGGAAGGGAATCAAGTGTGACATCTACTCTCTCTAAGCTATATATCGATGTTATTTAATTATTACCTAAATATATATATTAAAAAAATTTCAAAATTTCAAAAAAGGGTTATGGCAGTCTTCGCTAGGTCTTCTTGCAACTGTTCATAAACGTCGGCCACTCTCTACAGTTTGTGTCTTTGTGACCTTTTCACTATTAACCCTCAAGTTTGGCAACCAATAAATGAGGACCCTTTTGTGGTCCCATCCTCTCATTCTATTTACTTACCCTTGTGTTTATTTTTTTCTTCCTATCTATATATCAAGTGGTATTTCCTTGACTTCACCATAACCAATTAATTCTTCAATTCTGGGTCTATATATTTTTCTCTCCGGCCAGATTTTTTTGGGTGAGTAGTTATGGATGAAAGCTGGGGTACTGAGGGAAAGATTAGCTATAAGTACAAGGAGGAGGATGAGTGTGAAGAAGAAGAAGAGGAAGAGGTGGGTTATGGAGAGGATGGGAGGAAGAGAAGGGTTGTGACTGATCTCTACAGTAGCAAGAGAGGGTCCAAAGCTGGAGGGTCAGTGCCACCTTCTTGTCAGGTGGATGGTTGTAATGCTGATCTGAGTGAGGCTAAGCAGTACCACCGTCGCCATAAGGTCTGTGAGTACCATGCTAAGGCTCATTCCGTACTCATCTCAGAGCAACACCAAAGGTTTTGCCAGCAATGTAGCAGGTTGAGAAAACCCTAATCTATTTCAAATTAAATAAAACAGATATATTTTCTTAATTTCCTTTGTCTCTTGACTATACTATTTGCACTTCCTTTTGTTGAAGTAATTCAATCTTTTATGTGAAATGGCTGAGGGAAGAGGCTTGATTAGATTCGTGTCGTACATACATAGATAGATAATTAGATATACACTTTAATTTGCAATTTTCAATAAGCCCTAGCTAGAGACAATTGTGTGCTTGGTTGAAGTTTTTTTTTTTGATAAATCAAATTGTATTAAAATGAGGTGTGCCCAGTCCAACTTCCAACCAATACAGAGTACAAAAATGTAACAAACCAATCCCGCAACCCTCAAAGTGACCATAGTGTCAAACAAATTTAAAAAAAATAATTCCCCAGTAACCTACATGGTCTCAAAGAGGTACCAATCATGCCAGGATTTCCCCGGAAACCCAAATCATGACATCAGATATGTGTCTAAACTTGTAATATTTAAAAAATTTGTTCATTTTCTATTTTGGATTTTCACACTCCTACCAAACAGTAGAGTAGTAAAGTTTTCTACTAATAGTGAAGAATTATATTGGTTGAGTTTTGTTTTGAAGCAAAAATTATATTGCTTAGTTATTGAAAGATTTAATTAGCAACTGCCCAAATGGAAAAATTGTAGGTATATACAGGATTCTTGACACTACATACCCTGATTATGCATTATAAGGTGCATTGTGGATTGTGCATACATCTCTCACGGGTATATATATCATGAAAATCATGATGTAATGTGATCAAATTTAATTCTAAAACCCCCCAACATGCTGCGCCTGCACTATTGGTACAACATTCTAAGATGACAAGGCTATTTATACTAAGACAGGGACACTGATCTGCTTTCAAGATCACACAGCATAGACTCTGATTGGTATTTATTATATATAATACGCCAAATTATAGATAGCATTTCCACTTTAGTGATCATTTAGTTTTGGGGTCATGTTTTAATCCATGAAAGTTGACAACACAAAAAGTTTTATGTGGTTTCATTGTTTTAGTTGGAGGAGGTGGCAAAACAGGTCAGATACGATTATCAATTTTTTTGATGCAATATTTAGGCCAATACATATCTATGACATTTTTTTCTTTCAATTTGGTTTTCTTCCAAAAAAATATTGAACTATGCCACATCATCGATAGGTGCATGATTGAATCATAAATAGTTTTATGTCTTAACATTTCAATTTCTCTTCACATGAAAGGTAGATTAAGGGGCCATTTAGGTTAACAGCTTAATAAGCACTTACTGAACAAGCGATTATTATATGAGAATTCATGTATAAGTTGTTTCTACGATTAAAGAGGTGATGAGGATAAATTATGCATAAATACTTTTATATAAGCTATTTTTATAAGTTATTTGGGAAAACTTGTGAAAATAAGCTGAAAACAACTTAATAGGGATATTGAAAGCTATTTTTTTAAAACTTTTCCAAACACTTAGCCAATTACTTATGCAACAAGTAAGTTCAAATAATATATTCCAAATACTACCTTAATTAGACTTGTCCATTGGATAAATCAAATCAGCTTGCCCCTTTGAGTCTTTCTTTGTGCAAACTAAATCAACCAAGAAGCAGAAGAAGCATACAATATTTTTTTCATAGGAGCAAAATTCAGTGTCTAGAAATTTTTCCATGACAACTAATAATGTTGGCTTTGGAATTTCATTTTCTAGGTTTCATGAGCTATCAGAATTTGATGACTCAAAAAGAAGCTGTAGAAGGCGTTTGGCCGGACATAATGAGAGGCGTCGCAAAAATGCATCTGATCAATATCAAGGAGAAGGATTTAATTGATGAGATGATGGACAAAAATGAACATTAAGATGAGATAATATAATAACGGTCTAGATGGGCACGTCGAGCAGCACATGATTGAAATAAAGTCTTCCATGAATCCTTCACATTCAAATTGATGTTATTACATCTCCAAGGAAGCTCTCTCTCTTCTGTCAATCTTTTTTTCTCTCTGTCTCTTTCTTTATATATATATGCATGCTAAGATTGCTGCTGGGAGTTATATCTACGAGAACATTTTTACCTGAAATCATAAAAAAATCTTGCTTGACTACATGCCTTTGAAAGTATGTGTGTTTCTTTTGCATCCTTGTTCAGTTCATTAGCATAGCTAGCTTTAGGGATGTTCATGATCAACATTGTCCCAAAATTAAAGCTAGCTAGTACTAAAAATCTTGTCCAAATGATGCGGCATTCTAAGTTGATTAGCATTAATTGTTACAGTATCAATTAATTTTGAAAAAAATAATAATAATTGGAAGAAAATTATTCAGTCAAATATTGTTGCTTATAAAAAACAGTTAAAGATTGTTTTTTACTATTGATCTCTCCCTTTTTTTTTTTACCTTCACTGCATTAAAAAAGAAAAGATTAATAATATTGTGGCACATCATTAATTTGGCAATAATTTTGTAATAAGTTTTGGAAATGAAACAGTACTATTCGTCTTTCATATTCACGGGATCTCAACTTTCAGACTAGGGACCACGTTTCATGAATTCCATTTTGATCCATTTGTTTTTGCTTACAAACTTGTTCTTAAAGTTTAATCAGTATCCATCATAAGTTAATTAGAGTATGAAGGAATAAAGTTAGTGGGTGAGTCAATGTCAAACAAAGATTGCCAATGGCGCGCACCAGAATATTGTATAAAGTGCCGTTCGGTAGATAAATATCATCATCCAATTTTATTTACAAGCTATTCACGCTGTGGTATATATAAGAGTAGTGGTTTTTTTTTTATACAAGAGTATAAGAGTAGTGTTGACTTATATGTAGTTTATATATCTTATCCTTCGTAATAGTTAAATTCTTTATATGGGACACTGCGTATGGCTTAATAGCAGAATTTACACGGCAAATATATGGTTAATTAATATTAATATAACTGCATATGTGCATGCATACAGGAATTGTTCCCTGGCAGTTTCCTTGGTTATAAGTTTCAATGTTTGTTCAAATAGCCTTCAAAAAGAGGTACACATAATCAACACTCAACCCAAAATTCGAAGCTTTATAATTAACCACGAGTTTGAGAGAGTCTGCTGAAAAATGCTAATTAATCATAACCAAATTATTAATTAAATCAACTTATTGTATGTTGGATAAGCTTTTAATTTATAAAAACTTTTCATTTAATTAAACTTCACTTATAAAAAAGTCTTTATGAACTTACAGGTGTTTATGAAGAAGTTAACTAAGAAAATTTTCTAAAAAACTTAATTGTATAATTTGCTTCTTTTTCTATAAATGTTTACTGAGAAAATTATCTAAACTGACTCCGAATCAGAGACATGTACAACGGGCATTACTTTTCTCATTCTCGATCCCCGAAAACAATCCATAAGCCCAGGGTTTATTTAACATTCCGGTTGAATCATAAACACGGCCACGGGTTTTCTGGTCCGAGTTATCATGCATCAGGGTAAAGATAATGCAACACAAATGTCAATAATGGACCCGACATACGGTGAAAAATGAAAATGCAATGTCAATGTCAATAAACGAGACAACCGAAGTATCACTTTCAATAACTTTCTTTCCGCATAAGACGAAAGGTCATAGTAGACTGAGTCCTCACGTGGGTTAAAACTTTAAAGCATGTAGAAGATCATGAGAAGTGGTACCCCTTAGCAGTCTAATAGTCCAAGAAAGCCAGGGATTTCATAAGTAAAATGTTTTGTAGACACCTCGATGGATATCTACATCCCAAGAGAGAGAAAAATAGAAAGATAAATAAATAATAAGTGCTATAACGTGACATAATTAGTTTGTTAGGCATTCTGTTACAGTTTCATTTTCTGTTTTATTTTCTGTTAGTTGTTTGACTAGGTCTCATTGACAAGGTCAAATAAGTTAGTGAATCCCTTGCCAAGATATTGTGACATCGTGTGTATGTAAGGCACCTACTGTACTCTTCTCTCTTTACATAATTCAATACAATCAGTTTTGCATTTTTCCATTTTTTTTGTGCTTCTCTGAAGATAAAGATCCATCTCTTGCCTTTTGTGGCTACATTCTTGAATCGAAGCCTCTTTCGGTTCCAAGGCCTCTCTCATTCTTGATACTCTTCTTTGGTTCTTGAAATCTTTCTTGGTACTTTTCTGCTGCATAGTGGAGAACAGTGAAATGGAGGATTCGAGCAATCACAAGCAAAAGCTATCTATGTATCCTAATAATTGGAAAATGAAAAATTGAGAGCGCTTTAGGACCTTAAAAATATTTCTTCGACAGTTTTTTATCAGGTTTAATCTGAATTATAGTTTGGCAAAACTGCCAACCAGAATTGTACCACAATCAAGAAAAAGAAAAGGTTCAACTGAAGGCATATGGTTATTACATGATACCATAATCATTTTGCTATACACCATGCATACTGCAAAATAATAAAATTGAAAATTTTAGACAGGTGAAAGCACTTTTAAAAGTAAAATACAAAACAAAAATAATTATGTAAAATCAGTTTTGAGTTTTAGTAAAGTACAAGCATAATCATGTAAAGACTTATAAAAAAACTTATTTCTTGATTTTCTTTTCTACCAATAATCCAGCGCAGAATATCCCAGTCTGAAAATTATAGATCACAGGGAAATGCACCCGTCATTATATTCTGGCAATGCTTTCTCATCCAGCGCAAGTAAACTTAATGGTTTTCATCAGGGATCATAACTTGCTAGGAATCACTTCCTTAGAAAGCACTCCACTCTTTCCAACATGAGAAGGGCCATTGAAAATATCCTTTCTTTCAGCAATAAACTTGGCAAACCGAGAACCCTTCTCTTCTTTGCTTTTATAGTCTAAAAGAGACTGATGAGGATCAGGCATGGGATTGAGCTTGGGAGATGATGGTCGCATCAATGCCCATACGGATGAAATGTATTCGTTTGGTTCGTCTAGAATCCGTAAAAGTGATAGATCCTGCATGTCTGTAGTGGGAGAGCCATTTCATAAGATGTCAACCTAACATGTGGGAACAAATTAGGAAAAAAAAATGTATTTTAGCCTATTGTGACAACCAGTTTTCCTATATTTCTGAGTTCAAATATGTTACTAATAGTTCTCATTCATAGGAGTTCTCTTTGGTACATAATAGCCAAGGAGAGGGGAGGTGGGAATGCTCTAGGTAATATTCATTGTGAGAAACATTTGATTTGAAAGTATACCTTTTGCGAACTTGAAGATGGATGCCAAAGCTGCAGATGGAATGCTAAAATTAAGATGAGGTATTACCACTCCTCCACCATGCCTTGCATTACTGTGTCAATCACAAAAGAAAATAAAAATCACAAAAGCTTATATTATATTTTACGCAGAAAAACAATTGGACCAGCCAGAGCAGGCTGACCTCCAATGACTATGAGTAAATGGGAACAAAAAAAAGGCAGTTCCATGCAGCAGAGGCAGTAAGTGTCAAAGCAAAAGAATTCCATCCCCAAAAACATCATTGTTGTCTTCAAACCAAGGATTTAATAGGACCAAGGCAAATTTTGATTTTGCAGGCAATCCAACGTACATGGACATCAAACACAACCTAGTTGCATAGTTAGAGCCTGTTTGGTAGAGCTTTTGACTTTTAGAGAAGTTAGTTCTATTTTGCATCTTATTTTTCTCATATATGCACAAGAGAAAAAAGTTATTAAATAGTCATTTATAAATAGATAGGTGCTTTTGGAGAAGTTCAAAAAGATAGCTTTTGAAAAATGTGAAGAGCAAAAGTTAATTTCAACTTATATGATAAGTTGTTAGTTAAAAAATACATGCTAGAAGTGTTTATGGAGAAGTTTATCCAAACTAGGCCTTACATTCTGATTTCAAAACCCTGATCCTTAGCTAGGATACCACTAGAATCAATGTGACAAATGTATTGTCTACCAATTGAACTAACTCATCTTGCAGTTCAGTACATGATGAACATAAATTTTTCTTGATGCAGAAATAGGATAAGCTGATATGGCATTTGTACCCAACAAAAAGTTGGTTTCATTACCTTGTAACCAGGCCAATCATGTGACCGTCTGAATTGATAACAGCACCACCACTAGCACCAGGATGAACAGCAGCTGTTGTTTCAAGCATTGCTGGGAAGTGCCCATGGGTATGCATGTGCTCAGGTTGAATGGAATGATAAGACTGAGGAATTTTTGCTTCAACTACTTTTGCCACCACACCGGAGCAAACAGATGGGAAGAATCCTAATCAAAATAATGTCCATGTCAATCAAAGGCAGACAGACAAGTAAATCATTCACATAAGCTCTTGTTTATTTTGCACAACAGCTCCTGGTTACAGAAGAAGTAACTTTGTTATATATGTCATCCTATAAATATCATTGGAATGCTGAAGCAGGAACTCCAAACATGAAGAAAGTCAAATAAACACGAGGATTAAAAAAAGGTTAACGTAACTTTATCTTGACAGATATTGATCATGAGTAACTCTTAAAATTCATTCCATGGCAGGACATCTAACCAAGAAAAAAGGGGATAAATTAGATCAACAAGGACATACCACACTTAGGGCCAAATAATCCATGGCCAATGACATATGCTTTTGATCCTGTGGATGGCCTGGAAAAATTTGTTTCGATAGGCAAAAGCTTATCTGGAACAGCTTCAAGCTGCAGTAAGGCAACATCCCATGGTCCTTTACAAACATACACTACTATAGCATCACACCAAACCCAAGGCTTTACATGATCAAGACGTACACGTATGTTTCTATGGTTGTCATAAGTTGGATTCAGTTTATATCCCCCCTGCTTATCAGCAGCAAAAGGATAAAGAATAGGCATCTTTGAAGGTAAAGTTTGACTAATGTGATTGCTCTCAATTCTATTGCCAAGAGATGCAGGTCCCTCCAACATGGAAGGAAATTTTTCTGGGTTGGTTCCATATCCTCCACCACTTATATGTGTTTTCCCAAATCTCCAAGGTTCTAACAGATGGGCATTTGTAAGAATGAGACCTTGACTGTTTAGCAAAACGCCAGATGCCCATACTCCATCACCAATGGTAACAAGACAGACAGAAGCCATTGCCTTCTCAATTGGTAATTGTGAAGAGCTACCAAAATTTAAATGCTCGTGTTCATTACTAGAGGGTACATGAACATCTAATTTGTCAGTGTCAATAAAAGGTCCCTTTCCCAGAGTATAAGAGTTTCTCTCCAGATTATATAACTCTTTTACTGTGTTCTGAGGCCACTTCCGCAGCAAGCCATTAGCAGCAGTCACGATGGTTTCCCATGGAATCACCAGCTGTTACCAAAGACTAGATCCTTGCATGATGAGTTAAATTTGAGAAAGTTTAGAAAATGTAGACACAGGATAATGCATTTGAGCTACCTGGATTTCTGCTCCACTTGTCTTCTGCCTCAATGGTCGGATCAGGACACCAGTAAGACATGCATGCTCGCTGAAAACTGGACTGCCTTCCATTCCTGGCAGATAGAGTGTCAAAATAGAGCCAGAACCAATTGCATAAATGACCAATGGATTATGCAACAGAGAAATGGCTCACACCAGGAAGAGTGCGAATATCAGCCATCAGCAATGATCCATCGGATGAATTAGGAGGATAGCAATTTGAAATGCATCCAACTGATATACTGATTCAAGAAAGCAACCAAATTAAAGGACTGAATGATACGAAAATGTCAAACATTGATATCCACTTCGGCACAGCATTAGAGACAAAATAGCTGCCTATACAACTCAACTCAACACATAGATGATCCCAACAGCTCATGGAAATAGTTTGACATAAAATGACAAAGAACACGTTACATTCAGATGGTTAAGCAAATTTACCATGAGAAGAGTGTTTAAACATTTTTTAAGTAATTACCTGATTTTGCAATTCTATTTTTTCTTCTTTTAGCCAAACGAAAAAATAATACCTGTTAAAGAAGTGGGTATGTGACAGGACTCCAAAAGGAGACCCAACTGCCAGAAGAAAATCACCCCTTTTATTCATGGACGATTTTTTAGTGTCCAGCAAGTCCTATGTTACAACCATCAACCTGTTATTCTCATGAGTCTAGATGGACTAACAAAAAATACCAGTAGAAAAAGCATTCCATGTGCAATCATTATATTATGTTATAATTGTTTGCATAAGGAATCTGACTAGAGAAAAATAAGATTAATAAAAGCAGAAAGATACCTTGAAAGATAAAGAAACACTAAGAATGGCCATTCTAGTCAGTGATTTGCACATAAGACTTGCACTTGCAGGTCCTCCGACTGCGAATCTTCCCTGACATTTCACAGAAGATTTATCATTCTCCATCCAAAATACCTTCAGGCTTGTAGAACAAGCAGCAAAACTTTGCTGGAGTTTAAATCGATTGTTTTCTTCCAGAAGCAACAGGGTAGACATGCTATAATCTAATTCCAGAGTTTAACTACTTTATTTAGACACAGACAACCATAATACAAATACAAAGTGACATACAAGTGATAGTCTCAAATTTATAGATGCATAAATGCACTTTTCTTATAGCATTGGGATCATGCTTCTGGTGTCATTATTAAACAAGGATAACCTGAGTTTGAAAAATATCTTTAGAAGGTTGAGAATCATTATTCTGGGATGCCAAAGACCAACCAGCCTCCCATTCATGCTCTGACAAGCCCAGAGATGCTTCAATAAGTGACTGGACACAAAGGGCTGAAGCAGGAATATCAACCTGCATGTGGACACAAATGTTACAGATTGTCAATAACTAACCATCAAATTTAACTAGAGGTCATTATGTGAGCCATAAGCCCGTAAACTAAATTCTTGTCCAAAAACATGATTTTATGAACTGAAAGCTCACTGTTATCTTTCTAAGAAAATAAACGGTTGTGTCAAACACTTACGAAATCAAGTACAAAAAATCCATATACAAATTCAGAAACAGTGTCGGGTATTAAATGACAGCAGATTAAGCCAGGCATGTACCTTAATGAGTCACTAACTATACTCATGCCATTCACAGGGATGGACATGTTATAAAACCGAATCAGTCAATTAAAACTACAAAGTATCAGATGCACCACATCATTAATTGTCAAGAAGACTGCATATTAAGGAACAACATAAAAGGATTCAAAATGCCTACTAATGATAAAAGCTGTGCCACACGCCAACCAGGAGTTCCTTGATCAGATTTTTCATTGGTTTTCTCTGTCATAACATCAATCCGAACACCAGAAATCAAGTCAGGCCTACCCTGAAAAGCATGAACTAGAAAATTAAAACACGTATACACAAAACAAATATAATAAACATGAAACTAAGAAAGCAAATAAAGATAACAAACTTTACTCATTACTAAATTACTAAATTCATGAGAAACAACCTGGGGAATATTCTCTCTCTGTTGAGGGGATAGAAAAGGCTCAACAACCGAAGCAACAGTCACAACCAATACCCTACCCTCACAGTTATCACCATATAGACGCCTAGCTACTTGAGTGTCACAAAGGGTATCAGGTACAAGCAGCCCTGAAGTTGAAAGAGCTGTCTCGCCAGAACTACACAATACACATACCCAGAAGGAGAAGAGAAAACCCCCACAGCCATAAGTGCAAAAAAAAACGAAACTTTGAGAAACAAACAAAATTAGATAATGGATGGGTCTACGAACCGGTATTGATGAAAAGCGTGTCTTCTCATCTTCATCCCTTTTGGGTCCTGAAAGTAAAGTAACAGAAATTGCAAGCTGAGTGACCATGATTATACAGCACTGGGTTTGCCCAGAACCAGAAAGAGAGACAGAGAAACTCACAGGACCACGAATTCTGACCATAACTGCGAAATTCCGAGCATAATCAACGATATCCGAGTGACCCATTTTGGATGAATCGGGGTCTGCGTTGGGATGAGTTTCAATTTAAAGGGGAAGAACCATGTATTGGATTGAGATTTTAAAAGATTAATTTGGTATAAAAAAGTCTTACAGATTTAAAAGATTACGTAGGAATCTAATGACTTATCATATTTTTTTTAAAGTTTTGTAGATTTTGAAAATGTATTGTGGATTTTGAAAAAGTCGCATGAATTTTAAAAGATTTTTATATCATAAGAATTTATAAAATTTAAAATGACTTTATGGATTTATAAAGAATTCCATAGGTTTTTAGCAAACGATCAAAGTTACAAGAGTCAATAAAAATAATAATAAAGAAATTGGTTTTATCTTGATCTCTTCTGAATAGCATTTCTCCACATAGTATCCACCAAGAGGTGCAACAACTCATTAGTATCCTCCATGATCCAAGATTCATAGCTCTCTTTTTCTTTGCCATTTCCTTTGTTATTTTCTTGTTGTGAATCCCCCATTTTAATTACTAACACAACATAAATAAGAAACTAGTTATAAATTAACAAAAATACCTATCACTTTTTCAATAATATAAGCACACCACATAATATATATATATATATAAAATAATAATAATCAGAAACTAGCAAAAAAAATTATTTATAAAAAATAAAAATAAAAATATTAATTTTATATTCCAAAAATTTATAGAAACAAATAAATATGAATGAAATATATTAAAAAATATTATTATATTAATATCCTTTATCAATATTTTATCCACTTTCAGATTATTAGAAAAAAAAAAGATCAGTCTAGAAATCACATACATTGATAATTTTGAAAATCACACTTCCTGAGATTAATCGAAATAGCTAATTTGAAAATCACATACATAGGATAATAATAAGAAAAATCAATCAAGAAAATCAATAAAAAAATCAATGAAAATCCACTATGAAAATCAATCGAAAAGTGAAAAAGAAGAAGTGTGTGAGTCTTCATCGGAAAGAGCCATGTTTTCATGCAATCGTATTCATATAAAGAAAAACAATTGGGAAAAAAAAAGAAAAAAGAAGAACAGAGAAGTAGGATTACCTAAAGAACGGCCGGAAAAAAGTCTGTGAGAGAGTAGAAAAAATCTCAATGGTTTGAGTGAGATTGTTGGTTGGGTTTGATATATATATATTTTTTACTAAAAAGTCATACGAAATCTATTCTACAAAATAATCTATTGAAATCGGTAGATTTTTTAATACCAAAAGACTTTTTTTAAGTTGCAGAAAATCTCAATTGAATACCACCGGATTCCATTATTTTCTTTAAAAAGTCATGATAGTCCTAATTGAATATCACAAAATTTCGCTGCCCTCTTTAAAAAATCATAAAAGTCTTAATTGAATACCACCGAATTTTTTTATATTATTAAAAAGTCCTGATTGAATACCACAAGACTTTTTTATCAGATAAAAAAAGTCCTGATTGAATACCACAATACTTTTTTATCAGATAAAAAAGTCTATTAAAATCCTTTACAATCTCAATCCAATACACCCCCTCAAGGTATGCTTGACTACATAATCAAAAATTGTATGCTAAAATAACCTATTTATAATATATTAAATTTTATTATGTCAACAAAATTATTTCCAGATCCCCTTGTATTACTGAAAAATGGGGTGAATCTATTTTGTAAACTAGAAAAATAGGAACAAATATATTACATCGAAAAAATAGGAACAAATATATACACACCTGATGCATGTTTCTTAGAATCTTCACAAAAAATTTAAGTGAACCATATGTGAAGTTGATGTATGTTCCCCTCCATTTGTTTGAGCCTTTTAAGAAAATAATTTTAAAACTATGTTAAAAAGTAATTTAATATTGGTGATTCACTCAATATTAATTTGTCTAGCAGTCTCTCCGCATTATCGGTATCAGTTCAATAGTCAATAACTAGTCAATCAATCAATACTAGTTAAAAAGTAATGAAATTTTTTGAGACTCTGGCACCTCTTATCTTCTTCCCAGGGCATGTTCCATTCTTTTTCCTCAACTTTGGCAGGGGAGAGTGTGGAGTGGTGTCAACCAGGTGTTGTAGCCAGGTTAATGGGCTTACAAGTCCTCCTTGTTTTTTGTAAGCAAAATCATGAGGAGGATATTTGATCAGAGGCATGTTGGAGACATGACTTTCAATTGAAATGCATGGTTATCCCAAAATTTGGAAGCAACAATACTGGTTGTTACTGTAGAAAGATAATCATTTGCACTGGAGGCTGGTCAGGGCTGTTGGCAGCCCCGGAGGCATGCTTATAATTCACGGCATACTTAAAACTTCTTATTAATACAAAGTTAATTAGGGACAAAAGTCTGATCTGTTCGTTGTTCAAAAAAAAAAAATCATTCGTCAAATCTCGATTTTAAAGTAGTGTGTTTGTTATGCTATTTGTTACCTGGTCTGTAATTGTGTTGTTGGCTTTAAAATTTCAGCTAGAACTATAAATATTAACATGAATAATTACTTGTTATTACATTAACACTATGTTTGGTTGCAAAAAGAAAGTGGAAGAAAATATAGTATAAATAAAAGAAAAAGAGTGAAAAGTGAGAGGATTATTTAGTTGTTTAGTTTGAGTGAAAGTGAAAGAAAAAAAAAAAAATCTTTCTCTTCTCTTATTTGTTTGGAAAGAAAGCGAGAACAAAGAAAGAGGTATTTTGGTAAATTGACAAAAATAACCTTGTATAAAAAGTGAATATGATAAAGAGAATAAAAATGTATAAATATATTTAATGATGTAGATAAGCCATCATTGCATAAGATAAATTTTTTAAAAATATTTATTTTATCCCTTAAAATAAAAAATTAGATTATTAGCAGATTTATATATTGTAGTATGTGAATATATGATTACATTAATATAAAATATAAAATTCAAGGTAGTCAGAATCGGACTGATTATTGAACCGGTAAGGGCAGAGGATCAAGGTTCAACGGTTCGACCAGGGTTTAATAGGGTTATAATTAAATAATATTATTTTAATTTTTAATATAATATAAAACACAATATTTAGTAAAAGTTAGCATAAAATTCATAACTTCTTAAAAAAAATTAAATTTCAATATAAAATGTCATAATTCATAATATAAAATATTCAAAATTACAAATAATCGAAGAAAGTAATATCTGTTTCTTTAAAAAAATAAAAAAATTGGCAAATTATTTTTCAAAAATAAGACTGAACCGGTTCAAACCATTTTTGATCGATTTTCTCGATTTTTGACTGGTTCTTTACTGGTCTAGTTTTGGGGTCGTTCGGGCCGAAGGGGAGTTCGATTCCCGGTTCGACTGGCCGGTCCAGTCCAGTTCTGACTACACAGATAAAATTTAAAAAAAAGCTATTATAAAAAATGATTTTTGAAGAAAAAAGACAGACAGGAATCACGGCTACATATGATACGCATGAAGAGCAAAAGCAATAAGTTATTTATGCAAGCAACAATGGTGCTCTTTATGGGGAAGTGCAAAACTAGTAAAAAATACATGGATCAAAGCAATGGCAGTTTTGTCTCTTCGATTAAAATATCACACATCCCTCCACTTTTCCGTCCAGTTGTGCGCGGAAAGCAATTTGTGGTGTGATCCACTCGATTCAATCATTTCTCTCCATTTTCATTCATAAACCAAACGATGGAAGCCATCAATTATTCCCCCCTTTCCTTCCTCTCTCTTTCTTTCCTTTCTCTTTCTCTAAAACCAAACGAACTGTAAGTGTTTGTTTAAGAGAGCATTTTTGAAGAAAAGAGAAGAGTTTATAATGATATTTTAATTTTATAAAAAGATGAGAAGGAAATGAAAAACATTTTAAAATCCTCCATAACTCCCTTCTTAATACATTTTTAGAGTTTTCCAAATAGAAAATTTTTAGAGGTTTTAATTTTTTTTATTAAAACATAATCATCCTCCATTTCCTCCTCCTTTATTTTTCTTTTTAATTTAAAATATCAAAACCCTCCCCTCTCCTCTAAAACTCCCAAAAATACCTTAAAAATGGTGTATACACAGTAACAATAGTGTAAATTGAATTACCGGGCAAATTGAATTATAAGATGGGGCATAAGAATATATAAGTTAATTGGCACTATAGTGATATTTGCATTGTCCAATTCGGGACAAACACGTTAGTCTTTCTTCCAAAGGACCTAGGATGGATTCCGGTGATAAACCGACAAGTCGTATTTCAATTCGACGTGTATGCCTCAAAAAGTCTTGAATACGAATCATCCCATATGTTTTCTTCATAGCCCTTGTGCAAGCCGTTCAATTGCAATTTACAAATCAATACGCGAAAATGAAAGGATTTGTTTTTTTTTTTTGAAAAAAGAAAAAGACAAAGTGAAACAAAAAAGTCAAGGTTCCGATAATACCAATGACTGATCTTTAATTATCGATAATCATCAAATTTCAAACCATGGATAAGATCTCAATTACATCACTTACTTGTTAATTATAAGATGGACTTGGTGCCTTGGTGGCCCCCCAATTAAACTTCAATTATTGCTACATATTAAATTAGGATGATATGATAGCCACCTTGAGCACAATGTAAGCATCACAAATGAATTAATAGGAAAGACTAGCAAATCATATCTCACCTCACTGAGATTAAATATTAATATGTTTAGCCAAAACAAATTAATCACGCGCTTCATATAAATATTACTCCATTTAATTACAATTCAAGATTCAAGATTTTACCTGAGGTGGAGTTGTATAATTGCGCTATCTGATCGATAACACTGGTTACGGGCGATATGAAAGAAAGGTTAAACACACTTTTATTCAATAGATAGAAGATAACCCATCACTTAATTACCAAATGATAATAAATAAAAACAAGATTAATCCTCCACCAAAGTTTACGGCATATCTGGATAACAAAACTCAAGTACAAACAAAGCATACTACCTTAATATTAAGGCATTATACATTCACATAATCACACAACTCAGTCTTCAACAGGGCAATATATCAAGTCAAGACACGTGACGGTAGATGCAATGACGTGGCAGGTGCTCAACAAAACAGGACACTATTTACATGCAACCCACGGGGAGATGGCCGCCACCTCAGCGGTGCTTGCTCCTGGTATCCCCACTGTAGAGCCTGCAATCACATGCAACCCAATTCATTTAATTAAGGCACAATTATTACGGTCATAAATCAGCCCTTTTAATTAAATAATCGTAAAACCAGCCGTTGATTTAAAATTCTCTAAAGATCTAACGGCTCATAATCCCAATCCCAATCCCAATCCAATACATATCACGCCAGCAACCTGAAGATTCAATCAGAAGTGCAACCCACGTGCAGATAGATCATTATAAGCAAGTGAATCACAATTCACAATACTAGGTACCGGGGCTCAGGTGTGACTACTGGTGAGATAAATTAATATTCAATATTTAATATTAATTAATATAATAAAAATTATAAACAGATCCAATTTTTGAACTTAAAAACTACTAAAAAAAATTATAAAAAAAATATGAAATTCATCTCTACTTTTGATCTATTTTTTTTAGTCATGAAAAATCCCAAAATAAAATAAAAACAAAAACTTAATTAGTGGTTCAATCGTTCATCATCCGGTGACTAGTGAGAGTTAGATCTCATGAGTACCATATATAGTTCCTTTAAGTAACAACAGGAATCTATGATAATAAGTAACACGATTCTCATATTTATTACAAAACATCCAACAACAAAAAATATAGAAACAAAAACACATAGCATAGCATAAAATAACCAACTTATTATCACATACATGCATACAAAGTAGCTGATGAGAAACGTGGCATCAAGAATAATAATTAAGGTGTGTTGTGTGTGTGTGTGTATGTACCAATCATAGACAGTGGGAGTGTTGGGGAGTGGTTTGTCAAAATATTCTGCCCCAATGGACTTTGTGGCGGAGTTACTCCCGGGATTGAACACGCTCCTCCAAACGTTGTCAGCCTTACGCGCCGACCCGGGTGTCGTAGGTGTCGTCGGTGTCCCCGGGGTTGTCGGTGTCGATGGCATCGACGGGTTCCTCTGTAACTTTATCCCTTGTCCTTCATCTACGTACACACCCAAAAAACACACAACATAAGCATGACACGGAGATCTTATAACTAGCTTAACTAGTTATATATATTCTAGTTCTAGTTAGTTATATTAGAAATTAACGTTCTTAAAATAATTAGGTACTACCTTTGACGCTGGTGGTTAGCTTCCTAAGCCTTTCAAGGCCACGCTCGGGTTGAGGGCCAGCCACAACATCATCCCAAAGCTTCTCTAACATCTTGGAAAATTAGTCTTGTCTAGTTAATTTGTTTTTCTTGATGAAATAAACTAATAGGGATTCTTGAAGAGTCTGTGTGCGTTCTATATATAGAGAAAAATGAAATGATGAGGGGGGTGATGCTTAAAATATCTCTGGCCAAAATGGGATCCAGTGTTTTCTCGCTTCCAGGTGTAACTTTCATTTGTTTTGACGTGATAGTGAGTGGCGATAGTAAAACAAGGGGGGTGGGTGGAAAGAGTGAGAGGGGAACGGATAAGGATGAAGGCTGGGTAAATGTAGGGCCCGCGATAAAATATCTTGGTGAAATAGGAGAAAGGGGTTAATTAATAGAGTAGGAGGTCGTGGGTCACCTCACAAGTGTACAGACGAAAACACTCAATTTGTTTGCGTGCCTTTTGTCCTATTCTCCAGAGGATATGCACTGATAATTGATCGTGGACCCCAGTCCTTGTTGATATGCTTTCTTTACTTAATGCGAAAGATTAAAAGATTAATCATGTAATGGTGTGGATTATCATATGACCGGGGTCCAGGTGATTCCCTCCCTCAAAGGAAGGATCTAGATTTTTGCAGAAAAATTACGGTGCTTCCATGGTGAAAAGCCAAAAATGGGACCATATAAAATATTTATTATATTGAAAATAAAATTGAGAATAATTAGTTGAATTTCTTTTAGTATTTTATCACTGTTCGACTCTTAAATATGAAATTAGATTTTACAATTGGTTATAAATATGTTTTTGTATTTATGAAAAATGTATCACTTTTTGTAAAAAAAATTAGGGTTTAATAATTGATGATATAAAATGTTTTATATTTTATTATTTTTTTATACCTATAGAAACGCCCATGTAAGTAAAATATAATGTAATGAGATAATGAAATATAATTCCATGTCTTTTATGATTTCTAGGTAAACAGTGAATCAGTCATAAAGTTACTCCATGACAACATGTTTAAAATTTTAAATGGTCCAATTATATGCTAATTTTTTCGACGCAAATTATATGCTAGTATAACAAAATAATAACTAGAAAGGTACCCGTGTTATAGCATGGAGATTTTCAAAGTAATAGAGTCTATATAAATTTTAATCAATCATAAAGTGTGTATCAAAAAATTTGTTGCTATCATTTTTTTAATAAATAAATATATTAAAAATATATAATTAATTTAATAGGTAAAAATATTTATTTTTATATATTTAGTGATACAGATTAATTATATAATAAGTCAAAATAATCCATCATCTAACAAAAATTGATACAACAAATATCCTTTAAACGTAATTCCACAATTGCAACCAATGTTACTAAACTTGGATTAATCATTGACTCGATCTGGATCAGTGGGTCAATTGTCGAACCAGTGGATCACTAATTGAAGTATATATCAATATTAATAAATAGTAAATATTAAATTTTCATACTAAATATTTATATATAATGTTTTTTTTTACAACAATTTATATATAATGTTAGTAAATGGTAAATAATAAAATTTTGCTTTTTTTTATATATAATTATAATTATTTGTTACATAATGGCACAATGGTTGAATTGGTGCAGTGACAGTGCTAGCTACATGTCCCTCCGTGCGCGTGAAGTTGAACCTACTGTATCTCGTGCATTGTAGTACACTGTAGCGTCAGTGCATGAGATTTAATATATCTATAGATAATAATGGTGTATAGTTATTAATTAGACCCTAAAAGTTATAATTGACTGTGGCCGTAAATGTTCGCTGTCTTTTGGACGTTTTTTTTGTTTATTGTCAAAATTTTGGACGGTTTGTTTTTTGGTCAACAATTTTGGACGGGTTAAAGTAGCACAAATATATGATGGGCTTTTCTAATTACACAGCTTTTCTAATTACACATACACTAATTTCATCTCACACACACACTTAACTTTTATTTTTTCTATATCTCCAAAATACCCTTTTTGATTAAAATCCCAAATTCCCTCACTCTCTTTCTTCTTCGCACTTTCTTCCCCGAACCACAGTCACTGTAGTCACCGTGATAAATATGGATCACCATTTTACTTTCATTTATTAACTTTTCTCTCTAAACCATCCTGCAGCAATCAGTATGTATCATGGGTGATTGAAATCGCAAAAATAATACTTGAAGTCACTAAAATTAATTGTGAGGCATTGATAGAAGAGGGACCTTTGGATGGTGGCTTTTATTGTGGGACAATGCGTAGGGCGTAGTACCGTAAGACATTCCAAAAATGCCCCTATAGAATACCCAATATACCCTGTAGTGTTTAAATTCCAAAATTACCCTGCAGTGTGCTACCTGAGAAGCTGGTATCCTTAAGTGTTATATTTATTTTGCAATAAGGGGTCTGTAGATTATATTCTCACGTTGCATCTTCGTCGAGGACTAAAAACCAGACTCACCAGCTCCTTCTTCGCTGGGGATTGTCTTCACTCCCAAAAGCATGCTTTTTGTTTGGTTTAGTGATTTTTTTTATTTGATTCCCTATTTCCCCATTTGACTGATTGAGCTGGTGATAGTTTTCTGGGTCAGTTTTGTGGTGAAAAAAGTTACAATTTTTTTGGTGGGTTGTTCTTCAAATTTTAGGGTGGCTCGTGTGGTCACTGTAGAGAGAGAAATTGTAACGAGGAAGGAGGGAAATCAAGATTGAGTTTCAGGACTGTGTTGAAGGAGGTAGATCACATGTGTCTATAACAAAGAAATAAACGATTTTAACAAAAGAAACACTCTTCTTCCCCCCTCCCCCTTCTTCATATATCTGATTTCAATTTTGATGATAGTGGACTGCATGTCGCTGATTCCTCTTTCTTCTTATTATTTAGGACTGTGTTGAAGGAGGCCTGTATTGCGGGTGGGTGGGGTGGCGAGGTAGGCGTTGAAGTGAGAGGGTAAAAATAAAAGAAAATTGGCAAAGGGGGTTAATGTCCCATTTTTTGAAAGCTTGGGAGGAAAAGTTTCAAGTTACCAAAAACCTGTTTGAATGGGTATTATTGGCATTACATTTTTTTATAGGGGTACTTTAGGCATGTCTTATGATACTACCATCTAATCACTGTCCCACAATAAAAGTCACCCCTTTGGATTGGGTATTGATAGAAGAAGAATATGGGTCAACATGCTTTCTTTTTTCGGGAGAGGCAAGCATTAGGCGTCAAAGAGTATCAGCTTATTCCTGAACTGTGACTTTGTTATTTCAAGGGTACTGAAGATTTAAGTGACTGTGGTGTAGGGAAATTTGACTGCAGCAAATCCAAATCCTTCTTCTCCCCCACACTCAACTGCACAGAGCCCTTCTTCCCCCCACCCTCCATTGTTGAAATTTTTTCTTCTCTACATTCTCCCCTCCAACCGCCGGTTAGAGCATCTCCACCACCGTTGCCCTTCTAATCGGATACTTACGGAACTATTAGTTCCATAACTATCATTTCATAGTTACGGAACTAATAGTTCCGTAAGCAACCACAACAAAAAAAAGAGGAACCAGAAACAGCGATGTATCTTCGATGACGACGAAACAGCGACAAGTGGTGACCTTCGCTAGAAGCTCGACGACGTCTGGCTATCCGGCGCCGGCGTTTGGAGGTGGGTGGACCGATGGGTGGGTCTCAGCGCTTTTCTACGGCGACTGCTTTGAATGTGTGTGCAGAGAACTAGGCGCTGAATTGTGTGTTGGGTTAGGGAAGGTTTTTAAACAAAAGGGCATCTTGGTCTTTTAAATTGAAAAAAGGGGAATGTATGTGTGTGGAGAAATTTGTGTATGTGTTATTAGAAAAACCCTTTCATGCTGGCCCACATACACGAACATGGGCATTGAGACTGAGTCCAAGTCCGAGAGCAGTGGCATATGATTATTGGGCTGCTAGCTCGGGTAAATACTGAATAGCTTTTGTGTGTAATTTAATTTTTCTCCTATTTCACGACAAAAAAAAAAATCTTCTATTTCATATCTGTTATACAAAATTCTCTTTATTTTAAAAAAATACACAAAAATTCTTATTTATAAATACGCTATATTTAAATTTTTTTTGGTAGGGACGCTATGTTTAAACTTTTTAACTATTGTAATTGAACATTTCCTTAAAAAAAAACTATTGTTATTGTACATAGTTTTTGAATTAGCTTCTAAGTTGTAAAAGTTTTTTTATTGAAATAAATATTTAATTTCTTGCTCATGAAAAAGAAACCCCTTTTTAAGTTTATGTGTTTATAGAGAAGATAAATGAGAAAACTTCTAAAAAATTGAGCTATAGGGGTTGACTAAATATTAGTTAAAATAATCATAATTGTTATAAATTATTTTAACTTTTTAGTACTTACAAAAAAAAGTTTATTCAAAATGACTCAATGTCATAGGTTCAAATGTCCATATCTCAATTTTAAAATAATTTGAAAAGGACTTGATCCTTATAAGCCTTCGAAAGAGTAACAAGTAAGCGCAAATTACAAGAGAGGGTCGGTTTGATAAACAACTTGTTTAGGTGTTTATGGTATGAGTGTTTATCATATAAGTGTTTATGTATAAGCTATTTTTATGATCAGAGAGTAAATGTGATTAAACTAATATCATATAAGTTATGAGTTGTTTTGATAAGCTATTATGGAGAGCTTGTGAACATAAACCCAAAATGGAATAAGCCAGTCATAAACTCTTCTAAATACTATCACAAGTGCTTATGTCAATAAATAAGTTCTGCATAAGTCAATTCAAACATACCCTAAGATGAGTGTTATTAGAAACTACACCTCAAAGGCTAGCATAAAAAATATATGCAAAACTAACAGACAAAAGTGTGATTGAAAAATGAAAAGTAGCTAGGAGGTGATAGAGAAGGCCGCGCCTCTCTTGTTCAATAAGGCAATTGTCAGTTGTGAGTTATACCGTGGGTTTTTTTTTTGGTCATCAGTTATACCGTGAGTTAAAAAAGTAGAAATATCCTTCGCAACGTCCAAGAATCAACACCCCCTAAGTACTTTCCATGGTTGTACATTTGATACGTCTCCAACCTGACTTAATTGGGCTCGGTTACATGCTTCAAATTGCAACTCTGCCCAATGAACCCAAACAAATCTTTCTGTCGTTTCTCTAATGATTGTAAACAATACTTCATTACCAATCCTATTAACCACTTCCAACAGACCAATACAAAACGGAAATCTTTTTCTTCTTCATATATTTGGGGGCTTATTCATAAAATATTCAACCCACTTAATCTAATTAAAATCAACTCAACCGGACCATTAATAATTGGATCGGATCTTAGAACTCTCAAAATCCAACCTACCCAACCTAACCCAAGAACACAATTTATATGTTAATAGTTGATAGTTGAAGAGCATAGTCACTTTGGTCACAACTATTACCTTTACCATCTAAAAACTCAATTCATAACTTTTGATCTATCGACAGTGTAAAGTGCATTATGAGAATTCACATATTTTCATTATGAGAAAAATCCAAAAGTAGTTATCTGAATATTTCATTTCCCTCTGGTTACTTTAACATACTTCGATACTAGCGATGTATTATTTCTAGTTGTACTGCTTCACTTTTCGACCTCCAGAATAGGTGCATATATTCTTTTATTCGGTGTTTAAAAACACGTATAACTGAAACTTGAGTTCTTTCCCAATCCTATAAAGGGTCACAGTTGGACTTGTACCTCTTCATGAAAGCAAGAATATAACTTGTTTTTTTTTTTGGTCAAGAAGCATATAACTTGTTAAGGAATGAAAAGTAACGTAGCGGTTGAATGACTGATTGGGCTTTGTGTCCATCCACAACCGTCGCCAGTCGGTGATGTAACAAGGTTAAGTAAAAACCAGAATAGAAGAAGACAGTGGAACGTATAACAATGATAATTTCACAACATAGAGAATTAACAAATCACTTGTCCACTCTTCATCACGCACAAGACTAGCCACCTCGTAGGATCAGCCACTCGAGTAAGCTAATAATAGGTGGGAATGCATCACGTAAGCACCACAACGGACTCCCACAACAGTGTGCCATATAGGCTTATTAAGATTTGACAATGACCTATGGACCAAAAAAAAAAAAAGGATTTGACAATGACCTTAAGGAAGAGATAACTATTCTATATATCACTCCACCTTGGTAATATCCACCAATATGCAGACCCCTCTACGAATATAATTGGGCCAAATATTTGATGTGACAACCCCGACGATAGACGACAAACTTTAATACACAAAACTCACCAGTTGTCATCATCAAAGATAATTGATAAATGATGCTGATGATGATAATCTTAGTTATATAAGTGGTTAATCAACTCCCTGGTTATGTAACTTGATCTTTGTTCACGAATTTTTCTTTATCAAAATTTTATTGATCCAAATGTTAACTTGACTTCCAGCAAGTTTTCAACCCACATAAACCATTTGGGTCATAAATCAATGGATACCAGGCAAGGAAGCAAGCTTACCTCGAATGTTGCGGCTGATGATAGCATTTCACTGGACTCACTCTCTTTTACTGGCCTTGTTTCTGTTCATGACCAGCTACCAAAGCTCCCTTCTCCAAACCACCAGGCTAAACACTACCGGGTAAGCAAGCATGACCCAGAATTTGAATTTACCAGCACTAAAGAAAACTTCAATTCTGCTGTCAATTCAATCAAGATCACACCCGCTGATCAGCTTATTTCCAATGGTCAACTTCAACCACAAGCACAGCCATTTCAAACAACCCAGTCTTTGATCACAAACCCACCCCGTTCCGCAAGGTCACAAGCACTTGCATTTCAAACAACTCAGTCTTTGATCGCAAGCCCACCCAGTTCAAGGTCATTACTTGCCATTCATGTCAGTAGTGAGATGTCAAATGGGAAAACAGGAAGCTCTATGAAATATCATGAACAACTTGGCAAAGCAGGCAAACATACAAACAAGCGAAGCACTGTGACAACAAGGACAGGGTTTGGCCAGAAAATGAAGTCTTTTCTATCACCGTGCCAAGAATGCCGAACTGTTAAGCCAGGTGCTGTTAAAGCACAAACTGTTCAGAGAGAAAATTTCAAAATATACTGATACAAGGCTTATTCTCTATGCAATTATTTCTTGCAAGACCAGAAAATGTCATCCGGAATCTAGCTTTTCTAGTTAAGTAGCGCCTAAAAAGAGTACAAGTGACATGCTTCATGTCAGCTTACAGCAATATTAAGTTATTAGCATCAAATGATCAAAACAATAAACTTTTACACCATGGATATTTTCTATTATTTTTATTTTATTTGGTTAGTCAAAGCTATAAAATATTCTACTCGATTAACTTGCTGAACATTTGTTATATGGGTTGCTATTGACTGTTTTCTTTGGCAGCTTAAATTTATAGAAATTTAAGATGCATATATAACTTGGGAGGAAAGCTCCAGCACTTGTGCACTCTGACCCTCTAAAAAAGGAAAATCTCTTCATCCTTTTTCCTTCCTGGTCTAGGTGCTGTTTTCTTGAAAATATGCAGACCCACAAACCTCAGAAATCTGAATGATAACCTATTTAAACTTGAGCACGCATGCACCTAAGCTGACTGCTGTATTACCCCTTTAGATGTAAGATGACTACATATGCTTGTATAATATTTTAGATGCTAAATCAGGGAGGGGATTGTGTGCTGATGCGAGAAATGTTGACCTATGAATGAGCTCATCCAAATTTCAAGTTTTGGGTTGCGTCTGAGTGGATTCTCATAATATGTTCTCGGAGACGATTGATCATTTATGTGAAATGAAAAAAAAAATTTGTATACTGGAAAGGTAACAGAAGCTTAAAGATCCTAGTAGCAGAATATAAATTGTAATAGTAATTTAAAGAAAGTAATGAAAGACAGAAATAATCTCTATAGGTGATTTGGCAAACAGTCCCGATTATAGTGTAAATATCCATGCATGCATGCAACAGGCGTCTATGCTTATATGAGTTTCTACAAGATAAAGTTTAAATTTAATCGAGTGAATATCTAATATAATATAAGATTTTACATTTATTATTTTATCATACATTGAATCCCAGAAACTATGATGTTTCAAGGATTTTTTACAAAAATAAATTTAGTTAGAACTTTAAGATATAACCCACTCTGTATGGATTTCATAAGAATTTTATTTTTATCAATTTTGTAAGTTATTACTGTTAAAATATATAAAAGTATCTTATGATATCTTGATATTATGTTAGAGCTTAGAGTATCTTAGATTATCTCTCAAGATTTTACATATCTGTTAGAAGGCAATTTTTTTTTTTACACAAAGTAGCAAGAAATTGTGTAATTGTAAATGAACTAGGTACTTTTAGCAGACAATGATGTTGCCAATGACCAAACCCTTGATACACGCCATGAACCAGATAAAAAAGTGCCAGACTTTGTTTTAAAAGAAAAATGGCATCCACATGGGCATATGTGTAAATGATGAAACAAATTACTATTTGTGATCAAACAAAATAAGACAAGTACCTTACTGAATAAAGTTGAGTTTCTCCTTATATTAGCATAGTCCAGGGTTGAAGATTAACAGAAATACATCATCCATAAATATAGGAAGCTGAAATCCACGGCTAAAAACTATGACAACAGAATAACAGGACTATATAAAGTTCTGAATTTCTTCTTATATTAGCACAGTCAGGGGTTGAACAGTAACACAAGTGTCATCCATAAAGGTAGGAAGCTGAAAAACCACGGCTAAAAACTATGATAAAAGAATAACAGGACTTTACATCATGTGTTGTGATGATAAATACTACGACACTTCAACTTGCTGCTATTTTGCAAAATTTCTCCACAGTCAACATAACAAGAAACACACATGAAATTGGGAAAAACTATAAATGCTAAGATTGACAATTGGGACATTAAAAAACCTGTCCGACATATTGCAACTTCTGAAACCTAGTCTCTTGCTACGTCAGCAATTTGTTAAACTCTACAGCACGGGACACCAGTGCATTTACAATGATTTCCAGATTTTTCAGACACATGAAAGCAAAGAAACAGCATGAGCCCTACCAGTTTTTCCGAGTTGCTGCCCAATACTTTCAAGCACTAGAAAATTACACCAAATATTGCTAACAACTAAATGTAATCATGCAAATCAATGAAAGTAAGATATCCTTATAAAACATGCAATTCATGCCAGTTTACTCCAGAATGGAACAAGCAAGAGAAAGCACGGAAAAAACATGAAACAGACATCTTGAAAGAAAATTCAAAATATTCCAAATCAACCTTGACTTTGAAACGGATAGCCTCAGACGGAAATTTCCATGAATTAGGATCAGCCACACTGATCAGAAACTGTACAAAAAAAAATGGTGTTTGGGCTAGCATATCAAGATTTGCCATATTTATTGACATATCCCTGCAAATAAAAGATATTTCTGTCAAATGGAGGACAAACCACAACCAAACAACAATATCTATATACTTTCTTTGACAAATTACAATGATACAATCACAGATATAAAAGGGAACACTTACATTGACCAGCTTTGCAATTTTCATCCGACAAGAAGAAACATATTGCTGAGCACTATCTTCAGTGGTCGGAATCTGGTGGGGCTCTAAAGTGCTAACTACCTTGTCAACTGATTTTTTAACTATCATTATATGTGCATCCTTGCTGAGACGACCCTCATGCCAAGATGGTTTTAACAACTCTTTCACTAGATCAACAAGAGCTGCACGAAAATTTCTTAGCACTTTTGTTTCTTTATTCACACTGCTATCCATCTGAAAGTCAACCTCCATTTCATTAATATTCTTATCCTTTCCTTCTCTCTTCTTTTTGAGCCTTGATCCTTCACCATGATGCCTAGCATCATGCTCAGTCCGTTTTTTCTCTCTTTTCATAATATCTTCAACACTAAATGTATGTTGTCCCACACCTACTTTACCATTTTGGTAGTTTGTTCCTGATGTCGTCTCTGTTTCGGTTGCAAGACAATCTTTTTCACGAAGAACACTATTTTTGTATGGCTCATTTTCATGAGAAGATACAGAACTTTTTTCATCATTCAGATCAGATATGTGTTTCCCAACTACAGCAGAATCACCATATGTACGCACCTGTGATGAAGCCTGGATAGATGACCCTTGAATTAAAAGGGAAGCTTTCAAAGATCCATCTCCTATATTAGGTATCTCAATGCTATCACAAAGAGGGTCATAGAGATTTCCAGGGGATGATACATTCATAGAAGTAATAAAAAATGATGGTCGAAATGGTACAGAAGGTTCCCAATCATAAGAACGGATTTTTGATATATATCCAGTGGAGTGTGGTGGAACCCTAGATGTACCAACTAGAGGCAAATCATCCCGCTCTGAACCAGAGAAAGTGGACTTAGGGGCATGATATTCCTTCTCACTGTTCAAAAGCTTTTGAGAATCCAAATAACTTGCACCTAAAGATGAACCAAAAGGCAATGAACATCCTGATTGGCCTAAAATGCGGTGGGAGAGTGACACGCTTGTAGCTGGTAATTGAGAAACCCCACTTGAATTAGGTGAATGACTCAAAACTGTGGGCGTATATCCTTTGTACATAGGTTGGTTTCGAATGGCAGCCATTCCCTCTGCACGGGATAAATACGAGGAAAGGTTTGGGCCGTAATAATTATTTGACGCATTAAATGCAAATCTATTCTCTGGAAACAAGCTGTCCCTCATCGGGAACTTCTCTTTTTCATGAGACGGATGCCGACTTGGGCTAGCTTCTTCCTCATTCTGCATGCCCATTTGCAAAGGAAACTCAGAAGAATGCAAAAATATGCTTTCATGTAAAGTAGTAAATGGAACTGGAGTACTAACCGTCCTTGATCTCTCAACATTTTCCTTAACACCTGTTACAGGACAATATCTTTATTAGAAATATGTACAGGGGAGATTCCTGAAGAGGTTGACCGAACAAGTTATTTGATATACCTTCTTCCAACTTCAATTCTCTCTTCTGATATGCAGTAACTAAGTCTCCTTCAGCCTCCTGGTCGGTATTATTCCCAGTATCTTTTATATGAAGAAAGCTACAAGAACTACCTCTGATGCACCATCCTTTAGCAAAAAAATCACATATTATTGCGGGTCTTTTTTTTCCATCTTTAATCTCAGCACTGGGAGACAAACTTCTAGAGCTCCTATCAGGAGGAGTTAATAAGTAAAACATAATGGTTAGAAACTATGTGTTAACCAATTTAAACACGTTAAAAGGACAAGAACCTACTTCTGAAAGAGACAGCACACAGTGTAAATTAAATTTTAGTCAATTGTAAGTAAACTTAAAAGAACATACTAAACTACAATGACCAGACCTGGATTTCATTTGTTTCAACTCAACCCTTGACTCCATCTCCGACCGCATAATTTCGTTCTTAGAATGCTGACCACCATCAGCATCCTCAACAAAGCAATCTCTTGGTAGGAGTCCAGTAACCACATCTTTTCCCATATCACTAGATGACTTGGTGGCCCTAGAATCAATGTCCTTAACATCAGATAAAGAAGCTTTGCTATTGCAACCTGTTCCGCTGAATCCTCCAAAGGTTTTCCCCTGTAGAAGGGATCCAGCATTTTCAACATCAACATCTAATCCTTGACTTTTGCCATCTTCAGCAGAAATCAGGTTTTCTCTTGATTTTGGATGACTTGAAATTTCTTGTTCTGAGTGAAACTCTTCCTTTTTCAATGTTAGTGTCTCAGACAAAGGAACAGATGCTTTAGGCATGGCATCATTCTCTTCCATATAATGTGATGGTTGCATTACTTCTGGTTTTTCTACCCCAGAAGAAACTGGCCCCAAGTTCTCTTCTTGCCCCTCGGACTCCATATGTTGGCTTGAATCTACAATGGAAGATAAAAGCTAAATTATGAATTTTTTTAAAAAAAAAAAGAATCCCCTTCTCTAAGCATGTGTTTGGAGTGGCGTGGAAACATGTTCAACGCCACAGCTACTATTTGTTGACGTTGAACCCACGTTCAAAATGTTTCAACACCACCCCAATCACACTATAAATCATTTCATAAAGATAATAGACAGGAGTATATTACCTCCCACAAGACAAAATATGAAAGAATTGGACTGAAAGAGCAATGCCAATCCAAAGCAACAGATTAGTTAACTGGCATTTTTCAGCACACAAACCAGCAGAACATATAACTACCCATAATCTACATGATTCAATGTGAAGGGTCTAAGAAAAGAAAAGACCAGGGTTCTGCAAACTAAACAAAAGTACTGAAAAAAAGAGAAAGTGAAAGTGAAAGTTAGGAGATTGAGGTTCAGGTGTTCAGCAGAGGATGGACTATAGTTTTCTTTTTGTATTATTTTTGGTTGATAAAATAAGAAAAGAGAAGAAAAAATACAAGGGACAAGACAGAAACAAGTACAAAACAGAGGATAAGGTGCCCACCAAAAGAAAAAGCACAACAACAAGCCAAGCTAATTAACTAGCAAAGCCAACTATCTCTCTGCATATCCAACAAAGAAACCCCTCTGGAACAGCCACCAGCTAAACACCATAAAGAGGCTAAAAAGACTACCTTACTCCATGGCAGAGGCAACATAAAACGTTCACGCTTGGAAAGTCTGGCATTGCTCACCAACCATGAGACCAAATAAGAGCATACATTGCACACCGCCAAGGAGCCTTGCTCCCCCCAGACATGTACTGCTTCCAAAACCACTAAATTGATACATGAAAAAAATGTCCAAGCTTGCTGGACAAATTCAATATTCGTTGCATATACAGTAGTCTATACCACAAATATCTAGCAGCTGAAGTTCAGTCATAGCTGAACTAAGGTCAAAGTGAATATACAGAAGGATTTCGTCATGTGAAGAGGGGATCAAGAGAGGTCTAGGTGCAAAAAGGTTGATCAAATGAAAGGTGACAGAGTTTTAATTGGCTGTAGGGTTTTTCAGGATAAGAGAACCCTGATGGTTCAGTAAACAAATACAAGGCTAGGCTGGTTGCTAAAGGGTTCCATGAGCAATTTGGAAGTGATTATACAGAGACATTTTCTCCTGTTAATATTAAACCAGTAACAGTTCAGTTAATACTTACACTGGCTCTCACTAACAGTTGGCCTCTAAAGCAACCTGATGTAAATAATGCCTTCCTCAATGGGCTACTTGAGGAAAAGGTCTTTATGACACAGCCCCTGGTTTTGAAGTTTCGGACAAAACACTAGTTTGAAAGCTTAACAAGTCTATCTATGGCCTCAAGCAAGCCCATCGGGCTTGGTTTGACATGTTACAATCTGCTCTTGTCCAGTTCAGTTTTTCAGGCCAGCAAGTGTGACCCTTCTCTCTTTGTCTACTCCAAGAATGCTGTGTGGTTTACATTTTGGTATATGTGGATGACATAATTGTCATAATTCTTTCCCTCACTTTCTCACAATCTCCCACACATTACTTTATTATCTCGATCATGCTCAGATTCTTTTAACATGGCATTCGGTATATAAACACACAAAAAAACAACATAAACACAAAGGCAATCAACATGTAAGCCAGCACCAGAGAGGGCGGTGAGGAATACAGTATCAAAAGCAAGTCACGAAATTTATTAAGGAAAACAAATATGTAAGTAATGGATCAAATTAATAAGAATAAAAATCATAATTAACTTATGAATTGAAAAACCTTTGCGATGCTGATCGGCATCAGGTATAGAATCTGGCAACACCTCTTTGTCCTCCTCCGAACCTGGTACCACCCCTTGGTCCTCCTCCTCCACCTCTTCTGCTTCTTCTTCTTCTTCCTCCTCCTCCTCCACCTCTTCTACTTCTTCTTCCTCTTCCTCCTCCTCCACCTCCTCCACTTCTTCCACCTCTTCTTCTTCCTCCTCCTCTTCTTCTTCTTCTTCTTCAACTTCTTCTTCCTCTTCCTCTTCTACTTCTTCAATTTCTTCTTCTTCCTCGGGGTCTTCATCGTCATCTTCTTCTTCTTCGAGTGATGGATCTTCTGCTGCGATGGGAGAATCAGAGATAGACATTGCAGGGAGAGAAAGGGAAAGAGAGAGGGCAAATAGCGGCTAGGGGAATGCAGCCCCAAATCGAAATCAAATTGCAGGGTTTTCAGGGAGAGGAACAGCACCCAAACACACACACACACACACACAACACAACACAACACAACACAGCACCACAGGGAATCAAGGATCCTGACGTGTATGTCACAATCCTAGTTGGACGTATAGACCCCACCCCACTAGGCCTCTCTCCAACGTGTCATCTCCCATAATCCTATAGATTTTTATTTTTTTATTTTCTGTTTTTATTTTTAATTATGAAATTGTCAATTATTTTTAATCTGTTTCTTTTTTAAAAATATTTATATTTATATGGGAAAGAGAGAAACTAAAAAAATTACTTTTACTATTTATTGTTCAAATTTTTTAAAACAAAAAATAGATTGGAAATAAAGTGGTGACACATTTGTAACTAAATAAAAAAAACAAAAAAAATCACGAAGTAAAAGAGCTTGTTTATTTTGAGAAAGTATTTTATGTTTTAATTTCTTATTTTATTTTTGATTAATTAGAAAAATGTAATATTGTTTTTAATATATTTTGCATTTTTTAAGATTTATACAAGAAATAATGAAAACAAAGTGATAAAAGATAAAGACCCAAACTTTTTATTGTAAATTATTTTTTTCTTTTTTTAATGCAGAACACTACCAAAAAATGATATCATTTTTTGTCTTACTCATTTTATTAATATTTTTATTTAATTTACTCTCTTTATATAAACTAGGGGGAACCAGACACAAACTGGTGTGTTGTTCTCTCTTTTCTTTTTTTTACATATTGTTATATAGTTAGATAATAGAATAATTTTGATTATGGGTAGTTATTTTTAAATTTAAATTTAAACTTTCAAGGACAATAATGAAAAGAAAAATAAGACACTAAATGATAGTGGAAAAAATTATAAATTATATCTTAAAATCCAAAAAACTAAAGTTTTAAGACAAAATAGAAAAGTTAAAACCAAAAAAAGGAGGGAGTATTTCACAAGATGTCAAAAAAATTTTAATTACTACTACTACTATCTCTTTCCTTAATTATAATAGGTTTTTGACAAATTTATTTGTCTATTTTAATAAGAGATTTTTGAAAATGTGTCATATATTAATTATTTTTTACCAAAATTATTCTTATTTATTATGAATATTTTTTGTCTCTCTCTTCTCTATGATGAATAGAGAAGAGAGAAATAATACATTAATTAAGTGAAAAAGAGTAAGTAAAAAAAGAAAAATACTATTAAAGATAATTTTGAAAATATAATGTAAATTATTAACAAATTTAATGTTATAAACTATATTAATTAATTTTTTGTTAAAAAAAATAAATAAAAATATCTTATAATTAGGGAGAGATAGTATTTCACAAGGCTAGTCATGTAATTTCAGTTCGACAACATAGAATTTGATCGTTCCCCGTCCCCGTGAACTCATTATTCCCTCCCTCTTCCTTATCTCCCCCCACGTTGCTTTTGTCGTCTCACAACCCAAAAAGCACAATCCCCCTCCAACGAGCAATTACGCTCTTCGAACTAGCGATCCAACATATTTTAGCATTTTTTTTCCGTGAGGGAAGCAAAGTGGGGTTCACTTGCCCCAAAGTAGAAATCACTATGCTACACCCAATCCCCCATACTAGTACCTCAGATCAGATCATAGCCGCCAAAACATTAAACACCAAAACCAACCCCATCAGCTTATAATATCCACGTCATGTTTTTAGGAAGATGATTGATGTTCACACGCACGAGAAGCGAGAGGAGTATTCCTTCCGAACTCAATTATAGAAAAAAAACTATTTTATATTAGTATTAATTAAGAAACTTAATTAATATTATTTAATTTTTTTGATAAAATATTATTTAATTTTTTTGATCTTATCAAATAAATAAATTTTATTTTTTAAATTATTTTTAATAAAAAATTTATTAAAATTAAAATTTACATTAAATACAAGATATTTTATAAAAAATAATTTATTAAATAAGGTTTTGGATCACTATATTTGACTTTTTTTCATTTATAATTATAATTGAGTTTGAATGGAGTACTACTGTAAAGAAAAAAAATGTGATAAGTGGTGTAATATGATAAAAAAATAAAAAAAGCTGACGAAAAATAATTATATAAGAGAAAAAAGAATATTGAAAATATAATACTAACTCATATTAATACTTCATCTAATTTTACCGTTGAGTAGGTGCGCGCACCTGCAGCAGTTGTGATGAAGCTGAGCACTACGGTGACAGCTGTTCCCTCCTTCATTCACGAGTCAACTAAACGAAGAAGATCGTTATTAATTATTAATTAATTATTAATTAATAATGTAATAAATTCCCAACTGTTTAGTGTTACTGCAAAGTGCAGACACATCCAAGCACTCTTTCTCTTCCTCTTTCTCTCTCTAGAAAAAGCAGGGATGTGAGAGAGTGAAGAAGGAGGAAAAGAAGGAGCAAAGATGCCAAACACCACAAGTACAACGCTTCGATTTCTTCTGCTGCGGATGTTCTTCCTCTGTTTTGCATCTTCTGCCGCGAGTGCAGCTCAACGAGGTGAGCTTCCATTTTCCTTTGCTGGTGATGGTTCCTTTTTTTCTCGCGTTTCATGTGCATTGAAGTTGAAAAGTGCTTTGATGCATTAAGATTTCGAATTTGGATTTGTTTGAATTCCACTTTTGTTTTGCTTTCAATTGTTGTGCTATTAAGGAAAAACGCGTGTGCGTGTAGCTGGATGGAATTCATAATTTAATCGTTGTAATGGAGACACATTTGATTCCATATGATGCCGAAAAGTACAATAATGCAGCCTTTTGTTTCCCCTCTTTGTTTTTTTTTTATAAATGTATTTGAGTTTGTATTTGTATCATGCAAGAGATAAGGCTAGAAGGCCTCACTGAATTTTGAAGGAAAAAAAAAACAAGGAAAGGAAAATTCGATAACACCATCAAGTTAATCTCTACAGATAAGGGTCAGTCGAATTTGAATGCCTTATGACAGACATTTCTCCTGTTCTCCGTAGTAGAACACTTTGATCTCTAGAATAATAGAAGTGCTCAGGTTGTCCTAACACTGGAACAAACTAAGTTTGACTCCCTTTTTTTTTGTTATGCACCATTTTCCTGAATTCGCTCTATGTCAGTTTATCTAGATTCACAGAACTTGCTTTATTGGCCACATGTTGCATGAACAGTTGCATTTAATCGGGTGTCATCTCAGAGGACAGGCATGTCATAAAGTTATGCTTGTGTGTGTGTAATCAGTGTATTGTATTGACAATCTACAAAATGTTTGAGATTCACAGCAGGAGGAAGTTCCCGCATTGTCGCTACTGTATTTTTTGGTGGATTTTAGTGTCAATTAAACCAGCATGATTGCTTACACATGCCACGGGATGAGGATTTTCATAATTTTGAGATTTTTTTTATATATTTTATCCCCCTTTGGCTTGGTTCAAATCTACGAAACTTCATATCCATTGCAGGGCCATTTGCTATGCGTATAAGCTGTGGGGCTCGTCATAATGTTCAAACAAAACCAACCACTACCCTTTGGTATAAAGACTTTGGATATACAGGAGGGATACCCGCCAATGCATCTAAAACAAGTTACGTTGCCCCTCCTCTTCAAACTCTTCGCTATTTCCCCTTGTCTGAAGGTCCTTCAAATTGCTACAACATTAATCGAGTGCCAAAGGGGCACTACTCAGTCAGAATCTTCTTTGGACTTGTTGCACAAGCTAGAGCTACCAATGAACCTCTATTTGACATCTCTATTCAAGGCACTCAAATATATTCTTTAAAACCGGGTTGGACCGATCAGGATGATCAAGTATTTACAGAAGCCCAGGTTTTTCTTATGGACCGTTCTGTCTCAATCTGTTTCCATAGCACGGGTCATGGAGATCCAGCAATTCTTTCGATTGAGATTCTTCAAATTGATGATAAAGCTTATTATTTTGTACCACAGTGGAGTCAAGAGACAATACTTAGAACAGTTAAAAGACTGAGTTGCGGTTTTGGGCAGTCAAAATTTGGTGTGGATTATGGTGCAGATCCTCGAGGAGGGGACAGATTTTGGCAGCATATTAAAACTTTTGGTCAGGATTCTGATCGACCTAGATCTGTTGAAACTAGAATAAAAAAAGCTTCACTTCCACCAAACTTTTATCCGGAAACTCTTTATCGATCAGCACTTGTTAGCACTAGCAGCCAGCCTGATTTAACATATACATTGGATGTGGATCCCAATAAAAACTATTCTATTTGGTTACATTTTGCTGAGATTGATAATTCAGTGACTTCCACAGGTCAAAGGGTCTTTGACATTATGATAAATGGTGATGTTGCTTTTAAAGATGTTGACGTTGTGAAATTGAGTGGTGATCGTTATACCGCCCTTGTGCTTAATGCAACTGTTACTGTTAATGGGAGGACTTTGACAATAACTTTGAGTCCGAAAGAAGGTAGTCTTGCCATAATCAGTGCCATTGAGATATTTGAGGTTATAATGGCTGAGTCAAAAACTTTATCAGATGAAGGTATGTATGCCAAACCCTACTTTTCTTAATTTTTTAAACATGATTTTTTTTGTTAGGGTGCTACATGAATTTTTATCCTAGCAATGTGTAATATTTATTATATGATTAAATAAATCGTGGGTTGAATTTGGAAGAGACTTGAATGATTTTGCAGTACCCACATGTAATCTGGATTATGTTTAAGGTTTTTTTCAAGTGGGCAAACAATAACATAATATTTAGTGATGCAGAATCATACAGTTTCTGGCTTCTTTTTCCTCTTATTAATTTACACACCTCAAGATACTATTTTTTTGGGTATGTGGCTCATTAGTCATTATGATTATAACATGAAATTGGTTTAGACCAAATTATATGCTGGTACTTGTTAGATTTAGATGCATCATCATACTTCTTAGGTCTCTTTGTCTTGTCACATTTTTCCTTAACTGATTGCTATTCTTGCTTCCTCTTCCTATCAAAGCTGACATTCAAGCTTTGTAGTGGTTGTTTACTTTATGATAATGTTATATTTACTTGTTCTCTGATCTTATGTACTATTCATGGTAGCAAATGTGGTTACTGCTTACTGGTAATCGAAATGCATATAAGATTTTGCCAGTTGATCATTGTTCTTTTACTCTAGTTAAGGCTTTGCAAACATTGAAGAAGGCCTTGGGGCTTCCTCCCAGGTTTGGGTGGAACGGTGATCCATGTGTTCCTCAACAACATCCATGGACCGGAGTGGATTGCCAATTAGACAAAAGTAGCGGCAATTGGGTCATTGATGGACTGTAATATCTTATTATCCTTATTCTTAGGTTTTTACTGTATATTTGATTGGGTGGTAATATTTAATTCCATCTTCCTTTTACTCGCTTTTCTCTTTCTCAATATTTTCTTTCTTTTTGTACCAAAACCAAGAATCAAAACTTTTCTTTTTCAGTGTCAGAGCTTTTAAATTAACAAAGTTGATTCTCACACAAAAGAAAAAGAAAAAGAAAAACAAATTAGAAGACTTTGGCTAGAAGGATGTCTAGTGCACAATGAGGACTTAGATTCAAACACTGTTTAATAAATTTTATTTTCCAGAAATGTTTTCTTCATTCATTGGGTAAGTTTTGCATGCTTTCTGAAATCACCCATTTTATGTTCATTATTTGATTGATTAAACCCTTACATTGGCCCTCCCTTTTTTTAAACTTCTTTGTGCCCTGATTGCATTCAAAACAAACTCAGAACTCCACCCTGCACTTAGCAAAGAGTTTGATACTTACCACTAGGGTAGAAAGCCATTGTGTTTTATGTTGAAAGCTGTTTTGAATCTCAATATCTTACTTGATGCTGCATCTGTTGATTAACAGTGGTCTTGACAACCAAGGTCTGAAGGGTTTCATGCCAAATGACATTTCCAGACTGCATAATCTACAAATCCTGTAAGTTCTAAATAGTTTCCTTTCAGACAAACATTAAATTTATGTCATTAAATGGATGTATGAATTATGCTTGATATATTGATAATAGGATAAAATCCTACTCATGTTATCTTCAATCAAATAACAATTAACATGAAAAGTACTGATATATTTGAATAGTTTGTCTGACCTTCCCCCCTATTAATTCACTATCCCCTAATAAATAGAAACAAGAAGTTCATTTGCCTATTCCTCTTACTTATTTTACTTGTACATCGCAGAAACTTGAGTGGAAACAGCATTCATGGAGCTATTCCATCTTCACTTGGAACAATAACTACCTTGCAAGTGCTGTAAGTGAATCATTGTTCTTGCTCATCTTAGATTATATGGCATATGGATATAGTTGTTTTTATATTCTTAGTTCCTAAAACATATGGTACAGTACAATGCCAGTATGTCATTCTCATTTTCAGCTCTGGTGTATTGAGAATTTAATTTAAGTCAGCTACAATCCTGATATCAGTTCTTCCATGTCAATTAAGCCTTAGCTCTAGATGGATACGAAAGTATGAAATTTTAAAATTTTGAATCATTAGCAAGATCTTGGGGACAAGATATAATGAGCATGAAACATGAACTTTTATATGTATCACAACATATATTTGTTACTCCCTAAAAGCTGATAGTGAATATTCCATGTTGTAAAATTAATCTGATTTGTAAAAGCTGAGGGGTAAGTTTACATAAAAATGTTTGCAAAGAAAAGGAATCGGATATCTAAATAAAAGATTTTTGGGTCATAGATTTAGTTCTAAATATAGAAAGGTCGAACAAGGTGTAAAATACTGCATTTGTACGTCCGTGACTAGTAGAACTTCAATGAATCAGTTTCTTCATGCTTTGATTTAAATTGCCTGAGATTGGCTTAACTGTTAGAATATTGGAAAGTTTGAGTCTTTGCTTTGGCTATCATGGTGATATCATCTATAAATGCCGTGTACACATGCAGTGACCTGTCCTACAACTTTTTCAACGGATCAGTTCCTGAAAGCCTTGGACAATTGACATTGTTACAGAGACTGTAAGATTCTTTAACTTGTCCATATGATAAATTAAAAAACGTGAAATCTGTATTAAAAATCTTCATGCAGGAACCTTAATGGCAACTCTCTGTCTGGAAGTGTCCCAGCAACTCTAGGAGGAAGGCTTCTGCATAGAGCTAGCTTCAAGTATGTTGTCAGTGATTTAACTCTATAATAAAAAAGAATATTTCTATGCAACGAGAAGAGAACCATATCTACCTGCTATTTCTCCCCTTTCTTTGTGATTAAGGTTGCTAAATCTACACTTGTGGGCTGCAGTTTTACTGATAATGCAGGTCTGTGTGGTATACCTGGATTACCTACATGTGGACCTCATCTTTCTGCCGGTGATAAAGTTGGTATTGGGTTAGGTGCTACTTTCACTTTTCTACTTCTGATTACCTGTTCAGTTTGCTGGTGGAAAAGGCGGCAGAATATCCTCCGGACTCAGCAAATTGCAGGTAAGGATGTTGAGATTTGTGGGTTACAGTTATCTTAATGTGCTGTTACTGGGTTGAGCTTATGCTAGTTGTATCGCCCTTGTACTTAAATTATTAATTATTAATATAACGGAAAAGCTGAATGGTGCGACAAATCGGAGTATGAAAATGCACGAAGTATATTTTAACCGTTGGATCGTGATTGTGTTTTAAAAATTCAATTTGTTAGAATTTTAAAAGATTGCCACATCAATCTTTTGCATGATTCGTACATTTGTTTTTCGTACCCAATATCGGTTTTCTTAATATAAATAGGGGTACAAGTACAAGGCCAGCGTTTTATATGGAACCATATGGAGTAATTAGTATTTAGTAATATAATGTTCTTTTTTGTTCCTCACCCATCCCGAATTTTCAGTTTCTCTCTGTACAACGCTCTTTTTCTCTCTACAAAAACATTATGTCTATTCCATGAGATATTGATTTAAGTGGATATAGCAATGCATGGTATCATGTACATGTCTTACTCTGAAATCACCATGGTGTTTCATTTTTCTTTTGTAGCGAGGGCAGCACCATATGCAAAAGCAAGGACCCAATTTTCACGTGACATCCAGATGACAAGGCATAATAGTTATGGCAATGCTCACACAGCTGCGGAGAATGGACCTATCTTGCTTTCACCTTCACGATAACATCCCATTTATTCTGGTATATTTGGAAGACTATCTTAGCATTCTTCTGTTTCCCGTTTTCAATCAATTTTTTATTTTATTTTTATTTTGCATTCAAGAATCCTATTTACATGGCATGAATAACAGGGTTATCCGATCTTCTGATGGCTGTACCTGTACGGCTGTACCCCATAATGTGCTTCCCCAAATATTGACAGTTTCTTTGAGCCAGTTGAATCACTTCTTACAAGCTGAGAACCCTCCCAATTTGTAGATCAGAAAATCTTGTACATTACCAGCATACCAGGTTTACTTTTTTTTTTCTCCCTCTATATTTGAACTTCTATACATTTTTTTTCTTTATGTTAATAGAGGATTTGTAACAGTTTAAAAAATGAAATGCAAATGAAAATCTTAGTATTCTGTGGAAGATAAATGAGGTCTAATTTACGATGTGTTTGGAACCGCAATGGGTCATCTTCAAATGCGTCAATTCTGAAGATGCATCCCACCCATGATTTCAATTTGGAGACGAACACCCACTTACATAATATGTGCCACGGTTCATTCATTTACATAATTTTTTTAATATTTTTTTTTGGTCGAAATTTTTTTAATATTTTAATATGCGAATCATTCTAATGGGCAGTAAGGTTGTATATGCGTCGATAGAGGGAAAAAAAACCCCAACAAAATTGCCAAATTGGCATCGGCTGAAACTTGGTTTCTGAATTGAAGAGAACAAATGGTTAAGAAAAGACAATTCACAAAAAGCCCATCCAGACAAAATACTCACACGCTTGACAGTCACTGATACACCAACACGCCACAGCCACTGACGATTTCGTGGGAGCTGTTCGAGTGGCAAGCTGCTACTGCTGTACGAGGGAAGGCTGCCACCACCTTCAAGCCATATCCTCGTGACCGCCCGCTACACTGCAACAAGCTCATGTTGCACACTAAAGACAAGGAGATAGTAACCTAACCCAATTAGCTTATCTTTTTCTTTCTATAAACCACACATTCCAAATTTATAATTTATAATTTATAATAATTCAAAACAAACCAATCAACTTAAATTTGAAAAAGAAAAAATCTAAAATTGAACGTCCATTTTAATTTATTCAATATTGTTTCACATGAAATTAAAGTTAAATTGACCCGTGTATCCCACTTTATTTTGACATGAGTTTTGCTATTTTTTACGAAACCAAAAACACGAATCCTGCAAGAATATACACGTGGCTTTGGCGGAAATCAATATCAGTTATTATTAAAAATACATCCATTATTTGTATAGCAATCAAACGGTTGAAACTTGTCGTACTACATATTCTTGCTCACTTTTTCGTAATATTCAGCAATTTCCTTTTGACATTAGGTATTAGTGCTTTCTTTCAAAGTGTCCCACATGTGAAGGCAGCATCAAAATTATTTCAATTTGATTCTTTGATTTAGGATCCATTATAAAAATAGAAAAAGTGAGTGGTTTTCTTAATACTGTATGGTAAATTAAGGAACCATCAGTGTCGATCCTTTGAACCAACTGGGTATATTCAGTTTTATAACTGATGTAAGGTAGTTGAAAATGGAGCTTTTGGTGCATGGCTTTTTATTTTTTTTTCAGCCAAGTATGCCGGCGACACCTCTGACGTTGCCGCCACCTTCATCATATATCCTAAGAGATTGCCCAGTCCCTCGTTTGGACATTTTAGCTAAGAAATCGAAGACAATGTGTTTTAACAAGTAATACTTTGTTAGTTAAGATAAAATATGTGGTTAAAAAAGAAAAGACAACACATGTTGATATATAAATGAGGTTACATAGCCACAAAAAAGGGCACAATATCTTGATGTTAGGGGCAGGAAAGGAATCAAGTCCCAGCAGATAAAGACGAATGAGTACGGGTTTAAAAGTCACAAGACTGGTCAACACAACACATATTGAAGCACAAGCGTCACTCAATAAAAAGAGTGTTGGACCAACAAAATAATGGAGGGGATGCTTGACTTGTACACTCGACAGAAGAGGACTGTGCATCTTTATCAACGATCCCGCTTGGCCCAGAGTGCTTAAAGAGCAAGCAAGTCAATAACATTAAAACTTGCCTTAATGAAACTAACCGTGGAAGGTACAACAACATGGAATGTGGTTGAACTTTGAACTTACAATTGGTGATCACAATTGGTGCCCGCTCAAAAATGATTTTAGTAATATGAAAATTAAAATTCATATTTGTAGGTAGTTATTCGGACAAATGATAACAGAATAGGCTCTGGACAGTTATTGGTAATATGTATCTATAAATAGTAATTAGACGAAGAACTAATATTGGCTTTTCTTGACTAACACCTCTAACTCCCAAACCTGAAGTAGATATATAATCCGGTTCTAACTCACGCTCTATCAAATCCTATTCACACTTCTCGTAATTTAACTTTAATTAGATCAATATGCAATTTCTCTTATCCATTGACTTATTTACTTATCAATCACATTTGTCTTTTAATTTGCACTCTCTTTTGAAGATTCAATAACTTACTTAAATTTATTTAATTTTTAATTATTTGATGTCTAATCATTTTGTTGTGAAGCTGTCATTTAATTCCCATTTTTTTTACAAACATTTAATTTCATTTAGATTCTGTTAGTTTGATTTTTCTATACCCATATTTTCATTGTTAATTTATTTTGCATGTGTTTAATGTTTTACAGCTTACCTGTTTGTCAGTTAGCTTGCTCACCTTCATCAATCCTTGTTCTTGTTACATTTCCTATTATTTATTATCTTTAACGTTTTCAACTTCTTTAATTTATTTATAACAATCTAGACACTGTAAAGTTATTTATTGTTGTCAAATTATGTTCCATCAGTTTACTTATTTGTTAATTTGTCAATTTCCGTATTCCAATTAAATTAAATCTTTTACATATTTAAATTATACTGATAAAAATCACCCCAAACACTTGACAAAATGTAACTCTAAACATGGTCTTTGAATGAAATAAATAGGTACTAAATACCACTCTTTCATTCAAGTAAAAATTAAAAAAATCTACTTATTTTTAAAAAATTCTGTAAAAAAATGTAATTGCCAACTATATAATATTGCTATATATTATTCCTCGACGTTATTAATTTTAAAATAAAATTAGAAAATTGTAAATACAGAACATTCTCACCTTAGAAATAGAACAGAAAAATATGTTTATTTCAAAAAAAGAACAGAAAAAATATGTTTTAATAAAGGAATAGAGAATATAAGTGAAGCAAACTCTTTCAAAAGAAATCAAACTAATACTACAATCAGTAATAATGATTTCAGAGTAATCAGTGGCTTGAGCATTAGATCCATGTCTCCCTGCCATCCATACAGATGCAGGGGAATTGATTGAAGATAGACACAACAAACTAAACAGTAATCCAAACATTTAACAGAACATACAAAAGAGACGAAATAAAAAGTTACGTCCTATCATATATCATCGTCATCATCATGACAATAAATCCAATGTGAAACCAAAAAGCGGATCCCAAAAAAACTCAAATAAAATAAAATTACGTAACCTGTCCTCGTGCAGGGAGGGAATCAGCAGAGATGGTCCAAAGAAATCACCCAAATGTTCCGTTTGACTGCGACGAAAAAAAAATAAAAATGAGTACAAAAATAGATTTTAATTTCATATATTACTTAGAAAAAAAGTAATTTGTTTATCTATTTAGTTAGTTAGATAAAAACGTAAAAAATAATATAAATATTAATATATTATTGCTTACTCTTCATAAAATGAAAAAATAATTACAGTGTATTGATGAAAAAACTATTTCTAAATTCTCTTAACTTTTATTCTTACAATTTTTCATAATTATTAAATGTTTTTATATTTTTAAGATATATTTAACATTTAAACTTATTTTATAAAGTAATAGAATGATATAAGAGAATTAATAGAAAAATATAAGTACAGATATATTAAATAAGACCAAAATAATAGAGTGAATTATTTTCTTGATTAAAACACATGTTTTCCATCAAACTTAGTACTAATTAATTAGAAAGAAAAAAAAGTGAGTAGAAAATAGGAATTCACGTGACCATAATTACATCCGTATCCGTAGGCACACACACACACTGTGCCCATCTGCTAGCTGCTGCAGTCACTCTGAACCCTGACTTTCACCACTCACTCACTCACTCACCCTTTTCAAATTTCTGTCTTTTTTAATTTTTCTCCCAGCTCAATTCAGCTTCAATCAAATTTGGTCGTTTCGTTTTTCTCCATGAAAAAGAATAGTAAAGCGGGGGAGATTGTGGAAGGAAGGATATTATTAAAGAGTGTGTGTGAGAGAGAGAGAGGGAGAGATGAGAGAGAGAGGACAGAGCCCAACAACAACGAACAGAGTCAAACACGCCAACGAGACTCATCAGACCAGAGCGAGCAAGCAGCCCATCTCACCTCACTCACCGTGGCTGGCCCAGAATCCACCTGTTCCCTGCAACACAGACACCCTTCCACGTGGGAGTCTCTGTCAACTCCACCAACCCCACACCCCCTCTCCCTTCCTATCACACCCTTCCACCTCACCCTTCCCCCCACAACTACCTTTCCCTTTCATTACGTCAACTCAAATTCCCATAAAACCTCCTTCATTAGTTATTACAACCACACCCCCGCCCCCCCCAAAAATTAATGGAACCCTATCCCCATTCCCTCCCATATACAGTACATACTCCATCTCAATCCCCAAAAACACACACCCATTTAATTATCAATTACTATTAAATAAATTACTAAAAGAAATGTCAGGCGCCGCTCAGCAAAACACCGTACGACATCAGTAGGGCTTACGTCACTCCCGGCGCCCCCCTTCCACCCCACACGTCTCATCAGGCGGCGGCTCTTCCACCGGGTCCCACTCCCACCCTTCCTTTGCTCCTCACATAACAGCCGTCCGATCAAATCAACGGATCCCCCCCCCCCCCCCGCATCCTATCCAAACAATATAATATAATAATATAATCAAATCAAATAAACGAAACGAAACGAAAAGGCAAAGAAAAGAGAAAAAGTGAGGGGTGGTGCCGGCCAGCCGACAATTACGGGAGGCTGTGTGGGTCCCCCCACTTTTATATACCCCCAACACAATCACTCGCTTAGCTTGTTTCACTTCACTCCCTCCCCTCTTTCTATTCTACTATTGCTATTACTTGCTGCTCCTTTTCCCCTTGACCCCTCTTCTTCTTCTTGTTTCATGGCGTCTTCGTCTTCGTCCACTCGCGAGGGACACTACAGGGGCGTTAGGAAGCGACCGTGGGGACGCTACGCCGCCGAGATTCGCGACCCTTGGAAGAAGACGCGCGTTTGGTTGGGCACATTTGATACCCCCGAGGAGGCTGCCCTTGCCTACGACGGCGCCGCCCGTTCCCTCCGCGGTGCCAAGGCCAAGACCAACTTCCCTCCGGCGCCGGTCGCCGCCGGTCTCTGCCTCGACCTCAACGCCCCTTCCTCCGATCACCACAACCGCTGGCCCTCCGTCCCCCCCCGCGGCCTCGTCCTCACCGAGTTTCTCCACACCGGCGTTCTCAACCACCCTCCGCCTCCTCCTCCCACCGCCGTCGCCGGACACAGGCCCGGCGACTACCCCGTCGCCGTCCCCGCCGGATCTCATGTGGCGGAGAGTTCCACTACGGCGTCGTTTTTGGGGCTCGTTCGTCGCGGGATCCCGATTGACCTGAACGAACCTCCACCGTTGTGGCTATGAATGAAGCCCTAGAAAAGAAAGAAAAAAAAAAAAGAGTAGCAGCATAGCTAAGCTGAGATCCTGTTTTGTACTACGTATGTCTTGCACGGCGTCGTTTTGCACCTTCTCTCTTACCATCTTTATCTAATTAATTAATCTTCCGTGTCTTTTTTTTCTCCCCTCATCATGCTTATTATTCACTAGCGTTGTACGTTGTAATATCATGGAGGGAGTAACTATCTGTCTATGTGAGCCTATCTAGCTATCTAACATTTAGAAAAAAAAAATGAAATATCTAATAGTATTTGTATATATCAACATTTATTTTCCATATCAATGTTGTCTCTACTAGTGTTTGTTTTGTTCCGTTGAGCTAGAAATTGCACGTTAAATTTTTTATACAGCGTTTTCTAGCTTTTGCTTGATGGACACACATGATAATAATGATAATGGTCTTTTGAAATAATGGTGGTTATGTGATGGACACCTTATCTAATATTTTGTTTGTCCAGAATCTAGTAGTAGTAGTAGTGGTCTAGTGTTTACTGCGGTTTGGCGCTTTTGGAATGTTGGGCGGCGTGGTGGTAGACAACCGACGAGGGATTGACACCCGTTGCGTTGATGGGGTTTGGACTACCTTCGAAAAGGAAAGGCGCGAGTGTGCCACCACGCGCGATGGAAAGGATAGTGGGAGTGCTTCTGTTGGGGGGTTTTCTGTGGGGAGCGGGAACTGCGATGCGAGCGTGTGGGTATCAGCGTGATGGCATTCCTTTTCTAGTCAGAGATCTGGTTCTTATCATTTTGGCAGCGTATATTTTCCACCTGTTTTAGACCCACTCGCTATCCCTACCGCGTGTATCTATGTACCCTTTTCAACTTAACCCCTTTCCCATTAAAATGCATTCGTTCGTTTATTGTAACTTTTTTAGTTTTTTCAAGCATGTGACGTCTCGGAGTATCAGACTCGTGAATAATCAATGTAGTACTCACTAACAATCTAATCTGAATGTTTATCAATTTGAATTTTGAAATCCAATTTCTTGTAAATTTCTATATTAAATTATCCCCACGGACGCAGTCGTTGTGTATGGGGCTTGCACTTGTATCAAGTTATTTCATTATTTTTTTTTTCTATATCTAGTACTTTTTCTGTCGCTAATTATAAGAGTTTTTTAATAAATTTGTTCTTTTTTATACGAGACTTTTGAAAATGAATTATGTATTAATTATTTTTTATCTAAATTATTCTTATTTATTATGAATATTTTTTTGTCTCTTTTATATGATAAATAAAAAAAAAGATAATGTATTAATTAAGTGGGAGAGAGTTAGATAAAGAGTTACTAATAAGGGTGATTTTTGAAATACAGTGTAAATTATAGATAATTTTAATGCTATAAATTATATTAACTAACTTTTTTTATAAAAAAAAATTAGATAAAAACCTCTTATAATTTAGGACAAATGTAGTATATTCTCGATGTGTGACATGACCAAATATATTAGGTTGAAATAAATAACTTATTACTACCTTTGTCCCTAATATACAAGAGATTTTTTGAAATTTGTGTCTTTTTTTATAAAAAATTTAGAAAATGTGTCGTATATTAATTATTTTTTATCCAAATTATCTTTATTTATTATTAACACTTTTTGTCTCTCTTTTTTATGATAAATGGATTGGAGAAAAAAGAGAGATAATGCATTAATTAAATGAGAGAATAAATAAAAATAGAGATATTACTAAATGTAATTTTAGGATATGGAGGAACAGGTAAAATTATTGATTTCTTTTACAATAGTACTTAATACTTACCGTTTTATAATTGATTTGTTTCCACTTATCGACTTAAACAATTCGATTTATTCGATTCAAATCAGCTATTAGTGGCATTTTAGTTTACTATTTTTATAACAAAAAAATTATCAAATCATTTCATTACATGTAATAGGGAAAACTTATATTTGGAGAGCAATATCTGCAGCTATCCGGTGTAAAGGAGAAATTGTTTTGACAGTGGCATCAAGTGGAATAGCATCGCTACTAATTCCAGGAGGTAGGACTGCTCATTCTAGATTTTGCATTCCCATTAATGTGAACGAGGATTCCACCTGCAATATAAAACAAGGAAGTGCTTTAGCTGAATTGATAGTCAAGGCTAAGCTGATAATATGGGATGAAGCTCCAATGACTCATAGATATTGCTTTGAAGCGGTTGACAGAATATTTAGAGATATAATGCGATTCTCCAATAGTGACAGTTTAAATCTCCCTTTCGGAGGAAAAGTTGTTGTACTTGGTGGTGATTTTAGACAAATACTTCATGTTATACCTAAGGGAACAAGACAAGACATTGTTCGTGCCACTATAAACGCATCTTATCTTTGGCAATTTTGTCAAGTGCTAACATTAACAAAAAAAATGAGGCTTCAATGTGGATCATCAAGTAGTGATGTGGAAGGGTTAAAACAATTCTCGAATTGGGTCCTCAGAATTGGTGATGGAGCAATTGGTAACATAAATGATGATGACATCGTCGTTGATATACCAGATGACATGCTTATTGCCAATGTTAGTGATCCTATCGCATCTATTGTTGATAATACATATCCATCACTTCTACAAAATATGAATGATCCATCATATTTTCAACATAGGGCTATTTTATCACCAAAAAATTATGTTGTTGACATGTTGAATGATTATATGTTATCCTTGGTTCCTGGAGAAATCAGAACTTACTTAAGTTTTGATAGCATGTGCTCAATTAATGCAAATGTTGATTCACCAGATGATGTACATACTCCTGAATTTTTGAACACCATTAACTCATCAGGTCTACCAAATCATACATTGAATCTAAAAATTGGTGTTCCAATTATGTTGTTGAGAAACATAGATCAGTCATCAGGATTGTGTAATGGTACTCGACTTATACTGACAAAATTGGGAGAATATGTATTGGAAGCAAAAATCATTTCTGGATCCAACATTGGTCACAAGGTCTTCATTCCTCGGTTATCATTGACTCCATTTGATATTAGGATACCATTTAAATTTCAGCGTAGACAATTTCCTATTGCTGTCTCTTTTGCAATGACAATAAACAAAAGTCAAGGTCAATCTCTTCAACATGTGGGTATCTATCTTCCAGAACCTGTTTTTTCTCATGGACAATTGTATGTTGCAATATCAAGGATTATATCCCGAAGTGGTTTGAAGATACTTATTTGTGATGAAGATGATCAAATCACAAAATCCACTCCCAATGTTGTCTATAAAGAAGTGTTTAGAAACTTAACATAGGTGAGTTGCTCAAAATACATCCATATTTGTTGTCCACAAAAAATACATCCATACATTTTATATAAAACAATTTCATACTTTCATTATGTTTATATTATATACACCAAACGAGTGAGATAAGATTTTTTTTTTTGCAGGTGTGTTGCACATGTAGTGTAAGTAAAGTCTGACACTTTCACACTGGCAGTGTGAATTTTGACATGACTGTGAACGCATCTGCTGTACATGTGGTGTAATTTGGGTCTGACACTTTCACACCGATAGTGTGAATTTTCACATGACTGTGAACGCATCTGGATTGTATTGTTGCATCTTTCCTATTCAGGTCTAATTTTCACACCAACGATATAAATATTTTCATATGTGTGAACAATACTATTATGGAATGACAGTTTCACACTTGGGGTAACTTTTTGTTCTCAATTTTCAACACATCTACATGAAAAAACTAATTTTCATATTCACACTGACAATTTCACAGAGTACTGTGAATTTTTTCACCACTGTGAAACGATCTGTATTGAAATATTGCATTTACTAACACAAAACTATTCGCGACTATCAAAACATTCACACTGTTGATGTGGAATGAAACATTTCTGTTTTTGGTCTGATACTTTCACACCTGAAGTGTCAATTTTTATATGGATGTGAACACCTATGAGTTAATTTCTTTTATTATGGTAATTATGACTTTCACATTCAAATTGCATTACATATTGTCTTTTCAGTTTTTTTAATCCATCATAACTGATAAATGAATTATCAATTGTATGTTTTTATACTTTGTTGCATTTATACAATTATCTATTCTTTTTTTTTATATTTTACATTTTTGTCTCACTTTTCTTTTAAATAAAAATTTACAATATCACACCCCCACAATTATTTACCCGTCGCACGGGTCCGACGACTAGTTGTTATGGCAAGTGACATGGTGGCGTAAAGAGAGTAATATGTGTCCGGGGTGGGTCCACTCTGTATATTCGTGGATCCTAACATGTGGTGCTTTTGCGTTTTGGATAAGTAGCACAATTAGCGAAATAATTACTACTATTTTTTAATAGAATAAAAGGTAAGTACGTATGTAAGCTATGTTACATTTTTGAGGAATCACGCGCGTGCGCATTGTGAATATGCCGGCTTTTAAAAAGTTGCTTTCTCTCCATGTCCGGGGTTCATTTTCTGTGATTTCAAATCACCCGACATTTTTTATTTTACTTTAGGGCTTTGAAAGAAATGCTCAACATGATGATTAAGAAACACTTCTTATATTTTAATTATTATTTAAAATTAAATACGTAGTATTAGATATTGTTGTATTTTTCATGCAACAAATATTTTTATTAAATAGTAATTTCTACTTTTATTTTTAAAAAAATTTAAAAATGTTCCACGTTCCTACAAATGATCAGTTTTTGGCTTTAATTCCTCTAATTTTGTTTTTTTTTACTAATTCTTTTAAATTTTGAAATTGCCTAATTCAGTCTTGGCCATCTATTGCCATTTCAAAAACCATGACATGTAGACAGAAATCCACGTTAGCCATGCCATGTCATTAAATAAGATGAGTTGGCACCTTATTACCCATCCGACGTGGACCGAAACTCACCCCATCAGCTAGGGTTCCATTCTATGTGTTACTGTTTATCACCCTCTTCCTCTCTAAATCCCTAAATTCATCACTTCAGGCCAAACACCAGTGTCCAACACTTCAATAAATATTTTCTCCCAGATCTTGTAAACAATGAATATTAAACGATAAATATTAAAATCACGTCTAAAAGAGGGGGGAAACAGATCCATAAATCAAAAGGAGAAAACTTTATCTTTGTCACTAGGGAATCAACTTGTGATGTTGACGGTGGTGTTTCTCATTTCCCTCAAACCAACAAGGTCAACTGTGTCAGTGATGGAAGAGTTAGCAATTAAGGTGGTGGGGGTGGTGAATGTAAGAAGAGAAAGACGGAGAGGGGTGTGGCATAAAAGGGCGATGTAGGTGAAAGGGGAGTTTGGGCTTCTATCTTTGTTTTTGGATGCAAAAAAAAAATGGTCTTTCTCCTTCACCTCTGCAGGAGAGCAAAAAAGAAAAAGAAAAAAAGGAAGAAAGAAAGAGGAGGAGGGGCAATAGCCCCTGTCTCGCCGCCGCAGTTCCGTGGTGGCAGCATGAAGCTTTTTCCTCTTCTTCATTGAGTCCACCACCGCACTGTAAAGCTTCTTCTCTCTCCCATGGCTACACCAAGCTATCTCTCTCTCTCTCCTCCGCGCGCAGCCGGTCATGGTCGCTATCATCGCGCTGAGCTCTCTCTTTCTCTCTCTCTCTCTCTCTCGTGGCTGCAAGACTCTGTTTTTTCTGCTGCACCGTGCAGCCACGGGGAAAAATGCCTCTCCATCAAAATTGAGAGTGAACCCCAATTGTTATTTGTTCCCCCTTTCCCTTTTGTTCTTTCTTTTGTTTTCATTCCCTTCATTTTTCTTTCTTTCGTTTTCATTTTATTTTTATTTTTTGTCGAGAGAGATTATGCTAATGTTGTTTTGATGATAGAAGATGGTCCTCAGAACCAGGCAGAGGAGATGGTTGGGGAGTAGGAGAGGAAGACTAAGGAAGAGGTGGATGGGTGGGGTGGAGGAGAAGGAGAAGGAGAGTGCGGAAGAAGATCCCCCTTCTGCTGTGTAGTGGAAGGAAGAAGATGAGGCCAGGAATGGGAGAAATAAACCTCCACGTGAGCTTCCAGTCACTGCCTGCCTGTCATACTTATCTGCTGTGGCAAGAGTGATGTGTATTTCCATCTGACAACTGGTCGTTTTTGTAATGGTGATTGACGTTGAGGACTGTAAATAAAAGATTTCAACATTTATTTCTAAAAAAATAAAAATTAGAGGGACTAAAGTTAAAAATCGAGTAAATGGTCAAATTGACCCTTAAAAGATGTAGGAATTTGCAAGTAGGTCCCTGAAAGATGGAAATAAAAAAACTCGTCTCTGAAAGATACCTCTCGCTGTCAAATAGGTCCCTGGCGTCATTTTTGACAATATTAGAAGTCATTTTGAAATTTTAAAAATTTAGATGGATCAAAAAAAATGAGAGCACCGATTCTTTCCTTCACACAATCCTTTCTCCCCACCCCAACACTCTCTCTCCTTTCCACTGTCCTCTCACTCTTCTGTCTCACCATCTTCCTCTTCCTCTTCACCACCACTCTCACAACTCCCTCACCTCCTTATTCCCCCCACTTACACACATACACAAATAAGAAGCTCCCTCCCACGGTCCCACACACACACACATCATCATCATCATTTATAGCATAATATTTGGGCCGTTTCCATCAACCAAACCACGACATCTGGGCTTCCCTTCCATGAGACCCTCGCTCCTCTGTTTTTCCCTTTCCACACAACAACAACAACAACAATGATAACAACAATAATAATATATAATATAATCAAGCTAAGTTAGGGTTTAATGGTCAAGGTGCTACGAAATCCCCAAAGGTGAGGCAAGTGGGTTGGTTGTTGTGGGGGTTATTCTATTCACTCATTATTCAGTTATTCTTTTGTTTTTTGGCGGTTGAGTTGAACTGCGATTGTGATTGTGTTTTGTTTGGTTGTGTGCGGCAAGCAAGGTGGGTGGGTGTGGCGAGGGTCGGCTGGGAATGGGACGGTGGTGGTGGTGGAGGGGGAAGGGGGAAGAAGAAGGAGGTGAGGGAGTTGTGAGAGTGGTGGTGAAGAGGAAGAGGAAGATGGTGAGACAGAAGAGTGAGAGGGCGATGGAAAGGAGAGAGAGTGTTGGGGTGGGGAGAAAGGATTGTGTGAGGGAAAGAATCAGTGCTCTCATTTTGTTTGATCCATCTAAATTTTTAAAATTTCAAAACGACCCCTAATAATGTCAAAAATGACGCCAGGGACCTATTTGACAGCGAGAGGTATCTTTCAGGGATGAGTTTTTTTATTTCCATCTTCCAGGGACCTACTTGCAAATTTCTACATCTTTCAGGGGGCAATTTGACCATTTACTCGTTAAAAGTCCATATATTTACAAAAACATAAAATATATTTAAACCTTTTAAAAATTAGCGTATTAAAGATACTTATCAACACGTACTTATCATTTGTAGTTTTATTTGTCATATATTTTTTATTTGGTTAGAACTCATGAAACTTTTTTTAACTGGAATTTAAAAAACAGATCTAGCCATATATGTAAAGGTAAACACATATTTACTTTGTTGAGTTTTCGATTTCTTTAAAATCAGTTACTTGAAAAATGAGGGAATGAATTGAAATGTATAGTTTAACTGGAAATATGTGGTGTGTGTGATGTCAGATAATCTGGCCAGAGTTACCAAACAGTGGTAACTGATGTTTGGAATGGTCTTCACACTGTTGGACTAAAATGGGCATTAATTACCACCCGTACTCTCTTCTCTGTCTTTTATTTTTTTAACCCCAGGTTTTACATGGCCAGTAATTGGATTTAGCTATAATTAGTTCATTAATACTACTTCAGTGTGTTTTAAATTGATCTCAATCCCCAGAGGATGTAAATTAAAGAATATTGTATTTTCTTTTGATAAACTAACTTGCATATGGGCGTATGTGATTTTGCACCGTGGCATTGACAAAAATCTTATGCAAGCAAGCAGGACCTTCCTTCTTGACAAAAAAAACCATATATCCGTAAATTTTGTTTGTGTCTTGAAAGTAAGCCTAATTTTGTTTGAAATTCTTTAGCAGCACATCTTTGAAATATTTCTCTATCTAGATTTTCTTTTGACTAAAATTATTAAAAAAATTCATTGTTTTTCATAATTTTTAAGGAAAACAACAAAGTTTTATGACTTTTTGTTCTAAATTTAACGAATTAACCTGGAGATTGATAATAATTCTAACAAAAATATAACGGCTAGTTTACGACATCAAGACACCAAGGGAAATCTACACCACGATGGTTTGCACTTTGCATCCGCATTTTTGGGGTTAAACTATAGAGGTAAAAATATGTAATATGTGACGGAAAGAAATGAAGGAATGCTGATGGTCAAGAGCATTGATTGTCCCTTGCGGAGTTGCGGGTGAAAAGGTAACAGTTCCCATTTCCCACTTCACTCAATATCAATATGTAATGTTGAGTACGTCACAAAAGAAAAAAATGGGTTGAGCGTCATAAAATTCTTAATTAGAAAGTATTTATCCTTCTATAGTCATCTTCTTTTTTAAAGAGAAAAATAAAATTTTTCCCAAAGATCTAACATATTAGTATCCTTGTTTGATTTTTGGTGTCAGAATAATATGTAGTCAAATTTTATTTATTTTTTGAGTAAACACAAATTAATTTAGAGTTTTTTTTTCTAAAATACTGTTGATATAAACTAAAAACATACTAGTAATATTTTTCTTTTTCTGTTTATTTTCACACTACTTTTTCTTTCTTCTTTTTCCTTTTAAAGTTTGTGCAGGAATAATTACAATTATTAAATAACTTAGTTATTATATATAAATACAACTGTGTTTGATTAAATTATTTTTCATTGGATATTTGAAGCAATAGATTTTCGTTGATATTTTTAAATGCCTGGAAATCACAGTTAAAAGAATAATTCTTTATTTTTTTTATTTTTTATTTTTATAAATTTTTTTAATTACTAAATAGAGAAAATATTAAATATATTTTAAGTTTTTTATTTAATATTTGTAACATATTAAATATATTTAATTTTTTATTAAATATTTATTTTATAAAGTAACATGATGAGATGTAACATGTAGTATAACATTTCTCTCATTAAATTAAATATAATAATGGGTGTGTGTGGAGCGTGGAGGATTTGGCTTGGGTTTTTGTGTGAAGAGGGAGGGATATTATTATGACAGAAGAAGGTGACGGATTCAAACCCAATTGTCAGAGAACTATTATGAGCACAAAGTTGAGTGACAAAAAGACGCAAGACTGCAAAAGTGCAAAACACACCCACCCCCACCACCACCCATTGCACCCACACGCAACCCTCTTCCCCGTCTAGATTCTAGAAATACCACTGTTGTGGAGCTCAAACACTTAATAGTAATTTATACCTAAATTATTAATCAAAAAAAATAAATTATACCTAAATTACATATGATCTTACTTTATTTTGTGTATACTTTTGTTACTTACTCAAGCATTCTTTATGAGTTTAATAATTATGTATAGTAAAAAAAATTTATACAGAAATTGAAATAAAATTAGATACAAGTAGTTAATATTCTCGATCTAAATAGATGAACTCGACTGATATTCAAATTCAATCCTGATTTAATAGAACATCATGTAACTAGATTTTACTCTGGCCAAACACTCACTATTCACCAAAACAATATCTCATTAAAAAAAATTTATGTGAAAATTTAACAGAATCATACTATTGCAATTGGAACAAAATAATAATAATAAAAACAGAATAAGGAAATGGCGAGCACAGAGTGACCACCAATACCATCATCCTTCATCACTCACTGATCTGGCCACAGACTATACTGCAGCTGCTCCACCTGTGCCCAGCCGGCCGTCATTTCACACCTCCTGCCACCACTGATTTGACCCTTCTACCATGTGGTCCCCCTACACCCTTAATCCTCCCAAGGCCAACCCAACAATTCACGCAATTTTATATTTTTATACTCCCTCCGTTTCAAAACTATAGCTCTTTTAACTTTTTATTTTTATTTCAAAACTATTGCAATTTTACAATTCCAAAGTATCATTAATTATTTTTTTCCACCCATACCCTTATTTAATAACTACTAGTGGGAGTAGTTGACATTAATAATATAGAGATTTGTAGATAATTTGTCATAAATACTCTTTCATTAAATAAGGGTATTTTAGTCTATCTATAACCATATTTTACTTCTATTAAATATTTCTTAATCTATGTACATTAACCTTAAAAAGCTATAGTTTTGAAACGGAGGGAGTAATTACTACTATTAATTGGGGGCGGTGGCGTGGACTGGTGATACATAATTCGTGGTGGGACCCACAAAAGGGTGGGGGAGAGGAAAACGTGGCGTGTTTCTGGCGAGGAGCCCCATCACCATTCACCAACGAATCTGTCGGCAGCAGAGACGTCACGGTGCTCTCTCTAACATTACCCACACGCAATCAACAACAACACCACCCCGACCCCCACCCCCGTTTCTGTTTTCTTTCTTTTACGCGCATAAAAGTAAAAATTATAAAAAAAAATAAAAAACACAAAAGTGTTGGTCTTTTCTTTCTTTTTAGTCGTCCCTCCCCCTCCCTCTCGTCGTTGTCGTTGTCGTTTGTCGTTGTCGCTGTCGCTGTTGCTGTTGTTTTGTCGTACTTGTGGTGGCGCCGTTTGCTGTCCATTGACTGCGGCGGCGCACCGATGTAGTTTTAATTTAAACATTCATTGGTTCGGGGAGCAGGTGTGAACGACGCCGTTCTTCTTGAAATTCGGTCTTCATTCCTTTTTCTAATTTATTAATTAATTAATTAATACAAAACGAATAGAGCCAATGGTTGTTGACACGTTGTATTTCATGCCTATGCATGATGATTGATGATGCATCATCTTCGTATGCTTTATGGAGTAACATACATTTCGATTTTCCACTCCATGTATCATGATGTGTCATTTCATGATATGTCCATGATGATGATCAATTGTTCATGGTGGGGTTCGGTTGTTGACTGGGCCTATACATGGAAAACCGTCCCATCAATGAAGGTGGCAAAGCAACGGAGGCTCTTCCTTTTACTTGTCACTTTCTTCCTTTCCTTTCTTTTTTTTTTGGTCAAGCCTTTCCTTTCTTATATGTCGTATTATTATGTGATATGAAGCGAATTTATTATTTTAATTCGTACATTTTTATTTTACAATTGTTCGAGTTCCCGTTTTTCTATTTTTTCGATTAAATTTCTCAATTTATATTTATATATCTTATGTAGTTTACCGTAAGAAATCATTAATTACTATATATATATATATATATATATAAATAGATCTTTGAATGGAATACATTGTCAAAATTATTTAGTTTGTTAGATTGTTTTAGTTTATATTATTACATTATCACATCATGTCAATGTGATATGATTTAGTGTAAATCAATTTCACTTGTGTCACGTGGATTCTAGTGTTATAAGTTGGACGATGTAGTGATACGAGATAATTGAAGAATCTAATTCGTTCAATTGAAAATTGAAGACTCAAATTACACAATTGCGATAATTGAAAGACTAAAAATATAATTAAGTATAATTTTTATTGTTACTTGAATATTAAAGTGCATTTTAGGTACAGTCGTCTCTCCACTGAGCTTAATAACAATTCCACCTCTTGTAATGGAGTTCTAAAGACATCTTATATCTTGGCAATAACATTTGAGATTGAGTTCGATCCTGAGATTCATGTGTATAAAACAAAAACACTTTTAAAGGAATTTCCTCTTTGGCACATGACCACGTTTTAAGAATTTATTTTTTAATCCAGCAAATAAAATACATATCATTAATTCTTGCATATTAATTATATCCATATTTTTACTAAGGGAATGTCATGCAGGCCGAGCTTCATGTCATTTTAATTGGGCTCAAGCCGGCTATGTTGAAGGGTTTTCGGAAAGTGAGTTTTGAAACTAACTCCTTGACGGCTGTCCGCATGATTAAGGAGGGATATTCGTCCTGTCATCCGCTTTTCAACCTGATCGGCGATATTCAAGACCTTCTCCACTTGGAGAGAGACTATAGTGTGGATCATGTTCTTCGTGAAGCTAATCAAGTGGCTGATATTTTTGTTAAATTTGGCCTAAGTTTAGATAATTGTAGTAGGTTGTTTTTCTGTGCTCCTCCCTTCGTTGTTGACGCTTTAAGGGCGGACATGGTGGGGATTTGTTTTCCTAGGGGTTTTTTAGGGTTGTTTTCCTTGCTTGGGGGCTTATGCCTCCTGGCTCTTACCAAAAAAAAAATTACTAAGGGCCTGCGCCGCTTTTAAATTTTTTAATTACATCCATACCAATTCATGCGATCGTTTTTTTAGTGGCTGAAACTTGAAATCATAAACAATAAGTGGAATATCCGAAACCCAGATATGGCTGAACAAATTCAAACAAAATATTTATTCAAAAAAAAATTCAAACAAAATATTGCTCATATCCTTATAGTGAGGTTAGTTAAGTTTATGATTTGCTAATGAATCCGTTGGACCTATTCAAACTCTTTTTAGTTGATTAGGCCTCTAGACCGGGGTATTTTAATTTGATTGAAAAACTCCAACATTATTGAATACAGCCTTATTATATTAGTATATTTTGAAGCAAAATGCAGTTCTTTTTCCTTCATTTGAGACTTTTTGCTTACTTGATTTTCCTTATCCGGAATTGCTGCAGCTAAAATCTTATTAAATGAGAACTGGGTTGGATTAGAGCTTTCAAGGTAATGAGACCAAGATGTGTTTAGACAATATAAAATTGAAGATTAAGGATATCTGGTAGCATAGTTATATCATGTTTTGTATAATGAGTATTAAACTTTAACAGAGTTCGATGTAATCACCCATAATTTATGTTGATAAAACGGACTGATGGCCCATCTACACTCGTTAAGTAGACTCTGCTCGCCAACATTCTTTATTTAATTATATTCATATGACATGCAATTTCGTTCGTTCAGAGTAAGATGGTGCGCATCCTATATCATAAAGGTATTTATATTATTATCATAAATATAATAAGGGACGGCTCTATTTATTTAATCAACACCATAATAATGCTCGTTATCGTGATTCATGTGATCAGCTAGCCATCACATTATAATTATAACTATTCTTTTTGTCATGAAAGGAAAAGCAGGGGACCATTCATTGTTTTTCCATAACGCAGCCCCTTGAATTCAAAAGCTTAATGTATGATTGATGGGCCACTTGTTAGATTCTGATAATTTTTTGTCTCATTCAGTCATGAACATGTAGCGGTAGCTGGAACTGACATTCCTCAAGGGTGCTATAATGAACGATTACCATTCATGCTTTCCCCTAGAGTCAATTTTTGGATGATTGATTGATCCTTTTGTCACATTGCATCCTCAATTTTTATTGCTCCTCCTGTTTTCGCCCTTTCCTTTTTGTTAGTCATCCATCTTTCCAGTAATAATAGTGAGCGTGGTTATATAATATATGAGCAGCCCCACTCACATGAATTATATTCATACTTCACATATTTTGATTGGTGTGCAAATCCATTCATTTCTAGATATATAAATCTGAGATATTCAAAGATCAAGTAACAATGTTGAAAGTATTATACAAGCAATAACTAGCTCACAATAACCTATGACCCATCACATAAGTAGGTTGCCCAAAATTTTCAGGAGATGGAGACAATTTCTTTAAGGTATTACAGAGGCTGAGACAACAATAATATCATGATCAGAAAATAATCTGTAACTGAAAAATATGAAATAGCAAAGGTTAAAAGAGGCTTACAGTTACAGGGGTGTTAACTCACAATGTGAGCAATCACAGCTGCATTTGTGACTATAAGTGGTTTGCTGTCAGTTAGTTCATGGGACAAATTTCATCATTCTGCTCAGTTAAGCTTTCCAAAGTTCTTGAGCAGAATAACTTTACACATAATTAACAGGAGCTGGACAACATAGGACTTAATCATGTATTGGAGCAAGCTGATACTTGCCCCCCACCCCCACCCAAGTACCCAAGAAGTGAACTATCAATTTTGTGACCACTGCTAAATACTCTTTACAACATTCATTATTCAGGAAAATGATAAAAAAGCTGCCATAATAGATCAAAAGAAAATTGGAAGTGGGAGGTATGAGGAAACCAAAAATCAAAAGCCAAGAGCACAAAAGCAGCCCTATATTTTGTCGATAATTTTATTCTAGCATATTTGCTTTTAGTTTGAAATATAAAATTACATGTTATGGTTCCAACTTCCAAGCATTTCCATTGGTGTTAGCCTTAGAGAAAAGGCTCATTCAGTCAATCCACCTTTCTATAACTTCCCTTCAAGTCAGGTGGATATGCATCTCAACACAGGCCATCATGATTCATGTTTTAAATGAAGGTTTTCCCCCTACCTTTCGAAGAGGGGAACTGGCAAGAGCATGTGCTACTAGCCTTGACATCAAATATTATAAGCCATCCTTCTACAAATATTGACATCAAAGTTTTTTTTTTTTTTAACAACAGTTCCCACAACCCCCATAAACTCATTTAAATTAACAAATTCACTTTCCATTACATTCTAATCCCAGTGCTTTATGAAATTTCTGTATTTGACTGACCTTTCCTTTTCTTGAAAAGATAAACAATCAGCTAATTACTAACAAATGCTTTTATGAGAAAGTGGCATAGAATACGAATTCAATATTCTAAAAAACAATTAAGTGCATGATAGCAATCAATTCCACACGTTTAATTAATGCGATATGCGTTGATAGACTTTCAAAGACGGCTAAAATTCAATATCAATTAGTTAAAAATTAAGAGAAATGTTATATTCTCCTACAAATCATTCTACGTATCATCCTACTACTTCATAAAGTAAGAAAGAGAATATAATTAACATCTTCAAAATATAAAAAACATTTAATACTTTCTCAATTTAGTAATTATGAGAATTTATAGGAATAAAATGTATGATGATTTAGAATTATTTAAAAATTAATATTTTTAATTCAAGCAATATAAATTACAACAAAATATTGACTAGTTTAAACCGATTTTTACCATCAATTTTTTATCGCGTTTCACTAGTCTATCTATAATATATATAAAGACGAACCATCTCAAGACAAATTTGTATAGGTGTCGTTTTGGAAGCGTTTCAAGGCTCAATTGGACTGATTGAATTTGAAAAGATTTTATTGATTGATTATTTCATGAATCAAATTGAATGTACCTAATTATTATTTGAAATTGTATTGATTGTATTCGATTCAATCAATTTAAAATTGTAGTTTCAATTACCTATTTATTAGAGAATATTTGCATGTCTTATATCTCTATCTATTTATTTTCTAAGTATCTATTTAATTCATTTAATTTCGCGTCAGTAGACATTCATGTTTCTTTAGCTTTTCATTCTCTAGTATGATTTTTCTATCATCTCTATTTTTTGTTAATCTTCTCTCATTTCATATACAATTTCTTCTTCATTATTCTCATTCATTACAGTGACTAACACTTGAGACTTCCGATTAAATGTTAGTTTTTGTTTTATTTTTCATGGTTAATACTTTATGTGTTTCAATTTTTGGATTTTTTTTATCTTAAATCTTAATATCTGCATGTATTGATATATTTTATTTGTTTATTTTGTTTTAGCCTTTGTATTATTGTTATTTACATGTCCATCAACGCTGAATTCTCATCTAAGGTGAGTTCATATTATTGTTATTTCCCATTTTACTGTTAATCATTTTTATTTATTATTTTTTAGAGTTTATTAATATTCTTATAGCCTCCAAACCATCGATGTTGTTTGATTTTTGTTATTCTCCTCTAAGGCAAATATTTCTTCTGCTTTTTGATTAATTCATTTTTAGTTATCGATTATTTTTTGAAATTAATGCTTCTATATTTTACGTTGTTAAGTTTTTTTATTTTCGATTTCCATTTGTGATTAGTTTTTTATTCTATTCAGATACAATATTATTCTTTCTCAAACAAAATGAGGTATCATGTATTACAAGAATTTAGTTATTTATTATTTGTTTCAATATTTTTCAAGAAATTTTGTATAAGATTTCAATAATTATATATATATATATATATTACTGTGGTTTTTTGTATGTTCTAGGATAGATTTATTTTAGAAAATATATGTAATAGTTTATTAGTTTTTTTAATTGAAAAAACATATAAATTATTTAATTTTTCAATTGAAATTTCCTATTATGGAAAATTCGGATTGATATAAATGGTATACCCTTAAATTTTTTTGGAATGTCTTAAATTAATTAATTTAACTTTTTGAAAATGTATATATTTTTAATACTATTTGGATTTTTGTGAAATATTTAGGTGTTAATAAAACTAACCACATTTTCTTGTCACATTTTCTAAAACTAACCACTGAAAAATTATTTCATTTTTTATTATTATTTTTTCTTCTATTTTCTTTCCTTTCACTTTCTTTTCCTTTTGTTTTCTTTTACTAACCAAAACATAGTTTAACAATGCCGGCAGTTGCCATAGGGGAATATGAATATGAAATGCATTATTTTTTTAGTTGAAAAGTGAAAAACATTGTCAAGAACCATTTCTTTTGGGGGAAAAATTGTTTAAACAATAATATCTTTTATGCGAAAGATATAATAACATCTTATCAAAATATAACTTGTTTGAATGATCTTATTTTAAAAGCAAAGAAATTTGTTGAAAATTTACCAATATATTAAGCTATGATTAGTTAATTTATAAGGTTAATTTATAAAATATTAAACTAATAGGCAGAATGTTTTTCAATAATTAAAAAGGATATTGGTAAAGTTAATAAGTTATCTTTTTGCATGTTCTATCTGTGATCATAGGGCATAAAAGTCAAATCCAATTGGTCCAAATATTTTCATCGCTCCAAGAAGGACACGAAGGTTTGAAGGAAGCTGCCGCCTTTATATTTGATTTATTTGATTATTACCTTAAAAAAGGTGTCACTTCTTATAAAAAAAAAAAAGGTGTCACCTCAATTCCAAACAAGAAATAAATAAATTTAAAATGTTCATTATTTATTTATTAAATCAGACAGACGGGGACCGCAGGCAGCCGCCCACTCTCACGCCTAACCCAAACAATTTTCTATCATCTCATTCTTTTGTATGATAGTTGCTTTTGGAGTAATTGTACTCGTATATATTATTAATACTTAAATAAAGGTAAAGACTAGGGTGGAATTGTTTCCATGTGGTGTGTATGGTGAGCATAGTTTTACAATAGTTTTTAATAGTTTTTACAGCCTTTAGATTTAGAGATAAGAAAAAGCAACGGTCTAGACCTGTTGAAGAAAAAAAAAGAGAACACCAACACTTATCCACACACAATCCTTACCTGTCTCCACTCTTTTTCCCCAATGCGCCGTGGGCGGTGACGGATCGTACCCCCTCCTCCACCCCTCTTTCTCTCTCTTCGTCGCGCAAGCCTTTGTCTTCTCCCTCCACACGCGTACAGAGAAAAAACACAAAGAAAAGGGCCTCCACTTTCATTTTTCATCCATTCTCATGTAGCATCAGTTTCATCTTCACATTAACATCTCTCATTCAACTTCATCTATAACAACACCCATCCTCTTTCCTCATCTCCATCCATTACAACCTCACTCACCATCCAAGAGAATAACAAGTCCAATTTTTTCCCCAAACTATAATCATCATCAACATCACAAACCAAACACAGATACCATTAACAAAACCCAAAACAGAACCACACCCAACCACCATCACCTCGTCAGCCATCCGCCGCCATCGTCACAGCCACCGAGGTCGATCTCTAACGAAACGCCACCGAGCACCTTCGAATGCCCACTACCTTTCCTCCACCTGAGCCACGGTGCCCCAGCTCAACACAAAGCCGTCGGAGCTCCCTTCGAGACCCTGTCGCATAACCTCTTGTTGTTTCGTTTTTCCCTTTCGTTTCTTTTAGTTTATCACTTTTTTATTTGCAATAATAGTTAATAAAATATTGATTTTGTTTGTGCTGAGTTTCTTTTTCATTGTTACTGATTTTGGGTTCAACTCATGCTCACTTTTTATTGTTCTTTTTATGTTAGATTAGCAATTAGGATTTGTTCCTTTTTTCTCTTCGTTTCGCGCGGTGCATTTTTCTTCCAAATTGTCTTCAACGAAATGCAACACAAATACATGAACCCGTTTGATTATGTGAAAGTGGAGATTCAGATTTCACATTTTTTGAAATTTACTGATTTTGTTGAAGGAAAGACATGTTGGGATAGTTTTATGTAAATTCCTAATTTTGGTTATTTCTTTTTAGAATTGCTTTTCTGTTTTGTAGCAAACAATTCAATTCACCACTTTGCTGTCCTTGGACCTTGAAGTTTTTTGTTTCCACTTTAGACCGTGGAGCTCTCTCTCTCTCTCTCTCTCTCTCACACACACACACACACACTCTCTCTCTCTCTCTCTCCCTCGTTCACCAACGAGAAAGACGGCTGTGCACGGAGGGAGAGGGTGGAGGCTTGAACGACGGAGAGAGAGAAAGAGGGGTGGGGGAGGGGGAGGGGGTACGATCCGCCACCGCCCACCTGCCCATAGTGACTTTTCCCTGTCTTTGCAACTGGCCACCAAGGTGCGGTTGGGGAAGGGATTGGGGGAAAAAGAGTGGAGATAGGTAAGGATTGTGTGTGGATAAGTGTTGGTGTTCTCCTTTTTCTCTTCAACAGATTTAGACCATTGTTTTTCTTATCTCTAAATCTAAAGGCTACAAAAACTATTATAAAACTATGCCCACCGTACACCACATGAAAACAATTCCACGCTAGCTTTTACCCTTAAATAAATTGCTTTTTTGTTTTGACAAAAAATAAATTGCTTTGATATTTGAATTTTTTAACATCTGCATTGTGTTTTTAACTATTTTTAGGCGAGAAAAAATGAGAAAAAATAATTAGATAAAAAGGAATATACTATTCGTTTATTTAATTGTAAAAAATAAAGAGAAAAATAATTGACGCTAAATAACAAATTTACTCAATTACTCACCTAACTATTATTACTTCTAAAAAATATATAAACATCATTTAATATAAATATATCCTTTTCTGTTTTCAAGAAAATATATTTTTTATATTTTATCTCTATTTAAATATTATACTTTTAACTATGTCACACATTATATACTCCCTCAGTTTCTTTTTTATTTGTCGATTTTTAAGAAAAAATTTATTTTTTTTATTTATTATTTTGATATTTTAAGGTTATATTTTGACAATTATATTATTAACCTTATTTAATGTTTTGTACATTTTTCATAATTTATTAATGTAGTAGTTGAGAAATTTAAATACTAATTACTATTCCAAAAAATAATTTTACTTTCCAACAATATAACTGTATTACTAATATAAAGTGTGACTCCGGAAGTTTGTGAAAGATGAATTAGATAATTGAATAAAGGGATAAAAATGATTAAAATAATAAAAAATATTAATGTATAAAGATAAAATGAAATAGTGAAAAATAAAGTTATAATAGGAAAAAAATTATAAATTAATTAATTATTTAATTGTGATAAAATAATCTTAAATGACAAATAAAAAAGAACGAAAAAAGTATCAGATATGACGTCGGATTTATTTGTGTACTTTATTATTTTTCTGTCTGTGTCCGACACGTCACTTTGGTTCCCGCACCCTCTCATCTCATCTCTTTTCTTTCTCTGCACTGTAGTACTTAACTATTTAGTATTTACACCATTTTGTTATTATTAATTAATATTTTTTTGATCAGTTATTATTAATTAACTAGCGTAGTGACCCGTGTCATGCAAGAGACATATAATATGTATTAATTATTTATTTAATTTTTTATTTTAAAATAGAGGACAATAAAAAAATGTATAAATTATGGTTGAAATAGTTAAATAGTTATTGTGAATAAACATGTCAAAAACTCAAACCGCTCATATTCACCTGAACCCGTCTCAACTTTGACGGGGTCAACACGCTTTTGAGGGGGTTTGTAATGAAGTTGGGTTTTCCACGTTTTTCATAGGCAAAGACAATAGCGGGATGTTTCACTCGCCTTGAACCTGTGCCCATTATATAATTTTGGGATCTGATTTTTGGCATGAGATTGGTTATAAAAATTTATACCTCTTGGAAATTATCGTTGAGTTTGCAGGAGAATTGTTTCTAATTGGGTTCTCATGCGTGAAACTTCAAACCAATAATTTGTCCAAACCCTTCAGCAAGAGAATTTTCCACTTGATTCATCTTCAGAATTAGCATATCTCTGCTGACCGTATTCTAGCGAGGGGAAAATTATTGTGCAAACTAAATTTAATAAGAGTTCACAAACTTATAGATTATAGTTTTCTTTAAGACATAAGTAATTACTCTAAATCTTAATACGTCATCATATAAAATTTTCACCTTCGCATATTGATAAGGTTTTCTTATGTAGAATCTATCTCCATCAAACTTAAATATTATATTCCTTCAAGGGAAGATGTCATACTCTATTAGTATTAAAATGAGAATAAAAAAATCTAAAATCTATAGTACATCGACTCGTGCTATACAAAACCACGATCAGAGCTCACGCAAATTCTACTGGAAATACGTTGCCAATATGCGATCTGCAAAACTTAGTGGAAATGACACAAAATACGTTGCCAACAACACCAACTCTCGTCACCAACAACTGCAAAAAAGAATAGTACATCTCTGAAGAAGAGTTATAATGCCAAATCACACAGTTTAAGAAGAAGAAAAAATAAAGCTAAAAAAAGAATGACTCAGAATGATGGCAAGATGAATAGATGAAAATGACATATAGAAAAGATATTTTAAGTTTGACTTAATTTGTATTTCAAAAATAATTTGAAAAACAATTAAAAGATTTTGAATATAATTTAATCTCAGAAAACAAAAAGGCATGAGATTGGGGAAACCCAAATTAAAAACTTGAAAAAATTAAATGAAAATGAGTTTTATTCTATCCCTATAATTTTGCTATAAACCAATTTTGAAAATTGAATGATAGTCAATTGTGATAAAAGAGATTAGAAAATTTAAAAATCAAAATTGAATAGGAGTTAAATGTTTAGAGCAAATTAAGGAGAATGCGACACATGTGGAAAAAAAAACGGAAAGACACTCATCAAAGATTATTTTATACCACCTAAATTGAAATCCACAAAATTAAAAGAATTATTATGACATCTTGAATTAAATGAAAACTAAATATAATACATATCTGTAGATATTATTATGCAATCAATTCGAAGAAAATTATAATTTTTATATTATTTTGTAAATAGGACTCATGTTTCATATACGTCGCACAAATAATTTAAAAAATATATACATTTTTTAAAAATTAAATTAATTAAAGGAATTACAAAAAAGGCATATAATTTATATCCAACCAAATTTATCAATATAGATAACTTTGAACTGGAAAATTTAAAAAAACATATGGATTTTTCAATTAAAAAATTATTGTATGTATTTTTGTAACATCCCTAAAATTATATATGTTTATTTGATAACCAAATATATGTATTAGTCATTTAATTTACTCCTAAGTGTGATTTTTATTATTATTTATGATGGTTTGTAATAGGGGTGAAAAGTGTAAATAGAGGAAGTACAAGTGGGGTTTGTTGAGGAATAAAAAGAAACTTGGAGGACTATTTGGAAAATAAAGAGATTGAGAAGAGAAGGATTAAAAAAAAAGAAAAAGACACTATTTTCCCTCACTCGGCAGTCACACACGCACAAAAGAAGAAAATGGGAGAACAGAGAAAAGTCTAAGAAAAAGAAGGGAGAAGGAGAGAAGAAAGGGAAAAGGAAGAAGAAGAGGCTTTTAAGGGTTCTCCATCTTTTGTTTTTGGTTAAACTAAATCAATCAAGTGAGTGTCTATTTTTTTCTCTTTTTCTGGGTTTGTGCTCTTTTATCTTCTTCTTGGTTTGTGTTGATTTGAGAATGCATGTTGGGTTTTTCCCTTCTATAAGTGTTCTTGAATGTTATATTTGTGTTCTCACTCTCTAATTATGTGATATTTGATTATTGTGTAGTTATAGGGTTTGCATTGTTGATTTTCTTGAGTTTTTTGTACATACATGCTTGACGAAGTGAGTCATATTTGTTCTGCATTTTAAATTACTGTTTATGTTTCAGTTTACTGTTAAATGGAAAAATATTAGTATGAATTGGTGCAGTTGAGATGAAAATTTATATGATTATTTGGAGTATCTCTTTAGTCTTAAATGTAAGATCATAGGGGTTTTATTAGTGTTGTTTTACTGGCGTAAAAAAAATGCAGAATTTGACTTAGAATTTAGAAGAGTAAGAATTTCAAGTCCGAACTGTCCACACTAGGTGTGTAAGTTTAATCCCAGCTGTGAAAACGATAGTTACGTCAATCAGGAGTTAAGGACTGTTCACGAGCTACACCCGGGGTGTCAGTTTCGCCACAGCTGTGATTCTGCCAGGGTTTAATCGTGTTAGATTGAATTTCGTTCCAGCACTGTTCACATCTATGGTGTGAATTTATTCACAGCTGTGAAAGAGCTAATTTACACATAATAGTATCTATGGAATTTTATAAAACTAGGGAAATATGAGAGATGGTTATTATTAAGTGTTTAATGTTCCTCTTTGTATATATTTTGCTAGCTATCAATTGTACTCATATTCAATGCTTGTTAAAGATTGTTATTATCTCAAAATTGAAGTTATATGTGATAAATTCTTCACATTATTGTGTTTATGAAATGATTGATGATGGATCAAATATTCATCCTTCGGTAAGGGAAGGTTGAGATATGGGCGAAGTCGGGGAACAAAGGAATCCTGAAAACGATTTGAGAGGGACGCTTCTCAATAGATTAAGAGCTCTAATCTGCCCAAAAATCACAGAATAGAAAGAATACGGATTAGCCATAGTTTAGTATGCTATTTTTATGAAATTGAGGAATAAAATTGTGACATTTCCAATTTACTATTAAGTTATATGTATGTAATGACACGCACTGATATTTATTTCTCATTAGTTTATTAAATGTTTTCAGATAAACAGGTGTAAATTCAGAAAGAAGCCTTAAGCTTGAGACTTAGTCTCTTTTGGAGTCTCAAGATACCAATCTTTTTGTAATTATGTTCTGAATGTTTTATTTTGTAATGGGTGATCAGCTGTAATAGCTACAAACTTATTAGTTGTAGTGTGTATCTAGTCATATGACTGATGCTAGTTACTTGTTTAGGAAATTATATATTTCAGTAAACTCTCTCTTCTATTTTGAAGACAAGTGTGAATGTTATGTAGATATTATTTTCTTTTAATGATGAAGATGTTAGTTATTACAAATGAGTTACTAAAATCTTAGTTAAGGTGTTTCAATTTTCCTGCAGTCTTGAGATACATTCAATGTTTGTTTTCCTCAATATACACAAGCAATGAACTGATTAATATCATTCAAAAAGAAAAATTAACTACCTGCATCTAATCGCCAATCAATGTTTTTTGCCTCCATAATCAATTCACGGATTCACTCTCCTAAATTTGATTAAAAAATTAGAGGTCTAGAAGGAGAGAAGAATAGTACAAAATGATAAGAAGGTCAAAGGCCACAATAAAATCAATTTATAGATCAAAGATTGAAAGAAAAATAGAGGAGAAAACAAATCTCTATACTTGTAGTAGACAATTCAAATGATGTAAATAACTAATAAATATTTTTTAATGATTTATCACCAACAAAACACAATAGGCACGTGATAACAAAATAAAAATTCTAAAAGTTATTTCATCTCTCTTTTACTTGATACTCTCACCAAACCAAATGCCATTGCTTGAAAAACTTGTAACTAACCTTCAAAATACAAAACTCATTTACCTACATGCAAAAATAGATCTCCATAATAAAATGATAAACATATGAAATGCATAAATTTCTATTCAATAATATTCAAATTTGATAAATGGAAAGAGCAAAGTAAACCAATTTGGTAAAATAACATAAAAAGAAATATTTTTTTCAGAGAGCCACATGAAACCTGAGGGAGAGAAAGAGAGAGTACATACACCATCCTGTACAACATGATTATGCCTTAATGCAAATTATTTGCTGGGTATTCCTTAAGTTCAACCAATGCTTCAATTGATTTTTATCCCAAACCTTAGTGAAACAAATTTAAAAAGTCATAAAAGATTATCAAAAAAACACCATGAAAAGAACCTCAAACCAAAAACAAATATGTGCAAAATCAATGCCAAATCCATAAAGAATAACAACAACAAAAAAAAGTACATTTGGTTTTTAACACAGTCATGTGAATTTTCTCGATACACCCCAGACAATTCATTGATCGATTAAATCATAGAAATCAAAATCTAACCAAAAAAATAGAGAGAATGTTATGAAAAGGTGAATAGAAAATAATTCTGATTGTAAGAGAAAATTCGTTGATTCAGCAACTATAAAGAACGAAACCAGGTTGAAGCAATCGTTGGAGCACAATGAATTTCAGGTAGGGATTAGAAGATTAGGTTGTTGTACCTGATGCTATCTAGTAAAACTACATGGAGAGAGAGATTCATCCGAAGATAATTTTTTAAAAATAAAATAAAAGATAAAGATAAACTTTGTTATTGATCAAGTATTGTACTTTTGTCTATAATTAAGGTGAGAGAATAAATTTCATTTTTTTAAATAAAAAGAAAGGATAAACTTTGTTATTGACTAAGTATTGTACTATTGTACTTTTATCTATAATTAAGGCGAGTGCGACCTAATCAAAAATAAAGAGGAAAACAATTTTAGAATGACATGTAGACGTAAAAATTCTCTAAAAACAACACTTAAGGTAAAAAGGGTTCACAAATATATATTATAGATATGATCAATTTCAGCTTTTGAATCCATATTTTTTCATAAAAAAATCCATTTTTTTTTACTAGAGGTTCTTCTTCTGAATCCTGATCATCATTAATCCTGATCATCTTTAAAAAATATTTTTTATTAATGAAAATAAGTTCATCTGTTTCTGTGGATTAAAAAATAACTGCCGCCGTTCATCTAGTCATCCACGTGTTCTGCAATCTCTATCATTTTTTTTAATAAGAAAAAATATTTTTTTATTGTGATTTGCGTTTTTCGAAGAAGTTGAGGAATTTTTTTCAACCACAATATTATAAGAAAAATGGTCTATGTATTAATTTGTATTTATTTGAGAGATAAATAAAATTTAGTCACATATTATTTTATCATAGAAATTAAATTTGAGTACTAACAAAAGCTATCATTTTAAATAGAGTATATTAACCACTTACGATCAAATAATCTCATGGTTAAATGGGTAAGGATTTAAATCTTCAAGTGATGATTTTTTGTTTCCGTAAAGCTATTTTTTTTTTGCGATAAGTTGTCTATTTTATTATAAATCTCAAAGAATTTATAAAAATATTTAATGAGTATATTATCAATATTAAATTTTCCACAGAGAGATTTGTTAATATTTTGACATATACGTTATTCATGGTATTTTTATTAATTGAAATAAAAATAATTGGAATATTTTATTAAATGTCAATGCAATTAGAAAGTCCGATAATGTTGGTTTTTCATCTATCTTCTATTTATATTTCTCTTTTCGTCCCTAAATTTATTTATTTTAGTTTTTTTTAAATTTGGTTGTTTTAGAATTTTTAAATATAATTATAATTAAATATCTATGTACAACTATATATCAGAGCAGTTGATCACGATAAAAAGTACTCCTTTCATCCCAAAATCTTGGTAGTTTTAATTTTTATTTGTTGTCTAACAAATTTGGTGGTTTTAAAATTTCAAGATACAATTAAGTATTTGTTTTCAACTATACTCTTATAAATTTAATTAAGAGTATGGACTAGTAATGAGAATAGACGAAAATAAAAAAAAATAATAAATAAAAGTATTGTAGTCTAAGTTTAACTTAATTAAATATTTTTAACATGTGTGTCAAAACTTTAAACCACACTAATTTTTGTGATGGAGGGAGTAATAGGCTAGGATTATTTTAGTATAACTTTAACTCAATTAAATATTTTCTAACTTGTGTGTCAAAACTTTAGGCCATTAAAATCACTACAAGAAAAGGGTCTATTACCGACGGCCAAATTTAACATTATCGAGGGCTAAGCCCTCGGTAATATGATTTACCGACGGATTACCGACAGCCACGGGACCGTCAGAAATTCGCTTATCGGTAATTTTTACCGACGGCCCCGAAAAGCCGTCGGTAATTACCGAGGGCTAAACCCTCGGTAAGAGCTGTCGGTATATTACTCCAAAAGCAACTGTTCTTTTCTCAAAATTACTGAAATTGCTATTTGGTCCCTATTATCGAGGACTTAGCTCTCGGTACCCTTGGTAATTTTGGGAAAATAACAGTTCTTTAAAATTGCTATTTGGTCTCTATTACCGAGGGCTTATTTTTTCTGAAATTTAATTGTTAGTTGTTGTCCACCTAATACAATTGAATTACTACTAATATAAATAAAAAACAGTAATAAAATAAATATGCCTAAAACATCAAATTGCATTCTTAATATATAACAAAGTATAAATCTAAATAGATAGAACATACATAAAAACAAAAATATAGAGAACAAATGTAGAAAATAATGGAAATTGAGAACAAATGTAAGTTTCCATTTATGTAATCCTTTAAAAAAAATTAGAAAATAATGGAATGTTCAGCATACCCAAATGCTCCCATTAATCTGGTAGTTATGTGACTTTCTCCTGAACCCAGAAGTTTGGCCAAACCAAAATCAGAAACCTTTGCATTGAACTCATTATCAATGAAAATATTGCTAGACTTATATCCCGGTGAAAACTTTTGGTTCTATTGCCACAAGTAAGCAAGCCTGCCACCAGTCACAGTAAAATAGGGATTTTAATCAGTAAAGCAAGCCTGATTTATATTGCTTATAGTAAAACAGAAATAAAATGTACCACAGCAACTGTACCACAGCAGTTGTCAAGACCTGCTTAAAAAACTGATAAGAAAAATTATCAGAACATGATAAGAAAAATGCATGATTTATATTGCTTATAGTAAAACAGAAATAAAATGTGTTACAAATCTTACATTTGGATAGCTATCCTTAGGAATATCCAAGCGCAATATCTTCTTCACCATGTGAGAACTTGCAACAATTGGTGTTGTTTGCCGATCCATGTTTAGTCCTTGTACTTCAGCTAATCTCTGCTGTATGATGAGCTTAGCCAATCAGTAAAAAAGATTGATTTTAAATGTCCCACATGTAAAACTTGATAACCAAAATGTAGAGGTCTGTGAACCATTTTTTCTGGATGTAGATAACTATCTCCCGGATTCACATCTTGTCTCTTCTACAACAGAGGACTTTATATTCTATTATTTTGATCAGTTAAAGATAGAATTTGTCTTTTTCCTTCAAATGATAACAATAGACCTAAAAACTCCTTTTCACAAATCATTTCAGCTACCATCTCATGGACTTTGATCCCCTGATTGTTGTTTTCGATACAAAATTTTGAAGCAAGGGAGATAACAATAGAACAAATAAAGGTTCTTATATTAATTAATAAACCATAGCATATTGGATTAAGGGCAATATCAACAGGGAATAAGAAATTCATGATGGCCTTATGCAAATTATCTAAAAATAAATACCCATTCGATCCTAGCATAATGAACATACATCACTCTATCAAAACAGGAAAAGAGTTACCTTTGTCACATTTGCCAAGAAAAAAATCTGCACTTCTAAGATCAGCATTCAAAAAGATCAGCACCTGACAACAAGTGAGGTGGGGAAAGATTGAATGTAAATGGTATGCAAATTGTGTATGCTGCATAATTACATTCATTATACTATTATTTGGTGTTGGCCAAACCTCTTAAATCAGCATCAAAGAAAGGGGAAGCTTATTAAAAATTATAATCAACAAACTCAAAAGTACAATATTGATAGCTTCAAAATGAGAGAGAAACACAAAATCCATACCATTGAATTTTGAATTGTCAACATCACCAGCTTCCCTGATCGGTGCATCCTGGATATGAGATAGTCAGTCCAGTTTGTAATATACATATCACAATTCACAATGAAAAGTAAGGGTTAAAAGATTATTAACATAAACATATGAAGTGAGATCAGGCTTGTAGTCAGCCTCATCTACACCAGCATTTGCTCCGTTATAAAATCCAAAGTTTGTCCCACCATCCCACATCAAAAGGATCAATCATAACCATTTTTTCAAACAGTACAAAGGCGGAGGTTGTGACATACATATAGGACTGCAGAACCATTTTTTCGCAAAATTTCTTCAAGAGCATCTGCTGTAAAATCAACATCAGTCTTGGCAATTTTCTCTCCCCAGTGTGTAAGCCACCCAGTGTAAAATTCGCTGATATGACAAATCGCTTTTAGTATTTAGCATTTGATAAACAAAAGTAATATTCCATATGAATAAGGTTAAAGCAATGGATGTGGTATACTCTTCCACACTCGCTGCCTTACCTGGTTCGGACAGCAGGACGCGGTGGGGGGAGGTGCTGCGCATTTTTAGATCCGTGGTTAATTCTATGACACTGAGTGAGTAGATCAAATTGCATATTATAAGATGATATTAGAAAATGAAATGTCATGATTATAGTCGCTCATAGTAAAGCAACTAGGATTTCGAGTTGAAATTGAAAATTTCAACAGAAAATGCTCGTTATAGACGGAGAAATAAGATTTTACTGATCTGAAGGCCAAGACAATACCACCATGAGAAATTAAAGAGATAAATAATATTTTTATATTATTTAAGGATTTTAGAATTTTAGTTTGGAATTTTCGAAGATTAGAATAACGGTGTTACAGTTTTGGTCCCTGTAGAATGGACTACGTGACGCGTAATGAATAGATAATTACCAGAGGACTAAGAAATGATCCAAATGGAAAGTTAGGAATATCATTAGTGTTTTTATATTATTTATGAATTTTAGATGGATAGATAGTGGCCAAATTCGAAAAATTGAAATTTGACGGGAAACCGTATCTCAGTTTTAATACAGTGAGGGTTTTATATTTTTTCAGAGACCGTTTTTCGGTCAAAAAAATATTTTTACGAAACAAAAGTTATTTTTTTAATATTTTGGATTTTTGGGAATTTTTTTAGAGTTTTTCAGAAAAATTTTATTTTTAGCTATTTTTAGCACGTTACGGGTAACCGTAGCGCAATCAGGGTATGAGAAAATGATCAAAAATTAAGTTTTGATATTCTAAATTTTATTATATTAATACTGGGCCATAAAAGTGATTTTTCCATTAATTACTTATTTAGTATGAATTTATTTCAAAAGAGTTAAGTAATTAATCAATTTTCCTAATTTTGAACAACCAAACAAACCCTAACTTGTGAGATCTTTTCTCTCCCACTTGCACCAGCTGTTTTGCACGAAAATGCTTCAGCCCATGTGCCAAGTTGCTCATTTTAATCATTTCTTTGTGGCTAAGTCTTGGCTTCGACCAATTAAATAATTAACTATTACTCATAAATCAATTAATTCCATTATTCTTTGAATCAAAGTTTATCTCAAGTGGTCCCTCCTTTGCTCTGCAGCCGTGAGTCAAGAGGAAAAGAGGGGAAGATATTATTTCATTTCACTCTTGTCTTTCTCTTTCCTAATGTTCATCATCTCCATTTTCTCTCCAAACTCCATTTTTGTACTTAAGCTTTTTTTTTGAGTTTTCTAAGCTTTGATCCATCCAGCTTCATCAAACAAGGTTGGTTTGTGATTCTAAACCATAAATCCTTCTTATCTTTTCATGATACTCACTTTGTAGTTCATGGATCATGTTTTTATTCAAGTTTTTCAAGAAAATTCTTATTTTTGGCTTTAGGTTCTATTTCTTGGAACCAAAGAGCTTGATCATCCTTTTGATCCTTTTTCCATCAAGAGTAAGATTCAAATTTTTGATTTTTAGGATTTGGGTATTTTTCATAAAGGCTTTGTTTTTATGCTCATGTTTTGTATATGTCTTTAAGGGTTTTGTTACTAGCTTTTGAAGAAAAGGCTAGAAAGGGTTTGATTTTTAGTCTTGGAGCTACAAGCTAGGAAGAGTGGATTCTAGTGTGTAAAGCTTCTCTTCAAGAAGTAAGGAGATGTTCTTTTTCATAGTTATAATTTTTGTATGGTTGTATGTTGTGTGGCTTGATGACAACTCCATGGTTGAGTTTTTATTTTTGTGAAGGATGATTTTAATCATTCTTGATGTGATAAAATTACTAAGAGAAGATTTTAACTCTATGAATTTTGTATGAGCATTTTCATATTTTTAACTTTATAGAAATATTGCTAAAGTTGCTTTGGGTAGAATCACAAGTTAAGAAAAATTTACTAAGTATTGGAAATGTGTGTGTATGTTTGGATTTGTCTAAATTGTCATTTTGAGCATATGTTAACTCTATGGTTTTTGTATGGTAGAAATTTTGTGTTATGATGTATGATTGGTTTTCTTGATTGTGTGTGAGAATATGGTATGGCTTGATGTGATTGAGTGTGCTTATTTCTTTGTGATTTATTTGATCCATTTGGGATGATTGTAATATTTAAAGTAGTATTATGCTTTACTTATTATGATTGTGTGATGTTGGTTGTGCTTGGGTAAGATTAATCAAGATGAAAATAACACAAGTGACCCAAGCATCATGGAAGAGGAAGTAGAGGACTCTATATTAAAATTATTTTTAAAATCAAAGACTAATTTGATTTGTATTCAAGCCAAAGCTTAAGTTTATCTACTTAATTCTTTTGAATAAGTCTCCAATGGACTTTAGTGGGGTTTTTCTTACACAGAGGAGTTTGAAATTTCATTTAAATCAATTACAAACACTTAAACTTTTTCCAACAAGTTATACATTTATTGGCAAAAAGGAATAAGGTCTATGTACTTAATCTTTTTGAAAAATCCAAGTTAAATAATCAAATTTCATGAAGGGGTAATCTAGTTGAGGTTCAAAAATATTGGAATTGAAGTATGTAATCAAATCTTAAAATAGAAGTTGATTTTCGAATTTTAAAGGGTTTTTGGACAGCTCTGTTCACATCCCTGGTGTGAAATTTCACAAGCTGTGAATTTTTCTATTTTGGGCCAAAAATGTAATTTTTGGAAGTTTAGGGGCGAGAATAAAAATCTGGGCGTTTTGGTGGTCAAAAATGTAATTATCAAGAATTATGTGGTTTTAATAATTAAAAGGAAGTGAGGGGTATTTTTATTATTAAAATTGATTGGAATGGAAAGAGTTTTTCTTAAAATGGCCAAGCCTAAAATAAATATAGTTAAAAACGTTGATGAATTTTTTGTTACCATGTAGTAGATGAAAAGTAGAGTTTTTACACATTATTGTAAAAAGAGTCAACCCGTGACGATGTTAAGATTCTTGAAATAAGAATTTTGTGTGATAGCAAATATAGATGTCAATTGCATTTGGTACAATCCAGTTTGGAGGATCGTGCAATAAATATAGATGTGATGCTACAATCCAGCTTGGAGAATTGTGCAATAAATATAGATATCGTTGGAACAATCCAGCTTGGAGGATTGTGCAATAAATATAAATGTCGTTGGTACAATCCAGCTTGGGGGATTGTGCAATAAATATAGATGTTATTGCTACGATCCAGCTTGGAGGATTGTGCAATAAATATAGAGGCAATTTGTATTTGGTGATTGTCTTTGTCAAACTGGACTACAATCCAGCTTGGAGGATTGTGCAATCTAGCTTGGGGAATTGCAAAGGGAGAATGATTTGGCTTTAATTGCCTATGTGTGATTTTCTTGGTGATGTGTTTTGGTAGTTGTGTGATCTTAGATAAAAGTTTTCAAATGATATCTGCTTATTTTTGAAGTATAGTCGGTGGTATTTTCTTTTACTATGCATGTTTCGTGATTGTAACTTTTGGGGAGAAACTCACTCTTTCCTATATGTTTTGTGGTCTTCGGAACATGATTCATATAGATTGATTACTAGCTGAGTGGACTAGTCAGAACTCGAAGAATGAGACAGGCATTGAAGATCTGTCAACCAAGTGGAAGAACGTGCGAGTCATAGCTTAATTTGTTGGGGTTTTCTTATTAGAGCTTCTTGTAGAAGTCTTAGTGCTTGACCAGCATAGGAAGTCTATACTTATTTGGGGAAAAGATTTCTTGTGTATGGTATGCTCTATTAGAAATGAATGAATTTTATTTCCTATGTTATTTTCTGGTTGGTGTTTATTCTCATAAGTATTTCTTTTAAAAAAAATGACAGAGAAATTCTATTTGTGAAAATTAAATAAATTCTGACAGCATTTTTTGAAAGAAGAATTAGAAGAAAGATTTTTTAATTTCCGCATTAGAGGTTCAGTTACGAAGTGTAATGCCTCCTGAGAAAGAGATGTTACACGCGACGCGGTGGGGGGAGGTCCTAGGCGACGCGGTGGTGGGTGGAGACGCGGCGCGAGGGAGACGAAGATGGGCCGTGGTGGTGGGCGACAGCGAGAGGCGGTGCTGGGCGCGGGTGGTGGTTCGGATCTGAGTGAGGGAGAGAGGATTTGAGAGAAGAAGATAAGATTGGGAAAGTGGGGGTTTCAGATTGGGTATATGTTTTAAAATTACCGAGGGCTTAGCCCTAGGCAATATGCTGAATACGATATCGAGGGCTAAGCCATCGGTAATCTTCGAGAACAACCATGTGATATTTTTGCAGATACCAGCGATTTACCGAGGGTTTAGCCCTCGGTAATGCTTTTTTTAGCGAGGGCCATGAGACCGTCAGTACAAAACCCTCGGTAATTCACGTTTTTCTTGTAGTGAATTTAAGAACAGAGGAAATTAAATATCTTTTGCTAGGACTGATATTGACTGGATGAAAGATTTAATGTGCAATTTTGTTAAATTGTACTCTATATGTTACGTATATTTGGTGGTGTTAATTTTTTTTTTATTTCAAAACTTTGGTTGTTTTAGAATTTTAAAATATAATTTATCACTTTTTTTCCATCTACACGCCTAATATAATTAGTAAGCTTGACATGTAAAATAATAAATAAAAATATTTTAGTGTAAAATTTTCTGAATTAATTATTTTTTAACTTATATACTAAAACCTTAAACTACTAAAGAGATTAGACAGAAGTAGTGCGTGTCTGAGTGTAAAATGTGTGCATTGACCCGTTTTAGGTGTTGTAAGCACTTTTGTAACATCCCGGCTGCTTTTCGGATTGACGACTGTCCCCACACACTAATACGAGTCTTTTCAGCATGCTTTGTCCTCACTCACATGCTTCCCAGGAAACTTCCCAGAATGTCACCCATCCCGAAATCGCTCCAAGTCAAGCTCGCTTAACTGTGGAGTTCTTAAGTGATAGGTTACCGAAAAGAAGATGCATCTTGTTGGTATGAGTAGTACCAATCAATTCTATTAAGCTTTCCTCAACTGTACAGTCTCATACCTGCATAGTCTCAGAATTCCTCTCATTCGGATATGATTTCGGTTCATTCATGTACCCCTCCGCCTAGAAGCCTGCCAGGAGCTGCTCCTTGTCCGTGCGTCTCTGCACCAGCGATCACTCCCCGCCCTCGTCGGCCTCAGGGTGTCACATGCCCACCTGCTTCCGCTTGGTTCATCCCCGAACCATACCGTACTGGGAGAGAACCAGGCTCTGATACCATTTGTAACATCCCGACTGCTTTTCGGATAGACGACTGTCCTCGCACACCAACACGAGTCTTTTCAGCATGCTTTGTCCTTACTCACATGCTTCCCAGGAAACTTCCCAGAAGGTCACCCATCCCGAAATTGCTCTAAGTCAAGCACGCTTAACTGTGGAGTTCTTAAGTGATAGGCTACCGAAAACAAGATGCATCTTCTTTTCGGTAGCCCATCACTTAAGAACTCCACAGTTAAACCCACTGCTATCACCACTATCCTCGTTACTCTCGAACAAGTCTTCTGAGTCAAACACCAAGGATTTTAACTGACGTAAGGGTAACTTAACATCTAATATCATTTGTTCTTGAGTAGGTCGTGGGTTTGGTGGGGCTCTACTCCGGTATCTAAGGTTTCCGTATATCCTACAAACTTTCCCCACTGCGTACCATGACATATGTTCCAACGTACATTGTTTCCACCCAAAGGTTCTATACGTAGATGTCGGACAGTTCCCAATTCTCTATCTTGTGGATTTATCTCCATCTACTCAGTCATGTCGTCAATCCAAAAAGCAGCCGAGATGTTACAACTTTGATTTAAAGTCGACCTAAATTGAAATGGAATATGTGCATTTATAAAGTACTATTGTTATACTGTAAACTGGACGCAAATAATTAATGCCGTGTAAATGTGATTAACTTACACGATTGTCCAATTAAACGGATAAATATCTGGATTTCAGAACAAAATCCATCCATATAATATAATATTCTAAAACAAAAACAATAAAGAATCCTCAATTATTTTTCCCACTTGTTGATCTTTCATAATAAAGTAGCATGTTGGCATATCAAATTGACAAACTAAAGCGAGAATCATTTGTTTCAATTCGACGATCCACCAAAACAAATTGTTTAAATTCAACAATTTTTATAGATTAAACTTATGAAATGTTACAATCCTGGGGAAGGTGTTGGCACCGGCATACGGTGCCCACCAATCCCTTACTTAAACCAGGTGCTAAGGAGAATGATTGATTTTATTACCTAATCTGTGAACTAATTAATTATTTATTAACCCAAATTTATTTCAATTTATTTTGGCATAATACAATCTATAGTTTGATTTTTATCATCCATGATTTGCATGTGGCCGTAGTATCAAATGTTATTTTATTTATGAATAGTTAAGATTATTGATTTTATACAGTAAAATAGATTGCTTATAGAGGAGTACACTAATAAAAATGTGAAATTTCATACTTTTGTGTGTTTTTTAAACTTTTGATAAAATAAACATAACTCAATATTTATTAATATATTTATTTTACCATGATTTTGTAAAGCCAATATTCATATGCAACAGTTTCAAGTTTTTTAATTCACGAACCACTTTTCATCGTAGTAAATATAATTTGAACCTATGGCTATGGCCTATGGTATGGAACAAAAATACAAAATATGAATTAATATTCTTATGATATTGATAAAAATTTAATATAAAATATTTATTATCATAATTATATAAAAATAAACTAATGCTAAATCGCACAAAAATTAACAGCACGGAAAAACAATGAATCAATTTGATTGGTTAAATTTTCATACTTATCCATCCTTGTATTCTTGCAAGGAAAACGCTAATTAGTACGAAGTGACAGAGCACGAAGAATGCACGAAACTATCTTTAACCGTTAGATTGAATTTTTATCTTTGTGTAATCCATTTCTCTCTCCCATTGCTTTTCACTTACTGGTGTGGCTCGTTCCGTTTCGTGGCAAGTAATTGGTGCTATTTAGCACAGCTCTTCTGGAAAAAACATAAAAATTAGACACGTCTGCATTCGTTCAATTCGTACAAAAATGGTTTGTGCAATATAGAAATTCTGATAAAAATAATTAATAAGAGCAATGCTAAATGGCGGGACAGATTTCATACGAAATGTTTACGAAAGCACAAAAATAAAATTAGGAACTGGTAATAGTACATGGACAATAAATAACCATAAAAGGAAAAAATGTTAAAATGGTAAATATACATAAATTCTTACTTTTCGTGTCATAAAATGTCCTACCATTCAACTTTATCCAAATAATAATATTCATTGTTTATTTTTATATAACTAAGAATATATTAGATATTTCTTAAATAATATACTTACCATAATTTTTTTACAAAAATATACTTACGATAATTGTGAGCAAGGCATTAATTTTTTTAATAATATAACTAAGAATATATTAAATATTTCTTTTTTTTAATAGTATATTGAATATTTCTTAAATAGGCAAAATTAGTAAATTAGTCCCTTATTTTTATTTTATTTTTTAAATTGGTCCTTTATTAAATTTTTTCAACAATGTCTCTTATATTTATTTATTTTTTCAATTTAGTCATTTTGATGATGTGTCAGTTACTGATTGATTTCAGGTGATGATATACAGTAAATTGAGACTAATCAGAAACGGACACATCATCAACAAATGAAGAAAATGACTAAATTAAAAAAAAATAAACATAAAAAATTTTATTGTTAAAAAAATTTAATAAAAGACTAAATTAAAAAGAAAGACCAATTTATTAATTTTACCTCTTAAATAATATACTTGCGATAATTGTGAGAAGACATTAGCTTTTTTAAAAAAAGAAAGAGAGAATCTTGAGCACTTGAGCGTAGATATATGATTATGAGGCACTGTATGAAGGAGGAGAAGCGGGAGGGTCCCACCAAAAGCAGCAGGTGCGGGTTCCATGAGTGGGTCCCGCTGTTGTTGCCTTACACGTGCATGCCAAATTGGATCATCTGCATTGTTTTTTTTTTTTTATGATAATTGGGATCATCTGCATTGTGCGCCACTCAACGTCAACATAACCTTTCCGCCTCCGTACCCTCCGTTTCTTTTCAATCAAACAAATTTCAATTCCTAGTTCCTTAGTTTCTTTTCACGCGCCATTCTTCATTGGTCAATTAACGCCTACGAATATTCCGTCTGTTCTTAATTAATTATTGACCAGGAAATATTTCAATTTGTTAACCGACGTAAATAAAATAAAACAAAATTAATGAAGTATTAGTTGAATTAATAAATACTTGATTTAAAATTTAATTAAATTGTTAAAATACTATTTTGGTGATAAATTATAATATATTATTTTTTCGCTAAAAAATTATAATATATTATTATGTTTAATGTTTATGAAATAAAATTAAGTAAAATTAAAAATACATTAAAAATTTTATCATGAATAAATAATTAAAAAATAATATTGATCTAATTGATAATAAATTTCCATTATTTGCTCCTCATTTTTTTTGTTTATCCTGTACCTCATTAAAGTTTAGAAAATACTTCGCACGGCTTTAGTGGACGTTTGGTTTAGATTTTGGAAAGTCCGCTTGCATTCTAAAATTGTGTTTGACTGATTAAACACAATTTTGGAAAAAATCAGTGTATTTAGTTTTCAAAATCACGTTAGATAAAATTGATTTTGGGTGGGTAGAATTGACTTTGATAGAAGTAAAAATCTTTAACTTTTGCATTGATCAAAATTAATTCTGGGTATGAGATCCACAAAATATTTTATATTTATACATCAAAAATAATTTTATCTTTATTATCCAAACACAATCAATTCTCGTGAATATACTTTTAAAATATCATTACCAAACACAAATTAATTCTTCTCAACACAATTTTTAAAAAACAATTCTTCAAACATATATTTTATCAAACACAATTCTACCAAAATCTAAAACAAAGTTACCCTTAATTTTCTCTCATATTTTATACTTATCTTTTACGAAATATGTTTATTGGACGTAAACAAAGCCGCATGTATGGATGGCCATGACATGTTTATATCATGTTATTTTATATTTCTGGGAAAAAGGGCTACACATGGTGTGTGTCATGAATCGATCTCAATTCTTACATTTGCTTTCCAAAAGTGAATGCATGTACACCTTTCTGGTTCTCTCCAATTGGCCTAATAAAATATTAATTTCTTTTTTTCGTGGGGAGGGGGTGGTGTGGGTTGTTTTCAGCCCTGCCTGATTCACACGAGTTGAACCTTTCAACTAGCGAATTTTGCATACACGGCAAAAGCAAAGAAGCACCACTTGGCTAGGCTAAATAAATAAATATTCCACGGCAGAGATCTCCTTTATATAATTCATTATTACAAAAATCGCATAAAATGGCCGGTGGCTGCAGCAACATATTTGAAGAACTTGTCAAGGTAGACTAAGTCCACATGATATCAACCAAGAGAACTCAAAGTGAGAAAAGGAAGGAAAAAAGAATATATTTCTGTACCAAACTAAGGGAACTATTTGAGTGCTTGTTGCCCAAGATAAAGATTTGTGTAGCAAAGGAAGGGAACTACTAGATGGACCCGCCCCTACCGGCTGCAAACTCTTTAAAGACGGCGTGGATCGGTTAACAATAACACATGTTTTCAAAAAGTTTTCCTTTCTTATTTTATAATAATTGTAGTAATAAGATTTCAACTCAATACTCTTCATGCATTTATACTACTCAAATTTATTTTTTTTATCGCTAACTCAATCATTATGGCTTCTATTTATTATATAATAAAAAATTGATGTTTTCAAAAGGATATGTATGGCCTTCAAAATAATTTTGTTTCTTATTAAAGACCTATCATAGGGATGGTGTTTCAGTTTAAAACACATGAAACCTCACTTCAAGGAAATGAGTGAGATTTCAAACTTGTGAGTGTTAGATGTGATCATAGAGAACTTGTTTTACTTCCCTCAGCTAATGACTTGGAATTAGTTTAACTCGTCTAATAATAAATAAATAAAAAATTCAAAGAAAAAATTCAAAAAAGTGTAAATGAGATAAGAAGCTGATATGTATATAAGAAATTTAAGATTTAGTCTGAAGCCTAGCACTCTAGCACGTATATCTTTTGTGAGGTATATTTTTATGAACAAAAAAAGAATTTTGTGAGGTATGTTTGAAGTTGGCAGGCGCATGAGATACGTAAGGGGAAATTCCATCTTCAATTTAATTTTTTTCTTCGTATAACTTCAAACTTCATCCTAATTCGGTTTAGCCTTTTACTTTCGAGTTTTGATTGATTTTTCAATATGACTACACCTATATGGAGATGCTTGTCGATCTATGGACAATAATATTATGTCCAAATATTGAGAGAAATGTTTGGTGCAAAATCTATTCCGTTCTAGGCGAAGTCAAGCTCCATGTTAAGCAAAGCAACAATGTTTAGTTAAGTTTTTTTTTTTGACTGGACACTGTTTAATTAGTTAAGTTAATATTCCTTGAATTGCGAGCTAGCATAAACAGATGTTAAATTACTATATATCTAAGTCCTTATGGTTTAATTTATTAATTTTTTAAATAAATTTATATAATTTAAAAGTTTTTAATTAAATTATTATATTTTAAAAACATTTTAAATAAGTCCTCATAGCATAACTGAATTAGTCGTAATTTATATTTCATTCAAACTTCTAGATGAGTTCATATTTTTTTTCTATAATCTAGATAAGTTCATACAATTTAGTAGAAATTTACCACGGTTAATGATTAAGGACTTGTTAAAAAAATTCAAGAGTCTGAGAACTAATTGAAAATCTAATAAAACTATAAAAAATTATAATATAATTTAACCTAAATAGATCAACTATATATAAACTAAAGAACTAAAAACACATCAATATATGTTCAGCATACCAAAAACATTTGCCAACTTCAGCAATGAAAATGACGTGATATGTTTAATTTATCCTGTTATAATAAAATTATTATTTATGCCATTAACTTATCTTTTTTAATTATTATGGGAAACGCGAATAACTTGACGCATGCTCAAAAGTAACGACATAACCGGCCGAAATAACTTTGGACTAAGAAGAGAGAAAAATTGCATTAATTAATAAGGCAAATTTTTCATTCAAATATGTATTGAGGACATCTTTAATTTGAAATGTCCTTTTTAGGAAGAATGCGAAATACAAAGGCAGGAAGGATAAAGTTTGTCTATTAGGAGTATTTAGTAACACATTATTAAGGCAAATTTCATCCAAAAAAACATTATTAAGGCAAATGAACAAATATTTAAGGTTTCCTCAAAAAACGAAAAAAGATTTAAGGTGATAACTTTTTTGTTGTTATTTTCATCTTTTTTTTCATTCGAAAAAGTTTATCCAATATTGTTTGAATAAAAAGAAGTTTTGTAGAATTCATTTATTTATATTTATATTTTATTTTTATAAATTTAAAATGGAATTACGGAAGAAAATGGTTTTTAATAAATAAATTAATATTAAATTAAAAAAAGAAAAGTGAGAAACGTTTTCTTTTTCATATGAGACAGTGGAAGTGTGACACCTGTCTTGTACCAATATCGCACTCACCAATGGAAGGTGGAGTGACCTTCAAGAAACAAAACAAAACAATAGCCACCTGTCCCGTGGCGGCGGGTCAATCCCCGCACCCCAGGCCCACCCCTCAATCAACCACCACCACACCACTGTACTCCCAAATACGCTTCCCTCTTTCGTTGTCCCTCTCAACTGATTCCGGTCACTCTCCGGCACCAACACAACATAATAACTCAAAAAAGGAATAAATACACGATAAGAAAGCTCAGTATAGAATAAAATAAAAAAGACAAAAGACGTAAAACAATCAAATAGTGCAAACTCTCCGTGTTAATTTCCTTTCACGAAATTATGGCTGCAAACCAAAAACATTACAACTTAATTAGGTAATTTAAAACGCAAAAAAAAAAAAAAACTGGAGAACAGTTTCTTAATTTGGAACAACAGATTGAAACCAGTGGTTTCTCTGTCGCAAAAAAATGGAGACAATCGCCTACGTATTCACACAGTATTCCTTCTTCTTCTTCTTTATCGGACGCAGCTGTTTTCTCTACTTTATAAAAACTAAAGAGAAATTCATAATACGGAAAAATAAAAATAAAACTCAAGGGTCAGATTCATTCTGGATCAAGGCATCTCCACCGGAGGAGGGTAGTTAAGGTCGAGATCGAAGTCTCTAACGGCCTTAACATCGCCATCATGGTGGTGGTTCAGATCGATCACGGAGGACGAGTCCGAGTCGCTCTGTGCTCCTGAAGTCGCGTGGAACTCACTCGCCGCCACGGGGTGATTGTAATTGAACCCGAATCCCTGGCAGGGACGGGGACCCACCATGCCGGCGCGTAGGACGGCGTCGAAGTAAAACACCTGGTTAGCCGCCGGAACCGGCGGGAACTGGTGTTGGAAGGGGAACCGAACGGGGCCGGCGGGGGCCAAGTTGAGATCGAGCGGGGAGGAGTCAGCGGCGGCGTCACGGTCGCGGCTGGAGGATTCGACGGTGCTGCTCTGGCTGGGGCTCTGGATCTTGACATTGTCGGAAGGGAGGGGGAAGTTGGTTTTGGCCTTGGGGCCGCGGAATTCGCGTGCGGCGGTGTCGTAGGCTCGCGCCGCCTCCTCCGCCGTGTCGAAGGTTCCGAGCCAGACGCGGCTCTTCTTGCTGGGATCTCTGATCTCCGCGGCGTATCTCCCCCACGGCCTCTTCCTCACTCCCCGAAAGTGCACCTCCTTCACGCCGCCGTTGCCGTTACCGTTGCCGTTCACCTTAACGCCAACCGTCTTATCTCTCGGCGCCATAATAACAACACCAACGCGTAACTAATTCTTATTTCGATCAATTTTTTTGGAAAAGCGGTATTGTACGTTGCAGAGTGTGTGGGTAAAGAGGAGAAAGGGCGAGGGAAGAGACGCATGGGAGTGGAGAGGAGCAGGTAGGTTTTTTATAGAAGGGGGGGATGGGAATGGGGCCATGCATGATGGACGATGAATCCTAGAAAGAGAGAGAGAAAGATGGGGCATCACAGTCAACGACGAATTTGACTGTGATATGCTGTGCTGGGCTACACATTGCTACACTAGTCCCCGAATTACGTGGCATGTGGGTTGTCCGGACAGCAGACAAACCAGTTGGTCTTCATCCTTATTATCCTACGGCTCTCGACACACACCTTCCTTTCTCTTACTCCTCGTGGTCGTGGGTTTATTTCACTCTCTCACGCGCCTTTTTTTTATCTCTTTGTTTTCTCAATTAATTAATTAATCAGCATTAAAAATTGATTGCAGTTTTTTGGTTCGTGTATTTATTTTGTGGAGATAAAGTGGAACTTTTGGGGGGGTGGGGTCATTTTATTGCACGGAATTAGGTAGTGATTTGTCGGAATATGGGAAGCTTTTTTTCTTGATGGCTCCGCAATGGTGAAACTGTAATATGCTTTAATAAGGCCATAATTAAAGAAATGTCCAGTAGGAGTAGTAGTAATTAAAAAAAACGTAATGGATAGTAGAGTACGTAGAAAAGTTGTCGGCGGAATCTTCTGCCTCGCCGCGTGACTTGATAGTTGGATCTATATCTGATCTGATGAAGAACACAACTAAAAGGTCAAAAAAAGAAAAGAATATTTAGTAGGAGTATGATTATTTTAAGAATGAATTATTGGGAGTCATGAGTGTGGAATTGAAAGGAGGAAGGAGGGATGGGATGGTGGCTGCTATTGTTTATGGGCATGAGAAACGCTCGCGCATTGGAATGGCGTGGGCCAAGGAAAAAAAAAAAGAATCTGCGGCGGCTTTTTTAATTGTGAAAGGGAAAAGAGGGCAGGCCGGGGAGGTGGACACGCGCGCACTGACACATAACGCGTCTTGACTCTTGAAGGCTAAGCAGACCATGAATAATGGAGTGTTTGTAGGTTAGGTTAGATGGATTTAATTTTGTCCGAACCCGTACTTAATATTTCGACCGCGTCATTTGTTTAAACTCGTGTTTAATTTAATCACAACTCCATTATTTATACTCCTGAAGATCATGACCTGATATTTAAATATAAGATTTTCTACAAAAATACTACTATAAATATTAAATTATTAAATTACGTTATTGAATCGAAATAAATTAATAAAGAAAGGTGCTCCATGTCGTGATTATTACGATACAGGTTAGAGTAGTGCTTATTCACCAAAAAAGAGAGGTTAGAATAGTGCTTAGAATTAGTTCTTATAAATAGATAGATGTATAGATTCACGCGTTTGAAAATAGTTTAAATATTGATGCAAAACCAAAAATCATAACACTCTTGTAGATTTGTCAAAAAAAAAACTCCTGTAGAAATACTCCTAAAAAAACTACTCTTGTATAAATAAAGAAGTCTTTCTGAATAAATAATTCATATTACATCTATAATAAAATCGAGTCTTCATTTTTTCAATAAATAATTTATATATTGTTATTTATAAATATGATTCCTTCGACTTGAATAAATCAATTTTAAAATGTGAAGTATCATATACAAAAAAGCATCAAATATAGATAATGTAAAAAAATTAAGGGTGAAATAAAGATCTATTTCTATATAAAAAAATTAACCCATTGTCTCTCATGTTGTGACACGTTTCACCTTTCAGGTTATGACACATGTCACCGCCGCCATATTTCTTGTTGTTTTCAAGTAACATTGTTTTGTTTATAACTAGTGTAGACCCGGCTTGTACTTTTGTGCGGGTCTTTTTACTAATAAAAAATAGTAAAGAGTATTTCATAAGTAAAACAATGTTACTTGAAAATAAAAAAAATATATAGAGGTGATGCGTATCATAACTTGAAAAGTGACAATTGTCACAACATGGTAGATTGGGGATTAATTTTTTTTATGAAGAAATAGATTATAAAGAAATAGATAAGATACTTTTACTATTTTTATTAAAAAAAGACTCATACAAATATGGATCGGTTCTGAACTAGTTTGAAAGAAAAAGTGACACAATTAGATTCAAAACTTCTCAATCTGATATTGAGAGCCACAAGTTTTTGATACAATTTTTTTTTAAAAATTGAGTAAATTTAGGTTAGGTAGCTTGATAAATGATTTGAATAGAATTTTATATGATGAAATTAAAGAAATTTAAGTAAATATCATTTTGATCCTTTATAGTAAAGGCACATCAAAATTGTCATTTTGAAGGATTAATTTATTGTAAAAAAATATTTAAAGGCTATTTTAATGTATTTATAATTACAATTCCATTGATGATTGTATTTTAAAATATCAAAATAAATCAATAATCAAATTTTAGACAAAATATAAGGGCAGGGGAAATGGCTGCTCTCAATATCGTTGCTATTTTTCGTGTTGTGGTCATCTGATGAAAGGGTCTACAAATTTTCCTTTGGTCATTTTAATTCGTTGTCTGCCATATTGGCTAACATAAATGAACATTAATTTATATGCGTTCATCATTGTTTGCGTAATTATAGGTCTACCGGCCACCATTTACGAGTGTCGAGTCCTTATCTTGTGACGGTAAATCCTTCACAGTAGTGCAGGGGTGAAGAAGACAAAAAACACGTTAATTAGTAACCGATTGAAAACGAAGTAAGAATGCAATACTATAGTCAAACTCTGCTTGCTAGATCCAAAAGGCACTAATTTTTTCCCTGTTCTCCACCAAGTGTACACACTAGGCATAGGCTAGACGTCAAAACCATCCAAGCAAGAACAAGACAGTCTCCATTAATAAATGAAAACAGAGATGGTCATTGTTCACACATACAGTATGCCTTTAATTTGAGCAAGCTAGGAGAATTAATTCACGAAGATCTTTGATGATTATGGATTAAATTGATCGATATGAGTGAGGCTACCTTACACTTAGGTAATTGCTTTGATTTAGGGATAGAAAATAATCTAGCTAGAATCTTATTGGGCGGAGAATGTGCGGAGGTCTGCAAACAGAGAAACAAGGCTTGTAAACCACACAGAGTCACCTTGCGAATGAAAAAAAAATAAAATGAGAAAGAGACTTGAGAACTAGGGTAAAAAATAGCATAAAGATGACTCTGGTAGGAAAATAGATACAAGTGATGATGGCACTACAACTATTGAGAAGAAAGGTGTAAATGGTCAGTTGAGGATTTGAATTTTATAATTTATTAATTAAACTATTAATTAATGGACTTTGTCTAGTAAAGAAAGTTATTAATCGAAAAGCCAAACTACATAAAAAAAATATCAAACTCAACGTACCTATATGTTCACTATTTAAATACGAGCTTAAACGCAAGTGATTAATATGTTTAATCTAAAGAAACGACCTCGATTGTTATCAAATTCGATCTTAGGTGACAGAACAATACGAGATCAAATTTTATATATATATATATCGGCTAAACACATTCGCTATCTAAAAACTCTCAATCGATTTCATCCATTGATTTTAATTTTCTTTTGTTTGTTTTTATATGTCTTTTACATATTTTTTTTTAACTCTTTTTTTCTTCACTGTCGCATCACTTATCATGTGTGTGTGTATGTATATATATATATATACATATACTTTTTCTCTTTATTTTATTTTTTTATTTTTCTTTGTTTACATTTCTCACGCTCTATTTGAAGTGTAAGAGATTCTTTATCTTAAAATAAAATCCTTTGTAAAATAATAATAATAATAATTTTCACAAAGTTGTTAGAAGATACATGGAAGTGTTCAATTGATCAATGGATTTGAGATCAAGGAGAGGTCCCACACGACCAAACAACAATCAGCTGCAGTGGGGCAAATTACGCGGGCTCCGTCAAAACTTAAAAAAAAAAATTCCACATCAGAATTGGCTTCATTGACGTGAAGTTCGTGTATGTTCTTTGAGTGCAAGAATTTCTCCTCATGGACTCATCCTTATCCGTACCGTTTTACGGGACACATAGCAGCAACAGCAGCCGCCGCCATGAAACCGTGTCCAACATATGTCAAGAACAAAATAGAATAGGTGAGTAGTATTTTTAATTACAGGGAAACACGACATTGGTCCCACAACATTGAACAATGATTAACACGTGTCCCTACCCATTTAGCCTTCGCATTCACATCGGGCTCGGTTTCAGACTTTCAGTCACATCGGAGTATTTGATTAGATTTTCTTTATTAATTTAATTTTAGAAAGAAAACAAGAGAAAAGAAGACAAAGTATTTAGCATTTTACAAGAAAATTAAAATATCAACGTGGGCTGCTAACTGGGTTCCTCGAGTCTAACCCATAAGTTGCATGTTGCCCTTTGTTAATTTTAAATTATAATATTGTCCAAAAAAAAATAATTATAACAACATGCTGCTTATTTTAAGATTTATATTTTTTTTGCTGAATTTTAGATTTACATTTTCTAAAGTGAATCATCCACTCTAGAGAACAAAATAAGTAATATTAATCTCGAGTTCTTATTGGGGGAGCCAAAAACCTAATTACGATGGATTAAAAAAAAAATCATATACTATCAGGCGAATCAAAATGTGAACCGCTAATTCATTTAGTCAATTGGCACCCCGCACCGAACCTAGACATGCAAAGTTTTTCCTAAATTGCAAGGCAATTATAATCCGAAACCCTTTGGCATTATCGGATAGAAGATGTGAGAACAAAACTGACTTGATTATATGTGTTTTTTTCTTTTGGTCCAAATTTGTATGTGTTATACAAGAGCAAGTCACCATTCCGCAATTATTCGGAATTTCTGGTGGACTTTGAAACTTCTTCATGCTTTTTTTTTTGACAACAACTTCTTCATGCTATATCTTAGCGAAGCCAAATGTGAAAATCAAATGAGTACGGAAAACGCCAAAAATCACGTAAAAATCAGGGCAATAATAGAGAATCAAATTATCCATAAAATACAAACGGGTAATAATAAATACTAATTAAACAAGATAAGAATTGATTGACCAAAAAGGAAACAAAAAGTAAGTAAAACACGTTAATGTTAATAATTTGTGGCACTTCTTGAGTAAGTCAATTTGTTTTTTGTTCGGAAAACAACGTGCGCCTAACTGACGCTCAACGCCAATCCCTATCCATATCCAAACTTGCTGGGAACATTAAAAAGCCTACTAGCTAATTGATACGACAAATGAACCAAATGTGCAATCACGTCTCTTAGACAAGTTAATGTAACCAAAAGTAGAAAAAAAAGACTTGGCTACTCTGAATTAATCTATCACATGAGCTGATTTAGATGTAGCAGACGCTTATGATCATAAGCTTAATTTTTTAACTTACCAAAATTATTCCAACAGGTGACATTAGTTTCAAAAGTTTTCTTGTAAGCACATTCTTTTCAAACTCATTAGCTCATTCAAATAATATAAAATGCTTCATAAGTACAGAATTGTAGATAAGCCTACAAAGCTGGCATAAATCCATCCAAACTGGGCGTAATTCTTAATTAATCCATGCGTACACTAATTTATGCATAAAATTTTTGGGTTTTGATTCGTTTTAGTTTTTTTTTTGGTCAATTTGATACGTTTTAGTTGTGTGTGTGGTCAATAGTGTGTGTTTTTGTCGAAGGGATTTGATTCGTTTATTTCCGCTCTATAAGAAAAGCTATCATTCAGACCAAAAGAAAAAAGAAAAGCTGTCATAAATTCATAATGGGCTTCGGCCCAATTTTCAGAGTTATAATTTTGTTGGTCGATTTATTTAGCATAGAGCCGGTTTGAATGCAAAAACTCTAATTTTTGACTTTTAGAGAAATTAGTTTTATTTTATGTTTTATATTTTATTTTTCTCATATATACACAAGATGAAAAGTTGTTAAATAGTTATTTATAAATAGATAGGTACTTTTGGAGAAGTTAAAAAAGATAGCTTTTGAAAAATATAAAGAGCAAAAGTTAATTTCAACTTAGTGTGTGTTTGGTAGCGCATTTCACCACCATGAACCCACATTTGTGTGTCTCAGACGTGGTTATCCTCTTTTTCAAGTTGTTTGGCTGCTCCAAAGAAAATTGATTTTGTTCCCCAAACTTGAGTTTACCAAAAGCAACAATTTGGAGCTTTTACATTAGGGTAAAATCGATTTTGGTCTGTGATAGGTGTGATTCTTTTCATCTTCCTTCGTTACCCTTCACTCCTCTTTCTATCCTGACCAGAACACAGAGAACATAGCATTTGTATAACTCATTCGCCTCAAACTTGCCAGCATAAATGAAAGTTAATGTATGACTTACAAAATGTTTGATTTCCTTGCCTGTCTGTTTCTACTGGAAGAGTGAAAATGGTGGGAGAGTGGAACATGGGGTGATGGAGGAAATGGGGGAGAGGACAAATACAGAGTATGAGACAGTTGAGATAATGAGAAGAGAGGTGTGAATGGGGTAGATTGGGGGTTCTAAAGAAAGGTCACGTGTCTCAATCTCTCCCTCTCTCTTTTATATATATTTTTAATTAAAATTAAATCTTTCAAATTTAATTCTAGATCATCCGATTTCACCATAATTTTATTTTATTTTAATTTAAATTTAAACTTAAGCTTATAACCAATTGTGCATCCTTTTGACCACCAAAATCCGATTGCATCTTTTCTTTTTAATTTTATTTATTTGAATGGAAGTTTTTAATTTAATTTAATTATAAAATATAAATTGCAAATTACAAATACAACACATTCGTAATATTTATTTTTTGAAATCAATATAAAATGCTCTAATATAATTTTAATTTAGGACCCATTTTGGTAATTGTACACCTAAAAACAATTTTGACCCAATCTATCCAAACACTAAGAATTAATAAAATCAATTTTTCTGTGAACCTATCCAAACAGAAATCACATTATGTTTAACTCACTTCTAATCAAAATCAATTATACAAAATCAATTCTGTCAGAATCAATTTTCGTCACCGCAGAACCAAACACACGCTTATGTGATTCAACTTATGCGAGAAGTTATTAGCTAAAAAATACATATTAAAAGTGTTTATGGAGAAATTTATCTAAACTGGGCCATATTATAATGTGTTCGCTCTCGAGTATAATCCTACCACATCAAAATTTAAAAAAATAATAATCCGCACATAGTTTACTCAAAAGCCAATTGCATGTGCAAAGAGAGGGTCCTCATCTTCAGCAAAAGCAACCGATTGACGTCTTCACTGATTGTGCTAGTACGTATTAGCCACTAACATTGGTCTAAACTCTAAAGCATACTTTTATAACATTGAAAAACCCGCGTATAATTGCCAAAACTCAAGAAGTAAACCATTTCCATGATCACGGTGAAGTAAACTATTGTAAATCGCAGGTAAAGAAATGTTGCAGTGAATTTCGAAATAATATAACAATCATACCTATGCATGGTAACAGCTCTGATTGTTTGTACTAATTAAGTCTTGGGAGTTTTCACATTCAACCTAGGAGAAAACCCTCTAGCAGGTCTACCAAAGTAAACTGAAATCCATGGAAAGTTTGCACAATGCACCGCAGCCAAAAACAGCAATCATCCATCTATAATTCAAAAAGGAAAATAATTTAAGAAACTCAAATCTATACACTACCACACATAATCAGAACCAAAAGACCAAGATAATTACTAATCATAGTGATGTACAGTTGTGATTTATAAATTGCAAATCATTGATACAAACATACATCTATCAATGCAAAACAAAGCAAGTGGAAATGGTGAAACATTACATGGCTAGTCCCCAAGCCTAAAGCCAAAGAGCAAATGATCACGACCCTAAACAAGAAAACAGCCAGGTCAAAATAAAGTGTATCACAAAGAAAGTAGAAATGTATAAAAGACTGAGGAGTGGCAGCAGAAAAATAGAAGGATGCAATTTGAACACATTGTTCCTTTTACAAAGACATGTTCAATTCTAAAAATTCAAAATAAGGCAAGTTCTTATGGCATGTCGGATCTTGCCCAAGATTTTATTATCAGTATCTTAGTCAACGAGAACTACAATTCAGTATGAAAATTTAACAGATAATTTCAATCTTATCTTAAGTTTAACACTGCAACATCATACTAATGTTTTTCTCACTGCAGCACACTAAATGCTTGCTTGACAACGATGAGTATATGAAAAATTCAAAATCCCAAAAGAAAAAAAAATTACTCGGCCACCTTTTTTAGAGCGCATCTACAAAAAACTTTGCTCGAACCCTCTGTCATTCATCATACATCATCATTGCAATCTGGGTGAATACAATCAATCAGTATGGTTTCATATGATTATCTCTAAGTTTATTTATATAAAGGTCTAGGCATTTTAAAAGATGGAATGCACTAAATAAGACAATCCATGATATTTCTTTTAAGAGAGAGATAGAGAGAAGGAGAGGAGAATTTCTCAACAGCTCATAGTGACGGGCTTTGTTATAAGTTGTTGTTGCAGAGAAATTAATGTGACTGGGAAGTTATTAAGAAATACCATTAAATTGAACCATAGCCCCACATCAGTTTTTATGAGATATGGGGTTCAATATCCCATTTTACATTGAATTTAGAAATCCCATCCTCACTAATCTACAGAAGACAAGTTCCCAATGCTTCAAAACCCAAAATTTGAAACAAATCCATGTCACACCATCTTTGATGCTCGATCTTCATCTAGTCTTCTCTTGCCCTACAAAGCGGAAAAAATATACATCCTTTCATTGTGAGAGCAAGAGAGAGAGCCTAATTAAAAGAAAATGAAAATGTTTGAGCAGCAAAAATAGTTGGTCATTTTCCCCAGCATTTTCATCCAAAACAGGTTACTGACACAAACCTTCCCTACCCATCCAGAAAAGGTAAATATGGAAAAGAAAAAACAAGAGGAAAAAAACAAAGATTTTCCCAACAAGTTAGCATTCTTTTTATCAAGAAGAAAAAAGAGGGGGCCTATATCCTATTTCTTCAATTCTTTGCAACAAAAAAAGTAAATGAGAGAAAGAATGTAAGCCATTTTAGTAATATTGCATTGTGCCATAATGAAAAAACTAAGACCGACTTTCATAGAAAAATTCAATTTTTAGGGGACTCTAGAAATATTGATGCAGCAAGCAGCATTTTAGGGTTCACACAACGAAGTATGTGCATTGCATTTGGCTAACAGGTCTGACTTATTATTCCCGTAGTTAAGATGACAAACCAAAAGCTTTGAACCCCTCCATTCTATATAGTAATTCTTCTATTCTATCAAATGAAGGGGGGCAAAAAACGCACAACTAGAACTTGCTGACCCAGAAGAGTGTTTACCAGTTTTGTTCTAAGCCTCGTATATTAAAATTATAATATTTCATTTCACAATCCAAGGGTCCGCATTTGATAAATTACAGCATGTGAAGAACAGGTGGTCTGTTTTGTAACTCCTACCAAGTGAAATAGCCAATTATACTCAACAACACAGTTCCTCCTCAATTCAACGAAGCAAGCAAAGTAGCACAGGATCATGATGGATAAATAGAGGCAAAGAGAAAAATAAGGGGAGGGGAATACCTTCAGGGGTCCAACCGTAGGAGTGGCGAGAGACAGAGAGCATTGAAGTCAGCAATGCGGAAGCGGTTGCAGTGTGGTAAGGAAGCAACGATTCCACGCCGCAACTTAGCTCCACAGGCAACCTACTACAATTTTTTTTAATCAAATCCGAGAAAATGTAGTTAGGTTTTGATATCTGTTCATCACAGCACACACAAACACAAAGAGGTACCTGAAAACGCGATTGGAAATTGAGCTTTGCTTTGGGACACGAAACAGCGACCGTGTAGGTCTTGCTTTAGCTCCGGCACCCAGATTCGCAGTAGCAGAGGCTGCGCGGGACGCAGCGGAGCGCAGGAAGCACCTGGCGGCGGACATCGTTTTGTAGCCGTGGGACGGAACGCTAGGGGAAGGTGTTTTTGCTTGGTGGGGTTTTCAGTTTTGTTTTGCTATTTCATTTTCCCATTTTTTTTGCTCCTGGGATTAGGGGCTATGGGCTTGGATTGTCATATTGGGCTCCCATGGGCCCAATAATCATATCTAGGTTGTGTATATATATTTGTTTTTGGTTGGACCTAGGTTGTGTATATGGTGTCATGTAAATGTTGGCTTTTTGGGAGTTGTTTGTGTTTTCCTGGTTTCCTTTACTTTTCCTTGTTATTGGTTTTTGTTTTTTTCCCTCCTCTTGGTCCGTGTGAGAGGAGTAGTGGTGGGTGGTGGGTATTCATTGTTGTTATCTGTTTCTGGTAACGGTTAAGACTGCTTTAATTGTCTTCTGGCATGTGCCTCGTTTATGGACTAGTGTGTAGCTGGTATGTAAGTTCCTAGATGCTACTGCTTTGCTAGTGTGTTTCTGGCTGTTCATTGATAGCCTTGCCCCTTGGGCCTTGTAATTGTTGTGCTTGGGCTTGGCCCTCTTTCAATATATTACACTTCTTTGACCAAAATAAAATGTGGCTTGAGATCAACTTAAAAGGTAAGGTAATTTTTTGACCAAAAAAAAAAAGGTAAGGTAATTTACATTTACATTTACATAACCATCAAAACTTGGGATGTACTAGTATTACTAGTATTATTTATAGTGAACTTCACGTGGTGATTTTAGATGCGGGAGTTCAAAATTCAACCGGGGGATGTTATCAAAAACAAAAACAAAAATTCAACCGGGGGATCAAAATTCAAATCCTAAACAGTTTAATTTAATTTTGACAAAAAAAAACAGTTTAATTTATTAAGAAAAAAATCATCTCATGATGAGCAGTTTATTTAAAAAACATAATTCACAATAAATTTATCTCTTCAATAAATAATAAATAAATAAAAATATATATTTTCCATTTGATTCAAAATATATCATCATTTTGATTTAACCTTATTCTTGTTAGAAAAGGCCAATTGCGACCAGGCTCCAGCTTCCATAATTTGACTTCAGGGTTCCAATGACCGGGGGTGGCCTGAGGGTGGGCAAGTGGGGCAACCGCCCAGGGCCCTATTTTTAGAGGGGCACCAAAAATATTTTTTACTATATATATATATATTAACCAATTGGTTCACTTAAGAGAAGATTTAAGCAGTATAACATATATGAGAATATTTTTGGATTTTTGTTTAGTATTAAAAGACTTAAATAATTCTTTGATCATGATATGAGATTATGTTGCAAATATCTTGAAATTTATCTAAAGTATGATAATTCTTATGATCTTGATGGTAAAATTTTATTTCAAGAATTAAAAGTCATTATGAAAAATTTAATAGTTGAATAAAAATCAAGCTTTATGATATTCTTTGAAGACATTTAATTGTTTTTCTAATGTATGTGCAACTTATAGAATAATATTAATTATCCCAGTTATTGTTGCATATGCTAAAAGAAGTTTTTCTAAATTGAAATTGTTAAAATTTTATTTGCGATTTACTATATCACAAGGTATATTAAATAGTCTTGCTTTGATTTTTGTCGAAATTATTTTATAAAGAACCTTGATTGTCAATGGATTATTAATGATTTTGCAATAAAAAATGCAAGAAGAACGATATTCAAATAATTATTAAGGTATCATTTTTTCGGTTCGCCCAGGGTATTTAAAATATTAGGGCCAGCCCTGCCTATGACTCCAGTTTTAGAGCTGTCAAAAAGAGCTGCAGCTTGCGAGCTAGCTCGGCTCAACCCAGCTCGTGGGCTAAACGAGTTGCTAAATAGCTGGCTCGTTTAACCCCGGTCGATATAGCTCGGCTCACTTAACCCGCGAGCTGAAGTGAGTCAACCCGTCACGAGTCGAGCCAACCTGTGAGCCAGATTAAAAAATAAATTTTTTATTTTATTTTTTTGTATTTTCTAACATTTTAAATATTTTTTTAGGTTTTTTAAATATTTTTTTTATTTTTTTATTTAGTGAATCAGCCCGTGAGCCAGTTCACGAGCTAGCCCGCATAACCCACCAATCCGTGGTGGGTTGAGCCGAGCTGTGCATTTCCTGGCCCATGAAAAAATTGAGCTAACCCGGCTCGGCCTGTTTCTCTCCCAACCCGTGGCGAGCTAGCCTGTGTGAGCTGAGCTGACTCGTTTTGACAGCTCTGTCCAGTTTCCACTTTAGTTTATTATGTTTTGAATAGTTGCACTTGTACACAATTGATTATTATGATATTCAAGGTTCCCTAATCGACGAGGATAGCCCGCTTAGGTTTGTATAATTTTCTAAGTTTCCAACTAACCCCAGATTTAAATCCTGGGATCACAGAGCAAAAGTAGAGACCGTAGGAAAATGTACTAAAGTCAAAAAGGTCAAATAGAATATGCAATTAAACTTTTAGATCAAGAGAATACGACTAACCCTATTTTATTATATTTCCATAGTATAAAATAAAACAAAGTTACAACCAAACTTTGGAAAGTTACAACGACTAATGTAAGAAAATTTGGCTGAAATAACTAGTAATTTTGATAAGGAGCAAAGAACATAATTAAGAATTTGTACTCTCAAATGGTATTAGTCATATGCTAGTTCCTTGAGTTCTTCATACTCTTCCTAATCTTTAGTAGTACGGGAATGCAAATGACTCGAGATATATCCCTTACTTGTACTTTGGAGCCATGAGAACAAGAACCCTTTTCTAATTTCTTCTCCATTTCTTCAAACCTTAATGCGTTGGTGAAGTATAATCGTCCTCTGTCACCTGATCTAATTCCAAATAGCTGGGCAAGGGATACACTGTTGTCTTGGAAGAACGACGCCGTGGACTGTTTGTTACAAAATAAGAAGCAGTAGAATAAACTGTAAGCAGGAGACAAGTTTACAAAAGTCTAAAATTTTACTTAGTTAATAAAAAAGTAACCATTTCACATGTGATTGTATATATGAGATGCATTTTCTATACAAAGTTGATCGTTAATGTTTTCATATTTAACATTGCTGGTTTCATAGGATTCCTTTCCACCAATAACAGAGATGCTTTTTAAGTCCTAGAAATTAATAATAGTTTCATTTGTACACACTTTGGACATGAAACAAAACCTACATATGATATGATGTAATCAAATAGCATTAATTCATTTTTGTTCTATTCATTCAATGGCAATGAGTAAAAGCATTATATCAAACCAGCAGTGGGAAAGGAATAAGAATCCAACACCTCAGTATCAAGGTTAGAGGATGAAAATGAAGAGAAACTGGTGGATGGCATGTGCAATTGGTCTGGTTCCATTGAAGCTGCTGGGAGGGGTTCCACAACTCTAAGTCTCATACTCAAGAAGCCGAGCCCAAGTGGCCATCCAATAGGCATCTCATCATTCTAAGAGAGAGGACATAGAATTTAAAAAATAAAATAGCAATGTCAGATACTTTCATCATGTTTAAATTAGAACAAATGAAAGATTATATACTAATTTCAGCAAACATATATGCATGTAGAAAAAGAATCGGTTCCTTGATTACAAGAACTTTCAGAAGAACGCGGTGAAAGTTAAAAATTATTGTGAATAAATTATTGTGACTGTCTATAGATTCCAAGGTTCAGACAACTCATGCAGATCAACTGGGTTCTACTTTTAGTTTCCATCTCAGTAAATTCTGTCACAAATTATTCCCTGTTCCTTATACTCATTTATAGAACCCTCAAAAACTAAAGCTTCAAGTTTGTTTTTACAAGGCTATAATTGCTACAACCAGTGTAATTGTTTGTTTCTCCTAGTTACGCTAGTTATTTTTATCAGCATTATGCCTAATTGGTAAAAGAAAAATATCCTGGAGAAACTGATGGATGTTGAACTGTAAGCATAATTAGCAATTGGTTGGTGTTTATCAGGTGTTTGGAAATCCAATCTTGTGATCTAGTGATCTGGATGGGCTCATTTCTACAGATATTGTTCAGATGTATTTCTCACTCCTGTTGTACATCTTAAACTATTTGTTATTTTGTTCCCACCTGCTTTGGATTTGGCCCACTTCATGTGCAACTCACTCAGACTTAACAATATAATTTTATAAATACAGAGAATGGTAAGTTAGAATGAGATGGATGGCTTTGCAGTAGGATAGACACTTTGATGAACTTGCCCCTACATATTTATGCTCAAAATGAACAATCTCTCCTGGCTATAACTCTTAGGTACCAAAATTATCAAAAAATGATCATCTAGATAGGGGACCAGTATTATTATGATCCTAAGTAAAGACACTAACGGGGTCTTTTCTTTTCTTTTCTTCATGCACATTGGAAAATACAAATTTTGCATACATAGATGACATGCAATCCAAGATTACTTTCGGAAAACTATTCCCAAAGCATGTTAACTCCAAGAAACAATAACAAACTCGCATAACAGCAGGAATTGAATTCACATTTCTAACATGCAAGAATACCAATGATCTAACAAGATAGAACAACATAAAATCTGTGCCTTGCTAACTGATTATTATCTAATACATGAAACCGACTGAGGAAGGAAGACTTCAAATTTAGCTTATAACATAAGCACTCACATTGGGCAAAACTAGAGGCACAAAAAAAAACAAGTTTCCTTTCCAGTTTAAAACAATAGACAGTCCAAAAATATTGACATCTATGGATCAACAGCATTAAACAGACCCCCAGAAGAAATGTCTTGATCTTTCACCGACAAAACAGTGCAACATCTGATAAAGCAGTTCAAAAGGGGGTGGAATGGGACAAGGGATGATGATGCCAAAAGAAAATGGAGAAACAGGGCACAGTGTAAGAATATCTTTGTTCTTTTTTGAGCAAAAAAAGAAAAAAAAGAAAAAATACAAGTCAAGCAGGAATTATTACCTCTGCAACCATGGTGTCTCTGCCCTTCCTGAGAAACTGATGGGAAAACACAAAACAAATTTAAATAAGAAAAAAAAAACTGTTTTGTAGAAAGCAAGGGTGAATTTACGTGTCTCCTAACTGGTATTCTTCCTTAAACATTAGACATTTAAGAGCCTGGTCCCACTTGAACTGCACAAGACTACCTGAGCTAAGCCTTTGTTTTTATCCCAAGAATCCAAATTTCGATAGGTAAAATCAAAGCAAATAATTAAAAATAGGCAGTAAGAGAATTTGAGAGGGCATGATATCAGTATTGACATGAAACAAAACAAGCAAATGGTTAAAAGAATGTAACGGGCCAAAATAAATAATAAAAGAGAAGATGATAATAACGAATCGTAGTGTAACATATGTTTAGAAGATTATATGAGTTTAATGCTATTATTATTGGTGAGTGACACAAGGGAGGTGCTCTGATTTTTTTTGTCCATAATATCCTCCCTGCATAACAAACTAATCACTTAAGGTACTAAAATCTATTTAAGAGATTGATATTTTCAAACAAATACTCGTACATACTACCTGGGGAGTGAAATCCATTGACGGCATGTTTTGTTTCAAAAATGTTATTTGATTTTACTTTGTATTTTACTCATAAAACTTTATACAAGAATAAAATATATTTATAATTATTATTAGTAACAAGAAATAATAAAGGATATTTTGCAAACAAACAACGCCTTGACTTTCGAGTTTATTGGAGAAGTAGTTATCAAAACGGTTGGGAAGATATAAGATCCGGCGTTTTTTTTGTCTTAATTGGAAAAGGTGTTGGATTTTTTGAGCAGTTAATTTGTTCGCCATTGATTGGGGAAGATAAATAAATCAGCTTAATTTGCTGTTATAATCAATGGTTGCCCATTGCAACACGCAAGGGAAAATCAGTGTTCAATATTACACGAAACTGAAATTTGTTTATTAGACTGTGTTTGGTACGAGGCTTTGGTTTTTCTGTTGTTGGTAAAGAATTGAAAATATAATGGTTTTAATTAATGGTAAAGATATAATGTGATAGCATGTGGAAACACAACAACAAAGACAAAAAAATGAATTCAAAATTGTCCAATAGTGAATAGATACGAAGATAAGGAGTAAACACTTCGTCGTTCTTCCAACAGTTGTTGAAAAATTATATACGTAATGTTATTGTTTTTACGAGTATACGTAATGCTGTTAATTGTTATACATAAAATCTTATGACAGTATAAATTTGACGGGGAGAAATCACACAATCAATGTTTTTTTTTGGTAACAAAGGCAAAGCAAACAGAAAAAGAAAACAGAAACAAAGGAGACGGCGAGGCTAACCACGAGGGAAAGAGATTTCCATCGCATCAGCCAATAACAAAGAGCTCAACCCCAGAGGGGCATCCTGTAAGATCAACAAAGGAACATCCGAACGGGCCCCCAACTTCGCAAGAAAATCTGCACATTGATTCTCCTCACGAAACGTATGAAACAGGTCCACCTTCCAAAGTTTACATAAAAGCTCACGTATCATGAAGACTTCATTCGCCTCTTGATGCTGAACCGGGACACCCTCTTGAACCCAACGAACAATATTCAAGGAATCCGAGTAGCAAATAATGTCTCTGTAACCTGCTTCCCAACACAATTTAATGCCATGTAAAAGAATCAATGTTTAACAATGTTTAAACAAAACCCTCATTCAAAAAAAAAATGTTTAACAAAACCCTTGTTACCCCACGATGGTTCTTTTTTTTTTGGTCAACCCCCACTGTGGTTCTCAACAAAGATCTATGCCTAAATACAAAGCCGAATTTTCACCAAAAAAATTCAAAGCCGAATTAAAAGAAGGCGGCATCTATGGTGCACAACCTATCACCTTGATAGGTTGTGTATCATACACAAGTTAAAATTAATTGTTAACTAGTCCTTTTAATACACTAATTATGTGGTAAAATTTTGTGTTTTTTTTAAGACGTGTGATTTGGTATTCCTATCTGAGAAATGTGGTTTTGTCCAATAATTTATTTGTTCAGTCGCTACAGTATTTCTATTTGTGTGATTTGGTATTTCTATCTGCAGTTGCTACAGTATTTCACTTATTTATTTGTTCAAATAACTTCTTACGGACTATAAAACTTTTTATTTCGATTTTATTTTTACTACAGTAAATCGCTACAGTATTTTCCCTCATTTATTTGTCCAATAATTTTCTACGGTGTATAAATTTATTTTTCTCTCCATTTTATTTTTGCTACAACAATCTCTACAGTATTTCTCTCATTTATTTATTCCAATAACTTTATACGAGCTATAATTTTTTTTATTTTGATTTTATTTTCGCTACAATAATTTCACTCATTTATTTGTTCTAATAACTTTTTACGATCTTTATTTATTTTTTTAATTTATTTTCGCTACAATAAATCGCTACAATAATTTTACTCATGTATTTGTTCCAATAATTTCCTATGGGAAATAAATTTATTTATTTTTTGATTTTTTTGTCACCAAAACGGCGTTCGCTTACGAGTTTCACTCATTCATTTGTTCAAATAACTTCCTACGTGCTATAAATTTATTTTTATTTTGATTTTATTTTCGATCACCAAAACGGTGTTTGCTTACTAATTTTACTTATTTATTTGTTCAAATAACTTCCTATGGGCTTTCAATTTATTTTTTATCACCAAAGCGGTATTTGGTTACAAGTTGCACTCATTTATTTGTTCTAATAATTTTGTACAAGTTATAAATTTATTTTTGATCACCAAAACGTTGTTTCCTTACATGTTTTCCTCATTTATTTGTTCTAATAACTTTCTATAATCTATAAATTTATTTTTTCCAATTTTATTTTTGCTACACTAATTTAATTTATTTATTTATTCCAATAACTTTCTACGTGCCACAAATTAGTTTTTTTATGTTATTTTCATTACAGTAGTTTCACTTATTTATGTATTAGAACAAATTTTTCCGAACAGCAATCGCTACAGCAAATTGTTATAGTAATTTCAATTATTTATTTGTTACAATAACTTCCTACAGGCTATAAATTTATTTTTGTTTTGATTTTATTTTTGCTGCAGTAATTTCACTCATTTATTTATTCCAACAACTTTCTACGGGCTATACATTTATTTTTATTTTGATTTTATTTTCGTTGACCAAAGCGGTGTTTGCATACATGTTTCACTCATTTATTTATTCCAATAACTTTCTACCAGCTATAAATTTATTTTTCTTTCAATTTTATTTTCAATCAACAAAATAGTTTTTCCTTATGTGTTTCACTCATTTATTTGTTCCAATTACTTCTACGGGCTATAAATTTATTTATTTTTCTTTCTTTCTTTTTTCTTCTGCAACCACCACTATATTTTTATAATTACTTTTCGTTGTTCTATTTTATTGTTTGATAAAAAATTTATTTATGTATAATCAATAAAATAATATTTGCTTATGAGTTCTATTTATCTTTCTTTATTTTTAAAAATTTTTATGTTAAAAAATTGCGTGTCAACTAACAGAACCCGTGGGACAGCACGAGCACGCACGGGTACCTGGCTAGTATATATATATAAAGACGAACCCTCTCAATATTAACTTTTACACGTGTTGCTATAGGAGTATTTCAAGGTCTAATTGAATTGATTTGAATAGTTTTGTTGATTGATTATTCTATGATTCAAATTTAATGCGCTTAATTGTTATCTGAAATTATTGATTGTATTCAATATTGTATTTAACTTTTGAGAAAGTATTTCAAATTGATATTATATTATATAACTTTTGTCACCGTTTTGGTGACCAAAAAATCAAAAAATAAATAAATTTATATCCCGTAGGAAATTATTGCAACAAATAAATGAGTGAAATTATTGTAGCGATTTACTGTAGCGATTGTTGTAGCGAATAAAATCAAAAAGAAAAATAAATTTTAGATCGTAGAAAGTTATTGTAACAAATAAACGAGTGAAATTATTGTAGCAAAAATAAAATCAAAATAAAAAATTATAGCCCGTAGGAAGTTATTGGAACAAATAAATGAGAGAAATTACTGTAGCGAAAATAAAATCGAAAGAAGAAAAATAAATTTATAGACCATAGAAAGTCATTGGAACAAATAAATTAGTGAAAATACTGTGGCGAAATTAAAATTGAAATAAAAAATATATAGTCCGTAAAAAATTATGGAACAAATAAATGTGTGAAAATACTGCAATAAAAATAAAATCGAAATAAAAAAATTTATAGCCTGTAGCAAATTATTGGAACAAATCAAAGAGAGAAATTACTATAGCGAAAATAAAATCGAAAGAAAAATAAATTTATAAACTGTAGAAAGTTATTTGAACAAATAAATGAGTGAAAGTAGTGTAGCAAAAAAATAGAAATTAAATTTTTTTATAGCCTGTAGTAAGTTATTAGAACAAATAAATAAGAGAAATTATTTTTGTGCTTTACTGTAGCGATTGCTGAAGCGAAAATAAAAAAAAAAAAATAAATTTATAGATCGTAGAAAGTCATTGGAACAAATAAATGAGTGAAAAAATTAAAGCGATGTACTGTAGCAAAAATAAAATCGAAATAAATTTTTTTTATAACCCGTAGGAAGTTATTGGAACAAATAAATGAGAGAAATTACTGTGGTGATTTACTGTAGCGAAAATAAAATTGAAAGAAAAATAAATTTATACACTGTAGAAACCTATTAGAACAAATGAAGGAGTGAAATTACTGTAGCAAAAAAATTGAAATAAAATTTTTTATAGCCAGTGGGAATTTATTGGAACAAATAAATGAGAGAAATTTCTGTAGCAAAAAAATTGAAAGAAAAATAAATTTATGCACAGTAGAAAGTTATTAGAATAAATAAATAAGTAAAAATACTGTAGCGATTTATTTTATAAAAAAAATCAAAAAAAAAATTATAGCCCATAGGAAGTTATTGGAATAAATAAATGAGTGAAATACTGTAGAAATTGCTATAGCAAAAATAAAATGAAAAGAAAAATAAATTTATATACCGTAGAAAAGTATTGGACAAATAAATGAGTGAAAACACTGTAGCGATTTACTGTAGCAAAAATAAAATCGAATTAAAATTTTTTATTGTCCGTAGGAAGTTATTTGAACAAATAAATAAGTGAAATACTATAGCGATTGCTGCAGCGAAAATAAAATAAAATAAAAATAAATTTATACACCTTAGAAAGTTATTGAAACAAATACAATCGAAATAAATTTTCTAAATTTTCGGAAAAGAAATGTTGAGCTTTCATTAAATATTTTCTAAATGATTTTAAAATTCTTAGTAACTATGGTGTAATATCCTTTTTAGAGAAAATGTATTACACAAGGACTTCTCTGCAATTATTTTTTACTTGTGTATGGTACACAATTTTCACAATAAGGACTATTTGTCCCTTGTGTATGGTGCACAATTGTGCACCTTAGACAAAGCCTTAAAAGAAAGCCCAAGCATAAAGGCCCACAAGGATGCATAAAAAAATGAAATAACGTGAGAGGTACCGCATATTTGGAGAGTTGGGCTTTTTGTAGCCGGGCTCTTATAGCCAATGTTTTTTTTCCTGGGCTTGGCCTGTTCTCAATATATTACTACTTCGCCAAAAATATGTGAGCAGTAGTGGAAGTAAAAACGCAAAGGGAAAGGTGTATAGGGTTCACCAGAGTGAATTACAGGGGTGTCCAAGGGAAAGTTATTTCTTTTGAACAAAAAAAAAAGGCTTAAATCTATTTTTAGTTCTTCATTTTTTACTGAATTTTATTTTTAGTCCCTAAAAAATAAAACACATCTTTTTAGTCCCTCATTTTTGGAAAATGGTCACTTTTAGTCCCTGTGGCTATATTTTAAATTTAAAAAGTATTTTTTATATTTATACTTTTGCCTCTCCTAAGCCTGTTGTTCATCTTAACCCGTTTTTTTCGTTCTCCTCCCCCTCCACTGATGCACCGCGGCCCCCCATCCTCGTGCGGCCAAGGGAGGCTGTGCACAATGGTGGGAAGAGAGGCGACCACTGCGATCGCACAAGGAGGAGAACGAGAGAAAGGCCGCATCTCATGGCGGCTTCGAGGGAGGACGTTGGAACTACTCCTGGCGGGGATAGGGGCCGCGGTGCATCAATGGAGGGGGATGAGAACGAAAAAATGGGTTAAGGTGAGCATCAGGCTTGGGAGTGGTCAAAGTATAAATTTTAAAAATACTTTTCGAATTTAAAATATGGCTCGAGGGACTAAAAGTGACCATTTTTCAAAAATAGGGGATTAAAAACGCGTTTTATTTTTTAGAGACTAAAAATGGAACTCAGTAAAAAATGAGGGACTAAAAACAGATTTAAGCAAAAAAAAAAAAAGGAAAGTTACTTCTTGACAAAAAAAGGGGAAAGTTATTTATGCTTGAGCCAATTTCAGGGAATGTACACTGACATAGGTTCATTGGGTTTTGAAAAAAAAAAAAAGGAAGGTTCATTGGGTTGAATGTTTATACTTTATAGATTTGGTTATGTTGCGGAGAACAAATATAGGTGGGAGTTACTACCTCATACGAGGGTACAACATACGTGATCTACCCAAATTTTGGTAGTTCATGTAATGGGTCTCCATATTCATAAATTTACCCAGCCTATAACTGTTAATCATTTACTATATTCCAAAGCATTTGGTGACCCTTAATTAGTGTATCTGTTTTTAACTGGTAGAGAGGTGTTAGACTGTTGGGTGTTTTAGGTTACCGGTCAATTCATATGAAACCTACCACTTTTAAATTTCAACCGCTCACTCTCCCTTTGGGTTTTATTTAATCTGAACTGAACTACTAGTTAATTTCATTGTCAACATGCTCTATTTTTCTATGATTTCTTTTTTGAATGTGGAATTAATCCATTTGAAAAAGAAAACTTCTGTCCTTTTTAAAACACGATTCATGTCCCTTTGCACTTAACTCTAGTAGATGAATTCACATATTGATTCATTCTACACCAATTTTACCACACACACACCCACATAAATTGCTTGGTGGCACGTTAAATATTATATTAATTATACACTTATTTATACTTAAAAGGTGAGTTGAAAAAATCACAATGAAAGTGATTAATGTCAACAACAATACCACCTCTGTTTCATATCTATTGATGTTGTTTAAGGCTGCATATGGAATAAGAAACATTTAATTAATGTAAAATAAGACCAAAATACCTTTATTTAATCTATTATTTGTCACAATTTACATTACAAATTCTCAGATTTTTTCAACTATTTTTATTAAGTATGAGTACAACTAGAAAATACCTGAATTTTTCAACTATTTTATTAAGCATGGGTATAATGGTGACCTATTGATCTCAGAGGCATCAAACCTACGGTTGATTAGTTAAAACTTATGAGAATAAATAAAGCTAAAAAAGAAGAAGTATTTTTCCATACCGTCAGTTGCGGAGGAAAAATTGACCAATTGATTTGTTTGAATATTTTATTTATATATCTGTTTGAAAATGGTAGAGTCACTCTTCTCCTATTCACATCCTCTAATAGCCACTAACTACTAATTGACAGATCTTATCTACAAATTTTGATAGTTGTATGTAGCCAAAGACTCCTCATTATCATCACTGTTTTCTAATTTCTATCATTGACGAGCTAACATGAAGCATGGTAAATTGTGAACTGAATCAATAAATTCCCTTTTCTCTAAAATAGCCATTTGAAAAAAGTTTTTTAATAAAAATTGCAATTCACATCATATACTTTGCTTTCAAATATCCTTGGCCTGTAAGGAATATTGTTTTGTTCCTTTATTATTTTCTCAAATGGTTGTTTTCTCCTTATGAGGCAGCAGATAAAAATGGATACCCATTACACTACAGCCACTATGGAGAAATAATCCGTTAGGTGGAAACGGCTTTTCATCACATTTGTTTGTTGCAAGAAACTAATGCAAGCATTGATGTAATGAAAAAATACACTTGTACTGTGGAAAGATACACTATTCAGTATGTACTTTCTGATGGAAAAGCTCAATCTTGTTCTGCAACATATTCGCATAAAACTTGCTACTAAAACACCAAATGATAGTATCAAGTGATGAGCAGTAAGTACTCCATTGAAATGAACCTAGGATTTTCAAGTGAAAGGGGGAGATGGTTTATACAAACAGCAGTGACCATTATTAATGGGACAAAAAATAAAACCTTGATATTAAATTCAGCTGCTGCTAAAAATAAACTGGGCAATTCAGAAAAGAAACAATTTGAAGAAGGCCATTCCAATTTGTCCATTACTATGATGCAAATGGGAATTCTTAAACTATTATCATGAATTGCTGTTTGTCTGTGCTATCTTTCCCTCTTTTCTAGTCTCCCCTCATATTGTGCTGCTTTTCTTTGAAAGAGAAAAACAAACAAAGAAAAATTGTACAACTTACTGAAAAAGGAAGAAAAAAATTTGAAAGAAACAATTAATAAGCAAGAAACAAACAAGTTCACTTCCCATGATACAACTTATTGATAGATTATAAGCAAAAATTACTCATGCTCTCATACTTCATGCGGTATATCCAAATCATGACAGAGACAATGCAATGCCAGAAACTTAAGACTTAGTAGAACTACAACTAAGTAATAATAATTAGCCTATATTTATCTTTTGACTATGTGTTTTTGAATCTAAAGCACAATAAAACACAGAACACCCCACAACGGATCACACTCAATAATAAGTAAAGTGAATTCTTCACTTTGCTAATGATCCAAGCTCTCATGGCTCGAAGTCCTCTTGCTCATCTTCAAACTTTTCCTGGTTCTGGTACCCATTGTAGTTGCCATAGTTCTGGTAAGCATTGTTGTTGCCATTGTTATTACCACCTCTGTTGTTGTACCAGTTATTATTGGTGTTCACTCCTCTAGATGATGAGTCACCATAGAGTGTTGGATTGTATTTCTCATAGTTGAGATCATAGAAATACTTTCCACCTTCCATAAATCTTGTGTCACTCATCCCTTGCCTCTCACCATTGTACCTGTTATTAGCAGCATTATAGTTATTGTTGTTGTTGTTGGAGTAGAATCTCTCATTAGCAGCATTGTTGTTGAAGTAATACTTCTCGTTGTTGTTGTTGTTCTGATTTTCCATGGAGTTGTATCCTTCTTCTTCTGTGTACTTTGCCTCACTCAACTCATTTTGGTTGTTCCCAAAAGCATCTTTGTTGTAGTACTTGGTGTTATAGGCATCATTGTTGTAGTACTTGTGGTTGTTGGGGTACTTGTTGGTGTCCTCAAATTGGGTCTTGTATGGCTGGTAAGTGGTGGTGAATGGGGCAGCATTTGTTGTTGTGGGGGTGGTTGTGGAAGGAAGTGGATCAGAGTCATGGCCATATAGGCCATAACTGTTTTCAGTTTCAGGAATGAAAGCTGGTTGTTGCTCTGGCTTGTTTGTGTTTGTGACTGGCCCTTCTTTGTTGGGAAGCTCTGTTGTTGTCTCTTTGTTGTTGTTGTTGAAATGGGTGACTTTGCTGAAGAATTGACTGTCTCTGGCAGTAATTTGAATAGGCAATAAAAGGGTTGTGAAGAAAAGGAAAGAAATGTAGTTTGATAAGGAAGCCATAGTGGAAGAGGGAAAGATGGTTTGGTATGGTGTGGACTAAGTGTATTGCTCAAGTATCTTTATATAGAGGACCTTAAACTCTTTCCTTTGCCTCACTCCTTTCAATTTTTTTGGTCCACTTATTAGGTACAAATGGAGCCATGTGGGATGATTGTGGTCCCTCTACAAGAGAAACTTTAGCTCATTAAAATGGGCCCTTCTTCCCTCCATTTTTTCTTTTTCTTTCTTCTGTTTAATAGTTGGGACTGGGGACTCTGTTTGTACCTTTATAGAAAGCCACATCATTTAATATTGATAATCTTCTAGTGCAAAAAGTAGTAATTTATTTGGATTCATAGATTTCTCTTGGCCGTATTCAAAGATAGTTAAACATTTAAGCGTCTTTCAATTTTCCTTTTAAGCCACTTCAGAAAAATTTCTCAATAAACTTATTGATTATTCACAAATATCTATAAGAATATAAAGACTAAGTAAAGGATTGTAAAGTAATTTTAATTTTTTTTGAAGAAATAAATTAATTTTAATTAAAAAGCTAATCCAAGCTTAGTTTATGTCGTAAGCAAGCTAGTTGCACAATAGATTACGATACAGCCATTGCATTCATAGTTGGTAGTTTTACTGTTACTGGATTCCAGTCAATAAAAGCTTTTCTATCTAGTTTACATTCATATCCAGCGGCTCATAAATTATCACACCAAAGTATATTAATGGTGCCATCAAATGTCAAAAAGGATGGCTAAAATGATACGACCCAACTCTATTCACTTAGAGATTTTCGGTTTTTAATCATGGTAAATATGAATTTGACTCGTCTAAGTCTAAATTACATTTTAGAAAAATACGAAATTACAATCCTTAATTTAAAAAAAAAAAGAAATTAAGCTAAAATACAGATATGTATAATAGATGATAAAATTATAATTTTTTTTAATTTTTCAATGAACAATATATTTGAGTCTAAAATATATTTTTCCAAAAAAAACTCTATAATTAATTTGAATTCAAACGTATTTTTATAACCTTCCAACTAAAACCAAGCATACACTAAATGGTTACTAGACTAATAGATGCCAAAATCAGCTTTCACATTTCAAAACATAGTCATCCTATATATATATATATAGCTCCATCAATCAACATATTCCAACCGATGAAAATCCGGAGATTCATTACATTACATTACATTACAGTTTACTCTAAACATAAGACCCAGTTGTAAAATTAATCAAACACTTATAACTATATGACCTTATACATGAGTGTTCTCAAAAAGTGGAAGCTTGGAAGAAGACAAGGAGACAAGGGTAGATTGAAAACGAGAGGAAGATGGGAAATTAAGGCCTGGCTGGGCGAGTAATTATGCGTGGATTGAGGAGTTGGTGGGACACGAAAATAATGACATTTGATGATGCACACGCAGCATCACCATGTGCCCCTCCATCTCCATGCCTTGTCTAAATGTCTACTTTGAGGAATGAGAGTGGTGATGATGGTATTCCATTTCTTATGGTTTCGGCCATTTAATAATTAAAGTAAACTAAATTTGACTTTAATTTGGCTCATCTTACTCCTCCTTAACCTTCAAAAATTCAATTGAATTTACAAATTTGATTCACAAAGCGTTACTGAAAGTAATTACAAATTTGACTTTAATTTAGCTTATTTTTATTTAGAATCTCGTGTTTGGTTAGGTTTATCGAGTTACTAAGTACTAACCTGCTCTGGTACACAGCTTTAGCCTTTAGGGTGCAATTTGTTGGCCATGCATACCACCTACTTTTGGGCCACCCATGTGAAATAATTAGCTAGGGAGGGTGATGCTACTAAATATTCTTGAGGTAGATAAAAAAGATAGGAGCAGATAAGTTTGGGATCAATATCTAACCGAATTGATTGCATTAGCCAGAAACAAGAAAGAAAAAGTCTGACTAGGTTGCCTAAAAGATCTTGCATGTTACAGGTTTTGGGGGTTTCAATAGAAATGAAATAAAATAAAATAAAATTCAAATATGAGTTTTTAAATGGGCAAAACCTTGTCTTTTTTGTGACTTTTATTATGTTTTGATATTGCATTTCTTTCAAAGAGTTTGATAAAATTTGTATAAGTTATTAGGACAGCAATCATAGGCATTAAGGGGCAAGCAGAGAGGGATTGAACAATCTAAAAGGCAGGAATTTAAGGCAAAGAAGCTTCCGTGTCACCTCTACCCAAGATCTTTTTCGTTTGGTTATTTACCCCACAAAGAGTGTGGGTGGGAGAAGAAGGTGCACCTATAATTATGGGTTTTCAATTTTATAAAGCAAAAGTGTAAAGTTCTGTTACTGAATTTTAGTCTAAAGGCAAAGCCCACCAAAAAGAAAAGGGTAAAATAGTTAGACAGTTAAATCCTGTACCAAATTGACCAAAAAAAAATCTTGTACCATTCAGACCAAAAAAAATCCTGTACCATAAAAGAAAGAAAACTAGTTTGATTGATTAAAGTTGTTTGAAATATCTGTTTCCAAGACAACAAACATATTTGAAAGCATATTTATCAACATAAAAATAATTAATAAGTCATTTTTTTCTATTTTCTTAATATATGCAGTTTTTAACTTTTTATTTATTCAATTCCTTCTTTTTTTTCAATCATCTTTTCCGTGATTGGGTAAATGATTTTTAAAAAGTTTTATTCTCTAGATCAAGGTAGTCAAAACTGCACCGGTCATTGAACCGGTGAGGACAGAGGTTCAAGGTTCAGAGGTTCGACCGGGATATAATTAAATAATATTATTTTAAACCCTATATAATATTGAGCAAAAATTAACATAAAAGTCATAACTTTATAAAAAAAATTAAACTTTACTACTAAATGTCATAATTCATAACATAAAATATTCAAAATTACAAATAATTGAAGAAAGTGATATCTATTTATTTAAAAAAATAAAAAATTGATTTTTTTATTTTTATTTTTAAAAAAAGTTTGAACCGGTCCAACCGGTTTTCCCGGTTTTGTCTGGTTTTTGACAAGTTTTTTTGGTTTTTGATCGGTTCTCGCACATGCCGGTTCTTTGGATCTTCCAGACCAGATAGGGATCCGGTTCCCGGTTCGACCGGCCAGTCCGGTCCAGTTTTAACTACACTAGTCTAGATATAGGAAACTTGATATCGATATTTATGGTTTTAGTTTAGCAATTTAATAATTATACATTTACAGTGTAAATAATTTTTACATAGATGCAATATTATAATGTGATAAAAATGCTTTATGATGGCACGAGGTAGTCTAGTGTGATGTCGTATTTTCATTATTCTAACGAGTGTTCTTTTCAATATTTATTTTAAATTGTTTCGGTTGCAATATTTTGATCCAAGGCAGATCAAATTACATACACCAACTGAGTTTAACCAAGGTCTCTGGTTCGAGCCTTGAATATGGAAAAAAAATTCCATAGAGGTGTCGAACAAACTCCTGCAGTAAATTAGTCTCCGTCGTGCAGGCGATGGGACTACTCGATGCAGAATAAAAAAGATTACATACAAAACAAAAAGTTCACATAGGCCAACATCACAAGAGGGTAGCAAAATTTGCACAACATCAAAAGTAAATTAACAATGTTTGAAACGGCCGTGGTCAACACGTTGTGCATTTCCATTTTGATTTTAGTATTATCTATGTTCGAACAAGATATATGGAGAAATTCTGGCATACACTACCCTGTCTCTTCTTATACTAATATTATTTTATCTTCTTTTTGGAAGCCATTTTTGTTTCTTGTTAGTTAGATGGTCTGAAATTGATTGCGTAATTGGCGCACGCGGAACTCTAATTTCCAAAAGGAAACAAAACAAAAGGAAACAAATGAACAATCGAAACAAGAGAGTAAAACAAAACAAGGGTAAAGGGCAAATTAAGTGGAGCAAGAGGAACAAGTTCCATTTCAAAGACAATAATTTTGTTTTTTAGGATTAATTTTTTCCACCTTATTCATAGCATAAGATGACGGCAAAAAGGTTTCATTTGGAACTCATATTGTTGTGCCATTATGGCAAAATTGAAAATGTTACTTGTCAATGAAACACATTTCTTCAAGCAAGTCATCATCTTTATGACCATATGTGAGACACATGCACTGCTGTAATATCAGCTGGGAAAGGCTGCCCAAAACATATTGCGTGTTTGTCTAAGGAGTTTGGACAAAGACTATTAATATGCGAACCATTTTGCAGCAATATTATTATCCCAAATTAATGAATGCAATGTTACATATCTTGTCCCTCCTAATGACCGAAACAATAATAGAAACATTATTTCAATGGAAATTCAGAAGCACATTTTACTCATATGTTGAAAGTTGCAACATGTGTTTTTTGTGTGTATATATTTGCCTTACTGGTCTATGGTGTAGTAATGCTACTTACGTGCTTAGATTATAAACTTTGATGAATATATGTAATGTTTTTATTATACTTAAAGAAAATGATGATATACAAAACTGTGGACTTAAATTGGAAACTCTCTTCATGATCAGATGAACATTAAAACTATGGTCGATGCCCACACAAAGCAATAGAAATTGTTGTCAATCATCTTGAGAGCGAAATGGATTCCATATCATAAGTGACAGCAAGAGAAGATTGGGGATTGCAATGGGTATGAGTGGGTTAACATTTCTACCAAGGGTTTTCCTAGCGAGCCTCTTCCTAACATAAGCCTTCCTTTCTTCCTTCCCCCACCGTGCTTCCTCCACTCCCTCGGCAAGGATCAGTGGTGGGGGTTGCTGGAATGGGCACTTGGATCTCCATGAGGTTTGAGGAATCCCCATTGTGAGGATCCTCTTGAGGAAGAATGAGAAGCCCCATCTTATGAGAAGAGAGGGGTTGGAGCAGAGGATTGGTGGGTAGTCCCAATTGAGGTAGCAGGGGATTTGGGTGGCAATGAAGAATTGAGAGTGGAGGGTTGGTGTGACTGTGGGGCTGGTTAGGACGTGGGTTAGGGCTTGCAGCCTCTGCTCCCACGTTGTATCTTCCATGGTCATGGCAGAGAAGCCAAGGATGAGGATAAGATCACATAAAAGATCAGATAAAAATTCGATGGATAAGGATAAAAAGGTGTGGTAATTGTTGGCTGGTTCTTTCAGGAGTGTTTGGAACTATTCACATAAATAGGTGGTTCACAATGGTCCAGTTTATTTAAACCGTTGGATTTATTATAAAGTTAATGGATGGCCAAGATGAATAACCAGTGAATCAAGTAACAGGTAAAACATAAAGTTTCCTAGCGAGCCTCTTCCTAACATACCTGCCCAGCAATTATACCAATTATTTGCAATTACAAATCCCCCCTTTCTTTCTTTACTTTTTTCCCCCTATAATACGATTTTCTTCCCATCTCTTTAGTTTTAGTTTTAGTTTTATGATACAGGTAGGCGAGTGCTAAGGGCTAGTAGCATGTAATCTAGGATTTTTTCAGAGAGATATGTGTGAAAATCCGAAACGGTACTTTACACTCTAAAGTGATTTGCTCACTTTAGAGGAGGAGCCAAATCCAAAACAATATGTACAGGCGGAAATAAGTTTGCATCCGTGACATCAGAATTCTCAAATCAAAATTCAGACTAAAAGAAGTATTCTTGGCCACTTGCTACCATACAATATCAAAACTACATTTGTCCACCATGTTCACCGAGAAGTGAGAAATGTATCACATGTCTTCAAGCACAAGTATTAGAAGAGAGTTGCTGAATGCTGATGTCAGTATCGCTATAGAAACAGTATGGAGGATAATTTCCTGTCGGGAAAAAAAAAAAAAATCTTGCCTGCCTAGCAATTATGACAAGAGCAACATCCAAGCACTCATTAATGGAAAGGTGATTAGAGCGGATGCCTGAAAACATGTACTTATGATCAAAGAATGATACTGCAAGTTTATAAAGAACTGTCAAAATCCTAGAATTCATTAATCTGAAACATTTAGATTTGATAAGTAAACTAAATGTTTAAGCTTACCAGAAAGAAAACTAATTCATCATTTGCAAGAGATGCAATCAATTCATTTCTCTTCATCAGATCTTTGATGAAACCTTGAAGCTACAAATACAATAATGCGTTACAAAATTTGTTGCTGCATAGACATTGGATTTCTTACAATAATAAACAATAAAAACTAAGAAAGCCTCATTGTATCCCGTAAACATCTTATAAGTGCCATTAATATAGCAAAACTACAGAAATGCAAAAATTTCGAAATTGACATAAGTACTGGAGGAGTAGTGTGAGAAATCATGTGATATTGTGAATCTTCATAATCTAATACATGAATAGACGACCTTTTGCTTTCACAAATATCTATCAAATATTTTACTAAAGACATATATTTTCATGCAGACCTGATGGTGATACTTCTTGGCCATTGAAGAGCATCTCTTCAACTGATCTGTAGCCCGTGAGATGGAAGATCCAGCTGTCCTTTCACCAAATACAAATGAATCCAGTGCCCAAAGATCATCAAGAACGTTGTTGATAAACTACGAAACAAACAACGATATGAAAAAGGACACGAGAAATTATGATTCACAGCATATATAAATGTGCTCACTGCTGGGGAGCCTCAGAAATTTCTAACATCTTTTAGTAAGAAAGATCACAATGGACGAGTGTACTTATAATGCCATTGCAGACATGATAACGTATTACTTATCTTTACATTAACAAAAGTGCTCAAACTATTTATCTGAAACACTTAAAATTACCTTCAAGAATGTGCATCTTGTTCTCGCTAGCCTTCGAGCCTTTAGAGTCCTCATCTTTGCATACACACACGTATGCAAAAAGAAAGTAAATGAGAAGCTCAAAAAACACATGAACAAAATACAGTGAACTTGTAAATGTTTGCAAAAATTTATATACTAGAAAATGAACTTCACATACTTTGGTAATGTGAAGAGCCTGCTCAAGATGCTGAACTTGAATCCACTGTTCAGTCACAATGTCACCCATCTGAATGGAAAAAATGAATAACATCAACTAATGCAAGGATCTATAGTCTATCTCAACCAAGCCTCAAGTTAATGTGTAGAAAAAAAAAAGTTAAATAACATATAAAGTAAACAAATTCATTGTGGGCAATTCTATCAGCCGAAATCTTTGTGAGCTACAATATATTATACAATGCATCAGAACAGAATACACACGCACACACATCTAAACTGACTTTCTTGCTATATAGATACTTGTGTCTTCCATTTGATCTGTCATGCCCACCAGTGCTATACACTAAAAAGCTCACTAGTTGTTGGTTCACTAGGAAAGGTCAAGTTACAAAACTCTCTTTACACTACACCACAGTTAATTTATGAACAAGACATTATTTTGCCTTATCTTAGACTCTTAAGCCCAGTGACTCCTACCCAGAGAACAGAGAACTAACAATATGTGACATAAAATCCCCCTTAGAGAAAATGATACAATGCATAAATCTGTAAACCAAATTAATGTTAGAGCATCAACAAGAATATCTTAGAATGATCAAGTATTTCAGAAAAAAATTGACTTCCTTGGTAGTATACTTGCAGTGCCGTCTCAATATTAAATGCTCTTTTCAAGGGTCCTCACTCTACAGACAGTTGTCACACACAAAATTTCATGACTATATGTATGTCTTTGAATATAGGATTTAGTAATTATTAAGGATTTGGATACAATAAAATGTATATTTCATTGCTTAGGGTACAAACTATGAGAAATCATTCATTTCCTTAACATGCACGAAAGTTTTGAATTCTCCTCATTATATACGACTGTAACCACTATAAGGAGAATGTATAAAACATTAAATATCAGTTCATATGATTCTATGAAGAAAGTGATAGCATAGACAATGCATAAACCTTTTCAACTCTTGAAGTAACCTCTTCAAGTCTCTCTTCAGTATCTTGCGCTTTTGATTTTAAAATATGGAGATCAAAGTTGTTCCTTCTCAAGGTGGACCAAAGAAGTTGTACCTATGCATTTCGATGCCCTGAACTTTCAATTAAATCCAGAGAATAAAATGCTGTAAATTATTCACTATTATATGAACAACCAAGAGAAGTAACAGGGAAAAAAATACCTCTTCCTCCAGAGCTTTAAGCTGTCTCTCAGCATGTAATGAATCATCCTGCAAGATGGATCAATGCATTGTTCTCAAATATAAATAATTTGAGAAGGACATCAATCTCAAGCATAATCCCATATTTTCAATTATGTGGCTAAATAATAAACTACAAAAAAAGAACTAATGACAACTAGCTGTGTTCACACTCAGATAATATATCATCTGTTAATAAGAAAAGTAAGAATATTCACTATGCTTTGCTTCTTCATCTTTCGTTGTTATCATAGGACTATAGGGGAGGTGGATGGTAACAGAGTGCAGGATCCAAATTAGAGAAAACAATCAAATTAGGTCAGGAAGGAAATAAAACCAATGGGATATTGCTTCCTTCTATAACTATAGAATTTGAAAGTGATGGGAGACAAAACCTTCATGCTAGAGAGAGTAGAGTGCAGATGATGGATTTTCTCCGACATTTCATTCATTCGGTTTTCACACTCTTCCAGATACAATTCCCTTTCCTTTAGCTTTTCATTGGTTTCTTCAAGGACCGATTCTGCACTCAAATAATTCCTCAGAAACGAAATGCAGATAGCATGAACTTCAACATTGTATAACAGAAGCAAATTTAAGACACCGGTGACAGCGGATTCAGAATCCGATTGATCTTCGTAGTGATGCAGATAACAAGAATTAGAAATTTGAGAGAAAAAAAGAATTATTAAGAGGAGTGTCGTGTTACCTAAGTGAGCGATTTTGAGGTTGATTTGGTGGATTTGGGAGGTGAAGTGGTCGAGTGGTTGAGCTGAAAGTGGAAGCAGAGAGTGGAGAAGAAAGAGAGAAGAAAAGGCGAAGAATATGGTAATGGAAGGAACCATTGCGATGCCGATGTGATGTGATGCTTTTCTCTAGTCGCAGTCGCAAACACTCGTTCCCGCCTTCTGCTGCCTCTAAAATGGCAAGAGCAAGTGAAGACTCTGCCGTCAAACGAATCGTGCCGCGTCGAAACTTGTATCACAAACGAACACAATTTATTAAAGATAAATTCTATAGTTCCCATGAGAATTTTGTTTGTATAGAAACTCCATAATAGGTGGCCGAATTAGAATATTACACATGTGATATTTTTTCAATTAAAATTTACAAAAAATTTAGATTAACAAGTCCATATTTGTTTAATAGACCTGGGGACTATTTTAAAAATTTTACAATTTGTCTTTCAGTTCATATGTAAGATTGGGATTGGAAGCTAGTTGAGTTCAATGCCGGTGAAATTGTTGAAGAGGAGGCGTCGTTGTTGGTGCAAGTTTATCCCAAGAGGAAGGGCGAAACGACGACACTGGCGACGAAGAAAGAGGTGGTGGAGTAGTTGGGCAGTGATGGGGCAGAGAGCAGCGGCGAAGGTGGCGTTGCCATACTTCGACGAGATCCACCATTCACAAGCTCCTGCAAGGTTTCCGTTGAAGACATGCTCTACGATGAACAACCACTCCATGTATAAAATTGAGGCCCTTCTCTCTCTTCACATCCTTATTCATTTATATCCTTTGTTGAGGTTTGATTGGATTTATGCTTGTGAGAGATGACAGCATGGTTCTCATATACTCTATTATGCAAAACAGAGCTTTGTGGTTCAACTAGTACATTCCTGTAGCTATTATATGGAACTTGAATCTGGTGCGGTAATGGTGTTGTACAACAATCAGATTAATGGTTTTATTCTTTCAACAAGTACAGGGAAGGGGGATTAGTAGCATTTCAATAGGAACCTCTTTTTTGGTTTATTCATTTTGTACAGGGGAGGGGGATTAGTAGCATTTCAATAGGAACCTCTTTTTTGGTTTATTCATTTTGTACAGGGGAGGGTGGCAATTATTTGTTCTCTCTTGATTTCATATCAGATATATCTTTAAAGGTTATCAACGATTGTATATTTTTATTGGTTGCTTTAGGCACTCCTTGTGCTTCCTGTAATCAATCTAATCTCAATAAATTTGTTTAGAATTACAAAAAAAACAGAGCGTCATGTTCTTTGTTTTATGCGTTCTCGCAACCAAAAAACAGAGCATCACGTTATGTGTCTTATGCGTTCTCGCAATTCTTCATTGCAGTTGTAGCCTCCGCCTTCACCACGGCCGCTGCGTCCACAACCTCCGTAGTGGCTTAAGAAAAAGAGCGTAAACAAAGTGTAAATAGGAAGAATAGAGAATTCAAAGAGACACCTCTGAAACTTTGGGAAACATTTTCTAAAAATTTCAACTTTAATCCCGAAAGGGCCCATTTGCAAATTTTTAAAGACCCAGTAACAGTACCCATAAATTTTATGGGGTACCATAGCAATCACCTTTATTAAAAGTGTTTCAAGAAAATAAAACTCATCGTCAAAAAATAAAAAATAAATACATTTAAAAAAAATCATTACAATCTGTCAGAAAAAAAATCGTTACAAGACATATTATCAGCAAGTTTTAGTTTTTCAGATATTTTAAAAAAAATGTAAAATATTAATATATCATCGCTTTTTAAAAAAAATGCAAAAAAATAGTTGATATAAGTTTGTGCATCTTACTATTTGACTCATGTTCTTTCTTGTATTTGTCATCTTCATCAGGGGTTTGGGAATAATTTTTAGGCTTAATTGCAATTTTAGTCCCTTATCTTTTGCGATTGTGTAATTTTAATCCCCTATCTTTTAATTGCACCAATTGGATCCTCTATCTTTCAAATATGTGCAATTTTAGTTTAACTGTCAATTCCCTAACAGAATTTGCTGACTTGGACAACGGCGCTGACGTGGCAATGACAACATGGAGCTTAACAGACTATTTGGATGCAAAAGTTATAGCTTTTGACTTCTCCAAAAGCACCTATATATTTATAAATGACTATTTAACATCTTTTTCTCTTGTCCATATATGAAATAAATAAGATACAAAATAAAACTAACTACTCTATAAGTCAAAAGCTAAAACTTTTGCATCCAAATAGGCTCTTAAGCTCCATGTTGTCATTGACACGTTAGCACCGTTGTCCAAGTCATCAAACTCTGTTAAGAAATTGACGATCAGACCAAACTTGCACACATTTGAAAGATAGGGGACCCAATTGGCACAATTAAAAGATAAAAGACTAAAATTGCACAATTACGAAAGATGAGAGACTAAAACTGCAATTAAACCTAATTTTTATTTTTGTGGCGTTTATAGGAGACCATTATTTTTGGACAGTTCTGCCACCTCTTATATTATTTGACTTTGCTAATTGAGGGCATGTATTACCTTTCTTTTGGTTAAATCATCTCATTAATAAATTTTTAACTTATTCAAAAAAAAAATTTAAGCCTGGGTACAATGCCTAGATAATTTGTGGTTATAAAATGCCTTTCCTTATGCATAAAACTTTAGCTTAAAAAATAATTTATATTTAGTCTGGATACCATCCTTAAACTTTTGAATTTTACAAAAAGTTTCTAAAGATGTAAGTAAGGACCTGTTTGGGTTGGCTTATACAGAGCTTATGAACACAGCTTATGACTGATTCATAAGCTGTTTTGGGCTTATTTTTCATAAGCTACCCAGGATAGCTTATCAAAACAGCTTATGGCTTATATAAAATAAGTTTCACTATAATTTTTCTTTGATTATAAAAGTAGCTTATACAGCTTATGCCATAAGCAGTAGATAAACTTGTTATCCAAACAGGGCCTAAATCAATTTTGATACACGTGTCAACAAATTTTAACCAGCATCCTTTTTTAGAAGAATTAAGATAAGATTCCTCTGCTCAGCTACAGTCATAAATTTCTAATGAACATTTTCATCTATAATTACAGATATTTCCCAATTTGTTAGCTTCGTCTAGTGGAATGTTAGAGCTCAGAGAGGGCATCGGCAGGGTTCAATGTTCCATGTTCTCTCAGAATACTCTCGAATGGTTCTGTCACTACTAAACCTCCCAGAGCCGGCAACACTAAGGATACTCATCTTGGTCCACTTATCTGGTTCAACAAATGCTTTATCGGCCGCAGCCTGTCATCATATTTAATCACGATTAAATTCTAATATTAAAAAAATGAACAATTCACAGACCCCTCAAAAGAATACGAACAAATTACCTGTGCCTCAAGGTAACTCCCAAAATCAGAGCCCAGAAGATAGAAATCATTACCAACTTCCACCGTGTCACATAAGGATTTAAAGTAGTCTTTATCACCAAAATATCCATCTCGAACCATCCTAATTATTTTATCAGATTAACATCAGCTAGTCATCAAAAGAAAAAGAGTTGAACGATTGATAATAACATTTCCCATTTTTTAGTATACTTAATTTTAGCCATTGAATGACTAAATTGTGATCGGAAATTTTATCTGCGATAGTTAATAATCCACTTATTCTTTCTTTAGAGATGAAAATTTTGTTTTCATACCTCAACACACGTGCGAATTGTAGAGGTACTTTCACAGTAGATCCTTTTTCTCGCAGTTCAGCTACTTCTTGCACTTTTGCACCAAAGAGAAACTGAAACAAGGGCAGATATTTTGGAACTGAAGCTGTTAAGCCAATATTGTTAACATGAATACAAATTTCCAAAAGAGATCAAAGCAAGCCTTCATTGTTATTGGATATTACATTATTCATAAAGCATCAAGGTAGCTTTAGATACTACATAGGCAATCATGAAGCCAAGGTTGAGTTCAGTCAAGCCAATTACATGATTCTATCCCTTCTCAAAAGCGGGATACTTAGTCATTTAAAAGCACCATCTGAAGACAGATTAGCACATCTGCCAAGCAGATTTACAGAAAGCAAATCTTTTAGATAAAAGTAACTTAAGAAATATGCCCAAGTAACCTGATTCCCACATTTGAGAACCTTTCTTATTTTAAGACCACATATCGTGTAAAGGAACACAAAAACATCATAGATGTTATCACTCACCAGGTTATCCAACCCTATTTCCTCAATTATTTCTACTGTAGATCCATCAGCTGTAGCTAAAAGTAAACACCCATTCATCAGAAATTTCATGCTCCCAGTTCCTGATGCTTCATGTCCTGCAGTGCTATAGGATAACTATTGCTGTCAATGTGCAACAAACCTAGCACTTCTCAAAACTAAATTTGAAAAAAATAAACGAAACATGTCTGCAGTTTTATATATATAGAACAGTGAGCAAGAATGAGGTTGTCAAGCACACAGCCCAGTGGGCCATGTGGTATACGTAAATATGAACTATGAAGAGCATGACTCTGTCTTGAAACAGTGGGTGGACTATGTAGGTTCTTGTTCAAACTCCAAACTGAATGGGATACTGGTTATAACTTCAATTAAATTCTATCAAAAGTGTATCTTATACAAAAGCTACTCCAGCAGTATATTATCCCCACTACTTGGTCTTACATCATTCTCCATCTCTCTCTTATTTGAAACTTTCTGCTCTTTCTTTGTCATTATGACCATGACAAATATCAAGCATGATGAGAAATGAGGCAAGATGATATACTATTCACCAACATTGATGAGCATTAAAAAGGCACTATAATGGCTGAGCATTAAATTAACAAACCTTATATGTTGAGAAAGGTCAGCCCCTGGTATCACCAATTCAGCAACAGAGACACTATAATCAGGGATAAAAACCTAGAAAAAAGCAATGAGTCTGGATCAAACAAGAAATAGGCCAAAACAAACAATATACTGAACAGCTCTATCCTGTCTTGTACTATCTAGTGAGAAATGTAAACAAATAGAAATAACAAAAATAATTAGAAAAAAAAACACAAAGGATCAAAACTTGCAACTTACCAACTTCAAAAGATCTCCAATGTCAGTATCGTTATTAATCTTTTCTGCTACAGCATGACAAAGTTTGATAATTTTCTTTGCAATTTCATAGCCAGGAGCCGCTTTCCCACCAATTATGCAAACACGAGGCACTACTTTCCTCCTATCATTCTTGTCCATATTCTGCATGAAAGGAAGAAGTAAACGCAAAAGATTAGTCGATGCCTCAGTGTAACTTAAAATGGAAAGTGATGATCAATATGTATGTAGGTGATTGGGTATTTAAACTATAGCTAAGGGAGATATCAGATTAAGACAAAGGCACAGCTAATTGAGCACATTCTATGGACTAAGTAAAAATGCTTGCTCGAGTAGACAGAAAGAAGAAAGAGCATAATAATTGGCGAAAGAAGAAATTGTCTTCTAAAGAAACCGCAAAATATTTTGATTTTAGAGGGGGAAAATTGCCACTTAAAATTGGCATTTATGACAGTTTTTTTAGCACCAAGGAACACACATTTACCTTGAGACAGTCATATCTATGGATAATTCCAAATATATTAAGCAACTGTCTTTTGTATTCATGTATACGCTTCACCTGAACATCAAACATTGCATCCAAACTGACCTGCAGTAAGAAAGATACAGGAAGAAGTAACTTCTATGATAGTAGTAATGAAAGAAGAAAAGTTTTGGTAACATTATTTTGCACTAACCTTCACACCACTCATTGTTTCAATGTACTCAGCAAGCCTCATTTTATTGAGCTTTTTAACCTACAATATCAAAAGGACAGAATGGCAGATCATACCTAGTTCTCCAGATCTGAAGAAAATTCACAAACAAAAAACAAACCTACAAAAATTACCATTTTCCATTCTTGACGGAAATCAGTATTGTCAATATGATCTCTCAATCCTGCCAGAAGATCAGCATTGCGGATCCAAGCTTCAGTCCCTAGCCATTTTGATAAAAGAGCACATAAACTGGGATTGCTCACCACAATCCACCGACGCTGACAAATATCAATTCACTGGATTATTAGTTGTTTCACAAGCAATCACACATTTTTTTAATTTCAATAGAACAATAGTTGTCGTTGTCAAGTTCCACAAACAAAATTTAATATGAAGAAAAATATGTACAAATAATTGTACAATAAGCATCTTGAGCTTACACGGTTAACAGACCATTATTTAAGATGTAATTAATAGACACACATCTTCCAACAACAATAATTACAAGGAGGTAACAAATTCCATATAGGGAAACTAGATGTAGATATTTCTCTTGACAACCATTACACTAGTCACAACCACAATTCCATACATATAAAGATAAGTCTTCCAACAGGCACAGCCCAATTCAAGAGGCATTTAAATCCTTTCATATAACTATATATACATAATGGGAGGTCAAACAACAGTTACATATATACTGTAATAGTAACTGAAATTTTCTACCTGGGTTACACCATTTGTCGTGTATTGAAATTTTTCAGGCCATAGTTCATAGAAGTCCTACAAAGTTGAACCATGAATTTATTATTTTATGATTTCACACTTAGCCCAGGTGATAAGGACCATGAAATAATTTGGCATAAAAAATCATACCTTCAATGTTTTCATTTTCAGTGTATCTGAATGTAATTTTGAAACACCATTCACAGTATGGGAGCAAACAATTGACAAGTTGGCCATTCTTATGCTCTGCAAATCCAATACATAAATATGCAATACATTGAACAATTGAGCATTGACAGATTGTTCTACAATACCTTCACGGCACCTTCTTCAACAATTGACATTCGGGACAGTCGATTGTAATCTAAACCAATCCTTTTCTTCAACTCCTCCATAAAATTATAATTTATCTCATATAAAATCTGAAAAGGGCATTTAAAATACTTAATAAATAATTGCATTATAATAAAAAAATAAGAAAAAAACATTACTTTTGTGAGAACAAAGGACAAAAAACAATTTAGATTCATCAACATTTTCGCTCTGGATTACTTAAGTTTATGGTTTAACATGGAAAACTCCCACGAAAAAATAAGTGTCATATAGACAAATGACTCCATACTTTAGCCAAACATAAAAGGTAAAGAAAGGATAACACATCTGTTTTCTACCATTCAATTAATTGCAGTGAAACACATATATAAGGTCAAACGCTACATGAAATACAGAAAGCATGTCTTGATGGATATACCTGTAAATGGCGAGGGAGAAGGCTGCCAAGCAGATCAACAGGGATTTTCTCTAGTCCTTCAGCTACCACTGAGTGAGTTGTAAAAGAGAAAATCTTGCACACAATGTTCCATGCTTTATTCCAGCCCAAATGTTCTTCATCAACTAGTATCCGCATAATCTCAGCAATTGACAGGGCTGGATGGGTATCGTTTAGATGGAGAGCAACCTAATTAGAGGAAAGGCATAACTTAAGTTGCAAAACAAGTGAAAACACAATTCTGACAGTAGCAATAAGCTAAAACATACAATAAATTTTAACTCGTATAACTTTCAACAAATATAATGAACCAATTGATAGGAAAGACATTTTTTTTTTGAAAAAAGGAATAGTGACATGGAGATATGGCCACAGCATAACCTGGAACTTTGAATGGTCAATAGAAATTCAGTTTCATCTCACCATATAATAGAGGAACATTAAAACAATCAGTACATGGCATTGATGCTATATAGTCTTGCAACAGAGTGATCAATGATCACAATACCAACTAACAACCAAATGTGCAAATACAAAATATTTGACAATGAACCTTTTCTGGCAATTCATCAAAGTTATTATGTGCTTCTTTGAACCTTCGTATGATGTCTTGTAAAGATGCCGAGACAAAGAAATACTGCTGTTTCAATCGCAGCTCCTTCCCCTGAAAAACACACTCAGAGTAGTAATATGAGAAGAGGGATTAAATACTGTTCACTCATTAGACCGAGAGGGGGGATCTTTATACAGCAAAAAGTTATCCTAACCATGAAATATTCAAGTGACTAAAAAAAATTTCTTCTATAAATGTAATTGTCCCTGCAAACTGTAATGCCAATGGAGGCAGTCAATATTGTGTGGGAGATGACTAAAACAAACTAAAATAGAATGCATGGAATCTTAACATTGAAAGCTTGAGAAACATAACATAGTAATGCACCATAGCACACATTAAAGAGGAACACTTTCACAATAAAAAGAAACAAAGGGAAACAAACATCCCTTTTTTAGTTTAGCAATTAGCACTAAGTGCCTTCTCCGAGCCTTCACCTGAATATTTGATAGATAATCAATCAATACTATAAGCATGTGAGAAAAAAGAAAATACAGAGAGGTTTCAATAGATAAGACCATTTATAATCAACTTTATAAGATGCGGGAAGGTCAATGAAAAAACTAACCATCTATAAAAGATTCTACAAACTAAATAGCAAGGCTTTGCATACTAATTAATTCCCTAATACAGTGAGGAAACAATAGAAACTAAAGTAATCTTAAATGAAAGCAGTATGGGAGTCTCTGGTTCTTACTACGACCAAAAACCCATAACCATGAATATGATGAAACTTGGCTTAAAAAAAAAATGACGAAACTAGCTTTTATTACCAAGAAGACAAACAGTACAAGTTCCGAACAGATAATAGCACAACCATATCGCTATTTTTTTTAGAAAAAAGGCACACCTGATGAGAACGGTCATCGGGGTACAAAACATTACTTATAGTCTCTGCCCTTTGTCTGTTGACAACAGAATTAATGTAGTCTCCAGTGTTATAGGCCTCCTACAAATCATAACAGGAAGGGCTCAATAGTTCACCCTAAGCCCATATAAAGCAAGAGATGTGCCAAATTAAACTGAAGATACTGGATTAAAGCAGACCACCTTCCATCTGATTCTAGGCTAAGTTCACTCGGCTGAAGACCATACAGGGTTATTGACCTAAATTGAATAATTTATAGTAAAACCGACAAAATTACATTTACACATGGTTATTTTTTACTTACTTTTACCTATATTATGATGTCATCATGCCAATAATCTACCCATGTGTTTGTGTTTTCTTTTTTTTTTTGAAAAAGTGCCTTTTTAATAAAGAATTTCAAAACATTTATAGTAATTGTTTTTTAAAGCAAAAACCTAAAAAAAGTTGATTTAGTGTTTTTCTTAGAATCTAAAATAATAGCTTTTGAAAAAAACACTCCAAAAAAAGTTGTATCGCAAAATCGTTTTTTTTTTAAGTTCAAACAAACAGGTCCCTAGTCTCAAATTTGGTGCACACATTTTATTCTTAAGAGCAGAATTACCAAATCAAATTGAGTACTAGGTTTAGCGGCCCATAGCCGAAGGTTGATGGTATTTCTTGTCCCATAGCCAGGTATCGGGTTGTCATAAGCCACAGCTTCAACCTGCCATTGGAGGAAGGTATTATCAAATACCAAGTTGAATTAGTGTCCACCTTTAAAGGAGAAACAAGTTCATAATCCAAATTATGAACGTTCCACAAGTCTAAAACAAATGCAACACAGGTAGTACTAGACATAAAACCAAAACTATTTGAGAAGATGTTATTGGAAAAATTACACCACATAAAATATACTACACTTACCGTCTCTCCAGGGATCCAAACTTTATGCTTTTCTCCGTTCATATCCACCTCTTCAACAGTCCCATGGAACTAATCCATCCAGTATAACATATCAGTTTGTAATTCTCAGGTGATAAAGTGAAAGAAAGGCAATATCAACAGAAAACTATAAAATGAAAGGCAGAACAGAGTGAAGCTTGGCAAACCTTCACTTCATATGTTACATGAGCCCGCTCTATCTCCCAAGGGTTTCCAAAGTTTAGCCAATAATCAGGTTGCTCATGTTGAAAGCCATCCACTATGATCTGACGAAATAACCCATATTCATAACGCAACCCATAACTGCAAAATGAAGATCAATTCCATAAAACTCAACTGACAGCACCCAATCTATCTTTAGATAAGAGGCATATTTTGTTTTCCACAGAACAAAGAGCAAAAATAAGCATGCTTCTGTTTGCATGCACAGTTCCAGAATCATTCAGTAGGAAATACTTGTAATAAGCATAAGAATAAACACTGCAAAATTAACTCCTCAATAGGATGTAATCCCCCATGGTGCTCTAGGTTTTAGAGGCATAATTATTACAAAAGCTAGTGAAGGTATTACTGACAATAAATAGCAGAACTCCCAAATTAATGAAGTTTCAGGATAGAGACACTCTCGAAATGTGAACTGTGATTTAGAAATTGATCTCTCTACACACATTGTTATTGGATAAATGGCTTCATGCATACACATTATATAAATAATACTGTTTAGACTTGGACAAGCTTTGAGGCATCATAACAACTAAATGTGGCCAAAGAACTAAGAGCAGTAGACATCCAAGCTTATAAGGCCAGCTTCACAGTTCATAGCCCATATCTTTATTTCAAACCTAAAAAACTGAAAACTGGTATTAAAATCACAAAGTAGCACCATACCCCCATGCAGGATAGTCCAAAGTTGCTAAAGAATCCATTTGGCATGCTGAAAGACGAGCAAGGCCACCATTCCCTAGGGCCGCATCTCCTTCCTTGTCATGGATGTAGCATACATGTACATTAAGGGATATGCATAACCATCTTGAATGCTCTGAGATAATAGTGTAATAACATAGACTGGAGAATTCAAAAGAATAGATTAAACATCAATAACACCTGCTCTGCTAAAACTTCAAACTCAAATCCAAGTTGACTTAGGGCCTCAACATATTGATCCTGGATGCCAAGGTTGATGACACTATTTGACAATGAACGACCTGATATCCAAACAAGAGGTGTTCTTAAGCACTGGATACAAGAACAGAACAAGTTGTATACTTTCACAAGCACAACCGTTGATTAACCATTCACCAGATGAAAGAAACGGTTCAGTGTCAATTTCTTTAGTCGTTTGACTTTGTCATCACATAAATCTTAAAAGAAATTTTGTGCTGTTTTAGTTTCCTTCATATTTAAATCACCAGGGTTCTAAAATGTATAGATACTTTTATACTTTTATCAGACCACACATAATATACAGGAATATATTAAAAAAAATCTAATATTTATAGTACAGTTCAATTGGTAGCCAGGTTTGCTCCCTGCTGCACCGAAAACTTACCAGTGAATATCAGTTCATTTAGTTGTAATGAATTTAAAAATTAATTAACAAGAAAAGAAAAAGGGAGAAAATATTTTTGAAGGCACAATCATCGGCATGGTTGAGTACATATAACGTGATTTACAAACTCTAATTTCAGGAAAATAGGAAAAAAAATCAGAAAGAATCTGAATCAAATCATCCTAATTATTAACAGCAAAAATAAAGCCCCTAAATAGGAAATTTTTCCATACATAGGAGATTCTTTCCAACAGAGTTTGATATATTCTTATAAGTCATGAAATTTGTACTTGTAACTTGCAAGCACTTGTATAAAATAACTTGAAGAAAGAAAGAAATATGAAGAAAAAAAAGGTTAATTAAGGAGATTTATTAGAACATGTCAATCACATTTAGGGCATCATTTTAAGTACCCATGAGAAACTCAAGTGAGAGGAAGTAGAGGCGCTTGGGTTTTGTCCTCTTAAAGTAAATGTGAGTATCATGCCAGCGCTCAATCAACCGATCTCGTACACTATGTGACAAAGCCTACAAATACCATGACACAAAATCAAATTTCTGATGACCACCATTTAAAAAAATAGCTTATGCAATTCAATTTTTTCAAAAGCCTTTTTACATCACGAACATTTATAAACTTATAAGGAATTTTTCATAAGTGAAGAACCATACATTTATTTTAATTGAGAAACTCTCAGAAGCTAGAAGCTAACTTTCAAAACCGACATATAAATAGGAACAAAAAATCTCTTCTAAAATGACACTTAAAAGAAAGTGATGGAGTATCGATATCTCATCGATTAATGATTAACTATCATAGTTGATTAATGATGTTTCAATAATTTATCGGCTTAGTGCATCCAAGTTGGGTGCACAATGTTTATGCAAAAATTCTCCTAAAAATATGCGTTCCAAAATCGTATAGTACCTTTCTTACCTTTCTAATGATATTGAATTCACTAACTGACATATTGGATCCATTAACAATTCCACACACATTTTCCCTCTCCCTTTCCCGACACCCCAATCCACACTTACTACCGCAAAAAGAGCTGAAGTTTAAAGGCACTTTACCTGATACGCTTCATAATCGTCAAAAGTAAACCGTGATCTCGCCACCGTGTACTCAACATGGTGAAGAATATCCTTCTGAAGACTGAGAGGGTCGTTTTTCAGAAACCTGTCCATTAAGCTAAACATTCTCTCAGCTTTTGCCTTACGCTCCCCAAGCCCCTCCACCAATCCAGGCCTCCTCACCACAATCCCTCGGTTCGCCGTCGACCTCGCCACCGAGACCATGCCGTCGCCGTCGCCGCCGATTGCCTCCGCCAACGCTCGCTTGATCCTCTCCAAGTTATCCGAGTCCTCGATCTTGTTCCCATGGGAATCGGTGACGAAGAACCTCTTGATGAAGTAGTCGCCTTCGAATTCGACGGTGGCTTTGTCGATACTGAGGCCGAGTACCTTGAAAACCCTGGTGATGACCTGGAGGAGGCCGATCCGGTTGCGAGCTCGGATCACGAAGGCGGTGGAGTCGCCGGAATCGGAGTTGTCGACGGTGATGGTTGACGTGGGAGGAGTTGATTCGCTGGTAGAAGCTCGCAAACGGTTGTTCCGTGGAGCGGTGCCGCAGGGGATCGAGAGCGAGGGGAACTGTGCCGGAGACGGAAATGGACGGAAGGAAGTGAGTGGATTCGAGAATGAGTGAGTGAGGAGAGGAAACGAAATGGCTTGCATTGTTTTTTTTCCAGGGAATTCAAAATTTTGTGAGGGAAAAGGAAGAAGGGTTTAGACTTTAGCAGTCATAGTCAAGCGGGAAGAGTGAGAGATAGAAGCGGGAAGCGTGCCATTCCAACTACCACACCGTTTTTTTCCCGTTTCTACTCTGAAAAGGTGTTTACCTTTCCGATAACGGAGGCAAGCAGCTCATGCATTCATGTCTTGTTAGGCTCTTTCGTTGAAATTTTTTAACATAATAAATGGAAAAATTGTGCTTCACAGTTCATGCTATTTATCAAATTTTTACTTTTATTAGAATTTTTTTTACCAGTTATTATTAGAATTGTTTTGAGAACTTGTGAAAGCTAAAAAATTCAATGGATTCTCACGGGAAAGCAAACGTTCTTTTTTTTGGTCAACGGAAAGCAAACGTTTATTTTTTGGTTCGAGGGGAAATTGCTCCAACCCCACGCAGTATCTCAACGCTTTCAACGAAAGATTAATCTGCGCTCGTCCGTAGAGGCTTAGACTGGCCAAGACATGGTTTTACCCCCGAGTGAATGACCGATTTGGTGGACCAATTTATAAGTGGTCTATTACATTAGATTTTTTTTTTGATGAAATGTCTATTACATTAGATGAGTAATTGTCATTTTAGTCTCTGAAATTGTGAAGTAGTCTCATTTAAGTCTTTGAAATTAACGAAAAGGTAATTTAGTCCCTGAAATTATAAAATTTCGATCAAGTTAATTCTTAAAATTGTAAAATGACGGACTAACTTGACCGTCGTTTTACAATTTTAGGGACTAATTTGACCGATGTTTTACAATTTCGAGGGCTAAATTATTTTTTCGTTAATATCAGAGATCTAAGTGAGACTTTATTACAGTTTTAGGGGTCAAAATGACAGTTAACTCTATATTAGATTTAATAAAAAAATAATCAAAGGTCAAAGATCAATTAAATTAAAAGTGAGAACACCAACTCCTACCTCACCTAATCCCTACCTCACTCTTCCTCAACCCTTCTCTCACCTCTAACTCTTCGCTTCCCGTTGCTGCTCCGGCCGGCAAGTATGGTGGCGCTTGTGACGGCACGGCTCCTCTTCTCCGCCGTCAACCCCAACATCTTCATTAATGGTGGTTCGGTTCACATTGAACGACCCGTTTTAAGTTGATGTCGCGAACCCAATACCACCACCGTCCGAAAACAAAACCGCAACGACCCCTTTTCCAGCAAGCATCGTCCCGTCCTCCTCCAATAATTCAAACCAGAGTCCATCACCACAACCATGGAGCTTCTGAACCCTTCCCACCCTCCTCAAGCCATGGAACATTGTGCTGCTAACCATAAGGTTCATGTAGCCGTTGGGAAATCGCTCAAGAAAGCTGCTGCTTTGCTTCAATGAGCTTTCAACAAGTTTTGGAACGCAGAAATCAGAATGTCGCCCTCGCCGTCCTCCGCCTCGTCGCCGAGTAGATCCACCAAGCCGCCGACGCCAGCTTCAAGAACCACCTCCGCCTCGTCGCCGAGCCCACCATCGACGAGCAGATCTCGTAGCGTACCTCGACGAGCAGGACGGCGATGGCTTCCCCGACGAGCAGATTCCGCAACCACGGCGGCAATGGCTTCCCCGACTGTGGTGCTGCAGGCGGCGGAAGAACAGGGGCGGTAGAGGTTGGCTTCTACGGTGCGGCGGGGGTGGGGTAGGGCAGTTGATCTCCACCACGGAAGAGTGAGAGTGGGAGGTCGGGAGAGGGGGAGGGGTGGAGTGGGGTGGGGATTCGGTGGGGGCAAAACTCGGTGTTCTCTTTTTTTTTTAAATTCTGATCTAGACCATTGATTTCATCTTACCATAGTAGAAAAAAAAATTGGTCCCCCGATAAAAGGCTTAACTAAATTGTCCACCTTAGAATTCCGATCTGGATCCTCTCAAGCAGGCATTTGTCTACTGCCCTCTGCAGCATTGATTGGAAGATAAAAAAAACAACACCCAAATCAACCAACTTGCAACTCGCCTCCTCCTTTGAACAACCATCTTCTCTCTCCTCTGCCTCTCTGCCTCAACTTGATTAAGCGACTGCCGACTCCTCTCTGTCATTCGCCTTCTGCGGCCGTTTCTCCGGTGGTTGCACTGCCTTGCCGCTGTCAGCCTTGTTCACCACGGAGGCTTCGGAATTGCTGCCTCTGGCAACGGCAACTGTACCAGCGCCGGATTTCACATTCGAAGCCGGTAGGATCACACCGGCAATGACTTCATGGTGCTCGAGAAGTTCAGTTTCTTCGGGAAGAATCCCTTGTTCTATTGGCGGTGAGTGTTGGGAACGTGTCCGTCGGAGTACTGGAAGAGCCAAGTGTTTCAAACTGAAGTGTGCAGCAGGTCTTGCCATTGCCAGTTGTTGCATTTGTTGTAACGACGTTGACGGAATCCACGATCTCAATTCCCCCGGAGGAGGGATCGTTGAGCCAAAGGGAGAAAGGGTCATTAATGTGCTTTTTAATATCCCAACCGTTAGATTAATCTAACGGTTGGACTTATTGCTGTAGAGGGCTGTAAACAAATGCCTAGTGGAGACGATCCGGGTGCTTACAATTCACGTTTATAAGCCGTCTTTTTGTATTGAGATTTTTCAAGGCATGGTTGCATTTTTGGTGGTGCGATTTGGGTTTTTTCTTGTTATTCTTTATTATTAAAAAAAAATAACTTTAGTTTGTTTTCTAGTCTGTTTCAAAAAATTTCATAATTAAAACTTAAATTTAATTTAAGTTTTTTAAATACAATTTAGCTGGAAATAATACAGCGGGGGCTGGTTAAGATAAGCAACCTTTGTGGGGTCCATTAAAATACAGATGTCACCTTAAATCATACATATACCAGAAAACTCGTCCAGGATGCTTGTAGGCCTGGAAAGTTCTACACCCTTCTGGTGTCGTTGGTGCACTGCGCACCTTCCAGATAAATCCTTCTCATTCTTATTCTCATTCTCCACTCTAGTAATATTAATATTTACTCACTGAATCTTTAAAATCTGATTCTACCTTTTGAACTATCACCTACAATATTCAGCAACAAAACAGAACAGAAGCTTGAACAGAACAAACACCCTTGTTGTAGATAGGGAAAAAGACCCATCCAAGAGCAAAGTAATTAAGTCTCGAAACATGGGCGTAGACTACTATAAGATTTTGCAGGTTGACAAGAATGCCACAGAGGAGGAATTGAAGAAAGCATATAGAAAGCTTGCCATGAAATGGCACCCTGACAAGAACCCCAACAATAAGAAAGAGGCTGAGACCAAATTCAAACAGATATCCGAAGCCTACGAGGTAACCTTTATCTTACCTATTTCTTCCTCCAACCAACCCAAAAAGCTCCCCTGTTTTAATTGATGTTTCTACCTTCAATTTATATGTGTTGGTTTTGTAATGTTATATCATCTATGTTAGTTATATGTTACTCTTTCTGTGTGATGTTAGTTATATGTTACTCTTTCTGTGTGTTAATATATGTAGAATCTGAATTGATATGTGTTGGTTGTGGTGCATGCAGGTTCTAAGTGATCCCCAGAAGAGAACGATTTATGATCAGTACGGAGAAGAAGGGCTTAAAGGGCAAGTGCCACCACCAGATGCAGGTGGGGCTTCATTCTTCCAAACTGGAGACGGCCCAACAACGTTCAGGTTCAATCCCAGAAATGCAGACGACATCTTTGCCGAGTTTTTCGGGTTTTCAAGCCCGTTTGGAGGAATGGGTAGTGGTGGTGGTGGTGGTGGAATGAGGGGTGGTGGGGCCAGGTCCTTTGGTGGAATGTTTGGGGATGATATATTTGCTTCATTTGAAGAAGGCAGGCCCATGCGTCAGGGTCCTCGCAAAGCACCTCCAATTGAAAATACACTACCTTGTAGCCTTGAGGAGCTCTACAAGGGCACCACCAAAAAGATGAAGATCTCAAGGGAAATTGCAGATGCAAGCGGGTAAGTACTTTTTGCTTGGCATTTCAATTTCAATCTATTACAATTCAAACTTGAAGCCTTTAACAATTAACTAAATTTCGTGAACAGAATGGTTTCTGTTGTTAGATTCCTTCAAATATAAAGTTCTAGAATTTAATCGGTATGTGGCAATGTTGTAAATAATAATCATAATAATTATATAAATATCTAATCAAATCTCATCATGTAGATATTGACTGGGGTCAATGTTTTTAAAATCTAGGATTTATCACTCAAGCTGGGTGTTTAGTCTTGAATTTGCATAGGTGATTAGGTGATTTTGTAAGGCTGGTTGAACTTTATGAAGCAAGAATTTGCGTTTACATTGATTAAATTCAATTCCTCTTTGTGTTTTTTGCAGGAAAACTTTGCCCGTGGAGGAAATCTTAACCATTGAAATTAAACCCGGGTGGAAAAAGGGGACAAAAATCACTTTCCCCGAGAAAGGAAATGAGCAGCCAAATGTAACTGCAGCGGATCTCGTGTTTGTCATTGATGAGAAGCCCCACAGTGTGTTTACAAGGGATGGTAATGATCTGGTTGTGACACAGAAGGTGTCACTCGCAGAGGCTCTAACAGGCTACACCGTGCGTCTCACAACTCTAGATGGCAGGGTTCTGAACATTCCCATAAACAATGTGATTCATCCAACCTATGAAGAGGTTGTCCCCAGGGAAGGAATGCCTATTCCAAAAGACCCTTCAAAGAAGGGTAATCTTAGGATCAAATTCAACATCAAGTTCCCAGCAAGGTTGACATCAGAGCAGAAAGCTGGAATTAAGAAACTTCTGGCTCCATAATAGACACTGTAAACTGTATAGTGCATTTTGTGTGTAGTATTCCAATTATCCTCATCCATTTTATAGGACTTTGATTTTTGCAGTTTGTGTGTAATATGTTACATGGTGTACTGTCATCCACACCGACAACATTTGGTTGAGGATTATGGAATTAAATTTTGAGTCACGGTTGATATGGAGTGCTTAAAATTGGTGTGGTTGCGTTATTTTGTTCTGTATATTTTTCTATTTGACTAATATTCATCTATCTTCATTTTTATATGACTTCATAATAATGTGAGAATATGAGGTGGTTTCTTAAGATATTAAAAAACTCAAACTTAATATATATAAGAGTGGATACGTTTTTATCCGTTAATATTGTTTTTTTTATTTATAATGGCAGTACTGAGGTTCGAATTAATGATTTCATGCTTTCTATGTGAATCTCTCACCACTTATCCAATTTGAGTGACTTCTCAATATTTAGTTTATTACAATATTGTGGATTTTATAACCATATAATAATTTTTTAATTTAAGTTGTGCATTTTTATCACAAAAAAATATACCTGAAGAGTGTTCCCATTTCACCGACATTGCTTGGATGTTGTTATCCTTCATCGTTCCTGGTGGATCCAAATACTATGAGGCTTTGTGGCTGACTTGGGGATCTGATTTTCATGTATAAACTAGATAATATTTTATAGAAAAAATTAATTTTTTGATCTTTTAATTTAATTGTTGATTTGAATTTAATTTCATAATTTTTTTATTTCAAATTAGTTTTTTAAGTTTTTTTACTTATTTTTTTTTATTATCATAGATATGCATATCGTTGATCTTTGTTCATATATCTTGTTGATTATTTTATTTGTCTATTTTACCATGTATATATACTTGATTACGTTATAAAATGACTATTTAAATTTATTTTTTAAATATAAAAATTTATTTTATTAAAAAAATAAGGAATTAATTTGAATAAATAAATAAAATTAAATGAATAAAGATATAATTTTGTCTATTTTATATTTTTACAAATAGTATAAAATTTTCAAATAATATTTCGATAAATATTACAAAATTAAAACGCTATCAAATCAAAAATTAACAGGAGAAGATGTATTTTCCCCATTAAAATACAGGTTAGCAGTAAGCATCGTAGACGTGGCTTTTGCTAGCGTGAGCGATCGATTCATATCGCGCACGGTGAGCAGGCAACCTTACAGTGTACCCTCACACACCGGATACCTCCACCTGTCCCCTATACATCCATAAGAGCCATGTTGACCCGGCAGTGTCGCAACCACGCGCAACCAATTACACCGGTCGTCGTGCCCGAACGCCACCACTGCAAGTCCCGCCAACCACAATCGTCTCCGTCGGAATCCATTTGTGCTTTTGGGTACAAAGATCGAAGCTTATTGACCAGATCGAAGCTTTCTTGCATTCACGAACTTGTGGCCACCGCAGACCTCGCCGCCAACGGCAAGGACGAGGAATAGCAGGCCGGTGAATGCAACGTCAAAGGCAGGAAGGGGAGAAGCGGCGGCGTGCAGCGTCGGACCAGAGCGGCCGAGACCGCGCAGCGGGGGCGCGAGGAGAAGAGGAAGAAGCCGCACAGTGGCGGCGCGCAGAGAGAGGGAGAGGAAGAGGGGAAGATGAGATTGAATGTGGTGAAGTTCACCGTGGACACTAGAGATTTACAACTCATATCAGGCGTCCATTTTTTCAACGCATAAAGGTGTACAAATCCAACGATTTTAACAGGTCTCGCACGGTGAGCGACTTGATAAAGTCACTCACCCTAGAAGTCGCTGACGGACAATTCCTTCCTTCCCATTCTTTTTCTTCCTTCTGATCAAATCTTTTCAGCTCGTGCTTCGCGTGGAGATATTATATAAAATAAACATAAATACGAAATAAATTATTCTCGTAAGTAAAATAATAATAGTAATAATAATAATGAATCTGACTTGGTATAATATTTGATTAATATCTACAAAAGAAAAAAATTGTTATACGCCAAATTAAGTTTCTGATTAACAATTATGGATTTGTTTTGAATATTTGGTGGATATTTATTTCTTAAAGAAATAGATACCGTTCAAGATTTGATGAAATAATAATCAAATTCTATTATACTATTTCTCTTTATTGAGATATCAGATTATATCAGATTACCGTTGTGTTCAATTCAATCAATATTTACAATCCAGCAACAGGACAAAACTGAAAGCATAAGGGTAATAACAACAACAGACTCACTCCAAAGTCTAAATTTTCAATTGGAGGTGTAGTGGTAGAATAAGAAGGAGGAAGATGGGGTTGGACTACTATGAGATTCTGGAGGTTGACAGGAATGCAAAAGATGAAGAGTTGAAGAGAGCTTACAGAAAGCTTGCCATGAAATGGCACCCTGATAAGAACCCAAACAACAACAAAGAGGAGGCTGAGACTAAATTCAAACTCATCTCTGAAGCATATGAGGTAGGTAACCTTAATTTGCTATTAATAAAATAAAATAAAAAAGTTGTTGTCTTGTCCTGTGAATTCCAGCTTGAGTTGAATTGCTAGAGAATCGTGGTCAATGATGCTACCACGAAGACTTCAATTTTTTGATCCATCAATCTATTCTTCCTCCATTTGTTCTGTTTGGTGCTCTGAGGATGTTAGATCAGATTCCCTTATTTTTCGTTTTGGTCAGCTTTTTGTAATTGTCTGTTTCAGGTGACTGTCTTTCGGTTTATGGTTCAGCCCTGATTTTAATTTTTAGGTTATGCCTTTATTGGTTAATCTTATGCCTAAGCCATTCTCTGACATTACATATTGAGATGCAATTTGGAGGCCCATGGTCTATACTATGATTCTGCGGTGCTTATTTTTCTTAGGACCAGAGCTGAGGAGATGTGGGAAGAAGATTGTGGAGGCTGGAGGCCCAGGGAAAGGTCCAAGAGTTCTAGGAATTTAGAACTTTGGTCCTCACCAAAATTTCTCAAATTTCAGTTTTTTCTCCCATCATCCAATGTGATTATAGCTTTGATTTGTTGTATTTTGCATTTAGTGATAGATTGATTGATCATTTGACTTGTATGTATTTCATCCTACGCAAGGATTGCTAATTAAGCATCATTAGGCTTGCCGGGGGTTATTATTATGGTTAGAGTATGATTGAAGAGTGGTGAGACAAGTTAGTTTTAGTTTAGAATAGTTTGCCGAGTCAGTTAGTTGCTTACTACTTAGTTAATCTCACTTGTTGAGTAATGTTATAATTCACAGGGTTGCTTATTGTTCTCATTTTCCATCATTCGGTAAAATCTCAATTTCTAAGTTCTCAATTGCTTATTGGGTACAAACTTAACGTTTGTACATATACTAAGTTGTGGCATCCTTGTTTCTGCTCCAATTCATCTCTCTCGGTCTGTCTGTCCTTGATGTGGGGATGTGTAAACCATGAAATTTATGTAGAAATTGACATGGTATATTGGTTTGGTTTTCATAAAGGTTCTAAGTGATACCCAGAAGAGAGCAATTTATGATCGGTATGGAGAAGGTAGCCTTAAAGGTGGAATGCCACAACCAGATGCTGGTGTAGCTTCATTCTTCCAAACTGGGGATGGCACAACAACGTTCAGGTTCAATCCCAGGAATGCAAACAGCATTTTTGAAGAAGTTTTTGGCTATTCAAGACCACATGGAGGAATGGGAATGGGGTTTGGTGGAGGCAGCTGTAGAGGCATGAGAGGTGGGTCATGGGTGTCAAGGTCCTTCGGTGGAATGTTCGGCAGAGACATGTTTGGAGAGGGAAGACCCATGAGTCAAGGTCCGCGACGAAAGGCACCTCCCATTGAGAATAGGTTACCTTGCAGCCTTGAGGAACTCTACAAGGGGACTACAAAAAAGATGAAGATTTCAAGGGAAATTGTACATGCAAGCGGGTAAATGCTCTTTGCTTGGCTTTTCAATTTACAACAACCTATACTCTTGAACCTTCTCAGTTCACAACTAAATTTCATGAGCAGAATGAGATTTGTTGTTGGATTTGTTAAAAACTGAAGCTTCAATGCATTTCTGATTTCTTTTTCTAAACCAAAAAAAAATATGTATGTGATTTACTAATCTGTCCTGCATTTGTGTTTGCAGTAAAACATTGCATGTGGAGGAAATACTAACCATTGAAGTCCAACCAGGGTGGAAAAAGGGAACAAAAATCACATTCCCAGAGAAAGGAAATGAGCAGCCAAATATTATTGCTGCAGATCTTGTGTTTATTATTGTTGAGAAACCTCACAGTGTATTTACAAGAGATGGTAATGATCTGGTTGTGACAAAGAAGATATCACTCTCAGAAGGTGAAGCTCAAACGGGCTACACCTTCCAACTTACAACTCTAGATGGCAGGGGTCTGACGATTGCCACAAACAATGTAATAATGGATCCAAACTATGAAGAAGTGATCACTGGGGAAGGTATGCCAATTTCCAAAGATCCTTCAAAGAGGGGTAATCTTAGGGTCAAATTCAACATCACATTCCCAAGCATGGTTGACGCTGAAGCAGAAAGCCAGAATTAAGAAATGTATTGCACCTTAAATAGAGTGGCAACCACTGCCAAATGTTTATCTTGTGTATAGCATAGTCTTCCATCTTGCTCCCTTTCCTACCTTTCTTGTTTCTCCATTTTATAGAGCTTTGATCTATGTAGTTCGTGTGTGATGTATTTAACAGTGTCATCCAGGCATATAATATCCAACAATATCACATGAAAGATTGAGATATAATATTTTGAATTGCGGTTGACAGAGTATTTAAAATTGTTGTGTTGTAGTGTACAACCAACAAATAATCAGGTTTTTTTTTTATTTTATTTCATTCTGAACGTAGTGGCTATGTGATATTGTGATTCTGAAAATGAATTGGCTCAATTAAGATATTAAATGCTGTTAAAAAAAGACCAACAATATAGATTGATATTATACAGATACTGTCTGGAAAAGGAAAAGTATTGACGGTAACAAAAGGGAAATGTTAATTTTTTGGGCAAAAAGAATCGGACAGTACCAAATTAGCAATACCAAACCAAGTTCTAGTAGCTTTAACAAGTAGATGGGTAATTCCTCCATTAAGCACTAAGGGCCTGTTTGAATTAACTTATGCAGAGCTTATTTAGACTTATTTACTAATATAAGTATTTATCAACGTGTTTAGCAGAGCTTTATGAAAACAGCTTATGACTAGTTCATAAGCTATTTTGAGCTTATTTTTATAAGCTCCCCAAGATAGCTTATCAAAATAGTTTACATTTTATATGAAATTAGATACATCATATTTTTTCTTCAATTATAAAAATAGCTTATACATAAGCACTTATCATGTAAGTGTTTATGCTATAAGTGTTTAATAAGTTGTTTATCCAAACAAACCCTTATTATAGTTGATATACCTTTTAGGCTTGATCTTTCAGAGCGGACAGCCATTTATCAGTGCCAATTATTCCAAACAACGAAAATTGAAAAGACAAGCAAGATATAATAAAACTTATATTATTTGATGAGTATCTATTACAAGGAGAGGAGAAAAAAAAGAAGAGAAAAAAAAAACAAAACAAAATGAGGTTGGCTAGAAAGCCCTCTGCTTAAAGAAGCTTAAGAATACAAGGATCCATTTAGCATGGATAATATACACTAAATCTACTCAACCATAAACTCTTCCAGCCGTGACATGCATGACCTGGAGCTCAGGTGTATCTGTAAAGCTGCAATATAAAAAATGTAATGCAGCCTTGGGATGAAAATCCCTTCATTGATCAAATTAAAAATGGATGTTCGAATCAGAAGAATCTTCAGAGACAGCCGAGTCTGAGCCTCCTACATCCACTACCCTATTTGCCATGTCATCTGAACCCCCACTCATGGCATCTGCCTCAGAATCCTCCACTTCATTCTCTTCAATGCCATTATCATTATCATTGTCATCTTCAAAAGCATCCACATCATCATCACTCATTCCACCCAAACCCCTACTCCATCTGTTAGGGGAGACACCATTATAACCTATCTCCCAGTTTCCTTGATCATATTCCACTGCTTGACCATTATCATCAGATTCCACCTCTTCAACACTGTTACTAATGTCAGCAATCCCAATGTGAACAGGAGTCATGGGACTTGCCCTTTCTCCATCCCATTCTTCATCCAAGCTTCTCAATGGTTCTTTACCACACTTGGAGCTACGACTGGCTGCTGCAGCATGGCCCAGCAACAAATCTTCAACAGCTCTTTTTTCTACTCTCCGTTTTCTGACCGTTCGGCGACCTCGTCCACCACCTTGTACTTGAGTTCCTCGCCCCTGCTGTTTCAATTTCTGACTTAGATTCATAGGGACCTTGACATTTCGGCGGCCAGTATCTCGTTTGGAATTGCGCATTCTTTTAGACAGTTTTTTACCCCGTCCTTGATCATTGCTGCCTCGTCCACGTTTATTGCCACTTCGCGCAATTTTATTAGCAGCAGATTTATCTCTATTGAATTCATTATGGTCATATTCTGCTGGTTCAACCTCCCTATTAGATTTGAAAGGAGCATATCTTGATGGAAGCTTCTGCAAATAAGCAAGAAATTTATATGATTAATGTTTATTTAGATTATCATGAAATTTTCCAGTCAAAGACCCAGAGGCTCAAAATATAACACAAGGAACATGTATTTAAAGTAAACTTGACATCCAGCTCAGCATCAGTATTTTCAGATAAAAATGGGAAGTTGCAGTCCCGCTTATTAATAGTAAAACTTTTTATGATAACATCAGCAGTCTACTTAAGAGGAAAAATGGAAAAGACTCACAATGTATTCTCCGGCTTCTTTCTCCTCACAAGGCTCAACTCTCTCAAGCTTTACGTAGCTGATGGATGAATCAAACTCAAAAAGCCTGAGAGACAAAGCTGCAGTGGTTTGTGGAACCCATGGAAGTACAGCAACTGATTCAGGATCAGTAGACGAACGTGCAACAACTTCTGACATACTGCTTGATCCCAACAATTCGTCTGTTGTAGAGAAATTTGATGACAAAAAATCTCGCCGTAGTGCTCTTTCAAATACGGTCAATATCTGCAAAATGGGTTGTTTAATTCATGTACGTTTTTTAAAATGATGCAGATTGCAGAGATATGGAAGATAAAACTTTTAAGAAATGAAAGGGCATGAAACCTGTAAAAGTTCCTCAACAGATGATGATTTACTCAACTTCACACCCCAATGCTTCCTAACATCAGCTGTCCAATTTGTTCCAAATGCTTCAGAAAGAACAGATGCCTGTAAATCAAAATGTGAATAACAATATACTCTTCAAAAGAAAAAAATAAGAGGGGGCAAAATGACATTTTAAGATTTAATACAAAATAAGGTTCGATATTAAGAATGCAAATTTACCATCTACTCACCTCCACACAAGACAATAGGACCTTAAGCAATCTTGTCCGCAGGGGAAGAGAATATTCCAAAATGCAAATATCTTTGGATAACTTGCCTCCACATTGAAATGCATGTTTAGAAAAATTGAATCCATTATCTGAGGGAAATGTCCGGTGGCAGGAATTGCAATGGGAGTCTTCAACAAAATAAGGATTGAAACACATATCACAAATGTCCACCTGTGGTTTGCATCTCTTTATCCCATATTTCATTGCACATAAAATTGATGAATTATAGCATTCTTTCCACATCCACTTCTGAAAATCATGATACCTTCTCAAGGCAGCTTTCTTCTCGCTCTCACTTTTCCCAAGCTCAATTTTGAAGGACGATGAAGTTTCTGATGTATCAGAGTTCAAGTCATGAAGGGTGCTGCTAGGACTGTCAGATCCAGCATGACGCTGAGGGATTGGATATGATTCATTAGCTTCAATTTTAACAGAAACTTCATTACAGCCTCCAATTTTTGCATTCTTTTGAACATTTTCTTTAAAGGATTTCTCAATCTTTTGTAACATTAAGCGCAAATGAGATTCTCTAATCCCACGTGAATCCAGTGATGTCAAAAGAACATCAAATGCCTGCATAGGAATGGCAGAATAAGTAATACTATACTAATTAAGACAAAGCAAAATTTCCCACAAACATTGACACCTACAGATAATCACAGATTCAACAACACTTCCATGACAGGCCACCCAATCAATTAAGAATAAAGAAAAATGAAACTTTCAAAAGAGGCATATAAAAGATATATCATGAATAAAAATATATGTGTGCGCATTTGAATTTCAGAGGCTATCCTCGTTAATGCCATTTACTGATGGTCAGACATTGGTGGAAAAAAAAAATGAGGGACAGAGGAAGAGAGAATCATAAATTTATAGAAGGAAATGGCATAGGATGTTTAAGGAGATTTCCTGTGTCCTAACAATAAAGATATTCAATGTAGCAGGACTGACATTAAAAATTCCTTCCTATTACCAAGGTAAGTAGACTAATTATGCTTACAGTCGCTGATCCCAACCATTTGCATCAAGTAAACATGCAGGTCACTAAAACATGCACTAAAATATGAGAAACATGTAAAAAAACCAATGTAAAATTGAGTTAATCAGCAAACAGGGATTAGCTTATGGGATACTGAAAGTTACCTCTTCAGAATCAATAAGCCTCCAACTGCCATCATGATGTTCAACAAAGATCCTGCCAGAACCAGGATCATTGCTAGAAGCAGATGCAACAAATTGCCAATATCGATTGCGCCTGCGGTCTTGGCCAAGGGGTAAAGATCTGTAGACATACATCTCCTCTGCTATGTGGGCAATATAAGCTTTCAACTGTGATCGTGCCCTTTTTGAGTATTGTGCAGGTATCTGAGTCTGAAAGTTGTCAGGACCTGTGCCTGTGCAGAAATCTTGAACTATCGGGGGCTTGTCAATAGGCAGGCTCTGTGCAACAGGAGCTACTTTTTGGTTTTCTGCAGTGCTGGGTGATGCTTCATTATTAACATTGTTAATATTGATGTCAAGCAATGGGCTTTGGTTGCCCTCCACAGCAGGATAAGTGTATTGTGTTTCGACTTTATTTCCAATTAGTGTTGGGAAATCTGACTTACTAATAATATCATCTTTTAGACGAACTTTATCTATCTGTGCTTCTGCCCACATTTGCTTCTTCAGAACATTTGCTGCTTCCATTCGATCCTGAAAAGCATTTCACATCAACTCAAAAACTAAATACAAAAATAAACTTCAAGATATGTACTTTTTCATGGAATAGAATTCACCTCAAGAATAATACGGATTGAATTTCCTTCATTTGCCACACCAACCAATGCAACAAGAGCATTTAGACGCTCTTCTACACTGAGATCAGAATATTCTCCTTCAGTAAGCCCTTGAACCCAGGATTCTCCAGACTTGCTTTCATCAATTTCCATATTATCTTCAAGGAGATTTCTAGTATTTAAATCTTCACAAGCAACGGGTTGACCAGTGACAGAACTGGGACAATCAGCATCCTTGGAACCATTCTCAGGAAAACAAGGCAGATCTGTATCAAACTCATTTTGAATAAGGTCTACATCATGAACTAAATTTTCCTTTACATTTGCTGAGCAAATGTTTGTGTCATCATACTGTTCTGAATTTAGGGTTGCACTTGAAGGATTTACTAATTCATCATCTTCAGGATCCTCATCAACTTCATCACTTTCTGATTCATCTTCCCTTTCAACATCATCAGCATCTTCGCCAGCTAGAAACCCATTTTCAAATATCTGAATTTTCTTTCTTGCTTCTGAAAGAATGGACTCAGCATCAGCAGGATCCTTTCTAAATGCAGCTCGTACACGATATGTTGATGGAGCTATTCTTTCAAAAAGTTTAGTATCTCTTGTCAAAGCAACAGAAATCGATGCTTCAGGTGTCTTGCTGGTCGTCAGGTCCCGAAGACCAGATTTCTGACAGGAAAAGAGACATAAGAACAAAGGTTTACAATTTTTAAAAGAGAATTTAATATGAGGATAAACAATTCACCTGAATTTTTTCTGCAAGCTCCAGTACTGTCAAACCCTTGCCACCCTCCAAAGAGAGAACATGAAATGCTGCAAATTTAACTGTACCAGGAGTTAACCGGTGCCTCGATCTTCGAGGAGCTAATAGACCTTTCTCATGCATTTTTGCCACTGCACTTTCAGCTGCTGAACCATTTCGAAGTGTAGAAATGACATCTTCACAACTTCTTCCCTGTAGTTACAGATACATTTTGCTCCACTTAATCAATGCGGCAAAAGTAAGACAAGAAAATTCCATCAATGATTTAACATGCATGCAAAATCATAAATGCTCAAAAAAAAAAATTCAATGGTAGCAAAAAGCTCACACAGAACCAGTAAACTGAAATTTTATAAACATATTCAGCCTATAGGCACTAGAGTATGGCAGTATTAAGGTAAGATAAGAATATCAAGCTGAAAATTAAAAGGCAAAATAAAGAAAATGAACCTCCTCTTTATCATTTGCATATGACCACGTAATGCTTCTTTTTATCAGCTGCGGTCCAAATCCTGCAGACAGCGCTAACTGTCGCAAAATTTCCGGCCATGTCAATTGATTTAAGTTCTTCTGCCAATTTCGTATGTCAAAGCCCCATGCATATGCCTAACACAAAAGACAACATTACTGATGTGGACTGAATCAGACAAAACTACTATTTGCCTCAAAAGAGCAGATATAATTTAACTTACTCCTTCTACAATTTCTGGATGGCCACCTGCAGGATTAGCAGCTCCATTCTGGTTCACTCCTAATCCTGTAGAAGGTGTCCTTGCAACATCTTCGATATCTTTTATTATCACTTTAAGAATAGCAATGTGTATCTCACTCAACAATCTTGAATCCTGTGATCAAATAGTTTCATTTAGACATCCATAATGAGCAAAAAAAAAAGTGCATAAAAAAAATAGTTCATTTGAAGTACAAAATCACTAGCAAAGGCCATATTTACTCACATAATCATGAAATGCTTGTACAAATTCATCAAGAGTAAAAGGCCATAACTCAAGAACATCAGCAAAAGTAATCAAGAATCTCCAAACCTGCAATAGAACATCACAGCTTTCAAACTGTAAATTCAGAAACCTCAATTCAAGCTAAAAAAAACAAATTAACAGTAAAAATGTTAATAAAACATATACTTCAAAAAGAAGTATTCCATACATTACAATTACATCAATAATCTAAGTCTAACAAACATGCAGGGTCAACTTAAGTAACCTTCACTATCTTATAGAGGTAGACGCAAGAACATGATTAACCTACCATTTTAAATCATGAACTGAAATTAGGCCACAATCAGAAGCTGTAAAAGGAGTACCAGTGCAAAAGATAATTGCAATCAATGTGTGATATGTTGTGTTATATATGCTATACATATAAGGAAGCAAGAGGGGCAATTTGAACATACCATGAGAAGGTTGCCAACATTTTGTTCTGAGTTCATCCAGGGTTGGATAGCAAATGGCTTTCTTAGCTTTACACTCTTGGGCGGGAAATCACACAAGGAATCTACAGTACAAGTATTGGCAGTACAAAAACCTTTTTCTTAGTATCTCCAGATAAATACGGAAGGTTCAAAGAACCCAATTATGTAAGATTACTCAGAGTAAAATAATGACAAGTTGCTCACCCCTAAATGAGTCAAGGTTTTGCAAAGTATCCTGATCGATATGGATAATAGAGGAAAGCCCCTTGCTTGCTGCAGCCAATTCCATCAATTCCAGTTGTTCGTCCTCAATGAGCTCCATAGATTCTTTAGCTATTCTTCGAGCATTTGCCTTTTCAAGGGCAGCTTTCCTTCTCTCTGCCTCTTTCTCTTTGCGAAGCTCTTCTTTTTGCCTCCTTTTCTCAGCCTTTTTAAGATATAACACAAGAAGAAGGATAGTAGGATACATTAAATATCCTCATATGTCTGAAATATTAGCTTAAAAAAGGCTATAACCATGGGGCTTAAAACTTACTCTTAGATGTTCTTTCATCAAAAACTTTTCCCTTCGTTCGATCTCCCGTCTTTGCTCACGCTTTGATCTTTCCTCTTCACGCTGCCTCTCACGCATCAGCCTCTCTTCTTCCTTCCTTCTCTCACGATCTTGTCTTTCCATTTCTTTCCTTAGCCGCTCTTCACTCTACGAAGGAGAAGGGAAATAGAGGGGTTAGCTAAAAAAGAATGGGACATCTTCTAGCTCTATACAATGTATGGTGGCAGGCTAAAGTCATTTAAAAAAACCTTTTTTCTGAGGTTATCTTGTTTCTCAAGCTCTTTCCTCATCCTCATTTCATAGGCTTCAGCTTCCTTTGCAGCTCTGGCATCATCACTCTACAGGAATAAAGTTAAAAACACAAATCATCCCCAGCATAGAATATTATACTAACTTTACATTGTTGAGGGAAAATGACATAAAAAATGACACTTAGCTTACAAGTCCAATTAATACCTTTCGTTTCCTCTCCATCCGCAATACTCCATCATCATGGGACACTTGTCCACCGGGTAAGGTATAAGGATTTTCTTGTCCAACAATTGGGTGATCAGTGAAGTGGGTGTTCATTCCAGTATTGGCTATGTTTGTGTGAGGCTCCCTTTTGGGGACAACATCATTATCTCGAGGAGGAGATGGGTAGGGAATCCCTTGCTTGTCCTGTTGAGACAAAAGGCGAACACGAGAAGAATGACTTTGGGTAGCATGAATTCTGGGCAGATGTTCATTTCCAACGGGAAAAGGAGGAGTTCTGGTAGGACCCTCCATTGGATCATACAAATGAGGTTGGCTTAATTGTCCAAAAGCATCAGATCTAATGCTGGACTGGATCGGAAGAAATGAATATTCAGGGAATGTCCTTGCCACTGCCTGGAATAGAGCCCGTTTAAAATCAAGATATCAAATGAAACAACCGAAGAGTTAAAATACTCATCCCCAGCAGTATGTAAACACAATTTAAACATGTGTAAAAGCAATTTTTCAAGTTACTTAAACTATTAAAGAAAACATAAACAAAGCTATATTTATATTAAATGAACATTTAGACATTATCTGCATGACAAGATTAGACAGAGGCACCTATGACTCAAATAAACAACACACAGTATGCCAAGTGAACAACTAAGTCTACACATCCACATTAGTTTTCCTTCTATGCAAATAGCATCTAAATAAAAATAGATGTTAATGTAACAAAATGCCCCATATCACAATTCAAGCTTGTACCACTAGTAAGTTGCAAAAGGTAAAACCTAATCATTAAACAGGATAAGCATAGTTATTAATACCGGATAGCAGCCAACACTAGAAATGCTATAGTGGGATGGCCGCTATTTTGAAATTTTTTATACAGATTAAATAATTTATACCATATATGTATAGATGCTTAAAGAATTTTAAAAAAATTACTCAAAATTCATGACATATTCATAATTAACAATAAAAAGTGAGGTTGCGGGATAACTAGTAACCACAGAGGAGGAGGATAAAAAAAGGAGTCACTGAGCTTGGGACTTTGGAAGACAGATGGGGAAAAATAACAGAACAGGATAATGAGATTAAAAAATAAAACCTACTGGACAGCGAGAACCAACATGAAATAGGGAACCCGAAGAGCACAGTCTATGGGAAGTCACCGGAAAGCTCAAAGGTAAGATGGGTTACAAACTAAGATAAGAGAGCTCTCAGTCGACTAAAGATTTTCAGCTTTAAAACATTTGTTTTTTGATGCAAAAACTACCCCCCAAATCTACCTATGTAACCGTAAAAATTTTGGGGTACTTTGGGGTTTTCAGATGCTTCCAAAAATGCATCCGTCGAGCGCGCAAACGGCCGCAATTAATGCCACAAATCACAATAGCCCCACAACAGTGAAATGCAACACAACAGAGGCCTCCATCATAGCCACCTGCCACAATGTGGCGCGATGCCACGATAGTGGCACTATCACGTGCTATTGACAACATGGAGTATAAGAAATAAAGGAATACCCATTATATACTGACACAAACGAAAAGCATTTAAAAAATATAACCAATCTTGGTAATATATCTCCCACAATTGTGAATGGGAAAAAAAAAAAGTTTCATTAACATGCAGCTCAAAACAAGGTTAATTTCAAAGACTCCGCACTAAGCACATAGAACTACTGAAAACCAACCTTATTCGTCCTAACATCGTGTCTTTCATATATTTTACTGTCATAGGCAAGACTAGGCCGCTTCTGCTGTTCTGTAACGGCTGCACCAAAAGAAAAATACCAGAAATGAGTAGCCAAACAAGGCACATGCACCCATCACAAACAATTATTCATGAGCAACTTATACCATGACAGTATTGTTTCTCACAATATTTTCATATTGAAAAGAATCGGCCAAAGGGATTGCAAGCAAAGCTAGAAAAAATGAACATTTCATCCCAACATTGCTAATAAAACACAACATCAAGGAAACTAGTTTGCTAATTACCACGGGTACATGTCAGAAAAGGAAACACTATAATCAACAACATTATCATGATTATCATGATACCAAAGTAGAGAGGTGTACAATGTAAATATAGTAAACGAAACGTGCATGGCAATCCGAGACACGTTGATTTGTACATACTAAAAGACTAAGTACACAACTAAAGCACAAGAAATTAAACTTACAGACAAAACACATAAGGAAATACATCATCATAAGCTGAAATATAGTCACTCATTGTGCAAGTGAAATATAGCAACACAAGGTGAATGAATATAAATACCTAAGGGTGCCCCAAATGCATCCGGTGGCAATGGATCAAACTCTATTCCTAAAATGGGTCCATCTTCCCTCAAAGGCTCCCCTAACTGTGCCTCCACACAAGCAATTGCTCTAAGCTCCATTATAGCCTGTGGAGACTCATAGTACCCTGGCACGGCCCGGGGCACCGCATTCTGCAACTCCGACCGGGCAAACGGGCTGGAGCCAGAACCCGACCCGGATCCATACTCATTGCCGAGCTCAGGGCCCAACCTCGGCTCATCAGTGGGAGAATCCGGTAAAGGTGGCGCCTTCCGCGGCTTCTTAGCCGGCAACTCCTTCTTGTCCTTCAACCGCCGGTGACAGAACCACATCTGCAACTGCCGATCCGACAACCCCAACTTCTCCGACAGCTCCACCCTCATAGCCTCCGATGGGTACGTCTCCACTGCTCAAAAACACAAAAATTTCAAAAAACATAAAATAAAAAAAAATAAAAAATAGAGATAAAAAAAAGCTAACTCAAAATTGAAGAACAAAGGGGGGCAATAAGTGTTCACGAACAAGCATAAGCTTTCTCAAGCGTTTCAAGCTGAAAAGGGGTCTTCATCTGGCGCTTTGGTTTGCTCTGACCATCACTGGAATTCACAATTTTGCTGTTGTTGCTTCCATTGTTGTTGTTATTGTTGTTGTCATTGCTGTTATCACCCAAATCTTCTCTCTTCACGGTATTGTTCTCTGCCTCCGAAGCAGCCTCGCCCTCCATCGATCGAGATCTTCAAACCCTAGGAATCCACCAACTCACAAAAGAAGAACGAGGAGACGCAGAAAAACAGAAACAAAGCAAGCACGAAAAAATTAGGGCAACCGAAAGGTAACAATTTCTATTTTAACTTTATTGTTTTTTTAGTATTTGTGTTTATCTCCTCTTTCTATCTCTTCAGAACCAAAAATTCCGTCATAGTCAAGAAATGGAAAGGCATAGGATTATTATCCTCTGGGTGATGAAAAAAATAAAATAAGATAACAATTATCAATGGGGGAAATTTAAATTCAAAAGAATAGAAAAGCAGCGTGTAATATGGGATTGAAAAGAAAGAACAACGAAGAACAAAAACCAATGCAAAAATAATAATAAGAGTAGTAGTAATAATCGATAAACAAAAATAATAATCCAACAACAACAGTTGCTCTTGACTACTATAACTCCACCACCACCTTTCATAATAATTTCCCTTTTCAAATTCAAAAATTAAAAATAATTGTTGCAGTAATAATGTTTATCTGTTTTTGTTCTTATTTTTTTCGTTTTTATGAACGAACGGTGTGATGATCGTTTGATGCTCGTGTCAAACGGGAGGGCCAGCTAAAAAACAAAACCAAAACCAAATCCAAAGAAAGAAGATTAATGCCCTTTTTTCTCTTTGTTTATGTTTCTAAACTTTTATTTTTATTTTATTAACTAAAATGATGAAATGTTCCTCTGACGTGCTGACTCTGTGTGTGTCTTGTGCATCTATTTTCCTCTCCACGTTGTTTTAATTTGGATGAACTTTTTATTGCGAGGTTTGATTTTTCTTTTGTTTATCTTTTTTCGTCTTTTCAATGTGTAATTTTGGTCAATTGGTTGAGTGCGTAATGGAATTGGAGAGAGAGAGAAGAATTACTGAACGTGTTTTTGTTCAAGGTGTGCATTGGATTGGTTCTTTAAAAAGTTGGTGTGTGCTTTGAACTTTGGAGGCTCGGCTTGATGATTTGGGATCTTCAGCGTGCGATGATCGAATCGATGTTTCACGTTCGTGTTGTTGTGGGCCCCGTTATGGGTTATTAACACACATCATCAAATATGGGCTTCTCATTGGACTTCATTTCCTTAAGACGTGGTTCTCTCGGTGCTTTTTGGGCCTTTCTCTCGTCATCATGGGACCATGATTCGTTGACCAAAAAAAAAAATGGGCCATGATTCTTCTTCTGCGGTCACTAAACGTTTCTCTCCTCCATCCAGAAAAAATAAAAGTTTGCTTTCTGTAATTCTTATTTTTGAAAAGTAATAAAAAAAAAAGAGGAGCCATCCAGCGGAGCCTACTGATGCATTTAGTTTAGGGTTTGATCAAAATATTAGTTTTGCTGACATTATTCTAAGAATAACATTTAACCACGGCAAAAAGTTTGGCTATTTTTTTTTCCTTGAAGAGTTGTTTACAACAATTGCTGAATAGTTTTCCTGTTTGAAACGTAATAAAATAAAATTTGGGACAATTCAATTCAACGTTTGATTTTTCATCTTGGGATTGTTTAATGGTTTTTTTTAATGAGTTTATGATACTGCCAAGCATGCTGGTTGGTGTGAGGACTCTTTCTAAGTTGAGTTCTTAAAACTTGTTGAATTAATGTGTTGATTATTGTGTTACTTAAATACCCTTAACAATGTTTTAATCAAGATATTAAATTATGTCTTTGTTTTGAGATTTTTATATCTTAATTTTTTTTTATTTTTTTGACAGCAATTTTTTTCTTCCTATTTTAACATTTAGCCATAAATACCCGTACATACATGTGGATACTCATGCAGACATGAGAAGTGAGGTGGATATTGTGCAGATTTTTCATCTAGCCAGATAGTGATGGGGGTCCGTTCTACTCCCCGTGTCCAACCCCATTGTCATCCCTAATGGGTCATTTATTAGGCCCATAACATAAGAAATGAAGCCCATACATGGTGGCAGTCCATGTTTTGCCGTAACAGTGGAAACGAAACGAAACGAAACGACGATTACTCCATCTGCTTCGCCACCATGTTATAGAAATAATGAAATATAGAATACGATATGATGACGATGTTCCACTCCCAAAAAAACTAGGTAACATGGTTCCTTATTGATTTTTCCAAGGTCTTTGCCATATCCTTTTATTTATTATTTTAATTTTAATTTTGAATGGTTTCAATCCAATCTCAGTTAACACAGCTCTCGGAGGTTGAGGCTTCATTGTTCGTCAGCTTCACTTTGCCGGAGACCTGTTTGATGAAATGCTTCTTCACTCATGTGTAAAACTAAAACGAACTCTAACATTGGAGCCACAGTGATTAACATTGGTTGTTCCACCAGATTCAGTGTAGTTTGCTCCACTGGGCATGCTGTTTTTGTGTGCTGCTATTGCATTTGCATGGAGATGCTTGTTGTGAGGAACTAGTATTATTGCAAGTTTCCAAAATCTACCACTTTTTAGTATTATCAATTGGGGTCATGGGCACTAAAACTTTGTTCAAGTGGCCAAAGCAAATTACAAATTCCCTAGTTGAGAAGCTAATACAAGCTGAAAAGGACATACACAAAGCTGTTCGTATGTTTGATTCCGCAACAGCTGAGTATAGTAATGGGTTTCGTCATGATCACAAAACTTTTGGCCTCATGATCTCTAGGCTGGTCGCTGTGAACCAGTTTAGGTCAGCAGAAGGAATGCTGGAGAGAATGAAGCAAGAAAATTGCGGGGTTACAGAGGACATATTTTTGACTATATGCCGGGGTTATGGACGCGTGCATAGGCCACTTGATGCCATCAGGGTTTTCCACAAAATGGAAGACTTTCAGCTTAGGCCTACCCAAAAGACTTACCTTACAATATTTGATATTCTCGTGGAGGAAAACCATGTAAAAAGGGCTATTGGTTTTTACAGGGAGATGAGAGAAATGGGCATTCCACCTAGTGTTGTTTCCCTCAATATTTTGATCAAGGCCCTCTGCAAAAACGAGGAAACTATTGATGCTGCTTTCCAGATATTTCGTGAAATGCCCAACCGTGAATGCCAGCCTGATTCATATACATATGGTACATTGATTAATGGGCTGTGCAGGCTTGGAAAAATCAGTCAGGCAAAGGAACTATTTGAAGAGATGGAGGAGAAAGGTTTATCACCTTCTGTTGTTACCTATACTAGTTTGATACATGGCATGTGTCAGTCTAATAATCTGGATGGAGCTATAAAATTGCTTGAAGAGATGACAAGAAATGGCATTGAGCCAAATGTTTTTACTTATAGTTCTTTAATGGATGGTTTATGTAAAGGTGGCCATTCATCACAAGCAATGGAGCTGTTAGAAATGATGGTTAGAAGACATCATTTGCCTAACATGGTCACTTATGGTACTTTAATCAATGGACTGTGTAAAGAAGGAAAGCTTAGTGAAGCTGTGGAGATTCTTGACAGGATAAGGCTTCAAGGCTTGAAACCAAATGCCGGGTTGTATGGGAAAATCATCAGTGGCCTCTGTGCTGCATGCAACTATCAAGAAGCTGCAAACTTCATTGATGAGATGGTACTTGGCGGTATCTCACCAAATCGAGCAACGTGGAGCCTTCATGTTAGAATGCATAACAAGGTGGTCCAAGGTCTTTGTAATAATATTGATCCACATCGTGCATTTCAATTGTATCTTAGCATGCGTACTAGGGGTATCTCTGTTGAAATTGGCACTTTTGACTGTTTAGTCAAAAGCTTTTGTAAGAGAGGAGACCTGCACAAAGCTGCTCGGATTCTTGAAGAGATGATATTAGATGGCTGCACTCCAGATGAGGGAATATGGAATGTATTAATGTGTGGACTTTGGGATCGGAAAAAAGTGAGAGAAGCCACTGAGCTCTTGCTGGCCGAGCTGAAGCAGAAATTTGTTGAAGCTGAAAGTTGAAATTTGTGAGTTCATTTCTTACTTAAACCTTTGGTATCACATAGTCCCCCCTGGTTTTTCTTTCGTAGAAGGTTGTTACTTAGTCGCCAATAAAAACGTGTTATGCACCAAGCCCTTTAGTGGCATGTTTGTCATTTATGCTAAGTAATTCTGCAATCTTTCCTAAAATACTTGGCTGTTTTCAAATTCATTGATTTGACCATCACGTGATTCCATGACATTAAAGAACACAAAAAGAAGAGATTCTTGGATATCATAGAAAAATAAAATTTCTAGTCAATTATGGTACCTTAAAAACCCCTTGGAATCAGGAAATGTATTCCATTGATTTCTAGATTTTCAAATATGAGAGTTTGGAATAAGTACAGGAATTCAATTCTATCGGTCTTTTTTGTTTCCAGAATTTCATACAATTGTAGGTTCCTGTCTAAATTGATAGGTCATGAATGCGGGAGAAAAAATATTCTTCAAAAGATAATCCTATCTTTAGCTTTTTACAAAATTGACAACCAATCTATTGCAGACCCAAACTGACATTCCGTTTTTTTTTCTTCCTTTTCTCAGTGACCGAACATGTGCAGCTTTTTTCAAGTCTTGATCTCACTTTTTCATCTAAAAGGGTTGCTGTGCTTTGATATCATTGCTTCCATGACCAAGGATCAAAGCTTCAAACTGAGGCAGTAGATGTGTTGTGTGCAAGATTTACGTTGGGGACTGACTTTATATTCCTTAACACCTCACCCTCTCTTTTTGTGGACACTGCACGGTTCCTTCATATGGTGTCCCGTCACCCATGACTCTCCCCCTATCTGGTGATTAACTCCATTCCTCAATTTAATACTCATTATTCGAACTCAACATACTAGAGATGTACTGAGAACCAGAATTCATTTTTCACATACAACTTTAGCACAAAACATACCGTGCATATGAGACCACATCGAACAGTACATCGAAAACAAACGGGAGGACAGAAACAAGACAGTGAACATAAACAACCGGGGGAGACCATAATACTAAATCAACAACGACTACGATTCCTGAATTTTCCTACTTCATGGTAGAGCCTGAAGGATTATAAACAACGAAACTGTTTTTCATGCCAATACATAAGTATGCCACCCATGTATTAGATAAATTTGCAATTGAATACTTTGCAATATTAATAATGCATGCATTTCAATTAAAGGGCAATCTGGTGTTCAGGGAAGTATGAAATCCTTTTATGGGTTTTTATGTAAGTCACCTTACCTTACATTTGTAAAGTATTTGCAACAGGTTCATTTTATGAAATAATGCATTTCGATTGTGTGTATAATTTGTTCCCAACACGATAATTCACTAGTCAGATAAATTATTGAAATCGGTTACAGACATGAACATGAAAAAAGATATCAATCATTAATTTGCTGAAAGGGGGAAGCCAATTCCGTGTCTGTCTGTAGGAAATGCAACAAACAGCATGCTGCAAAAAACGCCAATGCCCACAGGCAACACCGTGAGGATTTCCTGTGTCTCATTTGATGGTTCTGGGAAAAAGCAGTTCACCACATTCTGATCAAATAATGCAATTGCTGCAAACACCAAAATCGACATCACTGCATGCATGAAATCTATAAACCGCAGGCGATATTTTGCAGCAACTTGGGGTGGAAGGGTGGTTGATCCATCAATGATCCACAAGCCCCTGATGGTGGCAAACCCATAACTGATGTTCCCCTTGCTGTCTCTGAAGCTATCAGTGAAGGATAGCAGGAAGCATGAGGCACCACAGAGAGACACAAGTGCAGAAGTCATGAACTTGCTGACCGAGTCACAGTTGCCAACATTTGTGAAGATTGGAGACAGAAGTTGGAAAGCGAGAACGGTGCCGGTGGGTAGGAGGTTGGCCAAATGGGCTGTGCTCTGAAATGTCTGGCTGATGGCTTTCTGAATCAGGTTTCTCTCTGCTTCTGGAACCTCCATGTTTCGCAGCAGCGGGAGCTTTTGTTCATCATCATTATTCTTAGAATCATCCATTTCTAATTTGATGTCCATGGATAATACAACCACCTTTTTCAGCTAGCTGCCTTTGCTGTTCTGTTTTTCTGTTTGTTGTTTTGATCACCTTTGTATTTGCAGCATGGGTTTGATGAAAAGGGCATATCTATATAGGTCAGCAAAATTAGAGTGGCACCAAAGGGATGGAAGGGAAGGGAAGGGAGGTTTGTCATTACTTGCAAGAAACACAAACTAAAAACTTGATAAAGCAGGTTTCAATAGGTTCCTGAAAAAGTAGTTTAGAAGAAACGTTGTGGGAAGTGTGGTATTTCCTGTTTTTCTTTCCTTTTTAAAACATAAAAGATGAACATGAATATGCTTGCGGGGGAGAGTGAGATAAGAGAGATGATTCATGGGATCCTTTTTTTCTGGGTGAGTGTATACAGTGCCCAGAGTTACACGCCAGTTACCATTTGTTAGCATCATTTACACGGTTAGACAGTTAGAATCTAAATAATTGCTATTTTAACTATGTAACCGACAGGCTAGCGGTTAGCGTTGCCTTCTGTTAAACTATTAACGGCTCAATAATAGTTGAGCTTGTGCAAGAGGGAACGTTTTTGCTGAGACGAAATGACTAGGAACTAGGGATGGCAATTGGACCCAGACCCGATGGGCACCCGCAAAATTTACCCACAATGGGGAGGGTAATTACCCGCTTAATGGGTACGGGCATGGGTACGGGTAATTACCCGCAAATTTTAATGGGGATGGGTGCGGGTACGGGTACCTTAGTACCCACCCCGCCCCAGACCCGCACTATATATATATTATTTATAATTATTTATATATATGAATCAAATTAATAAATATGTATCAATTAATAAATATATACTTATCCTCCTTCAAAAAAATAAATATATACGTATCCTCTGTTGTTTTGATTATTCTTTTTTGCGTTTTTCTGTTTGCTCTTTGTTGTTAGCATCCAAAGAAATAAATATGTATTAATTTAATACATTTCCACCAAAACTAAACCTAGAATGTTCCCACTTTCCAAATCTCAAACTAATTAATGTAATACATTATTTTTAAACAGATTTTGGATAGTATTAGCTCAGCCTCAGTACCTGCAAGTTAATGAATTTATTATTTTAGAAGTTTATTGTAAAATTTATTTAATGTTCCTGTTTGATTTTATGTATTGTATTTCATAACCTTATTATGCATTGTAATATGTACTTAATTTTTACCATATATAATATTATGTGTTACCTTTGAGAAATTAATTTTTTCATTTTTCATCGTGAAAGTGCGGGTAACGGGTACGGGTACGGGTACCGAGGTACCCAGAGGGTAAGGGTACGGGGAGCAAAGTTGTTACCCACGCGGGTATGGGGACGGGTACGGGTATTTTTTTAAACTGCGGGTATGGGGACGGGTACTATAGTACCCTACCCATACCCTACCCATTGTCATTCCTACTAGGAACAGGACTTTTGTCCAGCATAGGTTCGACTGGTAAGGATAAGGTTTTTTTTTTTTTTCCCGTTAGCTTTTGTATCCTTTTTGTTTTGCAATTTCCGTTATCTCTGAACACATTGGTAAATTTGCTTCACCGATAAGTTATATCAACTACAACAGTTGAAGCTTACCGTTTACTTTTAATTTCTACTTATCACCATAGCTTGTATTGTATCATACTAATCTGAATCTTCTAGTCCCATTCCTTGTTTACCCAATACCTTCTCTCTGACTTACTTAACGGACAATTCCACGTTTTCTAATATTGGTTAGTAAAATTTTATGAGTGGCAATTGGACTCATACCTAATGAGTACCAGCAAACATTACTCATGTTGGGAAGGGTAATTATCCGTTTAATGGGTATGGATATAGATAATTACCTGCAAATTTTGAAGGGAATGGGTGCGAGTACAGGTACCTTAGTAATCACCCCACCCTGGCCCGTACATATTTATACATATATATTTATTTATATTTATATATGTATATATGACATTAAATTTAATAAATTTCTCATTGAAATATACAAGCTCCCCAATCCTAAACACTAACTACTAATAAGAAAATCAAGGGTTAATATTCTAACACATTCATATTTTGTTATACATATATTTGTAATATCAAACATTGATTTGAGATTACTTATTTTACACTCTAAAGTGGATTGCTCACTTTAGATGAGTTGGATCCCTAATCCTAAAATAACCTGCGCACAAGACACTATAGTCAATGTCGTGAGCCTCCTTCACCGACACCATTCTGTCTCGTTCCCACGTCCTTCACCAGCGAACTCCTTCACCCCGTCGACATAATATTACGTATTACATTTGAGAAATTAATTTTTGAACTTTCATAGTTAAAGTGCGGGTAACACGAGTATAGGTACTTAGGTACCCAATGGGTAAAGGTATGAGGATCAAAGTTGCTACTCACGCAGGTATAGATAATTTTTTTAAAAAAATTGGTGGGCTACGGGGGGTCAAGCACCCCCCGCCAAAACAAATTTATTCAAAAACATCTTGGGAATATAGTCCCAGATACATCAACATAGACCGCTAAAGCAATAAACGAGGGCAAGGCATCAAATATACAAAGTGAGCAATCAAGGGTTAAACCAAACTTTGCTAATCCATCTGCAGCTTGGTTCCCCTCTCTCAAGATGTGGGCGATCCTGGGCTAGTGGCCTTGGTTCAGGAGGCTCCTGACAGGGGTGTAAGGGGGAACACTCCTCATTGAAACAGCGGATAATTTTTAAAATTACGAGTATAAAAACGGACAGTATAATACCTTATCTATTGTCATTCCTATTTATGAGCACCGATATATTTGATGAAACTTATGAATACGAAAAAGAAATGATGACAAATTAACCAATCACCGACATCAGTGACCATTCATGGGTGAGGGTAAAAAGCTAAAAATATACGGAAACCAATAAACAATTGCTAAGTGTATTTTTGTCAATTTTTGTTGTAACATTTATCATTGCCGATTTTTTTAAACTGATTTGAATTTTTCATATAAGGATCCACATCCATAATATTTGGTCTAAAAACAGGCCTAAAAAACAACTAATTGGGCTCGTATGTATGCTCATGTTGGTTACAGGCTTTCTCCAACTCTTTCAAAGCGCTGTTTGTTATTTGACAAAAAAAATCGCTGTTTGTTAGGCCCATTAAACATGTTAGGCTTTAATTTAACCGCTGTTCGTGTTGCTGATAGATAGCCATTCCCATTTCTGATGCGTGCGTGCCCAGACACGTCTCAGTAGGCTTACCTTATCATGTATGACTTGTTCACTTGGTTTGGTTTGGTTTTATCCTCAGAATGTAGCATAGAACACGACAGGTTTTGGACAAGTTGCTGTTTCCATAATCCATAATTCCATATGATATCTAAGTTTGATGGGCCATGAGCCGGATATGGCTGACGTACCTCAATATCATGAGCACAGTTGGTCTTGCTTGTGGTGGATTTTACAATACACAAGCAATTAGTTTTGTGCATGTGCACAAACACAGTCCAAACCGGCAGTAGACAGTTTTACCTGTCTTTAGATAATTTCACTATTCCCCTATATGTTAGCTTTAATGTCATTGTATTCCCATAGTTTCCTTATTTTACTTTTGACCCCACATCAGAAATCGACCCACGCTTTCATCTTTTGTTATTTGGGTCCCTCCCCCCTAATCAGATCTGGAAATGTGGAAGACCATAGACTCCTATTGCAGTGGCTGGTCTCACGTGGCTTGTACAGCTTGGTGCAGCAGGGAGGTTGATGTGCGAGGGGCCCCGGTGCACCTTTGCGGTTTGGTCTTGCGTTGCCTGCAAAGGTTCACACACGCGGGGGAGGTGGTTGTATGAGGGACTCCGACGAGACTGATGGGTGGCTTGTTTGTGGTGGATCTTTGGCGAAACAGTGGTTTACGGCATGAGTGTGGGTGTTATATTGGAGGAGGTGTGAGATCGCATCGGTACCATGGACTGAGCGATGGATGTTACTGGAGAAAGATCATTTGTCTCCCCTTTAATTGCAAATAGTTGAATGTATAAAAAAAATGCAAATAATTAAATACTTAATCTCTAATATTAAATTTCAATAATATATCAACCCAACCCACTTTGTCAGTTAAGGCGATGATGCTACCAAGATTGGTGATGGGTTATGATAATATAAAATTCATTGCATTTGGAGCTATGATTGTATGAAATTATTGGCTATATATCATCTGTGCTATTTGTGTAATCAACGTAACAGGGAAGGGGGAAAGGAACTTTTAACTGAAAGAGTGTATAATATTATGGTTCTGCAGTTTTGGGCAACCTGCAACCATGACTATAGGGGCGGTCAACCATGAAAGGAAGAGTCCCCCACCTTTGAGTGAAAACAAAAAAAAAACTCTTTCACACTCCTTATGAATACTGATGTCAGATGAAAAAGAACTGAAACCCTCCTCCATAGTCGTAGCTCAATCCCCTGTTTCATATCTCTTATTTGTTCAAATCACCTTTTTCTAATGTTTTTTTATTTCTCCCTTTTAATTGATTTTATCAAAAGAAAAAAAAATGGTGGCGGCGGTGGGGGCGGCAGTGATGGTGGTGGTGGTATCTCTTATTCAACAATTACTAAATTCAACAGATAAATATCATTTCTTCTATTGGAAACTAAACATCTGTTTTTTAATTAGTGACGTGGCAAATGACGTGGAAATATTTTTAGCCACATAGAAGTGCTAATTACGCTAAAAATGTGACACATCAGCGGTTAATTCACTTAAAAGATTAAAATAAAAAATATAACAGGACCAAAAGTTGCCCAAATCTTTAAGGACTAAAAGCAAAACACCCATATATTATAGGGACAAAAATATATTTAAGCCTAACCTTAATCTCTTATTCAACAATTACTAAATTCAACAGATAAATATCATTTCTTCTATTGGAAACTAAACATCTGTTAATAATATTTTACCAATAATGCCACGACTAACTTAAATAAATATGGTTCAGACATGTCACTTGTTATGCGATAGAAACAATTTTAATCATATTGTTTTATTAGCTAATCAATTAACTACATTTTTTTCATTTATTATTAATTTAACAAAACAAACAAATTGTACTAATAAAACCTATAAATATATCTTACTTCAGTTTTTTTATAAACTATCTGAAAAAAATAGGTTTTTCTATCAAGTGAAAATCTTAATATACAAAATATCAATGTCTAATATTTACAGATTAGCATTTCGGGACCATTTCAATCATTTCAACAATTTAATGGTCAATTTACATAAAATGGAAAGATTTGGGTCAAAAATGTAATTTTTCAAAAATATAGGGTTTTATGATAATTACAACGAACCATAGGAACCAATCAGCAAACTTTTAACAAAATTCTAAATTACTTGAACAACAGGTAGCCCTTCTCAAATTTTGGCCATCGAATTTAAAAATACACTAATCAACGGTTTTTGAGTGCATTTGTGCACATGCACAAAACTAATTGCTTGTGCATCGTAAAATCCACCCTTGTTTCTTACCACTTCTGCTACTGTTCCTTCCCCTACAATGCTCCTACATACAACATCAAAATCTTCGACCAATTTCAAACATCCTTTTCCCCCTTCACACATTCCATATATTGTAGAGGACATGTCACAAATACACTACAACATCTAAATGATTTTAGTCTATTAGAACTTTAAACTGTATGAGAGTTGATATGAAAAAAAAAACATATTTTATTATTTGTTTGTAACAGTGTCCTACTTTTTTTTTTTCAGAGTGGAGGAAATTGAGAGAAAGTTGGACGGAGAGAAAACAAGAGGAATATATGTACTGTTTTTTTCAGAGAAAAAATAAGGAGGAAGGAAACAAATTGATATGGAGCCTACATCAATTTTTCTCTTTTAAAACTGTGGGAAAAAAACATGAATTTCGAAAAATTAATCGTGTTCTTTTTAATTTTACTGATTTATTTGACTCTCTCATTTAGTGTGATTTGTTGACACTAAGTTAGTTTTTCATCTCTTTCTTCTCTTTTTTATTTATTTAATCAAATAAATATTTTTTACTTTTTTTTCTCTCTATTTTCTCCCAATCCAAATAATATATGAATTCACTGATCACTTTCTTTTTATGTTCTGTTGTGTTTTTTTTCCTCTCTAATTTTCTCTCGCATGTAAAAGGGGTATTAATGTTTCAAGTAATAGATTTTCTGCATGCTAATAGCAATGATCAGAAATATTTTTTAAGATCCTGAAGATTCTTTCTCGTTGGACAGACACGTACCACACTAGAGACAAGGCTATACCGATAGTAGTTTGAGTGATTAGGAATATATTGTAAATTAATTAAAGCATTATAAAACGATATGGATTTGATTTAAAGGACATTTGTCGTTTCAGAATTACATGTTGCTATGAAAATCATAAAATATAGCACTATTTTAGAACAACTTTCGTCAGATTAAAGATAAGATGACCTTCTTTATTTTGACGGATTAATTAACTTTATATAATGGACTCTAACAACCTCAACTACAAAACCTTATTCTATTGTAAAAACTTGCATAACTATGATTGTTACAGTCGAGACAGTTTGATGGATGAACTAACTCCAAGAATCACATGATTTGTGGAGTAATTAAAAGGTGATTTCAGCAAGATGCCATGTCATAATCTATTTCAACACATGGAAATGGAATTGAAAGGAGAGGAAAGAGCTACACTACCTTTCATAGCTAAGGTTACCTATGTAATTAATGAGAGGGGAAATTAGAAAGGCCTATATTTGTATGTATATGTTCTATGCCGATTGCTGGAGGAGGTTATCAAGATGTATGATAAAATCATAAAAAAGGCGTTTACCAGTAAATTTTTAATAATAAAGGCAATTTCCACTATCATCATATATTCTTGTTAATTTAAGTACTGTTGAATACACAGCTTTTGTTTTTAAATCCTTAATTAGTCCTTATGGTTCCTCTTATTTATTTATTCATTTATCGTTTTCTGAGGTGGAATCTTGAGGGAATAAGATCTTTAGAGTGTAAAATTTGGTCCCAGGGGTTAGGTAACTGCATATATACTGTTTTTGAATTCTGGACAGTTCATTGACCAAAAAAAAGAATTCTGGACAGTTCATCCAATTAGCAATTCAAATCAATCCATAAGTGATCAACAAATTTTTTTTGGTCATTCTATGTTAGCCTTTAAGCATTAATCTTTGCCATTCTTTACTCATTTTAAAAATAATTCTTTTTTCATTGGGTGGGAAACACATAAATACACTCATGATTCGAGTTTCTTCTCCCTCTACTCCATATATATAGAGACATCATATATCATGAGGATGTTGCCTTGTAATGGTGTGTGACTTCAGACTATGCTTGTGAGGGAGCAGTTACCCTGCAAAAATATTATTGACCCTTGAGAGAAAGTAATTTGAAAGATTCTAACTTTTTTTGTGAAACATGATTATTATTTTTTTGTGGTGTAAGTTGATGAAAATTGGACATGGAATTTGAATGATCATCATCATTACTATCCTTAATTACTATTCTAAAATTATGCCTTCAAGATTATGAAATTTCTGGCTTCAACCAATTGTGGACCCTCATGGTGAATCCTTGCTTGTAGTATTGGACTTATTGAGTAAATAAACATTAGCAATAAGCACCTTGCAGCACAGGGAACTGATATATGTAAATAACTTATATGATAATTAAGCTTTAACTAATCACTTTATAATCCACGTTTCAACTACAGTTTTTTTCAATCATGAAGAAAGGGAGAGAGAGAAAGAGAGGTGTAGGTAAAGTGATGATGAGTTGCATGGACTATAAAAGCTTAACCAGGATTTTACGTTACAGAGCATAAATAGCTCTTTAGTGCAAACAAGCATGTTGATAGGGCAATAACCCGTCAAAATCATGAAGGAGAAAATCTTTTCTCCTCCCTAATAATTGACACCCTGAACTTTTTGTTAAATCGGTTCCTCTTTCTGTTTCTAGTACTAATTGATTTGTTTCTGACCTTTTTCCTCAATTTGAGGACTGGTGGGCAAACCCACATTATTGACATTGTATATATCCATGATAATAATGTTACACATAGTGTGCACTCTCCTCATAATGATATCAATGTTTTCTCTTTCTACCACAAAAAATTAGCTCTTTTTGTCTTTCTACTGAATTTTTTTTTTTCAGAGAGCAATTTTTACTAACAAAATGTAGTGACTAAAAGGCTAAGTCCACATGCAGTGTTTTACATCTTTTAAATCTACTCAATAATAGTGGTATGCACCACTTAGACCCTATTTGGATTGACTTATGCAGAGGTTATTTGGGCTTATCTACTGACATAAGCACATGTCAGCGTGTTTGGCAGAACTTATGGAAACAGTTTATGACTGATTCATAAGTTGTTTTGAACTTATTTTCATAAACTCCCCAGGATAACTTATGAAAACAGCTTATAGCTTATATGAAATCCGTTTTTCCGTATTCTCTTTTCAATTATAAAAATAGCTTATGCATAAGCGCTTATGCCAAAAGTGCTTAAATAAACTGTTTATCCAAACAGACCCTTAGTCTTTATATGAAGGGACTACAACTCTACAAGCACCTAAACTACAGTCCTTAGAATTTGTCCAAATGTGAAGACCCCCACTAATAACCTTGGGCGCAATTGTCAAACAGAAATGACTTAAAGGAATCAATCCCAGAACACTTTGAAGGCTTCCATTTGTCTGTGTTTCCTCCACCTATTATTTTCTCTTCAATTTTTTGATTTTGTTTGTTTTTTATGCTTTAACAATAAGACCTTAAAACCTTTGGCATAGCATTGGATGAAAAGGTCCAACAACATGGGTTTGTATTGCAGATTCTAGTGCTCTCTGTAGAGTCCATGCCATGCCTCTATACCATCCAATTTCCACTTTACATTATATTTTTCCAAGCATCAAAGCATGTGACTGAGTCTGGATGGATACGATAGATAGTTGCAAAATGCAAGCAACAAGACACATTACTTTGGGTATCCATCCATCAATCACTTTGTCCATCTTGATATATTGTCTCTAATTGAATCTTCTAAGTTGTGATGATAAATTGTATTTCTAAATAAGTGGCCTTTAAATGCCAGGTGACACTCCAACGTCCATTGGTCTTTCTGGTAGAAGGAAAAAGTATAGGCCTCACCATCTTATTGTTTTCTGGGGGGTCCCTATATGCCTATATATATGTTTAGGCCAATGCTATTCCTGTTTTATGATTTTGGATGTGTTTGCTTTTGGTAGAATCAATTTTAAAAGATTAAAATTGAGTTTATTTTGTATTAGGAATGATATTTTAAAAGTAAATATAGAAGAATGGTAAAACAGAATTATTCTTGAAGTGTAAAGATAGATAGCTTCATTGAGTCTCACACTCGGAATGAATCTTCTCGGTAAAAAAAGTTAAAAAAAAATTAAAATTCTTCTCTCAACAAAATTGTACTCATCACAGAGTATTTTTAAAGCTGATTTTAATTTTTAATTTGAGTCCACACATTTCTCAAATGGTAATTTGGACCTATCTTGTGTTCTCTAACTTCCCAAGTGCTGCCACTGCCAAGTAGTGTCCTTCAACTTTGTGAGTTTACCTGAGAATCCTAATTATATTCTCACAATCACTTCTACTGGTTTTTGTTTGGCCACACGGTCACTTTTATTGATGAGAGAGTCCATCTAGCACACGAAGCTATATATACCAATTCGGGCAAATGGGCGAATCAGATAGCCCAAAGCAGGCACAGTCACAAAGCAAAATTAGTCATTCCTATCCTACACATGCTAATGCTATCAATGGGGGCACTGAAGAGGAATTTCTTTCTGTTATTTTCTCATTGCCCCTAAACGGCTAAACCAACCCATGTGATAGAAGCAATGTACAATATACATAACGATGCAATCCAACAAAAACAATTTCTTGACCACATATAGAATTTGATTCTAGTTTGGCACTTCCCATTATGCAACAATAATATTTCATGACCCTGGCCCCTCTCTTAGACATGAAAATGGCATCAACATCATTAATTATCAGTTTGGAGATCAGAGACCTGATATATCTCAATGGAAAATATCTTTAAAATACAATATGAATCTATGCATAAAATTAGCTTGCTATTTAAATCACTAATCATACAATCCTTCCCTTCCCCAGCACCTGCTATAGGTGACTTCAAAAAGTTTCAAACGTGTAGCAAACCCAAATCCATGATTAATTGAAATTTCTTGCTTCTTTCCACACTTGTCAAAAGATTCCTACTTGATTGAGGCTTGATTTGTGAAAGATTAATCATAAATCAGGAAAAAGTATAACAAACTAAAGTAATTAAAGGGTTGGTGTGAGTTTAATTTTTGTTGGCATAGCCTTTCACTGATAGGTGGTAGTGGTAGTTTATAGAATATGCATGCCATGTTCATGTTTTCCCTCCCATGAACCATGATTCATCTTTAAATTAAAAACATCAGCAAGAGTTCATGGTTGGAATATATACAGCTAATCTACTCATTTTTCTATTTAGCTTCTGTCAAAAAAGAATGTGTTTTAAACACGTTGTTCTGATAAATTATGCAGACCAAAGGAATAAGCATCCACTGGGGTCTTCCCCAAATCTCCTTTTAATTCACTAATCATTCACATTAGTAGGAAAACAAGAGGGGTTTCGTACCAAAAGAAGAGAAAGCTAATATTTCCCCACAGTGGCTGCTGCTAAGTACCCCTTTTCACACAGTGTAGACAGAGAAGAAAAGGAGTGTGTGACACTAGGAAAAGTGGCATGGGGAAAGCTAGCTATTGTAGTAGACTTGTGAAGTATAAGACGACAATCATCAATCATGTATGTGGTTTGGAACAGACTCAAATGGGTTGGATCCACCATTGCCTTTATTAGCCTTTTTGTGTCTCTCTCTCTGTCTTGCTTAATATAATGGATCAGCAGGGCCATAACTTTGCCTCAGAGTTTGTAAAAACTTTAATTTGATTGATGGCCCCCACATATCTTCTCCTGGGGCTCCACCGTATAGTTCCTCATCTTAATTTATAGTGAAGCTGGCTATGCTGTGTACTCTTCAAAAAGGTATTGCCTTAAAAAAATATTCATTATTTTTTTTCTAATGGGAAATAGTAAGAAAGGTGTTATCATCTTGGAATCAGGAAAGTGATTTGTTGGGTTTGTGTTTGTTGGACGGTTGTTGGACCACTTTAAATTCTTTTTCATCCCATAAAGAAAACAAGATGTGAAAATTAAACCAGTCATGATCTTTTATATTGTTATATTATAATATAATATATCTATTTGTAATTTGAATATGAAGCAGGATTTTAAGTCATCATATGGATGATAAGAAGGTGCTTTAGATAGACCACAAGTTGGACTGCAGAAAACTCAGTTTAGACTATTATTAATGTGCATTTGGTTGATATATGCATGAAGTTAAAATAAAGGAGTGAATATGTGAAAGGGTCTACTCTTTGAGCAAACACGCACATGCGAAATGCTTTTTTATGTTGTGTAGTGCGATCGTACATCATGCATTGCAAACACTACCAAACGAGACCTTTTCCTTGCTTCTTTTCCTTTTGGAGATTTTGGGACTTGAACATTTCCAGTATTTGAAAGATGGGCAAAGGAAAGGAAAATTCCTTACATTTAATTGCAATCGCTTTTTACATCACGAGGATTTAAGGAAATTTTCATATAATAACAAAAGGAGTAACCTTTTTCTTAAGTATAATGAATTAAAAAGTGTATTAATTTAGAATCGGTTGTTCCACTTCTTTCAATTGGACTCTGCTATATTTTGCAGGAAAGGAAGTGTTCAAACTGTGCAAAGTGAACCACAAAGCATGCCGTATAAAGTGTATCTTCCTTCAGTCAGAATTTATTCTTCTTCCCCGACCGTATACAAAATCATAGCACATGCTTCTTCAACTTTCTACCAAACCAAAAAGATGAAATTAAGGCGACTCGGAGAAGTTTCACTCCCAAGTCCTAACAGGGTGACAAGGAGCATCATAATCATATAGTGAGGCAGACAAACATGGTATGTTAGATCGATTATGTAGTCAAACTCGTGACAAATAAGCTTGCCATAATTTTTAATGGCAACATATGAGTTATGATTTTTGAACATTTTTAAATTTTAACACTTATTTCTTTTTCTATTTTATTATTTTTATTACATTATTTATCCATCACGTCTATTATTCATCTCTTTTTTTTTTCAAGTATAAATTAGAGTTTGGGATGTGTAAAAATGATTTTTCTATTATTATATGTGGAGATTTGAAGCTATTTTTGTTGGCTGCGGGTAGCTATGCCTATAGCTAGCACAATCAATGGTGGCCACAGGTCAAGTAGTCATTTATATCATTCTAAGGGGAGACTAGCTTCTTCTTCTCCTGTTTTCCCGCGGGTGACGTGCATATTGTTTGATCTTCAAACAGTCTTTAATTACCAAACTATTCCTGTTCACGTACACGTAGCCGAGAGAGCTGAATGAAAAATACCAATGTAGTTAAAACCGGACTGGACCGGCCGGTCCGACTGGTTGGACCGGGAACCGAACCCCTGTCTGGTCTCGAAGACCCTGCGAACCGGTCAAGAACCGGAAAAACTGGTCAAAAATTGGACAAAATTGGAAAAACTGGGTAAAATTTTTTTTGTTAAAAAGAAATAGATATTATTTTCTTCGATTATTTATAATTTTGAATATTTTATATTATAAATTATGACATTTAGTAGTGAAGTTTAAGTTTTCTTTATAAAATTATGACTTTTATGTTAATTTTTGCTCAATATTGTATAGAGTTTAGGATTTAAAATAATATTATATGTTATATATTGTATTATATATTATATTTATAACTAAAATAATATTATTTAATTATATCCCAGTTCAACCGATTGAACTCCGATCGAACCTCTAAACCTTAAATCCTTACTCTCACCAATTCAATGACCAATTCAATTTTAACTACTTTAAAAAAATAGTGATACTCATGACACCTTTATGTATCAAAAAAGAAAAAAGAAAGAAAATAGTCAAATACTATTATTTTTTTACAGAAGAAAGAAAATACTAATCAATGACCACTCGTTTTTTTTTTGGATAAGATAATCAATCAATCAATGACCACTCTAGTTGCCTTTCTATTTTATATTTATATTCCTCCCATACTAAAATTAACCCATGCATGCTACTTTATCTAGCGCACAATATGACGATAATATTAAATTTTCCACTCTGCGGTACCTGTATGATTTTTTTTTTTGAAATACCTGTATGATAGAACGACCGATAGATAACTTTTTTTTTTGGTCAAAACGACGGATAGATAACTGACTAACTGTTTAATGAACACGCGTCTCGGTTTTAATATTCTACACACATTATAATAAGGATGAGAAATACAGCCTCTGTTTTTAATTATAAGATATTTTTATTTAATTTTTTTTATTAAAAAAATTAATTAATATAATTTATAATATTAAATTTGTCACAAATTTATATTATAATTTATATTATATTTTTAAAATTATCCTTAATATTAAATATTATATTTTATTAGTATATCTTTTAAGCTAAATTATTTGTAAATTCTTACAGCTTAATTAAAAATTTAAATTAATGAATTAAGTCCTTGTAATATTTTAACATGCTACTCCCTCCGTTTTAAAACTATAGCTCTTTTAGTTTTTTATTTTTGTTTCAAAACTATTGTAATTTTACAATTCTAAAGTATCATTAATTATTTTTTTCCACTCATACCCTTATTTAATAACTACTAGTGGGAGTAGTTGATATTAATAATATAGAGATTTGTAGATAATTTGTCATAAATACTATTTCATTAAATAAGAGTATTTTAGTCTATCTATAACTATATTTTATTTTTATTAAATATTTTTTAATTTGTATACATTAACTTTAAAAAGTTATAATTTGAGTAATTTTTTTTTTGTTTGATAAAACTTAACATGCTAATTTTTTAGGGTCGAATTCATTATTAGTGTCAGATATAAGAATGACAAGGTCCACCCGTGTCAGACTGCAAATCTGAGAAACACATTGCTTGGCGCTTGCTCAATATGGCACGTTTAGATGGAGAAAATTAAACTAGCGGTGAAATTGACAAAATTTCTAAAATAAAATGACTAGAGAGATTATTGGGCAATGGGCAGATCTAACTCATTGCATGAGTTAGATTTGAAAAGAAAAAAATTTAAAACTTTTTAATTTGATTTTTTATTCATAATTAAATATATTTTTTTAAATATGTACGTGAGAAACAATACTTTATTAGTCTCTATTGCTTTCTGTATAAATTTTAAATTATAAAAACTGATTGAGAATAACATGGTATTTTCATGATTATTAATAAAAAAAACATTTTCGTAAATGAAACATGTCCCGAATTACATATACTACTATATGCATGAAATTCCATATACTATAAATGAAGATGCCTCATTTATGTGACATTATTACTCACAGCATAGTGGCATTTTTTTTTTGGCCAAACAGCATAGTGGCATTTAAGTGAAGTCCGTAATCAAGGTGGTCGATCCTTTGACTCCTTTCCCAAAAGAAAAATGAACGAAACACAAGGCCTTAATTTGAACGCCAAGGAAAGGTTCCTATAGCATTGCTGCTACGCTACTTAACAAGTCATATTACAAAAATGTTGTGTTTATATTACCAAATCTTGGGTAAATGCATTCCTTTCGATATTTCGGAAAGAGTTTAATTTATATGCTCTGTCAATGTAATGTTATTTTACACTAACATCCAATAAGTTTTCACTGTCTTGCCACATCACCATATTTATTAAAATTATGTTAATTGAATTAAAATAAAATGGAAATCCAAAAACAATCACGTTCTCACTCCTGACCTTTCCCTCACTGTAACTTCCCTCTCCCATGCCACCTCCTTGTTTGTAGCGTTCTGGGTGAACATCACCATTCCTCACACCTCTTCTTCCCATTCAACATCTCACTTTTTGGAAAATAGCATCGATTCCTCTGCATCAACGGGAACATCGACATTCCTCTTCATCAGTTCCATCGCATCATCGTCGTCACCGTAAACCCCACAGCCAACCACCACCGTCATCACTATTGTCGGACCACCACCCATCTGTCGTCTTTGTTTCCCCTTTTCTCTTGATGCATATAGATGCAAAAGAGTATGGATGCAAAAATTGCAGACGGTGGCAAGCATATGGATGTGGATTCAAAAATTGCATTTCTCCCCTATTTCCATTCCTTTTCTCTTGACGTATATGGATTCAAAAATTGCAGACCTTGGCAAGCGACTTCGGTGAAGAAGGAGCATGGAGGGGCTGCGCGTGATTAGGATTGTACAATTTTTTTTAGAATTTTAATGAATAGTATGACGTGGAAAATTGCTCGAATCTTATTAGATGTTAGTGTAAAGATATTTTACACAAACAGAGCATATAAATTAAACTATTTGGGAAAACAAAGCCATCGATTCGGGACAGTTTTTTAGAACAATAAAAAATTAAATATTTTTATTAGAAAATAAGTATTTATTACACTATTTGTAAAAAAAAGTATTTATTGTGCTAATATACAGTCTTGACTAGATTATTCTAGCAACACTAATACTCTATTCGGTTCAAATTTTTGGTGATTTTAGTATTTTATTTTTATTCTAAATTTTTTATTATTTTAAAATTTTAAGAGATATTTTACCACAGTTTTTCAACTATACCCTTAGTATAATTAATAATTTTGAATGGATAAATAATTAAGATAGTTGAGAATGATGAATAATAAATAGAGACATTTTAGTCTAAAATTTGTCCAATTAATTATTTCTTAATCTGTATGCTAAAATTAAATCTTAAACCACCAAAATTTTGAACCACAGGAAGTATTACACAAAAGGAAAAGTTTTCCCTTATAATTATGACATAATATTAAAAATGACCACCTTCTTAATTGTTACTATTTCTCTTTAAATTTTGATGGGTTTGAATTTTTTTATTCCATATTTTTTTGTTATTTCATAATTTTAAGATATAATTAAGCACTTTTCTCAACTATGTCCTTATATTTAATTGAGATGATAAATTAATAAAAAGATATTTTTACTAGGTAATTAATTTAGATGCATTTTGACTTATTTTTTATTAAAATTTATTTTTATTTATTTTAATATATTGTTTATGGATAACTAGAAATTGCATAATAATTTTATAAATATATAAAAATAAGCATATAATTATGGGTATTATAAGTGTTTTAGGCTTTTAGCTCAATCTAAATTCAGAGGAGTTAACTTACGACGGACAAGCAAAGATGAAAAATGGGCGGGAAATAAGTGAATAAAAAAAAGCTTGAAACAAGAAAATGGTGTGTTCTAGTCTTCTAGCTAGAGAGATTTGACTGAGATTGACCAAAGTGCCGTTTTGTTGAAAATTGAAGTGTCCATTGGCATGTCACTCGCTCTGGCCTCTGGGTGTCCCTGTCCCCAGAACAGAACCTGTAATATGAAAGAAAAATGTTACTTGTATATCAATAAAAGTGTATACATTTAGAGAGAGAAAGAAATAGAAGAGAGAGAAATGATAGATATAATAGGTGGTATGATGTGATAAAAAAAAAGAAATAAGAGATATTAAAGAGGTGATAAAATTTATAGAGTGTCTGTAAATCATAGTTCAATATGAAACCATCAGAGAGCAACAGTCACTTTGCTCTTACGCGTGACCCTCGTCCCGTTTTACCCTTTCCAATCCAATGTTAATGTTTTACATTACTTTGCCTTTACGCCACAACGTGAATCGTCTCTCTTCTCGTATCCCTCCGATACGATCCTGAGTTGACCCACCCGAGACGGTCACAACTCACAAACCATGCCTTCCTCTTTCTTCTTATTTTGGGCTTTTTTTTTTCCCTTGTTGTTTCACATCGCATGTGTGTCACAGTCACATCAATTTTTTTTGTTTGTTAATTAGTGGTCTTACTCGCTCGTCGTTTATGATTTGTAAGTGACAAATGACAATATCATCTTATTACAAATCATCATCATCATGCATAACAAGTTGAAGAAATACTCTATATAAATTTTATAAGCAGGCTCCCTAACTTGATTTAGTCAATTCTGCTTGATAGTATATACACTATATATGAATATTATGGAAAAATTAATCTCAATATGTACGTCAATCACACATATTTGATTTTGATGTGCTAATAGCATGATCGAAACAATTTCAAACAATATAAGTTTGACTCAATGTCAGTTTAATTTGACTCAATTTTGACGTCATTCTTATATCACTCAATTTTCATTTTCTATAAGTTGCTTTTATATTAACTTGTATACTAATTGCATATGGACCGGTTTGTTGATCATCACGACATGTTTGTTGTAACTAGCACGGGTAATGCATTTTTTTTTCTCACCGGTACGGATTCCAAATTCACGTTGATTGTCACTAACATGCCGGTGTTCCACTACCACTAGCGTTTGCTTTTTCCTCTGTTGAATCACTTGCAGCCACTGTTTCACCCCACTTTATGAAAGTAAACGGTAGTTGACTAGCTGTTCCTAATAACTTCTCTCCTTTTTCTTTTTTTTTTTTTATCTTGGAGCCTACTATGCGATGTTTGGTTCAGTATAAATAGAAAGGGAGGAGAATGTGAGGAGGGAAAAAGTGATTTACCCTCATTTGGTACATTTATATATGCTCTCTCTATAGTCTCTTTGGTTATGGAAAAAAGTTGAAAAAAGGTGAAAGAAAATGAAATGAAATGATTTTGTAATGGAGGGATGCCGAATCTTATGACCAATATTTGAAAATTGAGCATAAAAATTCAAACACTTATTATCACCAATATTTGAAAATTTTAGTAATTAAAATCAATTTTTTTATATTTCCAAGAATTAATGTGTCATCTAATATAATTTTGAAACTTACTATTCATGTTATGTAACTCTCATTAAATAATTCAAAAACAATGACACACCACTATTATTAAGTGTTTGGTTTAAGGGAAGTTAGGAGAGGGGAGAGGAAAGAAAATCTAAAATGTTCTGTTTTGTTAAAGAGGGGAGAGGAGGAAAAACAATATTCTCCTTGTTTTGTCAGTAAAAAAAGAGGCGAGGGAAAATAAAATAAAATCATCATACTATTTTTTTTTTTATGATTCAAATCATCATACTACTAATTAACTAATAACAGTAAATATTTTGCCATAAATAAAATATTTAACTCAATATACTTACACTATTTTAAACTGATTTTTCCTTATAATATATTTCTAATTCTTCTAAAACCCTGAACAAAACAATAAAAATTTATGAAATATTTTTTGCATTTGTCCTCCTCCACTAGAGACACTACAAAAAAAGTTAATTTGCTTTTCTTCTCAAATTGGACCAGTGATGTTAACGTGGGACAAAAAAATGGTTAAATGATAGCATAATCAAAACTCAAGAGATGATAAAAATACCACTTGTCGTAAACCATCAAATCCCAGGGGCAGGGCAGGGACCTTTATAGAGGAGAAGACAGAGCTAAAAAAACCACTCTTGCCAACTCAGTTGTAGTTTTTGTATGGGGAAGCAGCACAGAAGAAACGAAACCAACCAAACACAGAACAATAGACACCAGTTGAGTAGAGTAGAGTAGTAAAGCAGTGAGGGACAGAACAGTACTGTTTCTTTCTCTGTTCTCCTTTGGTTCCCCATCCAGCTGAGTCCTCTGTAGTGTTTTGCAAAATGCCTCCCCTGCTTTCGTTCACCCTCCTCCTCTTCCTATGGTTACCAGCAACAACCATTATGGTTATGGGTCTGAACCAAGAGGGTATTTACCTTTACGAGTTCAAGTCGTCGGTGGATGACCCAGACTCCTCCCTCTCCACGTGGAACAGCCGTGATCCCACCCCCTGCAACTGGGCCGGCGTCACCTGCGACCCAACCAACACCACCGTGACGGGCCTGGACCTCTCCAACGCCAACATCGCAGGCCCATTCCCTTCCTCCCTTCTCTGCCGTGGCCTCACCAACCTCACCACCCTCAACCTCTCCAACAACTCCATCAACGCCACCCTCCCACTCGACATCTCCCTCTGCTCCTCCCTCACCCACCTCGACCTCTCCCAAAATCTCCTCACCGGTACACTCCCCCACACCCTATCCCTCCTCCCCAACCTCATCCACCTCGACCTCGCCGCCAATAACTTCTCCGGCCCCATCCCCTCTTCCTTCGGAACCTTCCAGAAACTCCAGGTTATCTCCCTCCTCTACAACCTCCTCGACTCCACCATACCCCCTTTTCTCGGCAACATCACCACTCTTAAAGCCCTCAACCTCTCTTTCAACCCCTTTCTACCCTCTCAGATCCCACCGGAGCTCGGAAACCTTACCAACCTCGAGACACTCTGGCTTAGCAACTGCAACCTCGTTGGCGTCATCCCTCACTCGTTCGGGAATCTCAGAAAGCTAAGGCTACTTGACCTCACGTTTAACCACCTCTACGGTTCCATTCCGAGTTCGCTCACTTGGATGACGAGTTTGTGGCAGATTGAGTTGTATAACAACTCGCTTTCCGGTGAGTTACCTCAGGGAATGTCAAACCTCACTGCGTTGAGGCTTATTGATGTCTCCATGAACCGTCTTACTGGGCCCATTCCCGATGAGTTGTGCCGCTTGCCGCTCGAGAGTCTCAACATCTACGAGAATCGCTTCTCCGGCAAGTTGCCGGCGAGCATAGCCGACTCACCCAACCTTTATGAGCTCAGGTTGTTTGACAACTTGCTCTCCGGCGAGTTGCCAGAGAGTCTCGGGAGGAATGCTCCGTTGAGGTGGGTCGACGTTTCCACCAACAACTTCTCCGGCAGGATTCCGGCAAGTCTCTGCGACCGCGATGCGTTGGAGGAGGTCATGATGATACGCAACTCGTTCTCCGGGGAGCTCCCTGCGAGCCTGGGAGCGTGTCGGAGCCTGACGCGTGTCAGGTTCGGTTCCAACCGGCTTTCCGGCGAGGTTCCGGTGGGTGTGTGGGGCCTCCCCCACGTGTACTTGCTTGAACTTTCTGATAACTCGTTTTCCGGTTCAGTCGCAAGGACCGTTGCCGGTGCGGGGAACCTGTCGTCGCTGTTGGTGTCGAATAACAACTTCTCGGGTGTGATCCCTGAAGAGATTGGAGGGTTGGAAAATCTTCAGGAATTTTCGGGTGGTGATAACGAGTTTATTGGCTCGCTGCCTGCGAGTATTGTGAACTTGAGGCAGCTTGGGACTCTTGATCTCCACAACAATAAGCTCTCTGGGGTGCTTCCAAAGGGGATTGAATCCCTGAAGAAACTCAACGAGTTGAATTTGGCAAATAATGAAATCGGTGGGAATATCCCTGATGAGATTGGGACTATGTCTGTGCTTAACTTTCTTGATCTTTCCAATAACCAGTTTTCAGGAAATGTCCCTCTGGGATTGCAGAATTTGAAGCTCAATCAGCTGAATTTGTCTTACAATCGGCTTTCTGGAGACATTCCCCCTCTGTTGGCTAAGGATGTGTATAGGGACAGTTTTGTGGGTAATCCTGGTTTGTGTGGGGATTTGAAAGGTTTGTGCAATGGCAGAGGGGAGGGTAAGAGTGTGGGTTTTGTTTGGTTGCTTAGAACTATTTTCATAGTTGCCACCTTGGTGTTTGTCATTGGTGTGGCTTGGTTCTACTTCAAGTACAGGAATTTCAAGAATTCTAGATCGGTCGATAAATCGAAATGGACATTGATGTCGTTTCATAAACTGGGTTTTAGTGAAGATGAGATCTTGAACTGCCTCGATGAAGATAATGTGATAGGAAGTGGATCATCTGGGAAAGTCTACAAGGTTGTGCTTAGCAATGGGGAAGCTGTTGCCGTGAAGAAGATATGGGGAGGGGTCAGAAAGGAAATGGAGAGTGGTGGAGATGCTGAGAAGGGTCAGTTTCAAGACAGTGCTTTTGATGCAGAGGTTGAAACCTTGGGCAAAATTAGGCACAAGAACATTGTCAAGCTATGGTGTTGCTGCACCACTAGGGATTGCAAGCTATTGGTTTATGAGTACATGCCAAATGGGAGTCTCGGTGATTTGCTGCATAGCAGTAAAGGAGGGCTGTTGGATTGGTCAACTAGGTATAAGATAGCTGTTGATGCTGCAGAAGGCCTCTCTTATCTGCATCATGACTGTGTTCCTCCTATTGTTCATAGAGATGTGAAATCTAATAACATCTTGTTGGATGGGGACTTTAGTGCAAGGGTGGCAGATTTCGGAGTAGCTAAGGTAGTCGAATCCGCTGGGAAAGGAATCAAATCCATGTCTGTCATAGCTGGGTCTTGTGGGTATATTGCACCAGGTTGGCTGAAATTCCAGGCTATTGTTTCCAGTTTTTATTCATGTTCAATCTTATTTTGATGAATATATGATATACATTTAGTGTGGTACTAAACTTGTGCTCAACTCATAATCACTGCATTTGTTGCTTATTATAGATTATAGATAGATTGGTTCGAGAATCTTCTTTGTCTGTATAGAAGATCTATGCAGTTTGTGCCCATAGAACTAGAAGTAATGCCAGATAAATCATATCAATATTAGCCTATAAATTAAGCTTCATATGTTGTGTTTGTATTGAATGGTTCCTTTTGCTTGGAAGTTGGCATTATACCTCTTCTTACTACCACCTTCTGATTGTCTTTTGAAACTGCTGTTAGCTTCCAAGTCAAATAGAGTAATTGTGTATTCTCTTGGAGCCAAACTGACACGATTCTTTCCTATTGCAGAATATGCATACACGCTTAGAGTGAATGAGAAGAGCGACATATACAGTTTTGGTGTTGTCATACTCGAGTTGGTTACCGGAAGGCGGCCTGTAGACCCAGAATTTGGGGAAAAAGACTTGGTTATGTGGGCGTGCAACACCTTGGATCAGAAAGGAGTGGACCATGTGCTTGACTCCCGGCTTGATTCTTGTTTCAGAGAAGAGATTTGCAAGGTCCTCAACATTGGACTAATGTGCACTAGCCCTCTTCCAATCAACCGCCCCGCAATGAGAAGAGTGGTGAAGATGTTGCAAGAGGTAGGCACAGAGAACCAAAGCAAGTTTGCCAAGAAAGATGGGAAGTTGTCCCCTTATTACTATGATGATGGGTCAGATCATGGAAGTGTTGCTTAATTCAAGTTCTTTCAAGGGTTGGATTAAATTGATTCAGAATAGGGGGAGGGTAGTAGTTTTAAGCTTTTCTTTTTACTACTTATTACAGGGCCAACTTCCCTCCATGTTTTCCGCTCATGGTTTGCTTTACACAAAAGTTGGCTAAAGAAAAAGGGGGGGAGAATCATGATGAGTTGATGTTTTTACCCTGTAAAGTTGGTTGACATCAAGGTGCTTCCCTACTTAATTTAAATTGGTGTTTGCATTAATTAATACCTCTAACTCTAATAATTCAGAAATGAAATTCTCACTGTTAAGATGTGACCCGTTTCTGGCATGGGTCAACTGATTTTGAAGTGCTAAAATCAGTGGCTTGCTTCTAAATTTCAATGGAAAATGAATTTATGATCACCCTATAGTATTAATTTCAGATAACTTCAATCACGTAATAGAAAACGGTCCCCAGGCTGGGAATCTATAGCTAAATCATGCCCAGATGCTTATAATTATAAGGGGGGGAGAATCATGATGAGTTGATGTTTTTACCCTGTAAAGTTGGTTGACATCAAGGTGCTTCCCTACTTAATTTAAATTGGTGTTTGCATTAATTAATACCTCTAACTCTAATAATTCAGAAATGAAATTCTCACTGTTAAGATGTGACCCGTTTCTGGCATGGGTCAACTGATTTTGAAGTGCTAAAATCAGTGGCTTGCTTCTAAATTTCAATGGAAAATGAATTTATGATCACCCTATAGTATTAATTTCAGATAACTTCAATCACGTAATAGAAAACGGTCCCCAGGCTGGGAATCTATAGCTAAATCATGCCCAGATGCTTATAATTATAATTTTCTGGATTTTTCCATTTTAAGTGCTTCGACTGTTATCTAAGTGAAAATTTACATCTCACAGTGCTATCAGATATGTGCTGGGTACAGCTATAAGAATTGAGTTAATGAGGGTAGTTAGGCAGGCTTTGTCCATCATGGTCCCTCTCGAACGATTAATTGCAGGTTCCATTGCCGACTAGTAGTCTTAGTTAGCACCACTCTGTTTCTGAGATTTAATGATGCTGGGTCATATGAATATCCTTTTGTCAAATGATCAGGACATTACAGACAGTGGTTTTTTTTTTTTTGCTGAATTCAGCAGTGGAATTTTACCAATTATTTCACCAATTCTTTTTCTGGTTGGTGGTTATTATGTCTACCATTCCGCTGTGTAAAGAAAGGTAAATGAAATTATTGTAACATTGATGAAAGATTGTACTTTTGAACTACTCTGCAATCTAAGCTGTCTGGTCAAAGCAACTGCGCTGACTAACAATGGAGGAGTATGACACTGTCATTACTTAATTTGTGTTTTCTTATTATGCATTTATTTTTAATATACTTGGATTTCATTTTGAAAAAGAGTTCAAACTTACTCTTTACTACTTGAGTCATTCGCCTAAGGTTGAGTTTTTTCAAACGGAAATTTGTTGGCCAACTCTTTCAGTTGATGACGACTCTTTTGTTTAACTAGTGCTCTTAAGTTGATTGTTAAAGAAATAAAAGTAAAATGTAGGAATATTTAATAAAAATTTATTATATTATTATTTAATATTTGTTTTATTAAAATAATTAAAAACATTTAATGAAATGCATTAAATGTTACTTGGAAACACATAATGGCTCTTCAAACGTGTCACTGCTTTACATGGCATTTAAAAAGAAGCGCCAATTCATGGGCAGTACTTAATTCATAATCGTAAATGGTTTGCCATTCCATCATGTCCATGACATGGTGGCTCAGTCGGAAGCTATGTTCTAGTTAGTGCCCCCAGTTCACTTTTCCTCGCTAGTCGCTACTGCAAATAGAATTTTAGTAGACAGCACAAGTACGACACTATGAAATAGCTTCTGTTTTGTTTCTTTTGATTTCAACGTTATAGCACTACAGTGTTGCGAAAAAAAAAAAAGCAGGTGCACGACCAACAAATAGGATCAAAACGTACTACTAATTTTTTTTCTGTTATGTTCAGTTCAATTTAAACCCTATTACCTGCTCTATTTATATCTACTTCATGCCTCGATAAATTTTAAAATCCCATAAGCTTCATCTGTGTTGGCAACTGCACTTTGTTTTTTTGTCAAAGTTGGCAACTGCATTTTTTTTTGGTTATTGAGAACAAGTTGATAAAAAGGAAAACTCCAGTCATACGACATCTATAGCAAGGAAAACAGTATATGCAAAGTCACAATAAATACATCAATCCTAAACAAGACACGCTGATGTAACATAGACCAAGCTGTAGCAAACTAAATACAAGGAAAACAGGAAAAGCTCAAAGATCAAACTACCAAAGCTCAAAAGAACACAAATAAAACTACACCTAACACACCAAAAGGATACTAAAAAGGATACAAACATGTAAATGTAATAAAAGGAGGGGGGTTAGGAAAAGCCCATTTGGGGCACCCAGAAGCCTTCTACCTCCACAACTAAAAACCACATGTTGCGAACCGTATTCAGAAGGTGCACAAGGTAGTTCATCCGCGCTCTAGAGATGTCCACGACAGCTTGAGCAGGACCATAAACATAGAACAGAGAAAAAAACAGGGGCAAAGACCAACAACAACAACAAAAACAGGAATAGGGACACTGACAAACAACATCAACAAAGCACCCACCCAAACAAAACAACAAAGAACAACAGACAAGAACAGCAAAACGAAAAAACAAAGAGCAGAAACACCATCAACAAGAACAACAAAGAAACAAACGAAAAAAAAACAACAAACGAGAAAAAACCGCCATCACCCAAAGAGGGACCACCACCCTAAATGGCCGAACCACCACGAAGCCAGCGAAGGACAAAACCCCACATCACCACCCTGGCCCCGCTAAGAGACACCTCCAGCAGTGGAAGGAGGCGCCATCGCACTCCGAACTTGAATATCACTCGTCCAACTACATTTTAAGTAAACGGACTTTGTTTTGGTAAAAAAATGACCAAAAAAAAATGGACTTTGTTTTAACATGTATGTATTTTCATGACCAAAAAAAAAACATGTATGTATTTGAAGATGAAAATTGGTAAATACACCCCAGTTTTTTGCCATACACCCCACATTTATACAGGAAATTACTATTATACCCTCATCGTTTGATTTTTTTTTCTAATTTCACATCTTTTCCAGAAACTGGAGTTTTTAGAATACAAATTCTATGGAAATTGGAGTTTCCAGAATGTAAATTTGTATTCCGAGAAACTCTGGAGTTTCCAGAATACAACTTTGTATTCTGGAAAACTGAATTTTCTTAGAGTTTCTGGAAAAAAATGCAAAAATGCATTCCGGAAACTGAGTTTCCGGTAAAGACGCGAAATTGAAAAAAAAAAAAACCAAATCAATGAGGATATAATAGTAATTTCTTTTTTAAATGTGGAGTGTATGTCCAAAAATATTGATATATTTACCAATTCCCTTTGAAGATTCTGAACCACCTCAGATGCCGGAGCCCAAACATGGTTGTAGCCTCTGGGCTTTTCCTTTTTTAAAGAATTTGTTTGACAAAAAAAAAAAAGAATAGATTAATTAGGAACAATGATCAATTGATCATATACCTTTCTATTCTAATACAGTCCAGAGGATGTTACAATCTCACTTAGAGGCAAGGACTAAAATTAGAGTCATGGACTGAATAAATGAAGAATTTAGAAAAAAATATTAAATACGAAGACATGAAGAGACAGACTTTGCATTAAGTCGCAAGATATCAACATAGGTATATATGTAAAAGCATATTGTGCAGCACTGTTAAGCATGAACCTTAAGTACCAAAAAATTAAGAATACATGGAAAATGAATAAAGTTAATTGTGGAATGTCACACACATTGTACCAACTTTGTGCAAATAATTTTCGCACTGTTCTGAGGCATATTTGTAGCCAAGCACCTATGACATACAAAAAAAAATCCCTTTCTAAATCTATGATTATAACGAACAGAAAACAATTTCTTGCATGATGCTCAAATTGAAAAGAGGTACAAAAATATAAAGTTTTTTTTCTCTGCTACAAAAAATGAAGGACATGATATTGATAGCACTGCTCATGAGAGGCATTTAAGTCTTGCAAATGTCAAATAGCCTGTGTGACCTCGAGCTTCACCACAAGGTCTAGCCATGACAGAAGTAGTAGTACCGCTGAGCACATAGTTTCCATCTGAACACTGCCTCCTCTTGCAAGGAAGAGAACCATTAGAACCATTGCCATCCCCATGAAAGCTTTCCACTTTCCCTTCCCGAACTTCGTATGTGCGTAAGAGTACCTCAAATGTCCTTATATCTTTTACACAAGCAAAACATAAACATAGGGAATTCTATCAGAAAGGTGTTGCAAGTTGCACAGATAGCTTGAAAGAGAAAGAAAAGCACACAAAGATAAGGAAAATCAGAGAATATAGATGAGGACGGAAAGAAGAAAAACATGAAAGTACCGGTGAAGCAGGTTCGAAGTGCTTCGCATGATCGTTGTACTTGTTCAACACATGGAGAAAACGAGCACAACGTGCCATCTTGTTTTAACATTCTTGCAGCTGAAGGAATGGCAAGCCAGGGTTGAGGTAGATCCAAAAATGCAGAGTCAGTCAAGCCTATAAATTCATCGGGAAATCCCTCACCCTGAATGTCCCTAACTCCCACACTGATTAAGCTACTTAGACCTGTCCTCTCAAAATCATCCCTGCAAAGAATCAAAACATAGATGACTTAAAAATGATTCCACATTCTACATAACCCTTGTCAAAGAAAAATTTTAAATCCTGTTGAGTGAAATCCTTACGCGGCCAAAGTAAATAGCACACTACTAGTATATCAACTTATTCATCAAACATACAGCTTACATTTTCATAGGCATAAAAATGCAATTTAAAGCTAATAAAATAAGAGTTTCACACTACAGTCTAATGATGTGTTTGGGACATCATTTAAAGAGTTGAACTTCGTAGGTAATGGTAGTGATAGTCAAACTTTAATCAGTTAGCAATGCATGATTGAAAAAAAAGAGTACAAAGTTTCACATTCACAATGTATCAAAATTAAGTGCATGTTTGGAAATCTGTAACTTGAAGCGACCTCAAATGCACGTTTGAGCCAATACATCAAGAGAGATAGATTGACTCAAATGTACATTTGAGCTCTCTCAAACGGATTTCCAAACACATTAAGTCCATTGAAATAATCCAGAAGACACAGGTGAAAGCTACATACATATAGACAAAACATCATCTTATGTCAAATGCAATTTCTAAAGGGAGAATCTCAATATCCTCTTCCTTGTTTGTTACCTAGCTGATCCAGCCCTTTGTTCATGGAAATCAAATGTATAGACATGTCCTGTAGGAGCAACTGCCCTTGCAAGTGAAGTAGTTAAAGACCCACTTCCAGTTCCAGATTCCAGAACCAAGCAACCGGGAACAATCTCCAAGTACATGATGACAAAGCTAATATCCGCAATATAGAGAATCTGAGTCCTGTGGCTTAATACTAGAGTCCACAATTCTGGTGTGGGAGCTAACAAGTATACAAAACCACCCTTACTGCTAAATACTTTAGACCCAAATGGCTTTCCAACCCAATCTGAATGTCTAAAAACACCAAAACGATTCTGCAAGACTGAACCCTCAGATACTGTTACAGCCTTCATGCTGTCATGCCTTTCATAAACAATAACCAGATCACCATTGCTAATCGATCGATTGAATGATATTCTTTTTGCAGGATGACTAGCCAACATCTTACAAGTCTTCAAATCTTCCACTCCAATAAAAAAAGAACAACTATCTGCCAATCAAAAAAGGGAGAAACCAATGACATATATGATGTGTGTTGTTGGAGTATAGTCTTCATTTTTCAAGTCAAGTTTCACGAAAACATTAACTATATACACTTCTTCATTCCATTCATTCCCAAAACTCATACATATTATTTGAGCATAAAACTGATGAAAGTAAAAGTAGTATGATGAAAACCTGACCCACCCATTCCCTGAATGAACGAGGTTAGTATTAATGAAGTTAAGAACTTTTCTTCGTTTTATACTATGGCCACACTAAAACACTTTCGCCATTATAATGGTGGTGTGAGTATGTTTCCAGCATAGAATCCCCTATATTTTTTTTTTTCCAAACAGAACTTTGACATATAGAAGGTTAGAACAGAAGAAGAAAAACCAAATAAAGTTACAAACATTTTTTGAAAAACCAAAGAAAAGAAGTGTATGGATGAAGGACCAAACCAACCAGCAGGAATTTGAGTTGAGCAAGCTTTTTATCTTTACTAATCAAGTTGAAAAATTGCTTGTCCCAATTAGTGGATTTACAAGTTGAGGAACCGAAATTGGGTACGCCTTCGATCAGGGTTTCCAAGCCTACTCTCTGCGCTAGAACACAACGGCACTGACCTTAACACTAGTTAGTTAGAACACAACAAACTGAGGGACCTTAACCTAAATAGCGAATTATCAAAATTCTAATAACTAGCAAATAATGCGTTTTTTTTTTAAAATTGAGCAATATATAGAAAGTCAATTTCTTACTTGAGTTTTCCTACGGTGACAAGGAAATCTCATAATTTATTTTCTTTCTGAATTATCATAAGTAAATCTCTTAATCTATTTTTTTTCTTATTTAGGCACATGATATATCTTAATCTGCTCTTTTATATATATATATATATTAAATATCTCACATGATATCTATTGATCAAAATATTAAATATCTCACATTTTATGAATTTTTATCCATACCTAAATTTAATCTTTTTTTTTAATATCAAAACTTTTTACGATTACAAATTAAGAGACTATAAATTTAAATTTTGATATATCGTACTAATTAAATTAGTAGATATAATAATAGTAATGTTGTGTCTGACTTGAGGTAGTTTATTTTCACAGTTTCTTTTAAAATTTCGGATAATGTTTCATGTTGACTTGTGTGTTGTGTATAAGATGTACGTAACTAAACTCCTAATCAATCATGCAAGTCATTTAGATGCTTTGGTGTTTTGAAATCTTTTAGAGAAAGCCTTGGAGTCTCACAGTTGTCTCGGAATAAGGATGGTTTTGTAAAGTTGAAATCTTCATAAACCATATTCTGACCTCTATCCTTCTTTTGTTTTTACCGGATAATAAATATTCAGGATCATGAAATATGGTTTATGCAATTATAAGTGATGCGGCAATATCTATCTATCTATCTATCTACTATTGCACTGATCCTTTACGTTGATTATGTAACGGCAATAAGATATGAACCTGAATCAGAGGTTCCTTCATTATTTACCTTAGTTAATTGTGACCTGGAAATTAAACAGCAAATAGAAAGAAAAGAAAAACTGCTGCACGCTAGATTTATTGAAACATATTGCTAGGTGAACTCGGATCGAATCCATGAGGATACCGTGCTTAAGGAAACTGAGTATCTATTATTCGTGTAACACCATTATTGAAATATATTGCTTTCATTTCAAAATAGACCACAATGTGTTGACAGCTACCAGAGCAATACTATCGGTTGAATTCCTTCTTTGTATAAAGGCGCGTACCCAAAGACATCCTTCCACCAAAATCCAGCAATCAAGATCCTTCGGTTGTCTGATTACAAAAATAACAAGGTCAAGAAGCGTCATCAAAGAATTATTGGATCTAATAGCATTGATTGGTGGGCCTTCTCTGAGCTAGGAGCCAAGCCCAACATTATCATCAACACTCCTGCAAGGGCCCCAATGTGGGCTTAGACGGGTTTCTCGTGCATATTTGTGGTTTCCACTACTAAGCTGTAGACGTATAGCTATGTCTATGGCTGGAAATTAATCGAGTCCGCCCGCTCCAGATTCCAAGTTCAGCCGCAGATGTTATTTGTTCAATTCCGTCGGTTTCAAATCGATAGGAAAGGAGCTTGATAAAGAAATGATTCGTCCTCTGATTGTTTTCATTGTTATAATAATTAATAGAGGGTCCTCTTCTACTTCTTGTTATCAGTTTCAATTATGCATTTTTTATAGACATCTATATTTTATCGTCATTTTACCATGATAAGTATCAATGCATGGTTATTTAAATCTTACTCAGTATTTAAGTTATTTACTAAATATTTTAATTAAAAAATTCTCAAATAAATAGCACAAACTAAAAAATATAAATTAAGATTTTATGCAATATTCAGGTACAAATACCAAGTTACCGGACATTTTGTTTGACCTCTTTTATCCTTTTACGGATAACAGCTGTCAGGAGCTTGTCATAAGATCTCTTTCGAGAACAAAATAGTACTCCTTCTGGATTCGAATATAAAAAAAAAACTGAATCACATTAACTAAGAAAGTTAGTTAATTACATTAAATTTTATTGATTTCAGCTAAAAAAAAAGTTTTATTCCAAATTTACCCTTTAGTGGATATTTAGTGTTAGAACAATTAAAACCAATAGTCCAATAGTAAATTAAGAAAAGTGTGTCTTTGTATCTTCTCAAAAGAACATGAGAAATACAATTAGAGTTAAATAAGGGTATTTTTGGAATTGTTTCATTAAAGAGAATAAAGGTAGTTAAATCTTTTTATATTTTAAACCATAAAATATGACTTTTTTTCCCTTATATTCAAATTCGGAGGAAGTACATGGGAAGCACACAGTTCTCTAAGCTGTCTCTAATTAGATTAGACAAGGGCTTTGGATTTACCCTCACCGACACGTCCTACTTCCGGGCCCAATTACAAGTCCGTGCACAGAATGTCATAATTTTTTGGTTTTCAACTACCGTTAATATTTAACCGAGAGATAAGTAAAATATAATCATAAATTATTTTATTACTTGGCGTCAAACTCAGGTATCAACTAAATTTATCTCTTTAAATATAACACATTAAACACTCGTGGCTAACATATATAATATGTACTCCAGGACAATGACTAAAAAAAGAAACGAGGATAAAGAAATTTCAACGGAGACAACACTTTTGGGAAGAATTAGTATGATCTAAAAAAACTACAGAATCTAGTACGATGGAATGGAGTGTCCCACCGCCATTGTAATCACAGACACTAACAATTGGTGAGCTAAAAAGAAATATTAGGTTGTCGTAACCAAATGCTTTGTGCCCGATCAACTCAGAACTTTTAGATTAGTGTATAGAATTTAAAATGTGATCTTCCGCTAACCCCACTTCAGTACAAACAAGACATCCTGAAACAGTGGATGCACCAAACAAAAAACAAGAATATATCAAAACGACTCAATTATGATTTGATGAACCAAGGTTCCCTCGGATTAATTTAATTCGCAGAATAAAAGGAACCACGTACAGTGCAACAGAAGTTGTAATGAAGCCACTACATACATATATAAATGTTATTGAGTGTATTTTAATGTGAAAAGGACACTTGAAAGTATTGGTTATGTGTCAAACAACAAATGGATATCCCAAAGTGATTAGTATTGAGTACAGCATGTCATCTTCACAAATCCTTGTATAAAAACGGAGTCTGGGGCTGCCAACAATGAACCACCACAACTAATCTCACCAATCCACACCCATTTTGTCAAACTTATACCCTCTTTCCTCTTTCAACAGTTTGATATCTCACCAACGGAGTCACATGTATATAAGTCAGTTTCCAAATACCTCTTTGACATAACATACACACCATCCAATCCCACCCTTTACCAATTAACCCCAAAACAACTTGCAAAAGCTAATTGAATTTGAATTGTACTTCTACAATTGCCAAATTCATTCACAATTCACAAATAAAAATGAACCATGGCGAGCATATTGCTTATGTCATGATCATGGTCACTCTATCAATATCTCTCATAGTTCTTGGTGTTGTCCTCTTTTTTGCTTGCAAGAAGAAACCTGTTGAATCAGAAGAAACACTTCCCGTGAAGCATAGTGCTCATGCATACCCTTTGATGGAAATTGATGCTGCCACCGATGGATTCAACCACAGGAGAATCGTGGGTCAGGGTCGTTTAGGAATTGTGTATGCAGGGTCAATAGAAAGAGAAGAACTTGTAGCCGTGAAGCGCATTCACCCCTTTCTTGTGTTGAGCAATGCAGGGTTTGGGTTCTCATCCGTGTTGAAATGGCTCTCTTTAGCACAACACCCCAACGTTGTTCCAATCATAGGATTCTCAGAAGCACCGGGTGAGAGGGTTATAGTGATGGAGTTTGTGCGCATGGCAAGTTTGGATTTTTACCTGCATCGAAACCCAGATGGGGCTTCACTCTTGGATTGGAACAAGAGGTTGAGGATTGCAGCTGGAGCAGCAAGAGGGCTTCAATACCTTCATGAAGTGGTAGCACCAAATATTGTACATGGTTGTGTTAAGTCCTCTAATGTCCTCATTGATGTCAACTTCTGTGCTAGGATTTCTGATTATGGACTTAACTTTTTGGAAAAGAGACGGGTAGTGGGTTATGTGGATGATGAGTATTGGAGTGAAGGATTAAGAGGTGGTGGTGGTGGTGCTTCTAAGGAGAGTGATGTTTATGGGTTAGGGGTTGTGTTGTTGGAGCTTTTGAGTGGGAGAGGGTGTGAGGGAGGGTTGTTGGTGAAGTGGGCATTGCCTTTGATCAAGGGAATGAGTTTTGGGGAGCTTTTGGATCCTAGGCTGGTGATTCCTTCTGATATGAAGCCTCTGGTTAGATTGGCCAAAGTTGCTTCAGCTTGTGTTGGCAATTCAAGGAAGTGTAGGCCTTGTGTGGACCAAGTGGCAACCATTTTGAACAATTTGGAGACGGAAGCGTGCTTCTGAATTCTGATGAGATGATTGAGCATTGGCCTTCAATTTTGTACAAAAATGGACATAGACTTGTTGCCAGGAAATGTAATGAAAAAAAATTCTACTAGCATTCTTTTTTACTCTCAAATTTTATGTTTAGGAGAGAGATCGGAAACGAGTGATCATGTAACAAGGAAAAAATGAAGGAAATAAAAAAATTAATGGAATATAAAAAGGTGCAAAGAGGATGTGTATAAACTAGAAAGTTTCGCTCTCCAGAGAGAAAAAATAAAAATAGGCATGCATGAAAAACCCAAGTCTCATCTCATCTCATCTCATCATCATATGGGGAGTTCTGATTTTAAAATTTCAAATACCTCTTAATTTTTAATACTTATTTAACACCTCTCTGATCTATCTATCATGATAGATCTGTTTCTATTTCTATTTTTCTATGTGTATAATGGGGTTTGGACTTTGGAGTGATAATTTTTCTTTACGGATTCGATTAAAAGAAAGAGGAATGGTGACATAGATTAGGTGAGTTTGACACTCATGGGATGCCAGTAATTGGTGAGAAAATTGTAAGAATTTCATGGTGGAGGGTGACCTTATCCCCATGTTGTGACAGATTGGCAAGTCAGAGAATCATTTGGTAGGGAATTTGACATAGAAAGGTGGAGAGCGGTGCCGTTGTCCTTAAGGATGGTGAATGTTTATCTCTGCTTCCGTGCTGTGTGGGGATCCTTAATTTGGATGATGAGAGTGACATTTTTTTTTTAAATCTTTAGTTTTTTTTTTTGTTGATAAAATTAAAGTCTTTAGTTTCCATTAGCTTGTTGTGTGTATGTTTTTAATTATACGGGGAAGGAGAGGGGTTACAGTTCAGCGGATTAAAATTAGGAAAGCTAAGTAAGAAAAAAGATATTTTGGTCAACAAGCGCGTTATTTTATGTAGGCAATTGCATTGGTTTTTTTTTTGGTCCAAGGCTATTGCATTGGTTAATTGGACCAATAGTTGCGCAACTAAACAAATCTGGCCCAATATCTTGTGTAGTTGATTCATGGCCGTAAAGAGATGAGAATAAGACCCAGCCCAAAGGATTTTATTAGACTAGAAGGAAAAGAACGGGCTGGGCCGCCTCATGGTGATCGCTTGTTGCTCTTGGAGTGTGGTTATGTGGGAGTTTTCTATGGAGTTCGGTCTGTTTTTTTTACTCTTGGATGCCTCACTATGTTGTCTTGGAGCCACATGAGTTGCCTTGGACGTGGTGCTCAGCCTTGGAAGTGCTGGTTGTTTTGGTTTGGTGGTGGTCCTGCGTTTTGTCTTTATGTGCTTTGTCCTTCTACTTGGTTTTTGTGGTTGGTTCAACGGTGCATTATTGTGTTTTGACTATCTTTGCAATGCCTTTTTGGTCTGATATTATCCTTTCAACTTGTATCAGTTGATATGTATGTTTGTTTTTGCCTTTGGGCTTCTTGTTGCCTTGGTCACTTGGGCTTGGCCTTTTATCATTGGAAGGCTCCTTTCCGGAAAAAAATAAAAGAGAAAAAAAAGAAAAAGAAAGGAAATAACAAATGGAAAGGGCAATAGTGTGAACCTGGTGTGTGGTTGAGAGGGGTTGGAAACAGTTGGTGAGCTGAGTGATTGGGACTCCTTTTAAGTCTCAAAGAGGGGTAAACAGAGGGTGGAAAACACTTTGAGAGCAGAGTTTTGGAGCTCATGCATTTTAAGCTGCAAAGAGAGGGATAAACAGTGGGTTGGGATTACTAACTTTTTTTTCCTGGTTTTCAGGGACGGGGGTGGCTTAGCAAATGTCTTGGTTTGGAGTTGGTGAATGGGTTCCCCTTTGCTGGACTGCATATTTGTTTTGTGTCTTGGCTTTTTTCTTGGTTTTTTGACATTTCTCACATAGTTTAGCAATTTTGGAAAGGTATGGAGAGCTTCTTTGCTGCTTCATGGTCAACTATGGATGTTTTTTCTGCTCTGGTGTTTATGCTTAGTGGAGCTTTTGGAAGACCTTTGGGTTCGTTTGCTGGGTCTTGGTCTTTTATTGACTGAGTGTATTAGTGGTGCCCATATGTGTTTGCTCCTTTCCTGTACATCTTGGAATTGCTGGAATATGTGGGGGGGGGGGGGGTTGTGTCCCTTGCTTTTACGTTTTTGTTTGGCTTTATTTTAGTTGTTGTGCTGTTTTTTTTCGGTTTTGTTTGCTTTGTTTATTCCTTTATTTTTCTGTTAGCTTTAATTATGGTTGGTGGAGTTTAGTTGCCTCTTCAGGTTCAGCTGCACATTTAAGCTTGATGGGAATATCTGAATACATGCTGTATAAGTTGATCTCAGCCTACGAGCTTTCCTTTGTATTGATCTTGGACTTGGCTCACTTAATGAGATGGAGTAATTTCTGACAAAAAAAGGTGCTTTTGACCCGAATGAGGTAATTTAATTGCAAAATTACCCAAATAATGCAATTCAAAAAGATTTTACTAGTTCAGGGTAAAGGTGAAGATACCAAAAAATGGGTAAAGGTGAAGATCAGTGTGCCACACTTCAAATGCGATGTACCAGTGCACTAAGAGTTTAGCCTGTTGTTGAAGGTTAAAATAAATTGTATTATTTATAATTCACTCCTTCAACATAAGTTTAAAATTTCAAAATAGGCCCAATTGAAAATGGGATGACTCAAATTGTACAATTGAGAGACCAAAAGTACAATTAAGTTTATTATTTTTGTTTGCTAAAGTAACATATTATTAACATGTTAAATCTATAACTTCCAAAAACATTTCCCTCCCTCTCTCTCTGTTTATATTCTTTATGCTGATGCTTATGTATGTCCTTTTTTATTTAACTTTTTTATAAACAATGCTTATGCATGCCTTTGAATGGTAAGTAATTTCCCCCGGGAATGATAGGTAGTCATTTCTCAAGTTAATTAATTTGGTACAATTATTTTAAAAGACATTCTTATTAATTTCTAGGGACAAGTACTTATTTCGTGTTTTATTTTATTTGTATTTATACTTTGTTACTGTTTGTTATCGTTTTCTGGCTATCCAAACTGGCATATATTCATTCCCTTGTACGTATACGGTATTCCAGGGAAAACATTAACAACCTCGTCCAAAAAAAACAAACAAACAAAAAATAAAAGGCTGAAGAAGCTTAATGCCTAAGCTTCTCGTTGCGTGGCTTCTTTGGAGAAGCTCACAAGCAAAGACGTGTCGGCGGATGCCACATAGAAATTAATTAACTCATATAATATAACGAACAAATTAAAGGAAGGGTTTAAGCTCGTCTGTATTCGGGTCTATTATGCGTACTTTGACTGCATCATCCAAGCCACTAATATCATTTATAATTTAACACGAATTGACGAAAACATCCCTCCAACGTGACCGGTCACTTGTTAATCCGAGCAACACCGCAACGTCAACGACTTTGCCACCAAGTGTCGTGTACCATAACATAATCTCTCTCTCTCTATTTTTTCTTTTTTCTTTTTATGGAAAATAAGATGCTGGATTGTTACATTCGATCGTGTTCCCTAAGCTAGTAGTATTAATAAAACACATTGTAAAAGCACGGATTAATGAGTTGCACGTATCTGATCCATTACATATATATTATACTCCATATGGAACCACAAAGTTAGTGCCGAGATTTTCAGTCAGCAGAAGTCTTTGGATATTGTAAACATAATTTGCATGAAAGTTCGAACACATTTGCGTTGAACCCCAGCATAGTAACAGACAATATATATATATACGTGGAAGAAGTGCTTGTTATGGGCCGGTGTGAAGGGAATTATTTAAATTAATTAATTAAGGAGAGAGAGAGAGATTAATTCGCTGCTTTCAGCAATAAGAAGTCTACGTAAAGAAAGGGATTAATTATATTGGAACATATATACAGCGTCTTTATTTGTTGGTTGATAAAGATATATGTCCACATAAATAATAATATATCATAAGCGTATATATTCCTTATGTTACATTCTTCTACCGTTTATACATATATGTACATTGTCCATGATTTCCACGTACCTTTAAGGGCACTGAAATTAACTCCCATATATGATTTACACATACACACTCTCTCTCTAAAGCGTTGAAACGTCTTATATATAAGAAGAATCGGGTTGCCCCGTCTCCACTCTTACCATCATAACCTTTTGTTCACCATTTTTTTAACTAAGGGCGATATCATGATTAATTTATAACTACTGTAAAATTTCATTTTGTTGTAGTAAAATTTTAAACTTTCATGTATAATAATGAGACCCTTTTAATTAATTCCTTAATTAAGTCAAGCGCAATTGATTAATTTTAATTTAATCCCTAATATATAAAACCCAAAAAAGAAAAGGTCTTCCTAAGGTAGCTAGCTAGTAGCAAGTGTGGGCCGCATGTATTCCTTGGTACAAAACGTATATACGCGCGCGAGCGAGCATTAGCCAAAACGTGACCTGCAAGCAACCTTTTCCTATATGTAGAGCCTCCCCATTTTTGTTTCCTATCTTTTAATTTCTTTCTTTTATATATATATATATATCGGCTACACCCTTTGTTCCCTCTCTCTGTCTTTCTCTCTCTGTGTGCAAGAGGCGCTAACAGTTTGGGATATATATATCAGGCACAGTTCAATCATTAATTGAATCATATAACACATACGTACAGAAGAAGGGGATTAAAAAGTGGGAGCCTGGTACGATTGATTCAATTCTCTCCTTTTCAGCAACAAGCAGCAGCAGGTGTTAATTTCAGGATAACTAAACGTGTCCCGAAAGAGATCACAAGCTAGTACCTTTACCTTTCTTCACGACCCTTTTTCATCTCTATTAATTTTTCCCACCTTTTTTTTCTTCTCTTTATATTATTGTTATTAGGGAGCTGATATTGTAGGAGAGATTGGATGAAAAAAAAAGGTTCTGTTTCTGCATATAGGAAATTAACACACAGAAATTAAGATGACATGGTGCAATGACTCTGATGAGGAGAGGGGCAATAATGAATTACTCTCATCACCCTCTATTACTCCTAAAGCTAACAACAACAACACTGATGTCACTGACATCAAACTCACCGAAGAAATTCGAACCATAAAATGCCCATCATGCGGCCATAACATTGAAGTCAAAGATCAGGTACTAAAAATTAACTATATAAAGGTTTCAATTTGATTCCCCTCACTTGTGTGTTTAATTTGTGCTTTTATCTATTAACAAGTTTTGCTTTTGTAGTTTATGCACCATTAATTAATTCCTTTTAGTTTCTATTTTTTTTTGTTTTGTTTTGTGATGAATTGATCATATAGGGTGGGATATTTCGTGAGTTGCCGGGGTTACCAGCTGGGGTAAAGTTTGATCCAAATGACCTAGAAATACTAGAGCATTTGGAGGCCAAAGTGATGTCTGATGTGTGCAAGCTTCATCCCCTTATTGATGAGTTCATACCAACACTTGAAGGAGAGAATGGAATCTGTTATACACACCCAGAAAAACTACCAGGTGTTTGATTTATTTTATTTTATTTTATTTATTTTATTGTTAATTTAATTAAAATAGTTAATTTAGTGGTTTAATTGGATTGGAATACCGTTTGATGCATTGCATGTGTTATTTCTCATCACTGATATTATCATTTATTGGGAGACACGTCTTGCTGTGCACGGTACCGCATGCGTCAAATTAATTGTTTTATTAGTAATGAAAATGATTTTTTGTTTGAAAAAGATCTAATAATTATAAGGCGGTTGAGATATGACCGCAAAACATTTTATGCTGATCTCCACGTGAGATCTCAAATAATTATTGACATGATGGTAATTAATTATATCTTTGGTTTTAACATTTTTGGTTAATTTAACATGTTTTTTATAAACATTATTCTTGTTATTTGATTAGAGATATTAAGTACTCCCTCCCGTCCTAAATATAAAAAACAAGTTACTTTTTTTGTTCATTGAATAACTTATGTATCTGGTCGAAAGGAGTAGTTTTGAAAAGGGGTTAGAAATTGTGGTACGGGAAAGTTGGGGATGGAATTAATAAACTGACAAATTAAAGATAACAGTATGTCCAGTCCTCGTATGTGTCATTTTTAGAAGATGATCATACCTTGAAAGAGAGAAGAGCACACGGGAGAAACACGCACCTCTAACTCGATCGTTCAAGTGTGTTACAAGGAACCAAGGAATTGGAGCAATTGCAGTTGGCAATGCCTACCAAACTCAATAGTGGCTAGCATTCCTCTAATGTTATATCTTGTTACAAATCTTCCTACATATCATTTTACTACTTTATAAAGTAAAAAAGTATCTTGAAAACATAAAAAATATTTAATATTTTCTCCATTTAATAATTAAAAATATTTGTAGGAATAAAAGGTAACGTAATGAATATAAATTTTAGTCCTTAATTTTAAGCAATGTTTTGTATTTTACGTCAAACATGACACCAAATAGACTGTTGATATTTGGCAGCTACACAAAAGATGAGGTCGCTGCCATGTTACTCTTTAGTTTGATGAGGGCTTTCTCATCAATCACAAATTTGAAATTGCCAATTGATTGTTTGCTGTACCATATATATATATATATATATATTTAGGTAATTGCTACTAAAGATAAAATAGAAAATATTCTCCATGTTTTGGAAAAGCAATTACTTTCTTTATTAGGATGTTTCATCTACACTCTTGATTTGAGTGTGAGACAAACTCTCATGTGGATTAGCCTTTGATATATTTACCCACAAGCCATATTTTTTTATATTCAATTAATGCAGAGCTGCAATTCATTTTTTTGGTACATTAGAAAGAACAAAACAAATAGCAATTTATAAGTATTGATGCAAAAATAAATATACTCCATGAACTGTTGAAATAATTTCAAGACCTGTTTCACATAATCTACAATAACATGTTTTAACCATTTGTTATATGGTCTGTGAGCGATCACGCATTTGTTAGTAACATTCGGTCAATATAACGTTTTGAATTCCTTTTTACACTATTTTAGAAAACTGTTCTGTAAAATAATAAATGCAGGGGTTAGCAAAGATGGACAGATGCGCCACTTCTTTCACAGGCCTTCAAAAGCATACACAACGGGAACAAGGAAAAGAAGAAAGGTTCACACCGATGAAGAAGGGAGTGAAACAAGGTGGCACAAAACGGGGAAAACCAGACCAGTTTTTGGTGATGGTGTCGTGAAGGGTTTTAAGAAGATACTAGTACTCTACACCAACTATGGCAGGCAAAAGAAACCAGAGAAGACTAATTGGGTGATGCATCAGTACCATCTTGGATGTAATGAAGAAGAGAGAGATGGAGAATTAGTTGTTTCAAAGGTCTTCTACCAAACACAACCTAGACAATGTGGTAATTCCATTATTGTAAGGGATGACTCGTATGAAAAAATATTGGATCATAATGGAAGTGGCCATGGTAATAATAGAGCAATTGCAATACCTAAAAGATTAGCTCTTGTGGACTGCTACAGTGATCCATACACAAACAATTATGAGCAGCATGCCCATGTGGGTCATAATGAGGAAAGCACCCCACAGCTTATTCCAAATTTGGTTGTCCAAGGTGATGATGATGGATCTTTAATTTCGCATAGCAATGGATGCAAACGAAGCAAGATTCATGGAGAGAAATTGTAACAATGGGAAGAGCTTCTTGGTAGAACATACAGCAGTGACAATGATACATATGTAGATGTCGATTGTTTCTATTACTAATTACTAATTAAATAACAGTATTTATATATATATATATATATATATATATATATATATATATATATATATATATATATATATATATATATGGGATTGGAATGATGAAGATTGATTAATTCAAGAGTTGATGAATAAGTTGGCTGAAGTTGAGAGGCAAGCAATTCAAGGTATTTGCGGTACTCATGATGAAGAGCATTAAACTCACTACCTAATATATCTTTCACATGTGTTTAAGATTTTACAATACAATAGGATATCCTTATTGTGATCTATATAATATTGACTGTTGATGCTTTGGCTAATTGAACTTTCACCACCGGCCCCCACCACACCCCCCGAAGGCAGAGAGCAACTTTGCTAGCAAGTTTTCCCCTGTAGTTGTAGTTGTATTCTTTGGTAGTTTAAGCATACTATACAACCTTCTGTTTCTTTCTTTCTTTTTTGTAATGAAACTCACGGGATTGTGATAGTGAAATAATGTAAAGGTCGTTTATAGATTCGTTCTTACTTATTCAATGTTTTATTATATATGAAAGCCTCTTAATTTCTTACCTTTTTTTCCCGACTCTCTCTCTCTCTCACCCCCCGTACTCCTTTTTCTTATATTGTTAAACTTGTATCGCATAAAATAATAAGAACTATGATTTATGGATACCCCATGAATCTCACCACTTATCCGATACCTCTTATCTATTTCTATCTCTCTCTTCTTATCATATCATACCACCTATCACATCTATCACTTCTCTCCCCTCTATTTCTTTCTCTCTCTAGGTATATACATACACCTTTATGGGTGTACAAATAACATTTTTCAAATAATAATTACATACATTTTTATTTATTTATTTCACGTACGTGATAGATATTCAATATTTTTTTGTTGTCAAAAAAAAATTCAATACTTTTATATTTATTTATTGTTACATCCTTAACGTTACTCAAATAATGTTATAATTAACTGCGGTTACTACACACATAAAGAGTTTGGTATAAGCATTTTATTTTCTTGCTTTATGAGTTTCTCATTTCTTGACAGCAACATTTTCCACTTGTTGACAGGCAAGTACCATTAGCTTATGCGAAAAGAAAAGAAAATATTTGACCAAAAAAAAAAAAGAAAGAAAAGAAAATATGAAGCCTTTTTTTTTGTCAACGAAAATATGAATCTTTTGAATAACAAAGGTAAGAGAGCTTATGCTTCAATAATAACTTATGGCATGTTTGGATTAATTTATGTAGACACTTATGACAATGCTTGACAAAACTTATAAAAACAATTTATAACTAACTCAAAGTGTTTTGAGTATTTTTATAAACTCTCCAAAATAGCTTATCAAAACAACTTACAACTTATATGAAATTAGTTTCATTACATTTTTTCTTTGATTATAAAAATAGCTATACATAAGTGTTTATATCACAAGTGTTATCCAAACAAAATATTTTTTAAAAACAAACGCCACCTAACTTATAATTAAGCTGATATCCAATGTTATTAGCGTTATCTTACAAATCAACACCGAATTATACAGGTTAAAGCTATACAAGATCTATTAAATACAACTAACACAAGCATTTAACAAATAGATATCAGGCCATCAAATTTTTTCATTCGCCAGCCCAATGATCGTTGCAAGCAAACTAAGTAAATACATCCAGTAATAATTAAAGAGCTCGAACAGAAGAAAAAAAAAATTGACAAAACACTTTCTACTTTCTAGTCCTTTTTTTGGGGTCAAAAGACACTTTCTAGTTTCTAGTCTAAATGTTGACCACCAATCCACCATGATAAACGAGATTTGTATAGACCCACACCCGTGTTGAGTCTACGCTAGCCTACTGTATGCAATAACATGCTTCGTCCTAATAAAAAAGTCCTTATACATAACTGCTATGACTTCTGAAGAACACATTTCTCGTACAGGGCAAGGATCGCTTTCTTGTTGGGATTCTTCAACCCAAGCAGCTGATCACCGTAGTTGTGTTTTGTCAGCTCTTGCTTAAGCTTCAGGATTGTGAAGTTCTTATAATCAGCCTCATTAGTTTGCTGACTATGGTTGCCCTCGTCACCCTCAAACATGGAACCACCATCTTCTGGAGGCGTGTTCTTAAATGGACTAGATGTACTCTTAGATCTCTTAGTTCCCCTTACAATTCGAGGGCTCATATCCATGTCCTGAACAGAATCTACACCAATTTCATCATCTACCCTTAAACGCTTTCCGTGGGAGGCGGTTTTGAGCTTACTGTCCAATATTGTTTCATTCAGTTGAAACTTAGTCAGCTCTTGATGGAGAGAATCAATTTTGGCTTGTGAAGACTGTAACTGGAGAGAGAGAGCCTCAGCCCTGTTATTTGCCTGAGCATGTGCTTCACGTTCTGACTCCAAAAGTTGTTCAAGAATCTGTGTGTTATTTCGCCTCTGTGTTCCATCTTTCTCCAAAAGTGAATCTATATCCTTCTCTCTCTGTTGCACCTTTTCCTCTAGTTTTGAAACTCTGGTTAGTGCATCCTTCTCTGAATCCCTCACTCTCTGCAATTCAACTTCAAAAATACCTTTCTCCCTCTCCAAGTTTTCAAGTTTCCTATCAGCCCTCTCAATATGTGCCAGTCTCTCCATTGCAAGCCTCTGCATCTCGCTTTTCTCCTTCTGAGCCATGCCTGCTTCAGCCTGTGCTTTGTCAGCCACTTCAGTGGCCCTTACAGCTTCTTTTTCAGCATTCTTACACCTTTCCTGGATCTCCTCAAATTTTTTGAACACCGATTTGTACTTCTTCTCCAGATGGTTCTTCTCCTGCTGAATTACCATCACACCATTCTCAAATGATTGGGCCTTGGCTTTTTCGGTTTCCAATCTCTTGGTCAACTCTTCAATTTCAAGCCTCAGTGGTGATATTTGTGATTCATAATTCCTTATTTTTGACTCAGCAGCCTGCACATATTTCTAGAGTCAGACGTGGCATTTAATCCCAAAAAATATGTGAACATGTTTTTAATAGACACGCATTAAAATTTCATTAGTAGAAGTATCCAAATTGGCTTGAGGTGTTAAAATAATTCTATCTGTCACTAATTGTTGTTTCAATCAAGTGAAATTCAGTTAAAATACCCAACATGGCATCTCACATGATTAAGTTCAGAATTCTCAATTCTCGATACTCAACAAATTCAGTTAAGATGCATACCATGGTAAGGGGCAGATGTATCACAAATGAAACACAAATAATTACAGATATGCACATCATAAATCTTGTCTTACTGTGTGAAATTGACATAAACGTGGAAGTAAGGGAGTATATAAAGTAGTTTTCATGAATTATCTCAGCATCCATGAATCTCACCTTTAATTCTAATTCCAAAGTTGTTAAACACTGCTCAGCATACTCAATTTTGGCGGTCTTCTCCTTTATTAAATCGTCCTGCATAATCAACAACGAATAAATAAATAAGAACTCCATTTAGCATCCCATTCATCATATATCATATATAAACAACATTGATGAACCTAAACTAGAGACGCTAGCCATCTGTGTCATAGTGATCTTGATGTAATAGCAATCCTAGGTAACAGATATTTGCAGAAGTGAAGTGCAGGAAATCAGAGAAAGAACTTACTTTTTCAGCCAAAGTGTCAGAAAATTCTTCTCTTAAAGCATCTTCCCTCAACTGTGTTTGCTTGTTTGTGCGTTCCTGCACAATAGCTGCCTTCTCTAGAGCAGCTTTTGCTTCTCTGACAGCAATGTCATACTTCCGCTTCCACTCATCAGCCTCCTCTTGAGAAGACTGAGACTGCTCCCTTGCTGCAGCCAACCTTGCTTCAGCAGCACTGCTACGTGATCTTAGGGCTGCTATATCAGAACTAGCTTGATCTTCCTCGGCTTTCTGCCTTGATAAAACATGTTCATATTTTCTTTTCCAGTCCACAGATTCTTGCTTGGTAGAGTCCAATGATTTTAATAAGCTAGAATACCTCTCATCTAATGAGCGACGGTTGGCCTGCAGTTCAGTTATGCGATTCATATATTCATCAGTCAGCTTCTTCTTATCATTGATGGCATTCTCATAGCGTTTGATATACTCTGACTTTTCACTTTCACCGGCTTCCAGCTGCTTGTTAAGTAGGTCCATCTTATCTTCAATCAATCGACATTTTAAATTGAGAGAACTCTTATCCGATTCAACTTTATGTATTAGTCTTTTTGTCAGGTCTAGTACTGGACCTTCAAAACTATTGTCATCAACAGGTGAACTGTTAGAATTCCAATTTTAAAAAAAATAAATAAATACAATTTCTACAGACAAACCTTTGTTGTAAAAAGACAGAAAGTTTTTGCCACTTCCCAGGAGCTTGAACTGATTTTTCATATTCACATAAAAGAGCATCAAGAACCTGCATCGAAGGTACAAAATAGAAGTTTGTAATTACAATAAGCTCACCCAACATATTGCAAAAGGGAAAACCATAAACAATGGACTGATGAGTTTATCTTTCTCGTTTTTCTACTTTTAAGGTCTCAATGCAGAAGATGCATCATTTTGAATTGTAGATCGTCAGTCACGAGAGATTACATTTAAACTTCAACACATGAAAGTAAAAAATTGATACCCTAAAATAAAGGACAACATCATTTAAATGAATAATCTCATCTAGAAATGAGAAACAAATATCTTAATTCGATTATAGAATTTTAATGATTCAAATGAAAAATAAAGGTCAGGAGGAAGGAATTTGGTGGAAATTAATTACAGAGACTTGCTATCCTACCTATCCACTAAGCCATCATGCATGGAGCTAATACACAGCCTAGTCATCACCAATATTCTTCCCATGATATCCCCGATTATTTATTACTTGAAAAAAAAATAAAGATCTTCAGTAAATAGGAACCCACTACCAGAGTACTACAACTAGTGCAATAAATATTTCTAATAAGTCAAACAACAATTAACTTGGCAAGTGGCAACATTATCTATCAGAGCTCTAAACTAGTGTAATAAATATTCCCAATTAGTCAAAAAAAACAGTTACCTTGGCAACATTATCTATCCTTGCATCAGAAGCATTACAAGCTGCCCTCAGCCTCTTTTCCATAGACTGTATGGCATTTGAACATTGTAGATCAGCCTCCATAAATGCATTCCTCTTATAATCCTGTCCAAAGGGCCAATAAATTAGTAGCATAAGGGAAACCTTTTATTTAAGCAAAAACCCTTGGAAGAAGAATTATCTCCTATTTTATCTATATTTGTAATTTGTAATTCATCACAGAGATGTTATTTCTTTTTCTCTGTTTTCTCAGATCGATCTCTCTAAAATCTAAGATTTGTTGTTAAGTTTGTAACACACCTGAGACAACAAATAGTATGTCTACTTTGAGATGCACATTAGTTTAATCAGTTAATCCCACTCAAATGATTTTGAATACCCAATACCTGAAATGCCTTTTTAAGGAATTTCTGCAGCAGCTCTTCATATTTCTTCCTTGCTAAACCAGCCCCTACAGCACTAGCAGTAAATGCTGCCAGTGAAATTCGAACTGCTTCTTCATGTGCTTCTCTCAAAGCAACCTACAAGCATTGTAATTAGAAAAGGAAAGGAAAATTATAATCAACGTTTACAAAATTTGGATTACTCACTTCCTCAGGCGGCTTAGAACGGTCAAAAGAAGACATATAAACTTCGGTAGCAGAATCATAAGCCCTGCGACACTCAACTTCTTCAACATTCTGCAAGCCAAAACCAATAATACAGAACATAATTCCATAACTTATACCCAAAATATTTTCTGTCGCAGCTTCTATTTTTCTTCAATTAATGGTTAAAAGGATTTCATGTACTTGTTCAGAAGCAAATATAAAATCCTCAATAATCCTCATAGGTATAGGTATATGATTAAGAGCCAGAAAAAGACAAATCATTCACAATAAAAGGGAGGGCGAATGTGGTACACACAATTGTTCGGTGTGAAGAAATTTCCTGGTTTTTAGTATCAAGTATCAACTGCAGAAGAAATTTCAACTTCCAGAAGACATTTGTGGTGGTTGTGAAAATAATGAATATTATGTCATATGCCCAAGCTACATAAATAATCACAACTTAGTCCATCATATTATTTCTTATATAGACCAGAGCTTTAAAAAGCATGACATCAATCTCTAGAAAAATGAAAGAAGGTAAAAATGCAAAACAAGACATCATCTGTCTAAAAATCATATTAAGCAATGAGCCACTAATGCCTCTGAAAATACGTTTATTTTATTACTACACCAGAATTGGAAACAATGTTTACTTACACTAAATAATTCTTTTCGTGATTAGCCATATGTCAAAAATGTCTCATATACAGTCATGATTTGAAGATGAAATACTAACCTGCCAGGAAGAAGAAATTGTGGGCACAGCACCTTTATTGATAGCATCCAGATAAGATTCAGTGATGCCAACCAATACAGGGCCTGTCATCATAGTTGCCCCAACCTGTTTCGGCCTTGCTCTCTCAAAAACAAACTTGGTTAAAGCATCAAGGCCAGATTGAAATTCAGGCCGTAATTTTTCCAACTGCATATTGAAGATAAAATTTCAAGACACGAGAGACAACAAAGTGAATGACAAAAAGAATATGGTAGCTGGTAAGTCACTAACTGATATCTGGTCAAGTCGTTGTAGATCATTTTCCTTGTTCACAGGTCGCACAAGAGTGAAGCATTCCCTTTCTGGGAATAAAGCCCGAATGGAATCTCGAATCTACTGATTCATATGGTCAGAAAATTAGCAACTTCATAGAGGAAACCAAGTTCACCATTTCCAATATGCCATAAAAGCTTAACTGCTTAAGCAATGCATTCGGTTTAAAATTATGGATCACAACTCATAATGAGAGTGAGCACTATAATAAAATAAAATAAGCTGTAAAAGGATACAAGAGCAACAAATCTTGAAACAATGGAAAGTAGAACAAGACAATGCTAGATTGACCATCTTGATAAATACATCTGTACCTAATTTGTTATTTCTTACACTATTCCATGCATTCTGAAGTGTAACAAAAACCCAGAATAGTCTGTATTTTCAAGGACTATTGGGTCACAAGTCAAGTGAAGAAACGCAAATACTTATCTAAGGATCATTGTCAAATGGATAAGCCTCGAGAATCAATAATAATCAAGAGATGAAGAGAGTATTTATGATACTTCCATCCTTGAAGAACCAAAATAGGAAGTAGAAAGAAACCTCATTTTTAGCCGCTATGTCTCTTCCACTCCCTTGGACAGGCCTCAAAGCGAGTTCCAGATAATCACGAGGTGTTATTTTTCTGTTATCTTCTACCAGGTCCAAATAGAAGTCCTGCCAGCAAGAGGAAAGACAACTAAGATAAAGAATGAGACTCGATAGCAAAATAAACTATGGTAGTATGGTACCATCAAACTGCAGGATCAAGAAATAAAAACTTCGACGTTTCCCAAAATATGTGATGAAACACAGTAACAGAAGGTTTCTAAACATCATACTCTTAGAAGCCAAACAAAAATTGGGGAAAACTGTCCCAGTTCAGATGCAGAATTCCTTCCTCCAGATGCTCTAATACGAACGTGCTTTGTCATCTGAGTGACAAGAGAAAGACGATCAAGTGCAGCCTCATCGATACCACCCATCTAGGAAAGAGCACAGAGAGAAGAGGGAATAAATTTGTATGCTTAGTATTGGACCCACAGACCGGTCATTAAACATCAAAATCAAAGAACGTGTACAAGCAAAAGCACACTCAATTATGCCCAAATATAGATCTTTCATAAGCTTCCCCAACCTGGTTATAAATGAACATACTAGACAAAAGGACAGCCAATGAGAATATCTGGGTGCTGTATGTTCCCTGTAATGTCAAAAAAAAGAGGAAAGGGTGACAACATTACAATGGTTGGAAACAAGCCACCTACATGTGCACAAGAAACTAAATGCTACAAGTATTAACATTATTACTCCAATAGTTAGCATCAATATCCAATTCCAAAGTGGTTAGAACACCAAAAATACATAAAATAAAAGAAACCATGTATCTATCACTTAGAAAACCCAAACTAACCGTTTGATCATAAGCATCTATTCCTTCACTGTCTAAAAGCAGGAGATTGTACTCTGTCCCATCAAGACCAAGTCTCTTCAGTGGCGCACTCCACAGCCAAAGCCCTTTCGTACATGGTCGATGTGTTGATGCTACTTGAAATCCACTACTCCTCCCTAACAGCTGCAATATAAATATTAGGATCATGAGAAGAAGAAAAAAGCATCATTTCTTTTTATTTCAAGAAAAAAAAAGCAATTGCAAAAAAAAAACCGCATCTCATCTCATACTGATATAAACACAAGTATTAGAATTGAAAATATTTTATTAACAGACAATAAATTTACTTCTATAACAAACTTGACTTGCCACCAGATTTTTGCTGGAGATAGAGAAGATAAAAAGTGCAAACAAAATTACATTTTAAATTGCCATTGCCAATATTAGACAAAGCAAAAGTTACAAATAGTCAAATACTATATCTGAGTGAGAGGGAGTTAGACCTTTACATGGGTATTCCACATATAAAGCAAGCCTATACAGTAATTAATTTCAGCCCACTCTAATCAGCGACTGCGTGGTAACAAAGCTTTATACTTGAGCATAATCACAAAAATGACCCAAAATTATCTCGCTGAAACACTATCCTTGGGTTAAAACCCTAGTCAAATACCATAACTGGTGCCTCTAACAGTACCGAATGCTCTTCCGCAACCCTAATGAACAATGCCGACAAAGCAGGAGTTCAAACCCTAAACTCCAAACCATCAAGCATGCATTCACTTCAATTGAGAAATTAATTCACCTGATTCAAAATGAAGCTCTTGCCTTGGCGAGCCCTTCCGCAGACAGAGACCACACCGATGGGTTCCTTGACGAGCTGAAGTGTGGCGACGGCCTCCGGGTCCATGCGGAACCTTCCCTTCTCGTCGCAATAGACGAGGCGTATTGGCCTCGCCGGGCCGGTTACCAGAGACGAAGAGGGCGTCGCCGCCGGAGAGGGTGGTGAGGCATCGGCGGCGGGGTTGTTGTCCCTTCCTCGATTGAAAAACTTGTTGATCATCGATTCGTCTTCTTCTACTACTTCTTCTTTGGGTAGCCACCCACCCACCCTGTGTTGTGTTGAAAGCGGGGAGAGAAGAGGGTGGTTTAAAATTGGGGAGGGAAACTATGCAAAATGACCATTCCGTACTGATACTTGTTCTGACGCTCTCGTTACTCGCGCCAGGATCTCTCTGTCATTTCATCTCGACAATAACTATTTTTAATAATTTTTTATATATTTTGCTTCAAAAAAATTATATATTTATTTCAACTTTTAAAAATAATTCAAAATTTAATTATAATTAAAAATTATTTTAAATAGCTTTTGAATAATAATAATAATAATAATAATTTGATTTTGATGAGGTGGGAGATAACAAAAAAGATTAAATAAGTAATTTTTATGATTGTAAAAAAAACAAAATTAGTTTCTGTTTTACACAAAAATATCTAAAAATAATAATTTGTGTTAAAATGTCTACAAAAGAATACATGACTTTCGAAAATTAAATTTCTCGAAGAGGGATCAAATTATATCGGTGTAACTCTTGGATGATATTACACCGCTAATAACTATTAATCGGATAATTATATTCTAAAACTCACCGTTGGATTAAAAGATATTATCATGTAGATCATTCCTATAAAATTTCACATCAATCTAAAATCATTTGATGTGTCATTGAGATACGTCAATATTAATGTCTTTTAAAGTGTATGAATTTTGACATATCTCAATGAGACATCAAACAATTTTAGATTGATGTGAAATTTTATAGGAATGATCTATATGATAATAACTTTTAATCTAACGGTGTGTTTTAGAATATAATTATCCGTTGAAGAATTATTAACGGTGTAACATTGACCAAAGTGTTACACCGGTGTAATTTGATCCCTCCTCAACTAAAATATATCTAACCGCATAAGTTTTGAAGGAAAAAAAAAACAAAATTCAAGTATTTTTATTTATGGGAGTTAAATTTCTTGAATGCGAGAATGTTCAAAAACATGGAGGGAGAGCTTATTGGATATCAATCTTAGAAAGATTTAATAAGCAAAATTGTAAGGCCAGAGATGGTCCAGTCACTAATGGTGTAGATTCAACAAAGATCAATGTCCTCAAAATGAGGTTGAATGAGTAGATTAGATATACGACATAACTCTTATGAGTGCTTTGGAAGTCATGTATATCGAGGTATACACCAAACTTGATATTTTCATAGTTGTCGTGTTGTGCAGATAGATAGTGATCGGATTGCAATGGGCATTAGACATCTAATATTTGGTTGTATGGACAACGGTACAGGCCTTCAATTAGTCCCATGGTGGGAGGAGCGAGGAGTCTAGCATTAATATAGTATTTGGCTAGTCCCCCATGATTTGTTTAGGGTTTGCCCCATTAATAAATGTATTTTAAGAGTGCGAGAGGGTGCGTGAACAAGCAAATAAGGGCGTGACTCCTTTATTTTTTTTGGAAGTTTCACTTGACAAGGGATATTCACAAATTATAATCCTGCTTTACAAGATAAATTTTAAAGTGTTTTTTTATCTTAATCTTACCGCTTATGACAAATATATATAATGACTCTTAGAAAGAAACAAATTTTAATCTCACGTCTCGCAGTTGTTAAGTAATCGTGATCGTAAACAACACAAATTCTACAATGAAAAAACGTAAACATCACTCTCAATCCGCAGGAGCTATATGGGATAACAACCGAGGGGTAGTCACATTTGTAATTCTAGACGCGTCCAAAAAAGGGACCTTTGTGGTATTTCCATGCAAAGGATTTGGCTATGCAAACGTGAAATGTGCGTATGTTTGACTTGGTCTGGTTTCTGATAATTTCTATTTCTAACTAGAGCAATGATATTTAAATACTCCAAAATTCAATTCATCCATCCAACAGTTATTATTTTTCTCTATCTCTTTCTAATTATTACATTATATATTTTATTATTTTATTATTTTTCTCTCATCTCTCCCTATCTCACTCTAGTGGTATACACCTCATTAGGTATAAACCTAACTTTTTCCTAAACAACTATAACGTGTAAGACTGAAAGTCACCAATTAATAATCCATCAACTGAGGAAGCGATCGAAGACGTTTTCCAAGCATAATCAAAAACATCATTTTCCCAGTGATTCTTGGGATCCAAGACGATCGTGCCCTCATCAATCAGCTGAAAACTTAATGTATAAAATTTCTCTTAAATTCGTCTGGCATTTCAAAACAACACAGTTTCTCTTGCCTGCAGAGACACAGCACGAGTTACTTTAATTCTCAAGTCACTTTTCTCAAATCTCAATCTTCCAGCAATTGGCGCGAGACAAATTAAATTAATACCATCACCTGAAAGGACCACGTCGATTTATTCTGGGTATTGCTTTAATTATTTCGTCTAATTAAAATTAACAACCGTGAAGCTCACAATTAATTAATTTATAATTGAAAAGAGAAGACGTCGCTATTTCTCCAGTAGATTCTACAGATCCAATATATGAACTTGTGATCCTCATCAACTAATTGAAACATAATGAATGTACACCAAATTAATCTCTCTTTTCTAGCTTAATTTTTTCTTTTTCAACACAAGGTAACTAGAGTATCTAAGAATTAAACCGATCAGAACAAAAACAAGTAAAAAAAGGAGGGTAGCTAAGAAAATTTTGGTACAGTCAAATTAAATCCTCGATCCCTTAAGATATATAAAAGGGTTGAAATTAAACAACCGTATAGATCAAAGCCACAAGGCACCAGCATCCTTTAGTATGGGAACCAATTCACCGGAGATATGAGTGGCCATGACTCTTTCCAACCCTCCGAACAGCTTCCCACCGACGAACACCGCCGGAAACTGCACGGTCTCGGCGCCGGTGGAGAGCTGGGCGGCAACGGAGGCTTCATGGTGGTCGTCGATCTCGTAGACGGGAGGGTTGACTCCGAGGCCCTGTAGCAACCTTTTGACGACGTGGCAGAGGCAGCAGCCACGTCTGCCAATAACAATCACCGCGTTCTCCAAAACCATTCTGGTGACGTTGGCTGGATCCACGCCGCCATTATTGGCTTCGCGGATAGTACCCCCAGCGAGTGCGAGATCAAGTGTGCCTCCCGAGAGGTTGGTACTCCTAACCCGATAGGGAATTGCTTGGTGCATGGCGTGCAGAAAAGAGAGAGAGATTTGAATGGTGGAACCACCGAAGAGTGTAGAGGGGAGTTTGGGGAGTGAGGCGGAGCGGGAAGATATAGGGAGAGGGCTGAGGTGGAAATATATACTTACTAAAACAGAATGGCGAAGACTCTAACGTCAACGGCAGTTACGCACTGACGTCACCTCCACTGTGGGTGATGCCATACTGCGTCACCGGCTCGGGCAATAGATTCCTCGAAGCGACAATATCCATTCCACCCATGTGAGGAAAAGGCCGAAAAGCCAAGATGCTCTCCTCGACTCCTCTAATACTTTTGTCTTGTAATCGTCCCTGTTTATTTTAGTAACTCTTTTTATTGAATAACTTATATTGTTACATTGTTAGTGTATTGATTGATTGATTAAAATATGTTTGTATAAACGATTTTATTTAAATATTTATGATATAAATGTTTATTAAAACAGATTTTTTATAAGTTATCATGGATAATTTATGAAAATACGACAAAGGACACCATCACTCGTTTGTCCATCTACTAATTTTCTCTAGAAAAATTGTATTTTAATGTTAATGATAGTTCTTCACAAGTTTTTAATACATACTCCAATGCATGCAAGCAAAAAATGCTAACCGTTCTTAAATTTTAAGAACCATGTATTCAAGATGGTCTTGAGATGGTACCTATTAGAGAGAGTATTTCTATAAGCACATTCTCTCTCCTCTTTTATTGTGAATCGATCCCACATATATTTGTATATTATAATTAAAGGTAGAATTATCAGTAGAATTCAGAAAAAATTTTAGAGATGTTAAGTTGTAAAGATTGGATACCTATTATTAAGTACTTTAAGTTAAAGAAGCAAACCCACCCATTTAATTTTAATTTTAAATAAAAAAAATGAGTATTCAATTGTGATGACACACACGTGGCACCGGCGAGAGGCAGAGTAGCAGCTCACGGCTAGTGCACTGACTGACTAGTGACAAATCCTGTCCCGCAAATAGTCGAGGACGGTGCAACTAAACGACAACATTCTCATGACGTCGTTATCCTATCCATTTGCACGTTAGTATTCGTTTGCTGTGGCCACGTCGTGGTGGGAAGGAGAACGATCGTAGCCGTCCACATGTTCTGGAGCTGTCGTTTTTCTTAATTCTGGCTGGGTGTGGTGTGGGTGGTCACTGGTCAGTTCCACTACACGTTTTCATCGAGTTTGGTTATTCTTTCTTTCTTTAAGGATCAAATTAAAATAATAAAAAATTGTCATACGGGGGAAGATAAGAACCAGTTGGCCTTCCTCAAAAACTAAACTAGGCCTGGTTAATATGGGGGTCAATATTCAGTAGGACATGTTATTAAGCAGACATGTGCAATTTCTCCTCTGGATTTAAAATATCTTCATTATTGTTACTGTAATTTTCCCCCTCTTTCCATATGAATATTAATTAGTTGTACCGTATGTTTTTATTTGAGTTTATTTATACCAAGAATGCGGTTGGGTCATGTAAGGTGGAAACGGAATGATACCAAATCCTCAAAATAACTTCATGTATATATTAGTCTAAAATGGATGGATAGGCTAATTCTACTAGTATTATATTGTGTGCACATTACAGGCCTTTGTGATTCGTCAATAAAAAAAATAACCGAGACATCCCTCTGTCTCCCTGTGCGTGTTTTATTTTTCTGCACGTTACACGCCTTATGATTCGTTAATGAAAAATGAATACTTAAGACCCCTCTCTATCTCTGTGTTTACATTTTGTGCACGTTACACGCCTTGTGCTTGGTTAATAAAAAATGAATTTACCTTAGGGTCTGTTTGGTTCAAAGAAGGGGAGGGGAGAAATTTTAATGGAGAGAAGGGGAGAGGAGAGAAAGGGAGGGAAGAGATTTAATTAGATATTGTGTTTGGTTCCGAAGAGAGGAGAGAAGAATTTTAATGGAGGGAATAAATTAATTTTCTTTTTAAACCTTTATAAGTATTTATGTTAAATTTAATGTAAGATTATTTAAGTAAATATATTTCAAATAATTAAAACATTATTCTCTCCCCTCCAAATCTTTCAATATTAGACGAGAGTCAAATCTTTCCATTCCTCTCCCCTCTCATTTTTTCCTTAAAAAAATAAACCAAACATAAAAAATTTAAAATATTTTCTCCTTTCCCCTCCCCTCCCCTCCAACCAAACACTACTATCTTAAAGAATGGAATATGAACAAAAAAGAACACGTCTATGCTTTCATCATTAATTTGTCACTTGTTATCTTCTCATTTTTTTTGGGTCAAACTTTATCTTCTCATTTCAATATTCACTTTCTCCTCGTGTAAAGTTAAAATCATGTACTCGGCCTTCTATTAAAAGAATCTACATGGGGGCCTGGCCATTTAAATCATTTCAATTTTCTTTGTACGCAAATTTTGACTTTCTACACACCATTTTGGATGTCCTGATCTTGATCATATAATGTTAATATTCACCATATACACGTTTTATGTACGTCATTCAATTGAAGGTTGATGACGTATCTGGCCACTTACGAAAGTCACTACCTGAAAGCAAACAAAATTGATAATTGATATCAACCTAAAGTATTGCATCGCCAACATCCTATAATAACTATACTAAACTATCATTTTCTTTATCAAAATTGATTTTACAAACTCATATAAAAATAAATGTATATATAGGATTTTAAAGCCCAGCCTGTATTTTTTTTTGGTGGGTGCAAGGGGGAAACCCCCAAGACCAAGAACACAAACAGACTAACTATAGCCCCTAGGGAAAACAGTCACAACCATATATATTGGCCCTATGAGGCACAACAGCAAACCCTGGTAAAACACTGAAAAATCTACTATAACAAGGAAGACTCAAACCAAACTTTGCAAAACTGTCCGCAACTTGGTTAGCTTCCCTCAAAGCATGAACAACAGAAATAGAACCGTCTCTAGGCAAGCTCTCTTGGATCTCCTTAACCAGGTTGTAGGAGGGGTGGAGAGAAGAGCAGCCCACATTCACAAATCTAACAGCCAGAAATACATAGATACATGCATATATAGGACGTATCATGTGAGGAGTTAATCACTTGATTGTAACCATATATATGAATGGTCGAATATTGATATGTTTAAATTTAATTCCAACCACATTATAATTTAAGATTATGATCTAACTCTCTTTTCAATAGGGTGTGCCCACATTTGATACAATTCCATTCCATTACTAAACAAATTGAACTACTAATAGAAATTATAGGCAAAAATTGAGTATGGTCTCTAATTATATTGTCTCTAACACTTGTATGTAGAGACGAAATTAAATACGGAAAAAGGAACCAAAAAGCTCTGTATCTCTGAGAATCCTGACCAAAATGCTTATAAATGCTTCTCAAAATTCGGAAAGGCTTGATAGTAGGAATTGTTTGCATACGAAATCACGCGAATTCAAACGTGGCCTGAAATGATTTGCTCATCTCCTTGTATGGTCATCTGTCATAGATTTATTCTAATTGGTTAAAAGCAAATTCTTGAGGTTTTCCTGCATATGTTTTCGAACTCGGTAGCATTGCATTACTCGTTGTACCGTCCGGCCGAGTATAAGACGACAGTTATTCCGATCGCCTTCGCCCGTCCGGCTCGCCGCTCGGGGGGCTATGTACCATCCGGCCGAGCAGAGTACGATCGGCCGGAGTCCTAGCTTCTTTCGCGACCGACCACATGATGACAGGCCCCCGACCTGGTATTCCCTTAGTCAAGACGTACCTCATGAAATTGTCCCTGAGCCGACATACTCCCTAACGCCGACTAAACAGTCCGGGCCGAGGTGTCTCACGACCGAGGTAACCTAAGGACCCAGATTCGCTCCCTGAGATCATGCCACAGATCTCCCCTCATTAATGGGATCCCCCAAATTACGCCCAGGCAAGCAGGAGTTTCCCAATTTGTCTCAGACCATTAATGAATGACTCCCCTATAAATAGGAGAGGCTTAACCCTAATGAGGGCATGTTGCAAAAACCGCTGGTGTGACCTGAGACTCAACCTAGGGAATCTCTCTGACGAACTAGGCTTGGTCGGAGGTCGGATTCCGGCGAGAACATCTGGGTACGAATAAATTATAGTGATAATTATTGTTGTTGTTGTTGTTATTTGCAAGTAAAGAAAATGGGGAACTCACCCAAGTCCATGTGAAAAATGCCAGCTGAAAGGAATTCTGCATAATACAAAAAAACTTTCATCAGTTTAAATGACATGTACTTTTTTCAAGAATAAGAATTGCATCAGAACTAATTAAAGTTTATAACCTGGAACAGTATGAAGCTCATGAGATGGAGAAGCAGCTTGGGCCATCCAAACCAAAAATAGTGATCACTGGGCCTCACATGCAAAGTTCCTCTGACCACATGGGACTTGTCATGACTATCCAAGCACATTTCTGTTATTATGCCCTGTAGCTTTGTTCCCACCAACAAAAGCACCTGCAGAAACATAAAATGAAATGTTACTCGTTCGTTCCAATGACATCCAATGTATCATTGGCAAAAATACTAAGAACAAAAACAAATTCAAAAGTAGCTAGTAAGATCTCTTCTTACTATTAGCGGAATAAAAGGCAGCCAGAAATGACTGCAGAATTCTGCAGAAGGAAAAAAGGGGGAAAATAAATATAAGTTGTTAGTTGTTACAGAAAGCTTATGTATATCATGGGATTTTCTTTTCATCGTACCGTTTGCATGGAAGAATATGTACAGTGCAGAGAAGACCCAAATCCACCAGCTGAAACAATATACCCACAAAATATTATTATATTTTTTATATATATTTAGGAACTAGAAAATGTTAATAGCGTTTAAATTAAACTTTGAAATCATGGTACCTTATTCCCACGACCACCCTAAAATCCTTTTCCAGAGTCCATCTAATAAATTTTTGGAAGTCAAAGTAACTTCCTTCTGCAAAATGGGCCTAAGAATAATAATGTAGCCAACCAAATGTGTCAATTGGACATTTCATGCTATGATAACAATCTGATTAAAGTGATGATATGAATCCAAACTTGTTCGTTAAAAATACTGCATTACCGTGATGAATCCATGTCTAAGAGTGAAGTAATCAGCCTTGGAAACAGATTTATAAAATTGTCTTAGAAGACAGACCTGAACAAATTAAAAGGGTAAAGATAAAAATATCACCAATAACAACAGTGGAATATAAATTAAACACTAGCAAAATTATGTTTCATAACTCCAATTATTGAACTTACAAGCCAAAACAGTACTGAATTGTTGCTCCAATGGTTAAGATGCCGCTTCCCAAATGATGTCTGATGAGTGAGCCGAAACCTCCGTGGATCTACATTTCCAAATCTCAAGTCAAGCAAAACAATGAAATAATTAAATTTCTTCAAATAAACATTAAATATAATAGGATAATTATATAATATTAAAATTTTAAATGTTTTTATATATTTCTTATTTAAATTGTTTTTATCGTTATGGAAACAATTTTTATTTTTATCAATCAAATTTAATTTTTTAAATAATATTATTAATTTGATTTTTCACCTTTTAGATAAGTTTTCGTTGCACAGGACACTTTCTAGATTTATTAAAATCATGTGCATTTCATCTTCAATACGAATAATTGTGAAACACCTGTAGGAATGTGTGTAATTCTAAAAAACAAAAGTACAAATAGCATTACGGAGTTGCAATATTCCCACCTTACTTTTCAAAGGTGATTATTATTACTTTTCAAAGGTATTGTTATATTATAATCAATCAATGTCATGTTTCATGATTTAAAGATTACTGGACAGGTCATAGCGAAAGGGGCCCAACGGGGGAACTCTGCAGCAAATGAGAAGAGAAGGCCCTTAAGACTGAATTACCATAAGAAAAATGAGTATTCCAATGCTGTGGTCTCTGCTTCCCAAGATTCCCAACGTCTCATCTGTGTGCCGAGAAAGGCCACAATCACCATCCATGACCAACCAAAGGTACATTAGTCAAAACACAAGTCCAACTTCCCCTTATATATTATGAAGCTTCATATTAATAAGAGAATTATTTAAAGTTGCAAAGTTGACACTGTTGTGTCTAATTGTCTAATAAAGATTGGTCACCTTCGCCATTCCAAGACTAAAGGTGAGGACGCAGGTGATAACATGAAACAATGCCAGATGAAAGATTAAGTATTGCAACACCTTCCCTCGACAACAACGATATTTTACACTGTGGAGGACACATATTGCAGCCAAATATTAAGGAGTATCTATATGAAATTATAGATGGTAATTTAATTAGTAATATTAACGAGTCCCCTTGCTACGTATAAGCAAAAAATTGATATTTACAAAAAGGTGATCTTAAACCCCTTTATGTTTTCTGTTCCAAACCTGCTCTACACATTTGGTTTCCTCCTCAGCAACGTTAAAAGACATGTTTGAGCAGGGAAGAAGGGTTTCACCAACACCCTTTGGAATGCAGATATTTGCAATTGGTTTTTCGCTTACGGTTAGCAACAGAGATGTGAAACCCAGAAGCATCAATTCTACACATCAAAATAGGCACACAAAAAAAATAATTATTATAATATGCCAACTCATTATTTCCCTCTAAAGCCTCTTGTGACAGAGCCAGAAAAGGAACCTGATTTGATCTTTTCAAGAGCCCCAATGAGGGATTTCCTCCTTTTCCTTTTGAAATACTGAAGAAAATGAAAGGATTAGACATCTACCCTTTCTCTTAATTATTCCTATATAACTGTAACAAAATTCACACACATACATATATATACCTTGGCCAAAAGATGGAGCGAATGCTCTATAAGAATGGAGATTACTATCAATACGAAGCAAACAGTTGCAACAGCCCATGTTGGTGTGTTTTCAAGAGTTGCTTCCGAAGCAATATTGGCCATCTTAATTCTTAATTATCCCTCAACTATAGGAACTAGCTTGCTATAATGTGTGTCGTTCTGGTAATTAGAGTGTTGTGCGTACTATATAGCCACCGAAACCGAATGTAGGAACAACAGCGAGGGTTAATTTCTTGATACCAAAGCATGCAGCGAGGGAAGATATTAATTATTTGATTAGTCAAATTGCCAAGGAATTCCACATTTGTTGCGTTAAGTCTGACGTCTTTTATGTTATCCTTATTATATGAATTCACTGTACAAACTTAATTAATTAACCAAATACAGGTGGCATCTAGCATGAGGGGCCTCACAAGGCCCTCATGGGTGAGGGGTCAACATTACCTGTAGTTGTAGGTAATATAGGGTATGATTCGTAATATTAAAGTTTGTAGGGTCAAAAATATAAAAATAGGTGAAATTGCAAAGTAGTACATGTATAATCAACACTCTGAGTCCATGCAAAAACACATAACGCGAGCAGCAAAAAACATAGAAATGACTCGGCAAAAGGCCTGATTGCCTGAACATTTCAAATGAGGGCCTTTTACACAAACAATGAAATCAAAATGAAAGTGCTTCTAGCCATTGAATCAGTTGAACAACGACAAATGCAGAGGTGGTGGTGATGTATTGCTATCTGTATGGATGTGGAATTGAAATGGCACTGTCTTTCGAACACAACCATTAGACCAATATGAACTTGGACACAAATCCTTTCAGGCATTCACAAGTCGGTGTTATCATTGATATAGTGATATCAGTGAGACATAATATTTCTAAAACTCTCAAACTCACACACGCACAACAGAAGTATAAAAAGAGAGAGGAAGAGCTTTTGCACTCAATTTCAATTCACTTACATTAATTTAATCACACAGTACAGCAACAAGCCTTTTGTAGGAAAATTTCACACAATAAACTAATATTATATAATATGTTTAATTAATAATTATTAAGTAATAAAAAAAGTAACAAGGCGGTGGAAGTAAATCTAATAGGTGATTTTCTTTCTTCTTTCTTTGACGGATATTATAATGCTGCAAATTTCGGCTAGGCAATTTCAATTTGATTTTGTGTTCAGCTTCATCAATTGTGGTAGCACAAAATAGCTTGATTTAATTACTTCTAACAATCACCCACATAGCATATAGCATTTGCACCACATAAGTGCATAGTTGTCACACTGGTCTCCCTGCGCACTTGAGATAACTTCCTGGCTTCTTGTTTTACTGTTGAAAATCAATTTGCCTGGGGGGGGGGGGGGGTCAATGAATGCATGGAGAAAATTGATCCATCAAGGAGTTCGTACTTAAAATACACATTCATTCAACACAAAATCAACACCATATTATTGATGTGAGAACTGGTGTTGAGACCGACCTCCACGCCAGCTGCAAACACCACCAACAGCACAACACCACCAACAGTACATGATTTGGACCAATCTCAACAGATCTGCGTGCTTCTCCTCCTCCTTCTTCCCTCTCTCTCTCTCTCCCTTCCCTCGCATCCTAGCCACCCAATCCAGTCCAACTGTTCTGATTCTCACTCACTCACCACACCACAATGCCATGACCATCAACCATCAGTAGTCACTCAAACTCTACCCACGACAGCGCCAATTAAATTTGGACCCACTGGACAATAGAGATAGATCTGACGAGACCAACGGAATCGGTGCTATTGTTGATTCAAAAAGGAAGGAGCAAAGTGCAGAGGGAGGACGAGGATGGCGTTTCAAACGGAATTGATCTAGGGCACATTTCAAACGAATTGGGATGTCGACCTTGTTCTTTGTAATAATGGATTTTGTGGGGGATATTTTCAGATTTTATTACCAACTTGTTATACCTGGTTACTAACAGGTTGTTTCATTCAATCCTATGCATTCATTAAATTAATATTATATCCAACGGTTCTAAATACCCCCTTACAAGTGAGGGCTTTGTAAGGGCCCTCACCTTAGAAGCCACCCCAAATACAAATCAAAATTGGGGATGAGTAAAATTGTAAATGGTTGAATACCTGTCAACACCCATATTTTTTAGTCAAACTAATGTCTAACACATCAAAATGGATTTCAATCGGTCATACTTAACATAAGAATGCCAGCGTTAGCAAATCTCATGTTTATAACCATAATTAATATTTAACACTGTTATCGTTTTAATTTCTACTTAAATTTTTATTTTTAATCCTTGCATTCAATAAAAATTATATATTTCTAATCAGTGACAAAGGCTAAAAACACATTGATTGCATTTAAGCATTTCGTGAGGCAGCAGAGATACCACATGATTCTGCTAAATATGAGTAGTTTATTTTGATCCACTATGGCCCTGAAGAAGGTCGATAATAAATATGCATACGATAAGATTACCATAACAGTTTTACTCAAGAGTATGCATCTCTTTAGATCACAGAGAGTACGCATAGAAGTTTAATACACGGCAAGCACTTTAATCAGGGTCATGGCCACTTTAAGATAAAAAAAATACACAAATATAACGAATAACAACAATTTTCCTCTTTCCTGAAATCCCAAGTTATTATAGCAAAGCACATAACAATGGAAACTAAGGACAGATTCTTCTGCCATCTCATTCCAGTACCATACTCGCTACAGCACACAGATGACTCCCATGTCAATACTGCAACACACCCTGTAAACAATATTGTGAGTTGTATTTAAAATTAGAGTGAAGCAACAACTGCAAACATGTTTGGTTTTGAGTTGCAAGCGTACATTTGGCTATATAGTTACTTTGAGTTCAAATGTACTTCTGCAACCATCCAACGGAAAACTAAACATGCACTACATGGTACATGGTCTAGGACAGGATATAGATAGATAGCTTACTTTGGTGCAGTTACTCCCGACAGCCTTACTCCTCAGTGAATGGCCTGTGTGGAATTCATCTTCAACAAGTCTAGTAAAGGAAGGTCCAGAATTCGATTGAGTACAAGTGATGGTAGAGGCATCAGCAGCCTCTTTAGTTGCAACATGTGTGCCTTCGGTTAACGAAAAACCGAAGAGTCTGCAGCTACTTTTACACGTGGAAACCAACTCTTGACCGCCTCTAAGTGTTGTTGACACTGAATCATGAGACCTTGAACTGCCCAACTGGTTGTGAAAATTCTGCACACCAAAAGAATTTGTACCTTCCTGAAGGGAAGGTGCAAACATCCCTCTTTTCACTTCAGATATGTGTGAACCCTGGTAACTGACTTTATCTTCCCTCTCCTGATTACGCTTACTATTATTATAATCACAGTTTGGAGCTGGATTAACTGCCTGCTGGAACATCAACACGGATGATGGAGATGACACTTGCCCGGATGTAACAGATGCATGGAAATGCGATGAATTGTCGTGCATCTGTGGAGACCAACCATTTCTGGAGCCAAGCAAATGGTAACTATCATAAAGTCCTAAGCAGCCATTTCCACGAGCTTCGTCAACAGACAAGGCTCGCCCATAGGGTGCACTGGGATGAATTTCTTGACCTTGCAAGACCTTCTGGAATCTGAAAGATTCACTAAAGCCTATGCCATTGCAGGAGGAAAAATCAGAAGTCACTTGTGGGATTCTGATATTGCTTCCTGTTGCAGCAGCAATCCCGGAACAGTTTGGACCAGGATAGCACCTCCCTAGCTCATATAACCGGGGACTCCGAGCATTAATACTGTCAAAGGGAGTATTATCAACACCAAAAATTTCTTGACCTTGCAAGACCTTTCGGAACCTCAATGATTCCCCAAAGTCTGATGTTCCAATCCCATCTGTCAAAGTAAGAAATGGTCAATATTGTTGCATGAGGATGAGGTGAGATGGCTCATAAGTGAATGAAATTTTAGAAAAGATTCTAGTGACTCACTGGGAACTGGAAATTCTAGCTTTGTTGAAGTCAACCCAATCCTGGTCCTCTTCAAACCAGCTGCCATCAAGTTACTGGAAGCGGAAGCAGAACCAGATGGCTCAATTTCCCATGGGGAAACCCTGTTATGCCTTGCTGCATCTATGTCATCCCACCTTACCTGTAATGATGAGAATAAACATATAACAATCAGGTATATTATTATACTATAGAATGACATCACATAACAGATAATTACATTAGTGTAGTGATGACCAAAAGGAACCACAGCTTCCATTATGAACAAATACAATCAATTACAGTCAATCTTTTTATATTTGAAAGTACAGGTTGATGTATAAAACCAAGCTATACAGATAAACATAAGCAGAAATAAATTTTTAAGGAGGATGATAACCATTGACCAGAAATATACTAGTATGCCAAGCAGGATTTTTAATTACTAAAAAATAAGAGCTATGTAAATAGCAGATGGTAGAACATTAGTAAATTAATGACCCTCCCTAGTAAAGACAAGTCAACTACGGCTGAAACAGATTCCAATTTGAGACGAGCATGCTCTAAGATCTATGGAAGTTCTATGGAAGTTCTTATATCCTGAGAAGGTGGTACACCCAACATCAAATTAATTTTTACTGAACTAAGTTTACTTTTACAGAAGGAAAACCAAAGAAAGAAGTAGATGTGTAAAAGCTATCAATAGAATCAAATCAAATCAAATCAAAGACAAAGGGACAATAAAGGATTTGGTGACAGCTTCAGAAAAATCACAAAAACATAAAAAATTGCCAAAAAGGAGAAAGAAATCCGTTGGTTATAATGATGAAAAAGCAGGACTCCTAAAGTACTACCCCTTCTATTAGACTCCTTTTGGGTCTGAAACACAATGCCAAAAATAGTACTAGAAAGCAGAAGTGCAAGACTAATAGGTACTCTAGAAAATCATTATTCATTAGCTGTTAATCCCAAGATGAATATGAAGGCTCTATCTTTCATAATGAGCTGAGAAGTCATTACAAACATTAATATCAAGCCTTACAGTTTACAACGCACAGAAACAGACATCTCCTAACACAATTTCATGCAGGTAAACCATAAAAAAGTTAGAAGGACCGCATTCACATACCAATAGACATCTCCATTTTGATCCCGGCCATCTAACAGGATCCGCATCACTTATTCCAGCAATTAATCCAGTGAATCTGCCCAACAGAAGTTAGACCAAGATCAGTTATTGATGATAGTTCTCTGTATGTAGCAACAGCAAGCATGACAATCAACAAACCTTCTTTCTGCAGAATCTTCAGTTTCAAAACGCATCCTGAACCTCATTCCAGCTGAATAAGAATAATCAAGGCTCTTTAAGAATTTTTGGACAGGTATGATGAATTCCGAAGAACTGACCCTACAAAGAAACAGTGAAATATATATGATATCAATATCAATCAATCAAATACCATGGTCAGCAAGAATGAAAGAACAATGAATAGAGTGTAAGAGAGAGAATAGATCAGTATTATTAAATTATTAAATTAAAATTAAACATAAGTGACATCCATAATGGAGAGCTTCCAGTAAAAATAAAACTTCAAATGCATGGAAATGGTGAACTATTAGCTTGACTTTTCTTTGTCAGACTATAATCTAATACGTGCAAAGCTTGCAGAGCAACCAGAAATTTTAAAAAGCATTCAAATATAAGTTATAACTAATGGGAAGGACCTAGGAGCTTCAATGCAACTTCTTTTTCTTCTGTCAAACCAAATCTTTTGGCTAGTACCTTCAAATAGAAGAACAGAGGTGAAACCAGAAATTGTCCATTATGTATGTGTTATGTATTATAATGAAACATCCTTCTGAATTCCCATCCTCATCCTCATCTCACACAAAACATAAAACACTTCATAATTGTACATAGAAAGTAGAAACTGACAAATTATATAGACTACTTTCACCAACTTCTGATGAAAATACCAGTAAGTAAAGAGAAAAGTACCTTGGATTATAGCAAACACTAAAAGCAGATCTTTTAGATAAAGCATTGAGAACATCCATGAGAGTGCCAGGACTCAATTGCTGGCCAGAAGGAACTCCAAAGGAACCAGCACTTTTCAACTGAGCTGCCCTACGAATCCCTAGTCTCAGTTCTCCATCCTCACCCCTGATTTTCAATCATAAAAAATGTCAGTCATTGTTGGGAATAAATAAATACTAGTTCATATTTAATAGAATTCAGGTCCAAGATACCTCAGAAACAACACAGCATCGCCAGACACAAGCTTCTTCTTATTCACAAATGCACTCCACCCAGTTGTGAGCAAATGCCTCCGTGGCTGCCCTGCTCATGCAAAGACAAGAAATAAATCCCCCAAAGCAGTCAACTGGCAATGTACTAGAATGTTAAACAAAGTAACATACCCCTGTATATATGTCGAAACCTCCATTCCAGGCCATGCAGATCCTTAGCCACAAGCTCTTGTGAAGGTCTCTGCTGACTGTAATCCTAGAAAAACAGTCTGGACTTTAAATTCAATGTATGTTTAGAGGAGTTCCAAAATTGATTTAGTAAAAACCGAGTTTGGAGTGAAGTGATTTATGCATGTATGTTTTTACTCTCAAAGCAAGTTTGAGGTAAAACTTGGTGGAAATTTTTCAACCTAACACAAAAACCACTTCTTATCACTTCAAGTCAATGAAACACTTGAATGCATCAAAATTCAAAGTTACCAGGGGAGGGAAGCAATCTTCAGCTGCACGACGAGGCACTGAGAATCCACCATGAGTGCTAGTGTCTGAAGCTGTCAGAGTCTTGCAGAACATGTGGGGTGTTGTTGACTTCACCATAGCTTCAGTATCCTCCTCTTCCCCATCAGCATCAATTTCCCCTTCCCGCAAGTTTTGCTCCAGTTGCTATAATCAACGGACCAAGTTCAACCAAAATAAAATTAAAAACTGCTAAAAAAAGGCACTCCATTTAATAAGGGACTGTTTGGCACACTTCTCTTTTTCTCTGGCAAGGTCATGTAAAAAATGGCTAGTAACATAGACATAGACATAGAAAACGAAATTATGAATAACCACATCGCATACTTTTGTTTCGTTTGGTATCCGACACACTGCTCCATTAAGCAAAATTCAATATAATTAGTCAGTTCACTCAAATTTTTACTTGACCCCTAAAACCAAGGGCACATATAGGAGTACAAAAGGTTCAGAAGTTGAAATATCTTTCTTCCTCAGAAGTACAACTTTCTCCAAACGCAAAATGAACCAAAGTAAGATCACATAATAAGCACAAGTAAGCCTCACCTCACTTTCGGGAACCAACAAGACTTGGCAATACACTTCATCGCTCCCTTCCTCTGCCTGCCCAGAAAGAAAAAAAAGCACAAGCATTCATTACACACGACTCATCCAAAAGAACCATAAACAAGTAGAAGGAGCACATTACGGTTTATACAGACAAAAAGGGGAGAGGCGAGTGAGGAAAAAGAAAGAAGAAGAAAAACAAAAAGGGCCATTCATTCATAAATAAATTGTTGAATTTGAAAAGGAACCCTTTTCTCTGCATCAATTATCTTAGCGAGCAGACAGAAAATACGAAACCCCAGAAATTAAAAATAAAAAATTGAGGAAAAGTAAAAAGAGCAGAAAGCACTTACATGGAGCTTGACATCGAGAACGCGACAGAAGACATGAGGTGGAATGTTACAGGCAGTGACCGGAGAAAAATCCTGAGCGTGCTCAAAGTGTCCCTGTGGGACATACACAACAACGCTTCCTTTCTTCGGCAGAGAGATCAAAGGGCCAGCACACGCGTGCCACAGCTCCAAGCACACAGAAGGTGGATGAGTAGGAGTTGGAGGAGCCACGGCTGAAGCGGAAGTGCTTATGCCCGAGTGAGAAGGAGAAGAAGCAGCGTTGGAACCGGACGATGGAGTTTCATCGTCCTCTGTAGTGTTGAGATCGATCAACCCCATGGGAACCAAGTGGTGTTAGCAATGTTAGCGAATCTAATAACAAGTGGGTGTGAGGAACGAGAAGCAGAAAAGGAAGCACTTTGGAGGAAGAGGTGGAGGGAGGGGAAGATTTCAATGATGAGTGATTTCATGCCTGCATTTTCAGAGAGCGTGAGGTGTGTTGTTGAGTAACTTTGGCATTGCTAAAAGAGGCTGTGACCCAATACTCCAAAAAGAAAGAGACCCTCTTTCTCTTTCTCTCTCTTTCCTCCACTGAGCTATCACTCTCTCTCAATGCTGAATTCCCTTTTGTTTCTTTTTTGGGTTTTTCTTTTCTTTTGCTTTATAATAATTGGCCGAGAGGGGAGGGGTGCGTGAATGGGTATTTTGGGGTAGCATCAAATCAACCTTTCATTGAGATTTAAGTTGGGAGTCATATAAAAATGGGATTTTTATCCTCTTTTTATCTTTACTCATTCATTTTTTTCCCTCCTTTATTTATTTATTTATTTATTTCTTTGGGCCTTTTGTTTTTGCTCGTCTGCAAGCTGAGGCACCAGTTGCAGCAGCAGCAGTGCTGCAGTTGCTGCTGCAATGCTGGGACTGTTGGGTGTGATGTGTGGCAGAAGGCAGAGAGAGAAGAAAGCTGTATGCAAAAACAAAAGACTGTAGTAGTGGTAGTGAGGTTATTTGTTGGTTAAAGACCAATAAAAAAAATCACAAACTGAATAAAGGGTATTTAAGACTGTACGGTATCCCTGTATTTCCGGGCGGATGTCTATTCTGTCCCCTTCTACTTCACCAAATCTCACACCTATCCCTCTCTGCTTAAATGGGCTTTTACCTCCCACAAAGGTTTGATTTGATGATCATTTGTTTGATGAGAAATTTAGTTGGGTCATCTTTTGTTACCACTTAGATTAGATTATTAATTAGATGATCTCAGTTCCCATGGATATTTTGTTAGTTGACCATGTATTGATTGTGTACAGAGAGATTATCCATCCATTTTGGTACACTGTTTCTGGTACGGAGTTGAAAGGCCAGAATACTAGTATTGCACCATTTTTTGCATTAGGGATGATTTGGGGAGTTTACCCCAAATTTATGAAGTGATCGATCTATATCATAGCCAATGTTCATATATCATTGCTTTATTGCATATTTAGATTTAAATTCACTTTTGTATGAGGTAAAAGTGATCTTAAAGATATGAAATTGAGTTTTAGCGTGTTTAGATTTATCAGATCTCGCATCCGAGTGACACGGTGCCACGGAAGCTACCCTCTTTGGCTTTAACATAGTGTTTGGTTGGAGGGGAGGGGAGGGAATATTTTAAAGTTTTTTTGTTTGGTTCATTTTTTTAGAGAGGAAAATGGAGGGATTTGGCTCCTCTTCAATATTGGGGGGATTTGGAGAGAGAGTAGAAGACTTTAAATGATATTTACTTAAATAACCTTAAATTAAATTAAACATAAAAATTTATAAAGGTCTAAAAAGTAAATTAGTCTATTTTCTCAATTAAAATCCCTCCCCTCCCCTCCTCCCAACCAAACACAATTTCTATTTAAATCTTTCTGCTCCCTTTCCCTCCCCTCCCCTTCTCTCCATTAAAACCCCTCCCCTCCCCTCCCCTCCCCTTCTTTGAACCAAACAGACCCTAATGCAAACGAGCATGTAGAGTTTGATTCTAATTTGAAGTTGAGATGTAGAGTTTTTATTTTTAGACGTAATTTTTAATTTTTAATTTATTATTTAATTCACTTTTATCTAAAATCAACTCAATTTATTTAAAATTAATTTTGATCACTGTTACACCAACACATTATATTTTGCTTCCTGTGTTGATCGTGAATCATAGAGGCAGGCACCCCATTACCGCTCGTATTTGGCAGGCTTTGGTGATTAATAACGTTGACAGCTAACCAAAGAAACAGAGACAAGTGAGAGACAAATGGGTTTTGAAATAGAAAGTTGCATAATGTTTTTAAGCATTTATCTTTTCAATTTAGAAACGGCCAATTACTTTGCCTACCCAGGTTTTGACTTTGCCCATTCGGGGTCCTATCATCATTATTAGCTGTTTACTTAGACAAAATGTAATTACAAATCCAGGTCACTCTGGCTAACCAATTGTGCAACTGGTAAATTAATGAATAGCTTTAATACACTTTCTAGCCTACATCATAAAGTCTTGAGACCACTCTTTTGCAAATTTGGTGTTATTCGTTGCTTTAAATATGACACATTAGGCTAATCATTGATGTCTATACTATCACCTTCGCCTTGTGCCTCCCTAGTCCCTACGAAGAAAATTTCTTGTCTTATGGAAGTATTATCAACATGGCTTTTGGATAATATGAAAAATAAATCAAGCCATAGTCACACACATGCATGAAATTTCAAATAGTCATACATATCAGTATTGTCTACATGATAGTTACTTAAAGAATTACCTACACGACATATGTTCAATTTTCCTTTTACACATAAATTACTCCCTGATGCCCATTTTTTTTGGTTACAGAGGATTTTACCCACTGATGCCCATTAAAGGTATATTTGGACAGAGGATTTTAAAAAATATAAGATAAATTTTCATTTTAAATAAATATGATCTATAATTTAATAATTTTTTAAAAAAAGGAAAAAATCGATTGAGAGCGTCATCTTTTGGCCGGATTTATTTCATATTTGAAACCCAAAAAGAAAAAAATTTAAAAGTGAAAATAAGTGATCTTATTTAATTGTGTGATCTTAATCATGATCAATGAAGTTAGACTTGGAGTCAAGTTGGAATGAATTGCGCGTGTAAATTAAATGGGGAATTCCTAACACAGCCTTTGTATTATTGGCATGACTAATGTTTAAAAGTGGTATTAAAGTTATTCTTATCTTACTGAAATCTGAAACAAAATTTTACAACTTCGATGAAAAACTCATGAACTAAATCAAAACTCTGCTGAACGATAACAGACGTAAAACGGCATGTTTGGACAAACAATTTACTAAGTATTTATGACATAAATTATTTTTATAATTATAAAAAGAATATAGTAAAATTGAATTCATATAAGCTATAAATTATTTTGATAAGCTATTATGAGAAATTTATGAAAATAAACTCAAAATAATATGTAAACTAATTATAAATTATTTTCATAAACTCTGTCAAATACGCTGACAAGTAAAAAATATTTACGTGAGTAGAAAAATTTAAATAAACTTTGAATAAGTGAATCTAAATAAGGTCGAAAAGGGCAACAAATTATTTAAGTACCGGTATGACGTCATATCTGTCTTCCATCCATATGTGGAGTATATATCAATATCAATTTATTTATTCAAGTTGTCAAATTCACAGGCATTATTGAATGACCAAAATTAGTAGTACTTGGGTTGGGTATAGCATCCCGAGATAAAAGTCGCAGCTAAGAAGCAAAGAGAGGGATCGAAAGTGAACCCAGCAGGCAAACTGGGCGCCATGCTTGCACACTTTGCTATTGGCAATTACCATCCATCCATCATGTCTGGCATCATCGATCATCAATTCATCATCTAGGCCGTGAGCACGACGGAAGCCACTTCACTTGCCCTTTCAGAAGAAGCGAAAAGGGAAGGGTAAGTGCGTAAATTCAGGGTGTGCATAGACAATAGTGTAAAGTCCCTGTGATGAAAAGGGTCAGGTCTTTATCAGAAACCAAACCATCAATAGCGAAGAGCCCAAAACCCAGCCACAGAGAAGAGACAGACACAGTAGCAGTAGTAGAATAGAGTCAGGTCTATCTATAGGACCCCCCACACTCCCTCCCTCCGGCCCTCCCTTTCCTTTGTGGACCCGGCTTGGATAACCCGGACAAAATGGGTTACCACTCATCACTGCCTAACCGGTTAAACCGCTGCCCGTGCTTTTATCCTAATCTGGAAACTGGGAATACCCTTTTACTCCACGCGCTCTCCTTCCTTCTCACCTTCTTTTGCTTTTCATTTCTGTCGCTTCGCTCGCACTCGCTGGTCCAAATAAAATAAATAATGGATTAATGAGAATGTGACAATATATAGTACCCAGCCATGTTACTATATACATGACATGTTGCTCGTTGAGTGCCTCTGATTTCTCTAACGTCACGTAATATATATCTCATCCTAAACTATTGGATTCAAATATGAATAGGTTTTCTAGCAAAAAAAAATATGAATAGGTTAATTTTGACTTTATTTATTTATTTATTTTTATAGTTCTTTTTTGGCTTCTTATTATGGATGACAATTTGAGTTGGGCTCGACGGACCAGTCCGCTAAAAAGGGTGGGGTGCAGGCTAGGGTTTTTCAACCCACATTCCGTTTTAGCCCACCCAAAGGCAATTTAAAACAGGCTAATCCGACAGGTTGGCCGCCAACTCGTTTTTGTCTTTTTTAAAAAGTTTTTTGTGTTTTCCTTTGAATTTTTGGGCAGATTAGGCGGGCCAATCCGCGCGCAGGGCAGGCCGACTAGTATACCTTGACTCACTTTTTTGCGGGTCAGGTCGGCCAGTCTGCTTTCCCAACCCTATTTCTTATATTTATAATCATATTTTTAGTCTTATATATAAAAAAACAGTAATAGATCCTTTAGATTTATTGAATTAAATATATACGAGGTGTAAGTCCTCTTCGTATTGTAGCGAATTATGAATTAGTGTAGATTTAAGTATTTTTGTTTATATTTAAGTTTTGATGGAATAATGCATAAATCATTAGTGTATTGCCTAAATTTTAACAAGACACAATTTTTTTCATTTATGGCCACACAAGAAAAAATATATAGCACTTAGTGTTGGCCAACGCTAAATACCGAAAACCAACGCTGAAAGTTTAATTAGCATATGTTTCGTAGCTGATGCTAACACTCAAAAATATTTTGCATCGACAAGTATAGAAAATTTTATTGAGACATATTGTATCCCGACTCAAATATAAACCAAAAATATTAAGTATGATAATCTAAAATATAAATAAATTTTAATTGATTTTACTCTATTTAATTAATTCTTTTATAAAATACATTCATTTAATACAGATTTTAATTTTGATGATTCTTTTTATTAAGTATAATTTAAAATATGAAATACATTTTTTGATAACATAACAAAAATTAAATTAAATAAACTAATATTACCAATCGACATGAGTTAGTTATTTTTTTTTCTTGTATTCAAGTTTGGAGCTGTGGTGTATTCAGTATTAGGGTCTGTTTGGATTGGCTTATGCAGAGCTTATGAACACAGCTTATAACTGATTCATAAGCTATTTTGGGCTTATTTTTCATAAGCTACCTATGATAACTTATCAAAACAGCTTATGACTTATATAAAATAAGTTTCGCTATATTTTTTCTTCGATTATAGAAATAGCTTATACAACTTATGTCATAAGCAGTAGATAAACTTGTTATCCAAAGAGGGCCTCAGTGATATAAATCCAAGCAAGTATGCAGGATTATACCTCGGGATATCTAGGTACCTTTTCTCGATATTGAATCATTGATTATATTCTAAATAGTATGAACTCCAATCAATTGACAATCTTTTAATTTTTTATTTTCCGTTTGACATTACTCATGTTTAAAGAAAAGGGAGCAGGTCTTATCAAAAAAAAGAAAAAAAAAAAAGAAAAGGGAGCAGGAAATTTATTTTTGGGTATAAAAAAGATTCCATTGAAACATCAACGTCAGCCTTTACATGCCCAACCAATATAGGTCAAATTATATAACTGAACGGTTCCTCTAGTAACCATTAGTTGCGTTATTATTTAATTTGTTCATTTTCTTTTATAGAGTTATGATTTTCAGAACGACCATCATAAAAGTGTTAATAGAAAACACTTAATATTTTTCTTTGATAAGCAAAATTTTAATTAAAAAAACACTTAATATTATTTAAATACTTTTAATTATTAAATAAATAAACGTAAATATTTATCATTTTCCTAATATATCAAAAAAATTGTTATTTAATTTTATTTATTTTAAAAGCTTAGTGACTATACATTGACGGTATATAGAAAATTGATACATATGTACAATTATGTTTCACCATATTGTCATATTATATTAATTAATATCAAATTTTAAAATCTATTTAAAAAAATGGTGAAATATAATTAAGATTATATAAAAATCTTGTTTTATGAATTAGAATCCCAGCATGTGGTGATCACAGGAAAGGCATATGTGCATACCAAATTGACCCAAATCAGAATAACACTTTCAGCCACCTCTTAACCAAAGTCACCTACGTGTTCCAAATACAAACACACCCTCCCCACTTGGCCCTCGCATCAATTTGAGCAAGGCTGCAAGCTGCATGCTTTTACAATACATATCACTCCAACCAAACCCCACACCCTATGTCTCTCTCTCTCCCACTCATTCTTGTTATAATTTCAGTTTGGATAAATTTTTTTAGCATATATTTTTTAATTAATAGTTTTTTATATAAATTAAAATTAATGTTTATTCTTTATATTTTTTAATTTCTCTAAAAGTATCTATCTATTTAGTTGTCATTTAATGACAATTTCTCTTTTGCATGATATGCATCTTCCTTTTTTTTTTGTTTTTTGTTGGCTAATATGCATCTTCCATAAACTCCTCCATTTTTCCCATATTGCCAAAACGGACCTCTGCACTAGTCCACTCCCACAACTGTAAACCCGGGCCCACCACCTGCGCGGGTCCCATCAAGCAAACAATTGAATTGACGAGAGAGTGAACGGCACGCGCCACGTATTGGAGTGTGAAGAGAAAGTGTGGTTATGATGGGAAGGGGCAGAGAGTTTAGAAAGAGTGAGGGTTCTGCAGTTGCAGGTAGGAGGGGGCAGAAACCCTCGACTTTTACGCGGGTGCTGTCTCTCTTTTCTCTCACCCTTTCATCGTACTTTAGTCATGTCATCCGTCTCACCTGCACGCGCCCCAACGTCGTCTTTCGTAGTACCAACAGATGCGCGCGCGGTTACTGGCCATGTACACGTGTCGTCATCTGAAGGCGGTTGATGTAGTGCCCGCCGGTGAGGGGTGTTTTGGTCATTCTGGGAGTGTGTGTTTAAGTGGTGAATGGGGGGTGGGCCCCTCAGTGGAGGGTTGCCAAAAGGAACTAGACCGGTCTTTGTCTCCATCAGAGGCTGTCGGCTACCGCCAAGTGGGTTTAGGATCGAACGGTCAGGATTGGCCAAAACTGAATTAAAAGCATGGTAGGCCCCACCCACTCTCAGTATGGGAACGTGATACCTGGAATCCAGAGACCCCAAAAAAGGGTGGATTTTTGTGTGTTACGTGACACTGCATCCTCTGCTTCCTGCTGCTCCACCTTTTTGGTGCGACACTGAAGAAAAACACACTTAATTAAAGTTTTTTTTTTAAAAAAGAAAAAGAAAAAACCCATTGTATTATTTACTTTTTTTTTTATACCTAATTCAATTTATATAAGATCTAGTATGGAGATGGAGTCATGGAGATGGAGTACGCTAAATATGATTTTTTTTATACAAAAGGCTAAATATGATTTAATCTATATATGTAGACGTGATAATATGCTTGTAATTTAATTGGTACTTGATTAAATTTTCAATTTTGAGTATGATAAGATAAGAGGTCCATTAAATACGCTTTGTTTTTAAATTATTTTAAAGGCGACAGTTAAATTGGTCTTTGTTTTTTAGAATATTGAATGTTGGTACACTGCAGTGCAAAGCCTAGCTAGGGGTCTAGGTGGGGCTCTTATTGTCAGGGGAAACAGTAATTGAGAATTGAATTTTACTTTTTTTTTTTGGGTAGTTAGAATTGGATTGAATTGAATTTTACTTTGTGGTAACTATTTATCAACATGAATATAATTTTGTTATAAATGAAGCAAAAGAATATTATATTGAAATCTATATATATAAGATTTATTAGTTTTAACTTTATATCTTTCTTTCTTAGTAGTATAATATATAAGATTGTCATATTTACGAAAAAAATTCAAATACAACTCGTTTTGTGTGTTAAAATATAAACCTCCCTATGTAAAAAGAAAGAAACATCCCTAAAAATGGCATTTTGAAATAATTTATATTTCCCTTTCTTTCATTGTAAAATAAGATTCAGAAAAGGCAAAATTCCTAAATAATTTTAAAATGTTTGATGTATATATACTATGCGTGTTACTCATTCATATGTATGATAAGTTCTAAAGTGGTCGTCCATCACGCACTATATAATTTAATGGTTAGATACATTGTGGTTCTATTATGCCTGTTTACTTTGTGGGTTAATTAAATTAGATTATATTATATTAGACTAGCCTGTTTACAGTTTACTTATGGCCCAATATGGACATGCTTATGGGGATTGAGATACCCCGCATACCCAACTCTAGTAGATAGAGCCAAAAAAACGATAGAACAAATTATTAAGAGAAATATAAAAAGTAAATAATATATTTTTAAGTTTGATAAGGATAAATATCATGGCATTAATTGATGATATAATTGATACTCTCTCCGGTCTAAATTTTAGGTAATTTAAGGTTTTGACACATAGATTAAGAAATAATTAATTGAATAAATTTTAGACTAAAATGACTCTATTTATTATTTTTAATTATCTTAATTATTTATCCACTCAAAATTTATTAATTATATTAAAGGTATAATTGAAAAAAAATAATAAATTATCTCTTAAAATTCTAAAATAACCAAAATTTTAAAATAAAAATAAAAAATTAAAACTATTAAAAATTTAAACAGAAAGGAGTACTACTTAACGGAAAAAAGTCTTTAATTACTATTAATTGTTGGCACGTACACACACAACTCATACATATGTGAAGCCGATTTATCTGCTGCTTTTCGTCATTGATTATTATCACATGATGTTGCTAGATTTTTCCCCCTCCCTCGAATCTCTATTTTTTTCTCCGGATTGGTTTGTGGGGTTGGTCCCTCTCTCAGTATAGCACTTGTAATGTATTCTCATGTTATATTTTTCTGAGAAATAGAATGTGTCGTTTTCATATGGACTGGTTAAGCCATTGCAGTCACAAGAATTAGAATTATTAATTTATGTTTATGGAACTTGAGTCGTCTACATCACACGCATGTCCGATTAATTGGGGCTATGATTATAGGGTGGATCCCTTCCTTTTGAAGCTATGGACCATGTAAATTATTAACTTAAAAAATTAAGTACGCGATTTTTTTTAGGCTTAAATATGTTTTTAGTCTCTCATATTTGGTTTAAGTTCGTTTTTGGTCTCTCAAATACTAAGAATATTATTTTAGTCCCTAATCTTTTGAAAATCAGTCACTTTTGGTCACTAGGGCCATATTTTAAATTTAAAAAGTATTTTTTAAATTTATACTTTAACCCCTCCTAAAGCCTAATGTTCACCTTAACCTGTTTTTCCATTCTCCTCCCCCTCCACTGATGCACCGCGGCCCCCCATCCCCGCGCGGCCAAGGGAGGAGCTCCGCGCAGACAAGGGAGGTTGCGCACAATGGCGGGAAGGGAGGGGGTCACCGCGATCGCATAGGGAGGAGAACGAGAGAGATGCCGCATCTCATGGCGGCATCGAGGGAGGACATTGGAACTACTCCTAGCAAGGATGGGGGTCGCGATGCATCAGTGGAGGGGGAGAAGAATGGAAAAACGGGTTAGGTGAACATCAGGCTTTAGGAGGGGTCAAAGTATAAATTTAAAAAATACTTTTCAAATTTAAAATATGGCCTCAGGAACCAAAAGTGACTGATTTTCAAAAGATTAGAGACTAAAATAATATTCTTGATATTTAAGGGACCAAAAACGAACTTAAGCCAAATATGAGGGACTAAAAACATATTTAAACCTTTTTTTTATATGAATATAAGGGTATCATAGACATATCTTATCCGTTCTCTTCCCCTCGGATAATGTACTTACATACGTGATATAGACATTTTTTAAGTCTATAAAAATCTGTTGACCAAAAAAAAAATTCTATAAAAATCTCATTTCAGTCCCCTTATCATTATTTTATGATCGAATTACTAATTTTATGACAAGATAAATATTTGAATATAATTAATATCCTTTAAATAATAAATCATCGTTCACCTTATCATTATTTATAAGACAAAACATTTAGTGTTATTACATGTAACTAAACAAAAAGGAAAAACCAATGGTGGTTGAGTCTAGTAGAAGGGATTAGTCTTCCACAACGTGGTGAACAACGGTTCGAATTCCTGTTGGGAGAGGTGCCCATATTTAGTGTTTGACTGTGCCTCGAACATGATTGTCTTCGATGGAAGATATACCTGTGAGAGACCAAAAAAAACAAAAAGGAAAAAAATAAAATTATACACGTTTAAGTTTCCTAAATAACATGGAAAAAATATTAAACATCAAAATATCTAATGTTTAAATTTTTAAAAAAAATTATGCAGTCAAAAAATATATAAAAAAATGACTGTAAATGGAGTTAATACAGATGGTTGAATTTTTCGCTCGCATTAGATGTGACCGCCTTGTATGGAGTGTGCATCCTTTAATCTAAATTTATACTTTATCCAAAAAAAATTGACATTTTTTTTGGTTCAAAATTGTTTATTAGAGTGTCTTTTTTTTTTTTGGGTCAAGATTTATTAGAGTGTCTGAACTTATATACAAACTCAGTGAGTTTTGAATCTCGAACCGCAGAATTTTAAAACAAGGCCCGTTAAGGCTAGTCAAAGGGGACCAGGCCCATAATAATTAGAATAAAGATTGGTAAACACTCCTTGAGATATATATCACTAGAGAGAGATAGAGTGAAATGAGAGAAAAGTAATAAAATGATGTGATATGTGATGTGATAGTTAGAGAAAGATAAAGAGAAATGAGAGGTGTTGAATGAGTGAATATATTTTTGGGGTGTATGTGTATCATTGTTCTAATAACTAGGTAGGCAAGGGTAAGGAATCAAGACTAGACAGAGTTCCTAAGCTTAGACAAGAAAAAAAGAATAGAGAAAATAAGAAGTGAAAACTGATACGCTTTGCATGTTTTATTTAGGATTTTAGCCTTCTTATCGAATTCGTGTTATTGCAAGCAAGATGCCCCACATAAACTTGTGCCATAAGTAATTAACCATAAAGCGTGGCGTTCGGGAGTTTAGATCTACTTGTAACTTGTCATGCTCTTATCATCACCCATTACATGTCAAAGACAAACCTTTCCTTGTATGAAAAACTTTCCGTTATTCAACCGTCAATAATTTGATTAGTAACTATTCACATAACACTGTAAAAATAAGAATCAAATGCTAACTTCCATCACTACAATTACAAGTTGTTTCATCATCATCATATCAGATAGTCTAATTGATTTGGCAATTTCTCCTGACCCTTAGATTTTGGAAGGGTTTGATACCAAGTTGCTTATGTGTTCTAACAGACACTCAATAAGTTTCCCATTTTTTTTTACTATTTTAATTTTTTCAATCTATTATTTCCACACTGAAAGATATCCAAACCCTCCCATTTTTCAATGGGTACCCGTACTATGGTAGTGCCCAATTAAATATACCAACCCATTTGTTACAACGTAGCATGCGTTGGCAACTTCAAACGTGCACTTCACGGTTCTAAAGTATATCCTTTGAATTAAAATCTTATAGCTTCTCCAATATTTTTTAAAACGTCATTTAGAACTCTTCCTTATGGATTTGGTATTGTAGGATTGTACAGCTCAGACAGAGCATAATCTCATCTTTTCCCTTTTGCAAACCCAATGTAAACTTATAATAATCACATAGAAAGGTAAATTGCTTTTATACATCTCACTGAATCTGTGCTTCATTATGAACATTGCTCGTTTCTTGCTATAGCTTAGGCATTCCTTCATAAGTCAAGGCCTCTCTTTGCCAAATGATGAAACTGGTCTCCCTGAGAGCTAGTATAATGCAATAAAGGCCTTGAATTAGAGTCAAGATAATGAAGGACCATCACCATAACCACAGAGCAAATAAACATGGGTATTGGCCCAAAAAACCAAAGCAACAAGTCAAGAGCAAAATAGAGGGCACGAAGACCAAGTGACCAAAAATCACCACCCCTTATGACTGCAATCTCCACATTGCTCACTGGGACAAAACTATCTGGGGTGCTTATCAAATAGTTTGCATGAACAAAGTGCCTTGCTGATTGAATAAAGCACGAGAAAGCAAGGAGAAAACATGTTAGGAGGCAAATGTACTTGATGGAAATTGTGGTTGCCCTTGTGTCTCCATAGATTAATTGACTCTGGAAGAAAATATTGGAACTATTGGCAATCCAAGCTCCAATTAGAGAACAAAGAGTCAAAGAGACCGAGGCCAAGAATGTAGCAGCTGTTGTGTTGGATTGAATAACAGACAGAGCTGTGCCAACATCCCTTTTGTCAACCTGTTCATTATTAATTATTATCACCAAGTTAAAAACAAGCAAAGAAAATTAAAAGGGGTTTCCAATTAAATCAAATTAAGGAAATTGATAAGGATTACTTACCTGCATAATTCTGTCAACCCAGGCTCTTTTGTCATTGTTCTCAAATCCCATGACTGTAGTGTGAGGCCGATTGATGTATCTGTAAAGCAGAAAGAGGTGATAAGCAAACATGATTAGCAACCCGCAAGGGACCAAAATCAAATCCAGGTACTCCTTATGGAACTTCATATTTCAACTTGTTATCCCTTTCTAGGAGTCCTAATTGAGGAGTAGTGGAGGACTGGTTTTTTTATCAAGGCCTTCATTCGGTACTTATAAACAAACAGTATAGACTAGGAGTCTTTCCTTGGTCATCATTCAATTGCAACTTGCTATAGTTTTCCCACCTTATTTTATTCTGAACCATCGGAATTAAATTATTGATTAGTACAGCTAGAACACTAATGAAAGAAAGAAAAAAAGTGGCTTAAACGATGTGTGTGTGTGTGTTGGGGGGGGGGGGGGGGGTGATGCTTTTCAACCAAGAAACAAGTTTTGTATTTTTAGTAGTTCGAATCTGAATGGTATAAACCGTTACCTAAATAATGGAGGCACCGTGTAATAAATATATATGAATAATCAAAATATTTTCTTGCGTGTCCTCTGGTATAAATAATATTTAGAAATAGATTATTTAACTTTAAATCTCTTTTAATGGTTGAATTTTAGTTTTTTTGGGTATATGTCTACCTCTTATTAATAGAGTATCCTCTACCCCATTTATCTTTCTTATTGGTGTTTCTATGAGTCTATTTCACTCACTTCTTATAGCATTCTCCTCTCTGTAACACTGATTTTTTTTGTTGACTTTTTTGCCTAACTTCTTTCTTGACCGGTTTGATTGCTTCAGGTGAATACCACAAATAGAGTTTATCCAGAAGACCGACCACTTGGGAAACACATCAGATGACACAGTGATAATCTTCAGTGGTATAGATTTATTTTTTGTTTTGGTAAGATCAGTGGTATAGATTTATTAGTATGCACTATGTAGTATACCCTCCAATTCCAATCAGCGTTTTGATGGCTAAGTTTCTAGTAATATATATATATATATATTTTTTTGATCTTTAAGTTTCTAGTAATCTTGAGTCAGGATCTTCATGCATTGGCTTCTAGGCGGAAACTTGATTTGAAGATTTATTAGTGTATTGAGTCAATCTAACATTTTGTTAAGTTAGTTATAGGGTCTTTTATATAGGTTGTTAGTCTGTTACTTTCTATTACTTATTTTTCTGTTATAGGTTCTGTTTTAGTTATCGAGTAGTCTATATAAATAGGAATAGTAGTCTTTTGTTTCACTTGTGTCTTTTTCTTCAATTCAGAATATGAAAATTCTGCGCACTCTGTATCAGTTTTCGTGGTTAGTAAGGTATCAGCTAAACCCTTTTTTATATCGGTCTATGGTTTCTTGCCTTCTTCATCGCATCAATGGTTGAATACTCAGATTTTGCTACCAATCCTTCTAATTAGTTGTTGTGGGAAGGATTCTGCGGTTAGAGTAGTGGCTGTAAGGATTGTAGCTCTCTCCTTCGCCCCAGATTTTTAATTTCCCTCCCTTACACCATTAATCTGCTCCTCCACCAAATCAGCATAATATCACTCTCTCTCCTTCATCAATGAATAATAGTATTATGATCAATAATTAGGATTTTTAAATACAAAAATGAGTTTTTTTCTTTTACAATTTTCAAATAACTAGTGTGCGGACTGTTTTTTCTCACGGAGTCGGACAAGTATGTATGGGGCTCAGTAGCCAAACAGGTTTAGTTTTAACAATGGCGGCTTCTAGGGTGAGTGAGGACCATGAAAGAGTCCCTTTCTGCAAAAACAAAAAAATAATTGTTTCGTAGTCCTTTAGCTATTTTAAATTTAAAAAAACTGACCACTAAAAAACCCTCATCCAACCCCAACCGCAAAATCTTACCCCCAAATCCTGGTTTTCCCAATTCCAAAACCCTAATCCAACCCCAACCGTTGAAGAAGAGACGTTAGGCGGCGGAAGCCAGAGACGAATAAGGGGCGGCGGTGTGGGTCCTCCTCCCCGGACAACCCATATCTGGGCCTGAGACACCATAGCTTCGGGTGAGTGAGAACCCCAAGACACACCATGGATGAACTCCCCTACCCCTCCCACTCCCCGGTGGAGACAGCTTCGTTTCCCGTTCATGTCGCGCGGCGTAGTGTGAACGGCGCTGCTGCCGTGGTTGGAAAATTGATACCAGTACCAGCCACCCCCATGAATAACGTTTTTCGAGGATTTTGCCGTGGAAGAACTTAAACAAGGATGGAATCTGGAAGCTTCTCTATACTATAGGCTTCTTGCTGATTCACTCTCTCCCTGCCGTCTCGTTTATTTATCGTGCTTCCTTCTAGATTGTCGGATTTGGAGAAGGAACAACAGCAACAATGGCGGAGGCGAGGTCTTCGATGGAGGTGGGGCGTTGGGAGAGGGGATCTGGTGCGGAACTTGAGAGAAAGAGAATGGGGCGAAATAGTGAAAAAGTAAAAGTATGGGATCGATTTGTCATTTTGATAATATATAATCTGAACCGTTGAATAAAAAATTAATATATCTAATGGTAAAAGTAACTCATTCATGGTGAGAGACATACCCTAGAATTTGCCTTTACCAATTATTATCCCTTACAAACAGCGGTTACAGAACAGAAGCATGCAATAAGCACGCAGCCGTTCCACCCAAACAGACGGGGAAAGTCAATCGTGACTGTGAGCGTGAGTAAACCCTCAACGCTGCAACGCAAGCTGAGCTCCATCATCAATTTCGCGGAAGCACCATTCATTCATCGTTGCTTCAAAACATCAAATTAAAAAAAATACAATAATAATATTCTTCTTTCATTCTTTTTTTAAATCTAAAATCTCCGTTGAGGACTTGGTTTGGTGGTATTATTAAACTGGTTCCGTCAACGACTTTGATCTTGTTCATCAAGAAAACCAATCAAACCACCCACCCACCCACCCGATAATAATAATAATAATAATAATAATAATAATAATAATAATAATAATAAGCTGAAGAAGTGTTTCGGCATTCTGGGTGAGAAGAGAGACCAATCCATCATTGATCATTGAGGAATATAAGGAGTAATAATAATGGTGCTGCCGCTTTTGAAGCTGGGGACGCTGGCCTTGAAAACCATCAGCAAACCAGTTGCCAGTAGGCTCAAACAGCAAGCTGCTCTTCACCCCAGGTTCCGCCAATTCATCGTTAGTATGGCCCAGGTACCTACCATTCACTATCATCAACCATTACTATGAAACTTTGTCTGCAATTATTATTTTCGTTTAACAATTCAATTCATTTTTTTACAAGTCATTGTCCTGTGATACCAAAATGATGCCGGTTAGGTATTCGATCTTTTAACTGTGTTAATGATGGGGCCGAGAGTATAAGAATGAAAAGGAAACATGGATGGTGTACACTTGGCAGATCAAAAGAACATGACAAGGAAAATGAGGCAAAGTAGTTAAGAGTAGTGACAGAATTGGTTAGGCAGTTTAAAGTTGTGAGGAAAAAGGGCCTAGCTTAAATTGTAGGAGAGAGGTAGAAGAGAGGTAGAAGAGAGGCAGGGATTCGAATTTGTTACTTTTAGGAAACTGAGCTGTGTTGCAGTTGTAAAAGGAGAAGCCCTTTGTTGAAAGGAAAATTCCCCTCCTCACAAGCAATCCAATCCAACTCATCAGATCACACTACCATTGGAATTTGGCAATTTGGTTTTTTCTTGCCTGAGATTTGGAATCACTGAAGAAGAATTCCGAGTTGTTGTCCTGTTGTATCTTAGCTTTCTCCCTAATTGGCCATGAATTTGCCATTTGGTGAGTGGGTTGTTCATCGTCTTCTTTCACATAAAGGATGAATCTGATGATTCCCGCTTTCATCACCCACTTACCCTATAATGGCCGAATTCCTTCTATGCCATCCATATTCTTCCAAATCTCGGCCGTATTAGAATCTAGAGAATGTAATTACACTGTATGTTCACTAGTTGTCTTCCTCAAAAACTTCACCAGATTCTTCAAAGCTTCTACTCTCAGGTCCATATCGTCCATGATAAGAGATCTATCAAGTCAGACCAAACTTAATTGGTACTAAAATATTGATCATAACAGAGCAGTTAAATTTTTGCTTCAACTATGCATCTTAGTCCTGTGCTGCCAATTAGAACTTTGATGATGTCTTCTGGCTTGTGTTAATTACTTCATGCTTCTATATTCACCATGACATTGACAAATCCTTTTTAAATTTGACATTCTGTTATCTGTGTTTTGATTTAGGTATAACTATGTTTTAGAGATCAAGCATTTTAAGTACTAGCTGTATGCATTTTGTATGTAAATATATGAGAAACTTACAATATTCTTTTTCTTGATTTTTAATTTTGGAAACAGGCTAATCATCAGATCACAACAAAGATGCAAAGGCGCATTTATGGCCATGCAACGGATGTTGAGATTCGCCCATTGAATGAGGAAAAAGCAGTTCAATCTGCTGTAGACCTTATTGGAGAAGTCTTTGTCTTCTCGGTAATATGGATTTAAATATGGAACTGGCTAAAGCTGTTTTACTTATATTTTATTTTTATGGAAGACATGGATTTCATTTGTGATTAACCACCCACTTAAAGCAAGTTAACTTTGTTGGTGGAATCTGCTATATGCTGCATGGTGATATAGAATTTTGCTAAGAACTAAAAGCAATAAATAGAAGTTATGCTGTGAAATGGGACATAGTTAACAAATCTATGCACTAGCTGATTCCGATTATCAAGCATAATCTGCATGAAATTTGAATTTCTCACAATGGTGTTTGAGCTAAAATTACATTGAATGAAAAGGCTTTGCTGTTTTTCCCTACTTGTTCTTTTGAGGTATAAACTTTGTCTGCAGTTATTGAAATTTTGATACTTGGTCAATGAACTCAGTACTTAAGTGTGATTTTTTATTTTGGACAAGTGGTTGAGTAGGTAACATGTTATACTCGAGTTAACTCTTAAACTATTACCAGTTAATGATCCTAGGATTTTAAAAACAAGTTAACTTTTATGCAAACACTCTTTTTATCAAACTCATACTGCATACACATTTAGACAAACTGATAGGTTCCTCGGCTCTATTAGTAATAGGAGGGGGAACAGTAAGACTCCAGTCTAGTGTTCTGGTTATAATGGCCAATACCCCCTTTAGGAGAGGAATTAACATATGCACGTCAAATTGGAGGGAAAGTTAGTTAGAGGAGAGAGGAAACAGATCAGAAGTCTATTTATAATAGGGAAATAGACGGCTCAAGTATTTTTTTCATATTAAATTGAGTAAATATTATTTTAGAAAAACAAAAGGCTTATGATCTAAGGGCCAAAGCAATTGCTTGAGTTGTATCTTTGAAGCTAAGGGTTTCCATCTTTGTTTAAATAATAGTTTTGGAGAATTCACCTTTATGACTTATGAGAACAGTATTTTTCACTGTGGGAAAGATAACTTTTTAAGGATAAATAATCCTTGGAACTTGGTACTAGTCAGTTTAGTATCTCATTATAATAAGCGAGACCCCCTCCAAAAAAATAGAAAAAAGGACAAAAAGGACCCTCTTCAGAATTTATTAACCCTTAGACACAGGACATGGGAATATAAATCATTTTTACATGTTTGTACCAAAATAATTTGTGTGTATAGTCACATGCTCTGTCCTTGATTGTTTGCATCTGTGCCAATGTTCTGTAATCATAGGTTGCAGGAGTTCTCTTGATCTTTGAGGTACAAAGAAGTGCTAGATCTGAAGCACGAAAGGAGGAGCTACGAAAGCAAGAGCTAGAGGTAATTTCAAAACGATCATCTAGTAAACATATATCTGACATTGTGTGTTTCCTTTAGTTCCAAAGTTGTCAAGTTATCTTTCTCTTTCAATTTTAGTTGTTTATTTCTTTCAGTCATTGTTTTCAAAATTGCTCTAATATTTTGTTTAGATATTATTTCTTTGTAATTATCTTATGATGTCTCCGAAGTTCTATGTTAAACATATTACATGTATCCTGATAAGCACCCAAGCTACTTAAGTACTCCACCGTACATCCCATACTACTTGATGTGGGACTTAGGCACCCTATAATATCCAAGTCCCTGTTAGTATCATCTGCTCTTCATTTTCTGATACAAAGGATGTTATACTAATGTCATATCAACCTGTGTCACATTGTAGTTCTTTGCTTAATCAGTGTCATTAATATGTTCATATTTTTATTCCAGAACGCCTTGACCAAATTGAATAGGTTATTAACTTTTTTTTAGTAATATTGTTATTGCTGGGGGAGTATTGCCACTTTATGCTGAAGATAAAATCTGGCAGCTCATGTAGTCTCATGTTTGGCTTTAACTTTTAATCTTTCAGATAAACACATAACGAAGTGCTGCAAGTTCTAACCTATCTATTTCTAGTTTTACTTGCATGGCCTAGGTAGAAGCAGTGGAACTGTTTGCCCAGTATCACTTTGTGAATTAAAAGTTAATTTCTACAGCGACTGAACATAGGTTATGATGCATAGGGCTTCATATTTGAGAACACTAGTCTAGGATACATGATTACTTTGTTTTCAGCTTTTATTTAAATTAAACCCTATATTATTGCTACCCAAAGGTTGCATAATACTTTGTGATGTATTTTGTTTTAAAAACTCTGTTTGAGATGGTTAAATTGACAGTCGTGATCTATTAGTTGCTCTTGCTAGACCATTCATGAAAAATCTGCAGTAGGACTGTATCAAGGCTTTTTTCAACTTGCTCAGTCTTAAATTGGATATTTTACAAGTCTGAACTAGCATTTTTAAATTGAGGGATAGATTTAAGGCCAGCAAGTTTATTATAGCTATCTGAACTGGGGTTTTGTAGAGCACTACCGTTAAAGAAAGAGTGGTTTATGCTAATAATTCGTGGCAATTTGTCCTCTTCCTTGTTCTAAAATATAAAATCACAATAAACAACTTAATATAATCACGGTCATTGGTTCCCAGTTCAGGCTAACTGAGAAAAGTTATCATGTATATGTCACCATTGTTCATTCTTCTTTAGGCTATGAAGAAAAAAAATGATGGCTTGGCAGAAGAGGTAGAACTTCTTAAGCATAGACTTCAAGAAGTGGAACAGCTAGCCAGGGGACGAGGACTCACTGGCATTCTAAATTTCAGACACGGTAGTACAGAAAATGTGAAGACAGAGAAAACTGCTTGACCTGATTAAGAGAATAATTACTTTCTACATTTTTTAATTTATCTTTGGGACAAAAGTAATTGTGACGCAATTTCTGATTCATTTGAGGATCTCCTCAACCAAGAACAAATTTTTTGACTACATTCATTGGCTTTTAGCTTCAAACTTCAAATTCTCTATTTGTATCGAGGATATCTCACTGATTGAAATTCTTATTGTATTAGCCAAAATAAGCTGTAGAGACTATATGTATAATTTATGGCGGCAAAGATGTGACGCCATCAGATGAGTAGAAAACTTATCATATCAAATGTACCATTTGCCTTCTCAAGTCCCCTTTATATTCCTTAGAAGAAAAACATTTTATTTTTCACGTATTCACTTTCTTTGTTTTTCAGCATGAATGAAGAGTAATACACAGCTGGTAATTGCTTGTCTGCATTGTTGAATAGCAATTAGCAAGGACCTTATGTCCTTATTCATTTTAAGCATGGCTATAGAATCTGTGTTGAAGGCAATTTTGTGCTTAAGATGATGATAACTATTTTAGCCAGTACTGTGATGTGTGGCTATAATCATGAAGCTGTTCATGTGATTATCTCAGGTTTGGTGACAAGCATTTGATCCTCAATTGCTTGCAAGCACAACCATCCACCCACCACCCCTTTTTTTTATGTTTCCTTTTGAGAAAATAGACGATTATGGCCATGGCATGTCACACGTGGATGGTCTGAATGATATAAACCATGGGATGTAGGTAGTCTTAAACGTGTATTATATTCATTGAACAGTCTCTGTAAAATTCTTCCATTAAGAGAAGCATGAAAACAGGAATATGTTGGATGGTAGTGGAAGTGCGCTTTATTCCTTCCTTACCCTGACCATCTTTCTCACCCCATTCGCCCAATAGACGAATTTCACTTTATTTGTTATATTTGGCAAGAAAATAGGAGTAATTTTCCCCCTTTATTTTCTTGCGTGGGTTCTAATATTTCTTGAGTAAACTACCAAAATGGTCCCTAACTGTGTCACTCGGTGTCAATTTAGTCTCTGAGAGAAGGAAAATTATCAAAACGTCTCCAACTGTTGTTTTCTGTTATCCAATCCAGTCCCTACCGTTAGAAACACCGTTTGACTGCTGAGTTGTCCCATTAAAGGCCACGTAGGACCCCTACGTGGCAGTCCACGTTTGAATGGAGGGCAAATTTGACTTCTACTGACGGACCAAAACAGTCACTAAATATTAAAAATCCGTAGGTAAAAGTGAAGGTTTAATTTCTTCTCCTTCTTCTTCAGCCGCATCAGCCACCGTAGCCCTAGATTGAAAACCAGTCCCAAAATCTCACATTCACCCTCCCCAGAATCCTCGAATCCACCGACCCCAACTTCCCCAGAGACGGAGCACTGCGCGGCGTGAGGAGAGCTCAGAGGTGGCGTCGTCGAAGAAGAGGATGCGACATAGTCAGTGACACATTCTCAACCTTCTCTTCCTCAAACCCTACCCACTCCCCAAACCGAACCCAACTTCGTCAATGGTGTCGTTAACGGAGGCGGTTCCGACTCAGAGAACGATGGGTTCGTCAGTGGTGAAGAGGAATCTGAGCCCACCAAACCCGTTCTCGTCTACCCGGACGCGAAACCCACCGTTGACGAACCCTTGGACTTCGAGGACGACTCTATGAGGCCTATTGCCAAGGTAACTGCGGATGATGACCAAGACGACGATGATGGTGAGGGGCCTGTTACTGCTGACGACGTCGTTTTGGAGAGAGGCGGTGGTGTTGAGAAAGGGGAATTGGTCGAAGAAGTGGCGAAGGAGGAGGGTGATTTTAGCGATAGTCACGAGGTTATTGTGGAGGCTAATGATAAGGGGTTTGAGAGCAGTGGAGATTTTGATGCTGAGACAGTCAAAGAGGAAGAAGAGAGCAATGAGATTTTACAAGGAGAGGAAGATAAGGATGAGACTGAAACCGAGTGAGACTAAAAGTGAGCCTGAGTTTGGTGTTGTTGAGGATGAGCTTGAGCCTGAGTTTGTGGTTGTTGTTGAGCCTAAGCCTGTTGAAATTGTTGACAAGGGAGTTGTTGGAGTTGATGATGGTGTTGGGCATGAACAAGATAGTGACATTGCTCCTCTTGAGAAGGATGAGAGTTTAGAGGTTGCAAGTGATAGTCTGAAGGTTGAGGCTGAGAAAGATGGGATAAACATTGAGGGGCATGATGCTGTTGAGGGTGAAACTGGGAGCCATGTTAAGGCCTCTGGCGAGAGTGATGAGGAAGTTGATCATCTTGATGACAAGGAGATTGAGGTTGATCAGAAAGTTGATCGTATTGTTGACAAGGAGATTGAAGGTGATGAGGAAGTCGACCTATACCTACAGAATATTGACTTTTAGTGACAGAATTTTCTGTCAGTACAAATCAAATTTTTTGTTGTAATTTTCAAAGGAAATTGGTCATTTTGGTCCTTCTGACTACTAATCCAACGTGGACTGCCACATAGGGGTCCTACGTGGCCATTAATGGGACAACTCAGCAGTCAAACGGTGCTTCTAACGGTAGGGATTGGATTGGATAATGGAAAACAGTAGTTGGAGACGTTTTGATAATTTTCCTTCTCTCAGGGACTAAATTGATATCGAGTGACACAGTCAGGGACCATTTTGGTAGTTTACTCATATTTCTTCGTTTTCTCTTCTCCCATTGGTTTCATTGTCTCCAACTCCAACATAGGGTATGTTTGGCCTAGTTTATTTTTAGCTTCTCTTCTCCTTAAAAAGAGAAGCTGGGCCAAACAGGTTTCCATTAAAAGCTCTTGGAAAAAAAGTAGCTTTTTTTTAGAGAACAAAAAATGAAAATAAGGAGCTTTTGGAGAAGCTCATGGGAGGAGCTTTTTCTAGACTTGTGCGGAGCTTTTCTTAAGTGGCTCTCACTTCGAGTCCCGGCCCTGGCTGTATTTTTTGTTTCGTTCTATTTTCCATCTTTTTTGAGTTAACTTGGTTTCCCAATACCGCTAATTTCCCTACTATCATTAGTCCTGCCACGGTGAGAGAAATACTGGTGCTTTGACTTTCAAGTTTGAAACACTTCACACCTCACATCAACTGAAACGTGAAGGATTTTTTCGGTAGACAACATGGAGGATTAATGATCAGCACAATGCATTGCATTTCATTTATTTTACTTTTTGTGATCAACACAGAAGGTTTTGCAAAAGAAAAATTGTTGTATTTGTCTTTTGCTTTAACTTTTCAAATAAAAAAGAGTTGAGTTATAATTTATTGATGTTTTGTTTTACTAAAAAATTATTTAGTAAACTACTTTAAATAAAACTAGAGCTTTATAAAACATTTTACATTTTCTAATATAATTTTATGTTAATTTTTAATTTATTTGTTCAATAAAAATTTAACTACTTAACATTTATGATAATTTTAAATAAAATCAAAGCTTTTATATATAAAAATATTTTATTATTTTCTTTAATATAATTGTATGTAGATTTTTATTTGTATTGTATTTTTTTTAAATATAATAAGCTTATAATTACATACCCTTTGTGGCAATTTTAAATAATATAAGAGAATATAAAAATTAAATATTTTACCAAACAACTTTTAGCTTAAAAGGAAAAAAATGTTAAAATACCAAACAACTATAGCTTAACTTTTAAAGGTTTTTTTTTAAAACTTTCACTTAAAAGTAACTTTTAAGTCCAAAAAAAGCTGGACAAACACTACCATAGAGTTGCTGGAAAATGGGAAAACCGTGCAAGAGCCAAGAGGAAAAAGGAAACACACATTACGCGTGCACATACATGTATGTGTTTGTGTATATATATCCATGCTAAAAGCCACCTATATATATAAAAAGAAGTTTGTTTTATACTTTATACTATTTCAACTGTGAGAAAATAAATATTTTTTAAAAATATTAAAAATCCCAATTAAATTTATTTTATTTTTTTAACCAAATTAAATTTCTTTTATTGGGAAGAAGAAAATCTGACAACAAACTACAACTTAAGAACACTAGTTTGAAGGACCACTCTTTTGTGATATATATGGTGCATTTATTTGTGAATTGGTGATATTGGGGTAGTTGAGAGACAACGACATCCTACATTCCAAAAAAAAGGAATTTGAAAAGTTTATCTATAATTTTGTTGTGCACATTATTTTATATATAAATTTTACACTTTTTTACTTACTTTGGTGATAATTGATACTGTATCTATGTATATTTTTTTGACTTACTGTATCTATGTATATGTAATATAACACTTAACAATGTTTAGTATGTAACATATGATATCAAATCACTAACAACCATAATTTAATAGCTACAATTGAAAGATATAAAATTTTCACCATAAAAACAGTATGTTAGCAACATTACAGTCATCAAGTCTTTTTTTTTTTGGTCAAATACAGTCATCAAGTCTTGCTTAGTGATTTTTTTTTTTTTGGTCCAATTGCTTAGTGATGTTTTGGGGGTTTCTACCCCATTTAGGATTCTTGTGTAATTTCCTTTTCGGGCCTTAGCCCCTTCTCCTTTCAAAAAAAAAAAATTCTGAGTTTTTTTCTTTATGCATATTAAAATTACAGAGTAAAATAAATGGATGAGGTTATAACCGTTATTCTCCGTTATAACCGTTATTCTCCGTAGGATAAAGGGTGTATAATATATAATATATGTAATATTTACTTGTCTCGCAGTATATTCTGAGTAGATCACTAATTTAATCCTTAAAATTTTGACAAAAAAATTTAGTCCCCAGAATTATTGAGTGTAGTTCATGAAATTATTAATATTTTAAATTAATATCTAAACTTAAAAATTATCAACCACATTAAAATTCATCGATAAAAAATTAATATAATTGAGATTTTTAATTTTAGAAAATAATTTAAAATATTAATAATTTTATATACTAACCGTGACATACAATTTCAGATTGTCTCCGTTTCTCCATTCTTTTTTTTTTTTTACTGGACCGTTTCTCCATTCTTCAATCTTCATTTAACTGTATTAATGTTTCTTTTTTTATTTTCCCGCTTCCACACACACTGATCTCAGTTCTCAGTTCTGAGCAGTGCAGAAAGAGAGTTTCACTTTCTCACTCTTCTCTTTATATGTGAGTTTCTCGCCTTCAATCTCTTTCTGAAGAGAGGGAGAGAGAGAATTGAATGCTGTGTTTTCAATAGAAAATTTGGAATCTAAGGTGAGCATATATGAGTTTTCTTTTCTAAATTAGGTTTTCGGTTGAATACCTGTGATGATGTGATCATGGCTTTGGTTGGTTCTGCTTTCCAATGTTTTTATGGTGTTCCTTCGAGCTTATATTATCATTTGATTCCAAATTGGAAATTGTTTTTAATGGTGCTTGGCTGAGTTTGCTCTATGCTTTTGATTGGCTTTAGTGAAATTTTTTTCCCGTTATTATTTCAATTTGTTAGAGTGGTTTCTAAATAATTTGATTGGTTTGATCTTTATTAAGTTTCTTTTTTCCATCAGAAAATGGGTTTGTGCTCCTACCCTCATTTTTCTTAGTTAATTAATTTAAATGGGGTGAATCTTTTGCTGTGATTTGACTTAATTCTGTGACGGGGATGTTTGGAATCTTGGTTTTAGAATTTCAAGACTTTTGGGGTGGGGAATGACCTGGAATATGCTTTTGATCAATGATCGTGATAAACTTATCTCGAAGCTGTTTACATCTTCTGGGTTATGTCTCTCACACACACTTTCTTCCTGAGATTTTATTTGTGGTGGACTGAAACTCGGTAAAATTGGTGAGTGTAGGGTTTTTTGTAGGCAGTCCTTGAGGTTTAGATGAAGAAGATTTCCAAGGGAAGCTGCAAGTCTGCATCACACAGGCTCTTTAAGGACAAGGCAAAAAACCATGTTGATGATCTGCAGGTGATGTTCCTGGATCTGCAGTTTGCCAGGAAGGAGAGCCGTGCGGTTGATGCTGCACTTCTTGAGGAGCAAGTCCATCAGATGCTTCGGGAGTGGAAGGCCGAGCTCAATGAGCCCTCTCCTGCTTCTTCTTTGCAGCAGGTAAGAAGCTCCTGTAGCTTGCAGATTTAATTTTCATGGGTGCTTGTAACCTGTAGTTTTCCAATTGTAGATTTGTGATGGACACATGTAAACTTGAATGACAATATTTGTGGCAAAACCATGATTTGAATCGTCTTGTTTATGGGTGACTGTAGGGTGGCAGTCTTGGATCATTTTCGACTGATATCTGCAGGCTATTGCAGCTCTGTGAGGAGGAAGATGATGCCACTAGTCCATTAGCTGTGCCCAAGCCTGAACCTGATGATCAGACTTTGCAGGCTGATGCTAAGGTGATATTCCAAGAGGTGTGTGCCTTTCTCCTCTTTTGGGATTATTCATCCCATCTTGGCAACTTGGTCTCAATTGCTATGGTTGTTTTTTTGTGTGTGGCATTAACAGTTTGAAGTATTGATTGTGAAGCTTCTCTGTTTTTGTTGGGTGCATTACTTTAATTCATACATAGAATAATGGATGCTTCAGAATGGTTGATATCTTCTTCTAATGGAAACTGAAAAAGAATGTAACGTGACATATTGTCTTTCACATTTGGTAGGTTTATTTTTTTTTTAAAAAAATATCTTTTACCTAGAGTCAATACCAATTTTCTTCCCAACAACCCAAAGCCCAATTTTTGTTCTTATGCATTATAGTTTTAACCATTATTTCAATGCCAGTCAATGCTGTGGATCTCACCTGTGATTGTAATGAGTTTCTTGGTTTAAATGTAAATCAGGGCCAACATCAACATGATTTCCTATCAATTGATGAGAGCAAACACTCCACCTTAGGAGTTCCCAATATAGCAGCTAACAACTCAGATGGGCAGTCTGGTGTAGAATTAGAATGTCATCAATTTGATTTAAATGAGGACTTCAAACACAGCTTTTATGCTGGTTTAAATGGTACAGGTTTTTGTGAGGAGGATGTTGTTCCTCCTACATCTAGCTATCTACCAAGTCTCTGCCCTCCTCCTTCTGCTTTCTTAGGCCCAAAATGTGCACTTTGGGACTGTTCAAGGCCCATGCAAGGGTTGGACTGGTGTCAAGACTATTGCAGTAGTTTTCATGCTGCTCTAGCTTTAAATGAAGGACCACAAGGCATGGCCCCAGTTCTACGACCTGGAGGAATTGGACTGAAGGATAATTTACTTTTTGCTGCTCTCAGTGCAAAGGCAGAAGGAAAAGATGTTGGCATCCCTGAATGTGCGGGAGCAGCAACTGCAAAGTCTCCGTGGAATGCACCTGGTATTTTAATGTTGATGCCTCTTTTCTGTGGTTTACCTTTTAAGCCATTATTTTTATAGAGTATCAAGTATGAAAGTTGAGAAGATTCTTTCTGTGTAATTAAATAATTTCTTATTCCGTTGCAGAGCTCTTTGATCTTTCTGTTCTCGAGGGTGAGACTATTAGGGAGTGGCTTTTCTTTGATAAGCCTCGAAGAGCATTTGAGAGTGGGAACAGAAAGCAAAGGTCATTGCCAGATTATAGTGGGCGGGGATGGCATGAATCTAGAAAGCAAGTGATGAATGAGTTTGGAGGGATGAAGAGATCCTATTATATGGACCCGCAACCGCTAAACCGCTATGAGTGGCACCTTTATGAGTATGAAATTAGCAAGTGTGATGCATGTGCCTTATATCGGTTGGAACTGAAGCTTGTTGATGGGAAGAAGAGTTCAAGGGCAAAGATAACAAGTGATTCAGTTACTGATCTACAAAAGCGGATCGGAAGGCTCTCTGCCGAGTTTCCCTATGATAACAAACGGTCTGCCAAAGGCAGAGCCAAACTTAATGCCAAGGTTGGCATAGGTGGTGGTGTCTACTCAGCTTTAAACAAAGTGACTCCACTAAATGGAACATATGAATACGGGTTAGCTGCACCATATGATCATCTTGTTGACAGCACAGGCGACTATTTTGTGATGTGATTGATCTTGAAGGGGATGTGCAAGATGCTGCATTCAAGTTGCTTGTACATTAAACTTTGCTGGGTTATCTTTTTTCACCCTCCTCCTTTCTGTGATTTGGTCTTTTCACATTTTTCTTCTTGGGAACAAGAAGATAAGGTATTTTTTTCCCCTTGTCAAGACATTGTGAATGGCTTATTCTCACAGGAGTACTGCATGAGAGGCTGCTGATACCGAATTCTAACTTCGGAAGATCATCTACAAAAATAAATAAATATAGCGTTTCTTATTAGCAATTGGGTGAGTGTTGGAACTAATCGGCGCTACAGAAATTGACCTATTATCGAGGTACAAAGTTGCTGTAATTCAGCCCTGGCTCTTTCCAAATCATGCTAATGTAAGTCATTAACATTATTTGAAGGCGTTAGGTGCTTTCAAGGGTACATAGTATTTGGCTGTGTAATAAATGTTTCAGGCCCTTTATTAGCAATCCTTTACTCAAGAAAAAGAAATGGAATCCAACTCTGAAAGTCAGCAGTGAAACTGTGATATGATTTTCCTTGTGTTGTTTAAGCAAGAAGTGAATTTACCATCGGGTAGATTCTAGATTGTCATGTTATTGAATAATTATGATTGTTTAGCAGTACGTCATGTTTAAGCATTTACCACGGTATTTTGTCTATTACGAGTAGAGGATTGAATAGCCTATCAGAAAACTACTAGATCACTAGGTAAATATGACTAATATCTTTAGAATATTGTCGTAATATACCTCGTGTGTGTGTAGACGAGTTTTATTGTCTTCTGAAATATAAAATTATTATTCCATTAGGTGAGAACAAAATATAAATGATTCTAGTGAAGATTATTCACTATCGCGATTCAGCATGACATTCATTCATCTACTCCATCAAGTACCAGACTTTATGAACCTTTTAATTATTTAAGGTTTAGGATATAGAGTTGATGAAAATAAAAATGAATGGAATCACACTAAGATCCCCTAATGTACCGCTGATGATGGTATTATCAATCAATAAGTGATTCTCAACTGTAAGTGAATCAGAAGACAAGCCCATCAAGCTTCATGTCCAGCCCCTTACTCCCAGGTCACTTCACTTTTCTAAACGAAAAGAACGAAATAAGAGCTTTACACAGCACACAATCTGCATTAATATAAACTTAGATATTACACACCAGCTTCCCATCAACTTATATCCATCTAAATAAGACTATTATTCTCATGCTCTTTTTTACATGCTATTACAAACTCTGCCAGAGTCTGAATACGACCTAATCTCGTAGTTGCACCAATACTCACAACAGGAACTGACATAATTACATGTTGGGGAGGATATTACGATAGCCAGTTACTGCATCCACTACCATTGGAACCGGGATTCCGAGCATCACCGCTAAGCACCATCATCTTCCAGGTTGTTCACCCGTTCACATTCATCAATCCACTCACTGTATCTGCATAGTTGCAAACAAGCTCCTTGAGTCGTGAGTATTATGAAAGAGATTTGTATCAAAAAAAAAAAAGAGTATTATGAAAGAGACAGAGAAAGAGAGCGGTGGAGGATCTTTCCCACAAATTGATTGAACTTACATATCTATTGGCTCAGATAAAGCTGCAAACACGAGTAAAAAAATATAATTAGCTATATTTCCAATGCATATGCTCTCAGCAAGTATGTAAAATTGTGAATGTCTAAAAAAGCAAAACACTTCTTTTTCAACCTCTTTCAAACAGTCACAAACAAGACAGGGAGAGACAGAGATTTATTCCTGATGCTCTGCCAAACACTTTGAAAATGATTATTTATTTCCAGTAGGAACAAATATGATGGCTTCTCTTTTCACATTTTCAAAATGTCATGGGGGCAAGAGGTCTACAGAGCTAGGTAGCACAAGCCAGCAAATTCATTAAAAAGTTAAAATGCATCATTAAAAGCAAGTGTCAAGGGGAAATCATCATATCAGGTTGTTTTTATAAAGATCAGCAAAATACGTCATTTATATACCATCGTTAGCTATTTCCCATTTCCATATCCATCCAGTAGCACTGTACCAGTCATGATAGACCAACTGGAATTAACTGCTTCACTAAGAATCGATGTCATAAATACCAAACAGTAAATTGAAACAAACCTGTAACGGTAGTGCTAAAACTCTCTTGGCATATCCTGCAAGAAGCTTCCCCTATCAAGTTCTTCATGTCACTGTCCAAAGAACCCCATATATGAGCTTCACACCAAGTAATATCCATCTTTACCGTGTAAATGAGAAGGTTTCCAGAGTGATTTCAGAGAAATATTATTTGATCTAATGTCTTAGGATGTATATTAAAAAACATAAAAGGCACACACTCCTTACAAGTAGTTAAGGAATGCTTACATGCGGCATTCAACACTGGTGCCATGATTGCAGAAAGGGCAGCTGAAGACAGTGTCAAGTTTATCCATTCGTTTCTTTGAAGGCGGCTTTGTTTTCGCCTTCCTCTTTCCCATAGCTCAAAATCCTGCCTTTGATATAAATGTCAAAAGTATGCAAACAATTCATTAAAATGAAAACTTCTCAGCATCCCACAAATTTGAAAATGCAGGGAAAGAATAAACCACACACCACAGTTCCACACAACAATTAAACTTATCCAGCAATTCACTCATGAGCGAGTAATCATTTTTCACCTATCCATGGTTGCTAATACTAGTTGCACTCCAATTTTTTTTTTAAAAAAAAAATCATGTCAAATAAATATGGAATAGAAACCTAAAGAATATAATTCACTGTGTTTTTGTTAGCATCTTCTGATAACAATAAATTTGAGGGAAAATGTCAAATTTTTAATCAACCGCATCGACATGGAGAAAGGGTCAGCATTGATATCTAAATAGTGGATAAACAGTATATATTGAAATTTCAATAATTTTCGTCACCCATAGAAAGAGATTGCGGAATTTTGCAGAGCAGAGTTGTGCCCTTTTTCTATTTGTTTAATTGTTTCACAAATTTTCTCGGCAGCAAAATGGCAGAAAGGAAAGATGGAAATCAAATGAAATCCTAAGCAACCCAAAAAGGGAAGAAAAAGAGGGGAAGACATACATACCGTGATGGAATAGCAGGCAACCAGAGTGAGTGAGAGTGAGAGAGACTGGAGAATAGAGAGCGTGGGATGTGTGGAAGGGTCCAGAAGCAATTTCACGTATTTTTTTCATTTTTCTTTTTGGATTTTTTTTTGACACATTGTTTTGTTTTCTATGAGTATTGATAAAGATTTATCCGAAACAAAAAAATGGACACAGTGCAAATAAAAATAAAAAGGTCATCAGTTTGGGCCAAGAAGAACATAAGTAGTAGAGGATAGTTAACCAAAAAAAAAGTAGTAGAGGATCCATTTCACTTTTAATTTTTCATCTTTTATAATTGTACAATTTTAGGCTATTTTTTTCTCCGTGTCAATTAGGCCATTTTGCCAATTTATTAACATTATTTAGATAGTGCTAATTAGAAAATCATAAATAGTGTCTAATGTGTTTAAATTTTTAACTCAGCTATGTGTTAAGTTTGAGTAATTTTTTAGTCGACATCACCTAGCCACATAAGTAAAAAAACATTAATAAATATATAGGAGACTCAATTGATAAAAAAAAAAAGATAAAAGACCTAATAATTTTTATAATTGAAAATGATAGACTAAAATTGTACCATTATAAATGGAGATTAAAAATGCAAATAAGTGAAAATGATATATATGCCCAACCAAAGCCCCCAAAACAGGAGAAGTCTGGGTCTCTCTCTCAATTCAACTGTCACCAATGCCAATGGCCGCTGTGGCAAGCAGCACCTCATTGTTCGCCCCATTTGCTTCCCTCCGACCCAACTCTAAACTCCCACCATTCTCTCCAACGCTTCACCTTACGAACTCCAAAGATTCCACCTTTGTCCTCTTCTGTACTCCTCCAAAGGCCATTCCTCCGGCGGCGACGGAGCAGCAAGTGTTGCAAGCCATAGCCGAGTCAGACGACAAGACCCTCCCATGTGTCAGGACCTACGAGAATGACTTGTCTCAGCTCACTCTCGTCGGAGCCGTTGATTCCCGCCAGGCCGTAACGGCGGCTGCGGCTGACGGCGGCCAAGTCGCCTCCGAACACATCGACGCCGGCATGGATGCCATGGTCGTAGAAACCCTTCTTCCTTCTCCTTCCAACGACCACAGCACCGTCTCCACTCGACTGGTCTCTCTTCTTTCTCCACTTTGTTTTTACGAAATTGAACATTAGGGCCCATTTGGATAAATAATTTGTTTAAGCACTCATAGCATAAATGTTTATTATATATACACTTATATATAAGATATTTTTTAATCGAAGAGGAAATTTGATGAAATTAATTTCATATAAACGGTAAACTATTTTAGTAAGATATTCTGAAGAGTTTATAAAAATAAGCCCAAAGTAGCTTATGGAATAGTCATAAGCTATTTTCATAAGCTCTATCAAACACTGTCATAAGTGCTTATGTCAGTATATAATCTATGCATAACTCAATCCAAATAGGCCCTAAATCTCTTTTTCATAGCAGCATAAGCAATCTATGATTTTGGGGGTTCTTTTTTAATTTTTACTATTGGCTTTGTGACTAATGTTTGATTTCTTAGGCTTGCATGCCCTTTAGGAATGTACTTATAGGTTATGTTGCTTGACAGTATATCTTGAACTAGAGCTGAAAACATGGTATGCTTTGTAATGAGGAAACAGTGATGTAAACACATCTATGGTGCATGTATATATGTATTGCATCATGGATGTATGTACTTTTTATCATCACAGAAGTGCAGGCTGCAGTTGTTTGGTAGTCCCTTTTTGAAATGTTTTGTTGTTTATTATATGTGTTGTCTTTGGTGGAAAGTAAAAACTTTTGGCAATGCAATTTGGGGATTAAATTTAAGACGTGGTAATTTTGGCAGTTCTTACCTGCTAGGAAAGTTAAAGAAAAAGCTGCTAAACTCAGGAAGACTCTGTCTCAAGATATGTTTTCCGACACTTCGTCTAGGAATGTACTGGCTATGACCTTTAGGCAAGTAGTTTTGCAGCAGATTTGGAACTACGATCTGATTGTCTTTCAGCCAGGAGAAGAACGGAAAATGGAGGATCTTGAAAACCCAAGAGAGGTATGGTACCTTTTATTTCTTTTGAAACCTTTTTCTTGAGTTTTTATGTATGCATTACTTTTGTAAACCGTAATGGCATATTATAATGTTTTTCCTGCAGGTGCCCCTGATACTGATGCGTTCGGTTCTTTTTTGTGCTTTTCGTATGAGCAGGTTCCTGCATCTTTCACTCTCAGCTCATCCGATGAATATCTTATCTCCTTGCTTGCAGAAGTTGTTTGCATTGCTGCTCTTCAAAGCACTCAAAGGCAATTTCTTGATAAATCACAGGGTGGTAATAGAAGTGGTTTCTTTCACTGGTTTCAAAAGCCTGAAAAGATACAATCAAAAGATTCCGCAGTCATCTTACACAAATTATTTGAAGATGAGATAGTCGAAAATGCAAAAAGTTTATTGGATAACTACCATTTAATGAAGGATGGCTTCAAGCCTGTGAAAATAAAATCAGGGCACTTCTGGTGGAAGCCTTTCTGTTATGAAAAATTGGAGAAAATCGGTGGTTCTGATTTCAGTGCTTGGACAAGTGAGTATGTACCTGCATATCGGTTAGAGATTGACACCAAGATAATGGGAGGTGCAAAATTTGAGGGCTGGAAGAAGTCTGCAGAGAATAGGCGGGAAGTTCTTTTGACCCACTCTCAAATGGTACTTTATCTTTTCCTTTTGCATTGGCCTTTATATTTTTAATTATTGGCAGTTGTGGCTCAACTATATAAGTAACTAGTAATCTTAGTACTGGACAAGTGGACTTTATATTTTGTCCCCGGGATTTTTAAAATAGAAAAGGAAAATAAGATAGTAAGACCTCTGGCTTTGGCTAAAAAAAATTTTGTTTACGAGTTGCAGGTGGCATCCCTCTTTCTCAGTAGAAGTTGCTAGATTTGCCAAATGCTAGTGCCTTAACCACCTAAATTTTACAATAGAGTTAACATAAATATAGAAGAAGAAAAAAGAGTGAAGGGGAGACACAACAAGAACCTGTCCTGACAATTTATGATTTTACATGTTGAGAGAGCAAAAAAGAAAAAGAGAAACATGGACGATTAGTTAAACATTGTTCAGCCTTTAAAATATTCTAAAATATATTATAACAGAAATCTGGAAAGTTTCAGAAAAATTTCTAATCTGACCAGGGCATTTTGTAATCAGGTTAGAATAGGGCAGAACCAAACATATAGGTTTTGTTTTATGTTTATTGCATATTAAAAGCAGAATAAAACAAGACATAAAGTAGAAAAGGTAGTGCATTTTGGTTCCATCCCGAAGAGAACAGAACAGAGCAGGCTTGTTCCATTCTATACGTGTGCCAAACGCTACCGTAGTGCTAACTTCTATCTTTTGTTTGGTAGGTTTTGAATGTGGTGACTTTAGTTCGTACTTGGTTATTGCACTGTTTATTAGATTTTACTTATTGCCTATACTCCTATACTATACAAGGGTATAAGGGTATACTGCATAGGGTCACCTGAAGTTATGTGACAAATATGTTATCAGTATTATGTATACAATAGATGTTCATTCTGTTATAATTTTAACAAAATTGCAGGTTGGGTTGGCAGAAACGCTAGATATGTACTATGTGGATCCCTATTCGCTACCTGATAAGGAATTATCCTCTGGAGTGGGTGCCAAGTTTGCCAATGTGTCCAATAGAAAGGTAATCAAATGTTTGTTGTTTGTTCTTAAAATTTTCACTAAACTTAGCGTCCAAAAGACTTGATTTTACCTAGCTGCTGATGCTGAGGGAAAATATAGTTTTCCGTACATTTGTTCTCATGCAAGCAAGGAATCATGGACAGTTCTCATTAAATTTTTTCCTAAGTTATAGTTTTTGCTCATCAATTGGTTTTTCGTTATATGACTGTTGAGTAGAGTATGTTGGCATTTAGCTGATTGGTTTGTTTGTTTGTAGGGAAGTTCTTTATCAAAATTGTTGTCAGTCACCCTTGCAAGTGGTATATTTCTTGCAGCAATCAGTGCTCTGGGTCAGTTTTGTTTGCCTCAATTAAGCAAGGAAAGGAAACACCCTGTAGAACATAGATCTCTACCATCATCTGAAGTCAACGTTATGCATGACTTTTTGGACACAACAAAGGTGTACTCTCTATCTATACTTTTTCTTTTATTATTTTATGTAATTATATTAATTATTATGTAGAGTATATTCACAATCAATTTATGCAAAACTTTAATGCTGTTTAGGAATGGGTAAATACAAAGTTCATTATTAAATTTTGCTTTATATTCACATGCAATTTTTTTTTTACTGTTTTCTGTAAAAAGTTCATTTACAACGCCTTCTACTTCTGTCTGAGAAGTGCTTTCTTGGATCTTTTACATGGATAGTTGGAAGAGTTTTGCGTGTCAGCTGTTGCTAAGTTAAAGGATGCTTTTGGCTGGTCAGATGAAATTAAGGTAGAAGATGGTATTGGTGCCTGGATTGGAGAATTGCCGGCTTACTTGATAGGTGAAGGTGTTGATACTCTTTCTACTTCTTCAGAGGATATAGATGCAGATGCAAAATTGTCCATGCAGGATATTGCTAGTTACCAGGTACTCCAGATTTTCAGAATATTGTAACTAATACACTTCATCTTTGGCTTGCATGAATTTTTTTTTTGTTGCAAAGTCAAAGGCATGACTAGTCATTAGGATTTTTGATCTCATTGTTTGAAATTCAGGTGGTTTTCTCTAGTGAGGGGAAGATAGTTGGTTTTCAACCCTTGAGTCGGGTGGCGGTCAATCATTGGTCTGCTAATCCTCTGGCAAGGGAGCTATATGGAGGGAAAAAGCTTTCCCCAGGTAGGTGCTTCTAACTGCTTTTGATACTTGAAGTTTTCAGCATAAACTGCTATTAAAGTTGTTGACTGTGTTCTCTTGGAATTTTTTGCGAGCAGGTATCATTGAACCAGGTCTCAGGGTCCCCCTTCCAAGAAAGGTTATCGTTGTAGAATTGCTCATGTTAGTTAAACCAGATTCCTATTTTGCTATGGCCAGGCCATTTAGGTGATCCTTTTCTTGGTATACTTATATATTCCCCCAAGTAAAAATTTTGAGGCACCAGAAGCTATCCCATGAGTCCACGAGTTTATAAGTTCTTTTTAAATAGGTTTCCTGAATCTTTTGGCATTTTTTTGGTGAAAATTTGAAAATCCCGATCACCATATTGTTTCAAAATGAATGTGTAACCCTTTCTTAATATGAACTAGCCGATGGATTTATACATGGATTTATACCAAGTATAAGTCTTTTTCTTAATATGAAATAGTTTTTGTGGGAAATAAAGATCTAAGAAGTGATACATGTCCCGGTAAAGGACTTGTTTTTTTTATATAGTAAGAGAGAGTTGTCGATGCTAGTGAAAATTAGCTGAAAACGGTAAAAAGTTAATTAAGAAAAGTGAGAATGTTTTAACTATATCCTTAATTTATTTATTAATTATTATCATTCTCAACACATTCCACCCATATAAATAATGAAATCTCGTAATATGGCATACCCACAAAAAAAAAACGAAACAATGGTGGAATCAATCAATTAAACTCTTTCGAATAATCTTGAAACCATTGATAGTGGATCTTGTCGAGATTATAGTTTTAGCTTGGTTTTATCTCCATTAAAAGTGATTTATAAAAACAAAAAAAAAAAACTAAGTGTAAACAATTTTGTGCTTTTGGAATTTTATATCAATTGACGAAAATGAGTAGACATTAGACCACAAATAAAGCAAATACAATGTCGTGAGAGCTCATGGATAAGGTTTGGAAGTTGGAACAGAGGCTCAAAAAGACCTTGGTTTTAATAAGGCATGTAGAGGTAGACAACAATACAATTTACTCCACTCGAATTCGTTATGCTCAAATAATTGGATATAGATACTGTACTAGATAACTCAATTTTCTCAATCTTCTACATCGTATTTAGTTTGCTCTCCTCTTGTTATTAGTGTGAAATCTTGATTGCTAATTTGCGATAATTGAGCTTTAGAAGCGAATTTTCTCAAAGGAATGAGAAAGAATATGACGAAACCACTTCTAGCAGAGTGGACGGAGAAAGGCACGGGACGTAGAACCCATAACTTTCACATGACTTTTTGTTAAAAATGATAAAGGCATGAAGCCATCCTCCCATTTCATTGAATTATTCATGCAATCCATACATACCATTTGAGCTCTTCCCCCACATAACTAATAACGTGGAAGGAGTATCACATTCTTGGTGATATCAGATTGTTTGCATAGCGTTGATTCCATTTTTATCAATCATGGGTGCCAATACCTTTCATGTTGCAATGTATCCATGGTTTGCCTTAGGCCATCTTACCTCATACCTTCACATATCCAACAAACTTGCTGAGCGAGGCCACAAGATTTCATTTCTCATGCCTAAAAATACTATATCGAAATTGGAGCATTTCAATCTCCACCCAAATCTCATCTCCTTCATTCCAGTCACCATACCAAATATTGAGGGCCTCCCTCTTGGCTCTGAAACAACTGCAGACCTTCCTTTCTCACTGCATTCCCTTCTCATGACTGCAATGGACCTCACTGAGCCTATCATTGAAGTTTCTCTAAGAGAGCTCAGACCCCATATGGTCTTCTATGATTTCACATACTGGTTACCTAAATTAGCATGCCAACTAGGCATTAAGGCTTTACATTACTGCACAATTAGCCCTGCCACTGTGGGGTATCTGATAAGCCCAGAAAGAAAACTCCATGAGAAGTCATTAACAGAAATTGATCTGATAGACCCTCCACCAAGCTTTCCACCATCAGCCATCAGGCTAAAATCTCATGAAGCAAGAGGGTTAGCCACTGCTACTGTAAAGGGTTTTGGCAAAGGCATTTCATTTATGGAGCGCCAATTGATCTCTTTCACCAGCTGTGATGCTATAGTTTTCAAAACCTGCCGAGAAATGGAAGGCCCTTATTGCGACTACCTTGAAAGACAAATGGGAAAGCAAGTGTTTTTGGCAGGACCAGTGTTGCCGGACCCACCAACCTCTACTTTAGAAGAAAAATGGGTGACTTGGCTAGGAGGTTTCAAACCCAAAACAGTTATTTTCTGTGCCTTTGGAAGCGAATGCATTTTGAAGAGTAATCAATTTAAGGAACTGTTATTGGGTTTTGAACTTACAGGAATGCCTTTTCTAGCTGTCTTGAGACCACCTATAGGAGCTGAAACAATGAAATCAGCTTTGCCTGAAGGATTTAATGAGAGAACAAAGGGAAGAGGGGTAGTTGACGGGGATTGGGTTCAACAACAATTGATCTTGAGCCACCCATCTGTGGGTTGCTTTGTGACTCATTGTGGATCTGGGTCATTGACAGAGGCCATGGTAAATGAGTGCCAATTGGTACTGCTACCCCAGGCAGGAGATCAATTTATTAATGCAAGAATAATGAGTGGAGATCTGAAAGTAGGAGTAGAGGTTGAGAAAAGTGAAGAAGAAGGACTATTTACCAGGGAAGCTGTGTGCAATGCAGTGCGAGCCGTAATGGATAATGAGAGTGAAGTGGGTCAAATGGTGAGAACCAATCATGCTAAATGGAGGGAGTTCTTGCTCAGTCAGGGGCTGGAAAACTCTTATGTGGATGATTTAGTTCACAAGCTGCAGAGTCTGCTAACCTCTTGATTTGGAAAGTACTAAATTTTTTTAACGTCTCTAGGTAATTAAAAAGCATTAGTATGCTGAGAGAATACACATTGATGATAATCACCTAGCTGAATGTGATTTTTTAATTTTTTTGGTTTGGTGTATAAGCTGAATGTGTCTATATGGTAGACAAAAATCAGATTATGCTGCTGGAAAGTCTGTTCCAAGTGAAATAAACAGATATAAAGGCAGAAAGAGTTGTAGCATAATTATGTTCTTGAACTTCTTCAAAGCATATGAAGAGACCAAAAAATGCATGCAATGGAGAGCCAACCACACAAACAAAAACACATGAACAAGTTAAAAAGTAAGGGAATATTGATGGTGGGACCTGTTTCTGATAATATTTAGAAGGTCACTCACTGCGGTTATTCAATTTAAAGTAGTTATTTGCCCCTTCAACGTTTTTAACATCAAATATTCTCAATTTGTAATGTCTAAAAGTGTTGATAAAGAATCCCAACTTCATTGTAGTACTGGAACAACCCACAAACCATGTCAACTGCTAAAAACATCTGCACCTTAACTAGATATATGGAATACTACAAAAAAAAACTGTTTCAGAGTATGACCATTTTCCTTGGTATTTTCCAGGAACTTGCATGAAATAAAAAGCCAAACCTCCCTCTAGTCGTTGGACAGGTCATTTTTCATTGGCGCCTTGATTTTCTAGCCCAAAACGACGTCTGAACTTGGCAATCTGTCCCAAACTCTCGGCCATTTGACGCCTAGCGCGAAAGTGATAGACTTTACCAACAGGGTGTATCTTTGTCATCATCACATGCATCAATCTACCCGTTTGAGTAACATACGATATCCACTGCTTCTGTGGGTGCACTCCTTTCTTCATCTCCTGGCAATTTGCAACCCCATCACCACCACCAACACACACACACATTTTATCAAACACTTGGTAGGCTAGCTACAAAAATTGAATTTCAATTTGAAATTGGAAAAAGGAAAAAACAAACCGCAATTTAAAAAAAAAAATTGAACAATATAATTTTGGGTAAGGAAATTGAAGGCGAAAAGTTGGCAAATTTATTAGCAACCAGCTACCAATTGCAATCAAACAAACAACTGAGCTTTGGAGTCAAATTGCAAGTTCATGATTAATAGAAATAAAAGATTTGTACACTTACCGGAAGCAATCTGGGGACTCTGAGCAAAGAAAATTCAACTCAATTCAGTTCTCGAGCTTCAATGCTCCTCAGAATCTCGGAGTGGGCGAGCGACACAACGGAAGAAAAGAAGAGGATTTTAGGTTCGAAATGATCCGGCGTCGTGTCACCGTTTGCTGACAATTTGGGCCTGTTGGGTCCATTTGAATTAGCCCAAACATTTCAGACTGATGCTTAAGTCATAAGTGGATTAACTGATAATGGCAATTTCTATTAACACATACATACATTTCATTCTACACATACATAAGAGGTAAAATGTCTAAAATGTCTTTATCGCATCTGTTATTTTTTTTCGTTGTTTCTTTACCTCGCGGAACTATTAGTTTCGCACTGCAAATAATGTCTGCGGAACTATTAGTTCCGCGTGTGTTATTTGTATGTGCATGTGCTACAAATAACACACGCGGAACTAATAGTTCCGCAGACATTATTTGCAGTGCGGAGCTAATAGTTCCGCGAGGTAACGAAATAACAAAATTGTCATTTTGACCCCTTAAACGATCAAATTTGGCCAAAATCACGCGACGCGCAGGGCCTGCGTTTTGCTCAGAAGCCTGTTTCCATGTGAAAAAATGTGGTCTTTTGTTAAAATCGGCTTTCGCACTGGGTCAACATACAAATAACACATGCGGAACTATTAATTCCGCATGTGTTATTTGTAGTGCGGAACTAATAGTTACGCAAGTGTTATTTATAACACATACACATACAAATAATGTCTGCGGAACTATTAGTTCCGCATGTGTTATTTTTTATCACGGAACTAATAGTTCCGCAAGCATTTTTTGTATGTGCATGTGCTACAAATAACACCTGCAGAACTATTAGTTCTGTGCTACAAATAACACATGCAAAACTAATAGTTCCGCAGGTGTTATTTGTATGTGTATGTGGTACAAATAACACCTGCGGAACTAATAGTTCCGCGTGTGTTATTTGTAACACGGAACTAATAGTTCCGCAAAATTACGATACAACGAAAAAAAATAACATATGCGATGAGGGCATTTTTGGTATTTAAATTTGAGTGTATGTGTAGTTAGAAATCAATGTATGTGTCAATAGAAAAAGCCACTGATAATTGACTTTGGACCAAAAACAAAACTGATAATTGACCCAAAAAAATAAATATATGTGGACCAAAATACCAGGAGAGAAATTCTCTTTTTTTTTTTTTTAAAAAAATACATAAAATAAAAAGTCAATCATAAATTTGTATGGAGTTTTAGAAGGGTTTTTGGAACCTGGAATAAAGTGAAAAGGGCATCCACTTTTGTTGTTAAAACGCAAATTTGAATCTGAGAAATTTGTAGAAGGAAGAAGAATTTGATTGGAAGATCGTAGTGGGCGGAGAATTGAAGTGAGGATGGGAAGGGGAAAATTCAAGAGCAAGCCCACCGGTCGCCGCCAGTTTTCCACCCACGAAGAACTCAGTAAGCCCCCCTTTTTTCATTACCCACAATTTTTTGCTTTCTGGGTATTCTATTTTTCATCTCCTATAATTCTAAATCCAATAACTTTGTTCCAAAATTTGATTCTTAGATAAGAGTGATTATTTTATTTTATTTTTTGTTTTTTATTTTTATGGTTTGTTGAAGCAGTAGAATTGAATAGAGTTGGGTGGTGCAGAAATGTTTTTCATGTGAAGATGAAATATGTTGGAATTTTTTAGATCTGGAGAGGCTACCAGCTTAGAAACTTTCTGGATATCTATTGTTTTGTTTGAATTCAGTTCAAATTACTACTCATCTTGTGAAATCAGTTTGTTGAGTTTTGTGCCTTTCTGTTTGATTCTTTTCTCTGAAGCTACAAAAGTTGAAATAGACATGAGTTAGGACCTTATATGAACAAGAAAAATTATGTTTTTCTGGTGGAATGGAAAAAGGTAACACTACTAGTGCCTCTGCAATTTGCTTCTGTCTATGGTTTCAATGAATTTGTATTTAGGTTACCCCAAAGGAGAAAACGGTCTCTCTCCTTGTGTTTGTGGGTTTAGATTCATATGAGAAAAGAGAAGAGACCTTACGCATTCTGTTTTGTTGATACAATTTATTGTTATTTTTAAGAGTCATTAACCGTTTCAAAATCGGATTGTATTGCGGAGAAATGGTTGGATTGTCGACTTGGGACTGATAAATCAGACAACGACTCGAAGCCAGTTATTTAACCAGTTCTAAAAAGTGGTAGTAGATCCTACAATTTTTAGTTTACACATGTTAGTAGGTTTGACAATAGGAAATGGGATGAGTTACGTATATAAGGCCTGTATTTGTTCAATCCTGTGATTGCTTTTAAAAGACTATTTGAGTTCAATGCCAGCTGTTTTCTCTTTCTAGTATCTCTAGAGGCTGAGGTAGTTACATGTTGGCAGATTAATGTTTATTTTATTGTGATTTCTACTCAATACTCGCCATAAGTCTGGTCCAGTATCAAAATATTATGTGGAGGGATCAGTTAAGTTATAAGTCAATTCTCTAATTTTAAAAATTAGCCGAAGTAAAAGTTCTTATTGATGTCAAGCCTTTCTGTCTCCCTTCCCCTCTAAAGAAAAGAAACAGAAAAAGGACATTTCTTAATCACAGAATAGAAAGAGAAAAATATAGCACCTCCAAAAACTTAAATGTTTCTTTTGACCATTGCAGTTGCTGGAACCTCTAACCGTCCTCGATCTTTTAGACAGGTTTTCTTCTTCATCCTTTCCTCTTCCTCTTTTGCTCCTCTCTCCTCGAGCACACATGTGATCACACACAGCATACTTTTGTTTATATGATCTATGGTGACAATTCATTTTTATATGGACATGTTATTTTTCATTTTCTTTATATCTTTACTTTGTTTTACATGGTCATTCTCTTCACAACCTTATTAGAAAGAAGCTGAGCATGAAGAGGAAGAAGCTGAGGAAGTATCCGAGAATGAATCTGGTGAAGAAGCTGATGAAGAAACTGCAGTTAGTATCTCACAGTCATTACTAATATAGATGAATTGCATTTCTTTGATAAAGATATTTTTGTTTGTTACTATGGTCTGCTCCCATCAATATGAAATTGACTGTCTTGTTGCTGTATAACGTATACAGAAGAATAAAGGAACTGAAGGGATTATTGAGATTGAAAATCCTAACTTGGTAAAGCCCAAGAGCTTGAAAGCTAGAGATGTTGATGTGAGTTCAGCTCTTCATTTTTGGTCCTTACATAGGCATTTTTATAGTAGTTTGGAAGAATAATGTTATTTTCGTGTGGATGCAGGTTGGAAAGACGACTGAACTTTCAAGGCGTGAAAGGTTTGCTACTTTTCATTTGCTTGTTTAAAAGGGGTATGCAATAATGTACATAAAGAGGGTATTGCATATTTTTAATGGGGAACAAAACATTTTTTTCCCATCTAATTCCTTTTGTTCTATATTGGGGAAATATTGGAAGTGAAACTTTTGTATCAACATGTTTTCTGAATATCTTCAAAATTTCCCACCTGTCTGCAGAGAGGAGCTAGAGAAACAGAGAGCTCATGAGCGCTATATGAGGCTGCAAGAGCAAGGAAAAACAGAACAAGCAAGGAAAGATTTAGGTACCAGTTGCTTTTGAAATTGTGTCTCGATATCTTTTTCTTGTACATCTTTTTTTTTTCTTTCTCCCTTACATTTGATATTATCACACATGTAAACTATTGATTGATTGGTACTAAACGTGAATAAAATACGCTTTGCCTGGAGAAGTTTTCCTTCAATGATTAATTTTTAATTTCTTTGTTGTGCAGAGCGATTGGCTCTTATACGTCAGCAAAGGGCAGAAGCTGCTAAAAAGCGAGAAGAAGAGAAAGCTGGTAAGCTCTAAATAGTGTTTGTTCTGTTTGCTTTATTCAGACATCCAAAAGCTTGAAACTGATGATTGAATCTATTTCAGCCAAAGAACAGAAGAAGGCTGAAGCACGCAATTGAATCTCGTGTGGCCTAACTTTACTCCAATTAGTAGGACGAATATATACTCTCACTACACTTAAATATTGTGTCCATTTAACTTTATAATGGATCTTACAGTGTTACCATTCTGAGTTGGTAATATGTAATGCAATTATTCCCCCATTATGTGGCTTGAAATCTTATACAAAATTTTTCTTCACATAGGAACAGTTTTCGCGTTCCTTCTATTTACTGTTAAGAGTAGTGCATTTAGCACTGCAATTTTTTTTGGGAAGGGGGCTGTTCTAAACTGCATCCCCATATTTTTACAACATTATTTATTGGTGATAGTTTTGGCCCCCTTAGGAATAATTTATGCAGTTAGCTTTTCCGCATGCTTGTTGCTATCTGGTGTTTGCTATCCTTACCAGTTTCTTCATTATGGTCATTTTCTATCCCCCTTGTGTAACTAGTGATCTGCATACAATAAACAATACCACAAGGATCATGTTTATTGAAAGAAGGTGGATGAATTGGAGGAATGTTGTAGGTGTGATGTGCTATAGAAAATACCACTCAAGTTTAAAGAAATTTTTTATCACAATTATAAAATCTGCAATGTTGTATGGAATTGAACATTGAGTGGTAAGAAGCTAATAAGAAAGTAAATTTAGTGTCACTAAGATGATAGATAATATTATGATGGATTAGTGGTTACACAAGATAAGATAGAATTAGAAATATAATCACTAGAGAGAAAATTGTAGGTAGCTTCTATTGTAGAGCATGTGGTAGAAATTTGTTTTAGGTGATTTGGATATATACAGAGAAGATTTGTAGAAAAGCAGTAAACCTGATGGAAAATTTTTTAATGGTTAGAGGTGGAGAGATTAAAGAAAGTTATAAGTTAAATTATTGAGAGTTTTTTTTTTAATTTAATACACGATAGAAATTATGTGTCAATTGATCCATGTGGGCTGTAGCTGATTTCACTTAGTTGTAGATGATTTCACTTGGTGAGAAAATACTTTTTTGGGTCAAAGTGAGAAAAGACGTTGTTGTTTTTTTATGTATAACTAGTAATCTTGTTGGGCCATGCATTTTTTTTTGTTAAAGAGCCAAATTTTGTTGACCAAAAAAAAAAAGAGCCAAATTTTGAAAATTAGTATATTTTCCCAGCAAACTTCATTTTCAGTCACTTTTTCTTACTACATTTTTCTTAATTCAAACTATTTTTACTGTCGACAAAAAAAACTACATTTTTACTTACTTTTATTGCAATACTTTTCATTTTCTTCAATGACACACACAACCCCTTTCTCAAAGATCTCATACAATCTTTGCAAATCGCAACTCCCTCAAGTGATGGTTGAAGTAGTTGATGTTCACTAGGAACATGTGTTTTAGAGAGGCAAATTTTTATGCCAGTCTTCTGGCCAACTGTGATCTCTCAGACTCTCAGCTAAAAGAAAAAAGGACGCGTGCATATGGTCGAGGGGTCCAATATTGCTGTTAGGTTCCCTTCTTTCTTAGTGTTAGCGTCTTTTTGCTGATTTGCACTGGGGCAATATTTGAGAAACCTCTTGCTTCTTCCCAACTGAATTTTTTTCCCCTTTTCTGGTCGAATATCTCAAACTCACTGACATAAATGTGAAACTAATTCCTTTTTTTCGGATAAGCTAAAAATTTATTAAGAGTAAAGGAGAGACAAAACAAGCGTATGAGACAGGCAATATGCCGGTTATGAAAATCCTAGAATCTCCCCGAAACTGTAATACATAAAATTCATCTAGACTGAAAAGAATATATACAATAGAGGGTATAGCATAAAGAACACTAAATTTCCAAACTGCACCGCTAAAGATCACCGTTCGCCTAGAACCAAAATTCTGGATAAGTACCGCTTTCACAACTGTGAACAATTTCACGGTATGGGTGTGAACATCACTGGAAAACACCAGAGTAATCCCTGCAGAAATCACACCTGTAGTTTAGATAATACCGTAGCTGTGAAAACGTCAGGAAACGGGACTGCTGCTAAGTGCTAACTGTCCATAAGTGCCTCTTTCACAACTGTGAACAATTTCACATCATAGGTGTGAACAGCACTGGAAAACACAGGAGTGATCCCTCCAGAAATCACACAGTAGCTGTAACCGCGATACTACTGCTAACTGAGTAACTGTACATAATTCCTCCTTCTTCACACCTGTGGAAAGAATCCCACCCCCGTGGTCAGTTCTGATTCTTCGACCTCTACTATTATCTCCCTGCCATAAACCACACCCCCGTTGGGAACATCACTGAACTCGTTTTAAGCCTGCTGCGAATCTTACTGATCCCCCCCCAAACAACAAAAAAAAGCATACATTTGCCAAATACCTTGTCGTTGAGTATCATAGCAGGTTCCTGCCAAAGAATCCAAGACACTCCTGTGGGTTTGCAAAACAAGGTTGAATGTGAAAGTAATCCCTTGAATCAGAGATAGTAGTTCAGTAAAACTCTATCTAAAGTAACGATTGTAATATTAAAAAAATTAATATCACAAAAAAACTCTTAAATCACAATTCACTTTCACTACAATCAACTACTGTTAGGTGTTAGCTGGTCGTTTGTTCAATTCTTTTTGTCCTGTTTATTCAATCACAAAACAGATTTATTGATCTTTTGAGAATTTTTTTTTCTTTCACGCACAATTCTTAAGAAATCTTCAACCTTAAATGAAGTACAAAGACATTGACCAAATGCACCTTGAAAAAATAACAGTTACATTATTTGAATATTAAATAATTTAATTTTAATTTATCATTTTAAAATTTCATATACATATATAGAAATTAGTATATTTTTATCAATTGACAAATAATTTCTAAATGATAAATACTTGTCTCTTCTAAAGCTTTGATAATTACATCATTCCCATCAATGTAGGTTAGTTATACTGATGTTGTATACATCACTTGTGCTCCTGAACAAATAAATTAAACATCTCTATTAGACTGACTTAAACTTTAAGTACTCATTTAAATCAGCTATTCATAATACACCAGGTGTTCCCATTTCAAATCTGCCTCGATCACATCCTTTACATCCAATTAAACATTTATATCCTATAGCCAATAAGTATACATTTATATATACCACTTAAAAAGTTGTATTGTTTTAGGCTTGCATTAGGAAAAGGATAAAGGACAATAATGAAATGAAAGTAATTGGCTTGGCCTGCAACAAAAACGAGGGCCGGCAGGGGTGGCGTTTATATCAAATTCATAGAAAATTAAACCATTTAATAGCTATAAGCTAGCTGCAGTTCATAATGCATGATGATAGACTATTAATAAATGTCAAGGTTAATATTATTTTTTGTTCTAGATTGGTATCGAGGTCACATTAGATTTCAACTAATCAGGGTCAGGTCAAGTGTACCCAATAAGAAATTAACATAATTCTCTTGTGGAGTGATAAGATATTTGTTGGTTTGGAAGAAGAACATAAAGATTAGAGTGATAAAGAGGTCATGTTTGAATCCCTCACTAACATAACATACTATTGGAATAATGTTTATTTGGCATCAACCCCTCTTTTAAGCACCCAATATTCCTACGCCGTAGGCATTGCATTGTCGCATGGCAACTGAATTGCGCTTAAGGCTTGCAGCTGGTATTAGTTTGGTTTGTTTTATTGCTTCTAAGTTCCAGCTGGTAGAAAAAGAAGTGTGTGAAAAATTATTGGGAAATATTATGTATTAATACAAATTAAAGAGTGTAACATTATACAATTAAATTGTACTGTTTTGTAAGAAGTCAACATCATTTTATTCGATAAGAAACATCGAGCCTGGCTCAATGGTCAGGACAAATAACATTGTTGTATTACAGTTTGCACCATCGCGACTTTTGTCCGGTTGCATTAATTTTATTTTCTACTAGTCTGATTTTCTTAAAATTAAAATTTTGTAGTACAGCGTTTTAGTCAACAGCTGTTTGAAAATTGTACCGATCTCATGGTATCTGTCCAACCCCTCTATTCCAATTGAGTTATGTTTTTGTTTTTTAAATGCGCATTATATGTTCTTATTGAAGGCATCTAATTAACTTACTACAAAAGCATAATGATAAATTCAATATAAACGATTTTGATGTCATTCCCATATGAACTTATGAAGTTTATAAACAACTTTACGGAGTATTATTCAGTACTATACTCAGCTAACAAACATATTCAGCAAATCAAATTCTGTGAGTAAAATTTTACTCCCATGTTCAATATAAAAAAATTAAATTATTACTTCCATTTTCTAATTAATGTTTTGTGTTTGCTATATACATGCATTTTTCTATTATTAAAAATTGAAAGTCTATTATTTATAAAAAAAAAATCACAACTCCGTGATTTAACAGTTCGTTCAGTAAAATTGTTAGGATTAATTTATAGCATTTTTTTAATTTTGAACTAAACTAATTATGCATTACTTATTTTATAATTTTGACTTTTTTAATTTATATTTTAAACTAAATTTGAAATATTCTTAGACATGGAATCTTCGTTAGCATATTTTAAAAAAATTACATTGTATTGGCTCGTGTAACATATGGTGTTTAGCTTGTCAAAAGAACATATGGTGTTTAGGTCTAAATTGAATTATCTAACCCGATTTCCCTTTCACTCATCATCCAGGATTGAAATTCAAATTGGTTGGATTGGATCAACCGAAATAGTATTGTTAATTAGCAAAAAAAAATTGAAAAAAAAAAGACTGCTGGGTTCTAAAATAGGAGGTTATTATCTTGAAGAAACGTGTGTAACTTTTACTATCTCAAAATGTGAGAAAGATTTAAGGTGATTTATTTATGCGATATATTATATAGTAAGGTTATCAATATCACAATATGGTCATCAAACACAAAAATTATATAAGTGAAATTCAGTCAAATTTTATAAAACTATTAAATTCTTTGTGTATATCTGTTTCTTGAAAAGTCTAAAAATTTATTTGATATATAAGCCATGAAACATTATAAGAATTTATTTATGAATGAATAAACTCTTGAATCAATATCTTTTTTTTTAAAAAAGTAAAGCTTAGGACCTATTTGTTGAGTCAAATCCAGGGTGGAGGCGAGGAGGACGACCACCCTGGGTTTTATTTTTGGAGGGATACCAAATTTTTTTATTACTAATGTATGTAAATTTATATAATTAAATTTTATGTTGTATTTTGAGTTATATTTATGTCATAAAATCAAATAAAATATAATTTTATACTATTTTTCTCTTATTCAAATAATTTTAGGGCACCATTTTTCTTGACTTGCCCTGGAAACCTAAAATCTCATGGCCCACCTTGGTCAAATCCTTTTTACTCAAAACAATGCATGTTAAGGTTGCCAGATGTAGGCATGGAGCCACCAATTGAGGTTGGTGTGAGTGGTTAAGACCTCTCGCCTCTTAATCAAGGTCACGGGCAGTGGGATACTCTTTGATGTACAATAAAAAAAAATATAGGGAGAGGAGAGGTAGATGAAAGAAATTTGTGATAAAGAAGTATTGATAAAAAGTCAAACATTATTATTCTTTTCTTTTTGTTATAAGCGCCGAACATTATTATTTTTAAGAAATTTTATAAAAATAAAATGGCTTTCTCGTTATAAAAAATTAAAGTGTTTAAGAACGTGACTATTTCTCACAGAAGTCACGGTTACCAATCAACATAGAAATTAGAAAGTGTCTTCTCTCTAATCTCTTGGACACGACTTAAACACACAAGCAACCTCGCAAGAGCTTTTTTTTTTTGGTCATAATAATTTTTTTCATAGTAATTATTATTAGGTATGACCACGTCATTTTGCCAACATGTTTTCAATGAGAAATGGTACCACCACCAAAATTAAACAAAAGGCCACTTGTAGTAGAGTTCACATAAGAGCGAGGGCCAAGAAGAATACATACATCCAATCCAACCTGTTCAACGGTTATTCCACCCTAATGGCTTTCGTTTTCTTACATATATATAGTGCCCTGTCTCCGTCCATAGCCATCCAATGAGGAAACCAGATAAAGTCAGCGTCCCCACTTTCTTTCGTCAAACCAAGTACCAACTCTGTCGTTATTGCGAGGTTTTGATTTTAATTTTGAAAAGAGTAATATAATTGCGTTAATTAAATTGTTGGTGAGAATAATCAAAACACTTAACATTTACTCCTTAACGTTTAAAGGGTTTCGCAAATCAAACAATCTAAACCTTGCCGTGGCTCAGTTGTCAATACAATTTAAAGCCTTACCCAAAAAAAAAACAATTTAAGGTAAAAGAAAAATTCAGACTGCTAGTTGTATTACTTTTAATTTGAATCCGTAAAATTTTAAAGTTAAATAAATTTTATACCACATCAATAATCAACTTAATTGGGAGTAGGCATGAAAAAATAGTTTTTTTTATGATTGTATAAAAAAAAACAAATAGTTGTTATGAAAATTTCTAGGAACATTCAGAGTTTGATATTCCTGCATTTTATAGTATTTAGATTCGCATCTGAAATGATCTCAATACAATCTATTTACAGACTTACCGGTTCCTACGATAGACTTTGTAAACATTCTTAATTACTCCAATTTGTTTGGTTGTTATATTTTGACAAACATTCAAGAAAAATACTAGCAATGTCAAGTCTACATCTAAAAACAGCACTCTGTTTATTTTTCCTTTAATCTATGAGACTATGTTATGTATGTAAGAATTATAATACGTTTTTTTTAGAAACAAAAAAAAAATCGTTTTCTCGTAAAAACAGAAGAGGATATTTCACCGTCAAAAAAAATTGTCTCTTTGTTTTTGTCTACAGTCTAGTACAGTAGTTCATATCATCCACTTCGGTTGCCGCTCCAACTTGCTCCAATACAAAAATCTAAAGGTGCTAAAAGCCTGTCCAACAAACTATGCAATTGTTCAAGCTTTGAATATCTCAATAAATCACACTCTTTATTTATTTATTTATTTAATCTCTGCATTAATTCGTCGTGCACAGTTGTGCATAATAGGAGTATTTGAGACTAACTTATTCGTAGTAGAATATCTGAGGTTGAAACAAGATGTTATATTTTATTATTTTATGATCACCATCATCATCATTTTGGACGGCAAGCTAGGTGATCAATTGTCTAACTGTATAATTTTCATTTTGTCACGGTACAAAAAGCACACGGTGAATGAAATTAAGCATGCCACTATTGTGATGTCTATTGAAATGGCAACCTACTAACAACGTATGTGATGATGCTAATTATCTCCCCTCACCTCAAAAATGAGAATGAAATGTTCCCTTGTTCTTTACATCCTCAATAATTGAAAAGGGTGCTGCTGGTAAAAGACAGCAAATGAAAACAAATCCTTTGTTTAGGTAGTTGTTTATTCCAACACCTAAAGCTTTTCTTGTAGCTTTCTTCTTTTGAATGTTTGATTGAAAAAGTAGCTATCAGAATTAGAATGGCCAAGTGTCTTTTCCATATTTATTGCCGCGGGCCATTTCTAGTTGAGATACATTAATTACTGTATTATGTTTATGGGTAAGTGGCCGAATATTTTTATTTTTGGAGATAAAACTTGAAACCCGTTCTAATTTCTAACCGTTGAAAATTACATGCAAAAGCCATTGACTCAGTAAAAGGCATTAGTTTATTTAGCCTTAGCCATCTCGAAGACGCGTCTGTTCTAACAATGTTGTCTGTTGATTCAGTTTTATTCACACTTCACCCTACTGAGGCTTAAAAGATGATAGATACATACACTTTTGCTCCACTTTGATTATTTGGTGACCCTTTTCTTGCTTTCCATCTGAAACTTGAAAAAGTTTTGATATTTGATTCCACAATCCAACCTCAGAATATCTTTTGAGTTTTGAGTAAAATGGAACAATCACAACATAAAGTGTTTCTTCTTCTTCTTCTGCTCCTGCCGCTGCTTCTTTTCCATGTTGCAGCACAGACACAGACAGACAATCGAGACTGTAAGTTCACTTCAACTCTTGTGATATTTTGCTCTCTGTTTGGACAATTTGATATATACTATTTATCATATTTCTCGCTTATATTCTTTCACACCTCACGAAAAAAGCAACAAAAATATTTTGCTAGTTCTTTTTTGGATGCTCTTAGATAGTTAGCAATCTTTGTTACAAGTAGCTAAATTTTATTTTGGCAGTGAGGTACATCATAAATTTATACCAAAAAAAAAGTCATAGAGATATGCAGTTAAAATTAGGTTCTGTTCTGTCTTCATCTCAGCATAATGAATGTGAAAATTTATGCATATGCATGTAAGTAAGGAAAGTGTTTGTGAGTGAAAGATATATTCTACCATCAAGATCCAAAAAATCAGAATTTTGTTTGCTAATAAAAATTTGGCAGTTGACTTGTTAATATCATTGACTAATTGTGCAAACCTGTAGCTTGTAATACTGGAACACCCTTTGCTGCTAATAATGTTCATTAGGCAATGCTCAGGAGTGAGAGGATGGAATTTTAGTATTTTACCTAGTTTATTATGTTTTGCCATAGCACTTAGTTTTATGTTCACATGATCTGGGTTTTCTATCCTGGGAACTACTAATTGGCTTCAATGTCAACTATAGAGAGTTTGGCATACTGGATTAATTATTTACATTATCTCTAAAATGAAAAGCAGGTTTTACAAAAACTATAGTCTTGTACTCTTGTTGGAGAATTTAGTCTCTTTATGACAATATTTTTTTCCTAATAAAAATTGTACTGCTGCAGTTACTGCACTATCATCTCTCATACAATCCTGGGGGAACAAACCATCAAGTTGGGTGGGTACGGATCCTTGTGGCAGTGATTGGGCTGGAATTCGTTGTACCAATTCAAGAATTACTGAATTGTTAGATCTCGGTTTCTTTGGCCTATTCAAATTGATATGAAACAGAAACATTGTTTCTTGCTTTCTATTTTTGTAAAAAAATGAATCTGAAAAGAGTGCTATTTTTTCTTTCAGGAAACTAGCAGGCTTGAATTTGGAAGGCCAGCTGTCTTCAGCAATCCAGTCCTTAACTGAATTAGAAACCCTGTACACGTTCTACTTCTCATATGAATTAAGAAGTGTTTCTGAACTGATTATTTGTTAAAAAAAGGGGTTCTTCTAAAGTGATTCATAAGGGTGCCTGTATTTTAATCTAAAGTGGATTATGATCTTAATCCACTTAATGATTTAAGAGTGGACATATACCACCTTATTCACTTTAGAAGAGTCTTATCCTGATTTGGTGTCTGAGTCATATCATGATTTTTTACGTATGAAAGTTGCTAAATCATTTCCTTTAACTGAATTCATCAATTTTAGAATAACCACTAAAACGGGACATTTTATTTTCACTAGGTTATTTTTGTATTCAATAGTCAACATACTCAATTGTAGCTAAATTTATGACATGTTGTTTTTGTTTCATGTAGGGATCTTTCTTACAGCCCGGGCTTGACAGGAACAATTCCACAAGAAATCGGGAATTTGAAAAAGCTAAAATCCCTGTAAGAAAGGAAGTATATATTTTGTAATAAATAATTTGAATAAAACTGAATTTTCTATGATTGAATTCCTGCTGTGTAATATTTTTTTCTGTCACTTTTACCTTTTCAGTTCCCTTACATAATATAGCATGCCTTTTGATTCCTTTTCTTTTAACTGTTTTCCAGAGCAATGGTTAGTTGTGGTTTCTCTGGACGTATTCCAGATTCAATAGGATCTTTGAAGCAGCTTACCTTTTTGTAAGGACTCCAACTTAACAATTCTGCTACTACATTACACACACAAAATTATTAAAAAGTCCCAAATTAATATGTCTTAAAAATTATCCCACTTAATCTTGAAGCTCAATGTTTCATCTTTGGACTAATATATATATGATAAGTTATGCTCCATGAATCACATATCACATTATTGCATTTCATGCAGAGCACTGAATACTAATAAGTTCAATGGAAATATTCCACGCTCTCTTGGCAATCTATCCAACATTGATTGGCTAGATCTTGCTGAGAATCAGCTGGAAGGGACAATTCCTGTTTCTGATGATCAAGGACAACCAGGTCTTGACATGCTCATTAACGCCCAGCACTTGTATGTCAACTCTCGTCATCACTTTCCAGTTAATATTTTCTACACTAATAATACTGAATGATCTAAAGATTATGTCCACTGTTTGCAGTCATATGGGGAACAATAAGCTCACTGGTCAAATACCAGCAAAACTTTTTAACTCCAGCATGCATCTAAAACACGTGTAAGCTTCACTAAAGCCAAAGAAAGTGTAAATTTTCTAAAACATATCTAATCTTACTCATAAGGTGATTTAATCCTCCCTTTATATTCATTTTGTCAGGCTTTTCGACAGCAATCAACTAACGGGCAATCTTCCTAGATCCCTTAGTTCTGTGAGCACATTGGAGGTGGTGTAAGTATATTGTGGCCAGTGGCTAAGTGACTTCACTCCTACACACGCACGCACGCACACACACACACTCTCACTTTGATAGGAATTATGGTGTCTCTGAATTTCTTTGGCTGAGTTGAATATTTTCTCTTGACTACAGGCGCTTTGATAGGAATAAATTAGACGGGGGAGTGCCTTCCAACTTGAACAATCTTGGAAAACTTAGCGAGCTGTAAGAAAATCAAAGAGACATGACCTATTAAGCTTCATATTTATCAGTAATTTTTTTCTTTCTGTTTTCCTAAAGAATCAATTTTGCTGAAAGAAGGCATTGAATATATTTTTGCAGCTATTTGTCTCACAATGAATTCAATGGCTCTCTGCCGGATCTTACTGGAATGAATAGTCTCATCTATGTGTAAGCAGTATATATAATAGGGATACTACTCTATTATATTCTAGTATTGTAACTGCATCGAGAGTTTAGGATAAACTACATGCAAAACGTAGACATATAATTCATACATTATACAATGATTTTCATCTTCATGTTTTTATGGAAAACCATCTGCAGGGATCTGAGCGACAATAATTTCAATTCGTCCACCATTCCTCCATGGGTTTCGAGTCTGCCAGATACAACAACAGTGTATGTTGTTTCTTCCTACATTATACCTGTCCCTAATTACTCTTGTTTGTTGTCATCTCTGAGCAAGTTGTTGGAAGAGCTTCGTTAGAGCTTATTTGGACTTATCTTATGATATAAGCATTTAAGCATAGGTTATGGATATGAGGTGATTTTACTGAAATGTGGTAACAGGATACTGAAGGACAACAAACTCGGTGGCACATTAAATCTTAGCAGTGGCTACAGCAGCAGTCTACAGCTCATTGATTTGCAGAATAATGATATAACCGACCTCAATCCAAGAAACGAAAAATTTAGTTTTGACTTGGTGTAAGCTTCATTATTTATGATATCCAAATTATTATTATTTTTAAATTTTTTTACTCCTATTGCATCTCCATGGACTCAAACTACTGAGAACTGGCTTTTCTTCTCTGAGGCAGTTATCTAATGTTTTTGCAGACTGGCTGGAAACGAAATTTGTCTTGAAAATGGAGCTTCTGAACAGAGTTACTGCAAAGTACCCCAAGTCATTCCCTCATATTCAACACCAACAAATAGTTGTTCAACTCCAACTTGCAGTAACAATCAGATTTCCAGCCCCAACTGTAAATGTGCATTTCCCTATGCTGGAGTTCTAGAATCCAGAGCTCTTAGTTTCTCAAACTATAGTAACACAAGTTACTACAGGGAAATTGAGCAGACTTTGCTGGATACTTTTCAAAAGCAAAAAATACCAGTGGATTCAGTTTCTCTTAGTAATCCCTACAAGAATACATCTAATGATAACTTTCAGTTGACTCTGAATGTCTTCCCATCTCAAACCGATCGCTTCAATACTACTGGAGTTTTAAATATTGCTTTTGTGCTTAGCAACCAAATTTACAAACCCCCAGAATTTTTCACCCCTTACGTATTCAATGGTCAAAATTATGAATACCATGCAGGTGATTCAGTGTCTCATACTCCCATTATGAACTAAAAATGCTAAATTATTTTCTGTTCTGTCTTTTAATGTTCTTTTTCCTCTCTGACTCTGTTACTTTTATATGTCACTTAGATGAACCTAAAGGATCAAAGTCAAACCATACAGGGGTTATAGTTGGTGCAGTGCTTGCTGTATTGGTCTTTCTTGTACTAGCAGTCCTTGCAGGGATATATGCCATTCGCCAGAAAAGAAGAGCAAAAAGATCTGCTGGGGCAAACCCTTTTGGTAAGAAATGATTGATGCAAGCTTGGCCTAATTTGTAGCCTTGCAAGGAATTTTTCTAGTAGTTTTTTTTTTTTAATATCGATTCAATGTCATTTTAAATGCAGTAAACTGGGAACAGAACAAGAACAGTGGCACTGCTCCTCAGTTGAAAGGAGCACGATGGTTTTCTTTTGAAGAGATAAGGAAATACACCAACAATTTCTCAGAAGCCAACAATATTGGATCTGGTGGCTATGGAAAGGTTTTTATTAATGACACATCACATGACTACCTTTTTCCTTTCTATGTTTCCGAACACCAGATTCCCTTAACGTTCCTAAAAGAAATTCTTGTGTCTTTTAATATTTAAAGAATTTCATTCCTAACACTTTTGCCAAATTATTCTCTGTTTGTTTACTGCTTTGCAAAATCTAATTGGTCGACATTCACAAGGTTTACCAAGGTGTTCTTCCCGCTGGGGAGTTGGTTGCCATCAAACGGGCTGCACAAGAATCCATGCAGGGTGCTGTTGAGTTTAAAACGGAGATTGAACTTCTGTCAAGGGTCCATCATAAGAATCTTGTTGGTCTTGTGGGCTTCTGTTTTGAGAAAGGTGAACAAATGCTGGTCTATGAATACATTCCAAATGGCACTTTGATGGATAGTCTTTCAGGTACTTCAACTCCTTCACCACTCCGTATGTACCATACTGTATGATAGACTCAACTTCTTCAGCAAACTTATACATACAATTTACAATCTCATTTCTCTTGACTATTAACCAGTAGAGCTACTGAGCTACCATATGCCCATTTCAATATTGTAAATCACATCAATTGGTCTTAGTACTAAAATGATTTACCATTCAGTTGTCAATTATAAGCCCCATTACGCAATATCTGATTATGGGTTAGGTAGGAAATCACCCAAAGATTTTGTACAAACATGGAGATAAATAATAACGGAATCACTGCCATAAAAATAATTGAATAGTTTGTTTTGTGTTACCAACTTGAAATCAGTCTTTCACTGAGACTCTGATATGCATTTGTTGGAAGGTAGGTAAAGACAGAATGACAATCCAAATATATTTGTCCATATCATAAAGTCAACACTAAAAATTCTTTATAATACCATAGCCACAGATTATATATCTCTATCTTCCTACTGGACTGCTGCTTTACTTTGATCTTCAGGGTTCAGGCTTTAGTTACCATTGATAAGGTTTTACAACAAACAATTCAAGGATCTAATAAAGCAAAAGTCTTTCAAGTTGCCTGGCACATTTCTTGATTAGTTTTCTTTATTTGACTTTGTCACTGCAGGAAAGTCTGGGATCTGGATGGATTGGATAAGGAGGCTTAAAGTTGCATTGGGTGCTGCCAGGGGTCTATCCTATCTACATGAACTTGCTAATCCACCAATCATACACAGAGACATAAAATCAAGCAATATCCTACTTGATCATCACCTCAACGCAAAAGTTGCCGATTTTGGTCTCTCCAAGCTTCTTGTTGATAGTGAAAGGGGCCATGTCACTACTCAAGTCAAAGGGACAATGGTTTGTATAATATGCATTTCACTCCTACTATGAGAAGCAGCATATCTCATTATTTAAAAGGATATTTAAGTTTAATAGTGAACAAACTTTTAATAGTTCAAATGTTTCACCTTCAAATTTTCATACGCAAGATATCAGCTTTTTCTATGCAGGTAAACAATCAAACTAATTTTTCTACGGAAATAAATAAGTAGTTTTGGGGATACTTGCTAATGTGAGGACAAGTTTATGCACAACACAATTACATCTTCACCTCTCTTGTTCATATTTTGAACCCTGTCTAAGAAGTTCTTGGTGAACTGCTTATAGGTTATAAATAACCTTAAAATCGTTTGAAGAAAGTTTATGTTTAACAAAGCAGAAATTGAATCACTATTTTGATTGAATTCTAGCATTAAGGTTGATATTGTCAATGAGTGGTAGCTAATGGCATTTTGTTTCCTTTTATTCTTACAGGGGTACTTGGATCCTGAATATTACATGACCCAGCAGTTGACTGAAAAGAGCGATGTATATAGCTATGGAGTGCTAATGCTGGAACTAGTAACAGCAAGAAGGCCAATAGAGCAAGGAAAATATATTGTAAGAGAGGTAATGAGGGTAATGGATACATCAAAAGATTTATACAACCTTCATTCCATTCTAGATCCAACTATTATCAAAGAGACAAGACCAAAAGGTTTAGAAAGGTTTGTGGAACTGGCAATGAGGTGTGTCAAAGAATATGCAGCTGAGAGACCTTCAATGGCTGAGGTTGCGAAAGAGATTGAGAACATAATCGAGCTTGCTGGAGTGAACCCCAATGCTGAATCAGCTTCAACAACAGAAACATACGACGAAGCAAGCGAGGGAAAGGTCCAACATCCTTATGTCAACGATGAATTTGAATATAGTGGAATTTTTCCATCAATAAAGGTAGAACCTCAATGAGTTCTGGTATCTTTTCTTTTGTATTGCTTTTCCCACTTCAGATGCAATCAGTGAGGTCTGGCATGTGGATTTTGGATTTGAGACCCCATAGGACTCCATGTAGGTGAGTGCTTTAGAAAAACTCATTCCCTATAGAAACAGATGAGGGTTCAACCCGAATTTCTTAAGTTGGTTGGCTTTTCAGTGCATTGGAATGTTTATTGTTAACGGTAACAATGGCTTTGCCTGAAGGAAGAAGAGGAATGGACTTGGTGATGGAATGCCATTTCCAGTTGTACTTGTATATGTTCTAATCATGAAAATATTTTGTGAATTTTTTTATTATTGTAATATTTTGAATATAAGTATACTATTGAAGGTTGAATTTTCAAAAGACGTCATGTCTATTTTTCTCTCCTCCATATATACAGGACTACTCTTGGAAGTTTGACTCAAGTCACTTCAATGAGGACCCAATACCTAGGACAAAATAAAAGATGTTGCTTACAACGTGGAATAAGTAAAATAAGGAGATATAGTAGGTTACTAAAAAGGAAAACAAAAGTGTTATCAGAGAAAAAATGGAAAACAAAAGATAACATGTGATGGTATTAAAACTCCCCATAAATCAAAGGGGAAATAGAACCAGTGTTACTTGATTGTGAATATTCATACTAGACAAGGGCTGAAATCCAGCAAGGCACACTCAGAGACCAAGACTTTGGATTTCAAAGTGGGATGTAACATACAGGAATATTATTTAGCAAAGTAACAGTCAACCGCTACAGGAAGTTCAGAAGCAGCTGTGGGAAGAAATGCAATAATCATTCTTATTGAAATGACTGCAAGCTTTACTTGGGGGCAAAATGAATCAAATCCCAACAAATTTAGCCAACCAACATAACCCAATGAACTGGCAAATCAGCCATATCATGATATGATGCAAGCCAACAGCCTGTAATTCACTATCGGTTAACAAAATGCTTGTATTCCAGTGATAAATGAAAATAGAAATAATCAAAAGGGATGCAGAATTGCCAATAATAACTATCAGGCATTGAAACTGACAGGTGTTTTTCTGCCCTTGAAATGTCATTCTTTAACACTTAAATTCTATTAAGGCAGTACAATAATGATATGATAACAATAACCATGCAAAAAAAAAGGCACAAATCAATAAACTTCAAAGCCATGTTAGCCGGAACCATCATTAACAAAACCTTCCTTGCGACCTTCAAAGCCAGGTCGCAGAAGCTTTTTCTCTCTCTTCGCAATTTTCCGCATTTTCTTCTGATGAATCCTCTCAGATATATTTTCTGACCTTTTTTGTTGCTTCTCTGCCTTCAACTGGTCCCTTGTTTGAATTCTATCCTTCCATTTCTCTGCATTTTTTTGTTGTCTCTTCTTCCCCTTCTGTATGCTTTTCTGTATTAGTTTGGGGTCATCATGGACCTTAATCCCTGAAGCTCTATTCATTGCTGCTTTCCATGATTGCTTTTTAGCAATAGCTTCACCCTTCTCAGGATCATTCTTCTTCACTTCCTCCAACTTCTTAGCCCTTTCAAGTTCCTTATACTTTGAAATTTTTCTCTTCTTCTTTCCCTGCATTTCCTCATTCTGAAGTTTAACATGGCCAAACACGAGCTCCTTGGAAGCCTCTGCGGCATCCTTCTTCACTTTCTCTGCCGACTCATCAGGTGCAGGCTTACTTTCATCAGTGTCATTATCCCTCTTGCGTTTCTTCTCATGAAATCCTCTCTTAACATTTCTATCATCCTTCTTCTTGGCCTTGTCTGAATTTCCAGAGTTACGACTTGCCTGAAACTCTTCAAGTTTGCGATGAAGCCTTTGGCGAAGTTCTTCATAGGTCACGGACCGACCACCTCCTTCCAGCCCCGACATGAAAGGATTGACCACACCCTGCTCTTCATCACTGTCATTCACTTTTTCTTTTCCCAAGCTTTGCTTGAGAAGGTCAAGTGTGGTTGCAGAAGGTTTGTCAGGGTCTAAACGCTCTCTCCGAGACTTCTTAATATTTTCTTTAGTTTCTTTCTTTGCCTTAGCTTTTGCAGCCTTGCTGAGACCTTGAAACCATGGCTTCTCCTTATCGTCAGTTGGCAGATAAAACTTAGCAGGAATGAGCTCAATCAATTTGTCAAAGAAAAGGGTGTCCTCATGGATCGCAGACTCCAAATCTTGACCAGCACTGACCTCTGCAACACCCTTTTGCTTCTTCTTCATCTTCATCACTTCAATATCTCACTGTAACAGCATAAGGGAATAAAAAGAATCAAATAAAAACCTTTTTCTAACAAAATAAAATTCTACTTGAGTACAACGCTTGTGCATCAATGATATTAAATTTGGGTTCCTTAATTTATAGTTTCTAACAAAAATTAGATATCTGGTTTCAGAGGTTGTTTTGGTGTGTACAACTAAATTCCCTCAATTTGCAGAATTCCCCATTTTGGATAGAGCAATTGAATTTCTTTTATTCATAAAATTCTTTGTTTAGAATTGGACAGAGATAAAGCATGAAGGGGAGTAACCCAATGGAGGCAAAATAAGAAAATAATGTACAACAGGGGGGATGCGGTTAACTGAAGCAATAAGCCTTATATTCTATTCTATTGCAAACTGAGGAATATCAGAATCACGACGATGATGAAAGTTTCCTCAGCAAAATATCAGTTAAGTGAAACAATTAAGGGGAATCATGACGTTCACAGTTTAATCGACCGAACAAAATAAAATTAGAAGCATACAGTTCTGAGATATTTAAGCCGCTCTAAAATGGGGTCAGTCAGGGGCTTCCAACCGCTCGGTTACGGTGGCGATGAGGGGAGCAGGAATGGCTACGGTTCAAGGATTTCAAAATTTTATTTGTGACTTCAACAGATGAAGCGAGATTTGTTATTTGTATTTTAAATTTTAATTTTAACATTTTTTTTTTATAAAATCTCGATTTAATCCGACTCAAATTCGGAAAAGCTCTAATACCTATTTCTCCATTCACAATATTCCAACATCCGACCCATATGCGTTTTAGTGATTTAATAAATAATTAATATATTATATTAAATTTATAAAAAATAAATTATAATGTGATAAAACTATCCCTCAAAAAAAAATATAATTTGATTTTTTTTTTGACAAAACTATAAAAATATACAGATTAATTGGTCAAAAAAACTATAAAAATTAATTTATAAATTTTTGACATGCCAAGTAAAACTAATAAGCAATAATTATTTTGTGTCAAAAAAAAACTATAATTTACTCCTAACTAAAAAAAAAAATTTAACCATTATTTTAATTAAATATATAAATATATAAGGTTGTGATTGTAAAATGAACTCAACTGAAACTGAAAGCAAAGCAATCGGTGTACTACAGTTGCTGCCACCATGAGTGAGAGCGAGACTAACAAACCCAAAACCCCTCTTCCACCTTCTTCTTCTTCTTCTTCTTCCTCTTCCTCAGGTGGTGGGGATCATGGCGGGTCAACCAAGTATTCAGGGCACAAGAGCAGGCATATCAACCCACCAGAAACAGTGAATCCGGATTCGGCAACCCTGAGAGATCAATGGAGGTACGCCATCAGGCAGTACAGCAAATGGTACTCTCACGCTTGGGGCACCGCCATTCTCGCCGGAACTGCCTTCTTTGCCCTCGGTTGGATCATCAAGGGCGAAAACCCTTTACCCTCCTTTCACTCCAACCCCAATCCTCCTCACCAGGAAAAGGAGAAGCCTCCCCAACCCAAATGATGCCACCTTTCTACTCTTCTCCTGCTGCTCCGTCCGTCCCTTCTTATGGGTCAGTTCCTTTCCTCCACTTTGATACTCTTCTTTTTTCATAGTGCGTTATTTTTTGTATTTTTTTGGGGGGGGGGGGGGTGGTGTTGATTTTAATCTTAAATTTGTCATTTTGGTGACGGGGAATTATTGACAGAACTTGAGTTTTGTTTTTGGGAGTCACAGAACTATTACTTACAAGTTAGTCTAATAGTTTTTTTTTTGTTTTGTTTCGGTCATTCAATTTAAAGGTTTTTTGGTTGAATCGGTTGGTGGTGTTGATTTTAATCTTAAATTTGTCATTTTGGTGACGGGGAATTATTGACAGAACTTGAGTTTTGTTTTTGGGAGTCACAGAACTATTACTTACAAGTTAGTCTAATAGTTTTTTTTTTGTTTTGTTTCGGTCATTCAATTTAAAGGTTTTTTGGTTGAATCGGTTTGGTTCTGTCACTGGGAATATTGATCACCAAGGGTATATGTTAGAGGAACTGAAATTGTGGAGTTGAATAGGAAGAAGTTGAAGATGAAAAAAAGTGTTTTTGATGGGTGTAAGTTGTAAAGCTAATGTCGTTATATTTTGAGTTTGGGACTTCTGACATGGCTTGTAACTTGTAAGTTATGCTTCTGATTTAAATCTCAAGGCTCATGTGGTTTCCGTTCTGGTATAAAAAGATGAAGGTGATACTTGGTTTTTGTTTATAAATAAACACTCTATGTAAGAAAAGGACAACCTCCCGCCAAAAGGTTGGATCTATTGTGGTTTGTGAGTTTATTGTAAGCCTTACCTTGTGACATTACTGTCCGAAAATTTGATGATTCTCCTGCAAACATGCCCCATGAAGAGTGACCTATAGTACCAGTCACCATAACATTATGTAAAAGTAAGTACCCTTGAAGAATTTCATGCTTAGGATATGCTTGGTTGGAAACTAAATGGGCTGGTGGTCAAAGATTATCATGTATTGGGGCATAATAAAGCCTAAAACACTTCCATCCTATCCATGCTGCTCCAACGTATCATGGCCCATTTTGCTGAACTAGTTAATTATTATTCCTTTTGGTGCATTAGTAACTAAATGACCATGTGGTATGGCATGTGCCCATGTCCTTTTGAAAATTTCTTAAATTTCTGTGTTGGGTGCATTGCGTACATGTAATCTTGGTGCTTTGCTTATCTTGTGGTACAAGAAGTTATTCAGTGTCCAAATCGAATGTTTCATCATATTTTGACACTTTTAATGTATCACAGGTAATTTGCCATCTCCAGTTAATTTTGTTTCCCATTATTCTGGCATGTGATATTCTATGAGAAGGTTGAATTTTGGAATCGCCTGTTAGAAGGTGGAGTTGAAATGAAATTACTGAAATACTGAATCAAATTTCTCTACTGGGAGCCTTGGCTGCATATTGTGTGTTGTATTCATATGTTAGCTGGAATTGGACCATTTCTAAGTATAGCTCTTGTTTTTGTTCTGCCTTTTTTTAATCTCCCATAACACAAGGCATCAGTTTTATGATCATTGTATCATGGGTATTTCGATTCTTTTCACATAGCTGCATAATTGACTTTTATGTCTATATTCCCTCCCGTCAAATTGGAATGAATGATAATATATCCTATCTTTGATCAAGAGATACTGAAGAATGGAATAACGCTAAGTCATATTGAATTACTTATGTTTTTCATGTCTTGCTGGACTCCGTAATTCTACTTACTACTTGTTGCATGGTGGGGGAAAGGGTTAGACTCATTGCAAATCTACTGTAGGCAGTCTTACCTTGAATGTGCAAGAGATTGATTCCAAGTTCCAACATGTTACTTTCTCGTCACATGGCAACAACTTCAACCATTATGCCAAAACTCCACTTACCACTTGGCCTTTCATATTTTCGACTTTATAATGAATATACAGTCGAATTGAAAATGATTGTTTAATTCAGGCTTCAATACAGTGAGTAAGCCTAGATTGATAAAACGGCAATGTCTGGGGAGGGGTAAATTGCAGAAGAATCGGTTTCCTTCCATCTTATTATGACCTTCATGTTTAACTTACATCCTTTATTTGTTCATAAAAACATAAAAAATGCAGGCACCATTCACTGGAATCAAGGTACTTAAGAGCTGCTTTTTGTTGACAGTGCCCTGAAGGCTCACATTGATTGCAATGCTCTGTGGAGGGTTTGTTTTTTTTGTCAATATGCTCTATGGAGGTTTAAGGCCTCTTTGTTTTGGAAAAAAAAAAGATCCTTTAAATTGTACACCCCATCTTCTGATTTAGTGCTTGCTATTTCGAGGCTCCCCCCTACTATGTATATTGTATATCTTCACTTCGGTTATTTTGTTTTTTCACTGATATTTACAAAAATAACAGAACAGATTTTGATCTTTTATTTATCCCCCCCCCCCTGTCTGTAACATCACAGCTGTGATAAAAAAATGATTATTTATGATTATTTTTTAGGGACTAACCAATGTCTAGGCAAGAGTCTACGGTCTATATTTTTTTTTTTGGTCTACCGGGAGGGGGGGGTGGGGGGCAAGAGTCTATCGTCCTTTTGTAATTTTAATTTTTTGTTTGCTGTTAATATGAAATTGTTCCGAAAAAACAAAAAAGCCTTGTCCTTCTTCTACATTTCTTATGTCATGGCATCCTCTGCCAAAAAATTTGAGAATTTCTATCCGCACATACATGGTTTTTTATCTGCACATACATGTCCGCAGAACTATTAGTTCCGCGGGTGTATTTTTTTTCAACACATACATTTTCGCGGAACTAATAGTTCCGCGAGTTGTAATTCTTCGCAGAACTATTAGTAATAGTTCCGCGGGTTGTTTGCCAAAAATTTGCTCGAATAGTACAACTGTACAAGGTCAATGTTCAATATAACCTCTACCCATGGAACTTCTGACGGGCGCTACCTGGGGCTCATGCTAGTGTATAGTTCTCTATTATATTGTGGTCTCTATGCTCTCTGACTAGTGTATAGTTCATGGCAAAACAACAAAATAAAATAAAATCATACTGGTTGTAATGTGAAATTTCTAGTATTATAAAAATCCTCTTGAAATAATTCTTTCATCGAGTAGCTTTATATCTTTTTTGTGCTTGTAACATCGCTTTAATTAAGTAAATGATTAAACTAATAATCTTCTCAGAAATAAAAACAAAATCTTATCGGGTCGACTAACATTGTTTATGTTTGATAGATGATGCAAATAATTGTTTAAAATTAACAAACTAACATAAGAGGATTTAGACCATACAAATTATTAAAATACTGAATGAAATTAAAAACATCCAGGTTTTTAAGTAACTTTTTCGCCAACCACGAGAGAAAAAAAACTGTTTTTGGACTTATTTTTACGTACCTTTTGTTTTAACTTTTAAGCCACAAATGTAACAAAGACTCGAGCTCTTTTTACCACATTGTGTTTTGCAATTTCAAAAATCCGGGCATAACTCTCCTATGTGCAGTGCAGATGCCATGCGAAAATCACATCTTGAAAATTCAGAATTCAAGAACAATGTAAAACAACACAAACAAAATTAGATACTAAGAATATGCATGGTTAGACAAGTACAAACAAAATCAAGAAACCTATGACCTAGTTTGAATAATCTTTCCAACAAATACTTACAAGAAAAGAAAAATTAAAATATAATCATACAATAATAATGAGTCTTCTAAATAATAACTACCTGCATAAGTTGAAATCAAATTTTGCACATCAAGTATTTCAGAAACTCCCTTGTTTCTTCATAAGCATCTAAAAATTTATAATAATCCTTTTTATTAAAAACCAAATACTTATCCCAATTGAAAAATATCTCGTGAACTAGAGACTAATCCAAACTGGGCCACAATAAATTTTTGATATATCTGAAATTAGATAAATGAATACCTTCATTAAAACATAACAAAATAGGAACCAAGCAGCAAAAGGAAAGTGCATGTTTCCTAAACATCTAACTAATATTGAACAGATTTCTTTACAGACCAAATCAGAAAGTTTAGAGAGTGCTGCTCTCTAGACAATCATTTTTCATGCTATACGGCTGAACTCTACAAGGATATGAACAGGGCAAAGGTTTAAAGTAAAAATACAGAGATTTTTACAGCATGGTCAAGCAGAGCAACATCCAGCTTTCTTCACAGCTGATACATCATCACGAGATCCAATATCAATTGTCTGTCCTTTTGGCAATGCTGCTGGATCATCACCAATGTCAAGTGCCTTCTTGCTTACAACACGGTAGATCTGAGTCAGCACCTCTGTGAAGGCGTTTTCAACGTTCATTGACTCGAGGGCAGATGTTTCCATGAAGAATGTATTCTCCTGTTCTGCGAAAGTTGTAGCATCTTCGGTTGAAACTGCTCGCAAATGGCGCAAGTCCGCTTTGTTCCCAACAAGCATCACTACAATGTTGGCATCCGTGTGATCTCTCAGCTCCTTCAGCCATCTCTCCACATTTTCAAAGGTAACATGCGGGTAACATCATAGACTAGTAAAGCACCCACTGCTCCTCGATAATATGCACTTGTAATTGCTCGGTACCTTTAGAAAAGGAAAAGCAAACTAAGATATCTTACATGTCAGGTCAACAAAATACAGCATTGAAGATAATTATTCATGTTGGGATTTTTGTTGGGATTAGACGACTACCAGGTTCCATTACAGGATATCCACATTATTCTCACATTTAACTATAGGCCTGATTAAGAAACTAAGTGATGCATCGAATGATCAATGTAAATCACCGAAAAAGGAAGATTGAGGATGTTTGGTTTTATAAAATGTTTTATGTTTTTACTTTATTTCTTACTTTCAGAACACTTAGAGGATTCAAGTCACCTTTATACTCTTGCAGATTTTCTTATTTGAACAGGATGCAAATCTATGATTGGCTAGAATTGAAGGTAGTGTCACCGATTAATAGAAAGGTACATTTTTCTTCAACATTCTGGTTTACAACCAAGGAAGAATCTAAAAATAAAAATTGGCAATTGAGTTGGTTTGCTTGCATTTGGTGATTTGGTCTATCTGGTTACATAGCATCAAAATGTGATTGTGTTCAAGAGTACTACAGTGATTTAAAGGTAATTGAGCATGTTAATATTACAAAGTACAAACTTAAGACATTGGTAACCTTGGCAAGCAATACTAGCCAAGTGATAATTTCAAAGACATTTACCAGCAACTCCGACATATTTGTCAATGATGTGAAGAGTACATAATATATGTCTGTCTACACATAGATATTAACTCCATGACAAAAGAACTATCTGCTTATGTAAATACCATAGTCAACAAGAAATGAATGCATAAATGCTGGGATTTGTAAGTCAATTTGAAATAAAAATTAAAAAAAGTGCATTGAGGTCCACTAATAATATAGCAACACAATGGCTACGGCAAATGAAATTCAAATTTCTATGTCACAGTCTCAAAGAAACAGAAATCAAAATCCTAATTATGCAGACATTTCCCCTTTTACAAACACAAGGGTGTAAAACAGGAACCCAGAAAAGCTTCCAATGCATCTTCGTATCTAATTAACAGCATAAAGGGTGCAGGGAGACTAGAGCAGCTTAATTAAAAAACACATACCCAACACAACCAAATCATGAACATTCACAAGTATCAAAGGGAAAACAAAAAATACACAAATAATGGCTAACATACCCAAATCTAGGATGAATGAGATAATAAATAAGAGAGAATGAGGAAATTAAGGAATGTTCACCTTTCCTGGCCAGCAGTGTCCCAAATCTGAGCCTTGATAACCTTATCATCTACCCTAGTGCTTCTGGTGGCAAACTCAACCCCAATGGTGGATTTGGATTCGAGGCTAAACTCATTCTTGGTGAACCTTGACAAAAGGTTGGATTTTCCCACACCAGATTCCCCAATCAACACCACCTTGAACAGATAATCATAATCGTCATCGGCTCCGTACGCCCCCATTTGCCACACACACACACACCCCTCGTTTTCTCTCTGGTTTTTGGCTAGAGAGAAAACCAAGGATAAAAAATTGATTTTTCTCTCAGATTCAAATGGGTTGCTATATATCTGTATTAATAACCAAAGAAACAGACTACTTTGTTTTGAATTCCAGATTTGGAACAATGTCAACAGAAAAAAGAAAGAAAAAAGGAACTTCTGGTAACAACGAGATTGAAAGTTGAAACAGCAATGCTGCAAATGTGGGGGGTTTTTAGTTGGCAACTTGTCTTGGTGAATGATGGCGGTGGTGACCAAAGTGCCAAACAATTAAACTCCTTTCTTTTTCCTCATTTTTTAATGTCAGTGGTTGGTTACCCTCCTAATTTTTATACTATATCTTAATTGAAAATAACATATGATTAATTTAAGAGTTCTCACTTCTCATGTTCACGGTTCTAATATTCCTCTCGGTCTTTTTTTTTTTACACCTGAAATTCAAATCTCTGTCATCCATATCACAAGGAAGTTTTTTTTATAAATTAGTATATAGTATATATTAGTATAGATAATTTAATAAATATATCCATTTGTAACTTGACAAAGATTTTATTTTTTATTAAAAAACATTTATAAAGTAAAATCGCTGTTAATTCCTTATGCTATTGGAATGATCTATTTATGATTGGAGGATAAATACCAACGTACAAACTTTTTACTTTCATGGGAAGAATATGGCAGGCAGTATGAAGTACTATTGATTTCAAAGCAAAATTAATATAATTAAAAAATTCTATTAATTGTGTGTTCTAATTGTTAATACTCTTACTTCACCTTCAAAACAATTTATATCCATTTGTAGATAAATTATTTTTTATTAAAATTATTATACTTTTTAACTATATTATTTTTTATGTTTCAGTACAGAGAAATTCTAGCTAGTACTTATCAAGGGAGAATGCATATGTGAGTGAGTCTCACCACTCAAATGATTTAATGAAATTCGTATAAATTGAACAATATATATATAGATATATATAGATTACGTTGGAAAAATCTGCTAAAAATTATATTTGCTAGCGTTACTTTTCATTACATGATTTATTTTGTAATAATGCTTTCTTAATTGCTAATCTTCTAAAAATATTATAATTAAAATATTTTTTATTTTTAAGGTAATTTTAGCGTGTATTAATTAATAATGCACTATTTCAATTCATTTAATTTGCGCGCCATTACAAAAGAGAAATGCCATTCGCATGTCATACGAGTTTACGAAGTGCGAAGTAGTCAGAAGTCGTTAATTGGAGTCAGAATCAGATTGTATTTCGTGATAATCAATCGTTCACATGGTTTCATTTCATGCAGAGGTCCAAGAAATGCAAATGCGCAGTGGACTACACCTACGGCTAGCTAGCTGCGTGTGTCAAATTAAATGTGGAATCGATGGCAGTTGTCTTGGTTCTCCCAGGCAGCACAAGCATTGGTGGAGTACTGGAACTTGAATCGAAATCTGAAGACTGAAAGTCTGAAAGTTAATAATCAACATTTGAATCAAAGAAAAATGAGGTCAAGTTCTAATGATTTATAGTACCCATGCATATTGTGAGATGATCTTCCCCTAATTAGGAGAGTTTGGATGTCTTCCTCCTCTACTCCTAGTCGTGCCTGTGGAAACAATGAATCTTACATGCAAGCCAGTTATATATATATATATATATATACAGACATATTTTACACAATTTTTAAAGGAAGATTTTTTTTTTTAATCTTTCAGGTCTGCTACATATATGTATACGTGAAATCCGTGGATTCTACGGTCGAATTGAATTTTACACACATCTGATCTACGGTTGGATTTCACTAAGAGGGAAACAAATAAAAAACTCTTTCCAGTTTTATATAAAAAAAAATTTAGAGAAACCAAAAGGTTGAGCGCAAGTGATACCGTGGCTATAAAAGTAAAAACAAAAGATTCAAAGACTTAGGCATCTTTAGTGGGGGTTTTTATTGGGTGTTTAATGGGTTCTTGGAGAGAAATTAAAGTGGGTGTTTAACAGAGAGAAGTGTTTGTGCAAGCACTCTTTCTCTCCTCTCTTCTGGTTGGTCCCACATATATTTGTGGGTTTTAATTTAACATAGAGTTATTGGTACGATTTATTTAGTAATTTTTTTAGAGTTGTTGAATTGAAAGAGTTTGGTACTTATTGGATATTTGTGTTAAAAAAGACAAAAATGAATAATATATACAAATAGAGCCTACTTAAAAACTAAAAAATGGATACTCCACTAAAGATGGACTTAGTCCACATACCTTCTATTTACGCGTGGAACAACTTTTATCCAATTAAAAAATGCAATAGAAGAAATCCAATGGATCATAAGAAGAATCCAATCAAAGTCAAGGTGACTGTTCCTTCACACCTAACACCCTCCTGGCGGGATATGTAACCAGAAGAAGTACATAATAGAATCACTCTTTTTTTTTTAACAAGCTACATAATAGAATCACTCTTTGTTGCCAGCACCACGGCACCCACCACCACCACACCAATATACCAAGTAGTTGATGCATGCATGATTGATGAATTTGAAATAAATAATTACTTCATATTTTATTTATATATCTTAAATTACGAAATTAGTTATTATATATGAATTAATTATATACTTATGGTTTCTAATATATAACTAATTTTTATGATTCTCTAGGAAGCATGCAAAATAATAGTCTATGCTAGAATTCATGCCCAACTGAACCAAGTGTGAGTCGACTGCATAAAGTCAAGAAACTCTCTGATGACCAAAAAGTGTCCTTAAGCACGCTTTTCTCTCCATCCATCATTCCCTACACAAATTAAAGAGGGTCACTCGGGGAGAGAGAAATGCCATTCACATCGTATGGGTTTGTTGCAAAGATATATGGAAGGTAGTATATGATCAGAAAGAGGTCGAAGCGGCCATGATTATATAATGTGATAGTGATCATATCATTCACATACCATACGTGATGGTTCATGCAGCAAGCGCAGAAGAAAATGGGGATGTTTGGGTGGGTGGGTGTGCCATAGCATAAAAAAGAAGATTAATGGAGGAAAAGGGGATATTTGGGTGTGACATAGCATAAAAGAATATGGGGGGAGGAGGAAATTATTATTAGAAGGAAGAAGAAAAGAAAGGAAGAGAGAGAGAGAGGGATTTCAGTGAGTGTGGCAGATATAACTGATCATCGATCTCCGATTGACATATCCAAATCACAGTGTCAAATCGAGGCAACAAAACATGAGAGATATATCTAGCAAATTACACTGTTGTCACCAAACAACACGTAAACCAATCCGTCCGTAACTGTGTGCCCTGTCCCGTGAAGTGAAATTGAGATAGCTAGCTAGCTGGCTGCGACCTCTCCATCGTCAACAACCACTCTCCTATTCTCTTCTCTGTCGTGGCTCTGCCTGTGGTTGATTGAATTTATTTATGGGAAAAGGAACAGTGGGTGAGTGAGCTAGCTGTGTTATGAAAGTGGAACACATGCATTTGCCAATTGCCATAGGATAGTCCTTCCTTCAATTCCTCTCAGTCTCAGGTTTCAGCAGCTAGGTGAAGACAAGTTTTGGCAGTTTGTGTGAAAAACGTTAGTACCATTCCGTTTCGGGTCAGACCTTTCCCTTTCTCATTCGTGTTAATTACCAGATACGCTTTTAAATGGCATACAGTGATTGAGGGAGGTATTCGGAGGGACCGGTGGTGGGAATAGGTGATGCCACTCGACAGGGGTCTATAGTCTAGTCTACATCAGGCCTCACACCAGGTTAGGTTTTTTCATAAAATAGATCAGGCTAAGGCTTTCTGAAAAGCCTATTTAGCGAAAAAAGTCAAACTTCAAGCCATCTAAAAAACCTTTTAAGCCCAACAATTCGGCCTATTTAAGTAGACATATGTAATAAATTTTTTGATAGTATTATCTTTATATTTTATTTTTTATAATGTGTTAAAATTATACACCTTTTTACTTTTTAAATGTTTAAACACGTTGACCTATATAAAAACTCAAGCCTATAAAGTTTATTAAAGGATAAAGTTGTGACTTATTTAGATGTCCTATTGCAAAAATAGACTTTTAACTAGATTATCATGAATGTTACATTAGACTTTAAAAAAATATATATATAAACAAGTAAAACTTTGTCCTTATAAAGTTTTACTCACCCCTATCTCTCATGCCCTAAATAAAAATAATTTTAATCTTCATAGTTTATAGTTTGTTATACATAGAGATTTTCTTCGTTGGCTTATTAGCCTATATAAGAGTATATCAGATTACCTACTTGAATGTCTTACATCAACCAGACCTTTAAATAGACTAATAGGCCAAACCAAGCTTCGAAAAAGGCTAGGACTAGGCCTAAAAAAGGGACTTATGATAGGTAACAGACCAGACTTAAGCCTTAAAATTTTTAGACAGATCAGACTTGGACATTGCAAAACCTAGCTCGGCCTAACCTATTCCCACCTCTAGGAGGACCTCTTTTCTCTTACTACTACTTCTGGTTTTATTTATAAAAAAATAAAAAATGATTTTTTTATCTTTTTTATAAGAAATAATAGTTTGTTTACAATAAAATTAATTATTTTTTTAATTTTATTTTTATTAATTATCACTCAATTTTATATATCACATTTAGTCATTTAATGCAAGAATATTTATGTAAAAAAGTTTAAAATTATAATATCATTAATGAAAAATAATACATTTTAATGTATTCTTTAATCTTTATAATTTTAGTACTATATTTCTTATATATATGACTAAAATTTGTGCTTTTTTTGTATAAGCACAAAAATATTGGTGTTAATTGTGGGGAAATAATAAAAAAATCAAAATCATATACCTTTAAACAACAACTCTTCCACCACTATAAAATCAACTTTTAATTTTATAAATCTTAGAGCGTACGTGTTACAAATGATCTATCTTAACTGCTTTCTAATAATTTAGTAACCTTAATTTTTTTTTCAATTATTCAAAAAAAAAATTACAATCGTTAATTTCTTTTTCAAGATTTACTGTGAGCAGGTATAAGCAAGATAACACAACTGCGCAACCTGTTTTCATCAAACGGTGTTCACAAAAATAATTACACATAAACCACTATCGACTACAATATATTCTTGTGAAATTCTCTCCTTTTCACTACATATACAAGAGTGGTGTAAAGGCATAGTATTGTAAAAAAAAAAAATTATGTGAAAAAAATAATACTTATTCATCTAAATAGCGCTTCAAATTCTCTCACTGTATCCTTAATGAGTACAAATTAAATACACACGTGGCTTTAACTACTATTATATATTTTTTTGGATTGGCAATATAGTCCATAACCCGAATATCATCATGTCATATCATATAGGAAATACGTAGTTCGCTTTAAACTAATATAGAACAAAATAAAAATTACATATCTTAGTCAACAAAGTCATGATATCCATACTCGGAACAACATAGTCCCATCTGGAGTCATTCTCGTGAGCAGTGTATACAAACCCCTATGAATACCCCCAGTAGTATTACACACACACGACACACAGAGAGAAAAAGATATGAAAAATAAGACAGTAGAAAGTGATCGAAATAGACAGAAAATTAAACACCATATCTAAAACCAGCTCATTCACTTGACCCTTCCGCTTTCTGTTTGCTTGCTATATCTGCAAGAATAAGAAAAAAAATACAAAATATATGAAAAATCGGGGTGAAGCTTAATTTGATCAGATAAACAACAAAAAATAGTAATTGTTTTTTTTTTCTTTATAGAATAGCACTAGTGTTTAATAGGTACGTGCGCACCAGATAATAGCATGCACCATGCTGGAGGCATTGGAGGGTGACACCCCATTGGTTTGTTAAAACGGGTTGACCAGTGGCATGGATGAGCACAGCATCCTCCCCAAAGGCCTCACGCACGTTGAATGGTCCCGCCGCTACCTCGAACGCCACATCGTTAATGAACACCGTTGATCTCGCCGCAACACCTGGATCTGCAATGCCTGTGATACACCCAATCATCTCTCATGTGCTAGTCGAAGGAGACACACTAGCTCCCAAAAAAGTCAACAAAATACTAAATCCAGCCAATTTCAAGGCCAATAAAGCCACGCACACGTGACCCCCAAAAACCATGGTGCACTACCCACCCACCTCCATTTCACATTACTCTTACCAGCATCCCCTATTCCTTTCTTTCACACAACTATTTTTTTTTTAAAAAAAAAGATTTTTTTTGGTAAAATTTGTTTTGAACACCCCACTTATGTTACTTTGAGAGAGATAAAAATAGAAAAGAGATAAATAATAAATATGATAGAGGTATAATGCGATAAGAAAATAGAGATTTTTTTTATGACTTATAAGAAAATAGAGATGAAAAGAAAAATGTTAGGTGTTGAAAATGAGTAGGTATTCAACTATCATTATTGTTTCAAGTCAACAATGCATGAAAGGGGAAAAACTGAAAAAGAGAGTGAAAGTGAGAAATATAGTGATGATGGGAAAGAAAGAAAGAGAACTCAAAAGCAAGTAACTAAGCCCAACTTAGAATGTGTTAAAAGTGTTGATGAATAACTAAGGGTGGGGGAAAAATAATGCATTGCAGAGGAGATTTATATAGATTATTATTATACTCAATCAAGTACGAGTTTTATATATAAGAAATGTTCAATTTTTTTTACCTTGATGAAGATGAGGAATGATGGGGGATGGAACAGTGATGGTGGTGGAAGTGGTGGGAGGTACAACAACAGTAGTTGTGGGAGTGACACAAAAATTGAGCTGTGGGAGTTGTTGGTGCATTGTTTTCAAGGACTTGTCCTCATCCTGATCCTGATGTTGATCTTTCTTTGAGCAACCACCCTGGCTCATAATCTCACCAAGCAAAAGAGTACCACTAGTGCAATGACCATGTGAATGTGGTGATGATTGAGCATGAACCACATTGGATAGCTCAGAGAAGCAAAACCCTTGTGATTGTTGTGAGGTCATCACATTCACACCAGTACTGTTGTTAGTACTGTTAGGTACCACTGGCAGCCCTCCTTGCCCGTGCTGTAGTTGCACTGGGAAGAAGAAAGTCTCAGTATGTGGTGGAGGTGGCAGAAGAAGAGTAGTGGTACTATCATTGTGGTGATGATGGGTCTGAAAATAGTTCTGGTTCACAGAAGCAGTGGGAGAATTGGGAACCAAATCAGTGAATCCAAGGGCAAACACCTTGGTGTTGTTGGGTATGAGTTCTAATTTTGGGGAAGATTTCTCAGAGGAAGAGGAGGAAGAAGGTAGTGCAGTGATCAGAGGGAGAGATGCAGGGTTTTGTTGTGGTGGTGGTGGTTGTTCATGAGCAGGGTTGTTAATGTTCTGGTTGTTGTTGTTGTTCTTTGAGTTCTGGAGATGGCGAAGCTTGTGCTTGCTCCTTGATTTGCGGTTCTGGAACCAATAGAAGACATTGGCATCACCAACTTGGCCATACTCTTGCAACTGTGCCCTTATCTTCCTTATCTCATCCCTTGGAGGATTCACCATCCCTGAGTTGAATATTGCTTCCAGTATCCGAATTTGCTCTGGCTTTGGGTTCCACCTTGGCTTTGGCTCTGGACTTCTCTCCTCACAACCCCCTCCTACAACAACAATAATAAATTAAAAGTTAATTAAAACAAGAATAAAAGTAGTATTTTATGTAAAAATGTCGATCAATATTCAATCTTGTGAAATTTTCAGAGTGGAACTGAAGTTCAAGGTATACTATTGATGTGTAGATATTGCAAATGTTAACGTGAAAAAGTGGCAGTATCATAATAGGCTATAGGTAATAGAAATTTGGATTTAGATTAGAAAGGTTAATTTTGAAGGTCTGTCATGTAAGTATGGGGATCGAGTGGAAAGAGAGATCAGATAGAGATATAAGTGATTTTGATGAGTTTGTTGACAAATGATATGTACCTGAAGTGTTGTAAGGGGTTCTGATGCAACCGGTTGACATGAGGGAGGAGTTGATGTCATGCTGCCATTGGTGGTGAGGGTTGCAGGGCTTAGACTTGAACATGCTTGGCCAGTGCCTATTAGAAGAAGCCATGATTGATGATGATGATGATGATGCAGATGATGATGGGCATGCACCAGTGCGAATTGAAAGAGGATGGTGTGGTGGAGGAATGGATGGAATTATTGAACTGAAAGCTAGATAGATATTTCAAAAAAAACAGCCAACCAGATGAGAAAACAATATCTAGAAAGCAGCCCTTTTTGTTTTGCTCTTGCTTTTTGGTCTCAACTGAACCCACACAGAGCCAACACATAACATATACCCTTCTTATATAGGCCTCTTCACCTACCCCCAAAACCTTGTGTGTTAATTAACCGTGCATCTCACCACCAATTCTATTGCAATAATGAAAAATCAGTTATCAATATCAGTCATAGATATAAATATATAATTATTATAAACTGGTAGTATAAAGTTATTATTCTCATACACACAATTAGATCACTTAACATATTAAAATGAAAGACAGAGAGAGAGAGAGAGGTTGTTAATTAAATTGAGTATGTATAAAAATGGAAGAAAGGGCAACAGGAATCGCCTGTGAGAAAGATAAACAAGAAAGGAAAGGGGAAATAAATTAAAAAGGGAATGACGATATAAGAGAGAGTACCATGTCTCCCATCCCCTGCACTATAGATATGATAGCTAGCTTTTGCTCTCACACTATACTACTTTTGCATTAATAGTGGGGAGATCGAAGAGAGAAAAAAAAAAAAGAGCTTTATTGTGTGTTGTGTGAGTGTGGAGGTTCTTTAAAGTACAAGGAAATTCCCCCCGGACGAGAAGCAAAGGGAACATGGAAAAGAAAACATGCTGGGGACTTAATTAGGAATCTTGTGGATGCAGAGATGGCAGAGGAAAAGCTCTTAATGCTAGCTAGGGCTTTGATCATCAGGGAGAGAAGAGAGAGGGGGTGAAGGGGGTTCTGATGAGTTTGTCTCTTTCTTTTACCACATTTTTGTATGGGAGAAGGGAAAGGGTCTCTTGCTAGGAGTGTATTAATTAATGGGAGGGGAGGGGAGGGGGGTGAATAGTTGGGGGTAGAAATAAGTGTGGGATTATTATTCTAATGGATGAGGTTGGTTGAGTGGGAATAAATAGGGGATGGGGTGTGGGGGGTTTCAATTCAAAGTCAAGAAGGGGGCGTGTACTAGTTTTCGATTGGAAAGCGGTGGTGGGTTAGTAATTGCCAGTATACTAGGTTATTTTGGGCAAAGCAAGGACCAAGGGATTTGGATTGAATCGAGGGGGCATATTTATGATGCATAGAAGAGGAGAGTTAGCAACAAATTCTTTTATACTAGTACTTTGTCGATGATTAATCTCTGTCAAAAAATTTGATTAATTATTTTTAGTGGAGTCTCTCTTTTTAATTATATTTTTTTTTATCTACAACACTCGAACCTGATATCTTACTTAAGAGATCCGAACCCAATGCCACTCGAACCAACGTAATGTTGATTTTATCATATTTCATTTGAAATAACTTTTTTATTTTAAAATAAGTGATATTTTAACACACATTTTTTTATATTAAGGGCCTGTTTGGATTGGCTTATGTAAAGCTTATGAACACAGTTTATGACTGATTCATAAGCTGTTTTGGACTTATTTTTCATAAGCTACCCAGGAAAGCTTATCAAAACAGCTTATGACTTATATAAAATAAATTTCACTATAATTTTTTTTCGATTATAAAAGTAGCTTATACAACTTATACCATAAACAGTAGATAAATTTATTATCTAAACAAGGCCTAAGTGATGTTTTAGGTTTTTACTTAAATATTAAATTTTTATCCAAATTTTGTCCTAAATAAATATGACTCGAGACTTGAATATAAACAAAAAATAACTAAGTCATGCAGATTAAGAATTACTCCATCCATTTTAAAATAAGCAATGCATATACACTATATAGTGCTCGATATCTGCTTTGACTATGGGATCAGGTTGAGCAGTTCGCTTGGTGGAAAACATATGTACATGATAATATGATACAAGGTTGTGCTTCAGCTGTCATTCTTTTAGAATGACCACTCACTGGGTTTTGGGAGATGCATGCCATAGGTAGGTTGAGGCCCTATATGCTCTTTATGCAAACATTAATGTTACACACACACCCACCACACACCCATCACACACCCCATTCTCTCATTTTACTCATTGGAGTGGGGTGTCATATGAGTGTATGGGTGTCCATGTATCATTGCTCTTATGCAAAATCGTGGCATGGATTAGACGTTAAGTAAATAATCGCCACAAGCTTCAACATTGCTTTCCTTTCTCCTTTTTTCTTTCGTACTTCATTCTTTTTTTTTTTTGTCTCTCTATCGGAAAAACAAAATTAAAAACGAATAATTAATTTGTCTTCGGTTGAACAAAAAAAACCATTTTTCCCATTTTTCTTAATTTTCCTATAGATGATTCTTTGTCATATGCATTATCGTGATTCTTTACGATTAATTCAGAAAACTGTCTTAACAACTTTTTTATAGATTTAAACTTTGGTTTACCCTTTAAATATTCAGTTACGCTTAGCTCTTATCATTTTTTTCAAAAGCCAAATCAAGCTTAGCTTTTATATATCGTTAACTGCATAATCGGTCTCAAAAACATTTTCTATTACAATAAATTGATTTAGGCTTCTATAGTACCTTTAACATATAATTATTGCAGTATAATTTTGATGTATTGTAGTTTTGAATCTTGATACAATAATTTGGAATCCTTTTTTATGTTTGGTTGGGTTATTCAGTTGTGATCCATTTGGATTTCAGCAATCAATTTATCCAATATAAAGAGAGAAAGTATAGTCTGCTATATATTATTATTTAGCCAACATGGATGCATAGAAATAAAATTATTTTTAGACAGGGGACTGTTGGTGCTAGAGTTATGGATCTTATTAAGTTCCAATCTTGGCCATGGATGTCCTTCTGAACTATAGAGGGCTCTGTGTCTTCATCAAATTGGTGTATGTGTATGAAATATTTGTGTAAGGTATATAGGAAACAACACCTTTAGCTCTGTATAAGGGTTGCCCTCCTTATGCTTCTGTTTAATAAAATTTGTCTTTGCTGGTAAAAAAAGAGATGTATTCTACTTGCATCTTTTTAGGTAATTTGTTAGGTCCACGTGCAGGAAAACTTTCGCCAATGGGCCAAGTAACCACACGAGTGAGACATTGACACTACATCTTCACCTAAAACTTTAAGGCATTGGATATATAAATATTGTCTCTTATATTCACTTCATTTGATCCATTCCTAGCCAATGTGAGACTTGCAACTCACACTTGGATTTCCAGCAATAGTTATAAATTATAGTACAAATTTATGTCATTATATACAATAGGGGGAAATACATAACATAATATCTCTATCCACTGAAGAAAACGAGTTAATTGTTAAAAGAAAACTGTTACAGTAAACCAGAGTGGTGAAACTAGGCTTATAATACCTCTATTTGCTTTGATTTATAAGGATATGAACTCTGAGAAGCATGTTGCGAAGAGACGTATTCTTCTGCATCATATCATCTTCTGTGTTGTATGGATCAATTAGTCAATCGTATTAACAGATTGTGTGTTTCAGTTTTTTTTTTTGATGTAAATGGGTTAGAGTAACCCTTTTATTCTGAAAAGGTTTAGATTCCATTCCATTTTTTAATTCTTTTAATCAACAACTTTAAGACCTTCAAAAGCCAATGCAACTTAAGTAGCTGGAAAAGTGGATCCAAGCTTAGCGTTAATCTGCAACTCAAGCTTTTACAACAAACTATTCAATGCTCTGAGTCAATTTTGGGTCATTAAACTTTTCCTTCCAATATATTAGAAGGTTCACACAATGAAATTACTCTGGTTTTCCAATAGGAGCCATCAAAATTCAGTTTAGAGTCACACGAAAAATTTCCTTTCTTTCTTTGGAAAGAATACAAATGGAAAATCAACGACTGCCCAAACACACACTTGGTGGTTACGATTTATCGGACAATCTTATTTTCATGGTAAAAATGGTATTATTATATTGAAAAAAATCAGACGGAATATGTATATATGTTGGATATGTTGACTTTTGGTTGATTATTATTAGTTTAAAATATACAAGAAATTAAGTGAAAAATGATTATGAATGAATGAATGCATTTAATATAAAGTTACAAGATTCAGAAAGCGAGAAAAACTATATATTTTCTTAGTATCTATATAAATCTTTTCATAGGTTCTGACATAAGGAAAGGGGACCATGCATGGCCTGGCCAAGGAACTCTCTTTCCTCTGAATCTCTGATTCTCTCTCATGCCCTCTGTTTGGGGCAGACAGACAGGAAACTAGGCAGGAAATTGGGACTACAATCGCATCAAACAACTTTAGCAAACTGAAGTAGACCTTCCTGAGAGGTAGCATTACTACACTTGTGCTTCATTAGTGTAGTGCCTACAACTTTTGGATCCCCCTTTTGGCGTTTTGGCCATAACTCCACTCCCCCTAGCTACTACACAACACTTTATTATTAATTAACACAATAATATATATTATATTATATATATATACAAACACCCACAAAATTAAATATTTTTCACACCCCCAAATGAGAGAGATACAAAGGGAAAAGATGTGGTAAATAATGTAATGTGAAAAAATTGAGAGAGAAAAATATATAAACTAAGAAACCCAGATACATAATACGATACAGGTACGATACGGATACGGGGATATGACAAATTTTAAAAAAACCAAGATACGATACGGCATAGATACGTTAACAAAAAATTATAAATATAAATATATCACATAATTTTGCAAAAAGACATTCTCATTAGTCATTACTAACTTTTCATTAATACATAAACATATGTCAATAGATGACGATCAAAGGAAAATCTACTAGTAGTGCTAGAACTAGAGTGTTATTCTCCATCTAAAGCCATTTTTCTTCCCCAACAAAGTTATGAGAACCGCAAACAAGAAGAGGTCAGCTTGTGAGAACTGACTTTATGAGATAGATTATACAGCTAGCAGCAGCAATACTTCAAGTGAGGTGAACGGGACATACTAGAAGGAGCTTAGAGTGAGTTTGAGGAGAAGAATAAGCTTCGTGTAGGTGAAAGACTTGGTCTTTGAATGGTCTTTGTGAACAAGAAGAAGGAAGCTTCGAGTAGGACAAAGAAGAAGGAAGGAAGCTTCGAGCTCTGTAGTTAGAACAGAACACGGCAGAGTTTAACAGAGTTTTGGAGTATCGGAGCCGTATCTGAGCTGGCTTTAACGTATCGGAGCCGTGTCTCCGGAGTATCGAAATTTTTAAAAATAAATAAATAAAAATTAACGGATACTCCCTAGATACGTATTGGGACGTATCGGAGCCGTATCGATATCCGATACATATCAAATACCGATACTTTTGTATTTTTAGAGTATCTGAGCTTCATTGTATATAAAAAGGGGTAGTATGGAAAAAAATAAAGATTCTATATGTTATGTACTGGTGGCAAAGTGCAAAAGGTGCGCACGTAAGAGTACCTTGTTAATGTTAACAATTATTATGAAGGGAAAAATGGAGCTATATGTATCCGTACCATGCCATAAAGGCCAAGCAATTGAATTGCCGATACCCATTCCTTCCTTACCTGTTATATTTTCTCTATGATGGCATTAATTATATTTGCACTTCTAGTTGTAGCTAGCTTCTGTAACAGACAGGGGCTTGATCCTCTGCTCCACTGCCCACGTTTACACACATTTATTTTTCCTCTCTTTTTGTTTTCCTTTCTAATCATCTTTGCCTTTTTCTGTTCCCACCGTTCTGTCTGCACCAAAAATGAGAGGAAAATCAGTAAGTAATCTGTTGCTGGTCCCTGGACCACCTATGTACTGTACTCCCTCTATGATCTAAGCTCGAAGTTGAAGTTTTTCTTTCTTCCCCTCTTTTTTCTCTGTCAAGTCACAATTTGATGACCCTCCTCTGATGTGAGCTCTGTGTTAAAGCTCTCTCTCTATCTGTAGGTTTCTTATTGGAGGGATAACCATGATTATTATGGTTTTGAGTATCACACAAATACAAGTTGTAAATGATTGGAGACAAATTTTCAAGTTTCCAAGTCAGTGATTATATATATCTGCTTGGGATTGGGATTGGGATTGGGATTAGTTTACCTCAAGGTGAAAATAGTAACATACATAGTATTCACTCACTCAACGGGTTGTAAGTAACAGTACTATGGAAGAAAAAAAATAATGTTTTTTTTTTGTAATTTGTAAATTTGAAGACTTATACATATAAATAATTTGATTTAATTTGAAGGACGACTAAAGAGCAAGCGAATAATAGTTGATATGGGGACTAATTGAGTTGCTTATTTAGTTTTAAAATTAATCACTTCCCCCTATTATATATAATGTTCATCCAGCTTCATTTATTTTTCATTGTACAATATTGTATAGTACCATATATTATATATGGTGTCAATTATAAGGAATGGTGCTTCTTATCATACATTGTTCCATCCTCTGACTGGATTCTTTTCAAGTAAAAAGCTAAATTCTAATTATACATTATTGCACTCAATGCAAAACATTTTACTATGTACTGTAACATGCGGTTCCCCTGTTTTGTACTTACAAGCGACATTACATTAACAAAATTAAGAATGCAGGCGATGGTGGAATATGCAGATGTTAATCCCAAAAAATTACACTGGGAAGCGTAAGATCTTGTTTATATGATCAAATTATAAAGATTAAGTACATGTGTTAGGAGTATATATACTTGTCTGTTTTCACAAATTGACGATGAAGAATGATAAAGATTAGATAAACGCGCGTGTCGCCGGAATCAACTATTTATAAATTATGGTCCGTAATCTGATTCTTATGTGAGTTTCCAAGATATATAAAAGTTTATGTAAATATATAAAATTATGAACAAAAGGTGAAGAAGGCCTTGACGTATTTATTATCCAATAAATTAAAGATCACTTCAATTAATGCTTTTATATGTTTTGAGCAAATGCAAAGTGCATTGATCTATCATGTCTTCATGATCTTAACATTGACGGTCACGGAATATATACTTTATGAATATCAAGTTACTGTCAGAAGACAAAGGAACTTTGATATATAGTCAATATCAATCAATATGCCTAACATAAATATATTTCGCTAAAAATTAATGAAGCAAGGTATATAGTACTATAATAACAACTAAATCTATCTATCACCTTCAGGTTAACATAAACACAAAGCAATTACAAAAAGTGGAACAGAATGCTTGATTACCATTTCTAGTGTCTGCTTTATAAAGGCGTTGGGCATGAATAATATGATATATATCAATAAATGTTTGGAATTAATCTAATGCAAAACATGAGATGGGTATGTGTGTCGTAGCTAAGGTTGCGCCAACGACAGTCACTAAATGCTAACATGCACGCAGTAAATACACAACGTGGTGATATTGAATGCTTTAATTTTGTTGCACATGCTATCTCCTTGCACATGAGGAGTGAGGTCGTTGCATCCTAGCTAGGGATGGCTAAGCCTGCTTATAATAATATTTACTATATGCTTGGCACAGAAAATTTTGGAGTTAGAGACAGAAAGTTATGCCACCTATTGGTGGTCTAACATTTATTTCATGAGTTGAAAAACAAAAACACTACATATGAAAGAGGTCTTTGCTTTGTACTATCTCCTTGAAGCCAACCATGATGAGTACTCACGGATTTGTGGCATGCTGGTATTTCCTCCCTCACATGCACGATTAATTCCCCGCCACAATTTGAGAGAAGGAATTGAGCGTTGAGAGGTAGCCAAAACTCCAGCTATGAAAATTGAAACAATTATATATATGTGATCCAGTTCCTAATTATGTCTACGAAAACTTAAGAATGTTTGTTAATATATTGTTAGTTTTATTACCTGATTAAATTAAATGAGACAGTCCTTAATTAGGTTATGAAGAAAATTTTCTGACTTAAATCACATTAAATAATGTCCAAGTAGCATATAGTTTTGTTCCCTTTATTAAGTAAAACCTCTGTTCATATGGCTGAGGAACAACTATAATAACAGTTGTTATAACTAACTGTACAACTAAGCATACAAATAAGCTACCATATACAAGAGTTGTTACTCTAATAGCCCGCAAACTCTGGATGAGGGCATTAGCATGCAAAATAAAGGCCCCTAGAAAAAGTAAACTAATTCAGACCGTATAAATAGAGTTCTAGAGGTTCAGCCTCTAGCTCATCAGCCACAGACGTTACTACAGTGAGCTAAGTATAAGGCTCCCCCAGTCACAGTCACAGTCACAGTCACAGACATATAAAGCTTCTCTAATATGCAAGTAGAGTGGATCCACGTTTGATTTAACTTAAAGTGTATGGTGATTTTAACCTGCTAGAATTCAAGAGTTTATTCACTATTAAAGACAAACCCACACTAGAAGACTGTTGCCTCAGCATCAACCATGAGTCTAAATTACATCAAGAATCACAGGAACATGTATATACTCGGGTCAAGCTTGACTTCTTGACAACAGGAAATGACAAAAAAGTGAAATTAAATGGTTTTTTTGTATAACCAATATCATTAATATTTGGATTATAAGTTGATCATATGTGAAAGGACGAAATGAACTATTTAAGTTCAGCTATGAAAAGTAGTAACTTCCTCTGGCATTGGTAAAGAATGAAATAAAAGAATGTTGTAGGCGCAGCTTTGTTTCGTGCTTGCCCCTGTACTGGACCGACTATATCTTAATATGCAGAAACATAACACAATGCTCTGTTGATATGAAGAAGATTATTGTACATGGATAAAAATCTATATGCATTGCGCCTTGCATATACATCACAAAGATGCAAGCAAGCGTAGTAGCAGAAAATAATCATGCCAAATGCTAGAATCACAGAGATAGATAGAAAAATCACCGGATTCAAGGTTACACCAAGAGAAACAATTAAACAGGTCTTAACGACCCTAACTAAGCCACGGATGCCTTTTGCTGGGTATGCCAAGCTACAACCTCTTCATAAGGCAAGTTCCCCCCAAAAATATCCAAGGCACTTCCCACGGTAACATCCACACGCTCCATTCCAGCTGTTTTTATCCTCTCTAAATCAGCCATTACAGTCACACCACCCGCATACGTCACAGGAATCTGACAAAATAAAAATGCATCAGGACATGTTTTCAACAGACGGTGGACATTCCAGAGCCGTAATCTTTCAAACAGTGAAACTTTTTTTCTTAAATTTACCACTCAACAGAAATGGCACTTAAGTATCTTACGTTCACAGGTGAAGAGAGGGTGATTACACGAGGAGGAAATTGACAAATGGATGGAAATTCAGGAGTCAAGAGAGAAGGATTTCTAAATTACAAATTTCTATTGGTTAATTCATCATTTGTACAAATGGGTGGAAACTCATCGTTTTAGGAAATTACAAATTTATATTGGTTAATTCTAATTCATTTGTACTGAACAAGATTTTTTAATGAGTGCAGAGATAGAACAATCAAAATATTTTATACTGTTCATTGATAAATCATCAGTAATGGAGTAACAAATGATATCATGGAGAATATGCTGAGGCACAATTGCACATAATTATTTATAAGATGACGCGGGTCTAATTTATTACTTCACAACTATAGAACGAAAGAGTTATATGTAAAAGAGGTCCCGAACCAAAGTACTCTGAATGGCATTCTATGCAATATGACATCAAGGAATGGGCAGAAACACATACATTCCTCAAATGTTGTCAAGAGATCAAATAGCATTGGCTGGAAAGAAAAGAAAAGAGATCGAATAGCAGAATCAACAATATTCCGTAGCAGCAACAGGAAAGAGAGGTAAGAAAAGACAAATTGGGAAAAAACTTGGCTGTTCAGTGCAGAGCGGGAGGGGAATAAGGTAGGATAAGAAAGAAACTAGGAAATGGGAAAGAGAGACAAACCAGGAAATTTTAAATTAAAAAAAATTAATCACATTAATATTTAAAAAAATAGCGTTGGGATTTTGGTTCAAGTGAAAAGGTCTAATATACTCCTAAAAAAACAAGTGGGAGTATACTAAGCAACCCGCCAAATACACAAAATCCTCAAAGTCATACTTCCAATGGTGATAATGTATCACATGTGACATATCTCAAACACTTGTATAAGAGCCCGCCCAGCCCTCCCCCCTAATCCTTCACTTATTATGATATTCAGGCAATTTGAAAAGTTTGTTGCAACATGAAAGTTAACAGGTGAAAATAAAATCAAGGGTTGGATACTAACTGGTGAATGTTTACCAAGCAAAGCCACAAGCTCTTCATCAATTCCTAACCTACAAGGAGCAATCATTAACATTAGAAATATTTCAATGCATGCATATGGAGTTTTATTTTCCCATTTTGTCATACAAATTCTGTTGATCTTAAACAAAGCCATCAATTGCTAGATGCATTCTTCAACTAAGATTTTGCAATATCTACTAGACCAGATAATTTGAAACATACTTTCACAATCCTTTGATTGAAGTACGAAATATATACTTTTTGTTTAATCAACTGTTGATTCAACAAGACAAAGAGATGTAAACAAATGCCAAATCCAAAACCATTCTACTAATTTGATCTTTTCAAACGTAACTTGTTCATTTCATATCTATTAACTGATCAAAAAAACAGCAAAATGGATTGTGTAGGTCTGATTCTGAAAAAATTCTTTAAGCATATCATTAATCATGGGAAAATGTTTCACTATCATTAATCAAACTACTTTGATGGCATTTATACACGATCACAGCTTGAGTTTGAGTTCAAATTTGAAACTGTCAAAAGTCCAAATAAAACTACTAAAAAAGTATTTGATTAGTCCAGTGTACTTAATATAAAAATTCAAATCTATTGTTGAATTAAAGAAAAATCTAAAAACCATTTGAATGCATCTCATCAAAAAATTGATTGTCAATATTCACCATATGAAAGTGGGGGGACTCTCAGATACTAGAAAAAGTGGGATTAATATTAAACAAGGATGTAAACAGAAAACTAGAAGACCTGTGCAAAAATAGAATTTAAAGAACTTCAAAATATCCTCTAGTAGCAATGAGGAAACCAAGAAACACACAGAACAAGCTAAATAGAGAACACTTTTCTATTTCTTTCTGGAGTAGATTATTAATTATTCTATGAAATATGGATTTCTCACTCCTAACTAATTCAGTAACTAGATCTCTGTCCTTATATGCAGTTGACATTAAAAATTGTTACTTACTTCTTCCCTTCAACATCAACACCATGAACCAGAAACTCATCAGCAAAGTTGGCAAGAAACTGCATTACTTCAGCATCAAGTGACACATCACTGAACTTCTGCCATCTATCAGTGACAATTGCATATTTACCTTCCTGAGCACTGGAAACCATAAGTGCTTAAAAATAAATGTCCAATAACATGATCAAATGCATTCAAGTGTTAGGACCCTTAGGTAACATCATAAAATTGTTTGGTTAACATGCATGTCAAATTATGAATACATGAAACTATTTCCTGATTACTTATTACTTCCCTCCCTCATATTACATGGCACTGCTCTTGAGAACTTGAATACAATTTATCTTCAAATATAAACATAACCATCTGTACCTTTTTTCTGCAGCTGAGATCCAACACAAGCCTCTCTTTTCCAACAATCCGAACAAGATCTTTTAGCTTTTCAAGATCCATTTGTCCATTGTTGAATACATACTGTAAAGACAGAATCAATAAATACATGTCTAGAATAATTTTATGTTAACAACCACATTTTTTCAATGATGTAATAGGTGGGTTGAGTTGATACAAATCAAGATAGGAGACCCCCCACCCCATGCATATCGATGTGCTTTTCTTGCCAGTTGACAAATATATGGTTCTTTTCTTTGTTTTCATTTTCAAAGTCTATATCTAAAATGAAATAAATAGTACTATATATCAAAGATTCAAAATGAAAGGGAGACTGTTCTTCATATTGCAGTACAAGCCTTACACACAGGCGCATACACACAATATGAAGGCACTTCAAAGTAGATTTGAGTGGTAAAACCTATCTATACACATTTATTGAGACATGTTTCTCAGTGGATAAATGTTAATGTGAATTAAAAGTTGAATAACCTAAAGAAGGAGAAAAGAGATATAACTTACAGATGTCACAATGACATGGCTTGCTCCTTCCTCAATGTAACTCGAACAATTGTCAGAATTTATTCCCCCTCCAACTTGCAGACCACCTAAATTTTACCATTCCACCATAGTAAGTTTAGTAGAGGAAAATCTATAAGTTTTAAAGATATCATCAACCATTAAGGACAAAGGCAATGCAAAAATAACTCGAAGGCATTCTCCCATGTTATATTGACAAATATAGGCATGAAATCAGGGCACTTTTAGTTTAAGGTTAACTGCCATACGAAGTCCCATGTCAACAAAAAGTCCCACGCCGATAAAGAATACCCAGTAAAAAGTTCCGATAACAATCACAAAGAATATATGTAATTCCACATTAGCCATATTATTTATGTCCTGTATCTTCTTCTCTTTTTCTTCAGAGTTTAAATATGATGCATGGTCACTCTACAGAGACATAAAAAAAAGCCGCCATATCATTACAGATTTATAGTAAGTAGTAACTAAATTTCTTGCTTCTAGTAAAAGCTTTTAATTGTTGCATATTAGATTAGATTAGATAGGTGACAGTGACACCATATGATTAACCGACAGTACAAGACTTCTTAGATAGTAGTAACTGGATCAAAATTAAACCTTTTCTTATGTTGGATTTCTAGTAGCATTTGTTAAAATTTAAACCAAGAGCAACAATCTATATCACCTTCCACCTTGTATGACATTCTAGAACTAATTACTAATTAGCAGTAATAAAATATGAAACACAAGAGAAATGAGAAGGTGGCATGAAGAAAGTCCCAGTGAGAATACCGGGATAAGCATGCAAAGCTTCAAGGGAAGCAGCTTTGCTCAAAGGGTCAGCACCGAGCATGATGACATGACCACCCGTGAGACCATCTCGTTTGTAAAGAGTGGCATACTCAGCTGCTGACTTGTCAGACTCAAAATTGGTCACGGGATCTGACCCACCAACATCCCCTTTCAAATCCTGAAGGGTTGACCCAACAATTTGTTTCACTTTCCCCTGCCACAATAAACACATGAACCTCAGCTGCAATTCTGCAAATGCCATTCCCCAAAATCACAACCACATTAAAAAAATAAATAATAATAGCTCCTTTTATTTTCCATTCACCGAAACCACGGCAATCTTCATTAAATTAAAAATCTCAATAATGTTGTTGAGAAAGGAGAAAGGGGGTGGCATCATGCCTTGTGTATATCGATGCAGGGGCGGAATCGAACGGCGCATTGAATCGAAGGTGGAGATTTTCCTGTTGAGCAGCAAAGGCGGATTACGAAGGAATAAGGAAGAAACAGCAAACACAGAGAAGAGAGAGAGGGAAGTTACTGGAAGCTACAGAGGAGAAGGTTGGAGGCTTGAGCCTGAGAAAACCAAGTTGAATGGGGTGGGAGATTGGAGAATGTAGGAAGCCTCGGAAGGAACACGTGGCAGCAGGATCGCGCATTGAGTGCTGGAGTTTTCCGCAACACAGGCAAGGGTTTGGTGAGTGTGCAGCGGCGAGCAAAGTGGCAGCGGAAGTTATGAGAGAGAGCTTCTAAGGTTTAGGGAGACCTTGTTATGTCTCTGACTCTCACCGTGAGAGAGCTCTTTTTTTGTAAAATGAAATTACTTTTTAGTCCCTTGAGTATATCAAATTTTGAAACATTGACCCATTAAAAAAACAGAACAGTGGAAACCCTTCCCCTTCCCACTCACGGCGTTCTCCACTTCTCCCATTCTTTTTCTCTCTCACCCCACCCAAATAACATCGGCACAGACGACTGGGTATGCAAAAAATATTCAATTTTAGCACCATTAAATCACCCAAAATCTCTTTTTTTTTTTATTCCATTTTCTGGAAACCAAACCAGTGAGTGGAAAAAGGGATAATTTTTCTATCTTGTTGCTTCTTTTGCTCTGAGAAAAAAAAAATTCCCAGCCACAAACCACCCACCAAATGGAAATTTAGATGGGAAAACATAGGATGAATCTGAAAATTCAAGATGTTGCAAGCAAAGAAGACATCGCGTGTTCTGATGGAGGAACGAAACGTCCCTTCTTTTCTCCCTCTCCGATTAGAGTCCTCGTTCGCCCTCCACCTCCATCTTCCCCTTCTTCTTCTTCCACAGATCATCCCTCATCGGCTCCCCTCGCTCCTCCGATGGCGTGGTGGTCGTCGGTTTCGTAGCGCGACGGCAAGACGATTCGACCCACCTCCTCAACCGAGTCATCGATTCAAACGTCTTCGTCCTCCGAACCCGCCTCGTCATACCCATAAAATTTTACGGTTCAGTTAACGCCCGCCGAGGTCACTGCCGTTCACCTCCGTGTTGCTCTCTATAACATCCTCCGACAGCGGCGTGGGTGCGCGGCATCGCGACGAGCTTCGTGGAGGTTGCGGATCTGAAGATGGTGGATGGGGTCATGATGGAGGGGAAGAGTACGAAGGTCACAGTTCTTAGATGTTTTGAATCAGACCCTGACGGTGACTATCGTACCAGAGCTGGTCGGAGGAGGAGAGAGCTCCGGGACAGTGGACGCGGAGGAGAGCTCCGGGACGGCGGCGTGGAAAGGGGAGGAGGAGAGGTGGGTAGATTTTTAAAATTTAACAAAATTCAGGGGTTTAAGTTTTCAAAATTTAATAAAGTTGAGGGATTTATAAATAATAAAATTTTTACAATACTACCCCTCTTCGTGTGAGCGACTGCTCACCCTAGATAAAGCCGAATAACCAATTTAATCCTAAATTTTTTTTGTTTAATTATATAAAATGAAAAAAATTATTTATAAAATGACATAAATATCTCTAAATAAAAATTGAATAAGATGAAAATATAATAAAGGAGTGCATTTGGTCTTTCTATAATTGAGAAAAGAAGATAAAAAGCCAACGATGGTTGGCACATATGGCCGCACGCTCGTATCTTGCATCTTTCACTCGTACTAGCTGAATTCCTCGATAGGCTATACATAAATTTGTGGGAATATACCTCCTTTAATCTAAATTTGTGGCAAGAAAAAAAAAAGGAAGATTAAAAAAAGATAAAAGTAGAGAATAACAATTACATATAATTTATTATTTAAAATTCTTTTATATTACAACGAGATTCAAAGACCAATAGGAAATAAAGGGACAAAAAGATGTTTCAAAATATATGGTCACATGCGAGTGAATAATGTCTTGATTTTGATTAAAGATCGAGTCACGTCTGCCATACTAATTCGTGCTTCAGGTGAATCTACACAACAACTTAAGCTTAAACCCAAAATAGATGATATATGAGTCAATATGTCATCAATTTGTTTTCCATGTTGTTGGGCTAAATTGGAATCCACAACCTCTATAACTGAATTGGGCATTCATTCACTTATCCAAGTTTTTTGGAAGCCCTTGACAAATATTTGATGGAAGATCGCCAGACAGATTATTAAAACCAAGACCAATATATTGCAACAATGAGTTGTTGAACATTGTGGATGATACATTGCCGAAAAGCATATTATATTGAAGGTTCACAAATCTCAGCTGAGTAAGATCACCAATTCCTTTTGGAATTTCTCCTTAATTGGTTCAACATAGAAAGATGAATGATATTTAGGATGATTCATATATTAGTTTGTAATACATATACATACCAGAATTAATTAATAAATTATCCTCTAACGTAAGATTGTATCAAGTGAATATAATATAATATAATATAAGGGTGTATCAAGTGAGAGAAGTGTTAACTTGTATATGAGAGTTCGAGAGGAATAAATTTGGATCATATATGGATAATTAGGACTAAAATTTGTTTAAATGTCACATGATCACTTAAGAAATCACATGATTTTATGTTTTAATCTTAGCTAGCCTTTCATGACTTGATTTCATGGTCAATATGTACTCCTTTTACTATTTAATAATAAAAGTCTTCTCACTATGATATGCTATATATGGTGTGTGTACTTTTCATCGGATAATTATATTTTTAAATTCACTGTTAAATTAAAAATTACTATCACATAGATTATTTTTACAAAATTTTACATCAATTTGTAAAATCATTTCATGTGTCGTTAAAGATACGTTTAGATTCATACATTTTAAAAGACGTTAATCTTGACACATCTCAATGATACATTAAATGATTTTAGATTGATATGAAATTTTATAAAAATAATCTATTCGATAGATAGTAACTTTTAATCCAACAATTATTTTAAAATATAATTAATTATCCGTTAAAAAATTGTTAGTGAAATGTTGTTCAAATGTTATATACATACATACACACATATAATAGATACACACACCCACCATACCCGACAAATGACATATGTTATGTAAGAATAGGGTGAAGTACTCGTCATACCCAACAAGGAATTGTAAGATAAATGGATTTGTTCAAGCGAAGACAGGTTGGAAACCGTTGGTGGTATGATTCCCGACAACTTGTTTTTTCTAATATCCAAAATCCTCAGCTGACGAAGTTGACCAATGACAGGTGGAATGGTTCCTTTGAAGAAATTATAGGAGAAATCTAGGTGCTCTAACATCGACAAGTTGGATACAGATTGCGGGATGAGACCAGAAAAATTATTATGGCCAAGATTGAGCAACTTCAATCGATGCAACCGAAATAACTCTTGTGGCAACTGACCATAGAAACTATTGCCTTGGAGATCAAGCAAAGAGAGGAAAGAGAGATTCCCTAGTTGCGGGGAAATCGTACCTTTAAGGCCCATGTTACTAAGATTCAAGGCCTTCACTCTTCCATGGCGTGCATCACAAGTGCACCAACCCAATTGCATGGGGAAGAAGAAGAAGAAGAGGAGGAGGTTGACCAATTAGAAACAATAAGATAGGGGTCTGAAGTAATGGAGGATTTCAATGCGAGAAGGGCAAACTCATCGGTGGTAATGTTTTTACTACTCATGGCTAAGCAAGTCAAGAAGTAAGGCAGTGACAGCGAGAAAATATAGAAACAAGAGCATGGTTTGGCCATTTTCAATATTCCCGAGTCTAAGCGCTGAAGAGGATCTAATATATAAAGGGTTTTTTTTAACCATGATATTGGTGTAAAATATTTAATCTGGTTGACCGATCACTTTTAGTGGATTCTCTCGTCTCAATCATAGTTTTTCGATCTACAAGGCTCAAATTAGATCCCTTATCTAAGTGATGATCTGAGTACGAGACCTTGGGATGAGAACCATCCAAAGTTGCCAATAGTGTGAGTTAATATATAAATGCTTAATCAAGTTTCCCTTCCTTATAATAAGATTTAGTCTTTTTTTCAAACTCAAAATCTTTTTTTATTTTTATTTTTAAGAGTCAAGCGAATTTCAGTTTTTTATTCTGCATGTCTTTCCGCGTTGCAGTTTATAACAATAGACTATTTGTTAAAAAAAAAAAAAATAGACCACTCAGTCAAATGAGGCGGCTATATTGTCTGATTATTTACTGAAGTAACAATAACATCCAATTAATTACTATGAATTGTCTATTGAATTATTAAACAAATATCAATTATGAAATGCTATTAATATCTGTCCATATTTATCTAAATAGCTGGAGTGCAGAGCAATATTTTGCAGGAATTGACACCGATGATTGGAGAAAGAAGCAGAAAAAAAGGACCTCCAAGAGACCAAGACTACCTGAAAATGGTTTTTTTTTTCTCGTATCACTGTAGCATATTAAGAAATTAGCAACAATGTTTTTGTTAAATCATAAAAAATAGAGAAACATCGTAATTACAAGTACTATGTCATATAAGATCCCCATTACTAAAAGTTTTTTAGCAGCACTACTCTAGAATTAGAATATCATTATATACAGTAACATTTAAAAAATATTAACAACTTATTTGTAACATAAAAAAATGTAACTAAGAAATATGTGAACAAATTTTGTAGCTTTCTGCAACTAATCACCAGCTAATGATATTAACTAGGGATTAACAGTGAATTAACTACAAATTTTATGAAGCAAAATATAAGTCGCTAATTGGCTAGGAAAATATCTATAGCTAATCTAGAGCTCACTTTGAAAATCCCCTAGCTATTCAATACTCTGTAAATCTCTGTTTCCCTAACTAAATATATAATTGTTATTCAGCTAAAACAAAATAGGCTGTTTTATTTCATTTAATTATAATGGGCTAGTTATTTGTATAATAAAAGTTACTATGTTTACTAAGATTTATGAAAAATATTGAAATTATATACAAGATCTTATCTAATTTACTATTACGTATAATTTAGATTATTTGCATCCAATCAAAGCAATTTAGTTTTAAATCTTTCTGTCACTATTCCGTTCATATAATTAACAATTTGCTCTTTAAAACAAATATTTTAAAACTGAATGACAAAAAACTATTCTGAAAATAATATTTATTGGGTCAAATTTGGCTTAAAATAACCTATTTTTTCCACGGGATTATACATTGATTTTTTTTGTTGAAAGAACGGGATTATACATTGATCAATAGATATGAGGTTTTTCAAACTTTCTTTTTTGTCAAAGGAATTCATTGATAACAGGCAAAGCCTAAAGCCCAAAAGACAATATAAATAGTCCAACATACAACATGATCGATATCAAGCTTAATGCAGCTGACAAATTGAAAACATAGAAAACATAACAGAAAATTAAAAAAACCTCTCAACAAAAAAAATCTCCTAAAACCTATCTTGGCCTAGGTCCTAAAGGCCCAAAGGAGCCAGGCCCATGAGGAATTTCAGGTACCCAAATTGTCATGGGACCCGACGTTTATTTTCCCCTTTTGGGTTCCAATGTGCCTAAGACCAAAAATCTAAGACAAGACCAAAAAAAAAACTTCCAAGTATAGCCATTATATATGGGCCCATTAAAATATTCACGATATTGGACATACTATGGGTCCCAGTATGTGGGTCCTCCTTTTACAACAATAGGAGTATGGATGTGTTTTGCGTCCCGACCATTAGTTGGGTTTATTCGACTGGCCGTAGATAATCTGTGGGCTGTTGAGTTGGCGGATAGGCTACTGTGGGCTAAAAAAAGGAATTTTCTAATAACACATACACAAAGTTCTTATCACACATACACTAAAGGTTTTTAAAAAGAAAATACCTAAACTACCCCATCATCAAAAAATAACCCTCACCCCTTTTTTCTTCTTCCCCATTTCTTCTTTCCCCCTCTTTCTTCCTCCCATGTACAGCTAACAGGAGCCGAAAAAATTGTAATCATCCGAAGAATAACATTTGATATTGTTCAGCCATGTAACCTATTTACGTTAACCTCCATAGGGGAAAAAATTCTATAATCTATCATTTTTCTGTCATCCTATATATAAACACCTATATGTGGTACGATATTTAAGGGATTGAATTGAATAGCTTAATCACTAAAACGCAGGTCCTTCAATAATGACAACAAACGAGCAACGTTTCGGCAAATTGTTTGAAGCTCTAAACATCAAAATGTGATGCGATGTGACTTGTGTCAGTTGGAAACGTTGACCATGAAACAGCAGACAAAATAGATTATTTGGAACTATAAGTACGTAGGATCAGAACAATGTTCCTGTAAGTATGTTTCTTACGGAACTTTTAGTCAAGGTATTAGTTCCGTATTGAGGAATTAGATGCAAAACGGGAAAAAAATAGTTTGCAAATATTACCTATGACGGAGAAGATGACGAACTCGCGACCTACTATCTCTCCGGTGGTGATGCTTTGCGACCTTCGGTGGTCTCTTGGCGCTGGTTCGAACTTTCAAAAGCGATATGTGTGTGCAGAGAAGCAAGAATGGAGGGATTAGTGTATGTGTAATAAGAAAATCCCCTAAAAAAGCCGTGGATTAAGGCTTATATATCCAGACTTACTGACTTACATGAGGGAGTGGCCAATATTAACTTATCTTTGCTAATTATTGTTGACAAAAAAAAATGTTTAGTTTTTTTTTTATACAAAAAAAATGTTTAGTTAATTATTCAACTAAAGGAAATTTTTTATTTTTTTATAAATTTTTTAATCAATAATTAAATTATTTTAATTAAATATTGAAATAATAGTATTTGTAAAAAATCTTTTAAAATATTAAATGTTTTCAATATCTATATTTTTCAATTTTATTTTATTTTTATTACTAATAAAATATTTTTTTTGTTAATTGAAATGATTTTCTAAAATATATTTTAAATTTTTAAATTTTTTTTACGAAGGGACCATATTCTTGCTAGTAATGGAACATCAAGTCATCAATGTTTGGAATCATGTTACTACATAGAAAACACACTTCACATATGTCATCACTCGGTGACAGAATTTATATTAAACTATATTTTCTGATGTTACATTCAAAGAACTAAATGCAATTCTTACATAATCAATCAACATAAAAATTGAAAGCACGTATATGCATCCGTGTATAAACAACTAAAATGGTAAAATCCCACAATCAAATAAGCAAACTGACGGTCTTCCTCGTCAAACTTGGAAGAATTTTACACATTTCAAACTCAACTTTGAATTGTCTTCAAAGTATTTAAGAAGAGGAGACAATATTGAAAGATTAAAATTATTAATTATCATCAAATTAAAAGACATTCAACACCAAACTTGGATTTGTCTTCCTCTCAATACTGTTCTACAAACACCCAACAAGATGAAAAAGAAAAATCAAATCCGACTTCAATTAATGTAAAACGCTCCCTTTTCTTTGGTCAAGATTTCAAACCACGTGAGGCTGTCGGGGCACTTGCTACCTAGTAATCTCCATCTGTTGAGCAAAACATGAGTCCTATATTTTTCACATTTTATTTATTTTTTCTTATTTATTCTCAGAATAAATAAAACCAATTCTAAAACCTCTTTCTTCCTTTTGGCATGAAGAAAGGATTAACATTATAAAGAACAATGTTTTAACACTGGTTGGCCAATGCTACATGCATGTTATCTTTTAAATATTAAATAAAAATTGTCATAAATTAATTTTAAATAAAATATAATTGAGATAAATAAATTTAAAATATCAAAGTCTTGATGCGCACAAACAATTATAAAAGGAAAAGTCTGAAAATAAAAAGAAAAAAGAATAAAATGAAAGTGGGGTGAAAAGTCAAGAACGAAGACTGGCACAGGACTTCTAGTAACCGTGGGATCCATCAACTTTATTAACATCCGGTCTCATCGGATGATGACGTCACGTACAATGGAATTCTTTTAAATATTCCAAATCGCTTACGTCACCCCACACGAGGGAAGCATTCGGACGGGACGAATGAGTGACCAGTGATGGCCTTGATGACGTCACTTGCCAAATATAATGAGGCATCCAGATGCTGAGCTGTCACGTACCCTCAGTTTTGCCATCGGGTTTCCCACTAATTGCAAACCTACCCCCACTCTCAATTTTTATGATATTTTCGCTTTTCCAGCTTATAAGCATTTTATTTTATATTTTATACTGCAAATTGGTGTCGCAAAATTTACTGCAAGAAGATTCTCCAATTACCAGAATTGATTTTGATGAATGAAGACATCAATTTCTTTTTTAAAACAAAAATTGTATTGGGACTCTCAATTTCTCCATTTAATATTTATAGACAACATTGTCCATAATCTTAGATACAAATAAACCCAGCATGGAACTTAACCCCAGTCCAACTACTCGCCTTGGATCTTCTTTAATTTATCTGCTTGTTTTGTATTGTTAAGTAGGTGAGGTGGATTAAGCATTAGGTGAGTTTGGAAAATTGGTGTTAGCAATTCAAGGGAAAAACTAGGTTTGGAATGACTCATAGAAGACACGGTTCTGTGGTGAATATAATATTAGATGAGACATTCTTGTATATTACCTGTCCCACAGGAGCCTTAAGGAAAAGAAGTGGACATGATCTTTGTTCATTTTTTAAGATAAAATTCTTTCCACGGCATTGGAATAAAAACTAGTCCAATCCCTTTAACACTAGTCAATCGTGATATAGTAGATTTTTTTCCCATTTATTACACCGTAGTCTAGTAGCATTTGATTAGAGAAAAATAGAAGATGTTATTTTAAATATTTATTTTTTGATTTAATTATTTAGAAGAAAATAGTGGAAAACAAAATCTCTGCTTACTCCATTCTGAATTCTCTATAATATTTGAGATTGAAATTTGAAAAGGAGAGAAACTATTTTACAGATCTCCTTAGTATGTTGGCTTGTGTTGCATCTAGATCCTACAAATAATTATAGACATGCTCCAACTCAATTTAAAATTATTTTCTACTTATCTAATTTTTGTTATTTTTTTATAAAATTTTAAATAATAATCCTAGTTATAATTAAATTATATAACGCAAATCTAACAGCCGATGATTTAAATTCCAAAAGGAAAAAAGAAATTGACTCATTCACTTCGGGTTAAATAAAAATATTGATAATTAATATATTATATTAGTGAAGAGATTTAAATTCATGATTTTTTCATCACTTCAACCCATATGTCTTTCCTATGACCAACAAATCACCTTATCATCCACAATTGATGAATATTATATCCTTAAATATTTACCTAGTTTTACATTCCACTTAGACAAAAATAGAAGATAAAGAATACATGAAAAAAAACAAATAAGAAAGCACTGAGAAAAAGACCGTGAATTTCAACTTATAAAAGTCAAGTTTGTCACTTGAGTGTAATTGCCATCATAAAAAGTAATATAATAATTGCATGTGTGTATTTATAACTTAATTCCAGTCTGGCACTCGGGAATGATTTGGGATTTTCTCTGTTTGTTTTTTTTTATTATTTTTTTATTGTTATATTTTTGAGAGAATAAATATAATAAATGATATTTTTTATTATTTATATATCACATTTATATCATTTATTTTTCATAAAAGCATAATAATAGAGGAAATAAAGAAAAAAATAAATTGAGAGAATCCCAACTTATTGGGAACCACCGATTCTATCCAATACTAAGGTTATCTCCAATGGAGCACCCACTTTTGGGTGCTTAACTGGGATCCACATGTATATATTACTCATTTTTACCTTTTCTAACACAAGCACCTAATAAGCACGAAACTCTTCCAACCCAACAACTCCAAAAAAAATTACTAAATGGGTTCCACCAATAACTTCACATCTAATTAAAACCCACAAATACATGTGGAACCCGTATGGAGAGAGAGGGTGCTTGTGCAAGCACCACTCCCTATTAAACACCCATGTTTTTCCCCCTACAATGGGGGTGCTTAATAAGCACCCATTAAACACCCCCATTGGAGTTTCCCTAAGGGCATCTTTAATGCTAGTTCCTAACGCCTTTTCCCATTAAGCACTGGTTCTTGCGCGTTGGAGTTCTGACACGATCGGGTAACTAATAAGCATCGGTGCTTGCACTATTTGGCACTGTTTAGTACTATTTTGTGGGTCCAATTATATTTTATAAATCAAAATGAGTGATGTGTGATTATTGGTGGGGTCAATTTAAGAATTTTTTTTAGAGATGCTGAGTTGGAGGGGTTGAGTGCTTATTGAGTGTTTGTATTAAAAAATATAAAAGTGCGTGATGTAGCCATGTGGGACCCATTTAAGCATCCAAAATGGGTTCGCCCTTGGAGATGGGTGCTCTATCTCCAATGGAGCACTTCCTTTTGGGTGCTTAAATGAGTCCCACATATACACATTATTCATTTTTACATTTTTCAATATAAGCACCTAATAAGCATGTAACCCCTCATATCCAACAACTGTAAAAAATTTACTAAATGAAACTCACCAATAACTTCACATCTAATTAAAACCCACAAATACACGTGAGACCCACCGGGAGAGAGGAGAGAGATGGTACTTATGGAAGCATCATTCCCTATTAAGCACTCTTTTTCTCCTCTCTAATGGGGGTACTTAATAAGCACCCAATAAACACTCATTAGAGCATCTGCAGCGGGAGTTCTTTGGCTCTTTTCCTGTTAAGTACTCAACTTTTTAGCGATGGAGCTCTGACACAAGTGGATACCTAACAAATAGAAGTGATTGTGCAAGCACCGGTGCTTACACTGTTTGCGTGGGCCCAGTTGCATTTTATAAATAAAAAATAAATAATGTGTGATTATTGATAGAGTCCATTTAAGAATTTTTTAGAGGTACTGGATTGGAGGGATTGAGTACCTATTAGGTACTTGAGTTGAAAAAACAAAAATAAATAATATAAAAATAAGAGATCTATTTAAATACCCAAAAATAGAATTCTCCACTAAAGATACTCAAGCACCCATTAGAGTTGCCCTAACCATTATTTGATAACTATTATTTTCTCTTTGTTACCGTTGCCTATTTCTTGTGGTAAAAAAAAAAATTGTCTATTTCTATTTCTTTTCTGTTCGAAGATCTTTTATTTTCTTTCTATCATTTTCACTTTTCAAGCCAATTGGTAGCATGCCTCAGGCTACACCTTAGAAACTGAAAAAGTAACAGTCACATCATACCATCATTCATTTCCGTTTAGGAGGAACCAGGATTCACTACAGTCACTGCAGTCACAGCATCATGGGTCATTGGATTTGCACTATCTTTTATCATAGCTATTGATTTATTTTATTCAAAAAATTAAAAAGAAATACAAGAGGAGAGAGAAAGACAGAGGCAACCGCAGGGAATCCCAATTCGTTTAGGAGAGGATTTCTGGAATCAATCATCTACACAAGGTTTTGTGATACTGTTTTTTTGTTTTTGATACATAAGGTTTTGTGATACTTTACTACTGGTTTCCAAAAGATTTTGAGCCTGATTTTGATGATAAGCAAACAAAACTCTCAGTGGAACTTTATAGACGACGTGTCATTTAAATTCTGAAATTCCACAATCTCGTGGGCGATCAACATCCTTGGGCGTCAAATCCATCCCAAATTCCCAGTCGATTAATCGGTTAATTAATTAACACTAATTGAGTGTTAAGTTTCGTTTCACCCTTATCGTGAAAAGCCAATGGAAATAAACAAAGATCACAAATTAAATGCAGCGATTTCTTTAGCACTCAAGAAAAAGATTTGGTGATTTGTGAGGAGAGCCTAGAGATTGGAATGATAACTAAGTTATACGTTTAAATATTTTTACTAACATGACATATTAATTTATTAGTATTTGTTTATAAAAAAAATTATGAAATATCAAAACCATGAAGTGATTCGACCAAAAAAAAAGAAAAAGAAATGAAGTGCAATATTGTAAATATGAGGAGAAGTGATGGCAATTATAAAAGCTAGCCCACCAAACAGCAACTAGGAAGGAAAAAACAAGTCCACTCTTCTCCCTCCGTGTTCGAGAAACCTTCCACAAAATATTCTACGGCCCCGCGTTTGGCCCATTTATAATTTTTCCTTAGATATATACAAATCCATAACCACTTGATCGAACACACACAACCCATTACATTCAGAGGGAGACGACCCGACACGGAAAGAAACCAAGAATGGTTTTATTTTCGCAATCCCAAACAGAGTTACCCTTGAATGAGAATGATTCACAGGACATGGTGATATACCAAGTTCTGAACGAAGCAAATGCTATGGGCAGCAGCAACAACACCACTACATTTGTTGTGCCACAGAGGCAGCACCACCACCTGGAAGCGACGAGGAACATCGCCAAGAAGCAGCACTACAGAGGGGTTAGGCGGCGACCTTGGGGGAAGTACGCGGCGGAGATTCGTGACTCGGCGCGCCACGGAGCGAGGATATGGCTTGGAACTTTCCAAACAGCTGAAGAAGCCGCCATGGCTTATGACAGAGCCGCTTTCAAGATGAGGGGTTCCAAGGCTTTGCTCAATTTCCCTGCTGAAGTTGTTGCTGCATCAGCTTCTTCCAAGCACAATTTCAGTAATATTACTAGTAACAACAACAACAACAACAACAATCAGGATTGTGAATCAAGTGCTAGCAGCTCTTGCACCAATAATTCATATTCCAATTCCAATAATTCCAGTGGGGTAATAAATAGGTCTCAGTTTGAAAGCACCAGTAGCACGGGCAGCTAGGGTACTTTTGTTTTGGGGCACACTGCAAGTGGATGATTGATTGATGAGGAGGAATTGTACAAGTGGGAATCTTCTTTTTAATTTGAAGCCTTTTTTCTTTTCTTTTCTTGAAATGGGTTGGTTTATTTGTATGTGTCTGCTAAACAGGGGAAGAACAAGAAACGGGAAAAAAGAAAAAGAAGGAAGATTAATTATTGAATGTGATACTAAGATCATAAATATGTTAAAAAGGTCTGGGATTTTTTGTTTTCCTTGTCATTTTATTTCGGTGTTTAATGTTAGTGTGTTCTTTGTCTCTGTGTCTCTCATCATATTCGTGGGTCTACAGAGTCTGCATATAATGAGAGGCTAGTGTTCTACGAAGTAATGGGAAAAGTAACTATATAGCACTGATGCAGCAATTGAAGTGAATCTCTATTCCTGAATTGAATGGATGATAGAAGTCTTGTTTGATTGATATTGCGGCCCAGAATGGAGGCTATAAGTAATCTGTATTTATCTGAATAACCAATTCAGAAGTAGTTGTTAAGGTGGAATAGATCATCAATTTTGCCTTCTTTCAGGGTACTCATATCATATTAATTAAATATAAAGTCAATGTTTGATTATATTGCAAGAAATAAAATAAAATGAAAACCAGTATTATCTAACCTAACGGTCACAATTTATTACTCGTGAAAATTGTTTTCTATATGTCCTTGTCAAAGCACATGTCTTGAATTGTGATTTTCTTGTCTCAACTTTGTAAAATTTGACCAAACTTCTATCTCAAATTTTAATTTGTTGATGAAAAAAATATAAATAGTGAAAAAAATTAGAACAAGCCTTCTCCCTGGTCATTTTATATTCATAAATACATGGGCAAAGCTTCAAGGTGTGGTTAGATGTGAAAATATACACTTTTTTTTTATTGTAGTCATTATTAAAAGTTTTTGTTGATTTAAATATTTGAAAAATAGAAATATTTACTATTGGTATTCGTTATTTAAGTTTTATTCCTAGTAATATTTGGTTGATGTTGAATTCCTCATCGTAATAAATGAAGTATATTTATTTATTTTAATCTTTAAATAATGACATCAATTTTAAATTACAGAGATTAATTCAATATGTACCAAATGTTATAGGGCTAAAGCCAAACTAACAAATTCTGAAAGTAAATATTTCTATTTTTTAAGTATTAAAATTGACAAAAATATATATCTTTGATTATAATCAATTTTATCCACTCCTCCTATATATCTAGCTCACGATATACTCAAAACAACAACATTAATTTAATTTATCATATCAAAAAAACTGTTGAGGCCGGGAAATTAATGTTTCCCAAAAAAGAAAAAGCTACGCTGCATAATAGTTGATGAATGGATGATTATCCTGAACAGGCTATATGCACATTGACATGGACAGTTTAAATTAAATCAAATTCAAAAGCAAACACGATTGGCCTAAGTCGGAGCAACTTGTATGGTCCCCGTAAATAATCATATTGGTGGCCTTTGTGACAATTTTCTTCACACAATTGTTAGATGAAATAACAAGATTATTCTGATGACTGTCGTACGTTGTAATATTTGAATTTGAATTTGAATTTTTTTTAATAATTATCTCTTAATTATTGGACCATTCATTATTTTAAGTATGTTCGAATGTGACATTTTACATATCTTTTTTCATTACTCACATTTTATATATCTCGTGTTAGAAAATCACACGCTTCAACTTCTTTGCGCTTTGTATTTCTTTATTTTTAATTAACTATCCAATTACAACTATATCACATGAAAAAAAATTCATCATGACACTATTAGAAAGGCATGAGCTTAATATAATTATAAAATAGTCTTTTGTGCCTTCTTAGCTTCTCCCATTTGCATTTTGCCGTGATCCAATTATACACGTTTTTTTATTATTAAAATACATGCAATTACCAATTCCTTGTTTTAAACTTCCAAATGATAAAAATCATGTACAAGTCTTTTAATTTAATATCCCTCAGTTGATCTTCTTATAACAAATGTATTTCTTAATTTTCATGATATCCATCAACCTAATATAAAACAAATTGATTAATGCTGTTGCATAGAGTAATCGTGATCTTAGACACTTTCTGTTTTGATAACTAATGCAGCAAAATGTACAAATATATGTATGTATGTGATAAATTGCTATAATGTTTCTACTTATAACAATCTAAGTCTAACAAACTATTGGAATATGCATTCTGTCAAAAAGAAGACAGCAAACTGTCCAAGTAATCACTACCTAGGTCCTGAAACACAACAACATCAACTTCATTCTGTAGCATGTCTTCCAAGCCTGCCATCTTTTTGGTTGCAGGTTGTTCATTCACCATATGATCAACAAATTCTTCCCCTTCCCGTGATCCTTTCTTCCGGGAACCAAAAACATTTTCTCTTTTTCCAAAATACCCTTCACAAGTTCCTTTCTGACTCTGGCCACATCCCAAAGCGTTTGTGACTTTTTCAAGTGGGAAATTGAGGTGTGCCTTAGGACCTCTAATTCTCAAAGCAGCCTTGTCATAAGCCAAAGCAGCTTCTTCAGCTGTATCAAATGTACCAAGCCAAACTCTAGCACCTTTCTTAGATGAGTCTCTTATCTCAGCTGCATATTTACCCCATGGCCTTCTCCTTACTCCCCTGTAATGTTTTGCAACTATTGCCTTCTCTGTTCTTCTCACACCATCTTCTTCTACCCTTTTGTTGGCACTCCCAATTTTCTCCAAATTTTCATTGCTACAATCTTTAGTATTGCTTGCAGAAGTAGGTAGGATAATACCATCCAAAACTTGTTCCCAGAAATCAGCTCCCATTGATATCCATCTCCCTAGACTTGGAAGCCTTTGAAGAATTTTCATTGACCCATCTTTTCCATCAAGGTGAGGAAGTTCTTCCCATGAGTTTGAAGATTCTACTGCATCACCACCTGTTCTATTATCACTGCTGGTAATTCTAGCCCATACGTTCTCAAGAATCCCTTCAGATGTTGTTGCATCATGATGATGATTACTATGAATATCCATGTTGGTATTAATATGTTATGTCACATCAATGGAGAGAGGAGAAAAGGGTTATCATGAGTGAAGTTATATAAAGGTAGTACTAGATGTGCGCGGTGTGAAGAAGGCTCTTTTGACAGCTCAGGTTTGCTTTGGTGTGATAAATGAATGGGAACCCAGTTGGGAAACTTGTGCATTAATACACTGAACAGCTATGTTTAAGGAGGATTTCAGGATATTTTCAACACTACGAAACTCTAAAAAATAATGGGAGATGTTATTTTATTGTTTGCATCTTTGACTTGTGTGCTTGTTCAATCATTTGGAACTCTATCAACCATGTAGATTTTTGTATACTTAATTTATGCGTTGAATTTTAATACATTCCCCCAAATTCATGGATATATACAGGCATTACGAAACAGTGGGGCAGAAGCATTTGAAAGCTGGCAATAGGGGAGTACGTACTTTGTTGCTTTTCTGTTGGAGTTTGGAGTCATTATAAGTTTAACAGAACAAATTTAATGTGAGTTAAACCTAGTTGGTTGCTTAATTTGCTCATTTACACTACTTCAGATTGGATTACTTGGTCCAATGCAGCATATGATAATAGTCTTGGTAAGAAACCCATGACATCATTTGATAAATTACACAGGAACTTGCGTATCAGTGAAAAAGTAAAGGGACGAATGCATAGTTAAACGACTACTTTGTTTAGTATTTCTTACGAAATTAATGACTTGACCAAAGATTATTATTTAAAAATCCTTAATCTTGGTGAATTTTCTTGATCTAAAAGAAATAAGATACAACACTGCTTTGTTCCCCCCCTCTCCCCCCGTTTTGATCTCACTAATTGAGCCAATTCTTCCTGTGCATTTCATGAGTTTTTATCCATTGGTAGAAGTATCAATTTCATTTGTCTAAGCTTAATTAAACTCACTTCAAAAGGAAAAACAAAGCGGTTAATGCAACAATACTATGAACCCATTCCAAATAGAAACAAGTTGGCGTGAAGGAACCCACAAGGAGAATTAGAATTGATTTCTTGGAGCCAAAGAATAGTGGGTTTGATTAAGGAAGTGATAGATTAATAGAAGGATTATTATTATTCTAAAAAAACAAGCCACACGGTTGGGCCTTTTAATAATGGACATCTACAGCGCTATTCCCGGAGGGCCAAGAGGCTTGGCACTCAAGCAAAATGGCAACGTGTGCAAATGCGGCGCTACGCCCATGGTTCGATGAACCAAACCACTGGGCTTGTGGAAACTTGTGACTTTGGTGAAAGAAATCCAAACCAAATTTGTGAGTGCATCTAAAATTCTGGACCGGCCTTATTAATTATTGAGGTTTTTTTTTTCATAGCGTTGACTTTGCTAATTCCAAGTTGCGTGGTTTGGCATCAAAATCCTAAACCCCTATGGAATACTCACTCCGGTCCTAATATAAACAACAAGTTACTTTTTTGGTTCATTGAATAACTCATGTAGGTCTATGCAAATATTTAAAATAAACGTGGATTGGGTCGATTTGGATTCACGGCTTACCTGAACCTGTCAACACCTTTACTTATGGTCTTGGGCTTGGTCTTTTCTGTGTTGGGCCTTCGTCAAAACTAACTTATTTTAAAGAAATTATTATATTTTTTATGACTAATTCTTAAGAGAACTTATTTTTTAAAAGAGAAAAATAAATTCTTTTGCATAATTAAACTTTAACACTACTGCACAACCAAGATAAAAGTAAAGGGTAAAAACCACGGGCAAATGTTTGTTTCTTCAATTTTGTTTTTTAAATAAGTAAAAAAGGAAGAATTTTTTAGCTAAACTAAGACTTTATTAATACAAAAGGGGCTAAAACTAAATGGGAGCGCAAGTTGTGCCCCCATTTAGCAGAATACAATGGTAGGCAATTTGCCACAATGTTTAAAATAAAACCAGTAAGTAACCCAACCTTGATATATGACGCCAAACCCATGAGAACAAAGACTACATAGAAAATAGAGGTAAAACCAAATAAATATCAGACTTCCTAATTGAAACTGCCACAGTTACACCTGTGAAGATTCCCACACCCTGGGTATGAACAGTGCTGTGAGCGATGCTGAATGCTGATTGACTGGAATGAAGGCTGCGAAAATCACACCTTTGATCAAGTTCAACCCCCAGGTGTGAATGGTACTGTTGTTGCCTGATGTTCAAACCCGAGCCAGTCACAACTGTGATGAATCTGACACCCCTATTGTGAAAATGCCAGTGCCAAACTGAAGAAGCAGCCATCGCTGTCACACATATTCGAAAAATCACATCTCGGGTGTGATCTTCACTGCTCCTGGATGACTATGTGCCCGAATCAACAATCACACTTGTGAAACTAAATATACCCCTACTGTGAAACTCCCAGTATCCTGCTATCTTGTGAACCGTTCAACCACACTTGTGGTGCCTTTCCCACCATCCCTGTGAAAATGCTGAATACAAATTCCTGGCCTGATGCCTCAAACTCGGTTGTACACGAAATCAATGCAGGTACAGTGGGCACTAGCTGAGCATTCCAATCACACACATCACATATATCTGATGCTAATACCCCGCACATACACATAAAAATGCTGAGAAAAGTACCCCGACTGTACCCAAACATATGAATTGAAACAAAATTTTGCTGTAAGCGAATACTATATATGCACCCCTCATTTTCTTTGCCCTCATTGAGAGAGCCTTAATTTAAATTTGTGCTCGGAGGCATATGATAGGATCTGCAAATTAACCAAAGTATATACAAATTAATCCAGCCATGTCAGCCACCTTTAATTTATATACCCTGGATCCAAATCCAATTAAACTTGCACATGTGCTGCTTCCCACATCTCGATCGCCCGGCTTCATTGAGCTAGCTGTCTTTGAATATTGTCTTATTCCTTGCCTTCCATATATTCCATACCACAACAAACCAAATGACATCATGGTATTTGCATTATATAAATGGACATAAATGGAAAGTATGGATGTGTTTTCTGTATTTGCATTTATAAAATGGCAATTAGTAATGGTAACAAATAACTTATGTTATATTTAGATATTTTATAATATGTAAAATGAGATAAAATTAAATTAAATGATATGGAATAAAATAAATTATTATACTATTATGTAAATATCTATAATGAAATAAAATAAAATATTTATGTATTTCGTTACTTAAAAAGTAAATAAAATGATAAAGATACTAGGTGATAATTTTTTTCTAAATCAATGTTTTGAATATATACGTTTGGAATATTTTTACTTAACGTAAGTCATGAATATAATCTAAAAAGAATTCGAATATTAATACTACCTCCTTTCCTAAATATAGGAACCTTTACAAAAAAATGAAAGTCCTTTTATATAAGAATCTTTCCAAAAAATTAGTTGTATTAATTATTTTTTGACTAAAATGCCCTTATGATCACCCAATTACTCTACTTTTTCAATGCATTAATTAAGTGATGAGAGAGAGAGGAGGGAAGAGAGATAGTAATAAGTGTTAGGGCTAGTTTTGGAAAAGTATAATAAATTATTGACAAATTTATTGCTATTAACTAACTTAACTAATTTTTTTAAAAGATGTAAATTAGTTAAAAAGTCGTTATATTTAGGGACAGAGCTAGTAGTTCAATACACACAGTATCCAAGAATCCACCGACAAATACCTAATTTTTCAAACATCTATATGGTAGTATGTACTTATGTATAGGGGTGCACAGAATTTCCCGACCCGCCCGAAAGCCGATTAATCCGAAGAGAAAACATTCACGCGGGCGAGTTGGGACGGGTGAGCGGGTTTATAAGTGAAAAAAGTCGGACAGCTACAGATAGATTCAGACGAAATCGGGTTTGGTGAAAAAAATACCGTCGGAACTCGAATTCGATCGACGTGATCAACCACAGCAACAGCACTAGAGGTCTAGTGGGAATGGATGGATGAAGCTGAAGTATAATATTATAATAAGGAGAGAGAAGAGACGTAAGTAATTGAATCCCTGAGGGGAGTGCAGAGCGGCAGAAGTTGAAATGATGGGACTTCATTTGACTGTACCTAGTTTTTATTTATTATTTATTTATGTTGCTTGTTTGGTGCCTTGGTGTAGTATATATTTTAATATTTTTTGTCTTTAATATTAATTTGGTCCCTATAATATAGGGAGTTTTTGATTTAGGTTTCTATAAAAAAAGTTAAACTTTTTTCGTTTTTGTTTTATTTATTTTTTTAAATTTAGTCCTTATTTTATTTATTTTTTTGAATTTAGTCCCTTACTAGCGTTGACCATTGATGTGGCACTGGGAGGTCTTTATAAAATTCCTACGTGGCACTAGCATGACTTACACGTTACCTGACACATACTTATACAAATATTAAGTTTTGAACTTAGTCTCTATAAAAATACGTGTTTTGAATTTAGTCCCTGTAAAAAATACGTGTTTTGAATTTAGTCCTTGTAAAAAATATGTGTTTTGAATTTAGTCCCTGTAAAAAATACGCGTTTTGAATTTAGTCAATCTTCTTCTCCACCATCCCCACCTCCTTCTCCCCCACCTCCACCACCACCCCATCCCCACCTCCACCACCACCACTCCTCCTCCACCCCCACCTCCTTCTCCCCCTTCTCCATCACCACCTCCATCACCACCCGCACCTCCTTCCCCCTTCTCTACCACCCCCACCTCCACCCAACCACCCCTCCTCCACCACCCATCCTCTCAAATCTGTGTGTTGTTGTTGCTCTACGTTTATTAACAAAATCTGTGTTTTTATTCAACAACAACAACAATAAATAGCAGAGAAACAACAACAACAACAAATAGGTTTCTTTCTTTCCCTCTTTATCTCTCTATTTAGTGTGTTGTTTGGCCTTGCTGCTCTGCTGCGTTTGTTGTTGTTGTTGTTGTATTTATGAGGGAGGAGGTGGTGAGGGTGGAGGATGGAGGAGGAGGTGGTGGTGGAGGAGGGGAGAGGAGGTGGGGGTGGTGATGGAGGTGGTGATAGAGAAGGGGGAGAAGGAGATGGGGGTGGTGATAGAGAAGGGGGAGAAGGAGATGGGGGTGGAGGAAGAGGGGTGGTGGTGGAGGTGGGGATGGGGGTGGTGGAGAAGAAAATGAACTAAATTCAAAACACGTATTTTTTATAGGGACTAAGTTTAAAATTTAATATTTGTATAGGTATGTGTCAGATGACGTGTAAGCCACGTAAAAATTTTATAGGAACCTCACAGTGCCACATCAGCGGTCAACTCCTCCAGGGACTAAAATAAGAAAAAAATAAAACGAGGACCAAAAAAATTTGACTTTTTTTATAGATACTAAATTCAAAATCAAAAATTTTACAAGGAGTAAATTAATATTAAAACTATATTTTTTTATAAAAGTAAGAAGTAGCAAGTAGCAACCGTAGTTATGTACAAGTTTCCGTCAAACATTTACAGCTATATAAGTCCTGTGAATATAACTAACTATAGCCAATGATTATGATTTGGTCAGTACTGAGACTGCAGCTAGGCTGTGCATCTAATTAAGCTTTTGCAAACGGGGAGAGTAAATGCTCTTCTCTGTTACATAATTTTTGATATTTTTTATTTGAAGACCATTGAAAATAAAAAATATAAAAAATTATGTAACAGAAAAGAATGAAAGAAAAGGTGCAAAACAACCGATAGGAGTATATATATGAGTAGATATATAACCTCAGAGCATCTAATATAATCAATCATCATGTCCCTTACCTATGCTCCGACCAGTACTCTTTCATTGATCTTGTCTTGAACTGAAGATCAACTTATATAGTAGCCGCGAAGTTTGCGCAAAAAATTTGAGTTGTTTTACAATTACAGATCCAGTTTCGTACTAGTTTAATTTTTATTTGTTTTGTTTTGGTCTAAACAGAATTGCCTAACTAATTATATAACATTAAGAAAATAGGATTGTATTTTAATTTTTTATTAATGATAAGATAAGGGCGCAGACATACTAAACTTGGACTCAACTTTGATAATCCAATCGATATATATCTTAATTATACAATTATTTTGACTGCTAATTGATTAGTGAAAGACCGCATAGAGTTTGATACGTGACAGGATCTTTTTTGTAGTATCCAACTTTTTATACAAATAGTATCAACAAAATTTGAATATATAAACTATCAAAACCTTTAATCACGAGTCTATTTTTAATGGCTTACGTGAAAAATAGCTAAATGATTCACCTAACAATATAAAAATGACATAGTTTAGCCATGGCCTTTTTTTTTTATCGATAAAAGAAACCCATACTAAGCTATCTTGTTATATTTTCAATGTATTATAGCTACGGTGGATTTTTGACAGCGCTATAAAAGGATGTGATCAGAATCAACTGACCATTAATTTACATTAGCTCGAATTTTTAACTGCTCTTTATTTAAATTATTATATTCTTTTTATGGCTATATATGATTTTAAATGAAGATAATTAAACTTGACGAGGACAGATAATGGATACGTTGAACCTGATCGATGCATTGTAATCTGTTTATATGTCATTTCTTAAATAAAGCGGGTTGAGTGTGTGTGGTGCATCATATTCTTTTGGCAATATCAAATTTTAGCGCGGCACAAAGCTAGACTTCCAAAGATGAACATGATCAATGCTATCTCTAAATATATTAGATTATTGGTTGTCCAAATAAACTATTATGCCAGAATACTATATATGTTTCTTGCTAAATATTGTGATTGTTCTTTCACCTTATTATTCATATGATTAATAATTATATAACACAGGTAGTTGAGAAGCTATCACACATATAAGGAAATTACTTGATTTGATTTTCCAACAACCAAAGCGCATTCTAAACTTGAGAAATAATCTTTTCACGGTAAGTTTTTACACGAGTAATTGTATGAAATATTTTTATTTATCTTTTCACGTATTTATTTATCTATCTATTTATCTATAATGTCTTTAAAGAACATATGTCACCTCTATTTCCTGCCACAATTTATCACCTTTTTCGTTGTATTTTACAATGTTATCAACTTTTTGTTATTATTTTATCAAAAAAACATTTTGTTATTATTATATATATTTATTATTTTGTTATTGTATTTGTACATTATTTAACATTATCATCTTTTTTTATTTTTATTAATATTTTTAATAACAGTTTTTTTTACCTCAATCAATTTAATTGATAATTAATTATAAGTAAATGCTTAATTATATACACCAGCGATTTAGTAATATGTATGAAGACTAACGTGACTCATGCGAATGCACCATATCATACTAATATAAATTAAAACTGTGTCAAAATTTATGAAAATTAAATAGACAAATACACAATTTTCAAGTAATATGATTATGTGAAATCTTTAAAGTTTATTTTATAGAAAAATGTGAGACATTTTAACTATTAATGAAAAAATTAAGAGTGTATAGTAACCTTTATATAAATGTATGATTTGTTATGTATGGTGATGTAATATTATTTTCTTATAATATCCTATAATATTAATTTTCTTATTAAAAATTAAAAATTATTATTTTTTAATCGTATTAATTTGGTCATGTGTTAGCCTTGTACTAGACCTTTAACTCTATATAGAGCCATATGCTCATTATCTCCAACTACTACGTCTCTACTCTCATTTGAACCTCATGGGGACCTCTGATACACATTTGTTGCTCTCTTCTATGCAGATTTTCATTCTTTGCTTGTCATGTAATTTTACTGCCAAAGTTGAAGCTTTGAACAACAAAAAGGTCTCTGGCTTTTATGTGTTTGGAGACTCCACGGTAGACCCAGGAAACAATAACTACATACACACACCCTTCAGGAGCAATTTTCCACCATATGGCAGGGATTTTGCCAACCATGTTCCTACAGGGAGGTTCACCAATGGAAAGCTTGTTACTGATTACGTTGGTAATTATTTAATTGATAACTTGCTTAATTTTACAATACATACATGATTCATTGAAATTCAAGATTTTAATTTTTTCTTTAAGAAAATAATCATTATGTGGTATGTGTGTGGAATTGGATGCTCTGCATGCAGCTTCTTATGCTGGTCTGAAGAGAGAGGTTCTTCCACCTTATTTGGACCCAAACCTCACCAATATTGAAGAGCTGATGACAGGAGTTAGTTTTGCCTCTGCTGGTTCTGGCTTTGACCCACTTACACCAACCATCTCTGTATGCCTCTATCTATCAATATTCTTTCTATTTTGTGAATGTTTGTCATTATATAGCACATGTCAGTCTCTCAGTACTGTTTCATTCTGATTAATTAATTTGGCAAGAAAAATAAATATGTGTACTACTAATTCATAGAGAAATTAAGATTTTTTTTTCTTCATGTTTATGCATCTCTTTCCATATTAATTACCACAATTTAATGTGAAATTCTCTGTTTATTTCAGAATGTGATTCCAATACCAAAGCAGTTGGAATATTTCAGAGAATGCAGAAAGAGGCTGGAAGGTGTCCTGGGTAAGCAGAGAACTGAAAATCATTTGAAGAAGGCTGTGTTTTTCATCAGTGCTGGTACCAATGACTTTGTCATTAATTATTTTACTCTACCGTTACGAAGAAATAGCTATACTCCCTTAGCATACCAGCAATTCTTGATCCAACATGTGAAGGAACTCATACAGGTTTGGTTTCAATTACCCCCACATATATGCATGCTATCTTCATCCATTAAATTTAATATATGGCTGTTTATTATACCTGTATGGTATTCTAGTTAAACTAGTCTACACTACATTTTTGTTGCATGGAAGAAAGTATGAAGTAATTTTCAATCCTATCTTTTGTGTGCTTACATATGAATGATTAAATCCTAAACGAATTGTCTAGATATGATAAGAGATAGAAATATTAACTTTTGTCATTTGACACAGTAATGTGATTTTTGGTATTTCTCAAATTTTTATATGGTAAACTTCCTTGAATGCTTTCTTCCACTTATTAGAAGTTACTGGATCTTTTTGAGAAATGGCAGCAAAACTGGTATGATCGTTGCTAATGTGTAACCTCTAAGTTATTTTCCTTATACAATTACTTTAGTAATGTAAAACCACTTTTCTTAAAATTGAAGTACTCACAACAGTAGTAATTATGGGAAAAAACTCAAGTCCCACGCCGACGCGAGATAACTATAAATAGAGAATATAAAATATAGACACTCTTTATTTTATAAGTCGGTTTTGTGAAGATGAGTTAGATTTATTAAATCTAAGATGATATCACCAAATTAAATCAAAGAGTAGTTATCAACATTTTTTTTTGTCTCGCCAACTGAAATGGGATTTCGACATCATAAAAGGTCCAGAAGAAAAAGGATACTACTCACAGACATGCTTTTGTCAATAAAAACATAAGCAAACAACTTTAATTTATGGAAGGGGGGGTGGGGGTGGGGAGTGGGAGAAAGAAGAGCCTCTGAGACAATGGATGGCACCCAATATTATAATGAAGAGAGGGGCAAACATGGATTGGTATAGTGTGTGGTTGAGAGTAGATAAGAAAGCTAATAATTAATAAAGAGCCAACCCCACAAATCCTGCAAGCAAACTAATTCCCCTGTAAAAAGAAAGGACACAACGCTGTGAAAACAAGTTGCTTGCCAAAGCTAGAAAATGGCAGTAAAAGAGCACGTACGTGGATGAAGTAGACAGCGGTTGGCACCGCCGTAATGAGGTATTAATTTTGTCTACTGAGAAAGGACAACACACACACACACATTCTTTCACGCTCAACACTACTGAGTTTTGGTCTGTAGATAATATTGTGAGTAACCCAATAATAGATTTATGATAGACAATAGTACTATAGAATTTAGGTTTATCTAAGTCAACTTCACAAAATTGGCTTTCAAGGATCTCTATTTTATATTCTCTATTTAAGTCTTATCGCTAGTCAACGTGAAATTGTAAGTTGCACCCCATCAACATATATATTTTTTTGGTGGGACCCCATACACATATATGAGACCTTACACATAACATATTAACATAGACTGCAGATAATTACTATTAGTATATTTGAACATATTTGAATATATTATTTAGAATGATAACACTTCTAACAATAATATTTCTTCCGTTTCAAAACTATAGCTCTTTTAGTCTTTTATTTTTGTTTTAAAATTATTACAATTTTACAATTCCAAAGTATCATTAATTATTTTCTTCCACCTATACCCTTATTTAATAACTATTAGTGGGAGTAGTTGACATTAATAATATAAAGATTTGTAGATAATTTGTCATAAATTCTCTTCTATTAAATAAAGATATTTTAGTCTATCTATAATTATATTATACTTCAATTAAATATTTTTTAATTTGTATATATTAACCTTAAAAAATTATAGTTTTGAAACAGGGAGTATTAAGTACGGGAAGATTAGTTTGGTTAGAATTTTATTATCAGTTCAAATAATAATCCAAACATTTGCCATGATTATCGACTCGCATCGGAAGTGGCGGACTATGATGGAATGCCAGCGTATATTTAATGGGTTTATGAATAATTAAATAATTAACAGGACCACGGGCAATAACGTGACCTGTCATGTATCTAATACTGATTTTCTATTTTCATGACATCTCTATTTATGATGAAGGAAGCCTAGAGAGGAAAATAGGTCCCTTTTGCCTCTAATGTAAAGGAGGTCTTTGTAGCAGAGGTCAAATCTATCTATTATATATTATAAAGCAAGGTTATGCCACATAGGATAATGCCACATGTTAACACCACACTCATGTAATTTCCCTCCAAAAACAATTTTTATTTTCTTTTTATTTATTATTTTATGGTAATTAATTTATTAACCATATTTTTAATTAGAGCTAATTATAAGTCATCAATAACCATTTATTACTCATATTCAATTTTAAATTTTAAATTTCAAATTAATTAATTGATAGCAATTGATCATTTTTCTATTTTATGTTAGACATCATTTTTCTATTTTATGATTATCAAACTATTTTTATAATATAAATCTTAATACATTAATATTTTTTGGTTATTATGTGTCTCACTATTATTGTTATTATTCTATTTTTTATACTGACTTCTTATATAATAAAAGTTTTTTTCTCTATTGTGTAATTGATCATTATTATTTATTACTTTCTTTTTAGTGTTGATGCCTTCATATGAATTTTTTTGTTAAATATTTTTTGTTATCATTGTATATTCTTATACAATTTTTTTTATTTGATTCTATGTTTTTTAAAATTCATTTATTTTAATTTATAATATTGTTGTTGTGTTATGAAACAAGTCACTCGAATTGTTTTTGTATAGAATGTGAATGAATGAATGTTTTGGTATAGAATGTGAATGAATATTCTATTCACAATTTATATAGATCGATAATGATAGCAAAAAATGTCAAAATATGAATAATAAAGAGAAATTCAATCTTTTTTATTTAAAAATAGATAGAAGAGAGTGCTATATATGAATAATATTGACATCAGTGATTGATTGATTGTAACATCTCATTTATGATATATTTTAAATAATTTTGACAATAAGGTAATATTGTAACGGATTTTAACAATAATCGATTCAATATCTTAGTTATTACTATAAGCAAAATATTATATTATGGTGAAATCTCTACCCCCAACCTAATATTCATCTTCTACATTTTTTCATGCACCGTCTTGGTTCCACTCTCTATTGCTCGATCCAATCATATCGTTATTGCCAACTTCCATGCAATTAACTTTGAAATGGTGCGTCGGCGATGGTTATAATAGGATCCTAACAAGGCAATATGATTGGGTGCATTTGATGATGGTAGTGGCTGCACTGATATGTTCCTCTATCTTTTTATTTCTTCTTTTTTCTCTTAGATTATGGTTTATCATGATGAATACAATTCAATAAATCAATTCGAGAATAAATATTATCTGAAAAGTAGGAAGGATCTTCTTCTTTTTTATATATTTTTATTATTATTCATCTTCTTCTTATCGGTATATTTTAAAAGAGACAAATCAATTTCACGCGTCTATATTTATTTTATCGATTGACATTACTATATACGGCCTGATATTGCCTTTAAGTGGATATGAGTGCTATGAATGATGATTATGATTGGGCAGCAAGTGAAATCAATGTGGTGTTTAAATGAATTGTGATTAGGGGTGGCAAAGAGGGCCGAACCCCCAACCCGCCTTTTTTTGGCAGGCCAGGATGGCATTTTAGGCCCGCGGTAGCCAGCGGGCCAGCGGCGGGGCGGGGCCTGCCAGCCCGCCCTTTTTTTTAAAATTTCAAAAAAAAAAGTTAAATACATTTTTTTTATTTTTTATTTTTTTTGGGCGCACCAAGGCAGGCTAGCCTATTTTTTGGCCCGCCAAAACAGGCTAGCCTGCCGGCCCACCAACCACACCGGCGAGGCGGGGCAGGATGTATTTCTGGAGCCCGTTTTCGAAAATAGGCCAGAGCAGGTCGACCTGTTTTGCCATCCCTAATTGTCACTCTTTCATCGTTAATCTGATATTACATATTTACATGGTGGCTCCACTTTTACAATCCTATGTTGTGCCACCAACTTCTTCATGCCATTTTTAAATTTTATTTTCCTATGACTCAATTGATTTTATGTCCGTATCAATTTAGTCATTTAACGTGTTCTTATGCTTCTTTCTTATAATTTGCTTCGGACCTTTTGATTTTTTTTTACCAGAAGACCATTTGATTTGTTATATCATATATGTATAATAGGTTCATATTTTTATAATATATAATAGGTTCATTTTCAATCAAATGAATTCATTTATCTGACATGCCCTTGATAAACATTAAAATCAATATAAAACCAAATAGAATTTTACATTAAGTTTTCATATGAAATTATGACACTGGGATTATTAAGGGTGTATTAAGTTTCACATTAAACTATTATTATTGTAGATTTGAATTCAAATATTAGTATTTATGAAAAAACTATATAATTCATATTTACAGTAAATATTTGAAAAACTAAAATAACAATTCAATGAAGGTTCCTTTTTATAAAAAAATACAATTCAATGAATGATAATTAAAAATATTATTAATATAAAATAAAATATCTTAATTAAATACTATTTTTAATATTATCCAGCCAAACTAAGTATCAAAATTTAATTTGCTATGTATTAATATAAAATTGAATCCAATAAAATTATGTTTAGAAGGATATTCTAATCTAATCATCGTGAATAATAATAATAATAATAATAATAATAATAATAACATGGTGTGACGTGAATTATAGATATTTGGATTTTTCAAACATGATGTCGGAGGGTTCAATCTCCAAATCATGTGTATGGAAGAGTATATATCTGGGTTCACCTAAAAAATATTTTAATATAAAATTATTTCATTCATGAAAAGTATGATTTAACATACGCTAAAGTATAACATTTTCTCAAAATTTAATATTACAAAATATTTTTCTACTAATTTAATAATTAATTAATTCAATTTAATAATATATAATTTGCCATATAAAAATTATATCAAACAATACTATATTAAAATTAAAACTTTTTGATCTAAAAAAATTATATAGATTAAATGTATATAATATCCCGTGCCGTGCACGGGTTATTACGCTAGTTAATATTGTGGAATAGATTCAAACTAAGGAGAATTTTTTTAGATAGAAAAATATTAATAAATTAATATATTATGTTAGTAAAAGAAGTTTGGACACATGACTTCCTTATTATTTTAATTTCTATATCTCTCTCTCAAATTACCAAACCACCTTACGACTCTCGATAATCAAAAGTATTTAAGAGAATATTAAATGTTCTTTAATAAATGTCATAAGAATACTCATTGGAATACTGTCCAAGGTGGGATCTTATCATGGTGAGTACCAACTACCGATTGAGCCAGGAAGGGTTGTGTACCTAATCCCAAACTTGGGAAGAGTTTGATCAAGTCCTATGTTCAAAATTATGTTCCTGCTTATTGGGCCAAATTTATTTCGGCTCATGGGGGTGCAGTGTGTTCACTGTGCCGCAACCGTTATTTGCTTTTGCTAAACCGTGTGCGAGTAAAGTTAGTTACATACATACACAAACCGGAACCTACACGCGCGCGCATCCACACACACTCACACAGTATGTATTTAGTGAGAAAGTCCCTTTATTTAAAAAAAAAAAAAATGAGTGCAGAAGAAATAAATTTTTGCCATACAAATCATATAAAAGTTGTTTGTTTTGCCTTGTTGCATATATCGTACATATTTCATTATGATTGATAATTGCTTAATGAAGTTTTTTTATAACTAAAAAAACTTGCTCAGGATTTGTTAGTAGAAGGTGCACAAAAAATTGCAATAGCTGGAGTACCTCCAATGGGATGTCTACCGATCATGATCACCTTGAATTCCCCTAATGCCTTTTCACAGCGTGACTGTCTCGACACATATTCCTCTGTCGCTAGAGATTTCAATCTACTCCTTCAACATGAAGTGCACGCAATGCAATTGCAGTTCAATTTGTCTAATAATCCATATGTTAAGATCTATTACGTTGACATATATGGACCCATAGCCGATATGATTCAAGCACATAAAAGATTTGGTTTGTAAAATGTTTTATTTTATATCACTTACTACTACTACTACATTGCTTTTTCTTTCTGAGGGGAATATTACAAAATATATAGTTGATATTCCACTAACATTTTTGTTTTGTTTTATCTGTGGTAGGATTTGACGAGGTTCACAGTGGCTGTTGTGGAAGTGGGTACATTGAAACTACATTTTTGTGTAACAAGATTTCAGATGTATGCCCTGACTCATCCAAGTATTTATTCTGGGATTCAGTTCACCCAACAGAGAAGGCATACCACAACCTCTTCTTGGCTAGCATACCCACCATTGATTTCATTGTCAATAACTAGAATGAGTTCCTACAGATCCCTATTCCTTTCTTTTTGTCAAAGAAAGTAATATGGAAATTAAGTGTCAATTCTCTCCATGTGTGTATTTATATGCACACACATTTTAAAATTAATGCGAACAATATTGTGTATTATAACGATTGTGATAATATGTGATCGTGTTAAAATTAATTTTAGTGTTGTGATGACAATGGAGATCAAATGTGACACCTTTAAAATTTGAATTCTCAGCGTGGGTTGATGTGTTAAATATTCGGACTAAGAAATGTTGTTGGCTATTCTTTGAAATGAGCTAGCAAGAAATTAAATAGGATGACCTCATGAGCAGCTACAGTCTTGAGCATGTTAATATTCATAGAAAGAAAGAAACGTTGAAATACATATAGCCATCAAACATTTAATTGGCTGTGCTGTGAAATGAGCTCTTTAGTAATAGATTCGATGGTCTCATCATTTATAATCTTATACATTTTCTGTGTTGGATGAACAGCATCCCAGAATACGTATTTGTCTGGATCTGAACAAGTACTCATCCCTCTGCATGATTCCCCATATTCTATTGTCCCTGTCCCACAACATCCCTTTGAGCCTTCGACAAAACCTGCCATCAACTCAAATGAAGACTATACATTTAAAAAAAGAAATTTTATAGGCCAAAGTCAATTAGTCAAGCATATATGATATATCACATTATTCATGAGCCATAAAAGTTTTGGCCAAGTTCTAGAAAAGCCTATACATAGCAGAAATGTTTCTCTCCAAAATCATCGTCATAAAAATAACTTCTGCAACAAAAAACATAATGTAAAATATCATAAAAACAACAAAGCATACTAGCTGGACATACTAACCGTATAGTTCAGGGCTCATTACTGCTCTGTGGATCATACCATAAACATCAACGTAAACAATCTGTAAGCCCAGCTTTGCCTTCAAGTTGGTCAGTTGCTTTATTAACTTCGCATTGAATGAGTAGGCTACGTTATTTAAACTTCTCACACAGCTTTTCTGGTTCATAAAGGTCTTGGTAAGTGGAACGCATCCCAGTGGAAGGACCCCTACAACGACTAGCCTTCTGGCTCCTAGCCTATGCATCACCTACAGCCAGCAAATATTCAATATTCATATTCATTCACTTCATTCATTCAATTCAATTCAATTCAATTTCATTTCGTTTCAATTTCAATTTCATTTTCATTTCATTTCAATTTCAATTATATACATTTGAAACACACACACACACACACACACACTAGGATTTGGCATACTAGGATTTGACTAAAGGTGAGATATTTGAGTAGTTTGCATTAAACATGAGTTCAGATGTCACTCCCACCATTATACAAAAAAAAAAAAAAAGATTGAGACGGACTGATGGTTTATCATGATCAGGGGGCGGAGCCAGAATATAAACTTAGGGGGTGCCAAAATAAAAAAAGTGTATAACTCAATAAAAAAATTAAATTTTTATTACATACAGAAATTTGTTATATAAATAATATTTCAGTTGTGTTGTTAAGTGTTTTTGATAAACCTAATGGTAAAGGAAAAAGAAAAAAGAAAAGATATATAAATGTGATAATGGTACCTGGTACTACGAATATGGATACAATCATTGTTTAAAGTGTGAAAAATTACATGAAAGTGTGCCACTTACTCTGGGACCATTACCATGCGGCAAATGAAATACAACTTCACCAGTGATATTACAGTATTAAGGTTAATATTTTAAATATTAGCAAGTGACCACATATTAATTCACATAGGTACATATAGGTATATTGAGTTTAATCAAGATTTTGGGTGGTGCCATGGCATCCATGGGCCACCCCCTGGTTCCGCTCATGATATATACTTGATTACTTGTCACTTGTAAGAAAGGAAAGCATTGTCAACACTCGACATATTTGAGGCTGGCTGGTTTATCCAAATTTCAACAAGTCATGTTTAACAGAAAAAAAATCCCAAAAGAAACGATAGTATATAAAGCTATTACTTGGATCTTATTTCTATACATAACTCTGCACAATTATATAGGTGACTCCATTGAAATTAATACAGAGAAAATAAATCCACCTAAATTTAGTTAATTAGCGCCACCTAAACCTATAGATTTCTGCTTATCATCCACAACATAAAAATATCTTGTCTCATCTAAAACTGCTCATGTTGTTTTCAGTAGGGAGGCATTGATCACCCTAATATAAGCTTCTAAATAGGCCCACGCCAATGCAAGAAAAGATAATCCATGTACAAGCAAAAAATAAATGCAATAGCAATGGACATATTTATATGTAACAGTTCAGTTTAGAGAGAGGGAACCTCAATGTCCTTAGACATGCGAGATAGCAGGAAATTCTGAAATTTTTGCAAGGTGAATTGCCTGGGGCGTGTAGGTTCCAAGAAATAGTTTTGCAGGAAGTCATTTGTACCCATACTAACAACATACAAGGCATTTCTTACAATGAATTCTGCCCTCTCTTCTCCCACCAGTTTTCTCAGGTGGATCTTATAATGCTCAAAATACTCGAGCTGTTTGGAAACAGGCAGAACCTTCTGTCTCATCAAATAGACCCCAATTAGTGATAAAAGCATACAAATATATGGCCTTTTATATATATATATATATATATGTACGCATGTATTCTATAGAAAGGTCATAGAATATGTACCGATATATTAGCAGTATAATCATCAAAACCTGTAGCTGCTGATGCAAAACTAACACCATATGGAAGATCTTCCACCTTCAGATTTGGGTCAAGAAATGGAGGAATTGTTTTTCTGTACCCCAATGCTTCAGCTATATAGTATAGAGGTGTTCATGTTACATATAGAAAATGAACCACCCATCAACAACACCCCATGAAATAACTCACATAGTAGTTAAAGAGTGAACAAAAAGGATCAAGGGGATTGAAAATTTACCAATGAAGTCAGTGGCAAGTCTCCCATTACTAAACCTTCCCGTTGGGAGGCTGTTAAAGAAGTCCTTGCCATAAGGTGGAAAGTTGCTTTTCACGGTGGTGGGAAGAACATTGTTGTTGCCAGGATCAACACTTGAATCTCCAAAAACTAGGATACAAGTAATGTTATTCTGAGCTGCCAATTGCCTCAGTAGAGGAATGTCCACAGAAAATGAATACAATGGCATTATGGCCAGCGCCACTAGTATCACTTTCACCATTGACTCCGCTAACATCCTAATTCCTAAGGCTTTTCAAGTTGTAACAAGTTAAGAACCCCACAGGGAGTTCAGAACTGAAGTCCCCTCCTTTCCAAGTGTGTATTCAACTGTGTGATTGAGCCATCCCCACCATTCTTTAAATACACTCAGTAACTCTCTCTCCGGTCCTATTTATAAGAAACAAAAAATAATTTTTCTTTGGTCTTTTTTATAAAGAACAATACTTTATTTTTAACAAAATTAATTATTTTTTTTTAATTTTACCCTCATTAATTATCACACTATTTACTAAAAGTTCACCTATTTTTCATTTAATACAAGAATATTTTTAAAAAAAAATTTAAAATTATAACATCATTAACACATTTCAATATATTCTTTAATTTGTATAATTTTAGTATTATATTTCTTATAAATAAAAGCAGAGGGAGTATCTGTTGAGGTTGCTCGAGCATTCAAAATAAGCTTCTCTAAATTAATTACAGCATTTAAAGTTCAAAACTACTACTACTGCCTACCCGGCAGAGATCTATTAACTACAGTTCCTCAACTCTGAAGTATTTGTGATTGACACTTCTTCTACAACCTTTTTAAATATATATCACGTGAGAATTTCGTTGAGGCGTGTTTGAGCACTGTACGAAAATGGTTTTATATAAAAACCTTAAAAAAAATTACTTTTTTCCACAATCTTAAAATCATTTTTTGAAAAGCTTAAACAACTGGGCCATGCATCATTCCGACATCCGATCCTTCTTTTATTTTACTTTTATTTTTACGAAGAGGGATCAAATTACACCAGTGTAACTCTTAGATGATGTTACACCGCTAATAACTATTCACTGGATAATTATATTCTAAAACTCACCGTTGGATTAAAAGATACTATCATGTAGATCATTCCTATAAAATTTCACATCAATCTAAAATTATTTGATATGTCATTAAGATATGTCAAGATTAATGTCTTTTAAAGTGTATGAATTTTGACATATCTCAATGACACATCAAACAATTTTAGATTGATGTGAAATTTTACAGGAATGATCTATATGATAATAACTTTTAATCTAACGGTGTGTTTTAGAATATAATTATCCGCTGAAGATTTATTAGCGGTGTAACATTAACCAAAGTGTTACACCGGTGTAATTTGATCTCTCCTCTATTTTTATTATTTGGTTCCCGTTTTGTCAGAAAAAAGTAATTTTAACACTATCCTATGTGAAAAATATTAGGGATTTACAAAAAATACATGTGCAAAGTCATTGAAAATGATATAAAATCTTGTCTAAATTATGACAATGTACAATTCAGAGATAAATCCAGAAATGCAAAAATAGTTATAAACTTTTTTTTATCAGAAGGAAAGAAAGATAGTTATAAACTTTTATATGTCGCACAAAGAGATCCGTCCGTACATTTGCAATATATTTCCCAAAGCTAATCACATATGGTAACATTTTAGTTTGATTTTCTTTTTAAAGAAAAAGGGAAAAGGAAGGGAAGAGAAATGAAGAAGAAACATGTAGAAGACAAACAAATACAATAAAATCATTTGTATAAAAAAAAATACAATAAAATCATCCATAAGGAGTAGGATCAACTAAAACTTTGTTCCAAATTTGGGTGTATATTAAATTAAATATTAAAAATTTGGCTTAAATATATTTGAGGTCTTTTCAAAATTTGGCATTTTGAATTTAGTCCTTGCAAAGAAAAATCAAACTTTTTTAGTCCAACAAATTTTTTTTTTAGTCTTTTTAGTGATTTGGGTGATGTGACATGGACACATCATCTTATTAATCTGACGTGTTATATTTCAGTTCCACATACACGTCATTTTAAATTTGGAGGGACCTATGAGTGGAAAATAAATTTATAGGGACCTCCTCCACCACCCCATCCTTCTCCCCCACCACCACCACCATCCTTCCCCCACCCCCCCCCTCCTCCTCCCCCACCCCCCATCCTTCTGCCTCACCACCTCCACCAACACCACCATCCTTCTCCCAGTTCGCAGAACGGACAAGGACAACCTTAATTATTCTTTGAGCTGTATGGAGTTACGAACTGGTAAAGTTATTACATCGGGAAGAAAGAGCTTCAAATAGAATGAACAGCAAAAATAATGTCTTACATTAGGTCTTGTTGAGGAAAGGGTTAGAATTCAAACTCATTTTCATCAAGTAAGGTCGACCACCCATCAAGATTCTGCTGTATCAACTGTATTCCTGAATGACTGAATTGTCAATGATATTCTTATAAGGGAAAAGACACACATTTTCATTCAAAATTAATATCATCAACTCGCTTGGGTGATTGTGAATCAAGCTGCATGGTAACCGGTCCATCATTAACCAAATTTACCTGATCACCATCACAAGTGTGAGCATTGTTAACAAAGGCAGTGTTAGATATCGTCACGCAATAAAAGCACCTTACACAGGAATTGGGCGACATAACTTTACCTTCATCATCGCTCCAAATACACCATCTGCATAAGAATTTGAAAGGATCTTACAAATACAACTGAGTTTTAAAATGAATCAGCACAAAGCAACACAGTTACAACCGAGACTCCTTAAATAAGACAAATTTCGCAAGACAACTAATTTGTTTCCAACTATAGTCCATTAGAAAAAACTCGAACAGTCATCATGATCATAGGCATTCTCAAGATTGTGTTTTTATAATTTAACTAGCGATCACTGCCGATCAGCCAAAAGACTTGGTTGTTACATTGTTAATAAGAAGCAATGTAAGACATTGGAAATTTCACACCAAATAAATTTTGGAATTAACAATAACTTGATTTTGACAGAGAGCATGGAAAGATTGCACTGGTATTCGTCTTTGTTGACCACAATAGATAACTTGTTAATACTAGTACATATAACATGCCCCTGTTCTGTCAGGAAAAGGTAGTAGTGAAAAGATTTGATAACAGTTTCCCAAATACCCTGATTTTCTGCAGAGGTATAATGTGCGAGACTTGTCTTATACTATACACTGCTAATTTGAGCCATACACTCCAGATCATTCCCCAGGTTGGTAGGACAAATCTCTAATTGAGAAATAACACATACCCTAGATATTAGGTACACAAATTAGAGGTAAGTTCAACATAAGAAGGGTTCCAATTCAACTCACAATATGTCCATACACTACTGTTTATAGCGTATATATAATACAGTAAGTTCTTAATAAATCGACTACTTGTGTTAAGCTACAATCCGGATTTTCTTTCACATCACTCTCTTCCTATCTCTTTCTTTCTCATCACATTATCAATCATCCTTTCTAGTTTTTTTAATCTCTCTCTCTCTCTCTCTCTGTTAAACATTAATAACCTGTCTCTGTGGTGTGTAACATATTATATTATAGATGACTGAAATAGAAATGAAAGCTTGAAACATAGATAACATACCCTTGATTGCATCAGAGTTATAAGCGTTCCTAAACCTGTCAACTAAAGAAGCATAGAAGGGCTTGGCTCTCTGAGGCGGCATAGCCACGTGGAAATCCGGCTTGTTACCCTTCAGGAATCCATACAACGTAAATTGACTCACTGTTACAACCCATTAACAAACAAATTATTAAAATGCAACCAAAACGGAATTATAAAAAATAGATAATTTTTTTTTGGTTGCATGATAAATTGATAATACATACCAAGTAAAACCTGATAATTTTTCTGCATTACACTGTGGTCCCATGCTTTGCCTGTGTTTTCATTTGGGAATAGCCTCATATTCAAGACCTTTCGACATCTGTTGAAAAAATGGGATAATTGGTCAGTAACGGGAAGTTGAGTTGAAATTGGATTGGATGAATTATTAAGAGAAGGAGGAGGGTGGAGAGGACATGTAATCGGCGTCGGCGTCGGAATCGGAATCGTGGATTCCGACGAGGACGAGAAGGCCGGGGCCAATCTCGGAGACGATGCTGCCTTCGACCTCAACGGATGCAGAGGCCACGCGCTGAACAACGGCTCGCATTGCCCTCACTCTCACTCTCCAAACCCTTCTCTTGCTCTTGTTGCTAACTCTTCTGCAGCCCTTGTTACCTACTACGCCTACATAAGGAGCCCTACACTGCGGCAAGGATTGCATTTGCATCGTTTCCTTGCTTTTTCTTTTCCTTTTTTTTTTTATTTCTTTTCCTTTAAATATCTTTTTCTTTTTTTTTTTTGGTCAAAAAATATCTTTTTCTTTTTTCTATTGCAAGTTTGCAACTATTTTTTTTTCGGTCAAATAATTCTCAATTAAAAGGGCCTGGGCCGAAACCCAACATCATTAACCACAGGGACTGCTGCCATAATCACCAACCAATGAGATAAACCCACTCAGCCACCAAACATAGTTACCGCTACCCACCTATCCCATCCAAAAGGAATTTGGATTCACTGCATTTGCTCATCTCTATCTCTCTCTTCTTTCATTTTTTAATTTTTTTTGGACAAAACAAATCAATGGCCAGAATTCAAGATTGGGCAGAATCAATTGCTCAGAGTGTATGACTGCGTGACTGCATGCTTTTTAGCAACTGCAGTGAATCCAAGTCCATCGGAAAGACCAATCCCAAAATACACAACCAAAACTCTTCAGTTCTAGATTCTTTCTAAAGCAACCCTCACTGTAAACAACAAAGAAATCGACCCCCCATAGCTGCAACCTTCCATCATCTCAAACCAAAAAAACCAAAATCCTAGACCTATCCCATACCAAATCAGAAAGCGACTGAAAAAACATGAAGGATCAAAAGAAAATTTGTATCCATCCACAGCACCAGTTACATCACAACGCAACACAGCAGACAAACAGTCATCACCTTTCAACCTCTCATTCCTTATTCCAATTCGATCCTGTTGCAAAATGGCCTTCACTGAACTTGGTATGTTGTAGGTCTAGTTGGGAGATAATAACCTGTTCGTTCTTGCCAGAGCAGTAATTGGTGAGCCAGCTCATTCCCTTGCCTCCCAGTCTAGGCAAATCTTCTTTGATTCTCCAAATATCCTCCAAAACCGTTCTGATCTCTCCTCTTTGATTTTCCTTTCCACAGGCTTGTACCACTTCAAGATTATCAGTCTCCAACAAAACCTTTTCCAAAGAAAGAGAGGCCACTAGAACAATACCATCCCTAATAGCAAGAGATTCTGCCATCAAAGAAGAGTGAGCAGCGTGCTTCCTGTAACACCCAGTTAATAAGTTTCTTTTCTCATCTCTAACTGCAACTCCAGAAACTGCAATCCCAGTAGATGAAATATAACTAGAATTTGTATTAATTTTGTACCACCCCTTTGGGGGTGGCCTCCACTAAGAATTGACACTTTTCATGTCGGAGTGACCCTTTGTGTTCTGAATTCTGATAGTCTGACAACACCATCTTGAAATATTCATTGGATAGAGCATTAATTTGAATTAGTGTAGCCATAGGATTAGGCTTTTTCCCCTTAAAAAACCCTATATTCCTACTCTTCCATATCATCCACAGAGCACAAGCCAAAGAAATGCTCTCAAATCTCACATAATCCTTGCTTCCCTGGAATTTATCAAAATTTTCCACAAACCATTTAGCAAGACTAGAAAAACCCACAGGGTTAGGGACACACTGTATTTGTATCCCAAACCAAACAGGTCTTGTCCATGGGCAAAACAGCAGAGCATGTTCAACAGTTTCATTTTCCTGCTCACACAAAGGGCATCTCCCATAATTAGCCACTCTTCTCCTGACTAAATTGTCTCTCACTGGAAGAATATTATGCATAGCTTTCCATAAAAACACCTTGATTTTCTACGATACATTTAGCTGCCAGATAATCTTCCAAGTCCTCTTATCTATTCCAGAAGAAGTAGATAACATATTAGTACTCGGCTTCTCCATGCCTCTGATAATATGATAACCAGACTTCACAGTATATTCTCCAGACTTAGAGTGTAGCCAAATTAAGACATCTTCCCCATCTGTCCATCTGAGAGATGTTTGAAGAACCTACAAAACAAAAGAAGGTTCAATATAATCTCTCACTTTCCTCACATCCCATCCCCTATGATTTTGATCAATAAGCTCTCTAACTCTAGTAACCCCCCTTCATTTCTAAGTCTTGCTTTAGCACCTGAAACCAGCCAATTATCAGCTTCAATATCTATACTTTCTCCATTACCCACAATCCACCGTCCTCCCTTCCTTAACATATCCCTTCCATGTAGCAAACTAGCCCAAGCCCAAGAATAATTTCTCCTCCGTTTTGCTTGCATAAAATTGAAATTTGGAAAGTAACAACTTTTCAACACAAAGACCCACAGGGCATTAGGATTAGTTAGGACTCTCCAACCTTGCTTAGCAAGCATAGCCGAATTCAGGTCATTAAAGTCCTTAAAACCCATACCCCCTTCCTTCTTACTTTGAGCAAGAACTTCCCATCTTCTCCAATGAATGCCTCTAAATTTCCCATAGCCACTCCACCAAAATCTAGCCACCCTACAACAAAGATCTCTACAAAAACTCTTAGAGAATCTTACCATAGCCATAGCATAAATTGCAAGTTTGCAACTATAAATTTAGCAAAGTTCACTCGTGGGATTATGAATTGACCCATGGCCATGGGCCTTTTCTAAAACTTTTTTTTTTACAAAATAAAGAGTCAAAGACAACCACAATCTGCCAATTACATTGGGATATGGAAAAAATCACAACTATGAGTAACAATTGCATTGGAGATATATTTATGTCTAACATAATCACACATGGGGTGTGGAAATTTCCTCAGGTGCAAAGGAATATGTTTTGTGGAAGGCACTTTATTATGGAGTTACAATGTGTTTTACGTATTCACACATGGGGTGTGAAAGCACCCACAAGTGTGGACGAATCTGTTTTATTCATTTTTTAATTATTTAATCACGGACCACGAGACCATGAGTTGGCCCGTTAGCCCACAGGCCCACACAGTGCAAATATAAGCCTATATATATCAACCCATTTATTTTACAATCTGAGCTAGCTCAATCCATTCACATTGCAGACTTTTGTGAGTTGGACCTAAACGGGCGGATAGCCCACACACCCGGCTCTAGTTTTTAAGGAAATTAAATATACAATCAAACTTATTCCCAAACACATTGTTGAATACGCAAGCAATTGGAGAGTCCAAAATAAAAAGATGAAGGATATTCACAAAACAATACTGTTACAAGTGCCTCAATCTATATAAACTAACAAAAAACAAAAGTTCAAATTAATGGGAGTGAATCCTCTAAATTCTAATGTGAGATTTTATCATATAAAATTTGTGTGTTCATCTTTTTCCATAAACATGAAATAACTAAGACTTTATTAGCATTTATCAATATTTACAAAAAAAAAGATAGAAAAAAATTCATGATGATCTTTTATAATATTAAAATCTTACACGGTTATATTTATTTTATTTGTAGCTCAAATGATATCATGTGTGGACTGTGAATTTATGAATGCAATAGTTGTATAGAAACTAGAAAGTACTTGTATTTTTCACGCAAAAATGCTGCAATCTTTTCTTTTCTCCCCGTGTTTTTTCCCTCTCACCACTTTTATCGAACTCATTTTATCCATTGCAGCTGCAAAAGCTTGGGAAAATTTATGTTTATCCTGTGCTAAAGCTTGAACCAGAGGCTTGGTTCGTGGGTCCAAAAACAGGGCTTGGTCAGAGGCTAGCAAGCCCAACTTCTTCTCCAAGTTCCCGTAATAGGCATGGTCAAATAAGAACGGGGTTGTGACATCAAATGGGGTCACAATATCCAAATTCCCCCCGTAACGGGGGCAATACAATCTCAGTGCGTGGATGAGCCTCGGCTTCATATCCGGGTCGGGCTGCCCCGTGCCCCGGTAATTGTATAGCCTGGTTACAAAGTGCCTGCAATGAGCAAACCCAAAGGTGTGGGCACCCGAGAGGGCAACCATGTCCTTTATGGTTAAGCCTTTGGAATTGAAGAGTTTGATCATGTGATCAACGGTGGAGTTTGCACGGGGAATATTGTGCCCTACCCTTGATGCCATTGAGATCTTTCCATCCCATCTTCCCTTCTTCACTTGGTAATAGGGCCCTCCTGCCTGAACCATATGACAATCAAATAACCATCATCATCATCATCATATTTAACATTTTCAAGTGACCAGTAATGAACATGAATTTTTCATAAAAAAAAGTAATCATGAAACCTTTTATCCCATATTGAACCTATGACATTTGTAACCATGTTTTGAACCATGATTTAAATTAATACAATGTTTGCGAGTTTGCAATATTTTGGAGCCTTTTTTCAATTTTTATCTCTTAAAATGCTGATTCATTCAATCATACTACATATATTACTTAAAAAATAGTCCAAATATTATAATTATAAATATTTACAAACCAAATGATGAGAAAGAAATATAACGAATTCTTATACAAATGCTTTCTCCGTGGACATTTACAAATTTTAATTGTGACATGTGTGTGGGACCTAAATTGTCTTGCTGTAGCAATTTTCAGTTGTCATTCAATGCAATCTTAGCCATTGATTTTGTATAATAAATAAAAAATAGATAACAGTAAAGAATCTAAATCCGTGTATATGTGTGTGTGGTTGGTGCCGAATAATCCAATCCACACATGAGATGATAGTTCAGCGTTTTTGGAGGCTAGCATAACAAACAGTCAATCTGCTATATAAAAGACAAGGTTAAACCCATTTTGACTTGATGATAAATCGATTTGTTAAACGAGCAACTCTATGAAATGCGGCAAGCAAAATGCAGTTTTCATTACGAAATCTCGTTTCCATTCTTTGATGTACCAACTATTAAACTAAGATCAATTTTGCCTGTTTCTAGAGCTAAATTAAGACATTTTAATTAACCTAGAATATAGACCACCCTGTAGACTTAACAGACTGAATGTCTTTTTCGTAAATCCTATTAGCGAATAAGAAATTGAATTGAGTGTAGACCAAAAAAATAATAATAAGAAATTGAATTGTATTCTGCAACGTAGCCGCTTGCTCTTTTGTCTGTTCTTTAAACATAAAATATCATTTCCTATGGCACACAAAAAGGCTGCAAGAAATTTAGGACATTCTCATCTAACTGCAAAAACCAACATAATGCCTAAACTTTTCGGACTAGAAAACATGTTTTCGTATTAGAATCTTCATAATTTTTTTTTTTACATATTTTGCTATGATAAATTTTAAATCACATTAGTTAATGTTTTTTAATTCTCTTAATTAATAAATAAAGATAATATCATTTCTTACATTTTAGAACATAAAATGCATTTTATTTAATATTTGTATTAAATATCAAGAGAATTGTTAGGAGGATATAGCTAGAAACACTTTCCTCCTTTTAAACGGTTTTTCTTCCAATATAAGTGGTGGCATGTAAGAAGGGAAAAAAAAAAGGAAAATGCATAAGAATAAATAAAGGTAAGAAAACCAAATTACTTCCATGTGAACTATAGATTTCTTTCAGTAAGAAGCACAGCAATCACTTCTTCTTTTTTGGTAATAAGCATAACAATCCCTTTAGATTAATTTAGAAACATCAGTGAAAATATTTTGAACTTTTTCTTGCATGTGAACAAGTAGTAGTTATGATTGATGTCAAAACTTAAGCAGTTAAACGGGTAAAGAGGCCAAATTTTTTCACCAAAAAAAAAGTGACTACTTCATTTAACAATGGTTAATTAGAAGAAGAAACAGAAAATGAAGAAAAAACAAAGAGCTAAGAACAAAACTTCAAGTGAGCATTATATGAATATGAATGGAGAAACAAGTAGCAATGAGTTACCAGGTGTACATAATCTCTTGCTGCAATAACAAGAATGTCTGCACAAGATACTACTCCTGGGCACTTCCTCTCCACCAATGATTTAGCCTTCCTTATAGTCTCAAATCCCTCCACCCTCAAGTCCTTGTTAACCTCTGCATCCTTCTCTGCTAACTCCTTGCTTCCAGGCTTTGTTGATATTAAAATTGATGCATCACACCCCTGCATTATTTACCCATTAATTAGAAAATTATAAAAGGAGATCAAACATATATATAACATGCATTCTGAAAAGCATTTGTTCAAATAAAAACTTAAACGATTATGGTATTATTATAAGAAGATTAAAAACTGAGTTTCTTTTCCTTTTTTATTTAAAAGAACAGGCTTTGACAATAATTTGGAAAACATGTCAATGTACATGCATGTGGATTTGGCATGGAATTGGGCTTTGCTTACTCCAACAAAGCAATCATGGAAGAGGAGGCGAATGGTGGCAGGGGCAGAAACAGGTGATTCTTTGAATTGTTGAGATGTGACAGAGCCAACTAACTGCTCTACCTGAGGGCAAGATTTTGCATAGTATTCAACTGAGAGCTGTCTATGGGGGCGTGTAGTTTTTGCTATTTTGGCTAAACATGATGAAGTTGTCTCAGTCAAAGTGAAGAAAACAAAGAAAGAAGTGAAAAGAAACGAAGCTGCAGAAGAAGGTACAGACATGATTTTGGTTAATGGGGCAGTTTACAACCGTGAGAACGAGGATGAACGTTTGTATGGGGCAGAGATAAGTATAAGCAATGAGTGAGAGAAAAGGGAATTTACATATTATAGGGAATGAAGAGTCAAGACCCGTGAATATCAGAGAATAAAATATCTGGGAGCAGAAAAAGCCAGATAAATATAAACGTACAGTTTCTTATCTTTTTGCGGATATTTATAACAAAATTTATTATTTGTATTCCAAGACCACTGTAGTACAGCCACTGCATGAGTTCTTACATAATGCAGGACATGTGCAACAACAAGGAGTGCTCGATCCCACTAGATTATTATAATTTAATTAACGAACCTCTGTAAACTCATTAATTTGGACAATTGATTTCTCCATCCCTTTGCTTTGCTTTTTTCAAGTCTGTCTGAAGTGGAAGCCTTTTGTTATGACCATATATTGAAAAGTTGGTGAAGCATCTTATGGTTAATCCGTTCCTCCTGTGGGCTGTTGCATTAGTTACTTTACCCAAGAAAGATTTATGGGCATGAAATATGGAAATGTAAGTGAAAGTAAGTAGCCAGCCTTCCAGTGGGGCTCCACTTTCTTGAGTGAACTTTTCAATCTTTCTGTTTAATTACTGCTCTGCTCGTTCAGGTACTGTAATAAAAATATTAATGTCCATATATCTTGCTTGAACATGTTTTCTTAAAGACCAATATCTCTGGTGGCATAGCATGAACTGACGAATGATAAATTAGAATAAATGCATAACGCTTTAATTAAAATATAGAATTAATGTTTTAAAAATTAGTATTAGTTAACGAAATACTATTATTTATGCAATTGTTGTAATATTTCCATTTGTAATTTTGTATTAATTCAAAAGAAATAAAAGTAAAATAATTATAAAATATTGTATAAAAAAATTATAAAATATAATGAAGAATATCCCATGTGTTAGTGAAGTGTCGTCTGTTACAAACCCAGTGAGAAAAAAAAAATGAAAAATTGATAGAAGCAAACATAGGGAATGAACAATTTTATTGAATATTATGAATAACACGGAGATCTTTCCTATGAGGATTTCCCCTTTCAGACACAATTTTCTAAATTCTCAGAATGAATCTATACTATTTCCCTCCCACCCACCCACATATCCAATTGAGTCTCTTCTAATTAACCAACTACCCTATCTGTTAGTAACCATTTTAAATCTCCTTCATTCTTTATCCCAACAGTGTCTAGCATGGGTTTGTAAAATGTCTGATACGACAATTATTTTGAAGTGTATGCTGTTCCATGGTTAACCCTGTGTCACATATTGTTGTCACATGTACCTCTGGAGAAGCCACTTGCTGTGGATGCTTTGGGGTATCAGCATCAGCATCAGTTACACCCTTGAATCATTGACCTTTTTGTTATAAATCTGCTTTGCAAAAGTAATGAACTTTTCCCACACCCTTTCATCACTGTGTGCCATTATTATTGCCTTCTAGTTCTAGGGGCACTTCTTCTCCATGTTGCTGATTGGACTTTAGACACTGGAAGGTTGATATTAGGAGACAAATAGTGGAAGTGGCACCAGAGATGACATATAGAACCCATAAGCTTCCAAGCTTCAAACTTTCCATATTGTTGGAGGAGGTCACGTTGTTGGAGCAATCCTGCGAGGTAATTAACCACTTTTCTTCCAATCTCTTCAGTTCTGCTTTTTCTGAGAGATTTAATATAGCTTTAGAAACGTCTCTGGCCACAGGGGAGCCTTTCTGGAACATCTGCATTAAAAAAAAAAAAACTTTTTCAAAACCCAAATAGTAATACTACACCACAAATCCATAAAAAAAAAAAAAGAAATAGTAACTTTTGACTGAATTCAACTTCATATAACCATATAAGGGTATAGAAATCTAGGGTGTACACTATTTAATTAAATTTGCAGTGTATTGTAATCATAATAACTCAATGAATGTGAATACTTTCTCCAAAGGAAACAAGTAATTGATTAAGGGTGTATCAACCCTTGAATTTTAAGGGTAGATACTCCTTTGCTAGCTTACTTTTGAAGAGAAACCCACTTTACATTGAGCTTTATTCCTTTCATTAATATATTTCATTTATTTTGGTAAAGGGTGGAGAAGGGCATTATTAATGTGTTAAATTGAATTATTATCACTTACAAAGCCCAATCCTCCAAATCTTGTTCTGGGAGTGGAGCCAGTGTATCTCTTGCAGTGTTCACTAATGAACACTTTCTCATATGGGAGCTCAAGAAAGGCAGCTGCTATGCTGTTATTTGTGAATGCATCATCATACTTGTATTCATCAGTAATGTTTATGATGTTCTCTGGCTTGAAACTTTCTACTTTTTCTAGGAACGACCTCACAAATGAGTCACCATCACAACCAATTTTCATGTTGTTCCTCTTCAGCCACTGAATGTCTGTGACATTTGGTTGCAGTTGTTTGACTGTGAGCATTGAAGAAAGACTAGCAGTGTAGCTTGAGTTAACAATCAATACTAGAAAGAGCCATGAGACCATAACCACTCGAGTTAAGTTGCTGTGCATTTTTTCCCCTGCAAGATGAAAACATTGACATTACTTGAGTTCAATTCAATTCACTGTTTCCAATTAGGAGCATTAATTCTTTAACAGGTTTGTGTCTGTTTTGCATAATTTTATCTAACATCAAATCAAAATTGCGAGGAAGTATGATATTGGTACTTACTATGAGCGAAGAATAGAGAGGAGAAGGTAAACCAAAGAGCCGTGCTGAGCTGGCTCTTCCAATTGCCATGAAACTCTGGATTTGGTTCTCTCTCAAGATACCAAACTACTAACATTGTGTAAATCAAGATTGCACCTGTAACCATCCACAATTCCCAGGTAAAGGGCTTCATAAACATCCATGCTGATTCTTCAGACTTCACTGGGACTATCATTGACAATCCTGATTCTGCATATGGCACTGTAAAATCCACGTACTGCAATCTTTCCTCTAGTATGGTCATGTCCCCAACAACAGCATCATAAGTCTTCCATCATTATTTAACCACACGTCAAATGGAAAAACATATTAATTCTCAAAATTCAAAATAGTTGGGTTACATTTAGTGCATATTATTAGAGTTATTCTAATTGTTAACTATAATTGAACTTAGGGGCCACTCGAAACTTGGAAGAGCTTATTTAGCCTTATCTCATAATATAAACAATAATATTATTGTTTGGTTATAACTCATGAGATGTTTATAAGCTATTTTCAACTTAATTCAATAATCTTTTCAAAATTAAGCTCTTTTGAATAACTTATTAAGCATTTAATTAAGCCGTTTATCCAAAAGTGCCCTTAGTGTCTGCCCCTATAGTAACATCCAGCCAAGTTGAGAGAGCAATACTTCATATTTGACCAAAATAAAGACATTTCATTTCAAAGAAAAGAGAGATTCAATACCTTGTTATAGACAAGCTGAACCAAATCATTATAGGTTCCATCAATTGGATAATACTTATACGGCAGATCGTACCCCAAAAGTCTGTGAACATGCTCAAAAATCTCAATGCAGAATCCCTTGTATTCTACAGGTTTTTTATTCTGGCCATACACAACCTTGACAAACCTAGAAAACGAGGTTCTGCTTCTGACTGCTATTCTCAATGGATTTTGTTTAGTAGGCATGTTCCATCCCTTTGGATCCCGGTCTAAATTCCCAGGCCAACGCACACCCCTGAAACATTCTGTATTTCCAGCAACAAGATTTCCACCTTTTCCTCCCGTATGGAGGGTTGTAGTGAAACCATGTTGTTGAGTCCAAAAGCATAACTCCTTGTAACTCTTCCCAACCACATTTACTATCCTTAAGATAGGGCTCTGCAAGAGTTGCCCATTTTCAAATTGAATATGGCCACTTAAACCAATGAAACTGCTAGATAGTATTTCTCTAGGTAAAGTTTTTGAATTTGAAGTGCTACTGTGTCTGCTGATCATTCTGTTGATTGCTTGAGTGACGATGTTAATGCTATCATATGCTTGCAGTGCATAAAATCCTGGGTAGCGGTTATCTTCCTCTGGATTCCTTGACCAAAAAATTCTCCGGAACTGAGCCTCAAAATCTTGATACTCACTGCTTCTTTCGGAGTAGTAGGTCTTAATTCCTAAGGCTCCTTCCATATAGGAAAGAGCAGACTTACTGACAGATTCCAGCAAATTGGTTATGCTCTCTGGGATTATCCACACCGATTCTCTATCCACGAGTCCCATTTTCGAAGCTTCTCTGAACAGATGAATAGCCATTTCCAATGATGATTGCAGCACAATGAACACCCTGGATTGTGTTTGCATTAACTTGAGCATCTCTTCACGAACTAGCTCTCCTGGATCATGTAGAGAAGAAACCGGTGGAAGCGCTAAGCGGTACTAAATCATTGAACTCACATCCTGAAGGGCCTCAGATAGTAGTGCTAGCATCCCATAATCTCCACCATACCCATCATCTTCATAGATTGCTACTACTCTCTGCCAGCTATAAGCTTGCACTATATCTGCAATGCATTTTATATATGCTGTACCATTGTTGGCCAGTCTCACCAGAAAAGGCCATCGAACAGTCATCAATGGTGGGGTTATGGTAGGTGCTGCAAAGGATATGGTAGGAACTTGAGCTTGGCTTCCTATTTCAGCCACTATAGCTGCTTCTGGCCATGTTTGCATCCCTATAATCACTTGCACCTTTTGCACATTAATCATCTTTTCAGCTGCAAGAAAGGGTCTCACATTCTTTATTATACACGTTTAAGAAAGTTAAACCATCAAAAGGCATTAAAAAAGTTCATTGTCTTTCTTAGCAAATACTAGATAATACTAACCAAGTTTGGTGGCTCTGAGGGGATCCTTGGTGGAGTTCTGAAAATAGAGAGCCAGCTTGTAGTTCTTTGAAGTGCTATTGTAACTCCGGGCTGCAATGTCCATGGCTACTTGCTGTTCTTTCCCAATGCGAGAATTAACATCATTGATCACCCCAATAGATATAACTTTGGTGTCTGAATTGGTAGAATTGTCTCGGTTACCATCAATGAGAACAAAAGGGATGAGTAAATAAAAGAATAATAGCCAAATTCTTGCATGTGCTTGAGGAATAGTTGAAGGGAAATGCATTTTGCTTCGGTATCTTTTGCTCACACAAGCTACTAGCTAGCCTTTGTTGGAAAATTTGTATATGGACATTGGACAGAACATGCAATACGAGTTAAATGTGAGGAAAGGAAGGTAATAAAAAGAGAGAAATTGATATTACTTAGATGCCAAGGATTCTGGTAGGGACGTGGAAAATGAACCTTTGACTTTGTCAATTATGGTGTTGACTCCATACTCCAAGACAAAGATGGGAATCAGAAGAGAGATAGTCAAGGCTTGCAAATTACTGAGTGACAACAAGGAAGGCCAGTCATAGCGCCCCATAAGGGAGGGAAGGCATATTCTTGTGAGGAGGAGCAGGTTCATTAGATGGGATTAATTAGTCTTGGATTTGGAGAATTATTATGAATATTCATTTGCATAATTCATACTATAAAGCATGCAACGGGAATAGAAGATATAAGGCTATAGAAATCGTCAGATGTGCACTCAAACTTGGGCCAGGCATCAAATTTTTTGTTGTGGGATGTGGGATATTTTTTTTTTTGGTGTACAATAGTGGTACTGAGATTCCAATCTATGACCTTATGTTTACTGTCTAAATCCCTTACAGCAAGTATAAAGCATTATCTAACAGCGGGTATTAGTGTAGAGTTGGCAAATTTGGATGGAAGAAAATTATGGGAATTCTTGATTTTTTTTTTGTTCAATGCGGAATTCTTGATTTTGAACTGTCCAACGCGGCAGATAGACCAACCAGACACAGACAAAGCATTTATATCCACAAGTTTGAGAGAAAATAACATCCGAGGTAGCAACTAGCTAGCAACAAGTGTTCATGGTTGTGAATTTGTGATTATGTCCTAAAGTTGCACGTCGTATGTTTTATGAGGAACTAATTAATTAGTGCAGTGTATATTATTCTAAACAGATATTGGCATGATAAATCGGCGTTCGTTTTTCTTTTCATAAAAAATTGAGTATAAATATAAATAATATAGGGAAAAAAATTAGTCACTCTCAGCAACTAGAAGTAAAATCAGCAACTTCTGCATACAACACTTCAGTCAGCAATTTCTGCAACAAAGTAAATGCATTAGGCTTTAGTATCTTTTGCTAATATACTAGAAGCTCAAGCAATAGTTTTGAAAATTGGTGTGTGGACAAGCTTCCTATGCCAATATGTACATAGCAATTACCATAGGTAAAATTTGTAGCCTAGGTACGCAATCAAACATTGAAGTTATTATAGAGACACGTAAAATTCACCAAAAAATGAATGCATCTTGGGACCAAGGAATATTCTTGTGGGGACTACTAGCTAGCGATCTGAGTCATATATTAGCCAGCTACGATATGAAAAGAACCAGAGAAGTTGACACCAAACTTAAGGACAGTACATTGGATTTGGCATATGTCATGTGTGGCCACTAAATGGACAGAGCAGGCAAAGCACAAGTCAGTCTTCATAGGAGGGAGATTAACGAGCACACGGCATAATTGAATTTGGAAACTGTATTGGAAGTTTCGGTTTGAAAAATCACGTTGGCCCACATCTTATGGCTTTGGCCTCAATATCAAAACACTGATCTCTTTCATACAATTAGTTTTTGGCTTATACCCACACGCTCAATTTTAGTATATGTGTGGCCATGCATGATTCTGCTGTAAATATCAGCCTTAGCTATATAAATATTTTAGCATCTTTAACTTGTGTTACTTGGGACTTTTGCTGTTACAGAAACACGTTAACATTTTTCTCCGTGGACTGTCACGGTACCTAGTATAAAAAGTTAGACTTTCATGATATAAGAATAAAAATGTTAAAAAAAAAAAAAATTAAACTAATTCAAAAGAGATGGCTGAGATGGTTGACAAATTAAGACAGGATATAGTCCCTTGCCAAAGAAGTTAAATTGAATATGTAAAATATCTGTGTATTATATGATAAATTACCTTAAGACAAATCATTATAAGAATCCATTCGATGGAAATTCTAGTCACAATTCAACAATTTTTGTGGCAGTTTCGCTAGTCGCTACCATGTTGCTTTATCGAATCCAGGAGAAATAAAGGAAAGCGGCACTTGCTAGTTGCAATTTCATATTTAGATATGTGCTAATATAGTTAAAAGAGTAATCTGCTGAACAAGATTCTGAAATTATTAAATTAATACTCAAGAACAGTCTGTGTAAGTGTAACAACAGATTTTCTGGAAAAATTAGTGCTGCTACTACCACTACCAGTCTACCACCATAACTAAACATAAAATAAAAAAAAATAATTAAGGTTTGAAAGTTTAAGACTAGCTAGCTAGGATATACAGAACAACTTACATGTGAGACTGTTAGATATGATGAATTATAGAATTAATCAATGCATGTAATGTGAGACTACAACATTTCTATGACAGCTGATTGGGAGCGCTGTGTGGATTGCCCAGTTCCTCAGAAATGCTTATACTCTCCAACCTTGAGGAATTTCGACGACGTAAACCGCCAAATGTTGCAGCTTTATTTAAAGTTTTGAGATTCCCATTGTATAATAAGCCTGTACCTATTATTCCAGGTGCCTTATTCCCAACACTATTATCATTATCATCATCAGCGGTTACATTTCCCTGAAGTTGAGCTTCTTCCTCTTCATGGTTGTTGTGGTTATGGTTATGGAGGTAATTCTTCTTCAGTGAGGCTAGTACTAAGCAGATGGTGGAAGTGGCAGCACATATGATATAGAGACCCCAAAATTTGTCGAGGGTTAGGCTCTCGGTTTCTGGAGAAGTTGAGTTGCTTGGGCATTCCTTGTAAGGTGTCAACCATTCCTCTTCCAAAGCTTTTAGTTTTCCGTTTTCTGCGAGTGTTAAAATGGCTTCAGAAAAGTCCTTTGTCATGGGAGACCCTTTTTGGAATACCTGCATAACACAAATATAATCAGTGTAAGATAACAGTATCTGTTTCAAGAACAACAAAACAAAATTTCCACTTCCAAAGGTTTCTTCAGTATAATGAGTATACTTCCTCCACTTTTAGAGTAACTTAGGGGTGTATTGGATTGAGATTTTAAAAGACTATTTTGTCATAAAAAAATCTTGTAGATTTTAAAAGACTACGTAGGAATATAATAAATTATCAGATTTTTTTAAAAAGTCTTGTGGATTTTAAATGATTTTTATATCATAAGAATTTATAAGATTTGAAATGACTTTATGGATTTATAAAGGACCTCATGGATTTTTAACAAACTTTTAAAGTTATAAGAGTCAATAAAAACGAAAATAAAGAAATTGGTTATATCTTATCTCCTCCTGAGTAATAATTATTCACATAAGTCATACTAGATAGTAATACTGAAGGCAATATTGAAGGTGAAGATTCGTTTGTTGGTTCAAAATTATAGTATTCGTTAACTAGTAATACTGAAGGTGAAGATTCGTCTGCTGGCTTAATTGGAAATTTATCAGAACGACATTCTTTTCTTTGTGAAGAAAGTTATGTAGTGCTGTACATGCTAACACAAATTTTTCTTGTGTTAAGCACACCATATAATATATATATATATATATATAAATGAAATAGTTTTTCGGTCTATAGTAATAATAAAATTATAAAAATAAATGAGAAACCAGTAAAAAATATTTTTTATTTATCAAGAATAAAATTAAAGAATGAATTTTATATCCTAAAATTATAGAAATAAAAACAATATGAATGAAACCTGTTAAGAAATGTTATTATATTTATCAAAAATAAAATTAAAAAATTTACAGAATATGAATGAAAGCCGTTAAGAAAACTATTATATTTATGAAATAAAAAAGAGGGTAGCGAATGGAAAAATAATTGAAATTTGAAAAAGGATAAATTAATTATATTAATTAAATTAGTAAATACAAAGAGTTTGTAAAAAAATGAAAGATCACATTTGACCAGAAACTGTAGTGGAAGATTATGAAATAAAAAGATGAGAAGATCAAGTTTTGTTATTATAGCATTTGGGGAGGTACAGTACATAAAGAATGTACACACACATATCTACAATGTCATCATCCAAGTATATATATTCAACGTAGAAAGAATGTACGAAGAAAAACAATCGAGAAAAGAAAAAATGAAGAACAGAAAAAAAGAATTACTTGGTGAGTATGACACTGCTGGAATGGCAGGAAAAAAAAACCTGTGAGAGAATAGGAAAAGTCTTGAGGGTTTGGGTGAGATTGTTGGATGGGTCTGATCTTTATATTTTACACTAAAAAGTCCCACGAAATCTACTATGCAAAATAATCCTTTAAAATCTATATATTTTTTAATACTAGGAGACTTTTTTTAAGTTGTAAAAAATCTCAATTGAATACCACCGGATTTCATTGCCCTTTTTAAAAAGTCATGATAATCTTAATTGAATACCATTGGATTTTATTGCCCTCTTTAACAAGTCATGATAGTCTTAATTGAATACCACAAAAAAAATTTATATTATTAAAAAGTCTTGATTAAATACCACAATATTTTTATGTCATAAAAAAGTCTATGAAAATCCTTTAGGATCTCAATTCAATACACACCCCTTAGAATCTCTAAGATACAAAGGTTAACTTTTTTTTGAAGTTTACTGTACAGAGTAAAATGTTTTACCCATGTACAGTTGTACTCATAGTGAATTACTAAAATTGCCCTTGAAATTGTAAGACATCGTCAACTTAGCCTTTGAAATTATTAATATTCTAAATTGGTCCCTTAAATTGAAAATTCTCAATCACATTGGTACTTTTGGGTCAGTCAATTTAGTTCCTAGGATTGTCTGGTAGGGACTAATATGACTGAAAATTTTTAATTTCAGGAATTAATTTAGAAAGTTAATAATTTCAAAGACTAAATTGACAGTATCATACAATTTCAAGAATTAAATCGGTGATTCACTAAAAATTCATCTTGAGAATGCAAAATACGTAGGTAAAGTTTGAGAAGGAGTTGTAGGCACTTACAAATCCCATTCCTCCAAATTTATAGGCTGCTGTAATTGCAGTGTAATCATTGCAGTACTTATTCAAGAAAACCTTTTCATATGGGCTCTCAAGAAAGAGAGCAGAGATTATTTTACGATTGAATTTATCCACAATGTCATATTCTATATCAACCGCTATTACTTGCTTGGGATTGAAATCATACACTTCGACCAAGTAGTCCTTTAGAAAGGTACTGCTGTCATCACAACCAACTGGCAGATTGTTTTGTTTGAGCCACTCAATGTCTCTTCCAGACTTCAGCCGCTTGACAGTAAGCAATGAAGAAAGGTTGGCAGTGTAGCTTGAGGTTAGAACAAACACAAGAAATAACCATACTCCAACTGCTAATCGTGCAGAGTTGTTGTTTATGTTCTCCCCTGAGATAACATCAGAATAAAAAATAATGCTACTTAGAATTAGATTGCAAAAGCAGGATTTTCCAATTGAAGAAGCAAAGCAATCTTCATGAAATTCAACATTGTAAGTTCTCTTTGAAGACAATTTTGCTAAGTATTGCAACTCAAAAGTGCCACCAAATCCCCTATAAAATTAACAGCAAGTTTCAAATTACAAGGAATACAAACTTGCTGATCACTGCAAGATGGCAGCCAGCAGCACTACTTGAGATTTTGAAATATTTTTTTCCATCTTTATATGTTGTTTCACCCATACTTTCAGTTAGGTCTTTGTTTGTTTAAAATTTGTGGAAAATGGCAACTTTCTGACTCAGTAAAAGAAAAAAAATCCTTCACTAGATTACCAATATATTTTGTCTTCCTAATATAGCAAAAAAGAAAATGAGAAAGTTTCAATTTTTTGTACATTTATACTTACTATGAGCAAAAAATAGAGAAGTAAAAGCAAACCACAGTGTGGTGCTGATCTGAGTTTTCAATGGTCCACCAAATTCCGGATTCAAATGATGCTCCAGGAACCAAATGATAAAAATTGTGTAGATGAGGATGCCAATAGTTGCAATCCACATTCCCCAGCTAAATGGTTTTAGAAACAACCATGCTGACCCTTCAGTCTCTGCTGGAAGTATCAGCGATAAGCCTGACTCAGTGTATGGTTGAGTGAATGACACATTCTTTGCTCGGCTGGCAAGTTACATCTCCTACAATAGCATCATAGGACTACAATTCGCTTTAGTTTTGAGAAAAATATGATGTTCGATCTATGTGTAATGTAATGTTGTGGAGTGAAATGCATATATTGAAGGTGACAAATGTTCAAAAGATAAAGAGTTTTACCTCATTCATGACTTTCAGCAGAAGTGTATCATAGGATTCATTTACGGGGTGAAATTTAAAGGGCAGACCATAATAATCGTCACTCAGAATTTCTCGGACCCTGTAGAAAAGATCAATACAAAAACCGGTATATTCATTTGGGGAGACTTCCTTCAAGAATTTATCAAAAGCAGGGTTCACAGGAATTGCGACTTTTAAAGGGTTTGCATTGGTAGGTACTTTCCAACCCTTAGGTACAGAAATTAGGCCTCCTGGCCAAACCACTGAGCCAATTAAGCTTTTTGTAGCATGATCACCTCTTTTCTCTCTGCCTTTCAGTATTTTGAGAGATGTAGCAAACTTCAACTCCGGGGTCCAAAAGTCCAATTCCGCATATTTCTTATTAACAATGTTTATGACTCTTAATATTGGAGTGTACGATAGGTGTCTTTCTTTGAATCTAATATTACCACTCAAACCATTGAAATTGGCAGATAGCATTTCCTCCAAGAACATCTTTGAGCTGCTAGAATTGGTATCCATTTTCTCCAAGGCCTTTGTGACAATTGTAATGCTATCATAAGCTCGCAGAGCATTTGATCCTGGTTTTGACCCAACTGTTTCTGTATGTTCAGCTTGGAAATTTTCCTTCAACCGAGTATAAGCACTAGAGTTTGTAGAATAGTAGGTTCTGATCCCCACAGTGCCTTCCATAGAGGATAGGACAGATTTATTGACTTGGTCCAACATACTTGTAATCCCCTCATTGATTATCCAAGCTGAATCTTTCTCCAAGAATCCGACTTTCTTAGCTTCTCTGAACAGATGGGTCACCATAGGTAATGATGCTTGAAGTACAACAAAAACACGGGATTTCAGTGGCAACAACTTAAGAAGTTCATCAAGAACAACCCCTTTTGGATCAGATAAAGAAGTGAATGGTGGAAGGACTAATCGATACTCAATCTGCGAGTTAACCTCTTGGAGAGCCTCGGATAAGAGGCTTGACATTCCAGAATCACCACTATAAGGGTCGTCTTCATATATAGCTATAACCTTTTGCCAGTTGCAGGCATGGATAATATCTGCTATGCAGTTCATGTGTGCAGTCTGATTCTTAGCCATTTGGATCAAGAAAGGCCAACGAAGATGCATTAATGGAGGGACTAATGGGGGAGCAGAAAATGAAATTGTTGGTACTTGAGCCTTGGATCCAAGGTCAGCAACTAGAGCTGCTTCTTGCCATGTCTCTATGCCAATAATGACTTCAACTTTCTTCTTAGCAATCAATTCTTCAGCTGGAAACCAGAAGAAGCAAGATATCCAATAAGTGATTAAGTGCTTAATTAAAGGGAAAAAAAAGATGTTTTTCCCCATAAAAACTAGTTCGTGGATCCGACCCATATAAAAATGAGTTTTTTTCCTAATAAAAATAGTAAAAAACAACAAACAGCCTGAAAGATGACATATGTCATAGTATGAGAGATGACAATTGTCACAGCTTAAAAGTCGAGGAGTCTAGGACTTAATTTTCTATATAGTAATAGATAGATAGATAGAGTAATAGATAATAGATAGATAGAAGTACTAATAGATTATAGATTATAGAAGTACTCACCAGCTGAAGCTGCTTGTAATGGGTTTCTGCCAGAGTCGCGGAAGAAGAGGCTTATGTTTTGAGTCTTGGAATAATTATTGAAACTTAGAGCCGCAATTTGCATGGCTCTTCTCTGCTGTTTCCCCGTCTCAGAATTAACATCAATGATCACACCAACAGCAACACTTGTCTCTTGGGAACTGTTGGCAGCCTGGGCTCCTAACATAAGGCATTGGAATGGGAGAAGCGAGATTATTAGAGGAAGCCAAAGCAAGAGGTTTGGAACTGCGTTGTTCCAAGTTTGGGCATAAAAATTCATATTGGCGGCTCAAGAATTATGACTGACATAAATATTAACAGAATGATATTGATATATTCCTATAATGGTATTGGATATGGATACACACATTTATATATATGGTGGAGGGAGTGGTCAATGGTCAGAAATCATAGTCCCACATTTACTGTAGAATACGAATGGGATGTTAGTGCGTTTATGGCAATGATTCTGCTGTAAATATCATAGTCCCATAAGCTTTTTTGTTTAGCCAAAGCCTATAGTTTGTAGGATAATTTTGATTTGATTCTAGTATCTTGACTTTTTTTATTCTATTTACCGAGACGGGGTCCGAGGATGAAAAATGAAAAATCTTTACGTGTTTCTGCCGTACAGGCATCTGTTCAACGGAATACAAGTCAAGAATTCAGGTTGATATTTTTTTTTTTGTCCTGTGGTGTGGTGTGGAGGGACTAATCACTTTGAGTCGGGTAGGACTCTATAAGCGACATCCTATAAGATCCTATCCAGCTCGAAAGAATTAGTCTCCTCGTGCGTGTGAGAAATACCCTAATCTAGACCAAACAAATATCAACCTAAATTTTAGTATCTTGACTTGTATTCCGTTGAACAGATACCTGTATGGCAGAAACACGTAAAAAATTTTCATTTTTCATCCTCGGACCCCGTCTCGGTAAATAGAATAAAAAAAAGTCAAGATGCTAGAATCAGATCAAAATTATCCTACAAACTGTAGGCTTTGGCTAAACAAAAAAGCTTATGGTGGACGTGCATATCAAACGACGCACCTCACCCATTCTCAAACGACGCACTGTACTCAACGCAGAATAAAAACCGCATCAAACACAAAAGCCCTGATTGTAATAACTGATCAGAAGAAGCAACAAAACCCTCCAACGGTCCAACCCTCCCCGCCATGACGACATGCTACCCTTCGTTCGCTAACGCTGCCGCTGTGCACGCCGTCCCTATACCAATAGAACCCCTTCGTACGATCGAAACCCTCGAAATCATGTTCAGATCGCTTCTGAACTAACCTCGTGCCCTCCTAGTTCTCTAATACCTGTAATAGCGAGAGGCACGTTGCGCCGAAGAAGAAAATAAACGGTTGAAATTAGAATCCGTGAGAGGAGGGTAGGGGCGACACCGTGAGAGGCGAGGAGATCGGAGTGGAGGGGCAGCGATGCCACCGCAAAGGGGAGCCGCGCACGGCGGCAGTGGCTTTCGCGGCGTTGGGCAATAGTGGGGTAGGGATTGTGTGGGGTGAGGTCCATGTGTTCCTCCATCCCTCAATAACTCACCTGGGCCGTTGAATTTTTAAATGACATATCTAATGGCATAAAATGCTTGCTCACGCTAGCCGCCGCCGAAACTATAATCAAACAAGAAAAAGTCTTGCATAGTGACAAACCCAACACATCATTGTTGGACACATCAATGTAACCCAAAAAAAACCAACACATCATTGTTGGACACAGCCAATTAAAACATTCCACATCAATAAAAATATTAAAATTAAATTAAAAGAAATCCGAAACTTGATTGTTGATTTTTTTTTTATAAGCAAATTGCTGATTGGTTTATTTTTTTGTCGAAGAGTTGATGATTATTTTGTTTTTGTCAAAGGAATTGACAATTGATGATTGATTTTTTTTTTTGGACAATGAATTGATGATTGATTGAGGAGATGGATAATAGGGATTGGGCCAACTCGAAACCTTGGAAAGGGTGATGGGGCCGTGTTGAGTGATCCAACAACAGCAGAGGCATGGGTCTGAGAATTGGGAATTGGTAAATACACCAATATTTTTGGACATACACCCCACATTTAAAAAGGAAAATACCATTATACCCTCGTTGATTTGTTTATTTTTTTTTCAATTTCACGTTGTTACCGGAAACTTAGTTTCCGGAATGTATTTTTGCATTCCTGAAACTCCAGGAAAAATTTACATTCCGGAAACTCCAGTTTCCGGAATGTAAATTTGCATTCCGGAAACTCCAGAAAAATTTACATTCCGGAAACTCCAGGAAAATCAAGTTTCCGGAATGTATTTTTGCATTCCGGAAACTCTAAGAAAAATTTACATTCCGGAAACTGGAGTTTCTGGAATGTAAATTTGCATTCCGGAAACACCAGGAAAAATTTACATTCCGGAAACTCCAGTTTCCGGAATACAAATCTGTATTCCGGAAACTGGGGGTGTATGGCCAGTTTCCGGAAAAGAAGCAAAATCAAAAAAAAAAAACCAAACAATGAGGGTATAATAGTAATTTTCTAAATAAATGTGGGGTGTATGGCAAAAAACTGGGGTGTATTTACCAATTTCCCTGGGAATTTTGAGGGAGTGACCGTGAGAGAGAGAGAGAGAGAGAGAGAGAGTGGGAAGGGGGGGAATGATGATGGAGTTCTGGAAACCAGGGACGGAGAAGCCCGAGGGTCGGGTGGTGGACGACGAAGAAGGCGGTGTCGTGTTCTTGCCCGGTCTCCATTCTTCTTCTTCTTCAACTTCTGGATATGGCTACGCCAGCATCGAGAAACAACGGCAGCGACTGCCTGTGTACAAGTACCGTACTGCCATCCTGTACCTGGTGGAGACCCACGCCACCACCATCATTGTCGGCGAGACCGGCAGTGGCAAGACCACTCAAATCCCTCAGGTGAAGTTCAAATTGATATTAGAATTGTTGAAATTGAAATGGACTTGCATAACATAACACACTGTGCAGTATCTGATAGAAGCGGGCTGGGCTGCCGGTGGCCGACTCATTGCTTGTACTCAACCTAGACGACTAGCTGTTCAGGTGAACAGTTCACTACTCACTTCACCTTCCTTTCTCCTTTCATTAATCACTATTGCCATTGCAATTGCTACTGCTATTGCTTTCTCATCATCTCAATTCTCAACAACAGGCTGTTGCTTCCAGAGTTGCCCAAGAGATGGATGTTAAACTTGGCGAACAAGTTGGCTACACCATTAGGTTTGAAGATATCACTAAACCTGTGAGACTCCACTCCCCTTCCCCTCTATCCATTTAATTACCACTTCTCTGCACCTTTCTTACTCACATATATCTATCACGATGAAGAAGCTTTTTTTTTGTTCCTTCTTAAATCGCGAATGCTTACTACGCCTCTTTGGTTTTTCGGCAGCACAGGATGTAACGGTGCTAAAATTCTTAACCGATGGGGTGCTTCTCAGGGAGATGATGGACGACCCTCTTTTGACCAAATACAGGTACTGACCACTGTACTCATGTTACACCTTTTCTGCTTCTGCCAATGAACGAGATGCTGTTGTTCCATTTTCCCTCTCCTGAACCCGCCTCAAATACTTGTTGTTGCAGTGTTATAATGGTGGATGAAGCTCATGAAAGGTCCATTTCAACTGACATTTTGCTTGGACTATTGAAAAAGGTATTGAAGCAACGGGCAAGCTATATTTAGTATTTATTATAGGAACAATATGTTGTCTTTTTAATCTTTTAGTTCGTTTATATTCTGTTTGCTACTTCTCTAGATTCAACGGCGTCGACCCGAGTTGAGATTAATTATTGCATCCGCTACTATTGAAGCAAAATCAATGTCTGACTTCTTCCGGCCAAGGTTTTCTTCTGTTCTTGCTATGTTTCAATCTTTCAGTTTTTTGGATTTTTATTTTCACCTTAACACTCTTGCGAATGTACTATGTGTAAAATTTATATTCATAAAAAACGTCACTTAGACTTTATAGTTTATCCAGAAAATAAGCTAAGCTGCAAATATCTGATTTTGAGACTCACCTAATTCTTATTTAGCTAGCTAAAATATGTAAGCAACAAAAGGCGTGGCTTCTCTATCAGAGAGTCGTAATGCTAATGTTTTCCCGTAGAAATGACCTCGTGATGCTGGGTCGTTGTCTGACTGCTAGCTTTGAAGTGACAACTTTCAATGATCTTCCTCTCTGCTGCACCCACAAAAGCACAAGAGAAAAAATATAACCTTTACAATGTGATAATTAATTCAGTTTGTTTGTTACTTTTTTCATTTGGTCAGTATAACTATCCTGGATTCACTGTCAAGCTGGTTATTTACATTTCTAACCATTGGGATTATGCCCAATTTACTATACCTGTTATTATCTGGTATGTAATACCTCAGTATTACTGAATTGTATGAAGTTGAATGTCTTGTTGCCAGTTTCTTGTCTTGAGTATTCAGATCTTGATTGTCACATATTCAACAATGTGCATTGTTAACAGAAAAAAGCGCCGAGAACCTGAAAATGAGGAGCATGGACTAAAAGTTGAACCTGCAATCTTATCAGTTGAGGTACTTTTATTGGATATACAACCCATGCTTGCATGTTTCCTGGCTCTCTAAGTGCATTTGTTTGAAGCAAAATGAGGAGCATGGACTAAAAGTATGCTTTGTGATTTTCAGGGTAGAGGATTCAATGTACAAATTAATTATTCTGAGGAACCTGTCCAAGACTATGTTCGGGCTGCTGTTTCAACAGTACTCTTGATCCATGAGCGGGTATTTTACCTACTATTGAGATAGGATGATTTTAACTAATTCATTCTATTTTCAGGCATTTAATTCAGTGTAATTACATATGTTGTTCCATGGTGCTTGCATTAGGCTTAATAATGGACAGCAAAATATGAGTGTTCAATTTGATCCTGACCAGAAATTCTTTGGGTCTTCACTGGCAAAGTTAACACACTAACTCAAACATTTCTGCCGTTGATATAAGCAGAAAGTCAGATTTATCTTAATAGTTCAGACAAAAGTAGAATGGAATGTAATGGTGGTTTTGATCTATCCTATTTCTCCGTAGGAGCCTACTGGAGATGTTCTAGTGTTCCTTACTGGTCAAGATGATATTGATGCTGCTGCTCAGTTACTCACTGAAGAAATTCAAACTAATGGAAAACACTCTTCAAGACTGATTGTTTTGCCTCTGTATTCAGGACTTCCACGCGCTGAACAGGTTAGAAATACATCTGTGGATTTACTTTTCAAATATTTGGTGTATATTTATTTAAATTAAATTTCTTAGTGTAGTGATACATTTTTCACTTTCTCTTAGGAGTTAATTTTTTCTCCAACTCCTAGAGGAAAGAGGAAAGTAGTAATTTCTACTAATATAGCTGAAACATCACTCACGCTGGAGGTAACATCTCTACAATAAGCCTGTCAATTAGAGGCAACAAGGTGCTCGTTGTCCATTCTTATTTTTCTAGTTGTGCAGGGCATTGTCTATGTTGTTGACAGTGGATTCTCAAAACAGCGGTTCTACAATCCGGTATTTCCATTTTGTTGTTTCTATTAAAGATATATAGTAATGAGCCTATAATGACCTGTTCCTGTTTTGGTTTATAAATGTCACTTTTTGTTTCATATTTTAATTAATAAAAGCACATGTCCACTGGATTAATACCCTAACCCTCTATTTATGCTTCCATTCAATTTTCTTTTGTCCTCTGTATGTTTCATCTAGCACTGTTCCACTGCAGAGGGTTTGTCCTCGCTTTTCACTTCTGTGCTTATATTTTCTTAATAAATTAGAGAAGCCTTGAAAATTTCAATATATTTGAATGAAAGTCTACTAATTGTGATGCACTATTGAATTCTGAATAAACATATATTCTTTTTCCCTTAATCCCTATTATTCAGTTTATATGAACCCATCCACTAAATTTTGATTTATTCGAGATGCCATGCTAGTAACATTATTTTTTTTAAAGTTTCCCTTCTCCACTCTTTTTCTCTTCCTTTCTCATTTGTCTTGATGTAACCAAGTGTAGTTCTCTGCCCTCTTTTGTAACAGATATCTGATATTGAAAATCTGGTTGTGGCACCAATTTCTAGGGCTTCTGCTAGACAAAGAGCTGGTAGGGCTGGACGAGTTCGACCAGGAAAGTGTTACAGGTGTCTGACTGAAATTAGATAATTTCTTTCGGCTGATTTGGGACCATGTTTCACATATCAACTATTATTTATTAACTTTGTCACATGTTGCTTCAGAGATAAGAGATGAACATTTGTATCTACCAAAGTCTAAAGAACTACAATTATTTAACTAAAAGTTTAATTTTTGTTTCTTGATGTGGACTTTTCCTTCCAAATAACTCACGGCAGAAAGTGCCCCCGTTAATCTATGTATTGACATATTTGCCAAATTCTTTTTGCAAAGGCCTGAATATCTGATAATACTTTCAACAAAAGGAAACGCTTTTGCTTTGCTATTTATGTTGTTTTGTTTCACCAAATATCTTTTAGATAAAATAATGACATGCTCTAAAATATTCACCTTTTCACTTTTCCTTTTTTAAAACTTTTTGTAAGAACTAATTGCACTGCCAAGGACAAGTGTGGCCCCTACACTTTGGAACAATTTCTCTTAGTTCATATTAACAGGTTTAGGGAGAAACAATGATGCCAAAATTTCAGGGCAGTTTCTATTAAGAAGGAAGATGGCAATGTGCAGTTTTTACTGGTTTTTGGTTTATTTGATTTGGGAAAAGGATATCATGGGTATAAAGTGCACGAATGGGTATAAAGTGATAGCATGAGTGGAGCTAATCTTGAAATTGCAATTTGTATTTTGCCATGATTCTAACTGCAACAATTCCTTTCTTACCATTCATTGTGCACATGGCTACAACCAGGCTATATACAGAAGAATATTTTCTTAACCACATGTCTAATGAGGGAATTCCAGAGATACAGAGATCAAATCTTGTCTCCTGTGTTATCCAGGTCTGTAATTTTCATGGAATAATTTCACAGTATGGTTTTTCGTCGTTAGAGGATAAGAAAATATCATATAATAAGGGATAGTGCTTGGTCTTTTGTATTATCATCATCATAATATTAAACCACAATAATAATTCAGAATTTTTATTCTCTTTGCTTCTTCCTTATCTAAAACCCTAGAACTTACAACATTCTTGTTGGATTCTTAGAACAGTTAGGTACGTCACTTAAAAAGTCCTATATGCCAAAGCTGTTCAGAGAAGACAATTTTGAAAAGAGAGCATGAATAAACTCCTTGTTATATTACCACAAACTTTTGTATTATTAGTATTCCCCTACATCTGTTATTAGATTATTTTTATTACTTCTCTATGTTGCTATGCTAATGGTTTTTTCAAATCGGTTTTCCACTTCTAATGCTGAAGGGATTGAACAGTTTTGTTGTATTCTTCAACCTCTGCTCCTAGTTGTGTATCACTTCTCTCTAATAAAACTTCTGTTATCCTAAAAAGAAAAAGGAAGATAGTATTCTGTTCAATGAGATGGATTGTCCAATTGTCAACTCTACCTTTTTTTATATGACTGATATCATTCCATTTAAGTGCTATTACCAGAGTATCATTTGCTGGAATAGTATGTGTGTTCTGTTTGGGTGTATTTTCTAGATCAATTTATTGGTTGATCCTAAATTTGATTACTTAATATCTTTTTTGATGATTTCCAGTTAAAGGCTTTGGGGATCGATAATATCTTGGGCTTTGACTGGCCAGCATCTCCATCTCCTGAAGCAATGATTCGAGCACTAGAAGTTCTCTACTCACTTGGGGTCTTGGATGATGATGCCAAGCTTACATCACCAACTGGATTTCAAGTTGCAGAAATTCCACTTGTATGTTTTGGATACCACTAAAATCGTGTTTTCATTAATTTGTTGAATACTTCGTTTTTATTTGTAGATAAAAAAGACTTGTTTTATTCAAGATGGGGACTGGATTAGTTCTAAGTACACCAGACATATAGCAGATGGCACAAGAGAATAGCAGAACAAAAGAAAGTAAACAACTGAAAAATTAGGACTTGGAGGCAATTCTGAGTTTATTTAGGAACTCTGCCTTTAAAAGATAAATTAGGAATCCAGTTGTAGAATCTCATGGAAAACCTGCACTTTTTTTTTCCAAATATTATTGCGGTTGTCATTTACTCATTTTGTCTCCCTTAAGACACTCCGGATTCTTTCCAGCCATAGAGAAATCAACTGGCAGCTTTGGACCATTTTCCAAACCATTTACATGGCTTTGGTCTACAGTGAATGTGGTTCTGGTATATATTACATGGTTTTCTTTGCTCTCAAGTGTTTTATTCAACTGTTTTATGCTTCTTCATATTTTCTTTTATGCATGGATGCAAGGTGTGGATTCATTGAATAAACATTATATTTGAAGGTCATATGAGCTTCCACTCTTGCTTTCTTGTTAATATATTCTTTAAATTAATGTTGCCGTTAAAAATGTTGCCATTGTTCTATATTTAAGGAATTTTTGTTATGTTTGTCCATTTTTAGATGCATTTCTTACCTTTCCAAAATTAGCTTTCAAGATGATTTTTTTTTTTTTCAATTTTGCCAATGTCTGCTTAATGGAATATAATTTTTGGCAGGACCCAATGATCTCGAAAATGATAATAGCTTCCAGCCAATTTGGGTGTTCAGAGGAGATAATCACAATTGCTGCAGTTCTTTCTGTCCAAGTAAAGCTTTATTCTCTAGTCATGACTAATTTTGTTTTGGAAAAAAGTTTTCAATTAATTTTCATGCTGAGGTTGGGAAATATGAAATGAAATCTATCCGGACAACATCACAGAAATATAATTGAACATTAACGTAGTGATAGAGCAGTTGATCTCAGTTTCAATTTATCTATGTATGCAGTCCATCTGGATCTCAGGGAGAGGGATACAAAAGGAATCAGATGAAGCAAAATTGAGATTTGCAGCTGCCGAGGTACTTTGGTTTAATTTCTCTGTTCTCACTCTCCTTCTCTCTCACATAATGTCACTCACTTTCTCTGTTTATAGTTGTAGTTTCCTCTAAATTTTGTGTCAAACTTTCAATGGTTCTTCATTTAACAACTCTTCCACTGTGTAGTAAAATTGTTTTTCTGTAGCAATGTGATGTATGAACTATCTTTTTATTCATTAATTTGATATTCTTTTATTAATCGATACAGGGTGACCATATAACTTTCCTTAATGTATACAAGGGTTTTCATCAGTCTGGTAAATCTTCACAGTGGTGTCACAAGAACTATGTGAACTACCATGCCATGGTGTGTATATATTCAGCAATTATGCGCAATGTAGGCATTTGAATTTGTCCATTTCAGTTTTCACTAATTCATGTTGACATGGTTGTATAAATTGCACAGCGAAAGGTTCTTGAAGTTAGAGAACAACTCAAAAGAATTGCACAGAGGATAGGCTTAGTCTTGAAATCTTGCGAAAGTGATATACAGGTTTTTTTATACGCTTTAGAAAATGCATGCGATCTTCTTATTTATTCTTTGTTGTATGCCTAAATATTTAGGTTAAATAAACCTCTTCCCTGGTGTAGTTATTATCACTTAATGATCCTGTCCCATTGTTTGGCTTTTCACCCTACCACATGTTTTCAATTTCAGTTCCTTGGTTTTGGTTACTAAGGTGGTTTAATTATATTTAAAAATCATATTTCTTCCAGGTGGTTAGAAAAGCAGTTACTGCTGGCTTTTTTGCTAATGCATGTCATCTTGAGGTGAGTACTTCCTCGCATACTAAGATGCCTGATTTTCTTTTTCATTCTTAGTGTATATTTATCCCAAAAATTGTGGCAAACAAAATAATTTGACTTAAGTTATGTTGTATTTGTTTCTGTACCTTTTTAAAAGGCATACAGTCATAATGGGATGTACAAGACGTTAAGAGGATCACAAGAAGTTTATATTCACCCATCATCAGTGCTGTTCAGGTAGTCTTAAAAACTGAGTTTGTGAAAAGTTTATCTATTATGTGCTGGTGATCATGATGACAAACTTGGATGTATGGTCTGTGTGTCTAAAGTCAACTAAGAATTATGTTATTTTGCAGAGTAAATCCAAAGTGGGTTATTTACAATTCTCTTGTATCAACTGATCGGCAATACATGCGTAATGTCATGACAATAGATCCCTCATGGCTATTGGAGGCTGCTCCTCACTTCTACCAGCAACAGCAACCTAATCTTCTTCACTGATTGCCTTAGGCTTATTAATTGAGAGTCTGTGGCGAAGGAAAGAAATTGTTAACATATCAAGTCTCAGTTCAAGTAGAGCAGATTAACCAGTGATGTGATGTGGGTACTGGGTACATAAGATAGAAACTTCTTATTACTCCTGTCAGTCCTGTGTAAATTGAGCACTTTCTGCCAAGTTATTGGACTTTTTTTTGTTCCTTTATACTCCCCACAGCTAATTGCTAGATCCAAATTTCAATGCTTTATAGACGTTGTCAAATTTTGTTTGAGGATAAGAAACGAAAAGGTTTATAATATATAAAAATTTCAAACTCTTGAATGTCATTTCCCGTACTCTTTGTAACTTCACAGCATTTCCCGTAATCTTTGAGTTGTTCATTAGTCATTACAAATATATGACTAGGTTAATGGAGAAAACTTCCCAACAGTATGGTTGTTTCTCTTTCACCCTTACTATTTTGATTTAGGTTAAGTATTATTTTTAGTAAGAGAAATAAATGTAGAATTTCACCCTTTGCCAATCTTCTAAAGTAAGAAAAGTGTGTTATTGCTTGATTGAAAATTAACTATTGAGATCGTGTTATAATACACACATACATATAAAATGAATTATAAGACTGTTAAAGGATCAACTATTGTTTTTGGATCAACAATTGTAATTTTGCACTTTAATTTGTTTTAAAGTGAACCTCTTGTTTTATGAATCAAATCTATTTTTATAAGTGAGAAAAGCAAACATCGACATGAATGTTTAAGATTCAAACATCAATATTAATGCAAAACCGTTAAACTTTTTGTAAAATAGAATTTAACAAATCCAATTATGGAATTGAAAATTCTTATTAAGTAGATTAAGTGTATAAAATTTTAGAAAAAATTGATTCTTCATCAAACAATTTTATTTTTAACATATACATTTTTAAATATAAGTAAATATTAAATATAAAATTACATTTCTATGAATGTATGATTTAATTGGGATTTTAGTATAGATGATCATTACATTAATACCACATAATTTAACAGTTCGCTTTTTAAATTTATATTCTTCAAATAGTTGTAAACAAATTAAGATTAAGAAAATTTACTCATTAAGTAAATTAATGGATCCCCACGCACACATATATATTACTTGTCTGATCGAGATTTAAAAAATAAGAAACACGCGTTTTCTTTATTGTTTTTTATTTAATTCTTTATTTTTTCTTTATAAGTGAATTAAGTAAAAATAAAAGGGTATAATAGCTTTTGTTGTATATTTTACCCGGAGGAAAAGTAAATCTTGACATGATATTTATTTAGAATTTCTATGCATATTTAGGCTATTTTTATAATATTTTTGTGACTTTTTAGATAATTTTACCAAATAATTTTTTTTATATTTTTTTTGGTGATAAACAATGTTTTGTGTTTTCTTCCTGTAATCATAATGTTACATTTTGTCGTAGATGCTGCTTGAAGTTTTCTCAATTTTAAACTTGAACAATTCCAGATTTTTCATCTTTCTACTTTGTCGACCAAACAAACTCTTGTAACAAAAAAAAAGTTAAATATATTTTTAATATCTATAAAATTTGGTCAAATTTCATTTATGTCTCTAAAATTTTTATGCAATTTTAGTCCTTGCATTTAACAAATATAATGTGTATAGAGTTTTTATATGAGCCAAAATCATATTTCACCAATTTTGCAACATATTTAACGAGAAAATAAGAGTGACACAAAATTAACTTTTAATTAAAACTAGAGCAACTAGGATTACATTTAACAAAATTAAAGGTCTTAAATACAAAAAGCCTTAATGATCCAAATTAAGTTAAATAAAATTCCCTACAACGTAGCTTCTCCTTGATTTTCATGAGTCCAAAAGGGAATGCCTATTCTCCGTCCTGACAATTCCAATCCATCTATACCAAATTACTTCTGCTTCACTTGCTGCTACAATTCTTGGATTTCAATGTGAAAACAAGTGCATACTTTAAAGAACTAGCATTTAAGAAATGCAAATGCAAACTCAGAGCTTCAAGCTAAGATCAAGACCACCTCTCCTTGCTTCACGTCCCCCATGATTTGAGTCACGTGTTGCCTCTGTCACCCCATCTGGATCATTCACTTCTAAGAAGTTATAGAAAGGTCTACGATCTGGTCCACTTGATTCTGAACGTTGGCACAAATCTTCCATTTTTTTATCCTATATGACAATATAATAGCAAGAAACAAAGATATTCAGCTAGCTAAGCAAATTTGTGTATAAAGACAAAAGAGTAGAGAATATATTGGACATTCCATAATAGCCTGCAACTTACTTCAATGACTTGGCAGGGGAGCACTTTCCCCTTGGAAAGAACACCTTGAAACAAATGCATAGGGGGTGGAGGAACTTCAGGAGTAGCAAATGGTGGAAAATTTGCATGACCATGATGACCATTTCCAGGCCCCACAATGTCAGAATTGAACCTTCTGCTGCTGAGCTCTAAAGTGGTACCCCATTTGGCATCCCTGAGAAAGACGGGAAGAGAATTTGGTAACACAAGAAGCAACTCAAGTTAAGAAGGCTAAAGTTGGTGTGATGACAAAAATCCATTGATGAAGGCATTACCTGTAGCTCTCATTGGTGGAATTGAAACTACTTAGACCTTGATTGTCATTTGTTGATGATTGGTGTGATCTATTGTAGCGAGAGAAACTTGGAAGAACTTGAAAGTTAGATGGCGGAATCAGAGAGTTGTCCAAGGATAAAGAATGAGATCGCTTCATGCCAACCATCTATATAACTCACATAAATTAGTAGTCAAGATAGAAAGTGCAGTATTTTGATTCATCTACCGTGAATGGAGAAATTATGCCCCTCACATCTGTTACATGCAAGTTAGTTTAATGCAAGCCGGTACATTTTTTATGGTCAAGGTTATATATTGTTGTCATAGTTACAGTTACGTTGTCGCAGTTGCAGTTACGTCAAGGTTATGAAATTTTTATGTATTAAAACGTCATTTATTTTGAAACGGAGTTAGTATATACTTGGTACTTATTTCCTTCTGTTTTGTCAATCTTTTTATTTTTGTTTTTAAAAAAATACTCAACCAAATTTAAAGTCTGTTTGACAACCAGGGAATCACACTTTGTTGGGTAGAAGGGAAATCAAATTATAATTGCTCCTGTAAAATGCTGCCAAGACTAAATTGAATCATGTGGTTAAATTAATTAATGAATAGCTTCTGCATCCGGTGTTATGACCTACAATATTTGTCACTTTCAATTTCTGCATAAAGATGTAGTTGGAGGAGTCAAGTGAGCATAGGATTCTGCTTTCAATATCTGTTAAAATTCAAGTAGTCTGCTACATAAAACTTATACTTAACCATAGACTGAAGCTAAAGCAAACTGTTTAAGCTCTCATGTTAGTATAATTTGTAATGAATGTTGTCGATGCCTTAATAGAAAATGAAATATGAACTTTGGTTACCTTATTTTCCTCTGGGATCCGAGACGTGTAGTGGTAATATGAACTTTGGTTTGAAGGGGGCTCTAGATGATTGTGTAGTCCCATTGACAATGATCCTGAAGAAGCCAGGGTACTGGCCCCAAGAAATTGATTCATCTGCATGTGTAGGTTGTGCAGACACAGTAATGAGAATTTCATATACACATACACAAAACAAAGACATCATGTTTTCAAAGAAGCAAAAACAATGCATTAAATACTTGGCACAAGAAGTGGAAATAGAATCAGCATTTACATTAACATAAGCACCTTAACACCCTGCAAACCACAGAACAAGATAACCCCTTACACCTAACAGCACCACTGCCTCAGACAAAACAAACTAACACAAATTGAAGGCTCACAACCAACAACCCATCTCCCCACAGCATACAGCAAACATAACCAACACAAAAAAATACCTGAAAAATAAGACCTTACACTACATACAAACTCCAAGGGAACAACCATAATAATAATAATAATTTAATCTAAAAGAAGTATCTCCAGAGCAATTCAATCTTTTAACATCACACCAATCAATATAAACACACACACACACACACACACATATACCGCCACCATACAGATTCTGGTTATCAACTCCCACACAAGCTGCTGCGCACCACACCAAATAGTACCCCTCCCTACAAATCATTTGATACAACCACCATAGTGAACTAGATATCCAAAACCTTACCATGGGTGGTGGAAACTGATTGTTGTTTCTCTTTTGAATGGTTGGAGGGTAAGACCAAGCAGGATTGGATTCACTTGATGGGGAATTGCCAGAGTGATCAGATTGGCTTCCATCCACCCCTTCATTGAGGTTGGGCTTAGACTTGCATAAACTATTGAAATTCATGGGAAACAGTTCCTGCTCTTGTGAAACCAAGCCAGATCCACCACCATTACCATTCCTTCCCAATAATGGTCCAGAATTACCATACATAGATGTCATGGTGGGTGGTGTAGCTGTGCATAAATGATCAAATTTTGGGGCTGATGGGACATTAATTCTGCCAGAAGAAGGTGGTGAGGTTGGCCGTGGATGAGGCTTCAAAGGGTAATGGTTTGGATTGTGTGGAATGAAACACGGTGATGGAATTGAAAACCCTTCAGCATTATTTCCCCTGTCTGTTATGTCTATTGTTTCCTGTTCTCTCAAGATCTTCTCTAGTTCAGCCACCCCAGGACCTCTTTTTGGGACTCTTGGACGTTTTTGTTGCTTCTTCAACCCAGAACTCCACATGCTAACACCATTTCCTCCACTCCCACAGCCACATGCACTAGTACTACCAGTATTGCTGCACATGTTCTATTGCTGTTAATGTTTCACACCATGGAAATGGAGTTGTGGGTGGGTGAGATCATCTAAATCCAATCCAAATATATAAATGCAATTGAGAGATTGAGAGAATTCAGAAATGATCCAAGATACCCATATGAAGGATCACAAAATATAATCTAAAAGGAGTAACAAAAAATATTCATTCAAAGACAGATATCGTGATATATAGAAAGAAGATCTCAAGAGTGTAGAGGAGAATGCGGCTACTACTATGTTTGAGGAGAAAAGAGTGATATCTTTAAGTAGTTCCCGGGATTTTCTCAGACCCTTTTGAATGTCCGAGAAAAAACATATCAGACATAAGAGAGAGAGAGAGAGCGAGAGGGAGAGAGTTATTCAAAGCCCGGAAATCCAAGCATTCATCAGAATCTTTCTTTGCCTTCTCGGTTTTCTCGCCCGTGTTTTTCTCACTCACTTGTGCTCTCTCCTCTCCATAGGAAACCAAGCTTTTAACTTTTAAGGATTCTGCTGTGAGATTCTGCTCATGTGTTTAATGTGTGTGAACATTGGTCCTATATATTTCCTTACTGGTTGGTTGGTCAATCTTTTATTTTTATTTTTTTTTTAAAAATCATTCGATCAAATTTAAAGTCTATTTGGCTGGCAACCAGGGAGTCACATTTTTTTTTGGATAGAAGGAAAATCACATTCCAATTGCTCCGGTATAATAATAATTTGAATTTTTTTTTTTTTTGAGAATTAATGTCGTTCACAACCTACTAAAGACCTATGCCATTTATATACGTGCATGTCCTTTTTTAATCTTTTAATTAATTTTCTTGTAACAAGGGAATTAACTGCATATACAAAATGAATTTCATGATTGTTTTCCCTCTCTAGTTTTAAAAGAAATTAAATGTAAGGCTTAATTTGCTCTATTTTTTTTAAAACAATTTTGCTCTAATTTACATCTTTCTCTTATCTGCTGCAATAATAGCTGGATAGAAAGAGCCTGCAAGCAAGCAATATAATACCTATAAATTTTGGGATAGAATAGAACTTTGTTAGGAAATATTTGCAGTCTCCAACCTGGCAGCCTTGAAATCTTGCATTTCTGTAAAAGCTATAGAGAGGTGGCTGTATCTGCTACATAAGGCAACCAATCTATGCCACAAAAGCTTCTTTAATATGCAAAAAAATATGAAAGATTTGTCCAATGAATTTGACCTTAATCACGCTTTTCCTCTTTAAAATAAAATCTTTCTAAAAATACCAGATATATGTATGTAAGTTGAGAAATCCTTGGCATGGCAACAAAGAAACGCATCCACATGGGTCATAACGGATGTAATCTTTATTCATTATGAAGATTATTTCCCCTGGCCCCATATCATCATAATCAACAACCAACCCTTTTTCATTTTTGCAGATGCAGACAGGCCCAAATCCAATTATGGATCAGAATTCTCTTATATGAAAATGCCATGAATAGATACCCTCTTAATGAAAAATGATGCCAAGACTAAATTGAATCATGGTTTGAATTGTTAGTGGTTAAATTAATAAATGGCTTCTGAGTCTGGTGTATGACCTACAATATTTGTCACTATCATTTTCTGTATAAAGATGTTGGAGGAGTCGAGTGAGCACATAGGGGAAAAAAGAAAGAAAAAAAATAAAGAAGAAAAATGAACATTGGAAAGGGGTAGTGGACTCTTTCAGTTTGGTATGCAGAGATCCACTGATCTAGCGCATTAAGTTTCAGTGAAAATTTATCAGAATATATGCCAAAGATTCAGCTATTTATTGTGATTTTTTATTACACTTGATGAGAAATTTAACTCTCAAATTAAGGTTTAGATTACGTATCTGTTAACATTGCTAATAATTTGTGGTTTCTAAACTGAAATGAACACATATAGTTTCCGATTGAGATTAAATAAAGATTTGTCCAGGAATAAATGCCTTCTTCTAAACCGTTGCTACTTTGCCAGGAAATGGCAGGAAGCCAGGAAATGATTTTGTAAACATAGGACATTGACTTCGTTCAATATATACTGACTAGGAACCAATAAGGAGATAAAATCCTTTTCATGAAATTTATTTAGGCTTAAATATGTTTTTGGTCTCTTATTTTTTAATAATATTCATTTTTAGTCTTTTATTTTTAAAATGTAACTTTTTATAAGTTTTTTATTTTTAAAAGTGTCACTTTTAGTCCCTATAGCCATATTTTAAATTTAAAAAATATTTTCTAAATTTGAGAGAGGTCAAAATATAAATTTAGAAAATCCTTTAAAGTTAGAAAAAAGGGGATAAGGTGAGAATCAGAATTTGGAGAGGATCAAAATATAAATTTAAAAAATATTTTTCTAATTGAAAAATGGCCTCATGGACTAAAAGTGACATATTTTAATAATAAAGGACTAAAAAGTTGCGTTTTAAAAATGAGAGACTAAAAACAAACATTACTAAAAAAATAGGAGACCAAAAACATATTTAAATCATTTATTTATTATAATTTTATACCTTGATCGGACGTTATGAGACTTGTCATATATTTTAATGTCATTTTGATGAAATCCATTTACATGATCTTTTACTTGGTGAAAAGATCTTCCTAATTTTGTTAAATCAAATCATATTGTTAAACAACATATATATAGTCAGTTAAGGTGATATCCATCCCAAATCGATTCGCATGCATACCCTAAGAGATGCTAACATCCTCTTCTTTTTTTTTGACAACAAAAGGTATTAATTCATTCAAATCGGTAAAATACATCGAAGACATTATAAATTCAACATCGCTAAAAACTGAAATAGATGAATCTGTGAACAAGCTCACAGCACCCAAGTTAATAGCATAACACAGTAAAATGCCATAAAAAATGACAATGCCTACAAAAATTACAAACTCATATTGACCGGAGTACTTACGCCTCCGGATCTGCAATATTGATGACTCAGTCATAAGAGAATCTGTAGTGAAACGAAGTAAATCAGCCAATCTGAACCAAACGAACACCGCACAAAGACGGGAGAACAAAACGCCGCACCAAGACGGGAGAAACAAACACCAACGCACGCAGATGCCGAAAAATACTAAAAAAACACGAGAGGAAAACGAGATCTATGTGAAAAAGTCACTTATTAAAGTAGAAATAGACTAAAAACGAAGTAGAGACGTGGTTTCAGATCAAAAAATGATCCAAAACCACCCTTCAAGTGGAAGAGAAAGAAAGAGGAGCAAACGGTTTTTAGAGAGAAGACAGAGCTTCTCTCTCTAAGAATGGCAGCTAGGTCAGAATTGATTTGCTAACATTCTCTTCTTGTGTTTTATTTCTTCCATTTTCAATCTCATGTAATAAATCAAATTTAATTAGTTGCTTTATCCATCAACTATAAATTGAATGTTAATTATATGATATTCAAAAAAATCGAAAATAATAAAAAGAAAAATGTAATTTATCGCAAACAGGTAAAATAGAACAAATCGATCAATCAATCAAATTTCAAATAATATTACTTTATCTCTCAAACAAATAAACAAAAGTACACAGATTGTTTACAATTACAAATACAGGAAAATTTTCATGTAAACAATCCCAACATACCCATACCAAAACCATATCAATCATCATCCAAACAAAGGTATCCCAATGCAGAGAGAAAACAGAATATCTATCTAGCCCCTGCTTAATTTAGAGCCTTTCTACATCTTCTGTGGCAGAATCATGAGAACTCTGAGTCCTTCTAAATGATCTTTCCCTGCCACTACTAACCATCCTATGAAAAGATCCAATTCCCAAGCCTGAACAACCCACTTTCTCCAATTCATTACCATCCTCCACAGGTGGTGCTGTGGCCAAATGACCACTATGCCCTTTTTGCACCTTAGGTTCAGCCACAGTGCGGCAAATTGGGCATGTGGTGTTAGAACCAAACCATTTATCAACACAATCAACATGAAAAATGTGCTTACAATTTGGTAGTACCCGAACAGTTGCATCTTCCACAATAGTGCCTAAGCAAACCGAGCACTCAATAGCAGCTTCTTCACCTTGGCTAAACTTGTCCAATATTTGTTTGTACAAGAATTTAGGCAGCGAGGCTATGATCAAAGGGTCAAGGCCAGAATTGGGTGCCTCCACTAAACTCACATCAATTGGTGCAATTTGAGGGTCGTTTTGGTGTCTCCTCTGTTGGCGTCTAATGAGATATCTTCTTGTGCAAAAATGGAGGAAGATGATGAACAAGACCATACCAAATAAAGAGAAAGCTGCAGCCACCATGACCTTAAGTCCTATACCAAGTTTCTCTTCAGACCCCATATTGTTTTTGGTTTGGTTTAACTATTTTGTTTAATTTGTTCCAAATATAATGAATGTGTATACATACGGTTGGTTACTTGGTTTGGTGGTTGAAAAAGAAGATTAGAATACGAAAATTGAACCCTTTAATTTGAATCTTTTTGTCTCCATCAAGATCATTGACTTTTGCATGACAAATATGAATGACTTTCTTGTGTATGTAGAGTTGTTGATCTTTTGGGACAGTTGTATACTTCTTGCTACTTATTACGTTAGTCTAATTAATTTCAGTGAAGAAATTTTGTTTGGACTTAGTCTTATTATGATGCAATTCAAGAAACTTGGCTATCAAAGATTGAGATATGGATTAAAATTTATCAAGTCGAATAAAAAATAATAAGCTTTAGGTAATTTTAAAAATTGAAATTTAATGTAATACTTTTAAAAATAATCAAATGTAAATGAAATATTTTTTTTATCTTTAGCTTAAATATATTTTTGGGTTCTATAAGATGAACGAATTTTGATATCGTTCTCTATAAATTTAAAATTAGGTTTCTTAGTTGTCATTATTTTTGGGAAGATTTGTAATATTACTGTTATATATGTTTGTTGATCGCATTTTAGCCTTGTTCTAACCGTTTTAATTGGTGGTTTGTGGGGGTTAAAAGCCCCATTATTAAGTGGGTTAAGTAAAACTGGATTATTATGGTGGCTAAATGGGTTTTTTCATGGGTTCGACGGTTCAAAGTCAATATGACAACTCTACTTAAATACAATTATTTATCTATATCTCTATTAATAATCAAATTAACAAATTTATACATTTTTAAATTTGAAGTCCCTAATGTATATATATTTTTTACATCAAAAACTCCCTTTTTTTTTTTGATGAGATCAAAAACTCCCTATTATGTATGGATGACATGACATAATATAGTATAATATAAAATAGATAAATGATCATCGAAAAAAAGTAAAAATGATAAGTAAAACCCATTGATCAAGTTGGTCCCGTAGCTCAGTTGGTTAGAGCGTTGGTCTTATGAGCCGAAGGTCGCGAGTTCGAGCCTCGCCGGGACCAACTTATAATTAATTATCGTTTTATATTTTATATTTCCACTCTAGCATTTTACTCTTAAATATTTCTCCTTTAGCTGTAGTCAACAAACATATCACGACCCTCCAAGGCTCCAACGGTTGGTGATGCTTATACCAGATGGGCATGAAACAATAATCAACATTACATGCCATCTGTAGTGTGCACTTTTTAATAACACCCGATAGACATGCCTACAGCAGATGATCCCACCACAAATACAACCTTGTCATCACAGATAATATAATGGTCAACAAGGATCCTCTGCTTTTTTTTTTTTCTGGCCTTCTTTCTTTGTCTCCGAGGTCATGATGGCCTCATGACCTCATCCATTAAAATTTCCCACAATTGAAAAAAAAATGTGAAAAAAATTCCCTTTTACATTTTTTTGGTCAAAAAGAAATTCCCTTTTACAAATTGCAAATGTATATCAATATCAATATCAATATCAACTAGAACTAGAAAGGTGAAAGTGAAACTATACCATACTCTGTTTTTTTCCTCAAATAATAAGACGTAGATAAACATTACAAGTTAAAAAAATAGCACATATAATTACCTTACAGATTATTTTTTTTGTAAATTGATATTTCAAAGTGTTTTTTTTACGTGGATATTTCAAAGTTTAACATTTTTAGTATTCAGTAAATTATAATTATTTCACTGATTGATTACTTCATTTGCTTATTGTTAACCAACTATGAACAGATTTGGATTTGGTGCAGTTCCTGCAGTCGTACAGTCATAATCGGGATCGTCGATTTTGATCGGACAGACGAGAATAATCCAAGTTTAAAATTTGAATAAAACCAAAGATAAATCATGAGTCGACCGATCTTGATCCAACAGTTATTATCGCGCTGACTGCATGACTGTACATAATTGCCGACTGCAAAAAAAAAAAAGCCTATGAACGTATGATGTGACACAAATTCTAACTCTTTATTTGTATGATACCTATTCCATTAATTAAATTATTTATTAAATTACTTATTTATATTTATTTTAATTCTTATTAAATAAATAAAATTTTAAAAATATTTTATCTATTTCATAAGTATTAAAATATATAAATTCTAGTAAATATTTTACTAAAAAAATGCAAAAATCATATAGCTTATATTAAAGTAATTTAAAATGTAAAAAAATATAATTTTTAAAATAAGAGGCAATGAATAATTGAATAGAATAATTTAAGATTCCCTTAAACATAATGGAGTATAACTTACTCCTCAAATTAAATGTGACTATATATAGTCTTGTATTTTCTTTAAAAAAAATCAATAGTATACCCCAGACGTAGAAGAAAGCAATCAAAGCATCCAGTCCCCACCGAAATATTGTCACAGTTTGTTCTGCTGTCATTGTAGGCCATAGCCTCCGTTGCTGAATTCTCCAAAAATCCAACCAACTGTGCCATATCACGATCCACTGACCTCACCACCTATGTATTCGTCGGTCGTGGTTTTCAGTTTTCACACACATAAAGCCCTTTTTCTTATAGATGAATTTTTTTGTGATAATTTCTTAGAGTTTAATTACCATATACACTATAAAAATTTTATACAAACATTCAATTATATCATATTTTAGTGTTATTTTATAATAATAATTTTTAAAATATTTACATAAAAATCTAAATTATTAGATATAACTAAATCTCTATATAATTGTTTTTAACACTTTCAACCGGTGTATGCTAATTAAATTCTTTTCGTTATTGATGAATGATAAAGTCTTTTCTTTCTTTTATTTTATTGTATTTTATTCCATTTTTGGACTTTTTCTCTCCCTCCTTCTACATTAATATATGAGAGAATTAAAGCTGGTACTGGGCCATGGCAATCCACATTCCACACCCACCTTTTATTCTTTTGCTGACGCTTTCTCTCTCTGTTAATTTTCTGCTTTTCTTCCTCTTTACTTCTACAATGATAATTTGATATCATTTTCCCACCCTCCCTTTTCCTTCTCATATCTTGGTTGCCCCGTTCAGGGAAAAAAAGGGGCCTCCTTTGGACCTTCTCTGGTATGTCACTCTCACACCCCCAAGATGCATTTTTTTTATTTTCTTTTTGTGCGATTCTGGTGAAACCCATTTGCATATTGATTTTTGCTGTTTGCTATGCAATTGAGCATACTCATTCCTTATTTTTCAGCAGTTAAGTTGTTAATCCGTGTTTTCAATGTTCTGTTTGGTAAATCACAGTATGAGTTTTTCGTGGTATAAATATTCTATATTAATAGCTATAGTTAGCTTCATGTGTGTAATTTACTGCTTGTTTTTTTTAGTGTTACAAACTCTGATCCAGTTGGATAGCTTTGTGCTTTTCTGATCATAATGTGATTGCTGATAGAATCCAGCCTATGGTATTATTTGTAAACAAAATGTTTGATGAGTTGCATATAAGTATGTTGGACTTGATTGCAAACAAATCACACAATAGAAATTGTTTATCAAACTTCCAGGATTATGTATTCCTACATAGACTGGTGTTTGAAGAAGTAGCCAAGTAGGTCTAAGGCTTTCATTTAATTATTTGAACAAAGAAAAAAGACTAACAATGGGGACAGGAACTCCGAAACTATTTTCTTCTTCTTTTTGACTTATTTCTTTGTTTGTTTTATACAGATCTCTTATGGTTAAGACCCAAAAATAACTTACTAAAGCTGTATTTATGGAGTGATATGCTAATGCTTTATTAAAAATATTCCCAGGGCTATGTTGATTTGAGACAAGTTACTTCACACCAAGAATGGGTTCAGGTGTTTGGTTCAAAACAATAATTAGATTAAGAAAATCAAAAGGAGGCAGATCAAAGAAAACAAAGGTACAGTGCATTTCCTGTAAATTTTAGTTTATTTACCTAATCCTGGAAGGGTTAAGTTGCATGATTGTCAAACATTGATTGTAAACCTCTATATGCGTTATTTTTCACTTTGAATTTTGGTGGCCATTGATCTTTAAATCATATGGTATACCGGTACATCGTACACCTTATTATGACTATGATTCTAATTTCCTATAAAGGATAAAATTGTAATAAGTTGTTTCTAGACCAGACTTAGTAATTGTCCTTAATTGAAATGACCAGCATCTTGTCAAAACAGCATATTTTCCTGCCATAAATTGAAAAGCAATAATAGTAAGTATAGAAGCCTTCTATCATGTCATTCAAGATTTCTGACTGCAATATGCCTCTGAACCGATAATCTGATTTTCTAAACAAGACTGATAGAAGGTAAAGTTTTACCTGTGCTGCATATGAGGCACAGTAGATGTTGTTGTTTATATAAACCCCTTAATTACTTTGTTTATCATTTAGGCTGCAGCTATACCATTTATTATCAAGTATTAGAATTTATTCTGCACGAGGGCCATTGTAACCAAGATGTTTCTATCTCCATATGTGTCCACACCTTGAGACAGGGTACCCTAGCTCCAGAGAAGCTTAGTGCATTGAAGTCGAATGGTTTAGCAAATGGTATCCAAAATGAAAATTCTGCGTCAGCTGGAGTGTCAGTTGAAACTATTGCTGCCACAAGGATCCAGACTGCATTCCGAGCTTATAAGGTAAGTTGAAGTTTAAATTTTGCAGAGACAAGTAGTTAAAGTACATCCTAACTCTTACCTGACTTTATTGATTGAGCACATCCTTAATCGTGCTTCTGTTTCTGTATTTCATTATTCTACTGTGAATGTCTGTGTGCTATTGTGCTGTTACTGCTGCTGCTATGCCAGCTTTCAAATTGCTTTTAGAGGGGGGTATGTGATCTGTGATTGCTGAGATTACATAGTACTATGAAATTAAATTACTTTATTTTTTCTATTTACATTGTATCATTCAAGATATATCTACAATATTGGATGATAGGCAGGACACTGCAAAATGTTGCTAAATCAATTAGTGTGTGCTTGATTTATAAATTAAGTGCTAAAATGTAATTGCTCAAATGAATTAGCACGGAAAAGTGCGATTGACCCATTTTTTTCACCATTTCACCAAACTTATATGTTCACAGGATTGGGAGCTCTAATATCAAGATTCTTCTTTATATTCTTATGTTCAGAGTGGAATTTTGGATTCTGCTCTTTATGAGAAAAGAGTGATTATTTAGCTCTCTATCTTGACACCTTTTCCCTGTTCATTAATTATCATGGATGCTATATAATTCTTCAAGATAAGCATGGATTGGTAAATCTTGGTCTATTCTCTACATAAAACCTTTTATTTTGGCTCTTTTCTTCTTGTCAAGGATTTGATTTACTCCCTACTAACAGAATTGGGAAAATTGACTGCTGTGAACTTAGAGAAAAATTAGACATTATGTAACTTCTTTCAGTAGGTTTTATACATTGGTTCTTGATTACTTGATTATTGTATTAATATGGATGGCATTTATGACCATAGCCAAGAGATGTAGATGTATGCTTGTATTACTTATTGATGATGGTACAAACCTGTGTTAATATCTTCTGCCGATGTTTATTTTGCATTTTGCAATACTGACTTTTAAACCATCCAGGCTAGAAAAGCTCTACGGCTATTGAAAGGGTTCACAAAACTGAAGATCCTAACACAACGTTACTCTGTTCAAAAGCAAGCCAGTACAGCAATAACATACCTTCATTCATGGAGCAAGATACAGGCTGAGATTAGAGCTCGCCGAATCTGTATGGTGACAGAAGACAGGATCAGGCGGAAGAAACAAGAGTCTCAACTAAAACTTGAAGCGAAGCTCCATGATTTGGATGTAATCTTCAGCTTGCCCTAAAGTTCTTTATTTTTGCTTCAGCCTTAAAAAGATATTGTCTTCTTATGCAATCCTTCTAACTGAATCTGCAGCTTTATCTGTTTATTTGATGAAGACTCAATTGTTGTATTTCAGTTATGCAGAGACTTTTGTTTTGGTTGTTAACATGGTTGTCAAACTCGCGAGTTAATGTACGAGTTTATGAGTCTTGGTAGCCTAACCTGGTTAACTCGCAGTTTGACCACAGTTCAATTATGGTCAGACCATTACACTGTAAACTAGTACTCTCACTGGTTTAGTCATTGGATCAAATTATTGCTAGATATTCGAGCTTTTTTGAATTCAATTCAATTTAGTTAATCTTGTTCTGAGCACTAGATAGCATAAATTACAGGTTGAATGGTCTGGTGGTTCTGAAACCATGGAGGAAATCCTCGGAAGGATACATCAGAGAGAAGAAGCCGCAGTTAAGCGGGAAAGAGCCATGGCTTATGCCTTTTCTCATCAGGTAGGTCAATCCTAGGAATGTCTCATTACCTTGTTTCACCTGATCCAACTGAAACTAAATGAATATTTTTTGAATCATAGTGGAGGGCCAACTCTAGTCAGAGCCAAGTGCTAGGTAGTTATGAAGTTGGCAAAGCTAACTGGGGTTGGAGCTGGAAGGAACGCTGGATCGCTGCTCGCCCATGGGAAAGCCGTGTCCCTAGCATTAACCCGAAGAAAGCCCAAAATAAGCAGACATGCAAGGTTCAAAAGGATAAGATCACACCAACATCTAAAACCACTGTTTCAGCTACACCTCCTTCAGTCAATGCAAAAGGGACTCCTCCTTCAGGTAAGACTAAAGGGACTACAAAAGCTAGGAGACTGACTTATCCACCCACAGAGAAAATTGTGGTTGAAGGAGGAGTGCAGTGAGTCCTCAGCAACAGCGATGTTTCCTAAGATAAAGCACATTTTTTAAGTGTCAAGCCTTTTGCATAACTTGAGAGTTGAGCAGGGTCAAATTGCTTTGCAATTGGTTGCAGGCCATAAAGGCAACATAAGATGCCACTTTATTTATTCATTTGATTGCTTCCGATGTGTGCATATGAACGTGACTGAAACTCAAACCACTGTTGAGAATGCGTTAACGGACCTGCATGTGGGTGTGATTTGTTGATTGGTTCTGTTTATTATCTTTTGTCAATATTGTATATTCAACAAAGAGACAAATTGTAGATAGAACACTATCTTAATTTTTCCTTCTCTGTTGTAATAGAAAATTCCTAAGATGTGATCATGTTTATTTCGTTATGGTTTATTACTACCATATTGAGAATTTGAGATGACATGTGCAGCCTGCTGATGTTTCTGTTCCATTTATATGTTACACAATAACATACTGCCTATATGTTGCAGGTAGTGGCAATAGAAATTTTATTTCCATGTTACACAATAGCAATTTTTTAAATTTTGAAAATTGTAGTTTGATTTGACTTTTTAATTTCTCTAAAAGGATTCTTTTAACTTTCCATTTTTGTTTTTCAGAAATAGTATATGCTTACAATTGTTTTTTTTTTTGTATGAAATGAAATTTTATGCATATATATTTCTATAGTTGGTTCCTCCAATTATCCAAGTCTGGCTCCACCTCTGAATATATTTTTTGGTGGGCTTGTAAATTTTACACAATAATAAAGGTAATGTTTAACAGACATGTTAGAACAAGACAAAATAAATGCCCTATTTGGATTGACTTATGCAGAGTTTATTTGAGCTTATCTACTGATATAAGCATTTATTAGCGTGTTTGGCAGAACTTATGAAAACAGCTTATGATTGGTTCATAAGCTCTTATGAGCTTATTTTCATAAGTTTCTCATGATAACTTATGAAAACAGCTTACAACTTATATGAAATTAGTTTCACCATATTCTCTCTTTGATTATAAAAATAGTTTATGCATGAGCGCTTATGCCAGAAGTACTTAAATAAGTTGTTTATCCAAACAGACCCAAAATATAAAATATGAGTTCTATTTCATACTTTATACATATTGAAAGTAGAAAGAATAAAATATAAAGTAAAAATTAGTATATTTTAGTTCCACCAAGTAGAAGCAAAGAGAATAGATTAATTTTGTTACTAGCATATTTAGAGGAGGAGGAGTATATAAATTAGAGAGTAATTTTATTATAAAAAAATTGGAAACCGAATTGATTTAGTGGCTCTAAAATATCGATTGATTACGCTGTAACTTCAGCTTCAAGAATCAAAGCTCGTAAAAATTGCATGCGCAAACCAAACTTAAGGAGCCTTTATTCAAATCAGCTGGGATGAACTTAATTTCTTCGTCTGCTTCATGAGAAAGCTACTTTAAAAGCCGGTATTTTAATAACCAACAACCTTATTGTCTCATCACTGGTCCCTGATCAGTTCTCTAAATTTAAATGCTCAATTTATCTAGTTAATGAGGCATGCAGTACCAACGGAACCTTAATTAGGAGTAACAACTATAGGTCCATAACTACGTCGGCAATGTAAAGTTTTGAGGTCCTATAACTTCATCGCCATTGCAATTATGACAACATTATCTCTGAACGTAACAAAGCACCTACTATTTAAAACTTGGGTCACATGAAAAAGTTGGGAAAATAAGCAATATCAAAGTTTCTAGATAAAAAATAAGCAATATCAAACTTACTTTGTTTGATGGTTTTTTTAATATTATTTTTAAATAATAAGAATACTCATACTTGCTAGTTTGTTAAAGTTAGATGGTTGAAGAAAGAAATCATACATCCTAATAATAAAAAATAGACAATGTTAATGGTACTCCCTCTAGTCCTTTTTATAAGAAAATATTTTTATAAGAGAATTATTTTAATAATTTTTTTTTGAATTCTTCAACCGATACTTTGAGAGTACTTATTAGCCAAATATAAAAGAAATTGTAATTTCCCTAAAAAAATGTAATATTCAATGTACCTAAAGTTAACAGGTATCGTAAATTTCTCTAGAAAAAAATGGGTAAAAAGATAGGCTTTGTCAAATGTACCTCTTGAAATGGTTTTTTAGTGGGGGACAGAAAAAAGTTTGTTTTGAATGTAAAAATATCAAAAATATCAAAGGTGCTGTCTAGGGTGGATTAGCTTTTTAAGTGATCCACCATAGATAAATAGAAAAAAAACTTTCATAAAACTTTGATAGCCATTAGATTTAGTGATAAAAAATTAATGGCTCAGGTAAATTGAAAAATAAAAAAGAACAACAGAATCTTTCCTCACCCAATCCCTCCCTCATCCCTCCTCCCTTCATCCCTCCATCGCCGGATTTGTGTTTCTCTTCCTCTCCAAAACACACAAATGGTTCCATTCCTTCTTTCTCTTCCTCCTATTGTGACTCGTACCCTTCAACACGTCGACGTTCTCCCTTGTCGCCGATTCCGCCATCACCATCTTCGCCGTCGCCCCCTCCTCATCAACCGCCATGTACGCGGCGGATCCAGCGAGAAGAACGCGGACTTCGCCGCCATCGACGACGTCACCGTCCACATTCCACCAACCAACAAAACAAAAAAAAAGCTAAAATAATAACGAGAAATCCAAAAACCGTGAGGTTAATTTCAAATCACTGAAGTGTATCTCTATGGAAGCTTCCAGAAACAAGGGATGAATATATTCTATTATTCTATTCTATTCTGTTGTTCTCTTTCATTTTTTAATTATCCTGAGCCATTGATTTTTTATCCCAAAATCCAATGGTTGTGAAAGTTTTGCAAAAGTAAACTTTCTATTTCTCCATGGTGGACCACTTTAAAAACTAGTCCACCCTAGACTGCACCAATATCAAAATATCAAAACGTGAAAAACTCTATCTGATTTTTTCATAATTCAATTTCCATACCCACCTTAGGCCCACCTCCTATCTATTTAAAAAAAAAAAAAAAACTTTCTTTCGTTACATAACTTTGGAAAGCTTTTTGTGGGTGGAAAGAAAGTACTAGTAGAAATGACCAGAGACAGAGTAGGCGAAGAAGTGAAAGGAATGGGTTCAAACATGGCCGAGGCACGATGTTCACAGAGACTACAAACTCTGCTCCATCACTTCCGATCTTCGAATTCGATTCCCACCAGCGATTTCAATTTGACGCGCGAGCAATTCAATGCGAAACCCAGCAAGAGAGCCGCGGTTCTGATCTGCGTCTTCGAAGGTGCCGACGGGAATCTGCGAGTAATTCTGACGCAGCGGGCTTCTTCTCTCTCATCCCACGCAGGTCAGACCCATTTCCATTTCGGCCCATCATGCTCTTCTGGGCCCGGCAACGTAACTCAAAATGGGTTTCGTGTGTGTGTGTGTGTGTGTGTGTGTGCGCAGGGGAAGTTGCTTTGCCCGGTGGCAAGAGGGATGAAAGCGATGCTGACGATGTACAAACGGCCTTGAGGGAAGCGAAGGAAGAGATTGGCTTGGACCCTTCTCTTGTCTCTGTCATCACTATCCTCGAACCCTTCCGTACTAAGGTATTATCCGCATTGTTATGTTTAACACACACTTTAGCTAATTAACTACCCTTCTACATGCTAATGTTGATTCCGTGGTGAAAGAAAGAAAGTCCACACATGGTGGTGGAAATTTTTTTTCTTTTGTTAATAAAGGTTGAGGTCACGAGATTTTGTAGGATGCACTGGAAACCTTTTCGCTGCAGTACTAAGAAGCAGGCATTCAGTGCTGAAAATCTTGAACCCTTTCACCCCACATTGAATGCATTTGCCTCTGGTTCCTTTTTTTTGGGTGTCCACTTTTACTATTGCTGCACTGCATTGGATAAACAACTTATTTAATCGCTTATAAATAAGTGTTTATCGTATGAGAGTTTATGTAACACACGCCATTTTGATAAGCTATTAACTTATGAAAATAAGTTAAAAACAACTCATGGGCTAGTTATAAACTATTTTTATAAACTTTCCAAACAATATCATAAATGCTTATACCAGTAAATAAGTCCAAACAAGCTGTTCATAAACCGATACAAACAAGCCCCTAGTTCCAAATATTTGAATATATGCATAACTCTATTCCCTTACAAAGTTATTTTAATTGCAGTACGGCATTACAATAATACCCGTGGTTGGAATACTGTCAGACAAAGATGCATTTTCACCAGTTTTAGATCCAGCTGAAGTTGAAACAGTATTTGATGTTCCGTTGGAGATGTTCCTCCAGGTTTTTATTCTCCAGTTCCAGTTCTAGTTCTCACTTAAAATTTTGCACTCTTAATTCTTTTGGTGGAAAAATTCTGTGAACTTTGACATGATCAAAATGCAAATGAACTTAATTTGTTACACATCATGGTTTGAATGCAGAATGATAGAAGGAGAGCTGAGGAAAGAGAATGGATGGGAGAGAAGTATCTTGTACATTATTTTGAATATGAGGTAGAGAACAAGAAGTATGTGATATGGGCAATAACTGCTGCAATCTTAATTAGGGCAGCTACCCTTTTACTTCAGCGATCACCAGCTTTTCTGGAGCGGAGGCCTAAAATATGGGGAGGAATTACTGAAAATGACGTCATAATGCTACAGAATAGTTCCAAATAGTGATTTTATTTATTTAATCTTTTCAAGTTTTTTTTTTTGGTCAATAATAATCTTTTCAAGTTTGTATAATAATTTTCCACATGAAGCTGAGCTGTACTGCATCTTTTGGCAATTAAAAGTTAGAGAAATAAAATAGAATTGGGAGAAGGAGGGTGGGTGGGTGGATGAAGTTCCCGCTAATTATATACATCTTATTAGGCTAATTATTCTTGGTGTATATTTTGCTATGAGTTTTCTGGTATTTAACCATTTTGATGTGCCAAAAGAACTTGTTGGTTGAGTCACAGATAATGTTAAAAAACGTATAAAACTAACTTGGACTGACAATTTGACCGGTCCAAGTCCAACCGACAACCAATCATACGAGCGGTTCGAGTCACTAATTGGCTGGGTAGGAGGAATGATAAAGTCTTTAATTCAGTTGAACAGGACTTGGAGCGGCTGGTGGAATCTGTTAAACTCAAGTCATGGCTATGGATAAGACTTAAGAGCAAAATGTAGAACTTTCTTATATGCTCTCTCTAATAATTGGCTCTCGAGCACATCTTTCCATGAAAGGGGAAATATACATGTGGAGGGAGGAGGTGGTCTACAGGAGTGCATTGTTTGTGTAAAAGGTGATACGGACTCGAGAAATCCACAATATTAATCAGCAGAATCAGTGGGAGGCCGTATTACTTAGTTAGAATAATGATATACTTGTTAGTGGAACAGTACTTGTCACACCTTGGGTGTGTTTCCCCTCATAGGTGTAGTTTTTAGTTGTGGTGATGGATTGGTGGTTGGGGCCTCTGCAAACAGCCCTGTTCATAATATGGGTTGGATTTGGTTCACAGGTGTGACTGTAAAGGAGGTGGTCCTGTGTGGTTTGCTTAAGCATTGATCACCGAAGCGTTCACAACCATGGTGTGACAACTGACAAATACGGGTGCAGAATCTTTCCTGGTTGTCCAGAAATGTCTACACCCAAGGTGTGATAAAAATCCCAACTGTGAAAGTGGAAGACTCTGATTTTCAAGCGTGAATTCAGTTTGCATCGATCATAGAAGCTTTCACAACCACGGTGTGATCAGGAGTACAGGTATGAAGGCTTCAGGATCTGGCTCTGGTTGTTCAGCTATGTCTACACCCATGGTGTGTGAAAAATCACAACTGTGAAAGCGATTCAAGTCACCAATTGAATTGGAAATTGGAAATGAAATACATTAGAACCAGTAAAAATCGGTTCAACATAGCTGGTTCAACCAATTATCCATTTTTGTTTTGACTTTTTGCTTTTTATTTTTTTATTTTTTTTGTATGTTTGTATCATTTTTATTCTTTTTTTTTTATTTTCACTATCACAAGGAAACCGGAGCATCTGGACTAATCAAGAGTATTATCTTTATTCAGTTATAAATGAAGTAACATATGAAATATACCTGGACTAATCAAGAGTATTATCTTTATTCAGTTATAATTGAAGTAACATATGAAATATATAAAATTAAAAAAAATTGTTAATGATTATTAATTGAAACCAGTAGTTATTTATTCTTTTAATTTCACTGCATTAGAAAGTGAAAATAAAACTTGTCCAAGGATAGAAAAACGTAAAATTCATATATTTGGACAGAAAGCGATAATCTATATGGCATAGGCACACAACCAGAGTTCCACTTTGATTGGATAGGAAGTTTCATTTTGGTTGAATATTTTTGAGAAATAAAAGAGGGAAATATTTATAACTCCAAGATACTCCTGCAATGTAAGCAACAACAAAAAAATTGAAACTAATTAAATTGAAACAGAGAGAGTCCACATAATATAAGCTGAAATGAAGAACGAATGAAACAACATTCAGTGAGCTATATTAGTTTCCCTTCAGGCTAATTAGAACATAGCTCTCGAAGAAACACCATTCAGAAGATCCTAATAATTAACAAATGGTGTTAAGTGTTAAGCCTTGAGCAGGACCACATCTCATGTCCAATGTTTTTACCGGAAAAGAAGACCACAAACAGGGCACCCCACGGAAAGTTAAGAAACTTTCCAAAGTGTTATTCCTTACGATAATTTTTGTTTGTTTATTTTTTAATCCTCCCACCAAACCAAAAGGACCTTTTTTTCGCATCACTATTTAATATTGTCAAAATCTAACATCTCTATTTGTTTGATTACAACAAATCAGTGGCTCAGACCCCATCAATATGTGGCTCCACTACTGCTCTTGGCTACTGGCAAACACTTGCATGTCTTCTCTGAAAGCAGGCAACGCTGCCTCCGTCAAAGTCACCAAAACCTTGAACCCCTCCTTCTTCTCTGCACTGGCCGTTGAATAAGGCAAAAAGAAACAAGGCTCAACACTCCCAAGCAAGTTTCTCCCAAGTGGCAAAACAGTAACTGGGCCACCCCACCCAAAGTCCACAGTTGAATGGCCCAAGTGTCTCCAATCCGTGAACCCGCTCACATTTTTTCCCGCCGTGATCCCATCAGCAAAATGCAGCTGCTGATAATCGATGAAGGAGTGAACATACTCATCACTGACATTGCTTTTACTCTTTCTGATTAGCTCTGCTGTTTCCCAAAGGGGTTGCTCTATTAGATCTTTGACACTCAGCTGCACATACATGGGAACACAACCATTGCCCCAGTAGCCAGTATGCAGTGATGGCTTTACTACTCTCCGTATATTCATTGAGTATGCAAACTTCACCTTCTCATGAACCGCCACTCCAGTGGCCCTGATCCTGTTTTAGCCAATTAACATGAATTATGAAACAGGTAATGCTAATTGATTTTTATCTTATTTTTTACATTACACTAGTCCAATGGAAATTTAATTAAGGGCCCATAAACAATTTATTTAAGTACATTTAAGTGTTTATCATATAAATATTTATATATAAGTTATTTTTATAATCAGAAGGATTCAGAGGATATGGTGAAATTGATTTCGACTCCGTTTGGCAAGTCTCATCCGCTAACAATTAACGGATTTGACTAACGGATAGCGAATTAAAAAAAATAAAAATGTTTGGTAATAGGTAGCTTATAGCGTTTTTTCATACGTTACTTCAAGTAGCGTTTGAGCTTATAGCTTATATCGTATAATTTTTTTTCGTTTTTATCCTCATTATTTGTATTAAATTTCTTTTCTATCATCTATTAAATAAAATAAAATATTTTTTTGACAATATATAAAATAAAATATTATTATAATGATAATAAATAAACAAATAAATAAATACAACTATAAATAAAATAAAATAAATTTAATATAATATAATATAATTTTTTATCTAATAAAATTTATTTTAATGAGGCCCGATAGATAAAAAATAAATAATATCATTAAAATATAAATTTTAACATTTTAAGTTCTAAATATCATGATAAATTAGTTTATTATTTATAAATATTTTACCATATTTAATATTGATTAAAGAAATATAAGCAATAATCAAAGATATCAATTTATGTTATTTTACATTTATTAGTTAGTTTAACAGCTAATTTTACTAAACACTTCAAATTTAATTTGATAGCTTATTTACTATCAGCTATTCGCGATAAGTTCATCCGCTAGCTTATTAGTTATCCACGATAAGTTATCAGTTATTCGCTACTTTTTGCCAAACGGAGCTTTTATGTAAGATATAAGCTATTTTGGAAAGCTTATAGAAATAAACTCAAAATAGCTTATGAGCTAGTTATAAACTTTTATAATAAGCTCTCTTAAATACTATTACACACATTTTATGTCACTAGATAAACTCTGCATAAACCCGACGAACACGTATAAAAGAAGAAGAAGAAAATTGCAAGGGAGATAGTAGATGACGACTTACTTGGACCTCCATATGTAGGCACCGAGAGTCTCAAAAGTGGTGAAGTTGAAGCCAGATTGATCAAACAAAGACCTCTTGAACTTGTCTAAGCACTCGTCCTCTACATGAAAACACTCTCTCACAACCTTACCAATGTCCTCCTTGTACGGCATAAACCCCTTATCCAAACCCAGAAATTCCCCTATCAACGGGGAATCCACACGGGGCGGGTCTCTGGGACCCAACAATCTCTCCCGGTCCCACACGGGCTCCACAGTTAGCCGGGTCGCCCCGCGAGCCAACTCAGCCATCGCGTTGAAAAACAGAGTCCCGCCAATCCCGTCGCACATCGAGTGGTGCAAGGCCGCACCGAGAGTGAACCCGCCGCACTTGAACACCGTGAGCTGAAGCATGCACGGGTGCTCCATTCCCTCTTCGGGTTCCGGGTCGGGCACCAACTGTTCGACGAAAGGTGAAGCCGGGTCATCGAGATAGTTCGCCGAGTCGAGGGTGAGGTCCACGGCGGAGCTGATGAGGGGGACGCCCTGTCCGGCGGCGCACCAGAGTTCGAGGCGGCGGTCTGGGTGCTGGCGGTGGCGGAGCGTGCCGGCGAGGGGGTAGTAGTGGAGGAGAGCCTTTGAGAGGGAGGAAGAGATGACGTGGAAGGGGTCGTTGTCGTGGGTGGTTGTGGCGGTTGCGGTGTAAGCGCGAATGTAGCGGAAGGTGAGGTTGAGGTTACGATCGGTGTCGAGGTGGGAGAGAGGGAGGGCGTGGTCGTGGAGGAAGGGTGGGTGAGAAGGGTAAATGAGAGTGCGCTCTGTGCTAATTTTCTTCATCATTTCCATGGTTTGGCTACACTTGTTTTGTGTGAGTGGCTATTGTTTGCTTATTAGTGTGCGGTGCCACCATTTTATTAGTATTTATCATGGGTATTGATCGCTGTTGTATATTTTCAACTTTGGGAGTCTCTTTCTCCCACCAAACCCAGGGAAGGGAAGAGAGTGCAGTGAGGCAAGGGTCGTTGAGGAGGACCAGACTCTGACATGGCAAGACGTGGAGCATGTGCATCCCACATCTTCTCACCAAACCCACACCATTCGCTGGCATTAATAATACTTGAAAGGTTTAAGCTTCAAACTTATGCAGTTAATTATAAACATGAATTTTTGTTATTTTTAAATATTTAATTTTTATGTTTTGGATAGAGTACTCTTATAAAAAGGTAGTTGTGGAAGATTAATTCTCAAATTCGGAGCAGTGACTAAGTAAAGCCAGATCAGTGACTCAAATATTCAATGTCATAGTACAAATAAAATTTTGTCTAGGATGTAGCTTCAAGGCATCCAGGTAAGATTATGAGTGTAGTACTTGCTTCTTCTTCTGTCTATTTCTCTATGAAAACAAAATGAATAGGCTATGATGACTTTTATTTATTGATCACTTTACTTCTTTTTTAACTGTGGAATTTTTACTTTTAAACAAAGCAAAATTTTTATTGATCCAATAGATATTTCCCCTCGCAAATGTTTCTTGAAATTTTGAATATTTAGATGTCCATCCTTTTTATTATTACTCTGGTTTATCCTTAAAATAATTGTAACATATGTGTTATGGCATGAGATCTGCTATAAAATTTTCGATTAAATTTTGACACCTAATGTGACAAAACCGAGTTATATATAGTTAATAACACTGTTCAAACAAAATATGACATTGCAAAAAGTCTGTTAAGGATTGAAGACACCATTTATTCGTCTATATAAGGAAATTGTTGAAGTCCCTAAACTTAGTGTACAAATTTTGTTATAGGGAGTTATGTGCAAGCAGCAATAACCAAATACCAACCAAAACAATGGTAGTGAATAATTCTAAAGCATCAAACCCCTTATTAAAGGATGCTTATGCGTTGGAAAGCTTTAGTTAATATGTAAAATAACAGTTGTGAGAACAAAATAGTTAAACCATTTCCATATTAGAATGATTGTTGTATGATGAGACAAGTGGTTGATGTGACAATATATAAAGCTGACCAATCTCATTTGTCAAGCATCAACACATACATCAATATAGGTCCTTTGCCTTAGACTAACATCATGAATATCTTCATTCCCTTTAGCATCATCTGTGCATGCAGTATCCTTGGAAATGTTGTGTCGAGTGCCAATCCTCTCTCGTATGAAGCTATCTTCAACTTTGGTGACTCTATAAGTGACACTGGAAATGCTGCATTTGGTCACAAACCTATGTTTCACAATAGTCCTTATGGCTCAACATACTTCAAACATGATGCAGGACGTTTGTCAGATGGACGACTCATCATAGATTTCATAGGTATTTTTACTCATTTTTCAAATAGCTTAAACTTTCTCGGGTGAAAGGAACAAGAAACAAGGAAAAATGATAGGTGGATTTTTATTTATTAGGTGAACATCAAGATGATTCCATCAAATAGGGAGTACATCCCACAGTATTTAGTAGACTTAAGTTGAATTTAACGAGTTAGAAAGTATATTGTTAGCATTCTTCTCTAAACCAATAAAACTTAACAAATAGGGCATTTGTAATTGAAGACATACTAAATTGCATCTTGTCATTTCAATTGTAGCTGAGGCATATGGGTTGCCATTTTTGCCGGCCTATCTGAATCTCACCAAAAGCCAAGACATCAAGAAAGGAGTAAATTTTGCATTTGCCGGTGCCACTGCACTTGATATTGAGTATTTCTTTCGAAATAGGGTCGCTAAACCAGCGACGGATAAATCATTGAGTGTTCAACTTGGTTGGTTTAAGAAGCTCAAGCCCTCCCTTTGTAACAGCAAAGAAGGTTTTACCAGAACACTTTGAATAATATTTCTATCAAATATATGAAATTTGCTCAATATGGGTAATAATTTTTGTTTTATTCTGACACAGAGTGCGATGGCTACTTCAAAAACGCATTGTTTCTAGTGGGAGAGATTGGTGGGAATGATATTGCCTCACATATATCATTTAAAAATATTGCTCAACTTCGAGAACTAACTCCATTAATGGTTGAAGTAATTGCCAATACCACCAATGTATGTTATACCAAACTTAAGTATTGGAATGCTTACTTAAATTGTACTAAATTTGAATTCAATGATAAACATGATCGATTGGGTTGTGATTGTGAATAAATATAACAACAATATTTTTTTCTTTATATGTGTTAGGCATTAATCGAAGAAGGAGCCGTACAGCTAGTGGTGCCTGGGAACTTTCCAATGGGGTGCAGTGCTGGAGTTTTGACAGTGTTGAATATTAGTAAGAAAGAAGAGTATGATCAATTTGGGTGCTTGACAGCTTTCAATACTCTCATCGAGTACTTTAATGGGCAGCTCAAAAATGCAATAGAGACACTAAGGAAGAAGCACCCTCAAGCTAAGATAACATATTTTGACTACTACAACGATGCCAAACGTTTATATCAAGCACCACAAGATTATGGTGCGTAGTGTTTTTACACTTTTATTTATTGGATGAACTACGATTGCATGTTGCTAATTTTACTCATGGCTTATTCTTGTCAATTCATTTGTACATGCACGTCATTTCGGGTACATTCATGGTGCAGGCTTTGATAAGAATGATAGTTTCAAAGCATGTTGTGGAGCACGTGGACCGTACAATGTCGATCTAAAAATAACGTGTGGAAGTTCTGGCTCAACGGTTTGCTCTGACCCTTCAAAACGGATAAATTGGGACGGAGCTCACTTTACAGAAGCAGCTTATAAGCTAATAGCAAAAGGACTAATTGAGGGCCCTTTCGCAGATCCTCCTCTCAAATCCCCTTCTTCTAAGATAGCTTAGAATTAACGGCGCAAACATTGAGGAAAGCTTTCTTTTGGTGAGATGAGAAAGGATTTGGCCTTGTCTCTACAAGAAGTCTAAATTTTTTCTACCGATTGAATTACAATGTATTTTTTTTACTTGGATATATTTGCTGCATATGCAATAAAGGATGTCATTTTATTCAATTATATTAATCATTAAAGTTAAATTTGCCTTCACGCAAAAGATTTTCTCCGTGTGATGTAACTTTTATCCCCCAAAAAAATTAAAATTTGTCATTGAACTAATACTATAGAAATTAAAGTAAACAAAGAACTAATCAACTGTAAAGATTTCAAATAAGCTCTTGTTAATAGTTAACTTATATCGATTTCATGCATGTAAGATGATCTTGTATTAGTGACTCCATGACAACATGACATCCCAAATTTTGTAAAATTTTAAGTCATTCATGAGATGCTAGCTAGCTTCAACACTCCATTGACTCAAATTATCGACATATCATTAATTAATAATTATTTCTTATAATTTTTAATAATTTATTATCATGATTAATTGTCAATTATTCCCACCCTTGTATTATAGTGCCTGCGTTGGTGCGCCATTTGCACTAACAGATTGATTGGCATAATCTCACTGCCCATACGTACGTCTGATTATATGTGCAATGGTGCGACGTCAATGATATAATCAAAGACGATTTTGTTCATTTGTATATTAAAATAAAAATCATTTACTTAGATTCATCAAATCATCGTTGTACATCTTTTATGAAAAAGTAATTTTTTTTTAGCACCGTGGTATTGGCGGGAGTATCATCTGGCTACTAGCACAGAGACTAATCTCCCTCGGGACCTTGGCTGCACGAGACCTTGAGATGAGGATCAATCACAGTTGTCAGTCGGACCAACGGACAGTGAAAAAAAAATAAAAAAATTGTTAGTCCTTCAAGTTTGAAAAATTGTTACTTTTAAACCCTCAAATTTAAAACGTGTTTTTTGTCTCTCATTTTTTAAAATGTGTCACTTTTAGTCCCTGGGGTTATTTTTCAATTTAAAAAGTATTTTTTAAATTTATATTTTGACCCCTTCTAAATTCTGATTCTCACCTTATCCCCTTTCCCCTAATTTACAAAGATTTTCTAAATTTATATTTTGACCTCTCTCAAATTTGGAAAATACTTTTTAAATTTAAAATATGGCCCCAGAGATTAAAAGTGACACACTTTTAAAAATTGAAGACAAAAAACATATGTTTTAAATTTGAGAGACTAAAAATAACAATTTCCCAAACTTAAAGGACTAAAAACATATTTAATTCTTTTTTTTTGTATTTCTAGACTCTAGTTCTTGGTCGGACATAGTTTTAGGCTCAATCGTCCATTTACAACTGAAAACCAAATATGTGTTATTTTTTATTAAAAATAAATGTTTCAATAATATAAAATTTCCCTCTTTTTGAAGTGTTAAGTGTTAACATGCATTCACTGGCCCCTCTCAAGTATCATTCAAGAAAAGCTATATATGATATATATCATATTCGTAATGTATGAATCACTTTTTTTTTTACAACAAAGATATTCATCTATTCAAAATGGTAAAATATATCGAAAACAACACAGATTCAACATTGCTAAAAATCAAAAGGATAAATCTATGAACAGACTTACAGTACCCATATTAATAGCAAAACACAACAAATTACCTACAATAGTAAAGCACGGTAAAATGCCTACAAATTAACAAAATTATAAAGGTCAAAATACCAATGTCTCCAGATATGTAATGTATGAATCACTTGGTGCTCATATATTGGTTCATTCAGCACTGCGTTAATTATACCAAGCTGTATCCCTGTATGAATAAAGTATTTTGCTAGACACATGCCACTAGCTCAAGTAATAAATAGGCCCGGCAGTCATTTGGATGGAGCTTAATTAATATTCAAGCCGTAGTAATGATTCCATGCATGAAGAGATCCTTTGTGATATCGAGTAACAAAATTCTTATTTGGTATTATTTTTTAATGATCTGTGTGTGAGAAAATTCATAGCTTCAACAACAAAAAATCACAGATGTGATTCACATTTGAGGTGTGAAAAGCATCGGATTGAATTCAAAGTTTTAATAGAAGAATTCACAATTGTGGATAATTTCACACTAAGGGCGTGAAAGCGTCCAATTCAATTCGAAAATTCAAGTCTTCAATAAATGAAATCACACGGCTGTAGAAAATTTGACACCCAAGATGTGGAAGCGTCATGTGTTAATTCAAAGCTTCATCATCAGAATAAATCACAGTTGTGAGAAATTTCATAGCAAGGGTGTGGAAGCTTCGGGTTAAATTCTGAGTGCCACAGTGGAATATTAAAAGTTCAACAACTCTCATGTTCTTGTGAGAATTTAACCAGAGAAATAACCGACCAAAACCAATTCCAACAATAATAATAATAAAAAGAGTAGGAAATTAAAATGACATCACAAATTTTAACGTGTAAAAATCTCCCTCAATGTGAGAGAGAAAAAACTACAAAATCTAATCCAGAAAATCTTCCACTATAAAAATTATAAAAATTATGTGCACCAACAAAATCTTTCTATTAGCATTAGGGGTCAAACAGAACATCCAAACCATCACAAATAAACGTGAAAATCATTACAAGCCACACAAGGGGGAACTGAGACTATAATTGAATTGTCGATTTAGACTCACAAGTCCGAAGAGAGGAACCGGAGAACCAAATCCCCTTCCCAATTTTCTAAACTTTCTCTCTTTTTTTATTAAAATTAATGTTTTTTTTCAACAAATTAATGTTTTTTTTTATCTGAACAAATTAATGTTTCAAAATAATAAAAAATCACTCTTTTTTTAGGTCTTACCATTCACCGGCATAGCCATTTTTGTTTGTTTCTTTAATACTATACAGTTGACCCGTGCGACGCACGGGTCGGCGAATAGTGTTGGTTTTTACATGTAGTATAAAATAATTTATTTATATAGTAATAATTTGATATATGATATACTCTAAATTTATAACAGAGCTAGTTATACGACATTAAGCATCTTAGTTAGGTATGTAAATTTTATGTTTTTAGCCGTCAACAATTGCTCATGTTGATAAAATGAAGGTCAAATTAGTTGAAAAAACAAATAGAGAAACATAATTAAAATAAATATTTAGCCCATAGTAATTTGTAATATTTAATAGAAAAAGATAAATAAAACGTATAAGCAAACACTATTTATTTATAAAAATAAATTATTAAAAATCTTATTTTGCAACATGAAAATTTATATGAATAATTTTTTTAATGAAACTCATAGAAATAAATATTATAGTCATCAAAAATAAAGTTAAAAGAAATATAATTTTGCAACATAAAAACTTATAGGAACAAAAAAAAAACTCGTAAGCAAATACTATTTTATTTATAGTAAATAAAATTAAAAGAAAAACAATATTACAACCTTAAAATTTTTAGGAAAAAAAAAATAAATGAAACATATAAGCAAATACTATTTTTTATTGAAAATAAAATTTTAAAAAATAATTTTGATACTTGAAAATTTACAAAAAACACATAAACATGAATCAAACCTATAAACAAATACTATTTCATTTGTCACAAATAAAATTATAAGAAAATTAAAATTTCAACCTGGAAATTTATAGAAACAAAAAAAATAAATAAAATTTGCAAGCAAACACTATGTTATTTATTGAAATAAATTCAAAAAAAATAATTTTGTAACCTGAAAATTTGTTGAAACAAAAAACTTGAATAAAACCTTTAAGCAAATACTATATTATTTTTTAAGAAATAAAATTAAAAATAATATTTTTTTTACTTGAAAATATACCGACACAAAAACATGAATTAAACGTGTAAGTAAACATTTTTTCAGTAATCAAAATTAAAATATAAAATCAAAATAAAAAACATTTTACAACCTTAAGATTAGCAAGATACAATACTATGATAAATTGATTGAGTAATATTATATCGTTTTATGTATCCTATTAGAGTTAGACAAAAATGTATTGTTAATAAAGAAATGAACAATTGGAAGATGCAAAATTTGACACTTGTTGCGATGAGCTCAATTTTTTTAAATAGAAAATAGAAGAATAATTAATTGTTTTTGATAGTAAAATGAAAAATATTTAATCAAAAAAAGAATTAAAATAAAATAAAAACTCAAAAACACCTTGGGATATAACCGGTTATTATTATATATTTTTTTAGGAAATAAGTTATTATTATATAATAAGTAATAGTTTCAATCGTATTATTATATAATTAATATTAATAGTTAAAATAACAAAACTTAAAAAACAATATAACAATATAATATTAAAATGGGAAATAGTATTGGGCGGGAATCCGATGACATAACATTTACCTGTTATTATTATAGTAATCGATAAGCCTAGCCATTTTTTTTAAGAACCAATAGCACCTCCATAGACCAATACTATCGGGCAAAGCACCAGGGTACGAATGGCATGCTGGGGCTTTCAGTATAGGCCCATCCAAATATTATTGCGGCCCACTAGAATTTTAGTGGTTTTAGGGGGAATTGAACTCTCGTCTCTTTTTGGTGTTTGTTTTGCATTATTTGTGTGTCTTGGTTGATTGTTGTTTTAGTTTTTTCTTCTTTTCTCGCTTTGATGTTTGTTTTCCTTGTCTGATGTTGTTTGCAGCGGCGTGTCCTGGTTTATTTTGTTGTATTTGTTTAGACTCTGTTTATGTTATATGTTTGACCTATGTTTGGTGTCTCTTGTTGTAGAGGACATATGGCTGGTTTTTCCCCATAATATAAACTTGTTTATCTTGACAAAAAAAAATTCTCATCTCATCCATGGAGAATATAAGAGTTGATTTTGGATCTTTAAACACTTGTGTCAACATGCATTTACTAGCCCCAGTTTTTGTTTCTATGCCAATCTAGGGATGTAAATGGGGCGGGGCGGGCACGGGTAGTAGCTCCCCGCTACCCGCCCCATTTAATATACCCGCTACCCGTATTCGCCCCATACCCGCATGGGTATCCGTTACCTATGTTTAAGCGGGTACCCGTGAAATCCGCGAATATTCATGGATATTAAAAAATTATAAAAAATTTATTAAAAGAAATTATTTCCACACAATATTTGTCATAATGAACATCATATTAATAAGACTAAATTATACAAATCATATAATTTTAACGCAATTGTTATATCAATAATTGTTCAATTAAATAAAAATAAATAAAACTATAAAATGAAAAATATGAGTGTGAGAATTAATACATGCACAATAATAATACATATTTTGGAGTCACTTTGTTCAATATTAAAACAAAGAAAGATAATAACTAAAAGTAATGCATCACACTCTAATATTTGTCAAATTGTGCATTGGTATTTTAGACTTTTAGGTATGTATATAAATAAAAGGATATTTTTTGTAATTTTACTAACGGGTACGGGTACCTCACTACCCACCTCCATCCCCATTTATTGGCGGGTACCTCAAATACCCATTTAATTTATCCGCGGGTACCCGTTAAGGTACCCGCCCCATACCCGTAACGAATTTTATCCGCGGATATCCACGGGTACGGATTTTTTTGCCATCCCTATGCCGATATGTATTCCACATTCTGTTTTAAATGGAAATGACAAAGGTTTGCTTTGCTAAAAAAAAAAATCACCGGCCACCCTTGTAAAAAAAATAACCAATGAACTATCATGTCATCTATGAGACTATGACCATTAAACATTACTAAATAATATTATAAAATCATTTTTTCACAAAAAAATTTACAAAGTAAAAGCAGCACACTAACTATTTATGAACAAATTAGTATATCTCCATTCTCCACTTGATTTGTGCCAGGTAGTTGCCGCTCACTGATACCCAAATAAGTCATTTTCTTCTGAAGTCAATGGTCTCTATCTAAACCAAAAGAGATCAATGCCTGTTGACAGAGTACTGTATCATTCAAAGGTAATAGCTCTCATGTGTTTTGAGTCTTCTGAGTTGGCTTGCACCACTCATGTTTATATGTTTTCATTTTTAGCTAAATGGGCCACGGAAGTTTAAACCTATAGCTTCGTTCAAATGATCTTTTAGTACTAGAGCCTGTCCTTTGTGACTTCGTTAGAGTTATAATTTATTCCTCAACCCTTGTACACACCGAAATAACACAAAAACTGCATGATCATCATTATGCAATAAAGTGATAAAAGCAAGCAATGCAATTCAATGTCACGTGTCACCTTTTAGACTTTTATTTTCTATCAAAATTGTTTCTTTGTTAGATTTTTTTTACTATTCATGTTATAAAAAAACTCATACTTTATACAGGTCAAGTCTATTAACTCATTATATTACTTTTTATGGTGCCTACAACATCAGTTCACCTCACCGTCCTCCCTTTTTTGATTATGTCCGAAGGCATGCTTGGTTAGATAGGCTCATACATAAATGATAAAGCAGAGGAACTTTTCTTTTGAACTTTGGATGGAGGGGTCAGCTAGAGCCAATAGGAAGAAGTGAAGACATGTATTGACAATTTTGAAGATTGTTCAAATAAGCATTAGATCTAGACATCGTGGGAACTGAAAACAGAACAAAAAACTTGCCTTTAGAGCAGGCAAATCGGAGATGTAGCCGTCTCGCGTCTTTACTATATAGACCCAGTCATCAAAATACAAAACGGCTCCATTACTGGAGACCTCAAATTAAAGAAAAGTATATTTGAGTTTTAAGATTCAGCCTTGGAATTTTGCTCAAGTGATAGTAAAATATTGGCACATTAACTATTTGTAGCATTGCATCAACTCTCTCCACCCTCTATATATACCATTACCGTTGTTTCATTATCATATGCATTTTATCATTCATATAGATAATTTTGTAAACATTGCATCTTCATGTACGGTCATTTGAATATGCCGATGTTGAAACCATGGTTCTTGTTGTGCCTTGTACTTGCGTTCCTCTCATTGTCGAGTTGTAAATCTCGTCCTCTCGGAACTCCAACGAGTTTGAAGAGTACCGGTGGTGGCACCAAAGATTCAACTTTTGGTGCCCATATTGCAACTCTGAGGAGCTGGTTATCAGAATTACCTGAAAGCCCACATAAGACTGGGAGACTTAGTCCAGAAGGCCCAGACCCAAAGCATCATTGATCAAGGCCCATAAGAAAAATATACAGGCCCAATTTGGATTATTGTCTCAGAGTTGGCGACAGTTTTTCAATTGAAATAAATATTTAGTTTTTAATTTTTAAAAATATTTATAAATATATTGGTGCTCTCCTTTTTTGTTGGTCAACATAGGTGCTCTCCTTGTATTTGGACTTTGTAACAGTTGGAGCTGGTACTTTCTTTAATAAATTTTTGTCTTTTAAAATTATGATTTTACATGTGTTTTGAAGAGTTTAGATGGCATCAATTGTTTTTGAAAAATTGAGATGCAGAAATTGATTTTAATTTTTCCATGTGTGCTTGTGGAAAAATTTATCCAAATTATTTTATGTATATAACATAAACATATATGTTAAATTTGAGGAAAAGTTTGTTTTGTTTTCTACTCTGATTGATAATTACATAAACATATTTTTGTACTTTTTAAAAAAAAATTATGTAGAGAACTATAAAAATAAAACATATTTTAATGGAGGAGGAGGGGAGGGGAGGGAACATAAGAAAATTAAAAATTCCTTGTTTAGTTTAGTTGAAGGTGAAGAGGGGGGGGGGGGGATAAAAGTATATCTTTTGAAAAGAGAAGAAAGGAAACAAAAAAAGTATTGACTAATAGGACATGAGCTGCTGTAAAGAAGTTTTACAAGTGAGGCTTATACAATGTAAAAGTGAAAATATATAGAGCAACATTGCTAATAAAAGATTGTTAGGAGTTTTAAAATTAAAGAAATAATGAAATATATTTTAGTTAGTGTAGCTCATTTAAAATGGGTCAATGCATAAATTGGTCCACCAAATCCAAATGAATTTTTACCTGAGATAGGAGGTAAACTCAGTTTTCCATGATTTGTGAAAATGCCCAGAAGGAATATATAATTATAAATTGAGATTTATGAAATAGACCACAAAAAATGTAAAATTATGAAAATTTACCAACTTTTGAAATAATTAAAAAAATGACAACTACAAGTTTATTATATTATTATTATTATTATTAAATTCATTTATTTCTTAATCTCGCGCTCTCTCCCCCGCTCTCTCCCTTTCCCTCTCCCACTCTCTCGCTCTCTCCTCCCTATCTCTCTTGTCACTCACGCCCCCTCTCCCTTTCTCTCTCGCTCACTCACTCTCCCTCTCTCTCTCTCCCCCCTCTCGTTCTCTCCCTGTAAAATTACGAAAATTTACCAACTTTTGAAATAATTAAAAAAGGCAACCACACGTTTATTATATTATTATTATTAAATTCATTTATTTCTTACTCTCGCTCTCTCTCCCCCGCTCTCTCCCTCTCCCACTCTCTCGGTCTCTCCTCCCTATCTCTCGTGACTCATGCCCCCTCACTCTCTTTCTCTCTCGCTCACTCTCTCCCCCTCTCCCCCTCTATCTCCCTCTCTCATTCTCTCCCTCCCCCTCCCTTGCTCCTTCTCTCCCCCTTTCTTTCTCACTCCCTCCCTCTAGCTCCTCTCTCTAGCAAGAGAGAGAAAGCACGGAGAGAGAGCAATAGCAAGAGCGAGGGGAAGGGAGAAAGAAAGGGGGGAGAGAGAGCAAGGGAGCAAGGGAGAGATATGACAAGAGTGAGCGAGAGATAGGGAGAGAGAGAGAGGAGGGGGAGAGAGAGCGTGAGAGAAAGGGAGAGAGAGAGAGGGAGAAACGGATAGGGAGAGGCTTTGCAAAGAGAGGGAAAGATATCATCAATTATTGTTTTTTAATTATGGAAATTATTTGGGTAAAAATTTAAATTTGTATAATTATGTGGTTTATTTCTCAATTATCGGAGTTTATTTATTATATTCTACAAACCCCTTTCTGCAATTACATCAAATATTTAAAAATACCAACTCACCATGTAACCCCCCATAAATCCTCACCATACCCTTTAAATATTATTATATGGATGGCTGAAAATTGATTGGGGTTTGGTGGACCAATTTATTATTGGTCCACTCTAAATGCCATAATATTAACAGTGATGATCTTCCTCGGAGCATTCGCTTTCTACTCTGGCAGCGTTTTGTAATTTCTCCTAACGTGAAAGAGGGCAAGAAAAAATGAACATGTCGTTTTCAACATTTTCTTACATGCACGACACAAACGACCTAAAACACTAGGAGTATGACCTAAAACTACCAAACTCTCAACATTCTTGGGGATTTGAATATTATATGCGGCCAATAAGTGCAAAGGTTGTCCACATAAATTAGACATAAGTGTTTAAGAATGCGATGTGATATCAACAAAATATTCTCTCAGCAGACAAATATGGATACACCCTCCACAGGATCAGATTTTTAGGTTGTGCCTCTGTAGTTTGTTTAATTAGTTTCACGATTTCCTTGTCAGTTGACGCCTACCAATAACTTAAGGTCTTTAATTAACATAAATAAACAAGCATATCATCTAATTAAGAAGATGATGAGTTGAGTTTCATTTTTCAATAGAACAACTTTTATTCTTCAATTTATTTTTCCATTGGGTATGGGAGGCCTAAAATGTATCTAGCATTATACAAACGGTTCACTAACATTCAAGCACAAAAAATTGCTCCTTGACAACGAAAATATATTAGACAGGCCAACTCATAACCATTACCAAAGGAAAGAAACTGAAACATCTAATACTTTCAAACAGAAAAAGCATATACCGTTTACCCAATATAATGTTTTCCAAAAGAGATTTACAGAGAAGAATTGTAACAACAAAAGACCGATCCAAATATTCTGAGGTAATATATACTCTATTAACACGTCTTTCAATATCAACAACAGTACAATACTCCCCAAAAGGTGTATATACCCCTTTTGTAATGCATCTTCCTGTTGCTACAGAAATGCCTTCAGGGGGTCGTTAGGGTCGATATCAGCTATAAGTGGCAGATCAACTGGCATAGATTCAAGACTCAAGCCTTCATCTCTCAGCTTTCCGATTACTTCCTCAAAAACAATTTGATTGCCACCTTGAGTGAGATGCAAACCATCACTGCATTTCAGTCAACAAGATCATATATTCATATAACTGTTGTAGGCTCTCCAAAGCAAGAAAAACTATTGTAGGTAAAGAAAACCATGTAGATATTATCATTGATTAGCATCATTGAAACTGTGCAATCTTAGGTTCCGGGAAAAATGAAACTTGCCAAATTTCTTGTACCTTATATGGTAACTAAATTTTCAGTTGTCTTCGCATTTTTTACCAAACCATGCCATACCCCACAAAGAATGACATTCTTCTTTGCAAACTCATACAGAATTGGTCATTTTGGTAAAACTGAAGCCACACATATGGCTACAAGTCAGCAATGAAAATGATCATGCTCATTAGCATTTTCAGTTTAAATGGTAAATACTGCTAATATAAGTGCAAGATTTACAACACCATCAAAATGCTGTAGGGAAAGATAAAGAAAGGTAAGAAAATTCAGAAACCTTAAATAATCCTTTTTCCAGTCACGGAACTGTTGCATTTTGGTCCAGAGATCAATCACAGGAATTTCAAATTCTCTGGCCACAGCAATGCATGCTCTTGCATACTCACCAGCAGCTTCATTTGTCCTTTCAGGAAGACCCTGTGGATTGTCCACATATGGATGCCTGCAATAAAGTTTAGGAACTCTTTGAGTTTAACCTCTATAGCATTGTATATTTAAATCTTATAAATGGAGAAAAGAGCCTAATAAAATCAGTGAAAACATGAAGAACAAAGGGCCAATAAAACAATACCTAAGCCGTGCATCTTCATCAATGGGAGGAGGAGTTATGAGGAGAACATGAGTTGTGGGCCATCGCTTCTGAAATTCAAAGGCAACTTGAAATATCTAATGTTAACATTTATTCAAGAGGCCTAGAATTGAAATATCTAATTATCTCTTGAGTCTTGAGCTTTGCCATACCCGAGATGGCTGGATCTCCTAAACAAAAAGGAACTTACATGTTTATGAATAAAAAATAAGAAAATAAGAGCGGTTTACTTTTCCCAATCAACTTTTAACTCTTTTCACTTGGGATTTGTTTGGGAGGTTAGAAGGGGAGGAGAGGAAAGGGAAAAGGGTTATGACTTATATGATAAACCATGCCTTTTAAGAATGAGTTTGTAAAATCAATTACTATATAAGAAAAAAGTTGTGACATGCATTTTCTCCCATACTGTGACACATGTCACCTCCTCAACTCCTTTTATTTTCAACTGAAATTGCTTTGTTTGTTGGAGTTTTTTTACTGTTTTTGTTAGGAAAAAATCCGTACTTTGTTAAGGTCGGGTCCATAGACTATTTTTTTAAAAAAAAAAACCCTTCTAAAACCATCATTTACTTTTTTTTTTTTTAAGTCCTCCAGAATTGGAGGGTTTTGACATTCAAACAAGGTGGGAATCTATCCTTATTTAATTTTTACTTTTGTGCATTGCATCTATACTTGCTACTTATTGGTTAACCATATGAGCATTTCGGGATTGTCCATAGCTAACTAGTAGCATCTAACTTACGCCAATGAATATAGTCCATAATCCTTATTCAATCATGAAACATTTATCTTCCACTAAATTAAAATGCTTTAATAGAAGTGTCAACATTCATTAACCTATGGGCATCGCAAGGATCAACAACTTTCCTCCAGGAATGTTAATGTAGATGTCTTAATCCTTAAAAGGAGAGGCACCATTTCTTCCACTCCTAAAGTAAATGTGGGTCTTCCCCGCAATCCTATCTTGCTAACATGCCTACCTAACAGCTCATGGGCGACCAAACCGAATAATATAATTGCATGGGCACAAAAGAAATGACACGAGAAAGAAGACACAATGTTTAGGTTGTGAAAACAACGCCTAGGCTCCTACTCATTCCCCTGTTCACTTTCCCCCAAAAGAAAAACCAATAAAAAGTGGACCTTTTTACACAGGCATCTCGTGCAATTTGCAAGCTCCACTCCTATAGAAAAGCAATGAATCAATCAAAAACTCCTTTGGACAGCGTATCATTGATCACAAGTGGCAAACAGAGACAACCACACTCCTCATAGCCACACCCACTGCACGTGTGTTCATTTTGACATCACCTAATTCAACGGGCCCCGCTTCTCCAATTCAATTCCTTATACCCCACAACCAGTCTTTGACCACCCTAGACGAAGAAAGTCATCATAACACAGAAACCCCACCATATGACAAATAATTAATCCTTTTGCAATATACACAACCAAAGCACGCTTATGAAGCTCAACCCCACAAGGGTCAAACTAAAAATAAATAAACTTTTTTGTGCCACTACACTAAAAAAACAGCGACCCTTTTCTGGGTTTCAACACCTTTTATCTTTTGCCTAATCATTTAACTCAAACGTTTGCTGCGACAGATAATGGTTACCTTGAAGAAGGAGACAATGGAGCGAAGGTTCTGCTCGAATTCACGGAGGGGCACGTGCTGAAAGCCAGAGCACCTGTCGGGGAGACACGCGTCGTTAGCCCCAAAGAAAACCGTCAAAGCAACTGGGGCAGTGTCGGTTCCACCGTCACCGCCCTGTGACGCAGGGAAAACCCTGTCCAACACCTTCAGCGCCCACCTTGTGTTGTACCCGCTATACCCTCTGAGCACCACATCTGCCTGAGAATATCAGAATACACAAACCCCATTTACAAAAAGCTTCAAACTTTATATCAAAATCGCCAAACCCATCAAGGACAAAACACGCAATAAAAAAGTTCATCGAAACAGGGTTGCTTAAAGCGAGACAATGAATATGAATACCGTGCGACAGAAATAGTTGGCAAGAGAAGCACCCCATCCTCCAACAGCAAAGGATTCCTCGGTGATTGAATCACCGAAAAGATATATCTTTGGCCTCGTCATGTTAGAGAAGAGAGATGCTGGGTGGTGGTTGGTGGGTGCAGTGCAGGTGCAGAAATGAGAGAATGGAAGATGCGGATTCAGTTGTTGCGTCTACACAGCTACCTGTGTTGTTGGTGCATTGGCCATTAAATAAAGGTCATAATCCTTTTTGGTGGAAAAAAAAAGGCTAAAATTTTTAAATGCACCCCAATTTCATTGCATTGCACTAATTTAAAAAGGTACTACTATCATGCTGACAGAGACACAACCGGGGGCGGCGAGCGATAGGGACACACGGAGGGCTCCAGCACTTTCTCCTTCTCAATCTGGGCTAAGATATAAATGAGTCGCAAAAAACATAATATAATACTGGATTACTGGTAAATAAATATAAAAGTTTAAATACTTTTTTTGTCCCTGCAAAATGACTTAGTTTCATTTTTCGTCCCTGTAAAATTTTTTATTTGTTTGTGATCCCTGTAAAATAAAAAGTTTTATTTTTAGTCCCTGCAAAGTTATTTTAGTCATTGTAAAATTTAGATCATGTTGAATTAGTCCATGTAATATGTGAACAATTTTGTTTTTAGTCCCTATTAAATTTATTTTACAAGGACTACTTTGGCAATTATCTAAATATTACAGGGACTAATTCAACATGATCTAAATTTTACAGGGACTAAAACAATTTTGCAGGGACTAAAAATAAAACTTTTTGATTTACAGGGATCACAAACAAACAAAATTTTTTACAGGGACGAAAAATGAAACTCGGTCATTTTACAGAGACGAAAAAGATATTTAAACCTAAATATAAATAATAAAAAGATTTTACAAATAATAAATAGATTTTTTTTGGTGAATCTAAATAAATAAATAGATATATTGTACACAATTGATACAAATAAAATATTTTTGATTTTAATTTTAATAGCAATAAAAATATGTAAAATATAAATATCAAAAGTATTTAATATTTTAATTTTAATGTTTTATTGAAGAAATTATTAATTAAATAAATGAAGGAAGGTAAAATTAAAAAGAATAAAATCTTCATTTGATTAAATTATTTAATTTAATTTAACATAAAAAATTTATGTCATTGATATAAATAGCATATGTGATTTCATGAAAATGAGAAAAATTATGCAATTTTCAAGACTCAAATGTAATTAAACAAGGATAGACGAGTCATAGTAAATAGTATTGCATAAATATTTAAATATATTAAAAAATGCAAAATATTTGAATTTTCTGAAAAAAAATTGTATAAACTAAATGTTATCGAGTTTTCATTATGGGGGAAATATTTAATATTTGTTTTTTAATTAAATGAAAAACATATTGTATTGTCTTGGGTTCTCATCCCAATGTCTCGTGTTCGAGCCTTGGGTTTGATAAAAAAATAGCGCTGGGAGGGATAGCCTTAATGCAGCCAAGATCCCGATGGAGATTAATCTCTGTGCTAGTAGTCGAAGGATACTCTCGCTAATGTTATAGTAACAAAAAAAATGCTTTATAAAAATACCTATCGACATACTTTATATGAGTTAGTTTCGTTGACTAGTTTGAAAATATGCTTCACGAAAAATGCAACACATTTTATCTATAGAGGAAAAAAAAGTGTACACAAAAAATTGTGAACATATCTTCACAATTAATTTTCTTATAATATAAATGAAGTTGTTTTGATGATTTACTATTTGTTTTAAAAGATGTTGATTAATAATTTCTTCCGAACAACTTAAATTTTGACTGGGTCAAGCTAATTCTTTTTTTTTTGTCAACAGGATCAAGCTAATTCGAGTGGACATAAATATTTCCATGACAATTTATATCTGCACATACACCCATTATTATTTACACATATATAACAATACAAAGCCTAAAATATCCTCATTGCATTTCGTATCGTGCGAAACTATTAGTTCTGCACGTGTTATTTGTATGTGTGTACTACAAATAATACATGTGGAACTATTAGTTCCGCACTGATGCGGAACTATTAGTTCCGTACTTGTTATTTGTATGTGTGTGCTCCAAATAACACGTGCGAAACTATTAATTCCGCACATTTATTTCAAATGCGAAAATAATAGTTTCGCTTTACACATTGTTTATCTTCTTCTTTCGATACAAACATGGTTCATCTTCTTCTCAGTTCTCTTCTGTCATCATTCCTTTTCACTTCTCTCACCCATTGCAACCACAACTCTTTTCACTTCTCTCACCCACTGCAACCACAACTCTCTCAGAGGGACACTGTGTGTGTGACGAAGATGCGATGGCGGAGTCTTCTAGGCTTGCCGCGGTGGCGAAGATCCGGAGGTCGTCATCGGTGGTGACAGAGGGACACTGTGTGTGTGACGAAGATGTGGTGGCGAAGATGCGATGGCGGAGTCTTCTAGGCTTGCCGCGGTGGCGAAGATCTGGAGGTCGTCATCGGTGGTGACAGAGGGACATTGTGTGTGTGACGAAGATGCGATGACGAGCTTCACGGCCAGCGGTGACGATCTCCCCAAAGCGGGCTTCTTACTTCGGTGCTTGTGGTTGGGGTAGCGTTTGGGAATGGATCAGTGCTCGTGGTTGGGGCAGAGTTTAGGAACAAAAGGGTGGGGTTGTGTGTGTTGCAGAAGTTGGGAAAGTGAGGGAGAAGTGCAACGTAGTGTGTGCAACATCCCAAAATTTTCACTCTATGAGATAGAGTATTTATTTTGGAGGATTAGAATTACCTTTAAGATTTTCAGATAATAAGTAATGGTTTAGAGCTGACGTAGAAGTCAAATGACATTTTACAGATATTATTAACAGTTAGAATAAGCTGATAAATGAATATGGAAAATTCATACTTGATTCCCAAAAGGTATTAGATGATATGAAATGGTGACTTGATATTCCCTAAAGGTTTTAGAAGTTAAGTTTGGAATTTTAGAGAAAGATATAAAGAGAATTGCAGTTTTAGTCCCTCTACGGAAAACTCCGTAAACTATTAGTTAAGAAATGGATAAATACTGGAGATGGAGGAATAGTTAAGATGGAGATTTTAGGATTTAGTATACTTTGGATAGTATGGAAGTAATAAGTTTTGTTGATATTACAGTTTAGAAACGGTAAGATAGTTAGTCTTATATAGACGTCTGTTTGTTATTTTCCGTCAATTATGTGTTTCATATGAAATACTAAGATTTAAGTGCTAAGAAAATTATTTTAGTCTTATAATGAAAGTTTTTAAATACCTATCAAGTTATTTCAGTAAAACAGTAATTTTTTCCTTACTGTTTGACATCCGTATTTATCGTTATTGACGGAAAAGGGTTTTAATAACACAAATATGTTAACCCAACTTTTTGAAACAAACTTCCTTCACAAAAGTTGCTTCTTTTAATATTTTTGATTTTCTAAAATTTTCTTAGAATTTTTGGAAAACTTTAGAAATTACTGTTTTGACCCTATTACTTACAGAAAGAGTAAAACACTGATTCGGAGACCAACCTGAGGTCAGAAAAAGATTTTGAGTAGCTGAAGCATATTTTTATATTTTTTGATATTTTTAAAAATTATTTCGTAATTTTCTGAAAAGCAGGTCAAAACGTTACTTTTTCGACGCTTATAAAATAAGAAAGCGGAGATTTCTGGTCCAAAATCGATTTATGTCGAACAATGAGGACTCAAAATCAAATTTTAAGAGAGACCATTAGTAATTAAATTAAATTTGCAAATTTTTTAGGATTTTTCTAAGATTTTCTGAAAAAGTGTTATTTTTCACTTACGGCGCGACCGTCTTCCGTTGTTTTTGCAAACTGTAAAACTTACCCTTACCGTAAAATTCCCAAAACTCTTCCATAAGACTTTTATGTGTTATTTTCAAGATTTCCCATTGATTCTTACTATTTTAAATTATTCTTGAGTATTAGATTAGTAAAAAGACTATTTTGACTCTGAATTGCGGAACAAGCCGAATTGAGACGAATAGAGGTATAGTGGCTATGATATGATAACTTAGGAACTTTGAGGGGTTTGAATACAATTCTAAGAAGTATGTAAGAGTGGGGAACATCATGATTACCTTGAATAGTAAGGTGGGCAAAGAAAAAGACCATTTTGCCCTTAGTTCCCACTTAAAACTACCTAAACCCTAGGCTTTTGTCCAAGCAACCCAATGACCCTCTTTCTCCCTCACTTGGTCGACATCAAGAGCTCATTTGAGGCCTTGGATCAGATTTCCTACCTTGTCATCAATCCTTGTGAAGAGCTCTAAGCCAATTAGGAAAAAGATTGATTAAACCTAATTAATAATTATGGAATTTAGGAGTCATGGCTTACCTCACACATTTTCTTAATTCCTTTCTTCTCCCCAAGCTTTGGCAGCCCCCTCACCTATAAATAGACCCCCTTGGCTTCATAAATTTTCACTCATCCAAAGTGGAAATCAAGAAGACAAACACTTTTCTCTCTTTTCTCTCTTTAGTCTTAAATTTCTTACTATTTGTTCTTGGTGTTCTTGCTTGTTCTTCTTCAAAGTTTGGCCAAGGTAAAGGGTTAATCTTGCAATTTAATTTGTGAAGTATGAGTTTTGATTCTTGTTTGTGTTAGGATTGTATGTTTTAGGTGTTTTTACTATTAAGCCTTAATAAATGGTTTTATAGCCTTTAAATAATTATTTTGTGCTAAATATTAATAGTAGAGTTATAATGTTCAAATTTTCTCAAGATTTTCGTGAAGCAAGAGGGTTATGTTAAAATCATTTTTAAACTTTTGTAAACATACCGTTATAATGGCGAAATTTATACTACCGCAAATATAATTTTACCGCGAAAAGAATACAATTAATTATTTTGTGAAAACCCTGGTATTATCTATTATTGATATACAAGGTCATGTTTAAGATAAATGGTTTATCAGTATGGATCTGTCTAGAAAAAAAGTGAGACCTTTGAAGGGGCTAAAACAGTCCGTCTCTCTCTGGTCTGGGACCTGTATTGATACGCTGTTTGGGGAATTCTTAACTTAGGGACTCGGTATATACGTGACCAAGATAATTGGGGAATATAATAACAATGGATTCTCGGTGAATTCTACTGTTATATATTTTTAGTTCAGTATTCTCTATGTTTTTAACAGTGAAAATTTGTGAAAATAAGCTTCCAATGAGTTTTTTCTGAAAATAAACTGGTGTTCAAGTATTTTCGAAATATTTCCATTTTGACCCCTTTTCAATAAGTTAATTACTTTTTGGTACTGCTATATACCGATATATTTTTGAGAAACTTGAATATAAATGACATATGAGTTGTCTGGAATAAATGGTTCTATGTCTGTCTGAGTGGTAAGATTCTGTATTTTTCCTGAGATGTGTGTTTTGGAATTCCTATCTGTTAAGTGTTTTGTGTGTTCTGGTGATTCTATGTGGTTTGAGATGAGTGGTTCTGAGTGGTTGGAAGTGAAAGAGATATGCCTAGTGAAAGGCGATGTTCCCATATGCTTAATACTAATGCCATGTTCCCACACGATGTTCCCATATGCTTCAGTTGAAGCGATGTTCCTACTTGATGTTCCTACTCGATGTTCCCAAATGCTTTGTTGAAAGTGATGTTCCCACTGGATGTTCCCAAATGTGCTGTGTTGAGTGAAATTCTTATTGTGCTGATTATCTGATATATTGATATACTGGTTATTTTAGTATGATTCCTTAGTGATTGTGCTGTGTGTTGTTGTGGGCCGTACTTTCCTTATTAAGTTGTTTAGAGTTTCACCCTTGCTTGCTTTGTTGTGTTGATTCATGACAGAGTAGATGTTTGACCCAAGAAGTGGGTTAGCTCTTAGGAAAGGAGCTGAAGGATGCTGCTGAGTAAATGATATGGATTCCAAGAAGATTAGACGGTTACTGTATTATTTGGGTAGGGGTTTAGAGACCAGACTGACTCAGATGTTCACTGTCTTACTTTAAACTATTTTCTGTACAAACTCTGATGATTTTATATATATATGAGACGAGATCTTTTTCGCATAATATTGTTTTATGCTTCCGCATTTAAACCCTTTTGAAAAGAATTAATACATATTTCTCCATCCTTCTCTGTGTTAAAAGAAGAAAAATTTTTACACACATTTTCGAAGAAGGAATGTTGAGTTTTCACTAAATATTTTCTAAGTAAATTCGAAATTCACTGGTAACTATGGTGTAATATCCTTTTTGAAGAAAGGGTATTGCAGTGTGTGTTTGGTATCGCGTTCAAACACCCTAAACGCACAGTAAGACCACCTAGACGTGATTTTCCTCTTAAACAAGTTGTTTGGGTTGCTTGGAATAAAATTAATTTTACACCCCAAACTTGATTCTACCTGAAGCTACAAATTGGAGCTTTCACGGTGGATTGAAATCAATTCTAGATTGTTAATGGTGCGTGACCGTATTTCTTCTTTCATCTTCCTTCATTACCCTTAGCCTGTGTTTGGTTGGAATGAAAATGGGTGGAAAGAAAAGTACTAAATGGAAAACATGCTATACGAAATATTTTCTTTCGTTTGGTTGAAAGAGATTATGGAGAGAAAGGAAAAAAGAGTGTGGGTCCCACCCAAAAATCTCTTCCTTCCAATTTGGACGGAAAGTGGGAGAAGAGATGGGATTTTAGGTCAAATTACCATAATACCCTTATTTTATTGATTTGTTGTATTTATTAAATAAATATTTTAAAAAAAATGAAATAAATATTTCTAAATTTACTAATATTTTTTATTTAATTTAAGTTTTGAATAAATATTTATTTACTTATTTTATATAAGTGAGAATATATTTTTACTATTTTATTCTATTTATCATATCTTATTTTCAAATAGGGTATTTAGGTCATTTCATGAATATATCTTTTTCTTTCCTCTCACTTTCTATCCAATCAAACAAGAAAAGAGAAAAATTTATACTTTTATTTCCTTCCACTTTCTCTCCTACCAAACAACTAAAAAATCATCTCATTTTCCTTTCTCTTCTTTTCCTTTCTCTTCCTTTCCTTTCACTTTCTTTCCTTCTATTTCTTTTACAAACCAAACATAGGGTTAGAGCATCTTCAACAGATTCAACCAAATAGCAACAAAAAGAGAGGGAGAATAACAGAATTCTCATATTCTCAGTTTCGGTTCCAGAACAAAATCACAATGTTGATAAAATACAAAATTAAAAAATTAAAAGAGGAAAATTGCAACAAATCCAGAACAAAACAAATTACATCCAAAAAAAATAAAAATAAAAACAGAAAGAGAAAGAGGAATAGTGGATCGGAAGGAACCGTGCTTGGCTCAGGGACTCTTGGCTCAACCTCAACGGCCCTCCTCCATCACTGCATGGCCGTTTGAACACAGATGTGACTGAGGTCTTGGGGAAGGAAGAGAAACAGAGACCAAGGGAGGGGGTAGATCAATGAGAAGGGGTGAGACCGAGTGGGTGGGGGATGAGACTGAGGGTGAGGGGGAGCAAGTTGGAGGTGAGACCATTGGAGAAGGAGAGGGGTGAGGCGTGCGCGTGAGAGAGGAAGAAGGCTGACTGTGTGAGACCAAAGGGGTGAGAATTGTGAGCGTTTCTTTTTTCCTGGGGTGAGAGTGTGAGTGACTGATGGGTAGGGGTAGGTTGAAAAAAGAAAATGGGAAAATGATTTTTTGTGGTATGGGGAAGGCTAGTCTTCTAGAGATCTGCTTCTCTCTCTTTTTTTTTTCTGTTATAACTTTATTTTGTTTTAATTGAATTTATGAAATAGATAAATTAAAATAAATATGAATTAATATTAATATAATAAACATTTCATAAAATAAATAAATAATTTTCAATACTTTATTATTTGTTACATTTTTTAAATTGAAATATAAATAATTAATATTTTAATTTGAATTAAAAAATAATTTAAACAACTCATTTTAAATAACTTCCATTGGAGTGTCTATTTTGGTAATTATATCTCCAAAAGCAATTTTGATTCAACCTATCCAAACACCAAAAATTGATAAAAATCACTTTTATGTAAATGTATCCGAACAAAAACCACGTTAAGTTTAACTCACTTTTAACCAAAATCAATTCTATCAGAATCAATTTTTGTCACCGCATAACCAAAAACACTCACAGAAGTGTGAAGGGCTGGGTGGGGCTGTGTGTCTTGCTGGGTATTTTAGACATTTTGGTTTTAAGTGCATGTGTAGATAACAATGTGTGTGTGTAGATAACAAGGACCTATTTCCATTTTCAAGCATATAATTGGGCCGATCACAAATTCATGAACCCACTTGGCCCGTTCCTTCTCCAAAGAGCTCGCTTTTTTCATTTGAAGCGCAAAAAAAAAAATAGAACCAAAACTGAACCGCTCTCACCGCAGCGCAGGCGGAAAGACAGGGAGGGCACCACCGCACTCACGCTGCCCCAAAAAAAGGTTCATTCTAACCTTCTTACTTCTTTCTTCACTCTCCGTTTTCATATGCTAGTTCTATTATCCCATTTAGTCACATAGTTTCTTTTAATTTCATACCCTTACTCTGTAACTGTAAATGATGATAAATTGACAAATAGGTTGGTTTCTCATTTACCATCACTCCTCAATTTAAATGTATCCCTAAATTCAGCTCATCCTCACAGTCCTATCCTAACACAAGAATCTATTATTTTGTGTGTCAGTGATCACAAGAAGTTGAGATGCTAGGAAAAACGAGGAAGGTTTCAGGGCGCGGGGAAGCAGTGGCAGCTAATTACGCGTTTGGTCCTTCTGAAGATGATGTAATTATCAAACACAGGCTTCTCACTCGTACAACAACCACTAGGGGTGAGCCTCCCTTGAAAAAGCTTCAGAAGAAGTTCACCACTTTCGTATCCGAGGTCGGCAAGGAGGAAGATAATAACTACAATGACTGTGAAAAGCTTGCCAGGGCTTTTCTGCAGGAACTGACCACTTTTGAGATCCCCCTTCTCAAGAGCAAGGCAATTGTTGAGGCCAATGTTAGGGAGAAGGACAATTTCAATGAGTTGAAAGGGGAGATGAACCGGCAGATCTTGCAGGCACAGGCCGACATTGAGGATCTCAAGAAGCAACTCGAAGAGAGTAAGGTTGAGAGGCGGCATAAGGAGGAGTGTGAGGCTATCAGGAAATTGATTGCTCAGCAACCACCGAGATCCGAGACACAGAAGCTCATAACGGATTTGGAGAAGGAAATAGCGGCATTGGACGCAGAGAACACGGCTGGTTCGAGATTGCTGGAGCTTCGGAAGAAGCAATTTGCCCTCTTGTTGCATGTGGTATGTGGCAGACTTGCAGTATGCTTAATTGCTTGTGCTATGACTTGTGTGATTGTTGTGTTCTTTTTCTTATCAGCAGTTCAGCATAGCTTTATTGTCAGCTCTGTGCCTATCTGTTATGCCTATTTGTTCAACTCTTTCTCTTGTGAAACACTGTGCTAATGTAGATACTTAATCCTGTTAAATTAGGTCCAGAGAATGGTGGAATGCAGCCTTAGTCATCAACAGTCTTGGTGCTATTGCAAAAATAGCACATAGCATATCACACACTATTTTGAAATAGAGCACATTATATTATATATATCTGTTAGTTTGGTTATGATTCAAATGATAACAGTATGCAGATGAAACCACTTATGTGTATATATTAAAAACTGACTGTGTGGTTCTAGAAAACGTTTTTTATTTCCTTTTGTTGTTTTCACCAAAGATATAACTCATAGTCTCATGCAACTCAATAGTCATCCAATATTGTTCGACTGAAATTAACCATAAAACACTGCAACATCAAGTACTTAAAAAACTCAAAGTTACTAATGGCATGTTAAAAAGTACATGCTATTTTCTGAGGTGGTAGGGGAACACACATGGCTGCACCACTTCTAGTTTGGGTCTGAATTTTTAGTAGAAGGATAACTCATTTTGGATGTGAATGGCCTGGTCAAAGAAGCGAGGATGAAGTAACAAAGAATGCAAAGACCAAAATAGTGAACATTATGTGAAGTGTAAACAGAAAAATAAACAAAGCATGTAGGTTGAGAAGTAGAAGTTGTGTGTGGGACAGTGGTCTAAAAACTGAAAGGTGAAACTCATGCGTGTCTTAAGACTTGTCAAAGGAAAGGGGAACAAGAGACACAAGGTTTGAAATACATTTGGAAGGGGGTAATTTAAAGTTACAAGGAAATGCATCATTCTGTAATATTTTCTTCAAATTTTTTACTCAGGACTTGAGTGTGAATGATGCCTGTTAACTCCCTAATTTCCCTCGGTGATAAATTGTGGCCATGTGTTTTTCTCTGAAGATAATGACCCATATGTGACATTCTGAAAAGAGTTCCAATGTCTCATTCTCGATCTTGATATAGTTCAGTTATTGCCTGTTTCCCTTTCTTGTTTTTATTTATTGATTTGTGGAATGAAGATTTATATCTTTTTTATGCTTACTTCTGTTTTCTTGGCAGTGCAAACTGAAACTTTTGAATTTAATTTGCATCAATAGTGTTTCAGCGAGGCACTTTGGTTCAAAAGTTTCACAATAAGTTGTTGTACATTTTCTATTTATCTGTTCTTTGCATGTCACACGAACTTGTTTTTCCAGTATGTTCTGTGTTTCATTGGCTGCTATAAACTGTGAACATCATGATGCCAAATGCTGGACAGGTGGCATCCCTTATTTTATTATGTTTGTCAATGTTAACTGTTGATGTTAATATTCATTCCGCTTCGTAATCTTCTTGCAGGTGGATGAGTTGCAGAACACAATAGAGGAAGAGCAAAAGAGTCTAGTTGAGGAGATGAGAATAGCAAGTGAGGAACTTAAGAATGGGTTGGAGGACGCAAGTGGGGGGTCGGAAGCAATGGCAATTGATCAGTAACTAGATTCAAAGCCTTATTGTTGTAGCATCTCTTACATACACTTCAATCTTGGTTTGCTTTCTTATAGTGATTAGGAACCATATGTAAATGAGATATCATTGTTATTGTGCTAGTGCTTAGAACTAAGCAATACTTACTGCATTTTGGTTGGAATTTTTTATGAAATTTGTCAGACAATATGGCTTCTGCTGAATAGAGTAAGAGTAAGTAATCTTAACTATTAATGAAAAAAATCAGGAGTTGATATTTTAACATATCCATGATTTGTTATGCATATACATGTAATATTAACAATTGATTTATTTATCAGTAGTTGATATTATTTATTTCACACTTTAAAGTGAGTTGTTCAGGAGTTGGATCCGACAAATGTTTAGCATTAGTAAATTAGTAAATAATGCACAGATTCGGTATTTATATGGATGTATCAAAAACAACATGATTCGGGAATTGGGATATGACAATTTTGAAAAACAAGAATTCAAAGAATACAAATTTTTAAAATTTCATCGGTAATATTTACGTACTTTTTTCAATGAAATTTTAAAAATTTATGTGTTTATGTTTGTATATGATGATGATGATGATGTAATGTTAACGGTTTAAATATATGCTTACAATATAAACAAGCTTTATAAAGAAACTGAATCATATTTTACTATTGTTTCAAATCATAAAGAACTTCAAATCATAAAGAACATGATGAGAATAAAAAGAAAATAAAAAAGTGAAAAAAATGTTATGGAAAAACTGAATATGAAAATAATAGAAAAATTAACATGATTAAAAATAAAAAATGTAAACCCCTTCAAAAAAAATGTAAAGAATTTATTTTGACAGACTCCTCCGTAACGTTCACCCTTGCAGCGGCTTCTTTCTTCTTTGTTTCCCTCACTCTGAAGTCTGAAACAATGACAAAATACCGCCACTTCTTAGCGAGAGAGACCGATGTTTTTTTTTTCTGTACATAATTATTACTTATTCTTAACAACAGGCTTTACTCTTAGATTTATCTTTGAACAATATTAGAGGCTTCACGTGGGCGACCTGGTTTGTGCTATCACTGCTATGGTAATGTCAACAAGATTACAAGAAGATGCTCAATGGAATATTTAGACCTTTCTTCTCGTCTCGTAGCTTCCATTGTTCCCTGATGATCTCACCCCATCACCCATTTCCGCAAAACCGTGATTTTGTTCCTCACTCTACCCTGTTATCCAATACTCTACAGCATTACATCAATTCCGATACTCCTTCCCACGGCCAAAAGATCCATTCCCACATTCTGAAAACTGGGTTTGTACCAAACACCAACATTTCCATCAAACTACTCATATTGTACCTGAAATGTAACTGTTTAAGATATGCACGCCAGGTGTTTGATGACATGCAAGACAGAACTTTATCTGCTTATAATTATCTGATTGGTGGCTATCTCAAACAAGGGCAAGTTGAAGAGTCACTTGGTTTGGTGCATAGGCTTTTAGTGTCTGGGGAGAAGCTTGATGGGTTTACCTTTTCAATGATTTTAAAGGCATCTACTTCGCGGGGTAATGTTGCCCTGCTTGGTGATCTAGGAAGAGCGGTACATGCTCAGATTGTTAAATCTGATGTTGAGAAAGATGATGTTCTTTGTACAGCACTGATTGACTCTTATGTTAAGAATGGAAGGGTTGCTTATGCAAGGACCGTGTTTGATGTGACGTCGGAGAAGAATGTGATATCTTCAACATCGCTCATCTCTGGTTACATGAATCAAGGCTCTTTCAATGATGCTGAATGTATATTCCAGAAAACATTGAACAAGGATGTAGTGGTATTCAATGCTATGATTGAAGGCTACAGCAGAACTCCAGAACATGCCATGAGATCTCTTGAAGTTTACATTGACATGCAACGGTTGAACTTTAGACCGAATCTTTCTACGTTTGCTAGCATAATTGGTGCTTGTTCCATGCTTGCAGCATTTGAAATTGGGCAACAAGTTCAAAGCCAGCTTATGAAGACACCATTTTTTGCAGACATAAAATTAGGAAGTGCCCTTATAGATATGTATTCCAAATGCGGAAGAGTTGCGGATGCCCGAAGAGTTTTTGACCACATGCTCGCGAAGAATGTTTTTTCATGGACATCTATGATTGATGGATATGGGAAGAATGGGTTTCCTGATGAAGCACTTGGGTTATTTAGAAAGATGCAGATAGAATATTATATTGCACCCAATTTTGTGACGTTCCTTAGTGCTCTCTCAGCTTGTGCACATGCTGGACTTGTGGATAAGGGTTGGGAGATCTTTCAGAGTATGGAGAATGAGTACATGCTGAAGCCAGGGATGGAGCATTATGCTTGCATGGTTGATCTGTTAGGACGAGCAGGTAGGCTGAATCAGGCTTGGGAGTTTGTCATGAGGATGCCCGAGAGACCCAATTCGGATGTGTGGGCTGCTTTGCTTAGTTCGTGCAGACTCCATGGTCATATTGAGATGGCGAAACTAGCTGCAAATGAGCTTTTCAAGCTGAATGCTGATGGAAGACCCGGTGCATATGTTGCACTATCTAATACTTTGGCAGATGCTGGGAAATGGGATAGTGTAAGTGAGCTTAGAGAAACAATGAAGGAGAGAGGAATATCCAAGGACACCGGTCGCAGTTGGGTTGGAGCTGATAGTGTTTATTAGTTTTAACTTTTTATGATGAGTGCAAAGATGCACATACAACAGCAATTTTGTTGTCAAATGAGATTGGTTTTGCACATTGATTCAGGTCTTGTTGTGCTTCTGACAATAATGTGAACTGTTAAATAAAAGAAATATAGGAAACACGATGTTCAATGAAAGTGGAGAAGCAATGGTTGTTTTGGATGAAGTTGCAGAGGTTCTAGGAGGTTAATCCCAATTGACCAAAAAGAATAAAAAAAATTAAGCAGTTGACAATTTTGAACGGTGAAGTCAAGCCCTGCTGGCTGCTGCTTAAAAGAGATAAGTTGTTCTGGTGTAGGTAGACATTGATTAGAATGTGGGTAGACCAAAAGTTTGGACTGGTTCATCATATTCCTATGGCAGACAGGTGCGAAGTCGTTGTCTTCTGCCTTGAGCGGTGATACATATCTGTTATTATATTTATAATAATATATTTTCTTATATTTATGACATCACCCTTTAATTACTCTAACTTATGACTTTTTACATCAATATCTTAACCAGAACACGTTTTATAATTTTAAGATTTTGTTGAATGCAATTATTGATACAATATCGTGTACGTGTCTTGTTGGGACCCTTGAGTCCTTGACTAGTTGACATGATGATTAGCACCCCAGTTAACAAATTATACATCACATTCAATGAAACAATCCTAGCATAGGCAAGGCACAGACATGGCTTAACATAATTGGATTTGCAGTTTACATGCCCATCCAAGTTTCCCAAAACATAATAATAAAAATAAATAAAACTTCACCCATATTGATAAGAAGGTGGCGTGAGCAGAGAGGAACATGAATTCAACGTGGGGTCTTGGGGTTGGTAATCAACCCGGTTCTATCTAGGAATAGGATCGGACTCCTGGTGGCTGAAGGAACCGGCATTTAACTACGTGTAATTTCCATTGTTCTTATTTTATTTTATTTTTTCTTGTAAACTCATTTTATTAATATTTCTTGTGCTCTCCGTCAACGATATAGTTCATGTTGTATTTGGCTTCTAACTAGAATTTAAGAACTCCAATAAGGTAGTAGTAGCAGAACCCGGGGAACTGAAGATTAAAACCAACAAGAAGCCATTTAGCCATGTGTTGCTGTTGCTCTGAGGACTGTAAGTGCAGGCCTCTTGGGTTTCTCTTAGGCCTTCCTTTTGCTTTCTTGTCTCTCCTCATCTCCCTTGTAGGCGTTGTTGTTTGGATCGTTGGGTAAGTCTTTCCCATCTCTTTCTCTGCTTAATAATTAGTACTACTTAGTAAGAGGTTGAAGTGCCTTCTTTTGATTCTTAAATTGATTCAATAAATTAAATTGAGCACGTGTTATACTTATATATATGTGTGGGATGCGATGGCAGGTTGACTTTGACATGCATATGTCCATGTTGCCTTTGCGTGACCCTCATTGTTGAGTTTGCTCTGGCGCTCATCAAGGCTCCAATTGTGGTTATGAAGTGGTTCACCTCCAAGATTCCTTGTTAGAGATATTAATTGTGTTTTTAAGACTAGTTTGAAGTGAAGGTGCTAATTAATGGTGTTTAGTACTATTCTTTGGTTGATTGCCTTTTAACTTCATTCATGTATTAGATTAATCATGTCCTGGTGGCTGGTCCTAGTATGAATTCTGAATTGTAAGGATTATTCACTCCTATATTTTTCTTTCTTTCTTGGTTTACTTAAGAATTGACGCATTACTCTTTTCATGAGTTTAAATTTGGAATCAGCGACTTTTACTCCAGTGTAAGCAACTCAAAACAATTACATTTTGTCACTGTTTTCCACTCTTATGCAATGCTAGACTAATGACATAGGAAGCTACTGCAAGAGATGGATATAGCTTATTTCTGCCAAATGTAACAACGAGATGGAAGCTCTGAAGGAAGAAACAACACAATTTATGGGAAACCAAAACAATTTGGAATTCACTAGCCTTACTAGAATTGGCAAAACGAGCGTGAGTGGCAGCACATGGCCACGCCTCATTGTCATTTATATTCACGTTTTTTTATTTTTAGTTTTTGAAAACAAATGTTGGGATCTGTGAGAAAAATATCTCTGGATCTTAATATGAAGCAAAAATCCAACCATCCAACACAGACATGGAAAAGAGTACAAAGAAGAAGATGAGCAGAGAAGCTGTAACAAAACTACAGCGATAATATACACAGGTGATCGTAGAGACAAATAGAATTACTAATTAGCGTACTTTGAATAAGGCCTGTTTGGATAACAAGCTTATCTATTACTTATGACATAAGCTGTATAAACTACTTTTATAATCGAAGAAAAATTATAGTGAAACTTATTTTATATAAGTCATAAGCTGTTTTGATAAGCTATCATGGGTAGCTTATGAAAAATAAGCACAAAACAGCTTATGAATCAGTCATAAGTTGTGTTCATAAGCTCTGCATAAGTCAATCCAAATAGACCCTAAATATGGTAACGTGTTTAAATAGTGAAAGCTTATTGGATTTCAGTGTAAAGCTGTTTTACACTAATTGTACATATAAATTAAACTCATTTTGAAAATGCTTTTAAAGAAAATGTTTTCTAAAATCCTAACCAAACAGAATTTTTATAGTACCATGAAAAATCTAAGGATTTTGGTACTATTGGTTTTTTATCAATTGGAGAATGGTATTTCACCTTATCAATTCATTTCATACCATTTACTTTTGGTACCAATTTTATATATATGTATTAATAACTAATCTTGTAACATATGGTCGACACGGCTAATTATAGAGTTCATGAAATGATAAGTTTGTCTCATTTTCCTTTAGATATTATCACCTTTTCTGCTCATGGATCACTTGAGAAGGGCTCTAGACTAAAGTTTCTGGTTGGGAGATGCTAATTAACGTTAAGTGTTATTTCTGTGTTATCAACATATTTTAATTTCATAAACAATAAAGTTGTTTTAAAATTTAATCAATCATATTGTATATTTTAAAATTGAAAAGAATTTAAATACATAGAGACTAGATCATAAGAAAGAGTTGCAATCCTTAAAAAAATGGAATGACATGAAATTAGTAAATGAAAGCTAATTATGCTATTGATTAATAAAACAACGATACAAAAATCATTAATTTTTTAAGGGTATGTTTGGTTCAAAGAAGGGGAGGCGTGATATTTTAATGGAGGGGGGAGGAGGGAAGAGAAAGGGAGATGAGATATTTAATTAGATATTGTGTTTGGTTGGGAGAAGGGGAGGGGAGAGATTTTAATGGAGAGAATGAACTAATTTACTTTTTAGACCCTTGTGAGCTTTTATATTAAATTTAATTTAAATTTATTTAAGTAAATATTTTTAAAATATTTAAAGAATTCTTCTCTCCCTTCTAAATCTCCTTAATATTGGAGGAGATCCAAATCCCTCCCTTTCCATTCCCTCCTGTCCCTTTCCCTTAATTTCCTCTCCAAGCAAACACTATGTAAGAGTATCCTAGAAGCTTCCAACATATTTTCATACCCCTTTTTTTTTATAGAAATGAAAACAAGAAATATCCACGTGCCTAATAAGTTTCCCAAAAGATGATAAAAATAAAAAGTTTAAATATGTTTTTAGTCTCTCATTTTTCAGTAATGTTTGTTTTTTGTCTTCCATTTTTAAAACACAACTTTTTAGTCATTCATTTTTAAAATATGTCACTTTTAGTCCCTGGGCTAATTTTTAATTTGAAAAGTATTTTCTAAATTTATATTTTGATCCCTTCCAAATCCTAATTTTCATCTTACCCCCTTTTCTCCAACTTCTAAGGATTTTTTAAATTTATATTTTGACTCCTTCCAAAAGTATAAAATACTTTTTAAATTTAAAATATAGTTCTAGGGACTAAAAATGACACACTTTTAAAAATAAGAGACTAAAAAATTGCGTTTTAAAAATAAAAAACTAAAAATGACCAAAAAATAGGAGACAAAAACATGTTAAAGGCCAAAATAAAATAAATAAAACTTCATCCATCCATTATACTGATTGATAAGAAAGTGGCGTGAGCAGAGAGGAACGTGGTCAACGTGGGGTCTCGGTGTTGGTAATCCAACTAGGAATAGGATGTAATGGGTCTAACAATAATTCTGAATATGAAACCGAATGTTAATGTATATGGTATGATTAGCTTCTGTTTCTCCTTTGAAGAGCCCTGCCACGTATTCTTTCAATATTCAGTTAATTCCCGGCACTCCTTGTCCACATGGGCATCCTTGCAGTCCTCATTTTACTAGTAATATTTTTTGTGCTCTCTGTCAGCGATATTAATTTTCTTTATGTTGTATTTGGCTTCATAGTAGGAACATGTGTTGTTGCTGCTGCTGCTGTGAGGACTGTGAATGCAGGCCTCTTGGGTTTCTCATAGGCCTTCCTTTTGCTTTATTGTCTCTCCTCATTTCCCTTATAGGTGAGGTTGTTTGGATCGTTGGGTAAGTCCCTCTCATCTCTCCTTCATCCCATTACTTTCTCTGCTTAAGTGGTTGAAGAAGTGCCTTCTTTTGATTCTTAAGTATTTGATTCAAAAATAATGAGCACATGTTATGTATATAATATAATATAATATATGCGTGTGCGATGCGATGCCATGGCAGGTTCATTTTGACATGCATATGTCCATGTTGCCTTTGCGTGACCCTCATTGTTGAGTTTGCTCTGGCGCTCATCAATGCTCCTATTGTGGTTATGGCGTGGTTCATCTCCAAGATTCCTTGTTAGAGATATTAATTGTATTTTTTAAAGACTAGTTTGAAGTGATGGTTCTGATTAATTTAATTTTAGTACTATTCTCTGTTTGATTGCCTTTTAACTCCATTCATGCATTAGATTGACTAATCATGTCCAAACGGAAATAGCAGGCCTGGAACTACTCTCCTGGTCCTATGAATTCTAAGCATTATTTACTCCTTTATTTTTCTTTCTTTCTTTCTTGGTTTACATATATATAGTATATAAGCATTGACGCATTAATTAATCTTTTCATGGGTTTACATTTTGTCACTGTTTTCCACTCTTATGGAATGCTTGTCTAACAAGTTACAATTACTTAATTTTAATCCCTATCAAAGTCTAGGAAGCTACCGTAAGAGATGGATAGCTTATTTAATTTTGCTACTTTCCAAACACACGCTTGGCTAATACTAGAATTAGCACATGGTCCCGTTTCATTGTCATTTATATTCACGTATTTTTTTGAAATGTTAGTAAGTGTTAAAATTGACTTTTTTACATTGGATTTAATTTTTGAAATTCATCTAATTCAATTCAAATAAAAAACATTTAAAAAAATTCAACCCCTCCATTGATACTATGGTTTTCTTGATTGGCAGACCTTGTGCCCTCGGCAACTGTTGTACTTGTTTCAGAGTCGAGAACTATTAATGGTGGTTGTTGGGTGCCCTTGCAAGTTGCAACTGCTCTACTCGTTGCTCTCAGATATTTTGCATCGGGTACAAAAAATTAACACTAATACACATTGATAAATCAAATTCATATGCTCCTACAAAAAAAAATTAACAAACAAACTAATAATATCTGCATATTAAGAGGGTATTTCTAGTTTGTCCAACATGGTTCCGTGCATGGCTCGTGTACATAGAAGAAATGGGTCCCGTTGGATTAGGAAAAAACAATGAGTAATGCTATGTACTCCCTAATCTAAATAAAATCCAACATAACCATAAAATATTAAAAAGGGACAAACCCAATCGCTGGCATTCTGGCAATCAGTCATGGGTAATAGCTGGATTCAGAAACCAGCAATGAAATTAGGCAAATGAATCAGCCTACTCTCAAAAGGTGAAAACTCAAATTATTGGTTCCGTGTTTTCCCATTAAAATGTCAAGAAACTCTTCCATCCAGAAGAAAAAAAATAAATAGGAATGAAAAGTCGAAAGCCTCTTAACCCAAATCGGAACCAGTAGAATCAAAACTACCGTTTTGCGCCAACAGCCAATCCAAGGACACTGAATGGAATGATAATAGCTTCTGTTCGCACAGAACCTTTCCAATTGGAAGTGCCATTAGTGCAATCAAAGCGCATACGTGATATGAAAATTAAAATTCACACCATACCTTATGCCCACAGCATGTTTCAATTTATTTTTAACAACTATTTTATTTAAATTACAGCAGTGATTCCAGTGTAGTTTAAACCTATTACATGCATATTACCTAAACATATTATCTTCAATCAAAAAACCCTAAACATATTATCTAAATTCCTCACCACAGGATAAATCCAAGTGGAAAGTGGCATTTAATTAAACTTTTTTAAATTAACTGATTAAACAGGTTACCTAACACCCTTATATCATATATTAATTTTAGAGTGAGTAAATTATTAATTTAGTCTCTAAAATGGTAAAATATTATTAATTTAGTTATTGAAATTGTTAATATTTTAAATTAGTCATTGAAATTAAAAATACTCTATTACATTAGCCCTTTAAACAATTTCAAAAATTAAATTGATTGATCTAAAAAATTAATATAATTGATTTTTTTTTAATTTTATAGGATAATTTAAAATATTAATAATTTTTGCGTAAAATAAATTTACCATAAGTTACAATTTCAAGAATAGTTTTGGTGATATACCGGTTTTAGAATTAAAAAAGCATCATTCCTTAAAGCAAAGAATTAATAAAGCATTAGCTAAGAATTTTCTTCGGCCAAAAACACCAAAGACCATTAGTGCGTAGTTTTTCCACGGCCGGTTTTGACACCCATGGCACACGGTTTCCAAAACCAGCCAACGAGAGCTCTAAACCCCTTCCTTCATAAACCCCTCTCCACAGTCATGATCGATCATTCAGTCAAAAGTAACACATCAATCAATCCATAATAATAATCACCGACTCAAAATGGAAACCGCAAGTCAAATCGGCTCAACGGCTCCACCCAGTTCGGCTCCGGCGGCGGTCCGTCCCTGCGCCTCCGACGGCACGCTGGGCCGCCACCTTGCTCGGCGGCTGGTCGAGATCGGCGTCCGTGATGTCTTCTCCGTTCCCGGCGACTTCAATCTGACCCTTCTTGACCACCTCATCGCCGAGCCGCAGCTCAACCTCGTGGGCTGCTGCAACGAGCTCAACGCCGGCTACGCCGCCGACGGCTACGCGCGTTCCAAGGGCGTCGGCGCGTGCGTGGTCACCTTCACAGTCGGTGGACTCAGCATCCTCAACGCCATCGCCGGAGCTTACAGCGAGAACCTTCCGGTGATTTGCATAGTTGGGGGACCCAATTCCAACGACTACGGCACCAACCGGATCCTCCACCACACCATTGGGTTACCCGATTTCTCCCAAGAGACGCAGTGCTTTCAGACGATCACGTGTTTTCAGGTGAGTGAGTGAGTGGTGAACTCAATGAACAACAGCGCTGATTTTGATTCCTGAGGTTTTAAATGATATGATCTCTGATTGATTTTGATGTGCCCTGATTCCTCAGGCAGTGGTGAATAACTTGGACGATGCACATGAGCTCATTGATACTGCAATTTCTACTGCTTTGAAGGAAAGCAAACCTGTTTATATCAGCATCAGTTGTAATCTTCCTGGAATTCCTCATCCAACTTTTGCTAGGGACCCTGTTCCATTTTTTCTTGCACCAAAGTATGTATATGCCTTGCCTTTTGTTCACTAACCGTTTCGTTAATCCCTTTTTTGTTTTTGGAGTTTTTGTTATATCTTATAATGTTTTACTACTTATGATCCTTTACAAAAGTATGACTAATGGAAGGGATAGACTAAGAAGCTTTTGACTTATTATGGTTTTTATCTATGCCTTCTAGTTTCATTTTTTATTTGTGTGGTGGAGTGAATTTTCGCGGGGATCATGTTTGTTCTTGCATTTGGCATTAATTAGTTTTATGGTAAATATAAAAGTTTTTATTTTATGCAGGGTAAGCAATCAAGAAGGATTAGAAGCAGCTGTGGAAGCAGCAGCTTCGTTTCTGAACAAAGCTGTGAAGCTAGTCATTGTGGGTGGGCCAAAACTGAGGGTAGCAAAGGCACAAAAGGCCTTTCTAGAGTTTGCAGAAGCCAGTGGATATCCAATAGCTGTTATGCCCTCGGGGAAGGGACTTGTACCGGAGCATCATCCACGCTTCATTGGGACGTATTGGGGTGCTGTCAGTACTAGCTATTGTGGGGAGATAGTGGAGTCTGCTGATGCTTATGTTTTTGTTGGCCCCATCTTCAATGACTATAGCTCCGTTGGATACTCATTGTTGATAAAGAAGGAGAAAGCCATCATTGTGCAGCCCAATCGGGTGACCATTGGCAACGGTCCTTCCTTGGGCTGGGTTTTCATGGCTGATTTCTTAACTGCATTGTCTAAGAAGGTGAAGACCAACACCACAGCTATGGATAATTACCGCCGTATCTATGTTCCACCGGGCATTCCTCTGAAGCGAGAGAAGGATGAACCTCTTAGAGTTAATGTTCTATTCAAGCACATTCAGGTAATTTCTATTTATAGGCTGCTTTGAATTTTTAGGTCGAGTGGATCTTTGGCATGGGATTGGAAAATGTTCTATAGCCTGTCACCTTGTTCTATAACTGAAATTCCATTTTAAGATAGTGGTTCGGGGAGTTGCTTACCAACAGTTTTTAGGTCCAGTAGTTTTCTTCAGCTTTATCACTGTAGTAACTGCATGGTTCATTTACCAGATTCATCATGTTAAATCGTGTCATGATGTGTCTTCATAATCATAAGTATCTTCCTGGTTTGAATGTATCTGTTCGTTGTGAGTGGACAGGAAGTGTAAAACATTGCACAGAAACGGGGAGCATAGCAATTTCAGATGATTTGCTTTAGATTACAAATAGCTAAATATGCAACATTATTTGTGTGTTTCCATTAGATTAAAATATTCTGGCAAGATTTTCCATTTAGTTCAGCAATTACATATTTTGAACAGGAACTGCTAAGTGGAGATACTGCTATAATAGCTGAAACTGGAGATTCATGGTTCAACTGTCAGAAACTCCGTCTGCCTGAGAATTGCGGGTAAGTCATTTACAATTTCAGAATCAAATAATATGATAATCTCACCCTCTATATTGTTGGAATTAACAACGTCAAATATGGATTCCATCTTTCAGCTATGAATTCCAGATGCAGTATGGATCGATTGGTTGGTCAGTAGGTGCTACTCTTGGATATGCACAGGCTGCAACAGATAAGCGTGTAATTGCTTGCATCGGTGATGGCAGTTTTCAGGTCAGTAACATTATAAGAATAGAAACTTAATATTAATGATAATATACAATTGTTTTTCTTTTTATAAAGTATTACCATAAACAAGGGTCATATACATGTTAACGATTTGATGGATGTTACCACTCTAAAAAATTAGGCATGGGGATGGGGGAATTTTTAAGCCGGAAAGTACCCTTATAGATGCATGACTATCCTTGCATCACTTTAGTTACAGACTTACAGTGTTATGTAAATGTAATTGGTGGAAAAATTATTAGAGTTGAAATGTGAAGTTAAGAACAAGATGCAAATTCACCGTAATGCATATCAGTACCAGATTGGAGGTGACTTACAGTTTACCTTATGTAGGTGACAGCACAGGATATTTCAACAATGATGCGCTGTGGACAAAAGAGCATCATCTTCCTCATTAATAATGGAGGTTATACAATTGAAGTTGAGATTCATGATGGCCCATACAATGTGATCAAGAATTGGGACTACACTCGCTTTGTGGATGCCATCCATAATGGACAAGGGAAATGCTGGACTGCCAAGGTTAGCATAAATTGAACAATTTATCTTGTGCCACCTTGTTGGTTTATAATTCGGTTGAAGGTTAAACGCATTATAATTTGTGTTGTGCCCATTTGATTGAATCTTTAAAATTTTAATGTAGAACTATGACGAGGATTCTTTTATTCCCCATTTATTACTGTATGCTAATGGTCTTATCTGCTACTGCCTTAAGACTGCAAATTCATGTATATCATAGATTCTTTTAGTCAAAATGAACCAAAAAGCATTAAGAAAAAAAAGGAATAGTTACTTCATTAACTGGAGTTGGCAATCTTGTCTTGCTCTTTGAATATCTCAGAATTTTTCTTTTGTAAGATGTATGTTCGTGGTACCAAAGGGCTGTTACTGTTGTGAGTGTAGGTACGTACAGAGGATGATCTGACAGAAGCAATTGCAACAGCTACTGGAGCACAGAAAGATTCACTGTGTTTTATAGAAGTTTTTGTACATAAGGATGACACCAGCAAAGAGTTGCTAGAGTGGGGATCACGTGTTGCTGCTGCTAATGGCCGTCCTCCTAATCCTCAATAGAAAGTTAATTCCTAATTATTGCATACCAAAAAAATTATAACTTTTATATTTTGGTGTACTATATTTTCACTGGAGGAGGACATGTACAGAAGAAATGCGACAAAAATGAAAAATAAGTGGGAATAAATGCTTGCTTTTCCTGACTTTCACTTTGTCCTCCCAGGCCCCAGCATTTTGCTCTGTTGTAAACATGAACTATTGTTCCTTTATAATGAGATCCTGTTCGATGAAATAATTAATGGAATTAATGAAGTTACAGCCATTTGTATGTAGCTGTGTGCCTTATCACACAAGATTGATATTGAGTAATACTATGATAGGATGATGCCTATTCCATAAAATGGGCATTGATGTTAGTCCCTTATTTGCGTAAAATGTGCTTCGGTTTTGCTTACTAGTACAGTAGTACTTCTTCTAGACTAATTCCAGTAGACATTTTTGACATTTTGTTGAAATTGGATATAGTAGAATCGACGTCAATCCCCAATATTATGTGGTGGATCACCGGATCTAGTATAATCGTCCCAAAACTTAAAAGGAGAAATTATCCATGCATTTGAAAAAAAATTAATTCATGATTTACATATTTTCGAGTAAATAAATCCAGGTGATTTTTAATATAAAAAAAAATGCAGGTGATTTTTTATAAAATATTTATAAAAAATTATGATATTTAATCTTATTGATAATTTAAAATGCGATGATTGTTAATAAACAATTTAAATTTTAAAAAAATTGACATTTTTATTTTGAACACTATTAAATCCTCTTTTTTAGTGGGTAGGGTCTTATGAGAAATACTAACTCTAGTCCTATATATAAGAGACAAATATTTAATTTATTAAATGATAAAAATTAAGGATTTATTTTTAATTGGATTTACACACAAAATAACTGTAGACGATCGAACTCCTATAATAATAAATGAAGCATGCGGTTGGTCTATCTATCAGTGAAGAAGACACTGAGGCATTCGACAAAAGATATCCCATGGTGGCTGGTTCTCTACAGCGACGGAGCGCAACGATAATATTAATAGTGCTGCTACTTGTCATGGCGCCGTTATTGTTGACGGCATCATCAGCTGCATGCCCCTACTCTTCCATCTTCAGCTTCGGTGATTCCCTTGCTGACACTGGCAACTTGTATTTCAGCTCCCTCCCGCAACCCTCCCACCGTTGCTTTCTCCCTCCCTACGGCCAAACCCACTTCCATCACCCCTCTGCCCGCTGCTCCGATGGACGCCTCATCATCGATTTCATCGGTATATTTAATCTCTCTGTTTCTCTATTTCGCTCTCTTTCTTTTAATTAATTAGTATTTATTGGAATGTATATAATTTTTCATTTTCATATGATTATTATTATGGTATTAATCGATTTGAATAAATACTTGCTACTTTTACCTCTCCGTGTACGTCTCTGTCCGTCTGTTACACCTACCGTTATCTGTGTGTACCGTTGTTTGCAGCTGAGTCTCTGGGCATTCCATTGGTGAAACCGTATTTGGGAATAAAAAATATTGGTGGATTGGAAGATCATAGGAGTGTGAAGGAGGGGGCGAATTTTGCTGTTATAGGAGCAACGGCGTTGAACGTCAGCTTCTTTGAGGAGAGGGGGATTCATGGTCTTCCCACCAATTACTCTTTGACGGTTCAGCTGAATTGGTTCAAGGAATTGCTCCCTTCTCTCTGCAATTCTTCGACACGTAAGTTGGGTTGGTCAATTATTCTCCCTTATCTCTCTACTCATTTCTGATTACATAACACACTCGGTCCACCATTCCAAAAAAATATAAGTTCTGCTTTCTGATTTTTGGGTTTTAATTGTCAAGCTGTCGTGACTTGTGGGAATGATATTAACCAACCACCGAAGGTAGGGTCTTAAAAAGAAAATAAGCACGAGTGACGGCTGGGACAATAGATTATTGAGCTTTTAAATTTTTTTCAAATTTTTTATTTTGTGATCGTGAAGCACGAGCTTGGATCTTTGCCTTCGGTCATTGGCGAACCCGGATCACCCAGACATTGTGAAGGATCAGGGATTCAGGAGATCTCCATTTCCTTACATTTCTTTTAATGAGGATTCGACACGTGGCACGTTTCAATTTTAAGGGCTGAGATTTAACCAAAAAGACAAAAAAAAAAGGCAATTGGAGATGAAATTTGGGGGACCCGGGTTGGGTGCAGTCAGCATTTCCGTGCAGTCACACAGTCGGCAGATCAGATCCGTTGGGTTGAGATCGGACGGGTCACAATATATTTAATATTTTAGACCAGATTTATCCTTAAAATTTTGAGCCGTCCGATCTCAATCCAATGGTCCAGATCACTAACTGCATGACGGAAATTTGGGCTCAACCTCCACTCTGCAAGTGGCTCTTCCTTCCCGTCGCTACCCACCACCACGTCACCATCTCCGACGGCAGCCTCACCGGCAAGCTCCTCCCCAAACACCACCATGGCACCATCCCCGACCGCCCAAGATCCTCTCCGTCCACCAAGACAGGATCTACGTCCCCGATGTTGTCGTTTTCAACATCCCCAACACTAAGCTCGGGCTCCAGCGCCTCTCCTTCTTCGCAACGAAAACGACTCGTCCTCCGTCGTCTACCCCTCCGACGACTTCTTGGCCGTCCTCTGCCACGATCTCGCCATCCTTGTAGACGAAGGCGCCATTGCCGCAGGCAGATCCCCCATCACCTTCCTCGCCATGTCCGAGGAAGAAATCGCCCAGGCCAGGTTCAAAGCCCTCTCTTCTTCTCCCTCTTCTTCTTCTTCTTCTTCTTCTTCTTCTTCTTCTTCTTCTTCTTCTCTCCCCCTGTATCTGCATCTATGGCAGCAGCTGCCGTAGAATCTCAACCGGCGTCGAGGGAGGGAAGAGGGTGGTTGCGGAAACATTCGCGGCAATAACTCCGGCGACTCCTGTGGCCTCTTCGATTTCGAGCAGCTAAGGGGAAAAAACGAGGGTGAAAACTGGGAGGAGAGAGCTTCTCCATTTCCTTCTACGGCGCCGATTGAAAAGCTACTATGGGACTCTGTTTTTTTTTTCAAAATAAAAAACTAAAATTTAAAAAAACTAAATCTCAGTCGTTAATAGATATATAGATTGCAAGTTTTTTTTTTTGAAAGGTCAAACAAATTTTATTAAAGAAAAGAGAAGCAGTACAAGAGGTACCTTCTCCAAACCTTTATAGTGGCCATACTTCTATACTATCCAAACATGAGTACTGGTCACACTTATTCCAGAATTGAGCTTTATTCTTGCTGCAGGCTGCCATGAAGTTCTTGGAAACTCGTTATTTCTTGTGGGAGAGATTGGAGGAAACGACTTCAATTATCCTTTGTTTATACGAAAGAGCATAGCAGAGATTAAAACATACGTGCCGCATGTAGTCAATGCAATAACTTCAACCATCAATGTAAGATTATTTTGTTTTACAAATTATCTATCATTATATGAATCTCTGATGACTGATCTATTTGAATTTCATCTGTACTTTCCATTTCCAAGCATATATACCAATTAGACTTTTGTGTATTTCGTGTCTTTACACAGGAGTTGATTGATCTAGGAGCAGTGCAGTCTATTTAACAATGTATGAAACCATAGATAAGAACCAATATGACCCAGCTGGTTGCTTGAAGTGGTTAAACGAGTTCGCTGAATTTTACAACCACAACCTCCAACTTGAGATACACAGGCTTCGAGGACTTCATCCTCATGCCAACATCATATATGCTGATTATTACAATGCTTCATTGCCATTATATCATGACCCCACAAAATTTGGTAATAATTCAATTCAACGCCCCCCTCAATTTGTAACTTAGCAAAACTTGTTTCAAATTACATTATGCTTTCACGGTTGCAACTTCATCTTTCTGCAAACAGTCAAACACGTTGTTTCATAACTATATATGTTACTGTGCTTTTTTTTTTCTCTCTTGATACCAATGCAGGTCTTACAGGTCTCAAGATCTGTTGTGGAATGGGAGGTCCATATAATTACAATTCATCAGCACCTTGTGGCAGTCCAGGCGTGATTGCTTGTGATGATCCTTCTCAGTACATTGGGTGGGATGGTGTTCATTTGACTGAGGCTGCATATAGATTGATTGCCGATGGTTTAATAAATGGACCATATTCTCTCCCTCAATTTAGTACCTTGTGCTTCATGGATGTGAGCTCTGGGTATTTGTTCAATAGCTAATTAAAGCGTTTCTCTCTTGTGAAAGAAATTAAGTTTACACTGCCACTGTATCTAAGGCCAGGCATATGATACTGCATACATATGATTTCAAGCAAATACAAAACAGAATTTTCACTGCCCGTCTTTAATATTGGTGACGATAATGATGTGAGAAGTTTTGACATTGCTTTCACCCGATTATTTCACTTATTTTTAAGTTGAATTAATCCACCTGTTTGGTCTGATTTCTGTATCTCTGTAAACAATTGTTTTCTTAGGAGAAAAAAAAAGGAAAGAAGTAGCAATATATTGAAGAAAAAAAAACAAATCAGAATTGGGAGAATTGAAGTTAGCTTAATTTCGTGGCTTTCACCCGTAAAATCACACGAGTAGGTTACAATTTTAACGAATCGAATTATTTCACTTTAAAACCCTTGAGTATCCTAATATCTATTGACAAGATATTAAGATAATATGATTTATTTATTACATACTCTTAATCATAAGAAAATATACATTTTGCCTAAACTATCATTTATTTATTTAATTTTTTTTTCTTTGTACTTAATAAAAATATTTAAAAAATAATGACAAAATTGAAAAAAGGTATGTATAATAATGGACATTACATATTTTAAGCCACACTGAATAAATAATTAAATAAACACATAAAACATTTATACCACACATAAATTATAAATTCATTTACATAATTCTGAGCGCAACCCGTGCCCAAGTCAAGGATTTCTCCCTATCAATTGGAGGAGAGGTCATATGTTTCTTCTGCCTCTGTCAAAGTCATTACTCGAAACGTGGAAAATTCTGTGAATGTGGACACTGACAGTGATAGCCTAAGGTGAAAGTGAGGTATGTATTATTGATTATGATTATTGATCGATAACAAATTAGGATATGGCTTCGTTTGCTCAGGGTTGGTCACTACAACAACAATGGTTATCTGCTGTGCTACCACTAGTGTTTGCAGCTGCTGTTACAGGTTGCTACACATCAATCTTTAGCTTCGGAGATTCCCTTACTGATACCGGCAATTTGTATTTCATTTCCCCACCACAGAGCCCCAATTGCCTGCTCCCTCCTTACGGTGCAACCCATTTTCAACACCCCAATGGACGCTGCTCTGATGGCCGCCTCATCCTCGATTTCATTGGTATTATCATTACTACAACAAATTTCATCATACCCTCTTTCTTTTTCACTCCATTTATGGGATAAAAACTCATTCTTTATATGCAACTCTCTCTCTCTCTCTCTATTGTTGTTGCTGATGTTGTGATGTTATGCTGTTTTTTTGCTTTTGGGTTTACTAAGCCGAGTCTTTGGGGCTTCCGTATGTGAAACCTTATCTGGGTTTCAGAGATGGTGGCGCGGTGGAACGTGGGGATATTGAACAGGGGGTGAATTTTGCAGTTGCTGGAGCCACTGCATTGGACCGTAGTTTCTTTGAAGAGAAGGGGTTTGATGTTGATGTAACTACAAGCTACTCTCTGAGGGTTCAGTTTGATTGGTTCAAGCAATTGCTGCCTTCTCTATGCAACTCTTCTTCAAGTGAAGTTTCTTAGTCCTCACTTCCTTACATTTTTGTCTCTTTTTACTTGTGTGTGTCCATTGCAAATTTGCAATTCTTAAAAGTAATAGATCCACCGGAACCAAATAAAATATCAAGTTTAATACTTTGATTTAAGTATTCAGGACGTCAACTATTCATAGTATTTTAATACGGTTCTTCATATAATAATGAAATTTGTCAATGGTATAATAAGGATATGATTCACGAAAGTTAAGATTTTTTATTTGATTGATCTCTCTTTAACTAAATTTTTATTATAAAGCTTTTCCATAATAAATACTTTTGAATTCCTTGCTTTTTCTTAGACTGTTTATGTAGGTAATTCTGGTTTGTGGGGTTTCATTCTTGCAGGCTGCAGAAATGTTCTTTGCAGCTCCTTATTTATTGTGGGAGAGATTGGAGGCAATGATTACGGTTACCCCTTGTCTGAAACAAACGCAGTTGGGGATCTTATTCCTTACATACCCCAAGTAATATCTGTAATCACTTCAGTAATCAGGGTAAGAATTTAATTCAGTTGTTCAAAGTCGAGTGGTGGCCATTCCAATAACTTATCGAAGTTCAAATCCTATTGGAATCAATAAATAGGGTTGTTGAGAGGGGGAGTTAAGCTTTACCAGTTATATAATTCAACTAACCCGTACAAAGTATGGTCTTTTCCTAACATAAACAGGAAAAAATTTCAACAAATAAAACAGTTTTGGTAGGAAATAAAAAAGACATGAGAGGCGACACAGAGCCTTTTTAAATATAAAAATAATTTCCAACAAGCAGTAACCTATTCGTTCGTTAGTTATTATACCGAAATTTCATTATGTTGCATTCTTCCATGGTGAGACTCCTCTTTGTTTGTTTTGAGAAACCAAGGATTGATTTGTGATTTCTTTTTTCTCTAGTTTTAAGACATCTGCTAATCCTTTGTTGGTTTATGAATTTATGCAGGAGTTGATTGATTTAGGGGCTGTAACGATTGTGGTTCCTGGGAGTTTACCACTCGGATGCAATCCAGCCTATTTGACAGTGTTTGCGACTAAAGATGCAGAGGAGTATGGCCAATGTGGCTGTTTGAAATGGTTAAACATGTTTTTTGAACACCACAATGAGCTGCTTCAAATTGAACTAAATCAGCTTCGAGTGCTGTATCCTCATACTAAAATCATCTATGCAGATTATTTCAATGCAGCATTGCAGTTTTACAAATATCCAGAACAATTCGGTAGTTCTTTATATCCTCATAGCTTTTTATATGTCATATCAATAATTCTGGGTTGCATATCACTACTTGTCACTAGTATACTAGTTGGATCGAATTAACATGAATCACTAGATTACAATAGTGTTATATTATTGTACATTAGGTTAGGTATTTAGAGAATCTCTATGTCATGATCTTTCAGTATGCCACCAAAACATGGCCTCTTGTTCAGGAAGAGTGACACAAGGATTTGCTTCAATGTTGTTACAGGGTTTGATGGAAATGCTCTCAAAGTTTGTTGTGGAGGTGGGGGTCCTTACAATTACAATGATACAGCACTATGTGGCAACTCAGTGGTGATTGCATGTGATGATCCTTCACATTATGTTAGCTGGGATGGTTATCATTTAACTGAGGCTGCATATAGATGGATGACTAAGGGTTTATTAGATGGACCATACACCATTCCTAAATTTAGTGTTTCCTGTATTATAGATGAGACCTCTGGAGATTTTAATAACTATGCAATGAAATAAAAATCATTGTATTTCTCCTTTTCCATGTAAAAAAAAAAATCCATTTATTTGGTTTGCTAAAAATAAAATATTATTACTAACAATGGTGTATTAAAAATGTGAATCACTTGATTGAAGATGCTGTGATGATAGCATTAAAAGAGGTGGTTCACCCGAGCAGTTGTACCTAAAGGCGCGGCTATTTATTTGAAGCTCAACCGTATAAGTAAAACACAGTCTTGTGTCATGTGTGGCTTATATAACTCAACCTCATAATTATATACGTGTTCCTGTTCCCCCAAATACCGATACACACTATGAAGGTCTATTATATCCTCTTAATCATCACTTCCCTCACATTTGGTTTCCTTGACAAAGTTGTTTCAAATCCTAGTCCTAGTCCTAGTCCTAGTCCTAGTCCTCCTCCATTTGAGGCAATTTTCAACTTCGGTGACTCTTTAAGTGACACCGGCAATTTCCTTGCCTCTGGTGCCATTTCATTCCCAGTCATAGGGAAGCTCCCTTATGGGGAAACCTTCTTTAGACATGCAACCGGCCGTTGCTCAGATGGACGACTTGTCATTGATTTCATAGGTATGTATTTCTGTGTTGTATGTGTATGTGTATATAGATATATATATATAATTAGCCAAATGATCCTCTTACCTCTATAAAGTATGAGTTTTTTCTTTGCATAAACAGTAAAAAAATTTCAAAATGACATTTGAGGTAACACGTATTGCTGCTATTTATCTCTTGCATCTAAAAGGAGATAATAAAATAAAATTGTGGAGTTATACATGTATATAAGCTTAATAATACTCACTTGTGGTGAACTTTGGCTGTAGCTGAGGCATATGGGTTGCCATATTTGCCACCATATCTGAATGTAACCAAAGGCCAAAACATTCACAGTGGAGTAAATTTTGCCGTTGCTGGAGCCACAGCACTTGATGCAGAATTCTTCAACGAAAAAGGACTTGGAAAATTTATGTGGACAAATAGTTCATTGAACACTCAGCTTGGCTGGTTCAAGAAGCTGACACCTTCCCTTTGCACAACCAAACAAGGTGACATTGACCACCAAAGGAAACTACTCTTGTTTGAATTTTCCAATAATAAAACTTGAATTTTTTATCCACCCCTTCTATGTCACAGATTGTGATAGCTACTTCAAAAGGTCACTCTTTCTGGTGGGGGAGATAGGTGGTAATGATTATAACTATGCTTTCTTTGCTGGAGGAAATATTACTCAACTTCAAGCTACCGTTCCTCTAGTTGTTGAAGCAATAACAAAGACCATCAGTGTATGTTATATCAATCAAACAGAATGCACTAATATCAGCCTTAATTTGTTCAGAAATGTGGTTAATAACAACATGTATGCATAATGCATCATTATATTCCATCAAATTCATTATATTACCCCCTTCTATTTGCTAGGAATTGATAGCTGAAGGAGCAGTGGAGCTGTTGGTGCCAGGGAATTTGCCAATTGGATGCTCTGCTTTGTACCTAACTTTATTTAGTAGAGGAAGGAACACAGAGGACTATGGTAAAAATGGATGTTTAAAAGCTTTCAATGATTTCGCAAAGTACCATAACAAGCACCTCAATCTTGCCTTAGAGACACTAAGGCAGAAGAATCCTCACGCAAGAATAATGTATGCTGATTATTATGGTGCAGCCAAACGTTTCATCCATGCACCAAGACACCATGGTTAGTAATTAGTACTTAGTTTGTTATCGTTGTTGGGTGCGTTTGTATTTCATTCTTTATTTCCCCCTTCAGAGAGATTTATCAATGAAACCAATCACAATTATTGTTTCATATATATATATATATACCTTGATTGTGTAGGATTTACTAGTGGGACTTTAAGAGCGTGTTGTGGTGGAGGTGGACCTTTCAATTTCAATATGTCAGCAAGGTGTGGTCATACAGGTTCAAAAGCATGTGCGGATCCGTCCACATACGCAAATTGGGATGGAATTCACTTAACAGAAGCAGCTTATAGGCACATCGCCAAAGGCCTAATTAACGGTCCTTTCTCAAATCCCCCCCTCAACCCCTCTCCCTTTAAAATAGCATAGAAGTGTTGATGCAATTTTCTCACTGCATTGAGAGAAAATTTATAATAGTGACCTCCAAATAAGATTATGTTTGGCAGTTTATTCAACATTTTAGCAATGGGTATGTATTTAGTGAATTGTGAGAATCAGCTCTACATCTCTTAAGTGATCGACTCAACATATCAGTACATGAGCATTGTTATTCCTCTTACATACCATCCTCTGTTAGGCTAAGGTTATGTTTGGACGCAAAAGATCTAGTTTTTGACCTATAGAGAAGTTAGTTTTATTTTATATCTTATTTTTCTCATATATGCACAAGAGGGTAAGTTGTTAAATAGTTATTTATAAATAGATAAATGCTTATAGAGAAGTTAAAAAAGATAGCTTTTGAAAAATGTAAAGAGCAAAAATTAATTTTAACTTAATTATGTAAAAAATTATTAGTTAAAAAATACATGTTAAAAGTGCTTATGGAGAAATTTATCCAATCTGGACCTAAGTCTGTCGTACTAACTAGTACCCTAACTAGTACCGTATCCATATGCATTCCAATGGGTCACTAGACTCACCACCTGACATTGATTTTTTTATATATATTACAAAATGACTTGTATATATAATTTAACATTCACATAAAATAACTATTAATTAAATTGATTGGGATAAAATAACTGTTTTAAAAAATATTAATAAGATTTTGAATAAAAGTTGATAATGCTAGATAACAAATATAATAATAAAATAATGAATAATGGAGGGACTTGTCAAAAATTTTATACAGATTAAATATGTTTTTGATCCTTATAAATGTTCAATTTTTTGTTTTTAGTCTTTACATAATTTTTTTGAGAATTTTGTTTTATTAGAATATATTAAATGGATAAATTCTTTCTTCACCCACATTGGCTTCAAATGCAATGGGTCTGGTTCATCTTTTAGCCAGGGCTATTATTTTATAATAAACTAATATGTGGATATGAGAATGGATTTTTTTCTAAATAATAGTAAAAAAATCAATAAATAAAATAAAAATTTGAGGGAGGTGACACATATATGTGTTGTACTCTCAAAGATGACACGTCCACAACTTAGAAGGTCAAGATTAAATTTTTTATATAGATAGATAGATAATAAAATAATAATTACTTAGTAGAGTTAAAGTAAGTAAGTAGAGATAGATTCCTTTTTGACTGCCAAGTGTTGCTCAGGCTTCAAATGCAATGACTTCAGTTCATGATCTTAATTTGATATTTGAAATAATAATTTGAGTTGCAATAAGTAGAAGTTTTTTACTTTTAAACAAAGCAAAATTTTTAATGACCCGGTAGATATTTGCCCTCACAATAATGTTTCTTGAAATTTTGAATATTTGGATATCCATCCTTTATTGATTTGATCATTTATCCTTAAAAAGATTATAACATATGTGTTATGGCATGAGACTATATATGCTATAAATTTTTTGATTATATGACAAAACCGAGTTATATATAATATAATAACCTTGTTCAGAAAAAATATGACAACGCAAAAAGTCGGTTAAGGAATATTGAAGACACCATTTATTCGTCTATATAAGGAAATTGTTTTAGTCTCTAAACTTAGTGTACAAATCTTGTTATAGGGAGTTATGTACAAGTAGCAATAACCAAATACCAACCAAAACAATGGTAGTGAATAATTCTAAAGCATCAAACCCCTTATTAAAGGATGCATATGCGTTGGAAAGCTTTAGTTAATAGCTATGTAAATAACAACTTTATATATGAGGACAATATAAACCATTTCCCTAATTGGGAATGACTGTTGTATGATGAGACAAGTGGTTGGTGTTACAATATATAAAGCTGACCATGCCAAGCATATATCATCACACACATCATCAATATCGGTCCTTGCCTTATATTAGACTAATTAACATCATGAATATCTTCATTCTCTTTAGCATCATTTGTGCATGCAACATCCTTGGAAATGCTGTTTCGAAAGCCAATCCTCTCCCGTATGAAGCTATCTTCAACTTTGGTGACTCTATAAGTGACACTGGAAATGCTGCGTTTGGTCACCAACCTATGCCTAGCAATAGTCCTTATGGCTCAACATACTTCAAACATCCAGCAGGACGTTTGTCAAATGGACGACTCATCATAGATTTCATAGGTATTTCTATTCTTTTTTTCAAATAGCTTAAACTTTGTCGGGTGAAAAGGAACAAGAAACAAGAAAAAATGCTAGGTGGATTTTTATTTATTAGGTGAACATCAAGAAGGATATTCCATCAAATAGGGAGTACATCCCACATGATTTAGTAGACTTTAGTTGAATTTAACATAAATAATGAGTTGAAAATAGCATGTTAGAAAGTATATTGTTAGCATTCTTCTCTAAACCAATAAAACTTAACAATGGGGCATTTGTAATTGAAGACACACTATATAAATTGCATCTTGTCATTTCAATTGTAGCTGAGGCATATGGGTTGCCATTTTTGCCGGCCTATCTGGAACTCACAAAGAGCCAAGACATCAAGAAAGGAGTAAATTTTGCAGTTGCTGCTGCCACTGCACTTGATTTTGAGTATTTCATTCGAAGTGGAGTCGATGCACCAGGGTCGCGAAAATCATTGAGCATTCAACTTGGTTGGTTTAAGAAGCTCAAGCCCTCCCTTTGTAGCAGCAAAGAAGGTTTTACCAGAACTCTTTGAGTAATATCTCTATCAAATACAAGAAAATTTTCTCAATATGGCTAATGATTAATTTTGTTCTATTCTATGACACAGAGTGCGGCAGCTACTTCAAAAACGCTTTGTTTCTAGTGGGAGAGATTGGTGGGAATGATATTGCGGCACACATGTTATATAGAAATGTTACACAACTTCGAGAAGTAACTCCATTAATGGTTGAAGTAATTGCCAATACCACCAATGTATGTTATACCAAACTTAAGTATTGGAATGCTTACTTACTAAATTAGAATTTAATGAGAAACATAATTGATGGGATCGTGGTTGTGAATAAATATAACAACAATTTTATTTTATTTTTCTTTATATGTGCTAGGCATTAATCGAAGAAGGAGCCGTAGAGCTAGTGGTGCCAGGGAACTTTCCAATGGGGTGCAATGCTGGAGTTTTGACAAGGATCAATAGTAGTAAGAAAGAAGACTATGATCAATTTGGGTGCTTGATAGCTTTCAATACTTTGATCGAGAACTTTAATGGGCAGCTCAAAAATGCAATAGAGACACTAAGGAAGAAGCACCCTCAAGCTAAGATAACATATTTTGACTACTACAATGATGCCAAACGTTTATATCAAGCACCACAAGATTATGGTACGTGGTGTTTTTATAATTTTATTTATTGGATGAACAACGATTGCATGTGGTTGCTAATTTCACTATAGCATATTCTTGCCAATTTCACTTGTATTATATGCATGCCATTTTGAGTATATTAATGATGCAGGCTTTGATAAGAATGAGAGTTTCAAAGCATGTTGTGGAGCACATGGACCTTACAACGTCGATGAAAGCATGGTGTGTGGAAGTAAAAAATCAACGGTTTGCTCTGACCCTTCAAAACATATAAACTGGGACGGAGCTCATTTTACCGAAGCAGCTTATAAGCTAATAGCAAAGGGACTAGTTGAGGGCCCCTTTGCAGATCCTCCTCTCAAATCCCCTCCTTTTAAGATAGCTTAGAATTCATGGCTTATACATGAGGAAAGCTTTACGAATTGAGAAAATGATTAGGCATTGTGTCTACAAAGAAAGTCTAAATGTATTCTGTCGATTGAAAGTATTTTCTTTTTAAGATGTTACCTACACATATATCAAAGGATGTCAATATTTTTAATTAAATATTTTGCAATAAAGTTAAATTTACTTTCAATATGCAAAGAGTTTTCTCAATGCAATTTAATCTTTATCTCCCCAGAATTAAAATGTACCAAAATAATACAGTCAAACAACATTAAAATGAAGTGACCAAAAGATTCAATAATAAAGTCAAGTTATTTTCGCCGACAACAAAAGAGAAAAGGATGAAAAGGATAAATACTTGCTTAAAATGGCTATTGGAACAACTATCTAAACAATTGAATAGAAAGACCATGATATATAGTGCCTAACTAGTGTCGCCAAATAAATTATCAACTGTTTCATTGTCTCTATTTGTTCTTCTCCATGCTTTACTCACTCTAGTTTCTGGTTTCTACCTTGTAATTTCTTTAAGACTTAAGAGTGAGTTTTAGCTATACTCTTCAAAAGTTACCCACACTTCATATGTTGGTGTTGGATTTATCCCAAGCCAATTTAGTAATTAAGATTTTAATGTTGGTTGAGAGCTTGTAAGCCTACAAAAATTGTGATAAAAGAATTCTCATTATTGTGAAAAGCTTATTAAAGTGACTCCGTGAGACGTCAAAAACTCGTGTATAAGCATTAAAGTAAGTAAGATATTGTAAACAAGAAACCTAAAAAACACTTGTTAAAAAATTTAATGCATTTCATTAAATACTTTAAATTAAATTAAAAAAGTATGCATAAATAATTATTAATTTTAAGTATTACTATACATTTTTTAATGATTTATCAAAAACATTTAATGACATTTAATAGAAGATATTAAATTCGAATCTAACACTACTCCATATAAGATATTAAATCCTTGTTTATAACTCATGCTTAAAATCTTGCCAATAACACAATAATTACATAATAAAAAAACACAAACTAATTGCGGGAAAGAAGTTAAAAACAAACGAATTGCAGGAATGGAAGAAATTAAAACGAAAGTTCCCATTTTTAAATTAATCATAAAATAATGTTTGAGAGCATCTCATTACACATCGAATTGATACAGTACTCAATTCATAATTATGGGCCAGAATTTCTTTAAAAATGTTTTCTGCAATGAGACACTGATGATATGTATCGATCAAAAGCCGTACTCATGATTAATCATCCTCATGATCCATTAGCTTCCATGAACCATCTGGTAATTGAACCATTCCCTTATTCTGGACGACCCTCCATGACACTGGTACAAGGTATTCATCTCTCAGAGAATCCGAGGTCTTGTTCGCAAGCGCAACATCGCGTTTAACCTCCAATTTGAATCCCCCTCTACTCCCCTGCGTCCCTGCTACTCCATGCAAGTAAACCTCCAAGTTATGCCAAGTGGAAGGATTCCCAGGACTCTTCAAGTACATTGATTTTCTGTTGTCAATCTTCAACTCCTCACCCACATCCGAATACTCAATCAAGGGATAGTTTGGAACAATGTCTAACTCATTTTTTATGCGTATGGCTGATAGATCTTTGAGCCTAGAAAAAAGCTTCTTAAAGTTGTCCTCACCAACTCTGGGGCAGGCAAATGCAATGGTTGTGACTGGACAGGCCTTTACTGACGGATCATTCATTGGCTTGTTATACCCATTCTTGACAATGTCCACTGCACTGAGAGTTGCAAGTGCAGCACCTAAACTGTGCCCAGTTATAGTTATGCTTATTTCTTCATTCTTGTATTTCTCCACCAGCCTTCTCACCTCACTTAGGACCTGCACATAATAATTATCAACATCAACACAAACAATTAATGTTGTGTTATTGTCATTAATTTGAAGCAAAATTGGTATTTATTTATTTATTTAGATGAAAAAAATGGTAGAATGGAGTGCACATCCATTACTACTGTGCTGATGGCATGTTGGGAGCCTAGAACTGCCATCAGAGTCCCACCCACAAGATTACTGCTCAGGTACAAACCTCCAGCAATTTCACCCTGTCACAACTATTCAACTAGCCTCTGATGGGCACCAAGGATCTCCCTAAGGAGAGTTGTCTAACAAGCAGGATTTTAGTGGCTTCAAAGGGAGTTAAACCCTCATCCATGGGGAAGATGAGTTAATTATTTCAAATCTTTAACCCACAACCGCGATTGTGACCACAACGTCATAGTTTTGAGAGTCTTCGAAAACACATTAGCCACATTTATTTGTAATTTTTCTTAATATCAAGAATCGTGATGTAACCGCAACTGGGATTTAAAACCGTTAATTAATATAAATATAAATCTCTGTATTTTGTTCATCACACAAGTAGGTTTTTTTTTTTCGTTTTTCAACTACAGTCAAATAATTTCCTCAAAAAAAAAAACAATCATAAATAATATCTTCGCCATGGAAAAAATAAGATAAATATTTACTTACCTGGTCTTGGGCACTGGTCTTGTTGAAGGGAGAACTAGGGTCATCAGAAGTGTAAATGGAGTACCAGCCCTGGTGTACTTTAGGATTAGAAGAATCAGTGTCGTTACCAAAGATTTTGGGTGCAGGGACCAAAATGAACTGAAAATCGTTAACCCATTCCAAAGTCTGAACCGTTCCTCTCCAGGCAATAACAATGTCCCTTCTCCCCAACACGGCTTTCCCTTCATCAGTGGCCACAGCAACATACCCAATCCAATTCGATTCCCTGCTCCAAGCCTCCCTAGACAATGACTTTATGATAAACGCTTCAGGGACATCGATCTCTGAAGTTGCGTACAGGAACTTGGTAACAGAGTACTTGAAGGGGTTCCCATATTCCAAACCCACCTTGGAGAAAAAATCCCTCTTTGCGTACCTGCTGCTACCCGCATACTTTGATGCTTTCTCTGTGTTGAAAGCATCGTATGTCGATTGTGCCATTTCGCCGTAGTGGATCAAGTAACGGCGCAGGTCGAGGTCGAGAGGGTCTAGAAGACCCTTCCAGTGGTTTTCGCCGCCGAGTTGTCGCCATTTGTGAGCTATGCTGTTGTTGTCCATTTTCTTGTTGTTCTTCTTCTTCTTCAAATTCAAACCGAACCACCTTATGATCAGGACTGCTACTGCATGTTTTATACTATATGGAACCGCAGAGTCAGCTGAGACCTCGGCCTTCATAAATCCCCCCCTAATTAATTACTCCTAATTAATGTCTGAATTCTGATATTCTGTCGCTTTTGAAAGGATAGAGGCCCGGCCACCTGGGCTCAATTAATGTTTGGCTTGTTACAAAGTTCTAACCGACCAATATGAAAAATGATTCAAAGACAACGTAGAATTGAGTGGAGTTATATCCTCCCCATTTATTTTTCTCTCTATTTTTTCCATTATTATGCTTTTGTAGAATAAATGGGTCATTTATGTTTATTCCTCAAAAGTATAATAATAGAGAAAATGGAGAGAAAAAGAAATAGAAAGGATTCAACTCAATTGAGTGATAGATGAGTAATATCATAATAAGAGAGAGATAAAAAAGATTGAGGGGTGTTATATTGTGTTCAAATATTATTACTCATTATAAAAATGATTTATATATATTTTGAGAGATATGAGAATAAAAGAGAAATGATCGAGTAATAGTTAATAGATGAATACTCTTTTTAGACTGAATTATAAGAAAAAAAAATCTTAAATATAATTTCACCTTATTTAGTGAATTTTTCCCCGTAAAATATCATTTATTTAATAGTATATATTTTAATTTCAATGGCTTAAGGGCGCAATTTAGAGAATCGTGTTTATTTATTAATAAGATCAATAAAAGAAATTATCCCTTATCCGTTATTGACCATGATCACGTTTAATTAATATTGCCCATCGTGATCACGTTCAGCATGTATAATTAATTGATCGTGTAGCCAAATCGCTCGTCAAATCTTTTCGACAAATGTGACAAAAGATTATATACTATACTATTATGAATACATTTGAGAATCAATCTTTTCATCGTAAAATAATTAATTGCACTAGTTAAATATTAAATAAGTGAAATTTAAACAAAATATAAATGCAAAAACCTTGAATGAAAAAAATCACATAAATTCTTAAAATATACGTACGCAAGATGCATTTCAGTGAATATATACTTCTTTTAAATTCTAGTGTCAAATATTATTTCTTTTTCCCGCAAACCGTGGGATAATTATAAGTTTCCAAGAAATACTACTCTCTCTCTCTCTTTTTTTTTTTGAAGGAGAAATACCACTCTTTTAAGTAACATCATATATTATCTTATCCAACTTCTCAATTATTGAACATTGAAGCTTGCAAGGCATTATAAATGGGCGGTGTCTTTACCCCCGAAAATAATAATCACAACATTGTCATTCAGTTAGGCTGAAATTATAATAGCTAGCATGCATCCCACTCAGGTTTTGAAAAAAGAAGAAGAAGCATGCATGCATCCCACTCAAAATTGTTAATTATCCAAAGTTTATATTTTCGCAATTTTAATGCCGCAAGCAAAGGCTTCACCCTTTGAAGGGATCAAAGTATATGGAGGAATGGCTGTGAAGTCAGGTTACGGGTTACCTCCCCTCCCCTTAGTTGCTTGTCTTAGAAGACCATGCCTATATGTTGTTGTCGCGGGTACATAGAAAATTTAATTAATTTCTTCGCAAACAAAATTCTTAAATTCAATTATATATACGTGTCAAATTATATGAAAAAATTTAATGTACTTTTGTTGCCATTATCTTTATATAATATAAATAAATAATTACTACTCCTGGTATAGTTTCAGTTACAACTTATAATTATCTTTTCTCACTATTTACATCTTTAGAGTAATTATTATTAATTCCATTTTATCTTCTACTTATTCTATTTATTTACACTCCCTAATATTTACACTAGTATTTTGATAAAGAAAACGGCAAAACAACTACAATCCATTCTATCTTCTTTGTCACAAACAAAAAAGGATAAGTATTTGGTCAGTTACTAACCCTGTTACGCTATAAGCGCAAAGTTAATTATTATTATTATTATTATAGTATATATATGGAAGCCACGCGCGTACTTGGTGAAAATATTTTCCTTCATGAATTGAACAACCATATCTTTCTTTAATGTGGAAATCCAGATATGTGTGTGGCATAAGATTGCTTGTTCTTGACAATGTTTATTTCCCAAGGCAGACTAATATATTCTTAGCCTTCAAGTTACAAAAACACGTGACATCCGCAGGTAGATTGAGATGCTTGCAAGTTGAATAAGAGAGGTATTTACAACGCATTGATATAAGATGATTTTGCGGTGACTTGCCCAGACAAAACTGAAAAAAGAGGTAAATTCAAGAAAAAGAAAGGGACTACACACGCCCTCCAGCACGGATTTCATACCTAAAAGAGACGTTAGGAACCACGTGTGTTCTACCTCTTGACACAAGTTTTACCCTATGTTTGGTTTGTAAAAGAAAATAGAAGGAAGGAAAGAGAAAGGAAAAGAAGAGAATAGAAAATGAGATGATTTTTATGTTGTTTGATAGGAAAGAAATGTGAAAATTTTCTCTTTCCTTGTTTGATTGAGTAGAAAGTGAAAGGAAAGAAAGAGATATATTTGATAAATGACATAATTACCTTTTTTATAAAAATGGAATGATATAGAATAAAAATGCTAAATATACTCTCACATCAATACAAAAAGAAAAAATAAACACAAACTATCAAAAAATATTAAATTTAAAAATATTTATTTCACTCTTAAATATGAAATAAAGAGTATAATTAACAATATAAAATATAAGTATAATGTTTGTTTATTTCAAGGGCTTTTATGTCTTTTTTCTGAATACAAGGATATTTTCCACGACTTTCTTCCCAAATTGGACGGAAAGGAATCTTGGGTGGGGCCCAGTAAAAAGTTTCTTTTTCCTTCTCTTTTTTTAAGCAACCAAATGAGAGAGCAATTCTTGAAATATGTGTTTCCATCCTTTGTGCTTTCTTTCTGCAAAGATTCTATTGTCCCAAACAATACGTTAATCTTGGGAATTATATATTCTTAATGTATTCTAAGTCGCCATTCGATCTCAATTAACTAGCAACCGAATATCTAAACTCCTTGAAAAACTCGTGAAAAAAAAAATAAAAACTTAATTTGTAAGTTCTCATTCAAAAATGTCATTGGAGAAAGTATCCTATCTTGTCAGAAATTAATATTTTCATGACATTTTATGAAATAATGTCATGTGAAGAAAAATGTTTTTTTTTTGCATGAACCCAATTATAAGAGACTCGGATATCTACCACCTGTGTCACACTATGTTAGTGAAGAAAAAGATCGTACAAAGATAAATAAGTGGGACTATCTATATGTTTTTTTGATCACACTATGTTTTTTTTGGACTATTTTTTTTTGGTCAATTTTTTGACTATATATATGTTAAAAGAGAGAGAAAGAACCGAAGGGAGAGTTATGAATAAGTTCATAAAAGGGGAAACTCTCGCCATACGACATCTACAGCAAAGAAAACAACATATGTAGAGTCACAAGAAATAGACCAATCATAACCAAGACACGCTGCTGTAACTATTCCAAGCTGTAACATACTATAGACAGGGAAATGTCCAGTGCCCAGTGCTCACTTCGCCGATTAATTTTGCCAAGACAAAATAGGCTGATTTTTTAGCCAGTTGTTGGGATTGGATTTGGGTGGCCCGGCCCAACTATTTGAGTAAGGTAGACTTTTTTTAGAGCAAAAAATAAGCACTTGACCAAAAAAGTAAAATAAGCAAAAAATAAGCAGGGTGTATTGGCTTTTTTTTTTAGTCAAGACAGGGTGTATAAGCTGAATGGACGGTATATGGTGTACAGGGCCCATTAAAAGCACACGAGGCCTTGTTAGAGAACTGATAAAAAATTGACAAAAAACAAAAGAGAACAGATAAAGAATAGTGTTTACGAGTTTTTCTGACACAAAAAAAGTATTTACGAGTTTGATAAATTCATATACGTCTGAATGATATATTTTTTTTACCACATGGCCTGTGTAATGTGATATCACACTCTTGTTTATCTTTCTGTAAGATCAAAAATAACAATATCACGCTCTTGATGATAAAACCTTAAATCTAGCTATTATGTAAAAAACGGATATTGACATGACAACAATGATACATGTACACTTACTTTTTTTAACACCCATCCAACACCTATTTTTGTTTCTATCTCTCTCTTCCTATCACATCATTTATCTATCACATCTATCACTTATCTCTCTTTTATTTCTTTCTCTCTCTGGGTGTTAAATGGGTATTGGGTGTCTATGAATCATTTTTCATTGACAGTATGCTGTAACCCGTTTTCCTATCGGTGGTATATATGTGTGTATATTAATGATTCAATTCAATATGTCCACATGATTCACTCCCTTCACTTTTAATCTTGGTCGTTTCCTTTTTAAATTAACAATTCGAAAATTTTGCATTCAATTTCCTTTTGCTTTCTCCCGAAGGCATTAAATTTGTCCCATGCACTCGATTTCATAAGATTCTTCCTTTGCTCCTAACTCAAATTAGTTTCCCCCCGTTCCCTAAATATGCTAATAAAGCACTTTCAACTTTTAAGACTTTAGTTACCTTTCAAACCCTTCAAATCTAAGAAAGAAAAGTCTTCATGCTAATTGGAAATCTTAATTGGACATTTTTGGTGCCAATTGTAAATTTCACGAAGTCTAAACATAAAGTTCCTACGCATCCTTTTTTTTATATACACAAAGTTCCTAAGCATCCTTTAATATTTTTATATTTTGAATAGTCAATTTAACTCATGTTAAAATGTATAACAATTATTATTAGAGTAAACTTCTCAATTGAAATTTCAAAAATTGCAGTATAATTACATTAATTCTTTACGAAATATATTCACCAAATAAATTTTAAAAATTTATTCCAATACATTACAATAATTATCTTTATGAAACTCAATGACATTGACATAAAATGATAAATTTAAATTGATTGGTAGATATATAGATACATGGTAAAATTTCAAGTGAGAGTCTTTTTATTACGAAAGAATAAGAGGAGTAAATATTAACTATAGGTAGATAGATATATGGTATATATTTTATATTTTTTTATTCTATTTTAATTCTAAAACATTGTAAAGAAAAAATAATATACCACTTTAAGTATACATTATTTTTCAAATAAATAAAAATATAAAATAATATAAAATCGGTTTACATATAGAAAAAGATCGAACTTAAAACATATTTTTAAGATTTTGCATAGTAATGTCATAAAAGACATTTATGAAGAAACATTTAATATATTTCAGCAAATAAATTTATTATTTTGAATACTAAATATCACTTTAATTTTTATATTTTTAATATAATAGTAATATTTTTGTTCGACTTTCTTAATTAAAATTTTTTTGGTCAAAAGTCAAATATTAATGCTTTCATTTGTTTCGGTCTTTGACCTAAAATTCTCTGAACATAGTTGCCTTGTGAGATTAATGTGTAGGTTGGACTTGGAGGTGAGAGATTACATGGTAAAACTAATATAAATAGTACATGCACTATGACTGCAATCAATTTGTTTTTGTTGAATAAAGCGCTAACTAATGCCTAATACTCATAAGCATATTAAATATTTATATTTATATTTATATTTATCAAAAATAGTTTTTTTTAACTAGTCTAATGATTATCGTAAAAAATCAAAAATAAAAATAAAATTTGGATCCGAGAGGGAAAGAAAGGGAAACGGATTCCCTGCTGTAGGGAAACACGCGGTTCAACTGTTGAGAAACCGAGATCGTTGGATGAAGATCGGACGGCTCACAGTTGAGCATATTTTTTTAATCTGTTTTAGTACATAAAATGTGATCCGTTCGATCTTCATCCAACGATCCCGATCTCTCAACAGCGTGAACAGTGTGTTTTCCTTACAGCAGGGAATCCGGTCCGAGAAAGGAGTGCTGTTCATCGTAACCTGTGCCTCTTTAATATTTTCCCTCATTTTATACGAAACTACTCTTCTTCCCCAACCCTGCGTTGTTCCTCTCTCTCTCTCTGTCTCACTCTCACTCCCAGACAGCCACTCAGACAACGACGTCTTTGTTACTGTTAACTGTTAGGTTCCTCTCTCCCACTCAATGACATTGCAAACCAGACAACAACAACAACAACCCCAGTCCTAATCCCATTACTACTCTCCATCGCAATGGTAGCTGGCAAGGTCAAGCTAGCAATGGGTTTCCAGAAGTCGCCGGCGCACCCTACCCCTCCGCCGTCCACCACCACCACCACCTCCGCCACCAAGTCATCCTCTCACAAGTCCCCATTCTCTCGCTCTTTCTTCCCTCGCTCCTCCGCTCAGGTTCAGCCCCGTCCCGGTCCCTCCGACGACGTCACCGACCTCCTCCGCCTCGTCGAGGACCTCCGCGAGAGAGAGTCTCGCCTCAAAACCGAACTCCTCGAGCACAAGCTCCTCAAGGAGACCGTCGCCATTGTCCCTGTACTCGAGAACGAGATCATCGCCAGGGACAGAGAGCTCGAAATCAACGCCAAGAGAATGGAACAAGTTGAGGCCGAGAATCACAGGTTGAGGAAGGAGCTGGAAGAACTTAAGCTCCGAGTCGAAGAAGAGAAGATAGAGAGCCAGAGGAAAACGAAGGCATTGGAGGATGAGATAGCGGAGCTGAAGAAACAGAGAGCGGAGGCATTGGAAAACGACGACATTTCTTCTTCTTCTTCTTCTTCTTCTTGTTCGCAGAGGTCTCAAGGGATGGTGGAGGTGTCGTCAGTGAGGTCCAGTGTTATCAAGAGCTTGAAGAAAACAACGTCGTTGGATTATGTAACAAGTGGGAACCAGAAGCAGGTTGAAGCTACTACTGCGGATTTCAAACGAGAGGTGGCGGAAAGTGAGCGTCACTCGCGTTGTGACTCGGAGGAACTCGCTGACTCGGTTATAACAACACGATCGTCACGCGCGCCTCGTGTTCCTAAACCGCCGCCGAGACCATCGTTTTCGTTACCGCATTCGACGGACTCTGCCGCGTCAGAGAATAAGGACAATGTCGAAACGGATCAAGCGATTCCGCAACCGCCGAAGCTGGCGCCTCCCGCGCCTCCTCCGCCGCCGCCCAAGGCTGCGTCTAAGGCTGCTCCGCCTCCTCCCCCGCCGCCGCCAAAGGGGACCGGGCAAGTTGCGGCGAAGGTGAGGAGGATACCGGAGGTGGTGGAGTTTTACCACTCGTTAATGAGGAGGGAATCGCAGTCCCGGCGGGAATCTATCTCCGGCACGGCGGAGATCCCGACGACGGCGAAACCGCGTGACATGATCGGCGAAATCGAGAACCGCTCGTCTCACTTGCTCGCGGTAAGCGTGTCTCTGGGTTTTGCTGAAATTTCGGTTATGCCACTGGTCATTTGTGTCAATGTCCAGTGATTACTCACTCACATGCTTTATTTTTAAAATGGTTTCTAGTTACTTAACCAACCAATTATCTCATAAACTTAACAGTTAGTTAGCTGATTGATAAATAAAGGACGTTAATAATTTTTATATTATATTTCCATTCCAACAGTATGTTCCAAAGTAGGGTCACTTTATGGAATCCCTTCAAATTTTAAATTGGTCAAACGGGAAAAAGAAAATGCACAAGATTCTCCATAAACTGAAATCAATTAATTCCAAAAAAAAAAAAAAGTTATCGTATTCAACTAGTTTAGCATATTGATCAAAAAAAAAAAAACTAGTTTAGCATAAATTAAGGTGGTTTTCATCAAGTTTCTGGCATTGACGTTTTCAGATAAAAACGGATGTGGAAACACAAGGAGACTTTATTAGGTGTTTGATCAAAGAAGTGGAGGGTGCCGCATTTCAGGACATTCAAGACATTGTGCTTTTTGTTAAATGGCTTGATGACGAGCTCTCCTACTTGGTACTTAATTTTCATGTTACTTTGTCACTTGTCCTGTGTTTGCATTGAGACTGGAGATAAAAGAGAAGATTCATTTTCAATGGTTTCTATTTTTGTTTCTTGTTTCAGGTGGATGAACGAGCAGTGCTGAAACACTTTGATTGGCCAGAGCAGAAGGCCGATGCTCTGCGCGAGGCTGCGTTTGGGTATTGTGATCTGAAGAAGTTAGAATCCGAGGCTTCGTCCTTCCGCGATGATCCTCGCCAGCCCTGTGGTCCAGCTCTCAAGAAGATGCAGGCTCTCTTGGAAAAGTATGTGAATTCGTTAACCCTCCCAACTTGCCAATATAATAACATTACTACATATAGAATATTATGAATTGAACGTTCATTTGCCCCCAGTCTCGGATAACACTCTATGATGTTGTCTTAAAAAATGGGTTATTGCAGATTAGAGCATGGAGTTTACAATATCTCAAGAATGAGGGAATCAGCTACAAATAGATACAAAGTCTTCCAAATACCTATACATTGGATGCTTGATAATGGTTTCGTGAGCCAGGTATTTTCTGTGCCCCAATTGGGAAATTAATATGCATAATTTAAGCTTCATCCTGCAAATATAGGCTCAGGAATTGGCTAGAGTGCACGGCCTGTTATCTTCAACGTCTCACAGTCACAGACTAATGGCCAAAATATGTTTCACTTGCTTTAGATTAACTCAACTAATTTATTTTATGTTGGAAAAGATACAACCAAAACATTTAAAAGACATTAAAAAACATTTGTCTTGGTAAAGTTTACTATCTAGCATATAATATACTAAACAAGATGCAGTGCCGGGAACAAAATGACAAAGCAATGGTTGGACTTGTACTTTCTGTTTCTCTGTGCACATATGCATGCGCACATGTGAACCCCGAGATCTCTAGAATCCATCTGTTTGTCTGCTTCATCCTTTTACCTCGAAAAAATAGACCGAGATTCTCCTTCTCGACCGTTATCATCCTACCTAATACTAGTAGCATTCAAGTGACACACTAGGAACTAGGAAGGATGATACATTCTAAAATGTTTTAATAAAATTCGTGAATGATAAAGAACAAAAAGGCCACATCCTTCTTACATTCCAATGAAACAACACCTACTGAGGCATGGATAGCATGGTAGATTGCTATTACAATTTTCTAGCTACATAGTGAAGAATGATGTGGGGAATTCTCAAATGCTGGTTAGCTAATTTCATTTATGGTACCTGCAACGTTATATTGTGGCAGATCAAGCTGGCATCCGTAAAATTAGCCATGAAGTACATGAAGAGAGTCTCTGCTGAGCTTGAGACAGGTGGTGGTGGTCCCGAAGAAGAAGAGCTCATTGTCCAAGGGGTTAGATTTGCATTTCGTGTACATCAGGTAAATCCTCCAATAGGTGCATGTTCTAATTATACAGTGAGAGCTTATAGGGCCATCTGGAGTAATGAGTTTTTTGATGTTTGCCAGTTTGCTGGGGGGTTTGATGTGGAGACAATGAGGGCATTCCAAGAATTGAGAGATAAAGCGAGGTCATGCCATCTTCAATGCCACACCCAGCAACAGAAATTCTTTTGCAGGTCTGCAACATGCTAGGAGCAAACTCAGCTTCAGAAAAATTAGTACCCCTTTTTGTGTATAGATAATGACGAACGGAACCATTTACTGGGAAAGAAAGGGAAACAAGGCAGTGGCACCAATTGGTTTCCTCTCGCTCTCGTAGCTGTTGTGATTTCCCTTCAAAATTCAAATCAACATCTCTGATTCTAGTATTTTGTTTAAATGATTCATTAATATCTATTGATTGAATTAATTGAAACAATTTCTTTTTTTGGATAAAAGTTGATGTAACCGAATCTAAGAAATAAGAAATAAATTACTCCATCTGTTCCAAAATATAAGCAATAAATACATTTTTTTTTGTCCAAAATATAAGTAATATTTATCAATTTTCATATAAATTAAATGTTAGTTTTTCAATTATACCATTTACTTAATGCAATATTCATATTTACGAGAGACAACAAATGGGGTAATTTTGGAAAAAAAAATTAAAACTAGTAAGTATTAATTAAAATTATCTAATTTCAAAGTATTCTTTAGTCTATGTGTTTTTGTACTATATTGCTTATATTTTGGATAAGAAGGAGTATAAAATAGTACGTCAAAGATTTTTTTTTGATTTAGGACTATTGCTGGCTATCCATAGAGTATCACAATGCTTTCAATAAAAGACTAATCTCCGCTTACCAAAGAACCAAATAAAAGTTGACTAACACATTTTTTAAGTCTACGATAATTGAACCTGGGAGTGGGTCAAAGATTTAATAAAACGGTGACAATTTTTTCTGGAGTATTGCTTATTCCTAATCGTTGGCAATAATTACCCGGTGTACGAATGGTTTATGGAGCGTTGGGCTAGTGTAGCAACAATTTTAACCCCCTCTTTGTTCTTTTGCAAGTTGGTATAAACATTATTTCCACTTCATTTTTTGGTGTTGGTTGTGTTATGACCGAACTTCATAAGCAAGTGTTACTGTAAACTACACATTATTAACTTTTCTAAAGTAAAATCTCTTAATAATATTTTGAGTTTTTTTTTGCAATTGCAGCTATCGATTTATTCAAGCTATATATATATATATATATATATATATAAATTTTTATTGTGTATATACATATATTTAGAGATAGAATTGCAAGGACCACTAGCTGATTTTTTGGATTTTATTGATTATAAATCTATAACAAGTCTGTATGGTAAAGGATAACTTAGAATGTTAGTGAATTCAGATCAAAGAGGAGAGGCTTTTTTTTTTTTTTAATTTTTGGTGGTGGTGGTCCAGATGGTTTTGGAAGAGAGCCTTTGAAATAAAGCTCATATACACGAGGACTTTGCTTGATGGAACTAAGTATGATTCCAGCCACAGTAGTGATACTCCTTATATGTATATAGGCATATTAGTTAGGTCAAACATAAGTCAATCTTTATATGTTTATTCTACTGTCCTGTGCCTATATGCATGGTTATTTTATAGTGCAGTATTGTTCCATTCCATGAAGTGTGCTAAACTTACTTCCCGTCTAAAATAATTGTGTTCCTATACCAAAATTAAAGGACTTGCACTTTTATTGCTCATTTTGCCAACTTTTTGTACATGCCCCTATTTATTTCATATGTTATAATACATAATTTGTTAGCAAAGCCTTGGAGGTGATACTGATCAACAACAAATAAATGAATGTGTCAAATGGATATGAAATTCCTGAGAATAATGAGAGGCGTGGCTTGATGTTTTCGTCACAATTTCAATATGGTTCTATGACATTATTTACTTATTATAAACATTAACCCATAGAAGTATATTACCAAAGTTTAATTGGAAAGGTTGCATGTAAGCCAATTCACTTCTTAGACTTAGCATATGATAGTTACGCAATGGCACAGTAGTGCAGATATAAGAATAATTGCATCTAATTGAACTTGATAATTTGTTCGAAGTGACCTTTAAACTGGATCAATCGCTTCACAAATTTTAGATTTAAATTTCTATTCATAGGAAGATTCCTACATATGAGTGAATGCATTAAATACGCGTTTTTCTTTTGTTGTAGCAGAGACTACTGCAAGGTTTATCTCTATTACCTTGATCCCAGGGGCATTGGTAGAGAAGAGGCAGGACCTATTGAAGTGTTCTCTTCACTCTTATGCTGAGCAAGCTGCATTTAATTATTTAATTTTCTGTGCAGCTACAAACCTATAGAGCCAAATAGTCATGTTACCTACATTTGATTAATATCATAAAATTCACATTGTTAAAGTTGGAAAACACTGTAGTACTCCTTATAGTAAATGGAGTTGTATTAAAATTTAATAGCTAAATGATTAATTGTTTTTCACGCAGCAAAGTAGTGTTACTGACCAAGCATTTAGCCCAAGCCAACAAGACAGCAGTTTGGATTAAAAAAAAAAAACTCAGTGGTCTTCTAAGCAGCAACATGAAACTTTCAACGACAAATATAACTGCTACCTGTGTTTTCCCATGCTCAGTTAGATCTGAAGATATGTCCATTGCTGCCAAAAGAAAAATGAAAATAACATGCTCAATAAAAATGACAGGTTTATTTGTAAAAGCCCCTATAATAAACAAAAAAAAAAATCTTAGGTCTCTAGAAGGCAAAACAAATTCTCTTCTGCTGTAGCTGTTGGTCTTACAAAAAGTATCATATTTCCTTAATTTTCTTACAACCTACGCAGTCATTCTCTAGGGACTTGATTTCTCTATATCATCATAGCTCCCACCTGGGTGAATGTTTCATTGAATAAATGATGATCCAAAGACTGATAAAGCTCTATGTACTATATGATGATACTTGATGTGTGTATACCAACTTATTACCACGATCGAGTTCAATCACATACAACTTTATTCTTTGTTTGATCTTTTATTTTCAAATACCAAATAGCATATATCAATAACCCTACACTGCTTCTTACCAAGTAGATGATTCCTGTCAAATTTTCTGTAGCAGAGCAATAATTTTACTTGACTAAATTGCCAATTTGACAGATCTATAATATCTGAACCTTACTGATAATGATTTTGATGCTAGCTATATTAGGGTAACTTTCCAGTCTAAAGCATAGTATGGTTGCAATTTCCATTTCTAGGTGGTCTTGACCTGGCTAAATTGTACAAAAAGTTATAAAAGAAGTTTCTTTGGGTTGTCACAAAGTATATTGTTGACACTGATGATGTCATGCACGATTCAGTTTCTTGAGAGGGATTGACTTATTTGGACAGATTCAAGATATTGTTTTTTTTTTCCTCATCCTATGGATACTCTAAAACTTATGAAGTTTGATCTAAGAAATTAAAATTTATCCAAATGGATTTTTTTCCATATTCTCATTGCTTAATTTTTTGTTTTTACTTTGTTGTTTCCTCCTTATTACGTTCATATACTTTTTCTTACTTCCTTGGTAGTACAGGGATTCTATGTTGTGATAGAAGTGGTTATCATTCTCATACCTGTGTGAGGTAAGGTAATATAAGAACACACTCTGCTTCCACTTCAATTTTCCTTTACAACTCAAGAAGCCCCAATAACGTTTCAAGGATTGTTGAAGGCAGAAAAGGTGATGGATCAGCTACTCCAACATGAAAAGAAAAAGCCCTACACTCCAAAATGGTAGACAAGTGGCATGGACATCATCATCTCATAGAAATTGAATTTGGGTATTGTTTGTGCTTGTGATGTCCAACTCATAGTTTTGCCATGTCCCAGTAAGTGTTCTGGTGAACAAAGCTTTGTTGTTCTCTAAGCATGCTCTATTTTATTAGTTATTAACATTTGAAGCTTAATTAGGAAAAGGACTGAAAGATATCAAGCTTTAAAGCTTCAAACTTGGGTAGGAAATACAATCCATTTCTTAATTAAAAATACTTACCTCAGAAGGTCTGATCATTTTTTTTGTTTTCTAATTTTTTTAATAGATAATGCTAATATGGAAGAGGTTGAACAAGCGAACAGAGCAGCTGTTGAAAGTTGTCATAGAATTCTAAGTATGTTGTCTCAAACCTAGGATCAAGTTGAGCATAGGAATTAAATGTTGTCCTGAAGGAACAATAGTGGCATAAACCAGAATCGAGTCTACCCTTGTTGGCAGATACAAGGGAACAATAGAATTCTAAATACTGCTTATTCCCAATAATCGTTGGCAATAGTTACACCGAGTACGATGGTTTATTGAGCGTTGGGCTAGGTGTAGAAATCGTGGATTGACCCACCATCGCGAAGGACCAGTGCAGGCAGATACAAGTTGCTTTCAGATTTACCAAATCACACGTAAGGGATTTATTCCTTCAATTAATTAAAATAAAAGGGTGTGTTTTAAATCTGATGGTTGGAAGGCCCTGCCACTATGATCCATGTTTAGCATGGTAATAGGTCACGAGGAAAGATGTTACAGAGTCTCATTTAAGAAATTGGGTTCATAAGACTAGTGGTTCTCCCACCTAATAGACTTTATTTGAGATTTATATTATCCTTTTAGGCTTATGCTTATAAAAAAAATGCCAAAAATGTGGCTAGATTACTTGAAGTTGTAGAAACAAGCCTCTGAAATTGGGTTAGTAGTAAGAGATTTAGATAATTTACATCGAGTTATTATAGATACAAATATCACTATTACCATCGTACACACAACAAACAAATAACATGCCTAAAGGCCATTTTCTTTCTCGGAATAAGGAAGGAAACAGTTTCACTAATAGAATTAACCTAGTAGCTGTTACAAGTATGAAATATTTTACATCACCTGCACCAATCAATGGTAAAGTTCAATATAACCTATGATTCAATAAAATTAGTCTATACCCCTCGTAAAGTACCTTTCTTGATATGCAACAATTTTGATTTCTCTGATGAACTTATTTTGTTTTCGTAAATTATTCAAGAATCCTATAATTTTACACTTGGTTTTTCATCCCTTGTTAGTATCTGTCTTCCAAATAATGAAGGAACTCTAAAGTAACCCAGCTGAATATATAACCAAGGGATGAAGAAAAGGATCAATTGGTGTAGATCTTCACCTTCATGTGGTGAGAGCTGCATATAGGAGCTGGTTCCAAGTATCAGGTAATCCGGGGAGGCACCAGTGGCTGCAGTCATTGCCGGCGTGATCCCCGCTGTAGGCAGAAGGGTGTGCATCTTTCCTTAGTTGTGAGAGAAGTGTAATGTCAAGTAGGTTAACTGGAGTTTTCATCCTCTTTAACACAGTGTTCACTATGTTAGCCGCTGGAGGTAGACCTGCTGGATATGATGACCCAGAAAATGGTTCAAGTTGTCCACTACAACTTGTTTTTGGTTGATTCCACTCCTTGCCTCTGTTTGAGTTGCAAAAATATCATATAATACCTTTCAGTTAATTTTCTGCATTATGGTATATATATATACTATACTACTAACTTCTAGCCAATCTTGATCTAGTTTCTCTACTATTTTCTAATTTCTCTATTACATACAATTTAAATTCGTAGTCTTTATTTAAAAATCATTTTTTTATACATTAAAAAGTATTACTACCCAATCTTACAAACTAGAGAGCGAATTTCGGCCTTCACTCCATTTAAATTTACACATAAAAAGATGAGAGTAGGAGTTACTTACTGATAATGAGTAGGAGAAATGCCTTGAAAGAAGACTTTAGTTTTGGTAGGATCGACATTGAGATCAACCCATCTAGCCCAAGTGGTCAATCCCTTATAGTAGGCCGCTAAACGGTCCATGTTCTTTAGCAGATTGGGTCCATCCCTTATATAATCCCATCTGAATATGACAATCATCAACAACCATTTGACATTAATTATTAAGCATGCTTATTTTATATTATAATAAGAAAGAACAGAAAATCAGAAGTAATGTCGAATACCCCTTAAACTTATTTTATTTTCATATTAGGATGCAAAGAGTTTTGCAGTTGTAAGTAGTTGTGAGTGTATGGTTTTTTTGGGTGAGTGTAGAGGGGCTGGGCAACAGCCCCGTTGTGTGTGTATGGTGACTGTTATGTTGTAAGAAGAATGATTCTAGTGAAAAGCTTACCCCTGTGATTTTCCAGTGTGGGTCCACCAATGCCACGAGTTGAATATCAACAAATCCATGCCTTTCCACGCATTTCCAGCCACAATGGAGTCCAATGTAAGCACTCGCCCAACGTTTTCTCGAATTATGTCCACCAAATATGGTGTGCGGTATAGTTGTATAGTTACTCCATAGTCCTGCACAAATTCACCATGTGTTAGTTATCACCGTCAATCCACTTTTTGAATGGCTGAGATTGAATCAATCGCATCTCACTGAGATGTTCGATAAACCAGACAATAAAATGCAAAACAGCTAGAACTCACGAGAGCCATACATTCATTCGTTATAGAGGAAGACCATCCTATTTATATACTACTTTTGTATTATCTTTTTTAAAAATAAAATAATAATTTAAAACCTATATACTCATCATAATGTCATGAATTGATTTTACAAAAATGTCTTGTCACAATTTTGTCATCGTGTAAACAAGTTTCAAAAAGAAATATTATAATATTATAAAATAGTGAAATATGAATTGACATATGTATAAAACAACCCATGTTAACCCATAGAATAAAACATACGACTTTTTGTTTTTAAAACGAAAATAAAAAACCTAATTAGATTCTATTAAAAAGAGTAAGACATATTTTTTTTTTGTTTTTTCAAAAAAGACATATGTTAATCTTTAATTAGAGATGAGAATAGGTTTGATCGTCCATAGAGGCTTATGAGTTATGGCTTAGCCTATAAATCTAATTTAGTATTACTTATTTGACAAAAAGGTTAGACTTAAGCTCTCTAAAAAAATCTATTTATTAAAAAAAAAAGACTCTTTAAAAGGTCTATTTATCAAAGTAGCCCAGGTGTAGACCTAAAAAAAGGCTTGGGATACCCGATTTAATTTTTTAATAGATTTTTTAATAAAAATAAATGAAAACAGTCACACCTATTTAACTTTAAAGTTATTAAGGTCCATTCACTTCTATTTTCATTTACTATTTTTATATCTTATTTTTACTTTTAATTACAAATTTTTTTTTACTATTTTTCATACAGATCATAGAAACAAGAAATAAATTGAAAATAGAGTGATATTTCTGTAATTAAAAATTAAAATAAAAAACGAAAAATACTTTCTGAACACAAATAGACCCTTCATGTAGAGGGACGTATTTGCATACTTCACTTCCATATATGACCTTATCCCTTTATTGAAAAAACAATAAATGATTCAAATCTTGTAATAAAAAAAATGATTCAAATCTAACGCACGGTGTCTATTTTATTCACTTTAACAATTTAGCACAGTATAAACTAATAAAAGTGATTAAAGTATTTCAACATAAAAACATCATTTTCAAAAGGAGAATCATGGCATGCGCTGTTCTGTCAAGGTCACTTTTTGGAGAGAAAAAATATAATATACTATCATTTCACTTTATGCGATACATTTTTGTAATTAATAATAATGAACTATTAAATGCTCATAATAGTTTTTATTATCATTAAAAGAAAACAGATAAAGTAGGGGGAATATATTTATAGCAACAGCTTTGGAATTCATTAAGGCCAAAATCACATTTAACTTGGTAAAAAGGTGGGTTGTTTGTTTTTTCCATGTAAAAATTCAAAACGTAGATCTAGTACAATTTTGATAGAAAGAGATTTTGGATTGTTTTTCTGTTTGTCAAAATCAATTTTAGGTGTGGGATCTATAAATTTTTTTATATTTACACATTAAACGTGATTTTACCTTTATCATCCAAACACAATCAATTTTTCTAAACACACTTTTAAAATATCATTACCAAACACAAATCAATTCTTCTCAACACAATTTTTTTAAAACCAATTCTTCAAACATAATTCTATCAAAATCTAAAATAAACATACCCTGAGTATTTAATAAAAAAGTGAATCTTGAAAACATAAAATGCATTTAACATTTTTTCTATTTAATAATTAGAAAAAATTATAAAAATAAAAGGTCAAAAGATTTAGAATTATTTATATTGGAATAGTGAATATACTACTACTATAGTTGACTACAAATATTGGAAAACTGTGATTAATTATTAAGCATTTTTTATATACTACAGTGGTGAAATTTGATTTTTACTTAATTGATTTTGATTAAAAGTGAATTAAATATAAATTAATTTATGTTTGAATACATTCACATAAAAATTTGATGCTACAAATCATGTTTGAAAGTAAGAACTCAAATTTCCAACTTCAAGATAGAATTCATTCTAGAGACAAAAATTTTACTCAAGAATACCCCAAACTTGTCAAAATTAATTTTTGATATCTTTAGAATCACTATTCACTTTTCTCTCTCACAAAAGTGAATCCAAGCATACACTTAGAAGACACTTTATTAGGAATCTCGTGAATAATTCTTAGAATGAAGTTTGAAATCAGGAATACTATTGATTGCTCATTGCTCTGTTCAGAGCACAGGCGGATTTGTCTGGGTTTCCCACCTTATGCCAATATGCTAGGAAATTGCTACTAAAATTTTATCTGCAGCTATAACTATGAATTCTTGCATTATTTCCTACTACTACTACTACTATTATCCGCTGAATGAGGTGGAAATTAAACAATGTTGACATGCCATATTGATCAAAAACAATGTTGACATGCCATAAATGGTATTCAAACATATAAGATGTCAAGTACAAGTGCCGTGTTATGTGATTGATATTGAGGAAAACCAGCATAATGAACCAAATAATTGCGGGGTAGCATCCAACTTGTAATCACAGGTTGGCGTGGTCTCCCTCACAGCCTGTCAACTGCCCCGGGATAACTCCTCCCATTGAAGATCTAATCTATAATCTAATTAAAAAGCCAATCACTTGTGCACCTCAGTGTTACAACCTGTTTCCTGGCTTAATTTTGGGGATGTAACAATTTTCAATTCCCTGAACTCTACATTTTCTTATCAAAATCAGGCCTTTTATCCTAAAAGTATATAAATTTGGGTTCTTTCTCGGCTTTTTCTTTTGTGGTATAACCGTATAAGTACTTTTATTGCTAATAGTATTTATTTTGAATCTTTGATTGCTCGTGGCCCCAGCAAAAGGAATCTTCTCTTGCTCAAGGAACTATTCAAAGGTATATTATTGACCAAAAAAAAAGGTATATTATTTAGATTAGACGTATGAAGCCTAAAGGTCTATCATTAAAGGCCTCTACTTCATTATGGTCGCTTAACTTTGTGGGAAATGGTATTCATACACTTAAATCCATATAGTTCTTCTTCCTACCTCGTTTTCCATCAGAATCCTCCTTTTTTTTCGCATTCCTTCTTCTCACACTCTCTTTGCAAATCTTTTCTTTTCTATTTATCTCTTCCTTTTCAATTACACCATTCATCAAATTTCTCAGTTTTTTCTCTCTTTTTCTTTCCTCTTCTAATTTTTTCTTTCTTTTTCATTGAGGATTAGGAGACCATCTTTACCCTGTTTCTTGTGCTTTTTTTTCAAAAGTGATTAGTGTAATATGGAGGTGTAAGAGTTTATATTACGAGTAATATTTTTTAACTTCATCAAAAAATCTAATTTGAATTCTGTAACACAGCTATGAATATAATAGCTGGGGTTGGTTAAAACCGAGGAAGTTAATTAATAATTGAACAACCAACGGATTTGGATTAAGTGCAGTCGCACAGTCATATGATAGGGATCGTTGATTTAAATTGGACGGATGAGGATTTTAAGGATAAATTGAGTTTAAAATTTGAGTTAAGATCGTGAGCCGTTTGATATCTGTTCAATAATCCCGATCATGTGACTGCACGACTGCACCAAAAAAGTGACTACACCTGACTTGGACTCAACACGGGGCATGAACCATAAATGAAAATGTTACATGGAGAAACAAACAGAGATGAAAAATGTGGGAGGGCTGTATTCACTGAACACCGGTGAATTATGTACCAAACCAGAAAGAAGACAAAGATAAAATATAAAAAAGAAGGAAAAGCAAAACAAAAAGCAAACCTGGAAGGTCACAGTAGAAAGTGATTCTTTCCTCAAAAAGCTGGTCTTGGCATTCGGCACCGACGCGTGAATCATACAGGACAGTGATTCCCACATGTTCAGACTCAGTGAGTCACCCACAAACATTATCTTCTTACCCCTCCATCTGTTCAGGAAATCCACCCCATCGAACCTACATCCATCTCAAAAATTGCATTCATAAATCATATTAACAAAAATCCATTTATCAAATAACTGGTGAGATTGGAGTTTATTTTGACTTATTTATTTGACGTAATTACTTGTGATATTATTTAGAATTTAAATTTATTTTCATAAATTCTTTAAGAATAATTTATTAAAATAGATTACAATTTATAAAAAATCAATTCAATCATATTTTTTTTCAATAATAAAAATAACTTATATATCAATATTTATATGATAAACACTTATTTAATAAGCAATGAATACAATGTATAGAAGCGGCACTAAAGAGTTTCACTAGTCCTCTTATTCACTATGCTGTCTGGCAGAGATCAACAGAGGGAAAATAAAGAGTAGGCTGATTTACAAAATGAAATTGTGTGATAAAGTTAGTTTAACATAATTTCTGATATTAGACCTGAAATCTAGAAACAAAAAGGTTACTTGCAAAACCCTTTATCAAACACTTCCAAAATTAACTCCAATAGTCCTTTTTTCAATGTTGAGAATGGAGAAACAATTGTGAAAAACTCTGTTTCAATATTTCTAGACAAAGTGTATATATATAGAACCTGGGAATACCTTGGTAAGGGACATGAATCAGGTTTCCAAGCGTATTTGAGGTACTGCTTGTCAGGTCTTCCATACTTTTGGCAATTAAACTCAGCATCAATGAAGGGGCAAGAGTCATAGAGAGGATAAGAAGGGTCAACCACCCAACTTCCTATGAACAAATTGCACCCACCTACTATTGGCTTTCTCCCTCTTATGCCACTCACATTGTGGAACTTCGCTGCTCTTGCTTGGTGCAGGGGCACAAACAGAGCCTGGCAAAACAGAGAGAGGAGAAACAGAGCAATTACCCTGAAACCCATCTGGGATTTTTAGTGAGGGAGATAGAGAATGGGCGTGAATAAAACTCGTGTGTGCTTATGGGGTCATATATATGATAGAAACTCAGGGAAAAGGCAATGCTTGGTGCTGGTGGGTTCCCATGGTGTGGTGGGTGCTGTTGAGTTGGACACTGATTTTTTCTTCTTCTTCTTTTGGGTTGTGACAGGGGATGTTAGATGGAATTGTGTGTGTGACCTATGGGGTTTGAAATTGAAGAGGTTGTATTTATCGAGAAACTCAAATGTTATTGGTTTCATAGCCGAGGGAACTGAAATGTTCTTTCGCATTCCATTGGTCTACGGTCTACATCCTACAAACAATGTCACGGGCCAAAGGGGATCCCTTTCTTTGAATTAAATATTCTTTCTGTATTTGAATATAAATAAAAATATCTAAATTTACTTTTATAGAAAAAATTAATTAATTGTAATTAAATTTTTTGATTTCATATAAAAAATTAGTCTTTAAATTACTCTTAATAATTGTATAGAAAATTATTATTTGGGAACAAACTATGCATTGAAAAATAAAATTTAAATTAACTTAAGGGTCTTATAGGAATAATGTTATTAAATGAGATAGAAGTGATTATTTTTTACTTATATTTAGTAACAAAATATTTTGATGTTTTTTGCTTATATTTAAAAACAGGAGGAGTAATCAATTCCATTTATCCTGTACAAAATAAAATATTATTTTTTGATGACCGAAATAAAATATATAGTTGATCCATATAATCTCATGGTCCACGAGATTAAAAAAGATGCTGTAAAAAAAATAGATTTTTTTAGCGTATAATTGCATAGATTAATCTATTTGATATTAAAAAAATTAGATTAAAAAAGATGTACTTAAACAATACTGGTTGTGATTTTAAAAAAGAATTTATTTGTGAAATTTGTCATTTTCACCACTTGATTTTTTTGTCTAAATCATTGTATTTTCTTTGTACATATAGAAACTAATCTCTTCAAGTTGGATAACATTAATTGGATGACAACAAAACTCCATCGCACAAGATTTAAAATTGTTGCATTCAAAAGTTAAATTAGAACCATAGATTAAATTGTGAAAAACCAGTGTCATCTCTCACCAAACCCCCAAATAATATTCACCACTCTTGATTTTTTTTGGTAAACAGAGAAAAAAGTGTAAAAAAACAAAAGATGGGGATAACATACCCCTAGGCTAAGTCATGCCTCTCACAAACTGGACCCTCATAGCATCAGCAAGGAGAACCCCTCTCATCACCACTTTTGACTTGAGATCAAGTCTCATAATTATATTTGTGAAAATGATTAATGGAAATACAAAATTACAATAAAGATGATTTGTGTTATTTAGAAATAATTTTAATATCTACAGGTGATATAATGAAATAAAGTTTTATTTTAGTAAGAAAAAGTAAATGAATTTAATGCATCATTTTATATAATTGATTAAGTTAATTGAACAAATGATGGGATCAAATTTTAGTTATAAATATAAATGACTATTTATTATCTATTGAGTATAAATTAACATTACATAATAATGCCAAAAAAAATCATTATTTAATAAAAACTATTTTATGTTGCAAATTTTAAAATTAAATTGATGTATAACGTGCATGTGAAGAGATCATGTGCTTTTTTCTCCATCCTCTAATTAAAAATAAGATAAAAGCTTCTATTACAAATTTGTCTATATCAGATATGACAATAACAGGTTTGATTATTTCATAGTCTCAAGCTTATCAAATTTGACAAATACACTTGCTCCTAGGCCTAGTGTCTTGACTTATGAGTTGGTATCAATGTTTATGCCTTATATTTTAAGAAACACAAGCAATTAAACAGACTTCATCTAAAAAAACAAGCAACTAAACAGTACTGAGTTCTGTGTATTTTTATATTTAGACGATTTTTAAAAAAATGAAAACTTATTTTGAAATTAAAAGAATACATAGAATTATTTTTTATATGATATAAAAAGTATGTTTTAAAAAAATATAAAATTATCAAAATACATTGTTAATCTAAAAAATTCAAATTCAAAATTACAAAAATGAAAATGACGTGTTTTTTTAAAAGATAAAATATTGAAAAACTAAGACACTCTAAAAATATACATTTTAATTTATTAGGGTAAATTATTTTTTCTTGTGTACTATTTATTGTGGAATTATATATTTTTTCTGTTATTTTTATGATTTGTAGTGAAGTTTCGTGGAAAACTTAATTTTACTAAAAAAAATAAAAGTTATTTGTGTGGGTATTAAAATTTTGTTTTGTATTGGACAAATAAATACATCCACATCAATTAGTACGAGAGAACTAACAGCACAATTTTTGTAAAATTATAATCTCTTGTATGTATCTCTTGTCTTGTATTGTAAAAAATGGCGTCATTTATTTATTTTTGTAATTTCAGTGCAAGGTGTTCGACTTTTATCCACACAATAATTTATGGCTAATTTTATCACCTGACTCTGATACAAACCCAAGCCTTAAGATGACAAAAAAAAAGAAGAAGAAGCTTGAAGCAAAAATAAGTAGAAGAAAAATAAAATATTTCGCTTTGTGGCATTTATTTAATTTTTTATCACATTAAGAATGAATTAAATTCAACTATTTTTCTATCTTAAGAAATTGAAAACACGTACATCAAGATTATTGATTAATCAACATCTAAGAAAGTTAAACTTAAACCTGTATTGACCACCGCCACCACCCTCCAAATGGTGGTTTGGTGTGTCGGTTTTTGCTCTCCTAAACAAAACTACAAAACAACAAACCTTTCACCCACCGAAGCCCAAAAGCTGAAAGGATTTTTCTCGGGTTCAGTACTCAACAACAAACCCACTACACCACGCAACCCACATTGGCCAGAGCTGAGGTTCATCCCACAACACTACAACCACAGGTTTTTTTACCATTGTAGCACCATTTTTTTTTATTATTTTCTAATTTAACACTTTTTTTTTTTTTCAAAGTAGTACTCTTTTCATTAAAATATTTATTTTTATTAATTATCAATTAATTAAATATTAAATATTAGTTTAAAATTATAATTAAATTATTAATTGTTAATTAATTGAATATTTAATTATTAAATATTTATTAATTCGATTTGTTAACTAATTAATAATATAATTATATAAAATAGCTCACATTGATTTAAAATTTAAAGTAGACCTACATAGACAGTGGTGTGAATTTCAAGCACTACACTATCCATGTTTGCATGTTATCGCTGCTTGTTCCCAAATTCACCACAACTACATGATATATGTGCCTCCCCAGTACAAATTGCAAAATGTATACAATATTTACCGCGAAGAGTTCAAACCGGTGCCTCACCGTTCGTATTGGTCAGAATACAATGGAATTAAGTTGTGCCACAATCCAACAGTGCAGAGAGATCCAAATGGCTCTCCACAATCCACAAGGATTCGTACTGACATGGATCAAACGGAAAAGAGTCGTCATTCCAAGAGATGTGGACTCTGTCGAAATGAAGGGCATAACAAGAAAAAATACCCTTACCGTTCTAGAGCTGATACACAGCAGTAAAAATTTTCTATAATTTGCATTTAGTTCACTTTTGTATCATTTCTGTTTTTATCACTTTTGTATTTGTATTTTTAAATTTTAAATCAATGTGAGCTATTTTATATAATTATATTATTAATTAGTTAACAAATTGGGTTAATAAATATTTAACAATTAAATATTCAATTAATTAACAATTAACAATTTAATTATAATTTTAAACTAATATTTAATAAATTGATAATTAATAAAAATAAATATTTTAATAAAAAGGGTGCTACTTTGAGAAATAAAAAAAAAAGAGTGCTACATTGGAAAATAATTAAAAAAATAGTGCTACAATGATAAAAAAGCCACAACCACACATGTAATTGGCCCACTGGGGCCATTATGCTGCTGTCTGCTTCCGCTTCATGGTTCCAATCATTGTCCGTTGTGGCTGGTAAACCGTGCACATCTTATGCTTGCAACTTGCATAGACCCCCCAAATTGAAAAGATTTATACGCTTGCAACTTGCAATTAATTAATGCAATTAGTGAAATGCAATGTCTTCTCAATAATCTTATCATTATGCAGTACTTTGTGCAAGTCAACAACAGCAGATGAATCATAACTTTTAAGTTTTATCCACACTGAAACAATTAAGCATATATTTCGTGTTTGAATGAAGTTGTTACATTGTATATTTATTTATTTATGCCTTTGGGGTTAGTTTCTTCTAATACTGGGTAATTGCAGTTAAATTTTTTAGTGGAGTGAATCCTTTACCTTAACTTAAGGCAACTCGATCTATACAGGCAGAGGAGTGATAAAAAAGAATTGAAATAAAGGTATGGTGTGGCCTGTGTTCGGTTATCTTGTAACGGTGCTTATATGTGGCCCGTGAATGATATCACATGATTCATATCTATATCGTGCATAGTGCAGGCCAGGAAAGTTAGACAAAAACAGAATAAAAAGAATTCAAAGTCAAATACACTAATATATATATATAGGCAAACCTTACCTGAAGAGTTTTTTTTATTATAACTTTAGTGGCTGCAATTTATTACTGTGGATGTGTGTTTTTTTGCAGGGAAAGCTAAAAGCCCAATTGTGGATGTCTGTTATCTATTACTGAATCATGTATAGTTAGTGTTGGTTGCAGAAAATATTTAATATATTCTGTATAAAAATCTAAAAACGAATTGAATGATGGAAAAATTATGTTGAAAAAGTGTGTATAAAAAAAATTAAAACTGAAAATGTGGCAATCGCAACACAGCAGAAAGGACAACAACAATTGACTGCAATTGGAATGATAGCTCTGAATACCCATTTGAGAAGCTTTCTTTCACGAAGCTGCCAATTGGTACTAGCAATAACTTTATCCTTGATGTTTTTTTTCCCCTTTCACGTGGAATGGAAGCATATATATGTGTATTTGTCCAATTCCAATTATAGCAAACAGAACTGCAACATGAATTGGCTATTATAGTTGACTCTGTTGAAGTGCCTGGCAGCTAAGCATTAAGCAAACCCGGGATAGATAAACTAAAATATGACTTTGCAGATCTGAACAGTGTCCCATATGTTGGCTTGACATCATTTCACACATCATCATTTGGTGATTTGGCATGCCATTATTCCTATTTAGTAAACACCGTTGTTGTTTCTATTATCAAAAAAGTGTAATAACTTGCATTAAGATGGACAAAATGATTATCATCTTGTAATAAAGAATGATATATATTTTTATAAGGTTGATCAGATCTTAGTCAAAAGAAGTCTGTTACCCTATTTGTTTTGAAATTGCTAGAGCATATCACCGACACCGTAGTTGACGGATACAGTGCCTGGCAGCTACACAAACCCGTGGGATAGACTACGTGGTGAATTGTTGCCCCGTATCTTCGCTTGGCGGCGGGTGCATCATCATATAAAATAAAAGAATGAAAAAACGTAGACAAATAAATAAAAGAATGAAAAAACCGATTTAATGTGGAGATGCAGGGGATCGAACCCTGTACCTCTCGCATGCAAAGCGAGCGCTCTACCATTTGAGCTACATCCCCGTCGTGCTAAATTGCGTTTGTAGATATATATAATATAATATTAACGTAGAAGCGTCATTCCTCCTTGATTTAAAATCCCAAAACCTGTACAGTGAACGAAAAAAAAAAAAAAGAAGAAGAAAGGGATAATGGCTTCGTTATCGGTGTCTCCATGGATAGCCCTGAGAGCCCCTACCCACTCTGCTTGTCTCACTCTCACTGGTTCGAATTCAAGACCAACTTCACTGACTCTGAATGTGTCCCGCAATTGCTCCAACAACACTCGTTCTCACTTGCTCCATTGCTCCTTCGTTTCATCTCCTTCCTCTCTCTCTTTCCTTTCCTCTTCCCTTTCAGGTACTCCTTCCCTCATACTTTGTTTTTTCAGCATCTGGGTAGTTCTTCTTTCGATGCGGTTGTTTACCAATTACGCAGTGGTTCATTTTCCTGTTTCTTTTCTGTGGTTCAATTTCATTCAACCTTTGTTTCGCATGGGAAGTGCTGAGGCTTTTTTTTTAATTGCGGTTTTACTGAGCATGGTTGCATTTTGTAATTGGAAGTGCCTTCCCTTTGTTTTAATATAAGCGATAAGCGATAAAGGAAGTTGATGTTGCAAATGAAACAATGAGGTTGGATTTTTGGCCTGGAATTGGGTAAATGTGGTAAAGGATAAAGAATTTTTGGATTGGGGGCACATCTATCTATCTGCCTATTTTATGGTCTTTATTTATACAAACAAACTGAAGTAATTATATACGAGATTGCATTTTTAATTATGAGAATAAACGTGTGGGGGGGGGGGGTATTTTGCAGTTTTTGCCTCGAACACCGTTTAATTTGAGATTTGGGCATGTGGGTTCATGTTCCTTTTCTCCCTTGATGTGGTTGTTTTCTTAAAAAAAGTGTTTTTGTCGTTGGGTTTGATTGAACTAGAGCATGGTAACAGTTTGTAATGGAAGTTTCGTTTCTACGTTTTAAATGAAATTTTATCTTTCTTTCAATTCAAGACTAATAGGAGTTGATGCTACTACTTTCTCATGTAACAATGGGGTTGGGTTGTAAGTGGATAATCTCTCTTCTGAATGCAAGCCCATATACTAATTATATAGCAACATTATTTTCATATTAGCTTTTTGATTTCATTTATAATAGTAACAATTTAACATGCTCACATTTTGGCCTTTTGGTTTTTGGATGAAATGCAATCAGAGACGTCTCTAAAGTCTTAAATTAAATGTAATCTAGTTATCCAATGCCCTTGCTGCCTGTTTCATGACTACTATTTGGTGCATCTGGATTATCTGGATTGAGCAGAACTGGTATATTTTTCAATACTAGTATCCCTCAATTGCATTTTTTAAGATGCTGGATGAGTGCAGCAATGCTTTTAACTGGCGTGATGAAAATCCTTGTTCTAGTTTCTCTGAGGATTGTGATCTTGTTCCACTTCTACCACTACCTACTGGTATCCATAGCATTGACGTTGGTACTTCGTATTACTCTGGCTATGATGTTGGTACTTGGTATTACTCTGGTTTTGGACGTGTCGTTAGAGACAAGAATCATAATTGATTCATGAACTTTTATTTTTGTGTTGGCTGGTGTACTATAATGAAGGCTCAAAAAACTCGAGCAATTCCTCACTCTGAGATTAAACTTCAACATATTTTGCCAACTGCCAAGGATTCCATGCTCATGACTTGGCAAAGAAAAAGAGAAACTATAGGCGAAAAAAGGAGAATAGAACTGAGCTCATGTAACTCTTTTGTAATAATATCTGACTAGCTTTGAATTGTTTGGTGAATTTGTTTAATCTGCGTGTATGTAGTTGAAATTCTTGTTCAGGTTTAGCTTGACTTGATCTCAATTGATCTCTCAATGTTCAGGTTTGTCACTGGGATTGGATTTGACATCTAATGTTGGGGCTAGAAGAGAAAATGGCCGTGGCCTTGTTGTGAGAGCAGGCAAGGCTGCTCTTGCTCAGACTAAGAGAAGCAGATCACGAAAATCGTTGGCACGCACCCATGGTTTCCGCATACGAATGTCAACAACAGGTGGAAGGGCTATCTTAAAGCGACGACGTGCCAAGGGACGGAAAGTCCTTTGCACTAAGTCCCACCCAAATAGTGGCAAATAGTCCCAAGAAGTTATGTTTATTCTATTTCTGTGGGTAAATGTATTGATTCCTATGAACTTGTCTGCATTTCAAGCTTTTTCCCCCCAACAATGGTTTTTTGTACCCTTTATGCATTTTTTTTAGGCAAAATCTGTCTTTGTCATCTACAATTCTTGCCATGTTGCATATATACTTGCTCCAGTATGCTGCAAAACAAATCACAAATTAGACATGAGGGAATGGCAAACAAAAAATTGTTGGTTTTGCATGTATAATAATATCTCTTATGCTATGTTAACCTTTTTTTCACTGGTAATTTTTCTTTTGATTGTGGCTTTTTTTTAAAAAAAATTATTGATTGTACATTATCTATTTGAGTATGTTTCGGATGCTGATATCTGATCTTGTTAGTTCATAACATTTTAAACTGCTTTTTGTTTGTTGCAAACGATCTTTTGTTGGCATTGGTTGGGTCATTATTTGTTGTGAACAATGTCAAATCACCTCTTTTTACACTAGTGGGTACTGTAGACAACAGACTTGAAGTTGATGAGGATGCTTATCTGAAAAAAGTTCCGGAGCAGTATTTTCAAAGGAATGTTAAAGCCATTTGATTTATTTGTTCGTGTATGTTTTGGTTGATTGTAAAATGTAGTTGGAGTTACAACCTTTTTTTTTATTTGGTCAGTACTTTGTAAATTCCAATCAGGTCTTTGCTTTCAACAAATAGTACATAGGCACGATAATTTTTATAGAATTCCTTGAATGACACCCACGTAATGCTATTTGATTGGTCATGGTAAGTGGTAACAAACGGTTACCTTTGAACTGCGAGGAAATGCCTAGAGGTCTATCTTATGCTGTTGACAAAAATGACTTGGCTGCTCTGTAGGTGGGTTACTGTTATAGTATATTGAGGTGCATTTTTTGGTTACACAATATATAGAGGGGTGTAGGACTGCCATAAGCTACTTAGTAAATGGCAATCTCTTGGTAATCATGTTATTCTTGTAACATAATGTTATTTGCAACTTGGTCACTTCTTTTGCGCTCAATATGTTTAGCTTTATATCTTTAAATTATTTGGCTATTAAAAAAAAAGGAGATTCAACTCAAGTGATGTATATAGTTTGGAACTTGGGGCTATCGTAGGCCCAAAATTCCTATCATCTAATTATTATTTCATATGGAAAAAGCCTGGTAAAAAAAAAATATGGAAAAAGAAGATGCAGGGTTTGCATAGACCAGTTTGGATAACAAGTTTATCTACTACTTATGGCATAAGTTGTATAAGTTACTTTTATAATCGAAGAAAAATTATAGTGAAATTTATTTTATAAGTCATAAGCTATTTTGATAAGCTATCCTGGGTAGCTTATGAAAAATAAGTCCAAAACAGCTTATAAATCAGTCATAAGCTGTGTTCATAAGTTTTGCATAAGCCAATTCAAACAGGCCCTAGGTCAGTTAAGGGTCTCTTGAATATCTTGTTTTTCAGGGGGACTCACGAGAGTGAAATTTGTGACGATACTTGTAATAGTTGCAATTGCAAAAATTCTCATATTTTTTTGAAAAGCCAAAGAAAGATATATTGGAAAAATGTATCCCAAATCACTGTATGCTTTTTAACCAATTGTTGATATAAAACAGAACCTCATTAATTAATGTTGGCAGAAATACTTTAAAATGCTCATTTGACAATTGGCGTAATAGAATCAATTATGGTAATGCATAATTTTATCAAAAGTTATTATAAATTTTCCACAGTCCATTTGATTCTATATTTTATCCCTATTATACATCTTTATAATTGGAAATTAATATAAATATACAAAAACTATATAATAAAAAAAGAACATAAGACATAAAAGTAAATTTATAATTAATTAAAATTGATCTACTTACAAATATATCAAGATGATAAGATGTAAGTTAGATAGTAAAATCATAAAGAAATAAAATCGTGCGGGTAATTTCATAAATATTTTTTCATATGATTAATTTATAAATAGTTATTTATGTAAGGTTTTTTTTATTGATTTTCAAGATTATATCCCAAAATCAATCCAATTATTAAAAAAATCTCGGTTTTCAATTTTGTTATTTGGTTTTATATCCGCGCTCTATTTCCACTCTACCAATCGACATACATTGAAACACGAGTCTTATGTCTTGCTAATTTTGGCACCGGAGGACACTCTTTATTGAGTGCCCCATGGCATGGGTTAGCGACGAATTTACGTCCATGGAGCTCTACGGCAATCAAGGCCACAATCACGATATTTTGGTTTCTTGTTTTTTAATCCTTCTTAATTGACTTGCCTTCAGTTCGGGGCCTTTTTTCCTGCATACTAAATTGATTTTTTGTCATTATAAAAAAAAATGATTTTTTTTTTGTTTTTTAATGCAACTTTATATTAAATAGACTTGCCGTCTTATTTGGTTTGGAATTCAAATTAGAAAAATTTAAGCTGTTTCCAATAGTTTCATTTTATTACTTTTCTCTTATCTCTTCCTTTCTCACTCTAGGGGTGTCCACCAAACTTTTTCCTAATCACTAATGTAAAAGTAAGAAAAATTTAATAGAATTAGACATAATTTTTTAAACGAAAACAAAATATTAGACGAACCAATAAAATAATCCAATTCCCCATTCATTTAAAAATTAGTGATATTAATATCAGCTTATCTTGGCAAACGATTCCAATTTCTATTTGATATTTCTTAGATAAAAACAATTAAGTTGCGTATATATATATCCTTCATGGAAGAAAATACATCCCATATTAGTAGTTTTGTATTCTTGCATGTACCAGCGTATACGTAATTATGGGGGCATTTGGAACATTAGCACATGTATGCCGAGATTATCGCCATGAATATCATTTAATTTCCTCCAGAGACAGGATTTTGAATTCTATAAATAGCCAAATCTATGTTACTTCCTAATTCATAGCTAAACAATAAGTGAAAGCCTTATTCATAATATCTAGCTAGCTAGCTATACCCGAAAAGAAAATGGTTATTACAGTTCATGAAATGAAGCATCTTATTGCTGTTTGCTTTGTGATCTTGTGGACATGTGCATACCCAGCCATGTCACGAACTCTACACAAATCAACCACCGTTGCTGAAACACACAGGCAATGGATGGAGCAATATGGACGCTCTTACACGGATGAAGCTGAGAAGCAGAAACGCTTACAGGTATTCAAGGAGAATTTGGAATACATAGAGGAGTTCAACAATGCTGGCAACAAGAGTTACACTCTGGGCCTGAATCGGTTTTCTGATTTAACCAATGAAGAGTTCATAGCTTCACATACCGGACTCAGGATTCCAAACCAACCGTATTCCTCCAAGATGGCCTCAGTTGCACCCTTAAACCTGAGTGATGATGTTCCAACAAGTTTAGACTGGAGAGAACAAGGAGTTGTCACCGATATTAAGGACCAAGGCAATTGTGGTAATTAGTACTAATCATCCCTTTTTTTTTATATATAGAAAAATGTAAGTAATTAATTAGTATATGTTATATTAGTCGGAGATTCGAACCCATGATCTTTTTATCACTCTAAGCGAGTATGCCTCCCCTAAGCTACCAAATCATCTTATCACTCCAAGTAATGATCGATCCTCTTAATTTATATATTAATTATGAAAATTGAAGCAGTCAACCGGGGCCGATCCAAAGGTAACTCAGTCCAAGTTTTTAATTACTTTAAATTCACTAACAAAAATATTATTAATTACTATTAATATATTTTAAATTAAAAGATTTTTTATCAACCATTGTCATTCTTAGTGGTAATTAAGTAGTGTGTGTTAATTACAACCACATTTAATTTTCTATTAATTCGTCACTTGATTTGTTTTTTAAAGTTCACTTTATGACTACAAAAATGTTGTACAATACAAGTATCAAATTAACATGCACGTACCCAATTAGCTAGGGTAGGGATTGCACTATAATTGTATATATATGATGCTAATTAAGAGTATGATTAATGAATCTGTACGTGTTGCATGCAGGATGTTGTTGGGCTTTTTCAGCTGTGGCAGCTGTGGAAGGCATAGTGAAAATCAGAAATGGGAATTTGATATCATTGTCGGAGCAACAACTGGTAGACTGCAATGATCAGAATCATGGGTGCGATGGAGGTTCAATGGACAACGCATTTCAATACATAATACAAAACAACGGTATTGCTAGCGAAGCCGACTATCCTTACCGAGGAGTTCCCGAAACCTGTCAAAATACGATGACAACCTCAGCTCAAATAAACGATTTTAAAGATGTGCCTCCTCCCAATGATGAACAACAACTGCTACAAGCCGTGGCAATGCAACCCGTTTCAGTTGGCATAGCTATCGGTGATGAATTTAAGGCATACACGGGAGGGGTTTATGATGGATCATGTGGACAAAGTATCAACCATGCGGTTACTCTAGTTGGTTACGGGACAAGTACTGAATATGGCACAAAGTACTGGTTGGTCAAGAATTCTTGGGGTGAGGATTGGGGCGAGCGTGGATACATGAGGTTGGTGAGGGAAGGTGGTGATCCTCAAGGTCACTGTGGCATTGCTACGCATGCTTCTTATCCCACTCTCTAGCTAGTTTCAAATATACTATATATATAGGAATATCGGCGCACCGGTTCGTGCTGTTATAAATAAGTGTACTTACGTACCTTGTCATTGATTTTGCGTTTTCTTTGTCTTGGTCAACGTGTGTCTGTCTGTCTGTCATTTTTCATATTTGCGAACCATGCTTTTGTGAGTCTCTCTATTATCTATTTGATATCAAGTGCTTGTATTGAAACTGAGTTTATCAGTCAAGGAAATATAAAAAACATTTATATATTATGTTATGCTGATTGATTCGTTAGCGTCTTTTATATATAATTATATATTACGTGACCAAATATCGCTCACTTTAAATTTTCTCATATTTGAAACCTTTAATTTTCTCTTGAAAATTGAAATAGGCACACAATGCTAGCTGTTCCGTTTGTATTTCTATATACTCTTGCTTCTATCTTATGAAAAGAGAATGTCATCGTCTTTAGTTTGAACCGTAAAAATCGTTTTAATTAGAGATTAACAGAATTCATTTTATCTTTTTTTTAACTTATTTGAGAACCTGCTACTGCATACAATATTGGAAGTCAATATTATATGAAAAATGACATGGTTTAATTTTAGCAGAGTAATTTTCTTCATAAAAAAAATAGAGTAATTTCGTAAAGTAATGCAAATTCTAAAATTTATAACAGAGGTTCCCACTACCCTATTGATAAGAAAAAATAAACGAAAATTAATCATCATATTAGAGAGTATAAATCCATTAATGTGACAAAGTTCTGACACGTTTGTGCATGAAGCGTTTTCTTTTTTGGTTCGGGGGGATTGCTCCTACTCCACGTAGTGTCCCAACGCTTTCAACGAAAAATTAATCTGCGCTCATGCTTAGAGGCAAATTTTGCACTGACCAACACCGAGTTTGTCACTGTAAAAATCAAACCTGGGAATACCAGATCGACCCGTGTCCTGGGGTAGTTTATGCCACTGGGCCAACGGTGTTGGTTTGTGCATGAAGAGTTTGCTCAAACAAAAATGCCAAATGGAATAAATTAGATTTGTACGGAGGAATTAAACGAATGATGACGTCTTTTTGATCAGGTATTATATAATACATATTCTATTATTAACCCTGATTGGTCACCAGTTCCTTCGTGACAATTTCTATAACAAATTGAATGAGACCATCCTAACAATAAATATAAAAAACAACAAAAATCTAATTAGAATGGTTGTTTCTAGCTTCCGGTACTTTTTTTTTATTATTTTACATCGAAGAATATCTCACTGCCTGCACGACGAAGACTAATATCTCGCGAGAGTTTGTTCGGCACCTCTAATGAATGACATTTCTCTCAGCTGAGATTTTTTCCATACCAAAAACTCGAACCCGAGACCTTGGTTATGTTTCTAGCCTCCGGTATCGTCTGTCTATTTGCTTTATTTTTGTATTATTTAGAGTAAAATTTAGATTTCAGCAAGAGAGATGAGTTGTCTAAAACATAATCCCAAACTGAAATCCAAACACTATTATTAGCATCACCTTTCTTGCCGATTGAGACGTGTTAAACATGAAAGATAATCTTGACGATACCAGACTTTAAAAGGAAAATTAGCAGAAAATATACTCATGTTAACAAGAAATGAAAGAAAAAGAGAAACCTGAAAAAACCGAAGCTCTACACATGATACTAATGGAACAGCAAAATTAACTAGAGGTACATATACACAACACTAACTAAAGAGTAGAGATTTTTTTCTCTCAATATTCTTAATAATACAATAGCATTCCTACCACTAGATCTCCCCCCCAACAATTTTTTTCACAAAAATATCATGGCATTCGAGATAACTTTTGATTGTTATCACCAGTCCCTGTATTTTAATCGAAGGGAATAAAAAGACCAATTCACCTAGAATTCCTAATTTACTGTCAGTATAATTATTGGACTACAGGCCCGGAAAAAGTTACTATTGATAAAGAATAAGAATTCCGTACCATGTACAATTGTGAAGATCAGACTGCAAAAAGCATGATTTAGCGGCCAATATTTTGGTAATAATTAGATTAGCCCCTCACTATCATCTGGTATCGATTAAGCCATTGACCTGCGACTTCATGTATCTGTCTATTAGGTCAGCAAGAGCTCTTATCAGTGACTTCGGATCATATATTATACCCAATTTAGGATCACGTAGGGAGTCAACAACTATCTGCAAAAATAAGAATTGTAGGATGATCATAAACAAAGTAAAATGACCATGGATCCTGTGCCCAAATAAGAACATATAGATCCATCATTAATCTGTAACAGTATCAAGGATTACCATTAAGGTTTTCATATCAAAGACAGTACTACAATTTTCTCACAAGACATATGAGCACATACCCCAACTTAAAGTCTGACTTTTAAGCAAGCCAGTTTTACAATGTCGCTACAATGTGTTGAGCAAGTCTGACTTTTAAACTTTTTTATATATATTAATCATCTAATCATGTGTTGTCACATTATTAAAATAGTTTTTTTTGGGTAGAACATTATTAAAAGAGTTTGAATCATGGTTTAAACAAGTTTTACAGTGATGGTAAATCAAAATTGATTCTTAAAACAAAATGCCAGCTCTATTCAAGAACATTTTCTACATGAAATCTCCACACAAAAAAACTCTTGGAATTAAATATATCATGCTAACAGCAGAGATTCTACCCACTCTATTTTGCACTAGCGGACAGACACTTTTTCTTTTGTGTTGCAACGGGTTTCCACTATGGCATGATAATTTAATATGGTATTCCATTAGTAGCAGTTAGAAGGTGGAGTTATGTTTAATTTGTGGTAATTTTAAAATTTAAAATATCAGTTACAAAAGGGCAAAAATGGAACAAAAATTAAGACACCAAAAAAGAAAGTTAAAGAAGGCCATTGCCTTTATCTAGGTATAGATAATGAACAGATTTAGGAGACATACCACATCAAATATTCCTTGGGAAGCCAAACAATCAACATCAACAGAAATTTCACTGTTTCTTGGCACCAAAAGGGTATTGATATATTGACTTGGCTGCATCAAATATAAACAGCATATAAAATACTTTATCACATTATTCATTGTATAATGTGCTTTTTGGTTTTCATTTTCTATTATAATTGTTTCTTAAGCACAGAATATTTTATCTTGTATCAGAGGAAGAAAAATAGTAAGAAAACACTAATGAAACAGAGTAGTCAATTTCTTAGGCTTTAATTTCTGGTATATCATGTCAAAGATGTGACAAGAAATGAAGGAGACAATGAACAAATGATAAAACTAATGAAATTAGAGTAATAGAATCAATGCTAATTGGCATCCCAGAATTTTACATTTTTATGTGAAATTTTTAAGAAAACCCAACAACAATAAAAAAACAAAGATACAAAACTACACTTGATATAACAGTTCATTCTAATGATAGTAATGATTCCTTTAAACAAATATAATTCCCGTTTAAAAAATAGAAAAATGTGATTCTCAATTGGCTTTGTCAATAAGAAAAACTAATTTGTAGTGTTACCAATAAACAAAGAATATGTAAATTATGCATTGATGGGATATTTTCTGCTGAAAAAGGGGGGGGGGGGGGGGGAGTGAAAATTTGTCAAAATAGCCCAGTTCATCATTTGAGAATTTAGAATTTATTAACAGTTTGTCACTGACAACAGGATAAAAAGTGTGCACTCAAACCATAATACTGGCTTTCTTTAGAGAGTCAACTTAATGAAATGCTTTATTTTGAACCAGAATCAATATAAAGTCTTCTATTTGGCACCAAGTAGTTTCAATAGGGAAGGAATTCTCACTCACAAGATTCTGTAAGCGGTTGCTAGGTTCTCCATATGTTCGATTTAGAGCATCAGTAATAGCAGTTACAAAACACGAAGCTGAAAATCCATTAGTCTCCCGATCACGTGTGCCATTTAACATAAGTACCTATCATTTTTTCAATCAAATTAGTGAAAATAGAGCTTAACAAGTAGATAGCTTTAGTGTTTGAGATCATCTAACCCTACACTACACGACCAAAATAATAGATAGTACAGTCTGAAATTCATGCATAGAAGAGATCAGCAAATACTTTAAAGCTATGCAAGAAAGAATTAATTAATCTCCACTTTATAACACCATGCCTTGTGTATTTAGAAAATAGAAATACAGGCTTAACAAGTTGGAAAGTAAAGGCATGTGACTTGGTGATGAAAGCACACTCATGCCATTACATGGATGAACTTTATGGTTTAAATCTCTTCAGCATCAGAAAGAAAGGGATTATGGGACCAGATATCTGTGTCCATATGAAAAGACATCAGCTTATGAACCATTTTTCCCCAACGTGCTCAGTCAAGCTAAGGGTGGACCACCTAGAAACCTTATTTCTTCAAGAGACGGTACATGATTCAATGTAAATCAAACAAGCAATTTTGTTAAGTCCAGAAAACTCATATATCACACAGGATATAAGGTCCATCATGCTTTCTACAGATAACCAAAGATAATGTGGATAGTACAATAACAAGGAATACCTTGAGGCAGGACCTTGAAGAAATAATCTCCCCAATTCCCAGTAATACCTAGTATAATTTGTAAGCCAGTAAACATCTAATGGGAGAACAAAATTGTAATAAAGAATGAAAGCTAGATGTCGTTCCAATAAAGAATGGAGTAAAAATTGCCTTAAAAATGATACTGGGAGAGTTGAACAATCATGTCTTTTAGACAGAATCTCAAAACAATCATAATTTCAAAGGAACAGTAGACCAGGTATATAAACCCCAACTGCTCATGTTTAAATAGGAGTGTTTCCATATATATCATTATAATTATAATCATCAATGATGTCATTTGCAAAGGCTAACACTACCATATGTGATTGCAAAAATCATAGCTGCTAATTGTGAGAATCTTACCAGTGAGGGGCAGATTGAAGTAAAAAGGGAGCCCATGCCATAGACAATGCAGTCCACATTATTTAACTGTTCTAATACAGCCGCATTAGCTGAGGGAAAGACCTATTCAAAGAAGAGACAAAGAAGGTTCAGTTATAAATTGCTCATGATTAGAAATAGCCAAATTCAAATTTAGATTTCATACAGTAAGAACACGTTTAAAAGTTGTGCAGTATTAATATTTTCATAACAATAGAAAACAACACCTATCAACATGGATCAAAATACATGTTGCATACTATCTTGCAGAATTGGTGATATTTAGTCACCCACTTGATATGAGTGTTTCCTCTGGTTCAAGTTTGAACTTTTAAGTATGCTAAAAAAGAAAGCCTTGTTACAGTACAAAAAAAAAATTCTAGAACAGAACAAAAGGGGGAGTTTGACGGCAAATGTAACATGAAATGCTATGAGCTGATGAGCAGTTGAGTCAGTATAGGCACTAGCAAATATCTCAAAACCCATAAACAATGTTATATATACTTTCTCAAATGCTTAAGCTCCGTACTGTGTATTACTTTTAAAGAATTATCAAGTAGATCCATTTTAACCATATAACAATTTATAAGATAATATTCATCAGAAAAGAAAAAGAAATAAGTTCAAAGCAGAGTATAAGATATCCTCCAAAAGAAAATACACAAAAAAAAAAAACATATCAAGTTTGCAAAGCATGCCAATCTCTCTGTGTATGCACAAAGAAACCCTTCTAAAATATTTACTAAACTGCTCATTGGCTTGAAGCACATGAATAAATTGTTACTTAGGGAAAGACTAGATATTTTCCCAGAATGGACTGTGGAAATGGAACAATTATGGATTTCCTATTATGCCATATTGGCTGCATGTTACACAGGGAAATGCCCTTTAAATTTTAAAATAGATCCTCTCCCTTCCTAATAGCCTGGCTTTTAGGAATGGGCTCTCCTCTGTATCTTCTCACATTGACATTCAATTGGAATGGTTTCTATCTTGTAGATATCTTTTATTTTCTGTTTTATTTGTCACAGAGAATGTCTTATCCTCCATCTTGTATGGCTTCTTTATTCTTGTTCAACAAATTTATTCATCTTCCATCAACAAAAGCATAAATTTTTTAATCTAATTTAATGTAAATACTTTGCAGAAAGACGTGAAATACATGTACATGTGGCATGTTAATCATTAGATAACTTTCCCTCCTTTTAACAAAACTTTCACCCTAAAAAAATGACACGTAAATGCCCTCTCTAGCTGCATCTTCCATATAACCCATTTATATCTTCTGCCTATTGTTGATAGCAATACGTAACACAATGTGAGAGTCATACACGGCAAGAAGTCCTTCAACAAAATGTGAAACAAGTAGGTCCAACAGGACACTGCATTTACCTCATGGAGCAAATTTTTTCCCTCACTTGACATGTAGAACACCCGTTTTATTTTTGAAGGGAGTGCTGGAGCTGAAAAGCTTTCCTACCCATCAAATTATAAAATTTCAATAGAAGAGAAATACATATATAGTGCCAGGAACCAGCAGCACAGTGTAAAATCTCAATCAAGTGAATCAACAAATTATTGACATGGACTTTCAGTAAAAGGACACACCAATCACTATTATGTTATCGAATGTGAATGAGAAAAAAGATTTCTATATTTCAATTTAAAATCGATATCCATCATTAGATTGGAAGGTAAAATTCCCTTACCAAAATTATAAAAGAAAAGGCGAAATCAATGGAGGAATAAACTAACTAATTTTGAAATTCTATCAATTAACTCCCAATGATTAATATTTCCAAATGCCAACCCAACATTCATGCAACAATAGCATACACTAAATATAATATCACATAATAAGATTTTTACTTATGTTGTTATACTCGTTATATTGATGGAAATATTCTCAAAATACAAGACTTTGTTGTCTTACATGTACTATCTGTCTTTCAGAAACATACATGCATAAAGTTGATATAGCCCAACCAAATTATTTAATATTTAATATTTTAATTTTAAGTAAATGCTTAATTACATACACAAGTGGTTTTGAAACATGCGTAAAAACCTATGGCACAGGTGTCATGCTAGTCACTAACCTAAAGTTACCATCACTATGACTGTTGGATCCCCTTGAAAAACAAGTGCTCATTTTCTTCCGGTACGAGTCTCAAAAGTATAGACAAGATTTATCTCAGGCAATTTTTCAGATCAGCAGAAACTTGAACAAATTATAGTAGGGGTAGGCATAATGTCAAAGCACATACACTGACTCACCTTCTTAATAAGTTCCATTGTTCCACTCGTTGGGTGAGAAATTTCATTTTGTCCCCGTATAATAGTTCCATCCTATACGGATATTGGAGAATAATGTAAGATAATGCGACAACTACTAAAATAATAGGTCAATCATCTTTATGAATTTCTATATCAAGTTCTTTTAACAGGAAATAAATAAATTTTCCCTAAGAGTAGCATTTAACCTCTATGAAACCATATGATTATTTCACGCGTCATATAGATGTATAACATACCCATAATTCACACCCTAATGTAAGTCTGTCATTGGTTGAAATCACTGGGAGAACCAGGCTTTCTGGAGGAATATCTGAAACCCTTGAAAACAAAAATATCGCTGCATCCAAGGACTGAAAAAATATACGCGCTCCTGCAAAAAAGAAATTCCCAATGCTGCATAGTTTATAAAAGTCAGCTATTTGCTAGAATGTCGAACACCAAAAAGAAAGTTAGTAGGAATTATTATTTTATTTTAATTAAGACAGAGAACCTGTTTGGCAATACCAGCTTATCACCAAAGTAAAACAGAAATTGCATACACAATAGATTATAATTTATAGATTAAAAAAATATAACATCAGCGATCTCATGATGAGCAATCATTTACATTCTTGGCAGACAGGACCTTGAAAGCAGTAAGACTCATTGCCAACTCTCTTTCTCACTGTTTCTAACTTTTCTAAAAAATAAGTTACTTTCTTCCATATTAGATGTCAATTAAGTTTTAATGGCATACTTCTAAAAGAGAATCATCCTATTCAAAAGGCTTCAACGATTCAAGCCTTCAAAGTGAAGTTAAGGTCACACAACAAAAGAAAAGGGACATTGTGATGAGGAAAGAATAAGTAACCTTAGCGGTTATAACGTTTCTAACATTTGTGTCGCGACCGGGATCGCAACTCCCTACCTTTATGGATGTGCTAGCTCTCACTATCTATTCCCAAATGCTGATGAACTCAGACTTTGAGGCAAATGATGTCTTTCTAACTTTCAAGCACAGAGGGAGAACCCAGTACTAGTTATTCTCATTATACACTTAACTTTGTAAGAGAATTTTGTGTTGTTTACTCGCATTGTATGTTTGTCTCACAACTCATGTTCAGTGATGGTTCTTGCTGGAAAAATAAACTTAAGGGCAAGCATCTTGCTGAATTAGAAAAAAGGACCTTCCATTGCTGAAACAAAATGATTCTTCAGAGCGGCGGAGAATCTGTAAAAGATAAAAAAAGAAAGCCTAAATTCGATGCCAGATTATCATAAAAACATAAAAGGTTAAAAAGGTCTTGATCATATACAATTATCATAATAATATATTTTAATTTTTAAAAAGAAACCAGAAAAGAAAATATCCATCCATCTGCATGCGCACACACATACACATACATAGGTGCGTACATACATACAAAGTATGAGAAATGATAAATAACTTCAAAGACCAAAAATCATGAGAGCATTACTAATGCCCCCCTCCCAAAAAAAGCTATAGGGCATCGGCATGATATGCAGTACAATACTAGACTAGACTCTAAGAAGTAATACCCCCATTTCAAAATCAAATTACTAAAATATAAATAGAAAAAGAAAAAAGAATAACGGTGGCATAAGAAATATTTTGCAATAAAACATCATTTTAAGAGGCAATCGAGAAGTAATCCGAATTCAGAAATAGCCTCTGTTTGCTTGTAGAAGTCACCTGATTCTGGAAATAAACCAGAAAAGCTCGAATAGTCTCCCTGTAAGGTTTTGACACACCTTTCCATAAAATGTGATCACCTTCCACAATAGAGTACCTAAAAGTGATTAGAAAACGAAAAGAATTGATGCGGATAAAAAATATAATGGATAAGGACCTTTAAAAATTATTTCGCTCTAGAGTATCAAACCAGTTGAGTTAACTTAATATTACATAAATAATGGTCAAATAGTATAAGAATGTGTTGTAATTTTAAATAATAATTTGTGAAGGTCATGACTCCTCATGCCCAATTAGACAACAAAGCACCACCCCGAGATGCCAGAAGTTAGCAACTTATCAATTAACACACTATCAACCCAATATGTCCAACACAACAACCTTTCAAAATGCAAGTAACTATCCACAATTGAAACAGAAGTAGAAGGCATTGGGCAGCAATGAGTGAGAATATGGTTACCATTCTGATTTAGCTTGCAAAGGGTCAAGTGGTAGGCGATGACCAAGCAAATTTCGAACCGCGAGAGCCTCGGCGGTACTTTGATCAGACAACCTAAGACACCTGGAACGTATGTCTCCAACAGCAGGGCCACCTGTAACGCACGCACACGCACCCAACCAATCAATCATCAAATCCCTAAAAAAAACCATAATTTTCCAAACAAAATCCCCAAATGTAGAAACACAATTGATTAATATTGAGCAATACCGAGGACGCGAACGATCTCGGCCGTGCTTCCACCGTCGTCAGAAACGGGAAGAACGTGAGCGACGCGGGTGGTGAAGTTCTTAAGCTCTTCGACGACGCCGTTGAAGGCAGTTCCGCCAGAAAAGACGAGCAAAGCAGGCTCGGGGTGAGTAGGGTTAGGGTTTGAGTAACAGCGACGATGGTGGCGACGCTGAGGAGATGGAAACGACGCCATTGAAGAAGATGATGCTGGAGAGAGGATCCTGTTGTGGGTTGGGAAGGTGAGAGGAAGAGTGTTACAGAAGGTGGGACCCAACCATGTGTCCACCATATTCGCAAATCTCGTGGAATTTTTACTTCAGTGACTGTGTCTCCAACGACCGTCACCTCCAAATTAAGCTACGGATCCTATCCGTTGACCCTTGTTTTTTTTCCTTAGCCTTGTTTTTAGGTGCCGACTAAGGTACACCACCACAAAGTGAGTGTACCGCCGTACCGGTGCACAGGAAGGATAAAATGGGAAATTTGCTTTTGTATTATATTTCTCCTTTTTGTTTCTATTTTTTGACAAAAAATAAAAAATTTGCAAAGGTGAAGACACACCCGGCGGTGGCCATGGATGCAAGCGGCAGTGCAGGATAGCCGACGCACAACAGCGAGAACACCTTGTTCTCCAACTGGTTTGTTTCCTATGATTTTCTTCTCCATGGATCCCATATTCGAGGAGCTCAACACCGTCAAAGTCTAGTCAAATTTGGATTCCTTAAGCATTCTTGCTCTCTCTCTAAATCTTTTTTTTTTTTTGGGGGGATGTTGTTGCTGTTATCATATCAAAATTTTAAGAGATGCTTTGTCTTTGTGATGATTTATTGGGGAAATTTTCAAACTTGTTAATGTGAGTTCATTCTACGGATGCTCACAACAACAGAAGAATGAACAAAATGGGGAAAAAAAATCTAAAGTTTTGCAGCCACGTTAATGGCCTATTGCAACAATAATCAGACAAGACGCCAACTTTTCACGGCGATGGGGCTGGGTAGTCTCGGGGCGGCGAAAGGAGCTCGATGCAGGTAGGCAGAAGGAGGCGATTGGAGGAGAAAGAAAGAGAAGGTTGACGATCTTACCCTTGACACGGATAATAAATTTAAACCGTCGATGAACCAAAAACTTAAATCCCACAGTGTTGGTATAGTGGTACACCGGTACATCAAATTTAACTGGTGTGCCTTAGTCGGGACCTTGTTTATAATATGGTATATTTTAATTTTAATAAATTTATTCAAAATCTTTTATTTTTCATATATTCTCAATGGGCAGAGATGAAGTTACTCCGAGATTAACTCATGTCTCTTTAATAACTTTTTTAAATATTAAATTTCACTAATTCAATCGTTAAATTAAAAGTTTTTATTAAGTAGGTTAAGTCTATAATTTTTCATGAAATTTGAAAAATATTTGATATTTCGTCAAATAACTTTGATTCAACGTATAATATGTATTTTAGAATACAAGTAAAATATCGAATATAAGATTTAGTAGTTACGAATGTTCAATTTATTTGAAATTTAGTGTGAATGATTGTAAGATAATATAACATTATTTATCGGTTAAATTAGTAAAATTTAATATCTACAAAGAGTTATTAAGTATAATAACTCATGCAATAGTTACTCCTAGAGTAACTTAATCCCCACCTATTTTGAATATATACCTCATTATAAAAATGCATTAACACTCCATATGAGGAAAGAAATAAAGAATGAATAGAAAAAATAAAAAAGAAGAAAAAGTGACGATAATTAATTGATGAAAGAAGATACAGAGAAATGAAAGTACAAAGTTTCTTTGATTTATTTTTATTTATTTTATTGGATAAAAATAAAAATAAAAAATAAACATTTGATTAATGTTTCAGCCAAGTCTATCTCATTAGATAGGGGGTATTAATCAGTTGCACTAGACTTTGTAGCTTTTAATTAATGTGTCCTATTCCTCAATAAAACAAAATAAAAAACTTACATGTGAGGTGGAAATCAAATAAATGTTAAAAGTTGAAGAAAAAAAGTGAAATTTTCTACACAAAAATCATGTTCTCTTTACATAAAGAAAAATATCATGACATGCGTTTCAAAAAAAAATCTTTTATATTTTTCTTCTCAAAATAATATATATTTTTCATTCTAAAGATGCTACAAATTTAGTAAAATATTATTATTACTTTTGTCTTAAAATAACTTTGGTAGTTGTAATTTTTATTTTGTCTTAAAACTTATTGTTTTAGAATTTCAAAATATAACTAAAATACTCTTTTCTTTTAAGCATGTTACTAAAATACTCTTAGATTTAATTAAAATAATAGAGAAATAATAAAAATAGTTAAAAATAATAATAAAAATGTTAAATTGGGAAATTTAAATGTAATTTAATTTAATTTAATATTTATTTGAAAATCTTGAATCATTAAAGTTTTGAGAGTGAAAAAAATAATTCATTATTTAACTCTCTCTCTATCAAAGAAAAGAAGAGATAGAACAAGTTATCAATTCTGTATCCATTCCCTCCTTCCCGCGCTCTTCCTATCCACCATTTATTACAGTTATCACTGATCAGTGAACACAGAGTCCTCACTCATTGCTCCCAAACCATGGAATTTGCAAAGAAGCGAAAGACCGAAGACAATACATATTCTTTGCCACCACCACCCTCCCTCACCGGCGAAGACATGCGCAAGATCCTAGAACCCTTCACTCGGGACTAGCTTCTTGACATTCTTCAATCCGCGGCTCTTGCTCACCGTGACGTCCTCGACGTCGACTGCGACACCACCCTTAGGAAGCTCTTCGTCCGTGGCCTCGCCTTTGACACCACCGACGCCACCCTCGGCAGCATGTTCTCCGCCTTCGGGCCAATCGAGGATATCGCAGTCGTGTTCGACCCACCGGCGTACAGAACCAAAGGGTACGGCTTCGTGACATTCAAGCATGTGGACGACGCCGTTTTGGCACTAAAGGAGCCCTGCAAGAAAATCGACGGAATAATGACGGTCACGTGCCTCGTTTCCGACTGGTTACGCGCCACGATAGGGACATTACTTTTTTTTTTGGTCGAACAGGGACAGTACTTTCGGGAGGAAGATTTTCATTGGGGACGCACCGTTGGATGTCTTGCCTGGGAGACTGTTGAGTTTCTTCGAGGCCTTTGGGGAGGTTGAAGAAGAGCCCATTGGGTTTCGGAAAAGGGGTGGTGGAAAGCCCACGAGCTATGCTCTCGTAGAGTACAAGACAAAGGAGGGTGCATGGACCTGCCTGGCTCAGCCCGTCAAGGTAATTGATGGACATCGAGTGTGCTGCAGGTGGGCCTCCAACGGCAAGAAGGAAAAGCCCACTCAGGCTTATGAATATGGTTATGGTAGTAGTAGTAGTATATAAAGTTGTGTAGTGGTAGAATCACAACCCGAAAACAAATAACTCATATATGTACCCAAGGCTAGAAACACAATGGACTCACACAAGTGATCATGCTAAATCAACGGTCTAAAACCACCAAAGGCTGTGTCATTTTATCTTTTGCTCTGCTTTCATAGGTGGTAAAGATATATATATATATATAGTAGTACATTTTTGGACCAATTTGGTCATGATCTAGAAAATTTTGGATATATGTCTCTACGTTGCAAGTAAAAATTTGCCTATACAAAATTCACCAACTTAGCTACATGATTTCCAATTATTTATCAAAAAATAACAGGATGACGTATATTTATTTTTCTTTGGTAGGAATGGTAATATCAAATCCCACTATACTATGTCTCTTTGAAAATGTCAAAGTGAATTTGCTGAGTGCTCGAGTGATCAGAATGGCTGTTATGCTGAAACGAAGTTTATATATATTTTATACAAGTTTGAATTCCTAATATTCAACGATTTTCTGTCATTGGAAACTTTTCATTTATGTTGTAGCAAGAAATGTCAAGGTGACATTTTCACGTTCTACTGCTTTTCATTGGTGCCATAGAATGGCACATATGAGGAAAGCCTAAATTGCTAAAAGTCTAAAACTGAGTCAAAAAAGAAAAAAAATGGAAAAAGCCCTTTTAGTAAGGCAAACTCTTGGAACTAGTGCTGATGACCAAAGACTTCAGTTTGGAGGACTCCTCAGCTGCATTTGCCCTCTGAGTTATTATTTCCATGTTCCTATGCAGGCTTTGTTTCACCAAACTCTTCATCAATTTCTTCCCTTCTTTACCATCTCTTTGATTCACAGGTGAACCCATTGCAAATCTTGGTGTTTGTGGACCTGAATGTGGCCCCATCCTTGTTTGCCTTTCATCCTTAAACCATTGCAGCAGTTTCATTGCTCTCTTTTGAGCCAAAGGGCTCCCCATCAAAACCACTTCCAGAAGCACAGTAACAATCCCAGCCTGTGTCATTTTCTCCCTCTGGGGTGAACTTTGATGTGCTAGGATCATCAAAATGTAAACTGACAACTCCTGGCATTTGGGTTTATCTTCCCATGACAAGATCTCAACAAAGCTTTGTGGCACCATTGAGCTGTTCTCTATTGCTTTCTTTCCCATCAAAGTCACCAACAAGTTCCCTAAAGTGGCAAGTGCCTTCTCTGAAATATCTTTCACCAAGGAAAGTTCCAAGAGGATGGGAACAACCCCACTAGAAACCAAAGGGCCTGCATTCTCTAACATAGTTGATAGGTTGTACAAGGCTCCCAAACATGACCCTTTGGTATCAAAACTTGAGTCTGTCCTAAGAATGTTTCTAAGCAGTGGGAGGAAATCTAATGAAGCAAAAGGGAATTGGGTGTTTGCAAGAGATGACAATGATAAAAGCAACTTTGCCAACTCACACGTCGTTGATTCATCTACAAGGTCAATTGTCTTAGGCAGCTTGGACAATATTCCTGCCTCCACTATCAAAGCCTTGTTCCTGAAGAAAGAACATACACGTCAGGTAAAGAAGGAAAGCATGGTTCAGCTTGGTCAAAGTTAGGTCAGAAACAAATATTTAACATAGTCTCAAAGTCAGCATAAACTATTCAAGAGCTGAACTATCCATTAGCATCATCACACCTTCTTCAATCCAATTTTTCTTCCTTTGTTGGGAATAATGCAATTAGTGCATAAAAAATAAGAAGGCCAAACCTGCAGCTAGATTACAAATATCATTTATAGCAGAGTGAAGTCAACGGGAATCTGAAATTAATATCTGTGTTGGAAAATGTAGGTCAACAAAAGACATAAAATTGTCATAAAGATCATAAAGAAATCTGATAAATTACTCTATATTTTATGCACTGTATTAAGACAAAATTGTCGCTTCAATATTAGCTTTGTCCCCTCGCAGCTTATCTTACAACCCAGCAACTCAGTTAACACTCAGCGCATATTTTGGTCATTAATATTAAATTATTAATTATGTTTCTTCCAACTAATAAGGCATGGTTGTGAGTTGTGACAGTGGGATTTGGGCAAGTTTGATCCTAAAATATTGGGTATATTCCATTCTCAGATTTAATGCCATGAATGCAAAGTTTAATTTTGATGACTTTCATATTTCTATAGCCTGTAGGGGAGAAAAATGACTCAAAAAGCGAGGCATGGGTCATGAACTCAAAGACCATGGTTGTCTTTGCCTCCGTTTGAAATGTTCATTTTAATTTATTTTTTTTCCTTCTGTGGGAAAGTGTAAGTTGTGGTTACTGTGGAGGTTACTGTGGAGTCATGAACTAAACCCGCCAAGCCAACAACATGTCAACTACCACTTTGTATTCATCAATTTTGTCCTTGCTCCCCAAAAGTCAAAATCAGCGGTTACTCAACACCCATGATGCCTCCACTCTCACCAATTTCTTTATAAAATATCAATATATATTTGTCCATATCAAACAATAAAAGAAACGAAAAGACAACAAAATGCACCTTGTGCATGATTTCAAGTTAGTGGCCCTCAACCCGTGTACAAATTCAGCTCTAATAAGTAATATCTTTATGATTTCTTCTCTCACAACATGTTAATCTAAAAAATATATTCTCGGATTTAAGTTTGTACCATTCTTTATTTCTTTTTATCTTTCCGTGCCATTGGATAGACATCGATTCTGGACATGAATACGTGTTAGCCACACCCCAACAATTTAGACTACTTAAACTGATCATCTCATAGAGAATCAATTCAACATTTGAACCAATAATAGCTAAGGAACTTATTAAATCAACCACAAGTTCTCAAACTTGAATTAAAAAACACAAAGTTTCACATCAAGTATTATATTACTGAGTGCTTGCTTTTTGTTAATCTTTTTGAAATCAAACAAGAAGATTAAGACTATCATCAAACACTAAAAAATAAAAACAGAGTAATTTTAGGTGGCAAAGGTTCATAAAGTGATGCATAGCAAAAACTAATTGCAAAAGCTTACGTGTAACTTCCATCAGCTAGGTGGATCAACGCCGTCAACCCTGCTCGCCGGCGGCTAGAAACCGGTGACACGACCATAGATACCAACACCGGCACCACCCCAAGTTCTGTTATCAACTTTCTAACCTTAACATCTTCTTTAGCTAAACTTTCAATCTCTTTAGCTGCAACCTCCTTCTCTTCCCAGCTTCCAAAGTGAAGCATCTTCACAGTCCTCTGCAACAGGATTGCAGACTCCTCCTCCTCCTCTTCCTCTTCATGTTTCTCCATAACTTGAACTGTTTCAATAATATTTTCAACCTTGTTCTGTTCAGTTCTGTTTTTTGCTTTTTCAAACCGATCAGAAGGGTCGAAGCTCTTTCTGGTTGCTTTGGATTGAAGAAACCGTCTGATACGAGCAAAGAATTGAAGCTTGATGTTAGACAATACCCAAATAGAAGATGAAGAAGAAGAAGAAGATGATGATGATGATGAAGGAGTTGGCATGTTATGTTAAGGGAGGAAAGAACGAAGCTGGGTGTTTGGTGTTTTAGGTTCTTTTATGATGATTTTGTTTCTCTTTCTGAGTTTGGAGACAGAGAAGGAACAGAGGAGAAGGGAGAGAAAGTGAATCAATTGAGACTATTGGAAGGGCTCTGTGAACTTAATATACAGGGGAAGCACAGCGCACATGCAGAGAACAGTGGTGTCCCGTTTTAATGTAATATATAGTGGATATTATGACACAAATAAGATTTCAAATTATTCACTTATTAATGGATTTATGCACCATTTGTTGTCAGTACAAAGATTTCCGTACCTAAACTTGATAAAAGAAAGAAAAATGCAAATTTAGTTGTTTATGCAGTTCTGACTATATTTGAACTAACATGTTATATAATAATAGCATTATTTGTAGAATTGTAGGTAACGGTCCATGGTCTATATTTTCTGTCTTTTAGATATATACTACTATTTGGTATAATATCACTAAGGTCTAACGTTGAGTCTTTCTCAGCCAGTAGTTCACAATCTCAACTCAATTAGTCTATAAATTAGTGGAGATGAAATATTAGTCTCTCTTCACCAAACTCAAATTCAATTTTAGGGAACCTTCTTGGTGGATAGAAATTAGGGAACTCTTTGTTTATGGGAGAATCCACATCTTCTACTGCAGTATAGTACCTGCAATAGAGAACTCAGTCGTTGGATTAATCCAACTCCAACGGTCGAGATCTTTGCTGCAAAGGCTGAGCAGAAGATCTCATACCGAAGTAGACTATGATATGGCATTTTCTTCATTAAAAAGAAACAACGGCTAAATAAATTTGGACTTTGGTTTTGATGTAAACCCACATCTGTTGCATGTGAGAATCAGGGAGACCCGGCCTATATGTTCCCCCATGGAACCATGAAATTTAGGGCAGTGCACACGCGTCAACATTAATGTACACTCAATATATCTTCCCATGATTTTTCATTGGCTACGCAATCTGATCTGGATCGATGGCTCATGGCTGTGATATTCTCACATGCATGAAGGGTGAGGAAAAAGGACCAGCCCTTCATTTAATTTTCGGTGATTCCTCATGCCAAACCTCTCAATTTATTTTGTATTTAAAATGCATTTAAAACCAATCAGTTACATAGATGTATGATGTATCATTGAGATTTGAGCTAGGAGAACCCAACAGGGAAATGTGGCTATGATGGATTTTCTCAAGAAATATGATCTATAAATTAAAAAAAAAAAAAACAGAAGAAGCCAGATAGTAATGCATTAAAGAGCATCTTTATTAACAAATCAAATATAAAGAGAAATACGTATATATTGTTTTAGTTGTATGTCGGCAAAAAAAAATCCATTAAATTAATTAACCAATAATTGTTGTTAAACAAGCTGTGTAAGTGCCGTTTTTATTAGGATTTTATCAGGAAAAGTGCCTTATGTGTCTAAGTGCACCGTTTCGCATGCAAATAGGTCTTCACCAATTTTGACTCACAGAACAGAGCTATTGACATAAATAAAACAAACTTTTTGTATAACCTTGAGGCAACTTCGGTAGAGGGATATATTTGAGGCTTTGAATTTGATGGCTGTGGCATTTCCATGTTGGAGTCCACTAAATCTTTTTATCCATCTGTGGATTGAAGGCACTGAGATTTCCCTACGTGTGAAGGAGGCACCTCATTTGTCACTGGTAATTACAATTTTTGTTTTTGATTTTGGCTTTGTGTGTGTGAGAGACGGGAAATTTGTGGTGCAAATATGATGTGTGCCACTCCCAGTCCAGAGACCTTGCTTATATCACCAACATTAGTTTCTTACCACCAGGAACTTTAATGTTAATTTGCTTGCCCAATTGGTTACAGACTTACAGATCTAGATGAGTTTATTTTAATCGATACATGTAGTTTTGCTTCTAACTCGCTAGATGAGAGTACCTGTAATTCTTCATATGATAAATACTGGTAACACATAATTTATTAATAGATAACATTTTATGCGAGTCTTGTAAGATAATACATGAACCTATCTTGAAAAAATAGTACTGTTAAAATATTCGTTGACAAGACCTTATAGATTATATATATTATGATCTCAAAGAGAACAAGAGAGACATCGCCTAAAAGGAAACATCATAAAAAGTTCAATTAAGGAGTGTAAAAATGTGGCTATTAACCCGAAAGATTTCAAAAATAGTGACAAGGGTTCACGGATTATAAATAACAAAAATGCTGATCTGTTACACAAATCCCATGAAGGAAGAAGATCAAGGATTCACTCACGGATTATAAATATGTGGCCACGAGCCATCCTTACATCGATTATGGCGGCGCACATGGGTTAAATCCTGGCAAAACCTGAACAGTGATTTGTCATCACACATGGGATCATTAAGAATAATATGGCAGTACTTAAATTGGGCACCCATTTTGGCATTCCGAGATTTGTCGTCACAAGTGTGGATAATAAACAATTTGGGACTAATTAATGGGCATCCCACTAACGAAATTTCACTACTAGTTTAAAAAAGGTGGAAGGTTAGCAGCACAAGGAACAATTTCCACAGCACAATTGAATTCAACACCAAGTGCAGTGCTACCAGAGGGATAAAGAAGTTGATAGAGTGATGACATATGTATATATGCGTCTAAGTTGCAATTTTATCCAATGATGGCCCTTGAGACTAACTAACAAAGACAAATTAAAAAGTGCATAAGACCCACTAGAGCAAGCAATGCGTGCACATCCTTTTCGGCGAGACTTGGAAGTTGAAAACTTTTTTCAGAATAAATCTTGAGTCCAAAAATCCATCATTTGGCACTTTTTATTAATGTTTTTGTTCTGAGCTCAGCTCTCGGAGCTCCTGGCGTTGGTTTGAACTGTTCAAGTTTGTATTCCCACACGTGTTTCAAGGACAATACAAGGTTGATGTTGAATATGTTTTTCCAGTGCAATATGGTTAGTGCAATGATCAAATTATCCACGACTCGTTCAATTAAGCAATTGAGGAAATGTCCTTCCTTCTTTTGCGTTTTTCCCTTCCACTTTTTTTGATTTCATTGTTTGGAATTTGGATATCCGAGTTCAATTTGGCTGCAACCGACTTAAAGCCTAATCGTCTCGGAAAATGATAGTAAATTAAATTCTTCAATACGGGGGGAGATTTGTTTTAGGTGGTTTGTAACCAGAAAATATATTACTGTCAAATAAAAGTACTCAAAATCTAAAACCGTAGCAGTAATCAAAATAACCAGCACAAAGAATTTCCGGAAAAAAAAAATGCACCAGCCGGGAATCGAACCCGGGTCTGTACCGTGGCAGGGTACTATTCTACCACTAGACCACTGGTGCTTGGTGATACTTAGAGGCAAAATGGATAGCTCATAACATAACAATCATTTATTATTCTATAGCATAATCAAAACTCCTCCATCATCGCTACAGTAATATCCATAGTTGAGTTTTGTGCAACCTGCCTTTTCATTTTTTTAACAAATATATAGGTGGCATCTAGGATGAACCATTAAACATATGGTTCATCATGGACCAATTATCTCAGACTATCTCAAACCATTAAATATAATAATAAAAAATTGAATGGCTGATATTTATTACTAAAACAACAGGTAGGTGGTAAAACACAGAATTATTACTTGGTCCCTATAATGTTTTTAAAATTAAAGTTTTTTATTTTGTTAAACAAGTAAATATGGATGTAATATTTTTTTAATAAGCAAGATGGATGTAGTATATTTATAATTTTATTTTCATTTTTTATTTCTATATTTATAATATATTTAAATATATTATACATATATAGTTAAATAATTAAATTAATATTTTTTTACGTTTAAATTATATATATATATATATATATATAGGGATGGGATCAAATGACACCAGGTGTCAAAATATACTTTGACACCAAATCCTATCCCTCTGTTTTTGTTTCATCGAAGGCTGAGATTAATTCACTTAAAAGAGTCACGTGATGTCGATTTAATTTACTCTTCTCTTGTTATCACTACGTCATAATTTGCTCCCTCCCTCTCTCGTCAGTTCACACTCCCCGGTCATGAACAATATTTTTCGCCATGGCACCAAGCTCACAGTCATCAGACCTCTCATGTTCAACGCTTTGGCAGAAAAAATTTCTTCTATCTATCTCGCAAACTATTATAATTACAAAAAAAATTAAACAAGAAAAGATAATCAGAAACTACGGCTCTGACTGCTCTGTAAACACTTTTTGAAGATGATGACAATAACAACAAAGGGGGTGATAATGGCATGGGTTTTGAGCAATTGTAGGTGTTTGTGCAACCTTGAAGAAGGTCAAACAACAAGTGTTGTAGATCATGTAGAACAGCCGCATAGCTAGACCCCCGCCACTGACGCAATCAGTGCTTGCCTCGACCGTTAAACATCGTCTCGATGCTCCTATCGGTGTTGGCATCATCGCCACTCTCTTTTTTCCATATCCAAATTTCATTTCTTATTTCTATTTTTTGGTAACTTTTATTTGTAAGTTTGATGATAGATTTGTGTCATACTCGATTTTTTGAGATGAAAAGCATACATGTATCCCTTTTCCTATCTATTAAACCAATTTAAAAGCAAAAGTTGCAATCTTTTTGGTTTTTCCTATCAATATCACAGATTTAAACAATATCTAGTATTATCCAACCAGGTGTTCTTATATATATTGTCACTGGGTGTTGCTACATTTGTATGTGGGGGTATGGTTTGTATGTCTCTGGATCAGGGAGGGTAGCTACTGTCAGCATCTTTTTCCGCTTCAAAGCTATGCAGCTATGCGGTTTCATATCAATTTGATTTGCTTCTCCAAAAATTTAAGAAAGGATTTAGGGTCACAATTGAGGGAGAGGGAGAGAGAGGACCAGAATGAGAGAGGTCCAATTGGGGAAGAAGAGGGATGTGAGAGTGGAAGAGAAAGACGTCGACGATCAAGACGCAGAGGTGAGGTGAGGTGAGGTGTTTGAGGGAGTGGAGATCGAGCTTGATGTAAACGTTTTGTGCACCCTTGTACCTCAAATCGACATCACGTGACTCTTTTAAGTGAATTAATCTCAGCCTTCGATGAAACAAAAATAGAGGGATAGGATTTGGTGTCAAAGTATATTTTGACACCTGGTGTCATTTGATCCTATCCCATATATATATATATATATAGTTAAACAATTAAATTAAATTAATAGTTATGAACCATCAGGGACTTGAGTGAGATGACACGAGTCTCTCCTAGTTTAACCAGTGGTCATAGGTCTTGTGCAAGCATTAGTCGTGACTCATCGTGATTGAGCTATGAGGTGTGAAATATCATCCTGAGTGTAAAGGTCTCATGCATTAATCATTAGTCATGACTCATCGTGATTGATTTGAATAGTTACCATTCTGGGATTGAAGGTCTCGTTCAAGCATTAGTCGTGACTCGTCGCGATTGAACTATGAGGTGTGAATTACCATTCTGGGATTGAAGGTCTCGTGCAAACATTAGTCATGACTTATCGTGATTGAGCTATAGGGTTTGAAATACTATTATGAGATTGAAGGTCTTATGTAAACATTAATCATTACTCATCGTGATTAAGTTATGAGGTGTGAATTATTCGAAATGTTTTTTTTGAAATATGAGATAGTTATTATTAATATTTATAAATATTTAATCTATTTAATTTGTTATTTTTAATCATGTAAAGTATTTTTTTAATAAACGAAATAATGATTTTTAATGTTACTTTCAATTTTTTTTAATATCCATTTGTCACTGTGTTGCTTTTAATTTTTAATAGAGAAATAATTGGTATACGATTTTTTTTAATGACACCAATGGTAAACCGCTTGTCACTATGTAACGTATGGTTGCCAAAGCGGGCCGCCCCGACACGTTCTGGAAAACAGGGTACAAAAATACACCCCGACCCGCCAAAAAATGACAGGTTGGCGGGCCAGGCCCAAGCCTAGCCCACTTTGCCACCCCTATAAGAACCCAAATAAAGTGTTAAAATCAGTAACCTGCTTTATCAATTCATTTTTAACCAAATGTAAGCAGGGGCTACTTAGCAAATAGCAAAACCTTATAATATCACTAAATTTTACCCGTATTCAGCTTACCCAATATGATATTAACTGTAAAATGCAATGATCTACGATGAACCATATGTAGTAATGGTTTACTCTAGAAGCCACCCAAATATATATTCATTCATATAATTATCATTATGACAAAACCGTGACTGTAGTACTGTAGCACTTATGTATTTCAAATATAATCTTATTCTAATTTAAAATATTTTAATGAATAATAATCAATACCAATCAATCGTTAAATTAAAAGTTCTTATTAAGTAGATCAAGTCTATAATTTTGTAAAATTTAAAAAATATTTAATATTTCATCAAATGACTTCGATTCAATGTATAATATGTATTGAATGTATATAAGATTATATAGCTACAAATTTTCAATTTATCTAAAATTTGATGTGTGTGATTGTTAAGATAATATGATAATATTCAATAATTGGATTACTAAGATTTAATTCCTATAAAAAATTATTAAGCGAAGTAACTCAAACAATAAATACTTTTCCCTTAAGTTGATCTCCACCCTTTTTTAAATATATTAAAATGATACACAATTTTTTAAATTTACATCACCCGTGCTAAGCACGGGTTCTTTATTCCAGTTTATTATACAATACAATCGACAGCGGAACAAATTCACAATCTTATGCTGGAGAACAAATATCCAATCTTCTTTTTCATTTTACTGGAAGATCAAATCTTCTAAACAATCTCCATTTTAAATTATAAAGAACTAATAACAAAAGGAAAAATAAGATTCATTCTTTAAGTAATAATATGAATTGCAGTTGAAACTTCTTTGTTATTTGCTTTCTATGTATCGTGTTAGAACTTTTTATCAACTAAGAATTCTTGCATAAAGAGCGTTTAAAATGGATGAAAACAGAGGTTTATGCAGAACATACCATTTTAGCGTGAGCAAACTCGTTTTCAATTTGGGTTCATATTAAATCCACTCTTTCAATTGTTTCTTAAAACTATCTTAAATGATCCTAAAACATGAAAGAATGAATGCCCAATGGTTTCTTTTATTTCTAAAAAAAAAATGTAATAAACACGAAAGATGCTGCTACAAGAACCAAGCCCTTCTGGAACTTGAATGTCATAATAAAATGGAAAGAACTTCGAAATTCATTAAAGTCCAAACTACAATCTATGCAGTGGTAGAAAATTACGTAAAATTTGCAATTTTTCTGGTACAATATTTGTAGCATGATAGACACACAATTCATAACTAGGTAGGGTGTATCACATAGATAAATGGAAGCATAGCAGGGGATTGCTCGCTTGTGCGTGGAGTGAGGAGAGCATGGGCAAGGGAATGAACTTGTAACAGCTTGCCCAGTGCCCACGTAACATGTAAGTATGGGGAGTGGAATCTGTTAGAGAGTATATCAAGATAAGATGAATAATTGAGATTTAAAAAAAGGTAAATTAAAAGTTAACTTCAAATTAATGTAAAGATCTATCTGAACAACACACAGAATTTAATAACTAACATATAAGATGCGGTCTTCAACTTTGAAAACTCTCTACAATGACAACTTGAAGACAAGAAAGAGAATATATAATATCTAAAAAAATCTCCAAAACTTCTTAAGAATGATGAGATGGTAAGACTGAGATTAATATAGGAGGTGAACAAAGGATTAAAAATTTTGTAAAAAAAGGAATGAGAATAAATATTTTGATACGAGAAAGAAATTTAAAACGAACAAGTTTTATATTATTACTCTCCTGATCACCATGAATTAAAATTAAGCACATTGTTTTTTCGCTCTTTTTCCGTGCAACGTTCAAACATTCACAGCATAACTGTAGCAAGTTGCAAAACTGATACATCAGCGCCAGATACCAATTGCTACACATGAGGATTGTTTATCACGGAATTCGCCATTCGCTTGTAATAAATACGGGAAATTGATATACTATATAATAAATGTGAACATTTGATTAACTAATCAATTTAGTTCGAATTAATGAAGATTTTTCTCATCAATCACCCTGATAATAACTAACTAGACATTGTTTTCCACATAGCGTTTAATCATATTTCACAACGGTAAGGTGGCAAGTTGCAAAATGCATGATCAAATATATATCAACCAGTTGCTTGAGATGACGCTACATGATAAGACTGTTCATTAGGCTATTCTTCATTTCACTTACTATAAATACGTAAAACTGAAATACGTGAGGAATGCACATCAAACATTTGTTAATTTAACTCAAATCCATAGTTTGAATATACATGATGATTTCTCACGCATCAAGCCCATTTCTCTTGTTCTTCATTTGTACTACATTCTTATTCTCATGTCTCTCTTCAATTAGTTTTAGTATCCCAACCCATTACTCCGCCATAATGGGTCCAAACCTTGACAAGCTTCCCTCTCAGGATGAAGCCATCCAACTATTCCAACTATGGAAGAAAGAGAATGGACGGGTCTACAGAGACCTAGGAGAGATGGCAAAGAAATTTGATATTTTTCTTTCCAATTTGAATCACATCAGTGAGTCTAATGCAAAGAGAAATTCCCCTCATGGTTTCCTTCTTGGTTTGACCAACTTCGCTGATTGGAGCCCTGAGGAATTCCGAAAAACATACTTGCACCACCTTGACATGCCCAAAAACAGTGGCAGCATCAAGCAGCTGGATGACTTACCCTGTAGTGCACCTTCATCCTTAGATTGGAGGTCAAGAGGAGTTGTGTCTAGTGTTAAGGATCAAAAGGACTGTGGTAAGTTAATTTCTTTAGTGTTTGCAAGATTTCTGTCACACTAATTATAATTCAAGTCTCATGACAAATTCCACTCTACATGCTATAACCATTAACCAGTCAACCTCGATCCTTAGTTACATAGTTCTGTTTTTTTAGTTTCAATTTCTTTAATATTATGTGATAGTGCCATCATTCTGATAAATTATTAATTTAATTATTTGGTGAAGTTGTAGATGCAAATGTAATTAGAATTAAGATTTGTAGTTTATAAACTTTATTGGTTTCTGGGGTTATATTTTATAATTCCGGTCCAACTCAGTATTCATTGTGCAGGAGTGAAAGTGTATTACGAGAATACGGTTTTAGGATGGTCATCTGCGTATGAACAATTTTCTGTATTATTCGGATTGGGCACTACTTGTGCTTTCGATCCTATGTTAATGTATTTTGGCTTTTAAAAACAAAAAGAATTAAGATTAGTAGTAGTCCACTAGTCCTGGAAAATCAAATTGAGGTCGTCTTTGTTGTTGTTGTTAGCGAGTTGCTGGGCATTCTCAGCCAGTGGGGCCATTGAAGGAATAAATGCAATAGTGACAGGGAAGCTTATTAGCCTTTCCGAGCAAGAGCTTGTGGATTGTGACCCTGTAAGCCAGGGTTGTAATGGAGGATGGGTGAACAAAGCATTCGATTGGGTTATAAGAAACCGCGGGATTTCCTTGGAATATGATTATCCTTATACCGGAAAGAAGGGTACCTGCAAAGCCTCATCAAAGGTCTCGTTTCTATCCATAGCTTCCATTATTAAAATTAAAACAAAATTACTACTTGTAATTAGTTAAATTTTTTAGACTGTTAATTTAACCTCCTTTTTTTTATTTCCCCCCCCCCCCCCCCTTTGAAAAAGTAGATTCCAATCAGTGCAACCATCGATACATATTATCTCGTGGCAGAATCAGATAATGGATTGTTATGTGCAACTGCTAAGCAGCCTATTGGTGTGTGTCTTTATGCACCTGCAGACTATCATCTTTACACATATGTAAGCCTGTTGTAATGTTGTATATATCATCAAAATATGTTGATTTATCTTACTTGATTTAAAATAGAATGGTGTATCGCATAATTTTCTTCTTATTTTCACCCTCTTCTGTATCTTTGTCAGGGAATATATGATGGTCCCAACTGCCCAGTGAATTCTAACGATACAAATCACTGCATGTTAATAGTGGGTTATGATTCGATAGATGGTCAAGATTTTTGGATCGTGAAGAATTCATGGAACAAAACATGGGGAATGGAGGGTTACATATGGATCAAAAGGAACACTGGTAAAAAATATGGGGTGTGTTCAATCAATGCTTGGGCTTATAACCCAATCAAACATGTTTGAGCACCATATGGAAGCCCAAGTGTTAATTAGTACTCCATTGATTTTAGATCAAAACTTTTCCAAACAATTATAAGCGCCTGGAACAGGTCAAACCATATAATTTCCATTTCTTGTGTCTAAACATTGTTGTGTATCTAGCAGGGCATTTTGGATGAACACGTTAGTTCTCCACGGTGTTTAGAGGTCTAGGCATAAATAAATAGAAAGATGTAGAATTTCTCCACAAGGATGTAACATATATATGACGACAATAAAACAGTTGATGTATTAAGAAAATACTTAAAATTGTATTTGTTATGCTATGTTTAATACATCAATGTTATAGTTTTTTTTTTTTTTTTGAGAATATGTTATAGTTTCTAACTGATGACAATTATGTTATGTTTAAACTAGCTAATGCCGAAAACAAATACTTAAAATTGGGGTCATGCTACGGTGGAATAGTTTTTAGGTGGTCCACCGGTGAAACAATTTTGTAATAGTTTTTATAACCATTAGATTTATTAATAAGAAAATTAGTGATCCAGATCAATTGGGAAAAATATGAGATCAAGTGAATCATGTCTCACCCAATCCCTACACCCTCCCTCTGGCGCATGGCCGCCTCTCCTCTTCCTCCACCGTGAACAGACTTAGGGCCACCACGGAAAGCCCCCCCTCTCTCTGCCGCCATTACAGCCGCCTTTCCGCCCCCAAACAATCATGCCAAGCAAGACCAAAACCTCCACCCCTTTGCCTAACCCGAAGGCCTCCTACGCTCTCACTCTCCCTCTGTACATCTCTCTTTGTCGACGCCGGCAAGGTGATGCACCGTCCTCCACCCCTCTCACCCCCATCTCACTCCTTCAACACCAGATTCACAAACATGTGTCGAAGCATATCAACGCAAACTCCTATTCAAGATTATCGCTTCAAATCTCCCTAATTTGAATCAAATCGCCTTTCGGTAATATCGACATTTTCGATTCACAAACCAGAGCAACATAATGAAAACTGTGAATCGTTCAGATGCGAAAATCATTCAAATCAAAGCCACTGCATGCGGCGGATCTCTCTTGTCGCCACCGCATCGAGTGGTATCCGCTAACATCGTCGTCTCTCTCTGGCCGCCTGTCTTCCCTTCCGCGGTAACAAACGGTCGTTTCCCGTTCCTCCTCTCCACCGTTGCCGCCGCAATCAGCCTCCCTCGCCTCCTCCTTGCGCAGCTCTTCCGCCACTGACAACGACCTCGCATGCCCGCGCAGCTCCATGCTCTCTCTCTCACATGCGGGGCTCTCTGTGTGTTTGGGGTTAGGATAATTTGACCTTTCAAAAATCCACTCTAGTAAATGCCGGTGGCAGCACAGGTTATAGACCCTTTTCCGTTTGCGTTTGGGTGGGCGCTGTGTTGGTTGCCAGTCGAAGACGGTGATGACCATAGGTGGGTGGGAAGGGATTCTACGTTGAAGGTTTAGTTGTTCTTATTTTTTTTCAACTAATCTAAACCTTTGATTTTCTTATTACTAAATCCAATGATTATAAAAACTATTAAAAACTATCACAAAATTGTTTCACCGGTGGACCACCTAAAAACTATTCCACCGAAGCATGACCCAAATAACGCAATTAAACATTTTATTTGGTATGTTTTTTCTTTTTTCAATAAAAATGTTTGGTTTAATTGTATTTTGGTCTCTCAGTTATTGCAATTAGGCGATTTGAGTCCTCAGTTTTCGATTGAGTGGATTGATTCCCCTAGTTATTCTAATTGTTGTAATCAAGTCTCTCTATCACTATGTCGATTAATTTTTGTTCGATTCTTAGCACTGGAGCCTACGTGAGACACATGAAACAAATTTGACACTAAATTAGATCACCTTGGTACGCTGTAGATTGCCAAAAAAAATTCAAATAAAGTCGGTAATACAATGATGCTACATGTTGTTTAAAATTTCTTACGCGTGAGAGTCTTTGTCATACCATATGACCCAACTTAATGCCAATGTAACATGCATTTAGTATCAAATATGTCTCACGTGTCCTACGTAGGCTCTAGGTGTAAAAAATTGGACAAAAATTAGATGACATAGTGATAGAGATATCTGATTACAACAATTGAAAAAACAGGAGACTCAATTCGCTAAGTTAAAAATCGAGGAACCCAAATCGTCGCACAATTACAATATCTAGTAGAATAAAAGTGTAATTAAATCAAAATTTTTTTTTATTTTAAATTTAAATTTAAATTTTATATCAATTTTTATTTCTAGCCCCTCGAATCACCCCACAGCCTATAAAAAAAAAATCAATTTTTATTTCTAGTTGCAGAGGAGGGCATACGTCATAGGCCCATACTACCACTCCCTCTCGATCTCCTCTGTATTCTCTAGTGGCTGGAGACGCCAGAGAACCGTTACTATTCCAATGATATGAATGCCTCTATGCTTCTCAGATCAGAACAACCAAGCCGAAACTCTCATCATCATCTTCTATTTCTCCATTGGACCTCTCCGCTCGGTCTTCGTCCTCAGATCAAAGTAGTTGCCCCAACACTTCCACCCCGCAACATCTCTAGCATAGGTACTTCGCGCCTTTGATTTCCCGTTTTCTGTTACGAGGGTTTCAATATTAGAAAATTGAGGATTTCAATATTTCTTAACTTGCTCAGTTAACGGAATCTCGGTTAAAGCATATGATATGATTCCACGAAAAATAAAACCAAATTGAATTCGAATTTACTGAGTGAAGGCTGAAGCCTGCGACACCACGTTCATGTCGACCTCTCGTTCCTGCAGCAACTGCGGTAACACTTCCTTTATCCGCGATGATGTCTCTGGAGACTCCGTGTGTTCGTCCTGCGGTGTCCTTCAAGAGTTCGATCAATTCGAAGCCCAAATTGGCGGCATCAGCGGTCCTCAAGGCACCTTCATCCACCTCGGAACCGCCGGTTCAGGTAGCATTTACAACTACAGAGACAGGAAATTGTTTGCTGCACGTAATTCCATCGATGAATTGACAAATAGGTTAGGGTTAGGGTCAAAGAGTGTCGACATTACAAGCATGGTATCCATAATCACGGAGGGTGAGTTCGGGCAAGGCGATTGGTTTCAGGTGTTGATTGGTGCCTGTGCTTATGTCGTTATGCGAAAGGATGATCGCCCTTTGCCCATGGCTGAAGTGGCTTCCGCGGTTGGTTGTGGTGTGTATGAGCTGGGTAGGATGATTCTGCGCGTCATTGATTTTTTGGACTTGAAAAGACCTGATTTTCCTGAGTTTGACATAGTGCATTCCCTGGAACGGACCCTTAAGAATTCTCCCAGTTTTTCCGCGGTTGAGAGGAGCCAACTTGACAGGATGAGAAAGCAGGGGATATTTTTGATACAGTGTGCGGTGAAGTGGTTTTTGAGCACGGGCCGCCGGCCGCTTCCCTTGGTAGTTGCGGTCTTGGTCTTGGTGGCTGAAATGAACCAAGTTGAAGTTCGGTTGGATGATTTGGCTAAGGAAGTCCATGCCATGGTTTCCACTTGCAGAACCAGGTACAGGGAGCTCCTTGATACGCTTGTAAAAGCTGCACAAGTGTTGCCTTGGGGAAAAGATATCACTACAAAAAACGTAGTTAAGAATGCACCGTTTGTGATTCAGTATATGGAGAAGAAGTCTATGTCAAAACATGTCGAGAAGAGGAAGAATCTTGATCGGCCTGGGTTAGATTTGGCAGATGTGGTGACCGAATGCTTAAGACAAGATGATGAATACGAGGAGTATGGGAATGATGGCTTAACTTCCCAAAAGGATCCTCAGTATTTGTCATTAGGAAGTAATGCTTATAGAGAAGGAATCCAGGATGTTGACAGGTTGCAGATTTCACCCGAGTGTTTATCCATGCTGTATGAGAAATTTTTAAATGAGAATCGTGGTGCTAAGTCTTCAAGGAGTGCAAATGCTAAGAAACGGAGACGGTTAGGACTTGATCTTTGGGATTGTAGGGAGTGGTGGGATGGAAAATCAGAAATGAGCAAAAAGCTTATACTCAAACATTTACTAGAGAAGGATGTTGGAGTGGATACCATGCCACCATCATTTGTCACTGGTCAATTGAAATGTAAAATGAGGCGAGAGAAGATTGATGCTGCTAAGAGGCGGATAAAGAGAATTACTCATCCGTTAGATGCTGGTCTGGGTGATGCTGCAAATCTCGACCTTTTAGATACCACTTATCCCGAGAGAAGGAAGACGAAGAGAAGAGGAATGGCAGTTAATGATATTGATTGGGAAGACTTAATAATTGAGACCCTTATCCTTCATCAAGTAAAGGAGGAGGAAATTGAGAAGGGGCATTACAATACTTTACTGGATCTATATGTGTTTAACTCTGGCATTGTTTGAGAAATGTTTGAGATATACAGGCATTATATGACAAGTTTCATATACACTGGCATTTTAACTATTTATTGGCATTTTCTGACTGACGGCCATCATATGATAGAGCAGATATTTTCTTACTGCCAATTTTGTACTAGAACTTTTTTTGTATGTCCATGAATGGTGGCAGTTACATTTTTTTGTTTGCTTTTAAAATATTCAGGCACCTTGATGTATACTTGGTATAAAGACATTTTGATCTCTTGATTTTATACAATGATATTTACATGTTATTTTGGTTCTGCTTTCAAGAGATTGCAGTTTGAATTAATTTTTCTTGTCTCATTTGGCTATTGAACATGTTGAGAAAGTCAACACATGTTGCTTAGCATTGCTCTTATACTTGACTTAAAATATTAATATAAATTGGAATAGTAGGTCAGTGTGTAACACTACAACTTCACAGTCCTATTAGTTAAATCTTAAATATGTTCTCCCTGTTCTCTTTTTGATTGAATTCCCAAATTTAAACACAAGGCATGCCCAAAAGTGTGGTAGTTATTGGGTAAAATTTTGTTAGCAGGAAGAACGATTCATGAAATTTTATAACAAGATTTTTCTTGGATTGATAATGACTCTCTTTTGAATGGTTGGGCATTCAAGGAAATAGAACTTTTGTGACCTGCTAATGTAGCAAAATGAAGTTCTAGTTTGCTAAGATACCTTTGCCAACTCAAAGTTGATGTACTTTGACGTAGCTGGACACTGCTCGGTTTGAGTTGGCTTACAAAATCATACTATCGCTGTAATGCTAAATCCTGTTGTCTTTTGGATAAAATGCATGACAGCATGAGAAAATCTATTTGTATTAGTTGCATACTAGTTAGCTATGCATGACAGAAAAAGCAATTATTTTGAGTTGTTTGTGTTATTGTGTATCTCAATGTGAAATTAATTCTTAAACGGAAGACCTTTAATTCTTGAACGGAAGTCCTTAAAAATTAATTTGGTGTCTGCAGCGAGTTCATGAAATACTTACACCAAGATGTTTATTGGGATTGATGAAGCTGGGAAAGATTGGCTGATGAACTGAGTCTTGAAATATATGGGAATTTATGCATCTGAAGTTGGACCCCCGGACTCAGTTTTGATAGCTCGGAGAGTGTCTTGAGTTATTTCATGTTCTATCACAATTTTGCAAGTTGTTAAAAAGACAAGGAACTTGAAAAGATTATCATTTCTAGCCCTTACTAGATATACCATTGCTGTCTTTTGTTCACCCTATACCTACAACAGTGATCAGTGATCACCGTGGTGATCCAGAAAACTCCAAGAAGGAAAATTCAGAGAGGTAACTTTTCAAAAGGAGGACTGCTAGGTTGGAGCAAATATATGTTATTACTTTCACTTCCCTCTATAATTTATTTTTGGCCCTGTTTTTACTGCTTATGCATTGATTCATGAAATGGTAATTCCAAACAACTACTAATTGATTACTGTAACCCTGATTGTCTGGCTATTGCTTTTGTATGTTTTTACACTTTATTTTTTCTTGTTTTGTATCACACCTTCCCTCCAAAGGATCTGTTTAATACATTGTATTGGTTTGACAGATTTAGCAAAAAGTGAACAGAAAAGGTTTTTTTTTGTGAAGGGTTGATTCCTTAACTTTTTTATTCCTGTTCTCATTCAGTTTTGGTATTTTCTTGCCAAGATGGGGGCCAGGTCCGATGAGCCTCTCGTTATTCTAAATGTTGCTCCTACAGGGATGGATGGTCTTCTGCTAGCTGATGCCCAGGGAACTTCGTTCCCAAGGGGATGAGTTTTTTCTTGCTTTTGCTGTTTTAGTTTCCTTTTTTTTTTGCTCTTGTTTTCTTTATCTCTTGTAATCAAAAAAAAATTTATTACCTTTTTCCCAGTCTGAACAAATATCGCTACTTCTCTGATCTCGGTGATGTTACTAATGGGATCAATGCAAAAGACCTTCCTGTGCATTGTTGATTGCTTCAATTATCTATGTATCTGTTTGGTATTTCATGTTTAGTTTAACATAATCACCATTGTTCATAACAATTTAACTTGAATCTTATTACCTCTTTAGCATATCTTTTTTATCTTTAATCAGGAATCACATTCCGAAATACATGGAGTAGGAAACTTAAAATGGAAATGTGACAGATTATTGCTTAGTTTGAAAATTCTTTGAAAACTGCTTTTCAGTCTCATGATAGTTGCATCTATTACTGACCTACAGCAAAAGCCTCAATTGGGGAGGTTTTGGCGATGCCAGCTAGACTCTTGAAGTGAATCTTTCCAGTGGGTGGTTCATCAACAGTAATTTCACTGACAGGAGGGAGGGCTAAGCATGAGTTCCTTGGGTTTCACCCCTTTGAGCTTCATAACTTACCAGCTTGCTAATCAATTTAAAGTTCTGTTCAACCTTCTTCTTTTGCAGGATCCACATGTAACCAGTGCTTTCTAACAAAACTGACTTCAATTACATCAGCGAGAGGAAGAAGTCCCAGTGGAAGTCCAAACTCATCCAAGATAGAGTTTGCCAGTTTGATTCCCTCTTCATGACCCTTAGCAACAACTGCCCTTTCTTTCTCCTCCATTTTAGCTACTTAATTTCCTAAATCTCAAAGAAAGTATCTTTTTTTTGAGATGGATTCAGGTAACTGAATCAATTGGTTATAAAGTATAAAACACTGACTGTGGTAGAGTATATTAGTTCTCTGCTTGTTTGTCTTCTGCATGTGTACTCTCTTAATCCTAGTGTGTATTTTGTTCTAGTTAGTAAAGTAGTCCAGAATATTCTGTTGTCTTTGATTGTTCATGTACTCGAGAATATTTTAGAGTTAGTTATTAGCTGTTGCCTGTTAGAGCTGTTAGATCACTGTCAATTAGTTAGAGCTTGCTTGTATCCTGTATAGGAGTCAGAGGACTCTAAAGAAACCAAGACGAGTATTTTCTATTATAGTCTACTTCAATTTCTCTCAACATCAGATTCTATAGGATTTGCGCGCCTGTATGTGACAAACAGAATGGAGAAACCAAGACGAGTAGTGTTGTATTAAACATCATACATTTTTCCCAATTTATACGTTTAAACCCGCTTTTATCCTTATTTAGATGTCTAATTTTCTTGCTGCTCGTTTATCTTGTTAGTCATTTGATGATTTGAGCAGTTAATAAAATGAATTTAGAAATTCCAAGTCATTTTTTAAAGCTAATACAGAATGGGAAAAAAGCCCTATTTTAGGTGGCGCAAAATCATCCAAAATTTTAACACTACGAGCTCTGTGCCTGAGGCTCCCTCCGTTCTGTGATTACATTATATACAGTATACACTAGTTTGTACTCCATCAATGTAATAAGCAGCACATACATTTGTCCACATTTAGTGCAGGGTCTTGGTACTTGACTATGCCTGAAATAGGGTTGTTTCAAGTGTAGGATGCTTACGATTATTTTCTTCTAAAAAAAAGAAGCTATTTTTACAACCAGCAAAGTATATATATATATATATAGGAGACGTATCAGGTGAGAACTCTTATTTATTGTGAGAAATGAAAACTCTATATAGCAACCGTTGGATCGCAATTAATGGCTCAGATTAAAAAAAACACAATTAGGAAATTCCGTGGGTACTCATCGGCCTCACATAGCTTTACCTCTTCTTCCTCATGGTATTTGCAGCCGCCCCACTCTTCTTTCCTGTATTTGTCGGCGTTCACTTGTTCTCGTAATACTATATAGAGTATTTTTACAAATTTTTCAAATCCTCAATTATTTCCAACAAAAAATCATTAGCCTAGAAAATGACAAATCAGGTGTATCAATCGGCAAGGCGACAACACTATCAAAAACCATTGAGTGCGATATGGTTCTTATCCTATTAATTCTCTCATTCTCTTTCCACAAAGAATCTTTTTCCTCCATCAAATTCAAGAGCCCGAAATCAAAATAGACCACTGCAATATGCAATATCAGTGCACACAGCATGAGAAATTTGCTCGTATAGGAAGAAGAATTGATGTTTTCCCCAGTATTACAAGAAGGGTGATCGGAGGGAAAGGGGCAAGGGCGATGGGGATGGGGAGTGGCCGATGGAGAGAGGAGAATAGGTGAGAGCACACGGGATTGCTTAATTGAATTTTTTTAATCTGAGCCATTAATTGTAATTCAACGATTGCTATTAAGAGTTCTTATTTCTCACAATAAACAAGAGTTCTCACCTGATACGTTCCCATATATATATATATATTTTCCAATTAAAAAACTGAGGAAATGTGAAAATACGGAATGTATTTGTCCCTCTTTCTTTGCTATCTTAAGGGTCTTCCCCTTGTCATAACCAATACAATAGACAGAGTTCCAACTATCGAATCAAAGAAGAGGAATGGAGCAGCTTTCCCCAGCTGACGAGAGAAATAATGGAAATGAGCCCATCGCCTATCTGAAGAACTTTTCTTGGAGTCCTATGTGCCTTTAATTTTTTGCCAGATTATACTGATGTCATCTATTTTTTGTCCCCGGCTTTCTCCTCAAACAAGCTCAACGTGCATCTGATAAGTACACAACAGTAGATGTGTTTGTTTTTCCTTTCCAAATTCCAAGGTAAACACCATATATATATAAGGAGAAAACTTACATACCATTCCTTATATGCTGGTCATATTGTTTTCATGTTACAATGTGCACATGATTATGTACTCCAAGTCACTCACGTCCATCAAAATCCAATAAGTTTCACGCATTTGTTTTGTCACTGCGCACAAAGAAGAAAACATATTCCCTGCACGTACGATTCTACCTGTGCCTACATGAGGAGCTTGGAAGCGGCGTCGTGGGGGTCTTGGCAGCAGTGCTAGGCCGCTGGTGATGCCTTCGGAGAAGAAGATAGCTATTAGGTTCTTGAGGAGTCAAGGAGATGTTGGTGCAAAATCATAAATACAAGTGAATTTTCAATAGTCAATGACAGCAGAAGTAAGAGTAGCACTTTGCCAAAACGGGTTGTGGGGGACTAGTTCTTTTTAAAAAAAAAGGGAAAATGGGTGAGATTGACAATTAATGGAGATCGTGGATCATTTGTCTTCAATAATTAGAAGGATGAGGGTATGGCCAATGCATGATGTTAGGATCAGAAGGGGTTTGGCAATTAAGCGAGGTTGGGTTGGCAATGTTGAAACCTGCAGACATGATAGCATGATTTAGTTTAGGTTTTAGGATTTAGAGTGCTGCTAGTGGTAGTGGAAGTGATTTAGGGTTTGAGGTTTAGGGTTTCAAACCCTAAATCACGTCCACTTCCTTTTGATCCCAACATCATGCATTGGACATACTCTCACCCTCCTTAATTATTGAAGACAATGGTCCATGATCTTCATTAATTGGCAATCTCGCCCATTTTTTCTTTTTTTTTTTCAAAAGAAAGATCCAACCACCCACAACCCATTCCGGCAGAGTGTTACCTCCACTTTTGCTGACATTGGCGACTGAAAATTCACCCATGTCTTATGATTTCACACCAACATCTCCTCAGCTCATCAAGAACCTAGCATCTATCTTCTTCTCAGAAGGTATCACCGGTGGCCTAGCGCTGCTGCCAAGAGCCTCATGACGCCGCTTCCAAGCTCCTCATGTAGGCGCAGGTCAGGTGTAGCCATGCAGGGAATATGTTTTCTCATTTATATGTAGTAATTGAACAAATGCGTGAAATTTATTGGTTTTTTATAAACATGAGTGACTTAGAATACGTAATCCACGTGTCACATTGTAATAGGCAAAACAATACGACCAGCATATAAGGAATTGGATCTTGTGTCTAAGTTTTCTCCCATATATACAAGAGAAAAGAAAAAGAAAAAAAATGTCTTGATAAAAAAAGAAAAAAATGAAAACTAAAATCAAGGGACCTATGAATGGCCGTGCGTGACGTGTAGTTGATCAAAGAAGAGAGGCTCCTACGATGATTGGCAGGCAGTAGCTGACCTGGCACCATCCCAACTCACATAACGACACATGAGATGAATGAACGATGGTTTTGTTAGGACACAGTGGCATGGCGCAGCCCCTGATTTTTCTTACCCTTTCACACAGCCACAGATCTCCTGTCGTTTATGGCAGAGAGTCTCAGATATCTAATTCTTCTTCTTCTTCTTCCTCCTCCTATTATATTAAGTTGCATTGCGCCGTACTCACTCAAACTTCACACCTTGCTTGAAATTGGAAGTAGATAGATACAAGTATTGGGAAAGTTTCTCGTTGCATTGCCATTGGTATCATATAATACTTTACTTTATAGACAGAGGGGAAAATATTTCGGCGTACATATTCATGTGATGTATATATATGGCAGCGGCCCCTTTGACTTACGCGCGCTGTATTTACTCGCCACGAATTGCTAATCGCTCCTCTTCTCAAGCTTCATCCCCCTGCTGTTCTTCGCCCTCCACCTTTAACCTGAGTTTGAGTTCCCCTTTGGGTAATCTGTTTTTTTTAAAATAATTTTAGGTTACTCCTTTGTTCTAAAGTCTCAGGCTTTGATTATTGTTTAACGTATTCTTTAATTGGGTAAATTTGGGATATATTGAAATGCCAGAATCCCTATTTGAATTTCATTATGGTTTTATCTGTGGTAGAAGTCCATTTCCATGCCTGTATTTAAGAGTGTGTTGTGATTTTGGCCAATTGTATAATCTGGTCTCGTCTGGTGTGGTTTCGGGCATCAGAGCACAGTTTTATTGAGTTGTTATTTTGCGGATTCTTTGAACATGAAGTGCTGCCTTGTCCCATTGGACTTGAAAATCGCTTGACACACACACTCTTTTCATATTTGTGCATTGATTTTGGCCAATGTTAAGATGGAATATTGCTTCCTTTTCTCTTTATTGATAGTAGAATATTTGTCCTTCTGGGCTTGCATTCTCCACCCTCTCTCTTTGTCATTCTTTTTATTTTTGTCTCTTTTACATTTTCTAATATTTTAGGTAAACTACCATATTAATATTAACATACAATTTTAATTTCTAAATTTTTCTTTTAATTTTTATTAATGCTGGAGTTGAATTTGTGCAGGTGCAAACAGAGGACAGAGACGCCTTAGAGCTCAAGCCATGAGCACTACCAGTCCGGGAAAGTCTCTTTCCCGAACCACTGGGAATGTGCAGAATGATCCTCCTGATCATCTCCTTGTTCTTGTCCATGGTATCTCGGCCAGGTATTGTTGTTTGAATTATCATGTTTATGTGTTCATATTTGAGTGATGTATGAGCTGAAGATGGAAAGAAAAATAAAGATGCTTAATGCTTTTATGATTATATATAATATTGAAAATTGCTGTGAAATAAATTATGGCTTTCATTTTCCAGTAACTTTTTTCGTTATTCCATTCCATGTTTTATATTGTAAGTCAAAGTAGCAGGTGTTGTTGGTTAGCCCTCTGAAAATTATTTTTCTCACTAACTATACTGCATTTGTTTAATTATCTAGAAACCTGCGTTCTTTTGTGATTTACCCATGTGTATTGAGGTAAGGGTTTGAAGGGACTATATAGATTTTCCCTGGCCTCCAGAGGATACAGATTTCGCTGGCTTAATATTTTGCCATAGTGAAAATTTATTTCTTTTTGGGAAAAGTTACTTCTTATTTTTAGTTGTGCTAAAAAGGATTCATGACAGGTATCTTGATGGATTTTCTTTCCTATTTGGTAGCATGTTAAAACATGAGGATTTATTCCATCTTTAAATCTTTCAGATATCTATTTGAACTGGAAACTTAATCTGTTGAGGATCCGTAATTCTAACACTAAATTCTGGAAGAAAAAGCTCTGTCAGAGCTCAGAAGCAATGAATGATCTCTCTAGTAAATGGATGCTGGAAAATCCTTTAGTCATTATTGCACTGTTTATAGAGCAAGGGGTGTCTAGCATTTGTTCACTTTTTTTTTCTGTTGGTTTTTGCTCTTGAATTTAGCCCCATATAAAGTTGACTGATATTTTAACTGACACAGCCCAAGTGACTGGACTTATGCAGAGGCAGAGTTAAAAAAGCACCTTGGTAAAAGCTTTTTAATATATGGTAACTACGTCTTTTGTACTTATGGTTTCATATCATAGATTTTGTTTGAACCACATTATTTCTTGAGAATGGAAGAGCTTATTTAGGCTTATCTTATGGCATAAGTGCTTATGCACGTGTTTGGAAGAACTTATAAAAATAGCTTATGGTATGTCCATAAGGGGTCTGTCCATAAGTTGTTTTCAGCTGATTTTCATAAGCTCTCTATAATAGCTTATACGCAGTTTATGCAGAGTTTAAGCCCATAAACTCTTTGATTGTAGAATCAGCTTATACATAAGCTATTAAATAAGTTGATTATCCAAAAGCACCCCAATTGTTTTTTGAATTGCTTGTGTGCTTCTGTGAAATTAATGATTAAGTAGAAGTTCTTAAAACTTTATTTGATTTCTGCAGCAAGTTCATCAAATGCTCGCGCTAAGACATTTACTGGGATTGATGAAGCTGGAAAGCGATTAGCTGACGAAGTGAGTCTTGAAATATTATATGCAAATTGATGTGTCTAAAGTTTGGACCTCCAAAGTCAATTCTGATGGCTTGGGGTCTGTCTTAAATTATTTCATGTCGTATACTATTTCCTTTTATCACAACAGGTCATGCAAGTTGTAAAGAAGACAAAGAGCCTGAAGAGAATATCTTTTCTGGCCCATTCTCTAGGAGGCCTCTTTGCTAGATATGCAATTGCTGTTCTTTATTCACCTGACCCTGATACCTATAATAGTGGCCAACCTGGTGATCCAGCAAACTGCATGATGGAAAATTCACAGAGAACAGACTTTTCAAAAGGGATGATTGCTAGGTTGGAGCCAATGAATTTTATTACTTTAGCAACTCCTCATCTTGGTGTAAGGGGGAAAAAACAGGTTTGTTCAGGACAATTAAATGATGGAGCTTTTTGATACATATGGACTTATATTTGAAACTGTAAAGCATTGTTGTTTTTCTCCTTAGATAATGGATCACAGTTTACATAATGATTTTGGCTTAATGGTTGTAGCTATTAAAATGTTCAATGATTAGCTTATTTTGTGCTATCTATGGATTTTTTACTCCTAGAAGTCCTAAGATTTTTTTTGTTATTGAGCTTATTATAAATGTAACTCTAATATTTGTTTGAGTCTTCTCTGTACTCCTTTATTAATATGTTCTTATTTATTCTTTTCTGCCCTTTTTGTCCATTACTTAATCATTCAATTTTAATCAAACAATCATTGATTTTCATGATTGCTACAGAAATCTCCGTTGTCACTTCGTTTTCCTCTTTGTTGGCACCAAGATTGAAATTTGACAGAACTCTTCCCTTTCTTGACTTGTAAATCCACATAAAATCAGTTTTTCTTAGTTCTTTAATGGGTTTATGCATGAATGTATATATTTTGAATTTTTAGGAATAGAATAGAAGAAATAATACTAATAACTCCTGTTCAGTATTAACTATGGTGTTTAGAGAAACTTCATGAAAAATTAATTGTAAAATAATGTGAATGAATTTCATGTTGAATCAAACAAAATCATGAATGAATTAAATATCTAAGCCATCCGATTCCTTACTCCAACCCTTCATTTAGATATGTCAGCCTTACTGGAATCTCACACTTGCTATCTCTCATGTTTAGACTTGCTATATAGGTCAACAGATTTTTTTATTTTTTATTTTTTTATTTTTTTGCGAATGATTTTTAACTGTTTAATGCTCATACTTTACAGCTTCCATTTCTATTGGGTGTTCCAATCCTGGAAAAGCTTGTTGCGCCTATAGCTCCATTTTTTATTGGTCGGACTGGTAGTCAGCTGTTCCTTACTGACGGTGAACCCAACAAACCATCTCTTCTTTTGAGAATGGCTTCTGATTGTGAAGATGGAAAATTCATGTGAGTAAAAGAATCTTTCTTTGCTGGTTATAGATTCCTTTGTTTCAGTGAAGTATTCATGTGCTTACATCATAAGATTTATTGTTTTGTAGATCTGCACTTGGAGCATTTAGATGTCGTGTCGTTTATGCTAATGTATCATACGATCGTATCCATTCAGCATATATCAGCAATACACTTATAATTTATTGGCTCTCTCTTCCTTGATTTTGTGTAATTCCTTTAACTTCATATAGATATGGTTGGGTGGCGCACGTCCTCTATAAGGAGGGAAATCGAACTTGGTAAGGTGAATATGATAATTTCTCTTCATTGATTATCTCTTCTTTTTGTTTGTTATTGATCTGGAATATTCAAATTATTATTTGTAAGATTAATATTAAATATCTGTATCACAAGAAAATAAACACGTAGTAGGATTATGAAATCTACATTTAGTAGCTGAAAAATTCTGCATGCAGGTTAAGTCCTGCATTTAACAAAACCAAGAGAATTAAGAACTCCTGCAATACCTGTTTATCAGTTGATGGGGTCTTGGCATTTTGAATCATTGGAATGATTATTTATCAGTATCACTGCTAACTTATTACAATTGTATCCAGATTTCATGTCTAATGTCCCACCATAACTATAAGTCTGAAGTAGAAGTGCCTTTCCCTGCAGAACCACATCGCGTGTTGGCTTAAAATAAAGGCCTGCATTTAAAAATTAATAAGGTGGTGTTTGCAAACTGTATATGCATAATGCATCCATCAATGCTGTTCTGCGTGAAGATATTGTCCTTTTGAAATAATATTTAAATAATGGATGAAAGCAATTGACGCTCTGAAATTAAGATTGTGTACGGTATTGATGCTGTCACCCTAGTTGTTTGGCGTGTGGTTAAGAATTGCAAACCAGGAAGACAAATTATTAAATATATGTAAAGAGGGAAAAAGCAGGTAACCCAGATGTTCAATCTGGGATTCTGTATTTTTTATTGGGTATGAGAAATTATTAAATGTCAGTAAAAGGAAAACACTTGAACTGTAGAAGTTGAGAATGCAAATATATTTTTGTTTGTAGAGTACCTAACATTTTGTATTGTATTAACAGCCTCCACGCCAATCATTGGATGGATACAAACATGTTGTTGATGTGAAATACTGTCCACCGGTTCCTTCTGATGGGCCTCAATTTCCTCCAGGAGCAGCGAAAGCAAAGGAGACTGCACAGAATACCCAGAACAATGAGGAATTTCATGAAATTATGGAAGGTAATTACTTTAACCAAAATTGTCAGAAATTGAGACAATGTGGCCGTGTATCTAAAAGCACTTCATGTCTTTAACAGAGGAGATGATACGGGGATTACAGCAATTGGGATGGAAAAGAGTTGATGTCAGCTTTCACTCAGCACTCTGGCCTTTCTTTGCTCATAGCAACATCCATGTACTGCATCCCCTAAACCTTTTTTTCAAGGATGATGATATATCACTCACTGGTATAGTTTATATAACATGAGTACTCTTCAATTTCAGGTGAAAAAGGAATGGCTTCACAATGCTGGTGTGGGAGTAATCGCCCATGTTGTTGACAGCTTGAAAGAGCAAGAAACATCATCAATTTTGGCTTCTAGCTTTTAGCCCGTGTCTAATTTTCGCCAACATCATAAAAAATGCTGATTAAATCTTCGAAAATAAAAAAATATTGATTTTTTATAATGATTAATAAAAATAAAAAAAAATTGAAAAAACGTCTTCTTAAGACTAAAGCCAAACAAACTAGCGTAGACAAGAAGCACTATAGGCATTTGGAAAAGGGGGAGGACCGGAGGAGTCCACATTTTAGCATCTGCATGTTGGTAAAAACCTACAAGCCTTTGTTTGTTTTTTTTGACAAATTGAAATGGTTAACAGACTGGTCTTAGATTGAACTCTGTGTTGAGCACTGGCTGCCTAGGTGTATTTTTACTTATTCTCTCTAATTCCAACTTTGATATGGAACTTTTGACTTGTAATCAAGAAAAAAGGGAAATATAAAAAAAAAACACAAATTTGTTCCAGTGTGCCTTTATATCTGCTAATTTTTAACCAGAGCGAAGACATTACGCTGTATCCAATCACTTGATTCGCTTCGTGGTCATCTCAACTCAAATAGTAATTCTACATGTTATGGATTTTTTTTTTGGTCCAAACATGTTATGGAATTGGAATGTCATCCCTCTGTGTTCACTTGTTAAAATGACTTTTAGTTGTCTCTTTTCAGTCTTTGTTTTTATTTGGATTATCATTATAATTCTTAGACTCAAACTTGACCATAGAATGTTGACCAAAAAAAACTTGACCATAGAATTAAAGAAACCCACTAATTTTCAGAACTAACTATTCTTAATTATTATTTTGTATATTGAAAATATTACTTATACAAGTATGAGTCCGAATATGAATTTTTTTTTAAACACAAAAACATAAATATTTAAATATCATGCATGCACTGATGCACCGGCCTTTGTATCCGAATATGAAGTTTCATTCTTAAATACAAATATAAACACGAATATTTGAATATCATACCCAAACTCTACTATCATGACCCCTAATACTATTTTTCTTTTGCTTTCCTTGTAAAATAAATAAAAGTAAGAATTAGAAACTGCACCTCTCTACTATTCTTCTTTTTTCCTTTTACCCTCAGTATTGTAGAAGTGTTTTCATGGCAAAAATAATAACGTTTTGTCCGTCAAAATGATTTTTGTGGTCCCTCGATAAGAAGTTCAAAAGGAGAAAGTCACCACTTGCAACTTCACACACCCAAAAGTTACGAACGAATTCTAGTACTTGATTGATTATTTTATTATTTACATAAGCCCGTGGTTTTCAATGTTATCCTTATGCCCCATTGCCTGTCTGAAATATATGTGCCTTTTCATTCATGTTCAAAATACACACTTAATAGTTTGGCCATTCCAACTAATTATCTTATATCATATTGTTATTCAACTCATGACTTACTAGTGGCTTTTTTTTTAACAATATCCACTCCCTCCAAGACAACAACGTAAGATAAGCTAGTTAATTGTGTGTGCAATATATCTTTTCAATTAAATTTTAGTATATCAAATTATTCTATCTCTAATAACAATATTATATATATAATTGACCATATAAAAAATTTTGAAAGGAGAATTTTAAATAAATAATTAAGTAGATAAATAAAAAAATAGGCTTAAAAGTAATTTTGGTCCCTGCAAATATATTCATTTTTTGTTTTCGTCCCTGTAAATTTTTGTTTTACTTTTTCATCCATGCAAATTTTACCGTCTCCATTTTTTGTCTTTGCCGTCAGCTGCCGTTACAAAAAAACTGACGTGGCTGACGTTTGCTGATCTGTCACTGTCACGCTGGGTAACGGAGGCCACATGTCACTTGATGACGTGGCTAAATTGCTGACTCAACATCATTAACATTTTTACCGGGATGAAAAACAAAAATCAGTATATTTACCTGGACTAAAAATATTTTTAAGCTTTTCGTCACTGTTAAATGTTTATTTATTTTTTTTGAATTTTAGATTTTTTAATTTAGGGTTCGTGTTCTTCAGACCCCTAATATCTTCTTCCCCTTCACCTTCATCCAATATCACAGCAGAGCAATCCCTGAATGGGTAGTAGAATCTTGGAGCAATTAATAAAAGAGCCTCACACAGTGCATCGTCCCACCTAAGCATTGGCTTGCAAGCATCAAGCTCCAACACGCCCCTGCAGTTCAAACTGGCACATGATACAAGCCAATATGCTTTCTTGGATTTTCGTGGCCACTTGTAAAAAAACATGAGTTCCTCAAATCTCGTATCGAAGTTCTCACTTTGTTTCCAAACTTTTTTTTTACTATGCTCTCTATGGCTTGTGGTATTAACAATTTCATGAATCTCAAACTCCTTTAGTTATTTCCATATCCCCGGATCCAACAAAATCAATAGCCCCAAATCCAAAATCAATAACCCCAAATCAATATCCCCATATCCCATGTTCAGCCCTGCGCAGTCGCTGTTCCTTCTTCTCCCTCTGCTTTGGGCGTGGCAACAGCTGTGGCAGAGGAGGCACCAGGGGAAGAGGAACATGCAATTGCTGGAACTGAGATTACAGTTTGTGTGAGAAGACGCAACAGAAGCAGAAGAATCGTTGAAAAATCACGAGAGAGAGAGAGAGAGAGAGAGAGAGAGAGTGTGGCGTTTTTTTCAAATAGAAAAAATGGATTCAGGCAGAAGACGATGGATGAGAGTTGGCACAAATCAGATAAATCGTGATTGTGAGTGCAGTCAACACAGGAGACCTTGATGAAGGTGAAGGGGGGAGAAGAGATTAGGGAGTCTGAACATGAACCCTAAATTAAAAAATCTAAAATTCAAATTTAATTCAAAAAAATTGAACATTTAATCCCATATGTTCAATCCCAATTTGTAACGCCTTTAAATTTAAATTTAAAAAGCTTAAAAATATTTTTGATCCCTGCAAATATATTGATTTTTGCTTTTCGTCCGTGTAAAAATGTTAGTGATGTTGAGTCAGCAATTTAGCCACGTCATCAAGTGGGCCTCAGTTACCTAGCGTGGCAGTGACAGATCAGCAAATATCAGCCACGTCAGCTTTTTTGTAACGGCAGCTGAGAGATGGTGAAATTTGCAGGGATGAAAAAGTAAAAAAAAAATTACAATGACAAAAACCAAAAATAGATATATTTGTAGGGACAAAAATTACTTTTAAGCCAAAAAAATATGCATATGTGTATATATACTATGCATTCTAACATAGCAACATTTAAAAAATTCATAAGGGTAGTCATGGATCAAAGGTTCTTGAAAGAGAAAATGGAGGATAAAATATTAATTTCAAGTAAATGTTTTTAAACACACACATCATGCATGTTATTTCTAGGAGAGAATTAATTTAAATGATTTTATGTTTCAATGAAAACTATGAGAAAAATACACTCTCCTCTTCTAAAAGATATCAATATTACACTTTTCCCTCCTCTTATTTGAAAACACACACTCTCCTCCCCTGAGAGATACCAATATTACATTTTTCTCTCATTTTTTTTAAAAACACACATTTGCTTCCCTTCAAAAATAAAATATAATACATTTTTTTCTATTTTTGTAATTTTCCATTGACGTAAAAGTTAGCCTCTATTAAAATATTTTTTATTACCATAATAATTTTTTATTTTTTATTTCATTTCTGTTTTTGCCTCATTTTCTTTCTCATTCAAATTTTCTATTCCTGAAATCAGAATCACCGTTTCATTGTGTTCACCACTACATTCCACCAACAATGGGTTCGTTTTGGTTTTAGTGGAATGTGGTGGTGAACGACGTTAAAATAGTGATTCTGAAATCAGAATGAGAAAAAAAATGGGACAAAAACAAAAATAAAATAAAAGATAAAATATTATTATAGTAATAAAAAATATTGTGGAGACTACTTTTACGTCAATAAAAAGTTGTAAAATGGATCAAATGCTGCTACGCACGTCCCATTTTGTGTTTAAGATTTGGTTCATCTAAAATGAATAAAGTATAAAGTAAGTAATTTTAATTATTAATAAAAAAATTAAAAAAAAATTTCAATATATCTATAATTTATTATACATATATTTATAATATTAATTTTTAATTTTTTTATTAATAATTAAAATTAATTACTTTACGCCGTAAAGTAAGTTGTTCACTTTATAAGGTTGATGCCCTGTTATTTTGTTCCCCCTCGCCTCCCCACTTACTCGCATCTCTCTACTATCAACCAATCACCTCCAGACGCGTGGCAAAATAAACGAAACCCTGACGCTCACTCTTCCCCCTCACAACAATATCACACGCCATTTGTAGAGCGAGAACGAGAATACACCAAAAGTTGAGAGAAGAGAGAAAGTTCGCAGATCGGCCATGGCATCCTCCAAGGAACGCGAAAACTTCGTCTACGTCGCCAAGCTCTCTGAACAAGCCGAGCGCTACGAAGGTTTCTCTCTCCCTCTCTCTCCAAATTACTGTCGTAACTCACATTTTCCCCTTCCCTTTCGTTTTGATTTGTATTTATTTGCTTATTGCTTATTTATTTATTTACTTATTTATTCGGTTTAGAAATGGTGGAAGCGATGAAGAATCTGGCTAGGCTGAATGTTGAATTGACGGTTGAAGAGCGAAACCTTCTGTCAGTTGCGTACAAAAACGTTGTGGGCGCACGAAGGGCCTCGTGGAGGATCCTGTCGTCGATTGAGCAGAAGGAGGAAACGAAAGGGAACGATTCGAATGTGAATCAGATAAAGGAGTATAGGAAGAAGGTGGAATCCGAGTTGTCCAATATCTGCACCGATATCATGGCCATCATTGATCAGCATCTTATTCCCCAGTCCTCTGGTGAATCTAATGTCTTTTACCACAAAATGTGAGTCATTTTATTTCTCTCTGTTTTGTTTTTTTTTTGTCCATTTTGAATTTCGATTGTCATTGTTTTTTATTTTATTTTCCCCTTCATTGCAGGAAAGGTGATTATTACCGTTATCTGGCTGAGTTTAAGAGTGGGGATGAGAGGAAAGAGGCTGCTGATCAGTCCTTGAAAGCATATCAGGTATGCTAGTAACATTCACACCTCGTGTATTGTTGTTACTCTGGTATGTTTTGTGTGGTTCAAAAGGTCATCAAGTTTGTCATCTACTTATCTCTCATGCCTTATAGTTAATGATGCATGGATTGCATTCATATGCTTTATGACTAGAATGTGTGTGCAATATGAATTCCTTTATGTATAAGATTTGTGAGCCTGAATTCACTTCTGGTAATATACTCTTTAAAGAAGTGACTCTAATGGTTCTTATCAGTAAGAATCGACTTGTTATGGATTGAAAGACGAAGGGTGATGCTAGGGCCTAGGGGTAGTGCTTATTCTCCAGACATGGAATTCAGTAATTCACAATGCCTTGTATTTGTCCCAAGACTAATCTATGATTGGCTTTGATGGTGTGACTTAATTTACATGAAGACACCACCATCGATACAGAGGGAAATGCTAAATTGGTAGTTGAGTTGCCAGAGTATTTTTCCACCGTTTCATGCCAGTCTTGACTCTTAATAATTCATACATGAAAATAATTGCAGGAAGCTTCCACTACAGCAGAGGCTGAGTTACCTCCCACGCATCCTGTCAGACTGGGTTTGGCTTTGAACTTCTCTGTCTTCTATTATGAAATTTTGAACTCTCCTGAAAGGTATGTCAAATATTACCTTCTTAATGGAAGTATATCGCACCCCATCTATGTTTTCATGTGCTCAATCTAAGTCATTCTGTTTAACAAATTTAACATGTTACTCTCTCATATTTCAGGGCTTGTCATCTTGCCAAGCAGGCATTTGATGTAGCAATCTCTGAGTTGGATTCTCTCAGTGAGGAATCTTACAAGGACAGCACACTGATCATGCAGCTCCTGAGGGACAACCTCACCTTGTGGACTTCTGACATCCCTGAAGAAGGAGGTGGAAATTAGTGTTTCCCTATAATAGATAGAGACCAAAACACAAACCTCACCTTGTTTGGTTGTTTTGAACTTTTTTATACTATGCCTCCATTTTTCAATTGTTACTTTCAATTCAAACATACCTCGGGTCTTCCTTTGCATTTTTATTTTCCTTGAGCTCTAATTTTTGTCCCTCTTGTGGGCCTTTGATCTACTGTATATTATTTTCTCAGTTCCTGAAGTTCCTTCTTTTTTAACAGCTGAGGAACAAAAGGCGGAGTCTGCCCGAGCTCCTGGAGGAGAAAATGCAGAGGTACGTTATTTACCCACCTAGCAATATTGTCTTCTGATTTTACTTTTACTTTAACAAAGTTATATTTTGCAGTAAAGTGACGCAGATATTACTGCGGGTTTGTGGTATGAATACGACAGACTAGTCTCGATGCAAGTTCTGGTGGTTTTATGTTTCCATGTTTTCTAGTTAAAAGAAGTTTATAGCTCACCATTAGGAGGTTGTAGTTGAAGATGAAGCGAGTCCTTAGAAAATAACAATTCCTGGGGCTTTTTCCTCTTCATTTGACAATGGAATGCAGCATTGTCGATGTTGCTTTAGGCTCTGTGCACATCTTTCAGCTACTGGAGACTTCAGATCCATGGTTGGCTGTAATTTAAATGGTGATTCGATTTTACATGTTTTTTTTCAAAAAGAGGTTTTCTTACATTCTTTCGTCAGTCTACAAGGAAATATTAGTGATTCAAACTTTCATAAGGGCTTTGACCAAATAAAAAAAACTTTCATGAGGGCAAAAATGAATAATGAAAAAGAAAAATGGTGTAGGAAAGAGGGTAAACTGGGAGAAACGGTGAGAGATCCAACAAATGGGGTGACGGCAGATCCAACAAATTACTCCCTCTTCAAAACTATAGCGGTTTTAACCTTTCATTTTTTTTCAAAACTATTATAGTTTTACAATTCTAAAGGATTACTCTTTTTGGTCTAAAATATAAGCAACATAGTACAAAAATATACAGATCAAGGAATGTCATAAAAATGTGATAATCTTAATTAATACTCATTAGTTTTAATTTTTTTTTCAAAAATATCTCATTTGGTGTCTCTCGTAAATATGAATATTGCATTAAATGAATGTTATAATTGAAAAATTAACATTTAATTTATTTAAAATTGATGAACGTTGTTTATATTTTGAAACAAAAAAAATGTCTTGGTTGTTTATATTATGGACCAGATGAAGTATTAATTATTTTTTTCACTTATATTTTTATTTAATAACTAGTAGTGGAAGTAGTTGACATTAATAGTATAAAAATTTGTAAATTATTTATTATAAATATTCTTTCATTAAATAAAAATATTTTAGTCTAAGTATCACAATATTTCTATTAAATGTTAATTTATGTGCAATAACTTTAAACTGTTGCAATTTTGAAAGAATGAGAATAATATTGAGAGATCCAACGAATGCAATAAAGAGACACCCCAATGTCTCATTCATTATCCACCCGTCCTATTAAAATTTTACTAATATTATCGTCAGAGTAAAATTAATAACATTTGTTCACTATGCTGAACTTTTTTGAATAACCTTGTTGGTTTACACTAAACAAATAAGGTCTGAAATTTAAATTTTCATTCAGGTGCCTACAGCGACATGACACAGGATATAACTATTTAATTTATACAAGAATAATAAACTCAAAGCGTATATCCACTTTCATATCGTTTTTGTTTTTTGTAGACAACATTTTTTCCGAATCTTTCTCGATTCTTTAGTTGACTTCTCATTGTGACTCCCGGGTAATCTCCCGCTTTTTTGGATATCTTTCAGTGGAAAAGGAAACAGCAGTTTTGATATCTTTCTTTAGTACAAACCTGTTTATTACATTAATTAATAATCGACTCAAGAGAAAATACACATAAAGAACAAACAAGAAGAAGAAGAAGAAGAAATACACATACATGCATGTTTTTGTAAAAGAGAAAAAAAAAACACGTTACAACAATCATATGTTCCATTTAGAGAAAGGACTTTGGAGCTGCAACCAACTTGCTGTCATTATCACGAGTCATGATCACAAAATCTTCAAGTCGTGGTCTTCCACCTGTTGACAACGCCAGCAAGTGTCTCAAAACTTGACCCACCACTCTCCAACGCCTTCAACGCACCATCCCTAAGCTCTCTGGCCCTACCCCTCATCCCCTTCCCTTCTTCCCCTTCCATCACAGCCCTCACCACTCTCTCAACCTCCTTCCTCCCGATCACCCGCCTCCCGGGCTCCTCCGCCGCCGGCTTAATTGCCACGCCCATCTCCTCCGCCAGCAGCGTCGCGTTCATCATCTGATCGCAGTACAGAGGCCACGTTATCACGGGCACGCCGTGACTCACGCTCTCCAACACCGAGTTCCACCCGCAGTGTGACAGAAACGCCCCCGTCGACTCGTGACTCAGCACCGATACCTGCGGGGCCCACGACGGCACCACCATCCCCAATTCCTTCGCCCTCTCCATAAACCCCTCCGGCAGATACGATTTCGGCTCATTCACGTCCTCACCCACATTGAAATAAGTGTTGATTCCACTAACATCAGTTGGGGTACGCACAACCCACAGGAATCGCTGCTGACTCAGTTCCAAACCCCACGCCAACTCAGTGAGTTGCTCCGCGCACAGATTCCCCCCACTCCCCAGCGCCACAAACAGAACAGACCCCGAAGCCTGTTTATCGAGCCAAGCCAGGCATTCTTTTCCCGTTCCGGTAACCGGTTCGGTTTCTATCACTAACGGTCCAATTGGGTAAACCGGCGGAGTCGGTATCCGGTTGTAGAAGGGGTTTTCTCTAACGGCTCGTATGGGAAGCGGTTCGAGATCCTCGTAGGTGTTAATGAAGATCCCAGTGGCCATGGGCAACCGGCAGAGGTGGTAAGAGAACCATTTCTCGTCGCCGTTGGTGACGAGCGGGAGGTCCTCCGTTCTGAGCGGGTTGCAACCGGGAAGGTCGAGGAACTCGCCGGAGACATCGCCGTCGAGGTTCCGGAAAAGCAGGGAGAAGGCGAGGAACGTGGTGGAGGTGGTGGCGAAGACGTAGGCGGGGATGGAGAGTTCCGTGCAGGTGTCGAAGGCTTGGGAGCAAAACACGTCGATGATTACGGCTTGGGGTTTGGGGAGTGGGAGTTTCGTGAGGGTGGATTTCAGGGATCGGAGGCTTTCGCGGACGTTGAGGCAGAGGTGGGAGAGGACGGGAGTGTCGTCGGATATGACGGCAGAGAGGTCGGTGGGTGGGAGGTGGACGACGGAGAGGTCGGTGGGGAGGTTGGTGGAGTGGAGGAGGCGGGACTGGGTGGGGGAAGCTTCGGTGGTGATGTGGAGGAAGGTCACGTGACAGGCGTGGTGGAGGACGAGGCGCTTCGCCAGCTCAAGCATGGGTATCACGTGACCCATCCCTGGACAAGGCAGAACCGCCACGTGAGGTTTGGAATTGGAGGCAGCTTCAGCTTCAACATTAACCTCAACTCCAGCAGCGGCCACCACCATGATCACTTGCTCTCTCTCTGTCTCTGTGTATGTACTATGTAGTGGTGTGTACTGCTGGATATATGGGATGGAACAGGAAGAATGAAAGGTGGCACTTCTGACTTCTCTCACCCACCCACCTTATTGTTTGTGTAGTGTAAGAACATTGTGTATGTGCGCTCAATTTTATACTCAAATTATTTGAATTAATAAATGTTACAAAAGGGTATGCATGTTAATATTAATATCCTGCACTCCCTTCTTATTTAGTAGTACTTTATTAACAATAAAGTTTGTACATAATCTATCTTTCATCATACCAAATCACTCATTTATATTCTCTTTCATTCCTATCTCTTCACGTGTCTATTAGCATTTTGGGTTTCTAGACTATGATTGATTTTTGGAGGAAAAAGGAGGGGTTTAATATGAAAAGACTGGCAATCTCTCATAATTTAACTGGCCGGTTTTTTTTTAACTATAAGAATTCATTAGAACGTGGTCACGTGGGAGGCGTGCATGAAAATGCCGCACTTCGGCACTTGTTTCCTTGACCCGATATTGTTGAGCATAAGAGATTAGATTGTTAATGTTAGCCATGTGGCGGGTAAACTACATTAAAAATATATGCATTCACCGTTAACTCAGACAAAATGCTGCCATTCGACCAAAAAAAAAGACAAAATGCTGCCTTCATAAAAAAAATTATTGTCATTTACTTTTAAAAAAGATTATTATATTTTTATCCGGTATTTATAAAATGTTAATTACTATTTTAAATTTTATTCTTTATATTCTTAACTAAAACAATAATATTTGAATCTCTTAGTAAAAAATTGATTGAATAATGTTTTATAATTTTTGTGAAGATTATTCAATAAACTTCTCAACTCTTTTTCTTTAATTTCTGTTTTCAAATGATTATTGCTTTAAAATTATGTAAAAATTAAATGTGTAATAAAAAAGAATTTATTTACGTATCTTAATATACTGCTCGATCTATGTACTCCCTCTGGTTTTTTTTATCTGTCGTTTTAGGTTATTTTACTATAACCAAAAAATCAATTAATTTGTAAATTTTTTCCTATTATACCCTTATTTAATTAGTCTTTGGGAGTAGATAAATCAATTAATACGTCCCATCATTCTAATCATTTCCAATCCCTTATTCAATTATTCAATTAGTCTTAGGTCATGTTTGGATAACAAGCTTATCTACTGCTTATGGCATAAATTGTATAAGTTACTTTTATAATTGAAGAAAAATTATAGTGAAAATCATTTTATATAAGCCATAAGCTGTTTTGATAAGCTATCTTGGGTAGCTTATGAAAAATAAGCACAAAACAACTTATGAATTAGTCATAAGCTATGTTCATAAGCTCTGCATAAGTCAATCCAAACAGACCCTTAGATATATCCACATTCACATATGTGTATTAGTAATAAATTTATGTTGTTGGAAAGTAAAATAATTTTTGGGAGTAGATGTATCATATTTAATTAGTCTTTGAACTTCTTAATTACTACATTAATCAATTTATGAAAAATGTGTAAACAATTAATAGGATTAAGGATATAATTGTCAAAATGTAACCTTAAACTATCAAAACGACAAATAAAAAGAAACAAAAATTTCCTTAAAAATTGACAGATAAAAAGGAACGGAGAGAGTACTTAACATCAAGAGATAGACATAAGACCTAAAAAAAAATTAACACCTTGATTTCTCAAAATAATTAATACAGTAATTAATAATAACAACTTCAAATTCTTAATGCAACGAATTAATTTCATAATCAATTGAGTGCATTCAAAAAAATATATCATAATCAATTGATATATTATTTAAAGTAACTACATATAGATTAAGACATATTATAATGCATTTATGTAGATGAAAATAATTTTAAAATATATTTTTATTTCTTAATTTTTATCTCTAACTATTTTATCAATTAATTAGATAAAATTAATAATATAATTAACAAAATAATAATTAAAATAATTTGGAAATTTAAGAGACAAGATAAATAAAACAAGAGAATTGCTAATGAATATTTTAAGGGCACTGGTTAAAGAATTGAAAAGTAAAAATGTTTTTTATTTAGCAGGAAAATATGGTTTATTAGAAAGTACATTTTTTATACATTAATAATATTAAACCCTCTATCTTTTGCAACAAGAAAAAAAAACATTTTATTAAGTTTTTATTATTATTATTATTTGTGAAAATAGGGGCAACAGCCAACAGACGAAACTACAAGTACAATCCACGAGAGAAAAATAGAGAGAAAGCATGAGCTAAAGACGGAATAGTAAGTGCATTGCGCACGGATTTTCTAGAGCTGTACCCTAAAATAATTATCAACATCTATAATCTATAGAACGTTAATACACGCGATCCTATGGGATATTATATTATTTATATGATATACTAGTATATTATACAATAAAACGTGCCGCTCTATATATTTTTAATTTTTTTATTTAGTTACATTTTCAATTTCTCAGATTCAAATTATGTGTTATTTTAATCTATTAAATGTATTTAGTTAATCAAATTTCTTAAAGTCAAGCAAATTATGTCTTGACACGACCATTTACTTCTACTTAAATTGCTTAGATTCTCGTCAATTATTTATTAAAATATTTGAAGTTTATAATGAATTAGAGATATGAAGTAAATTTAAAAATTTATAACTCGATGGTGGCATGGTGATGGCAGTGGTGGCACGTATGTGTATAAACAGAAAGACATGAGGGTTAAATTCGTTTTTGTTTTTATATGGTGAGGAAAAGTTCATAATAGTTTAGATGAGGGTGAAAGTCATTGATTTTTGTGGTCCATGATCGATAAATTACATGATGGAGTGATTCACTGTAGAAGCCACCTTATAATGTTACTAGGGGGAGCCAGGCTTCGTGCCTGATGCTATTCACATACTTCATAACAAGTTAATCTCCCTAAAAGTTTCTCTTTAATTAAACGATAGAGTAGTTGTGATTATGGAGTAATTATTAATATATTATAAGAAGTTATTAAAAGGATAAAATTGAAACAAAAAAAGTTCTACCAAAAGTTGGTATTGCCCTTATATATAGTTATAGATATAATGTTACTTTTAATTAATAAACAAATAAGAATAAAGAATATATATAATTAGAATGTATTTTTTAATTTTATTATGAATGTGATCTCACAGTATTGTTGTCCAATATTATAGTTAGTATACAACATAATTGATTATAATATAATAATAATAATAATAATACTTTCTCCAAAATCTTATTAAAAAAAAGAATAAGTCAATTAGACTTTCATTTTGAAAAACTAAACGAAGAAATGGAAAATGTAATTTGGGATGTTTTTATGCCACTTGGTATTGTTGAAGTGAAGTACGGTGACCCTTCATCTCTTTCCTTTTTTTTTTCTCTGACTCACCCTTCATCTTTTTCCTGTTCAGCTGGTCTTCATGACTAATTATATATCTCGCTTTTCTTGGACATGGACATATAAATAGGTTTACTTAAAAAAGGGAAAGCTGAGATAAAGGAGAGTTATAACAAGCGGGTCAAAAACAACAATCTGAACCACCAACAATGACGGGACAAATTAGAACCTCAGAATAAACAAACAAAACCAATTTAGTTTGATCCATTTTTTGGTATAAAATGCAATTCTCCATTCGTTGCACAAATTAGTTTTCATATCCACACCAACAATATCAAACACTAGAGGAGTAATCACAATGGCAAAGTCTGCAATCATCCTTGCCTCTGCCCTTTGCTTCTTATCCTTCTTTGGTTCGGTTTATTGCAATGACCGCTTTTTTGTAGAGGGCGTAGTTTATTGTGACACTTGTCGCATCCAATTCATCACCAAGTTAAGCGAGTTCCTGGAAGGTACGTGTTTCATATATGCACACTTGTAACCTGAGAAAGAAAAGGAAAGAAATTAAACGTTGTGTGTAAGTATTACATATATATCTAATCATATTTCATGTTACACTATATTTTTTTTCTTTCCATTTCTTCTGTTGCTATTGTTTTTGGAGAAATAAATTATATTTTTCACTGTGTGTATTGTCTTCATATCATTTATTTCCCCAAAATCATAGTAATGGAGAGAAAAAGGAAAGAAGATGATCCTTTTCCTGAATTAATTGTGTGGTTAAGAATGTGAGTTTAAAATACTGAGGCCATATATACAATGAAGGTGCAACCGTACGGGTGGAGTGCAAAGAAGAGAACGGGACAGTGACATTCAGCAAAGAGGTAGTGACAGGTCCTCGTGGGGCTTACAAATTGGAGATAGACGGAGATCACGAGGAAGAGGTGTGCGAGGTTGTGTTGGTGAAGAGTCCTAGGAAAGATTGCGCAGAGATTGAAAAAGATTCTCACTTGGAGCAGTCTGCTAGGATCAGCATCACTAGCAACAATGGAATGGTGTCCCCTATCCGTGCCGCCAACCCACTTGGATTCCTTAAGAAAGAGCGTCTTCCTGGTTGCGCTGAGGTGCTCAAGGAGCTTGGAATTAAAGAAGATGGCACCCTTGAAAAGGATGATGATCCATAGAAATCAATCCCCACATCAAGTAGCAGTTTATGGAGGCCGGGCTTTTTCCCCTTATTAGGATCATTATTATGTGAGAATTAATAATGTATAAGCTTGTACCTTTGGGGGAGTTTTCCTAGACTTAAAAGTCCCTCCTCAAAGGGTATTATACCAATATAGTCCTCTCATGCTTTTTTTTTTTCCTTTTATTCTACACACTCGTTTTTTATTTTAAGTCGCTGGAGTAATTCGTATGTTTGGTCTTTGGCTAGCTGTTTCACCCCTTAACAAGAAAAAAAGAATAATAACAGTTAATAAAGGATTCTAGCATTCCGATTTAGTATGATTACTGTTCGTGATCTTCATAGTTAAGTATTCACAAATAGCACGGTAGTATGATTAATTTTTAGCCTAGCAGTGCCAAAAAATTATCATGTCATCCGTCATAGATAAAATCAGAGTTTTACAATTATGATGTGCTGTGTGTCAAGTTTTCCATTGAGATCCGTAGCAGTTCAGTACAAAGTTTCCATTATTCTATTAACAAAATAAATCGAATTTTTTTTTTTAAGTTACGGTGAACTAGAATTGTTTGTCAATCTCAATATTTTCTTTATTAAAATTTGGGAGAGTAGTGACACGCACATAAGAATGGCCAGTCCTGCTGTCCAATATGCTTTGACTGCCCTTCTATTTGCCTTTTCATCCAATAAGAAATAGATTGCCTGTTCTATTCTCCATGCCTGTATTTTGAGTCTCCAATGGAACAAATTAAAGGATAACTAGGTCTAGTCCATTCAAAAAAAAAAATTGGTTCAACTAGTCCCATTCAAATTTTTTTGGTCAAAGTCCATTCAAATTTAAATAAGATACTAAAGTCATGATCCAGACAAATCATTGATCTTTGGCAATTTATATCCGCACATACATACTTTGCTATCTACACATATATGTCCGCAGAACTATTAGTTCTGCGGGTTTATTTTTTTTTCCAATACACACGTGTTGTGGAATCGGGTTTATTTTTTTCCAACACACATGCTGTGGAACTATTAGTTTCGCGGGTTGTAATTCTCTGCGGAACTATTAGTTCCGCACATTGTAATTCAACACATACATACTTGCGGAACTAATAGTTCTGCGAAGAATTACAACCCGCGGAACTAATAGTTCTACAACATGTGTGTGTTGAAAAAAAATAAACCTGTGAAACTATTAGTTTCGCGAACATGTATGTGCAGATAGCAAAGCATGTATGTGCGGATATAAATTACCTTGATCTTTTAGCAACAAAAGTTCGATGCATATTTGGGCTTGCCCAAAAACTGCACTTTGGTTTGTTTCCACAACATGGGCTTGGTGTGATACGATGGTCACCAGTTTAGTGGGTGCAACTTATTTTTTTATCTCTATGTACGCGGCTTAACATATTTTTGATGTACTAAAGGGCTACAAGCCCACGCAGCTTAGCATTTCTCTTCGTACTTAAAACTTTTTAAATACTATCCCCCACTAGGCAGCTCAGGGGTAGAGCACCGGGGTGATATCAATAAAGGTAGGGGTTCGATTCCCAACCCCTCCCCCCTCTCCCTGATAAAAAAAAAACTTTTTAAATAGTTAATTATTGTAAAACTTTTCAACGAGCATTTTTCAATTCTATAGTCTATACCAATCTTCACAATATAAGCTTTGAAGCTTAGTCAGTATTTGCCTAATGTCTCACACAGTATATATGATGTGACAAAATAAAAAAATGGATGATTCTTTGAAATAATAAGTTGAGCGAACCTAAAACAACATTATATTCCATTTCAAACACTTTATCATATCAACAATCTTCTGTCCTTATTTGACAAATAATTTGATTCCAGAAACAAACGAGGGAAAAAAAACATATTTGAAAATGACGGCTCTAATTTTATAAATCCATACATCTAATCAAATAAGCAATGACTATTAAATCAGTAAAAAAAAAAAGAAGCATTGATTATTAAATAAGTATATAGAGTATGTATATGCTTTCTGTACAAGTAATTAAGAATAAACCAAAAAGAAAAGGCCTGTCTAAACGTTACCTAAATAATTAATGTTCAAGATGTCGATGGGTAGTAAGCATGTAGTTTATACAAATGTACTGTAGAGAGAGAAAAATGGTTGTTGAATAAAAAATCAACGCCAACTCTATTATCATAAAGCATAAAATTGGAATCTTCGTTTTGTTCCACTAGCTCCATTTGAAATTATTTTTTATTTAATAATTAATTAATATTGATATGGTACGATTCATAAGCCGGCCTTTAAAATCACGCAGTGCTCTAGAGAAGACGACTTGGGGAGTCGACTCCTTAATTGTTAAAGCAGATAGAGAAAAGGAGCAAGTTAATTAAACGCTTAAACTACAATTTGCACTCTAATCTTCGGGTTTTTGTGTTTACTTTTACAATCTTATCACTCTTTGTCCATTGACCATTTTATCTCGCATTCCTCGTTTGGTAAAGCTTTCGTGGATCACAATCATATCACAGCTAATGTGCAATGAAAATTGATTCTCTATCGTCAAGGAATCCACACATTTACGCAATTGGCCAATTTAGATCGCCATACAGTTTAGAACGGTCGACTGCGTGAATGTGTGTATTCCTTAACTGCAGGGCTTGAATCAATTATCTGAGGTCCATTCATTCATGCCTTAAAAAAGCTGTATATGGACTTGACTATCACTCACGGCAAGAACTAAGCGGAACCGTCACGCCTCCTCATGGTTGAACATATATAACATCGCCGTTTGATTTTGCTATGCGGCATTTTTTTTGGTGTTCACATCTTAGTACATAAGTAAGATATACATGGTTTGGTCTGTGATCTGTCATTGTCGAAACCTTCTCATGTCCTTGTATGTAATTTCAATTTCTGCGCTTTCGTAGATGATAATAAGTGTTTTATTGACCTTGGTGCTGAGCTGCGGAAACAAACAATAATTCCTTTAAGACATTTTGGACCATGCATGAAAAAATAGGCCCGAGATTGACCGTTCAATACTCAATCCCACAAAGGAATTAGAAAAAAGAAAAAGAAAATTGGTTAAGCAAGCAATAATTCAGATCCTCTACAGAAAATTTTAGGCCAAGTTCTGGATTTTCCTGAAAAATTCTATTCAAGTTCCTTAGATGGAAAAGTGTACATGTCATTTTAGTAAAGCTATATTACATACTGTAAATAATTTAACTTTGGGAAGATTTTAATGCTTTGGCGGTAAGAGTTGAAGTTAAAACTTAAAATCTTCATATTGTCATGGTATAAAAAAATTTACTTAATAGCACATTAATATAATTCATTGATTTACCAAAATTCTTTAAAATAAATCAAATCAAAGATTTTTGTTTCCTTCTTCAGCTGCTGCACAATTTCCTCTTTGCTTTAATTGTGATAACATTTGCCGAAATGTTATACCGATGTAATTTGATATCTCTTCTTATAAAATTATTAAAATTTTAACCATTAATTTTTCAATCTAAGTTATAAAATAGCTAGGCCTGTTTAATTTCCGCTACAGTTTATATGATACCCTGAAGTGAAAAGAACAAGAGAGAAATCACAAGAGGGCTAACCGGTAACCACCTGAGGCTAGGGTCGTCCTCCGCCGCTTGGCGGGAAAGGCTTGCCGGGAACCACCCTGAGGTGTGGCAACGCGCCACTTATCCAAAACCAACCCCTGCTCTAACCCATCATCATCGGAAGCAGTCTCATAGAGGCAACCGTCCGGCAATCCACCACCGCCCACATGGCACGGCGGCTTGGCCTTCCGTCGACCGGCACCGATTGGGACGTCGCGGAGGGCCCCACCAGCCGTCCAGTACCTCTGGCAGCTCTTGCAGAAATGCCTTGGCTGGTTAATGTTGTAGTTGTTGAAGTAACAGAATTTGGTTTCCATGCTCTTGCACCTTGGGCACGCTATGGTCTTCTCTGGCCTCTCCTCCACCGTCTGATCTACATCACTACTTCCCTTTTTCCCCTCCTTTACTTCCCCACCAATATGCAATGTAATCGTTGCGCCAAATAGCTTAATCCCTTGATTCTCATCGCCTCTTCTCGCTTCAGCCATTTCATATATATATATATATAGCGAGAGAGAGAGGGGGGGGGGGGGGGGGGCTAATTAGTTATTCTTAATGGAGAAGGTTTTGGTTGGCGTTGCGGAGGAAATGTCACATAATGGCTTTTATATATGCATAGGGCGATAAAGCTAGCGAAAAGTGCTCATTAGTAGCACAATCATAGAGCATGACATATTTAATCCACGTGCTACACGACAAAAAACTAAACAGAGGTGGAGTATAAGGTGCCTTGTCAAAACTAGAGAAAGATATACAAAGGGGAAAAGTGGAAAGCAGTTGAGGGTACTACTGTACCATAGAAAACTTAATTGGATGAGTTTTTTTTAATAGTGATATTTGGACACCCTAATCGTGTTATAATACACTCAATGGTTCTCATATATGTATCATGTTTCACATTTATCATTTTGTTCTCTTCTATTTCTTTCTCTATACGGCTTTGATGGGTGTTCACAATTTTGAATAATGATATTTGAACATATCTATCTAAAATTTCTCTTTCTTTTTATCTCTCTCTTCTTATCGCATTGTTTATCTATTATAACTATCACCCATATTTGTTCTATTTCTATTTCTTTCAAGGCATATATTAGCATTTGGGTGTGTAGGAATTTTTTTTTTGAAACATTTTTTTGTGTGTGTCCAATCACAGTTAGTCTACGTCATCATCATGCAGTGCTCAAATGTCTACAACGTGGGCCCAATCCAGATAGGTCGCTTTGCAAAGTGTCAAAAGTTAGTGGAAAGGGAAGGCATATACTTTGCATAATATATTGTGTGTGTGTGAAAGAAAGAATAAGAAGCTTGTTCTATTGAAATTCTTCTCGTATTCTAATTTCTAAAGTTCTCACTATAGCTAATTAAGTATTGATTTTTCTCTTTCCTATTGATTTCCTTGAAATTATTCTAGAACAAGATTAAAGGCATGTCGTAGATTAAGTTTGCTTTGAGACGTAAATGACTTACAATGCAATGGTGCAAATATTCTCTTTTCTGTATTCAGAACAGAGCCACATATGTAATGCACAAAAGTCCAACAGGAGATGTACATGTAATGGTGAAGCTTTTAAATAAATGGATGTTCGCTGGAAACGTATATAGCTAAGAAGATGCTCATAAAATTAAGAGATGGATTGGTTCTGTGTTTATATCAGCTATGTATATAATTATTATGCTATATGCTATTTGGATCTGCCATTTGGTTGGTTCTCCTAGCTCGATCACTGTATTCAAATGTTAGCCATAACTGATTGTTAATTTGGACTTGATGACCCACGCGGATGGGTTGATCTGATCCTAAAGCCTAGGTGAATGTTAGTGTTATAGGGCAAATCTTTCTTCTCGGAATCTCGGATATGAGAAATGCCCAATCTCAGCATCAACTTAACTTTTCTCTTAAAAGGGGAAAAGGGAAAGAAAAAGATTCTGATCAGCAACATGAGTAAAAACTAAAAAAGCGAGAAATTGTAAGAATTAAACTGATTAACATGCTCATAATTGATATTTGTCAGTTGATATTTTAAAATTCAGTCAATTTAATTATTCTGTCCAGATTTACAAGATCTGATTAAATCATGTTTCTGGTTTACAATTATAAGCTATTACACTAATGTTGCTACAGAGACGTATATAAAAATAAATCCCTGCAAATAATATATTGAGGAGGGGTATTTGCATATTGGTCAAGCTTAAGAGGGGGGGGGGGGGGGGGGGGAATGTGTACCTTTTCACCTTGTTTTACAGTATGAATGTTTGCTGAGAAATTGAAATTTTACAATGACATTTGACATGCCCCGATTTGGTTTGTTGCAAACTGATATTGGGTGCATGATCTCTCAAGTGAATTGGGATGCCTCCAAAGTAGTGTGATCTAGGCATGACTTTTTGCGGCTTTTGATAAGGCAAAAAAGCCGCAAATCCTGATTAAGCATTGTGCAATTTCAGTGGATTTTGATTGTTAAAGTTGCATGTTCCTAATGGCATTTGGTATTACACTATTACTTTTCGCACCAAAGCCAACTTTTGAGGTTCGATGGATTTGTTGGTCCCTTTTCCATCAAATAAAAGTTTTGGCTGTGGGTCCGGTTCCCTCCCCTTTTAGCAACACTTAATTTTAATAAGGCAATTTGAAACACCTTAACTAAGATTTGAGTAACTCATTTTCAATAACCAACATCTTTGTCATTAAAAGAAAATTACATCTACATAACATTTACACTTGTCTTTGACATAGAAGAGAGAGTTTACTAAACATAATTTTCAAAACAAGTCGCTAGCATCAGTCATGTTACTATATACACACTACAACTAATAAGTTCGTAGCTATTACAACTGATCATCCATTACAAAAAAAAAACATTCAGAATACAATTACAAAAAGATTGGTAACTTTAAACTCCAAAAGAGACTAAGTCTCAAGCTTAAGGCTCTTTTGCTGAATTTACACCTGCTTATCTGAAAACATTTAATAAACTAATGAGAATAGATCTCAGTGAGTGTCATTGCATACAAATAACTTAATAGTAAAATAGAAATATCACAATCTCATTCCTCAATCTCATATAAATAATACATCAAACTATGGCTATTCTGTATTCTAGCTATTCTGTGATTTTTGGGCAGATTAGAGCTCTTAATCTATTGAGAAGCGTCCCTCTCAAGTCATTTTCAGGATTCTTTTGTTCCCTGACTTCGCCCATATCTCAACCTTCCCTTACCGAAGGATGAATATTTGATCCATCATCAATCATTTCATAAATACAATAATGTGAAAAATTTATCACATATTACTTCAATTTTGAGATAATAACAATCTTTAACAAACATTGAATATGAGTACAATTGATAGCTAGAAAATATATATACAAAGAGGAACATCAAACACTTAATAATAACCATCTCACATATTTCCCTAGTTTTATAAAATTCCATAGATACTGTTAAGTGTAAATTAGCGCTTTCACAGCTGTGAATTAATTCACACCATAGATGTGAAAAGTGCTGGAACGAAATTCAATCTAACCGGATTAAATCCTGACAGAATCACAGCTGTGCCGAAACTGACACCCCGGGTGTAGCTCGTGAACAGTCCTTAACTCCTGATAGACGTAACCATCGTTTTCACAGCTGGGATTAAACTTACACACCTAGTGTGGACAGTTCTGACTTGAAATTCTTACTCTTTTAAATTCTAAGTTAAATTCTGCATTTTTTTACACCAGAAAAACAATACTAATAAAACCCCTATGATCTTACATTCAAGACTAAAGAGATACTCCAAATAATCATATAAATTTCCATCTCAACTGCATCATTTCATACTAATTTTTTTCCCTCATTTAACAGTAAACTAAAACCTAAACAGTAATTTAAAATGCAGAACAAATATGACTCACTTTATCAAACATGCATGTACAAAAAAAAAACTCAAGAAAATCAACAATACAAACCCTATAACTACACAATAATCAAATATCACAGAATTAGAGAGTAAGAACACAAATATAACATTCAAGAACACTCATAGAAGAGAAAAACTCAACATGCATTCCCAAATCAACACAAACCAAAAAGAAGATAAAAGAGCACAAACTCAGAAAAAGAGAAAAGAATAGACACTCACTTGATTTAGTTTGACCAAAGACAATAGATGGAGAACCCTTAAAAGCCTCTTCTTCTTCCTTCCCCTTTCTTCTCTCCTTCTCCCTTCTTTTCTCAGACTTTTCTCTCTTTCCCCATTTTCTTCTTTTGTGCGTGTGTGTCTGTCGAGTGAGGGAAAAGAGTGTTTTTGTTTTGTTTTAGTTTTAATCCTTCTCTTCTCAATCTCTTTGTTTTCCAAATAGTCCTCCAAGTTTCTTTTTATTTCTAAACAAACCCCACTTGTACTCCTCTATTTACACTTTTCACCCCCATTACAAACCATCATAAATAATAATAAAATCACACTTAGGAGTAAATTAAATGACTAATACATATATTTGGTTATCAACTAAACATATATAATTTTAGGGATGTTACACAATTTCTATGGTCCCGTTGTAAAAACAATGGTTTCGGTCCTGTTGGTGAAAATATTTTGCAATTCATTCTCTAAATTTTATATTTATTTTCATTTAATAAAATCCACAGAAATCTCCAAAAATTAAAAAAAAAAGTAAAACCTCAACAATTTGAGAATTCAAACTATAACAATTCAAGTACATAAGCAGAGTTTTGTCACAACAATATATACAACCACAATACAAAAACGGGGAAAAAAAGAAGAAAGAGAGAGGAAAATTTACCGGTACTGCTGCGTTCCAATGAAGCAAATGTCTGTAATTCCATTCCATATTCCATACAAGTGAAGCTTCTCTTTCTTCAAAATGCTCCCTACAGTATTGAAATCATGATGCATCCAGAATAAGCAAAGCATCAAATCGAAGAGATAAACTGTTTCGAGCCCTAAGCGCAAATAAATGAACCAACCCAACAAAAAAGCAAAAGCAAAACGATTCATTTTCGAGTGAATCAAAATAAGAGAGCAGGAAGGAAACCCTAACCTCTGGAGGGAAGAAAGAATTCGATCTGCATTCCACGGAGGAAGAGGGGGGCGTGAGAGATGAACGCAAAGGCGACATGGTTGGCCCGATAGTGTCGGCATGGCATTGGTCGTCGTCACGAGTCGGCAACGATGGAGCGGTCGTCGTCGGAGACCAGATCGGCGGTGGAGAGGGCAACCTTCGTCGGTGGTTGATCAGAAGCCATAAGGAACAGAATATCAGACATTGAGGATCACCGATCGTAAAACTGAAACAGGAGAGGGGAAAACAGGACTTTCACCTACAGACATAGGTCTTTTCCATATGGACAAATTTGTAAAATAAAAAAGATTAACAACTACAATATAATATAAAAAAATTATAATCCTTAAAAATAATAATTTAACGTGGCAAAACTCTTGTTTATCATTGATTAATAAAACAACGGTTCCAAAATTGTTGTTTTATCAACGGGACCGAAGAAGCCCATTTTTAATAATTCGTTATGCCATTGTTTTACTAAAGGAATCTTTATAATATCAATTGAAAAAAATGATCTCATTTCCAGCTCATCGCTCTTTTTATAGTTTTGACAAAGAAGTATCAATTTGCTTAGCTTTACTCTTTTTTACAATTTTGACAAAGAAACTTCAATTTGGTTTATTTTATTGTAAAAAGATGCACTTTTTCTCAGGGGTGCTTCAAAATCATTATGTATTCTTTATTTCCTCTGAAGTAGAAGTCTGCCTGCAATTTTCAAACCAAAGACAACTTAGAATTTAATTACACATGTTTTTTTAAAATAAATACGGAGACTGTTGTGTCATTGTAATAATCCGCTCCGAAAAATCAAATTTATTTTTAATTCATATTTTTTCCATTTTATTTTTCATTTTCAATTAAAATAAGGGGATGTTTTTGCTACGGATTTGTACTCTTAAAGCTATGTGAATCTTTCAAAAAGATCTTTCCCATACATCCTTATTTGGTTTAATCGCAAACTCTATAATATTATATTTATTCAATTTATCACTTCTTTGACCCATTGTTCTTTAAGCAATTTTAAAGATATATGAATTCCTTTTCACATACCAAATACTGAATTTATTTTATAACTTTGATGTTACCACAATAATTAAGAATTTACTTTGACTGATTATCAAAACATAAGGGGTTTAATTCTCAGAGAATATCATAGGTAAGGGGTACATCTACCAGAAGAAAACAAATGAAAAAAAAAATTAATGAAAAATTATTTGTTATATAAAAATCATTTCATATTTATTTCTCAAATAATAAAAAATATTATACAGTTTATCAAATAATCCTTATTCAGTATTTTCCAGAACACCATTATACACTTCCAAATTAACACCAGCAAATCATCCAACGCATAGAGCAAAAAAAAAAAATGGTTATTCACCTTTCCATTCTCATCATATAGAGCAAAATCTCATTCAAGGTATCAACAGGGCCTGGCATACACCAGTGAACACAGTCGTTTACACTCACATTTTTATCCAACGCATGCCCATACTTATTGGGATGTCCATCGGGCCTCATCAACATTGCGTCCGTTATATCCATCAACCCAAAACGCAACCCTTTCTTTGTCGCTTCCTCTTCTGCCGCCGCAAATTCCTCCACTTGGATCTGATGCAACGCTTCTAGACCATACGGATGCACCTGCGTTTTCTCTTCCTCGGTAAAGGGTCGCGTTCTGTTACAACCCCCACCCGTATTCCACTCCCCATTCTCAAAGTGGTTCGGAGAGTGGGTCACCAAAAATGCAAACCCCTTGAACCCGTTAAGGTTTATAACGGTTCTGAAAGCGGTTCGGAATGCTTTCTTGTACCCGTAAACGTTGATCTCTGTTGTGTTGTTGCATTTTTGACACCCAACGACTTGGCCGTTTTCGTAGAATGTAAATGGTCGGAAGAACCATTGTCCCCCTGAGAAAATCACGTAGTCGAAGGTTCCAATTCGACTAGCCCAGGCAGAATCTGCCTCGTCTAGATAAAGATTCTCGGCGTTGTAGAAAGAACTGTCGTTGAGGTAAGTTTTAGAGGATTTGACTAGAAAGGGGGACCATAACATTGTGATGGTGAAATTGTAATCAGGATAGAACCACCATTTGAAATATATCAAGTCGTCTTTTGACGCATATCTGGTTGTAATGTCCTCAGGGCGAGCAACCTGAAAGAGTATGCAGAAATTGAATTTCTTGAAACACCATCCATTCATGGGTCTAAAATAGGCAGATATATATTGGCAGCATGATTGAAGAATTATATGTAAATTAGCTAGTCCTTACAATCATACTCTATTTACAATGTATGAATATGTATGAATTCGTTGTTAAATTTATAAATCTTTTATTAGATTAATCTTTCTAGCATCACATTTAGCTCATAAAAAAAAATTGTCTAGGCAAACAATAATTAAATTTATTACAGATTTCTGTAAATTCTAAAAATAACTCATGCTGCTAAACAAATTCAAAGAATATTAAACCATAAGTAGTGAATGCAACTTAAGCTTTGTTTTGGAGTTTGGAGGAGAGAGGAAGGGGAGGGAAAGGAAGGGGACAGGAGGGAAGGCTTTCACCTTGTTTGCAAGTCTAACCCACGGAAGTAAAAAATGATTTTGGAGAGTTTTCAAAAATTCCTCAAATTCTTTCTCTTTTATAAAACTATCAAACAAGGAAAAGACTATAGAAATTAAGGGGATGAACAACTGCCAAGTTCAAATGTCTTAACTTTTAGAAAATGCAATCAGGAAAGTATATGATGCAGAACAAACTTCAGGGTCAAGTAACATTCATCTTACATAACTAGAGAAATACTAGTAGATCTAAAGAAGTAGCGAGCTAAAGTAAACAATCTTGTACAACCTTAATGTATTTACAACCTTTTTTTTTAACAGAATAATGAATTTACAACCTGAATATTTAGGTAATGGAATATTAACACATTTTTAACTTGGGGGCTTCTACGGTCCCGTTGATAAAACAACGGTTTTGAAACCGTTGTTTTATTAACCAATAATAAACGAGAGTTTTGCCATGTCAAATTATTATTTTTAAGGACTATAATTTTTTTATATTATATTGTAATTCTTAATCTTTTTTATTTTACAAATTTGTCTGTGTGAAAAAGAGTTATGTCTGTAGGTGAAAATCCTATTTTTCCCTCTTCTGTTTCAATTTTACGATCAGTGATTAGAGATCCTCCATGCTTGATATTCTGTTCCTTATGGCCTCCGATCAACCACCGACAAAGGTTGAGGTTGCCCTCTCTTCCGCCGACCTGGTCTCCGACGACGACCGCTCCATCACCGCTGACTCATGGTCCATCAAGACCGAGTACGGCAGTACTCTCGACGACGACCAACGCCATGCCGACGTCGTCGAAGCTCTCTCCAACGCCAACTTCTGAGCTCCCTCTAACTACAGGTTCACCTCTCTCTCTCTCTCTCTCTCTCTCTCTCTCTCTCTCTCTCTCTCTCTCTCTCTCTCTCTCTCTCTCTCTCTCTCTCTCTCTCTCTCTCTCTCTCTCTCTCTCTCTCTCTCTCTCTCTGAGATCGCAGTGAGATGTGGTAAGAAGTGGAAGTGAAGTGTAGTAAACTAAAATTGTTAACAGCAGTGACTCTGAGTTACACTTTCGATTTTCACTGTTTGAGGTTTTTAATATTATTTTGTGTTTTCAGATGTTTCTGTTTCAGAATGAGCATCTGAATGCATTTGAGCTTTTTCTTCGTACTATTTAAGTTGAGCACCGGAATGTTTCTGAGCTTTTTGGGATAATCGGTTTTTGCTTATGAGGAAAAAAATAATAATTGAAGTTTTCAATGGTTTCTTGGAGTGATATATAATCAAGTAAGTTGAAATTTAAGTTGTGGATGTTATCTCAGTATGCTTTATAATTTGGTCTTTATAGAATAGCTGCTTCTTTTACCCTGAAAGGGAAAAGGGAAAAAAATATGGTGTTTTCTCCATTTATCTATGTTTTGTGTATTAATAAAAGGGAATATCCTCTTTATTATATGTATACATATGTATAGAAGATGTATAGATAAACAACAATTATTTGATATTTTTAATTCTTTACACTACCTTAGGTTAAGGGTCTGTTTGTTATAGCTTTTTTTATTACAAAAATCACTTTTTTTTAAAATAATTACTATTAAGAGTTTTTTTACGTATTTGTTACATATTTTAAAAATATTCAGAAGTTAAAAAAATTTAAAAATTGATTAAAATGAAAGGTTATATGAAGTAACTCTTTAAAAATTATTTTTAGGATTATAAAAAAGACAAATTAAATTATACTTCAGACCAAAATCTATAAAAAAAAAATAACCACTAAAGTATTTTTTACATGAACAGTCGACCTTACATCCGGGGTGTGAACCGAAAATTTTTTCACACCACCAGTGGGATGTCGCCAGGGAGCACAGTTGTTCGTGAATTGTACCTTCCAAGGACAGAGGACCTTACACCCGGGGTGTGAAATTAAAATTATTTCACACCACCGGTGGGATGTCGTCAGGGCACACTTCGGTTCGTAGATTGCACCTTCCAAGGACAGAGGACTTTACACCGGGAGTGTGAAACGAAATTTATTTCACACCATCGGTGGGATTTCGTCAGGGGCACAGTCTGGTTGGTGGATAAGGATTGTACCTTTCAGGGACAGAGGACCTTACACCCGAGGTGTGAAATTAAAATTAGTTCACACCACTGGTGGGATGTCGTCAGGGGGCACACTTCGGTTTGTAGATTGCACCTTCCAAGGACACATAGGAGATATAGGAGATACCTTGAGTTTTGCCATGTTCTATGCTTCGAAAGAGAGGCGGGTTTCGTGAGAGAGAATATGAGAATCCGTCAGTTTATCCGTAATTTTAAAATAAAATTTGAAATTAAAATAAATCTAAAATTTAGGGACTAAAATGCAAAATATTTTCGCCAACGGGACCAAAACCGTTATTTTTACAACGGGACCATAGAAATTGCCTTTTAACTTTTCTTAAACAAATGTTATAGTTAATACATGTAATATATCATCAAAAATCGGATCCTACTTCTAAAGGTACTCCCTCAGACAAAACAAAACAGAGTATTTTCTTGATCCTACATAAGAAACAAAATTTTATTTTCAATAATATTAATTGTTCAATTTTTTTTACCCTTATTTATTGTAAGATCACTTAACATGGAACTCAAAATGAATATAAAAAGACAGCATTTTAGAAAAATATTTAAAATTACAGCATCATAGGACTGAAGGAAGGAGTAATTATTGTGTGACACGTTAAAAGCATTTAGTCTTTTGTTTCTTATAAATGGTACCGGATGAAGAGAGTATTGATTGAGAATGATTTAATACTCCATTTAGACTCCATTATAAGCAAAAAAAAACTTAAATATTGTGGTCTAAAATATAAACAAATCATAAATAATTTCACCTTATTTAGTGACTTTTGTACAAAATACCCTTCATCTAATGTAGATTTTAAATTCAATGACTCTTTTATTAAGAATAATTTAGAAAATGAAATTCATTTCTTTGATAAGATCAATAAAATTAAATGATGTTGACTAATTTTTTTAATTTGCATGAGTTAGTTTTTTTGCAAAACAGTTTAAGGTTATTGCAAATAGATTAAGAAATATTTAATTGAAGTAAAATATTGTTGTACATAGACAAAAATACCCTCAACTACTTCCATTATTAGTTATTAAATAAGAGGTCGTTTCTTTCAACTACTCTTACTACTAGTTATTAAATAAAGGTATAGATAAAAAAAAAATTAATCATACTTTGGAATTATAAAATTACAATAGTTTTAAAATAAAAATAAAATATAAAAATAGCTATAATTTTGAAACAGAAGTAGTAGAGTATACGGGTCCGGAGAGAATACATCTTATTAAATGATTTTTATTACATAAATGACATGTATTAAATGATTTTCCTCTTTCATCCAAAAAAAATGATTTTCCTGATTTTAATGTACGTAATAAATGTTTTTTCATTAAAGTACATTAATTAGCAATTACCATTTGCCTTTAGAATTTAAAAGAACACCTCTTTAATTTTTTTGGTCTCTCCCACCCACGTTACCTTGACACAGCTTGACACAGCTAGCATGAATATGACAATTAATATTATTATTTTTGGGTATTACGAAGAAGAAACCCCTGGGAACTTGACTCCAAAAGCATCTGCTAACAGCATCGAACTGCATGAATATGCAGTATGCAGTTCTTGATCCAATGGTTCGTCATTCATTAACTACATTTTACTTTACTATTACAACAAAAAATAAATTTTTAAAAAAAAATACTATATTTTTCTACAAATCTTTTTATATATCTTCTTATTACTTTATAAAATAAAAAAATACAATTAATATCTTAAAAACATAAAAAATATTTAATATTTTTTTTATTTAATAACTAAAAAAATTTGTAAAAATACATGATAGAAAAATTTAGAATTATTTAAATTTTAATGTATCAGATCTGCAGTTTTTTTATAAAAAAAAATAATCTGCAGAGGACAGTAGTTAGTGTGCCAGGTGGTCCTAACTCCTAAGATTCATTCTAGTATTATTCATCGTGTGAGTGAGAGCATACATAAAAGTCAATAATTTTGGTCACTTCGGGCACTACTTTTCAACTTATAGATTTGAATCTTTCTCTTGTCTTTTACTTTTTAATAAAATATTAACAATTTATATATAAAAAATAATTTATTTTTTTTATTAAATAATTTATATATTTAGATTATATTATAGATTAGATACATGAGTTATTTAATAAATTAAAAAAATAAATTATTTCTTATATATATGACTGGAAAGAATATTAAAAAAGAACAAAATACTATTAACGATATTGGGGGTTAGAGAAAATGTTCCAAACCCAACCCAACTGATATTGGGGGTGGAATTAAGGTAGAGATTTGAAATCAGATTATGCTTGAAACCAAAATTAAAGAAGCAAATAAAGGTGTTAATGATGAATGACTTACACTGTTTAAAAGGCACAGCAATGATTCCATCTGATTTCTCCCAACCGAGTCCCCAACAAAGGCCATTGACTTTCCCCTGACAAGCTTCAAGAACAGAGCTGCATCAAACAGAGGAAGCTCACACTCATCAGGTTTCCATCTCCATTTAAGGAACTCTCTGTCAGGTCTCCCATGCATGAAGCAGTTCTGCTTGTCCGTTATGAAAGGGCATGTGTCGTTGCTGTAGTAAGGTCCTTTCAGATAAGGAACCCATTTCCCTGAAAACAGGTTGCATCTCTTTGTTGTTTCCAAACTGTTCGCAGCATATATCTCAGAAGATGATTGGTTTAAGTTTATGATGAGAGGAAGGAGCATCACGATGAGAAAGACAGTGACTGGTAAGAGGAAAACGCCTTTTGGGATGTTTTTGGCTGCGCATTTGCATTTGCAAAGCTCTGTTACCTCAGACTCCATGGCTGAGTTGTAAAATTGATGAAGGCCCCAACTTCAACGAATAAAAAACGGGGGAAGCGGTGCTGAATAACTGATACCTTTCGGAAAAGACGGAAACTACTCATGACTCGTCTGCAAAACTGCGCTGCAATCGAAGCTTTAAATGGGACACATAAAATAGTCATTTAATTAATTAATATATTAAGACCGCAAAAATAAACGATTACTCCATCAAAACTTGGGAAATTTAAGATTTTGACGCATAAATTAAAAAATAATTAATTAAATAAATTTTAGATTAAAATATTTTTATTTATTATTTTTAATTATTTTAATTATTTTTTTATTCAAAATTATTAATTACACAAAAAGTATAGTTGGAATTGTATCAAAAAAATCGTTAATTGTAGCCAAAAAAATATATAGTTGAAGAAAGGTGATAAATTACTTATTAAAATTTTAAAATAATCAAAATTTTAAAACAAAAATAAAAAACTAAAATCATTAAAGATTTAAACTAGATAAAGTACCTTTTTAGTATTTAAAAATAAAAAAATTAATTGAAACCAATTTTAGAGTTTTTAGTAAATTAAATATTTTTATTATTTAATGTTTGAAAACGTATTATGGTATTATTACAAAAAAAACGTCTTATGGTATTTATTAATAGGATTTTTTTTTCTTACATCTGATAAACTTTTTAATAAGGATAGTTTGGTAAAATTATTATTCTCTTTTATTTATTTATTTATTTATTATTTTCTTAATCCAATTAAAAAACTTTAAAAAATATACTCTCTCTGTTCCTTTTTATTTGTCAAATTTTTTAAAAAAAATTATTTATTTTTATCTGTTATTTTGATAGTTTAAGGTTATATTTTGACAATTATATCCTTAACCTTATTAATTATTCTTTATATTTTCTATAAAATTGATTAATACATAGTTGAGAGTTTAAAAACTAATTACTATTCCCAACAAATGGAGTAATGAATAAACAAAGATATAATAGAAAAAATTTTATCAATTAATTAATTCTTTAATTATAGTAAAATAACCTTAAATGACAAATAAAAAAGAATGGTAGGAATACTTATTTTAAGAGTGAGCAAGTTAGTACAAATTAGTTGGACTTGTCTTGGGAACTGCTTTAACTCTGAGCTATCCCATCGGTCTAATTATAATGGATCCAATTTGAGGGACGTAAATTGTCTGCTATTGATATTCATCGTTGTTACTGTTGTCAATCAATATCAGTCATTTGATTTGTTAAATTTATTATCACAACTGTTGATTTCTTTTGTCTAATTTTTTAAAAAAAAAAAGCAAGTAAAGAGAGACAGAAATGGATTACAGCAGGTAATCTAAATCCGGTTTGATACCATCGAGTCATCGAAGCATGTAAGAATAAAAAATTATATTAAAACTATTTTTTTTTGAAACAGGAAAAAAAATCTGTCTCTTTGCACACCCTTGTGCAAATTAACACGAGGTAGAAATAAAAAAAAAGTGTTAGGTTTAATGAATGAGTAATGAAATAAAAAGTGAAATGTTGAAATAGTGTTAGGAATTAAGAAGTGTTTAAAAATCATTACTCTTTACAACAAAATTTTTCACTTTTATATTCTTAGTAAAAACTATTTATTATGTCAAAAATATAAAAATATTGAAAAAATAATAATTTTTATTCTTAAGAGTTGCACTAACAAAACCGATAATTGATTAGGAGGGAGAGAGAAGAAAAATACCATATTCGGTACATGTTAGGTGGAGAATCAGGGTCTTGATTTTATTTTTATTTTCGGTGCTTGATTGTATTCGGTTAGGTTCTCCTGTCATACTCAATTTGTGAGAGTTTTTTCATAATAATATAATATATTTAGCTAACAAAAAGTTGACAGCAATATTCAGCAAGCCATCACTAGAAAAAAAAATGTTAATATCATTTGAGTTAACTACACTGTGATATGCGTATGCGATTAGCGACAAGCCGACAACTACTGCGAGCCACTGTTTGACAGCAATATTCAGCAAAGGCATAACAAGAAAAAATTATTAAAGTCATTTGAGTTATTAACTATTCTATAATTAGCGACAACTACCGCCACCGCGAGAGCAGTGTGACTGTCGACCAATCGTCTATTTCAAGTTAATTAACAGTACAATGAGCCAATTCAACATTCCTTAATCATATGTTTGGACAAATGGGAGAGCACTTCAAATGTGAATTTGTAGGAAGTAAAGCAATCGTAAAAAATATAATATATTTAGCCTTAATTGCACTTTTAGCCTTTCATGTATTGTTATTGTGCAATTTGAGTCTCTCTATTTTCAATTGTGCAAATTGCGTCTTTCATCTTTTCATCATGTTACAATTAAGTCTCTCTATTTAATTTTTATCAATTTACTAACGCAAAATGCTGACATGGCATGTACTGAGACATGCGGCATATGAGTTGGCACTTAAGTGCTAACGTAACAGTCATGTGACATGTCATTTTTTACTGACATAACACCTTGGTAGAGAAATACTGACACGTGTCATTTGAGTTGACATTTAGTTGCTGATGTGGCAGACACATCATTTATTCGCTGATATGGCAGACAAAAAAATGATGGAGCAAATTAAAAATAGCAATATATGGGGATCGAACACATGTCTTGGCTAATACAAGACTAAACCTATGCCACTATACCAACTAGAATTTATGATATATTTGTGTAAATTATGATACATATTACAAATGTGATTATTTTAAATAAATGAATTTATTAATATACTTATTTATATATATTAATTTTATTAATACATATTTATAAATCTTATTAATATATAAGTTTATTAATAGAACATTTATTAATAGATTAATAAAATAATATATGAAGTATATGTAATAATGAACTAAAATTAGAAGAAAATAATTCTCTTGTTGAGGCTATACGTAAATTTTATAATAAATCATCGCTGAAATTGGTAGTTCTCCTTAACCTTTGGATGGGGTAGTGTCTTCCCTAATATAAATTTATTTACATAAAAAAATTAGAAAAAAATCTAATTATACATATTAAAAAATTGTACTACATAATATAAAACTTTTATTTTAATTATTAAAAATAAATTTTATTAAATAAATTTTGTTATTATCAAAAATTCGTAACTAAAATAAAAGTTTTCTGTTATATAGTAAAATATTGTAATATATATTAGATTTCTTCTAACTATATTTCATTATTATTTATATACTTCAAATATCATTTTATTAATGTATTAATAAATGATATATTAATAAGATATATATATCAATATGTATTAATAAAATTAATTAATATATAAATATATATATATATATAAGTATATTAACAAATTTATTTATTTAGAATAATCAACTTTGTAATATATATCTTACTTTACACAAATATACTATAAATTTTAGTTTGCCTAGCAGGGACGGATCCAGAAACCTACTAAAGCGGGGGCCAAAAATCCTAAAATGGTTTTGACTTTTTGAATAGATTATAGATAGAGTTTTTTTTAACAAAATAATTTTTACTTTTTTCATTATCATATATAATATTATAATATATATGTTAGAGTTAATAATATTTTTTATCATTTAACATTTAATTTTTGAATAAGTTTTAGGTAGAGTCTTGTTATTGTTGTAGATTTTTATCATTTATGTTCTATTCTATTTTAAGTTAAATTATTGTACTTCCAACAAATACAATGACAATTTAGATCTTTTAGGAAGTTTCAGATTGAATTTTAAGTCTATACATAGACATTTTCTTTTGTGAAATAAATATATTACATTTTTTCTTTAATTTTGATCTTTCAACTTTTTGGTAGAGTTTTGTTCTCTCAATTTCTTTGCAAGTTCTAATATTTTATTTTTATTCAAATTTAATTTTCAACAATACAAAAATATATATGTGTATGATTTTTTTTACTAAAATATGTCTTTTTACTAAAATAATAATATTGATATGAATCTAAATAAAATTTAGAGTTCCGTTACTTTTGTATTATAAGCAAGTTGGCACTTTGGTGAATGAACAGCACGCACAGTAGTTGCTTCACAGTTCGCAAGTTGGAATCTTCTCTTTTTTACATTCATGCAAATCTTTCATATGCACAATATATATAATATAATAAGAAAATGTTAGGATTGAGGGTGGGGCCGGGCCCTGCCTGCCCCCCTTAAATCCCTCTGTGTCTAGTGACATAGGTTGAGTCTTATATTAGTTAAGATATGTGTTCGATCACTATCTCATGTAATTTTTAATTTTTTTTTATATTTTTTTGTCTGTTATATTAGCGAATAAATGACATGTCTACCACGTCAGCGACTAACTGCTAACTCAGATTTCACGTGTCAACATCTCTCTACCAAGATGTCATGTCAATGAAAAAATGACATATCACATGCCACATGTCTGCAGTGCCACGTCAGCGACTAAGTGCCAACTCAGGTACTATGTGTCATAGTCCATGTAATGTCAGCATTTTTCGTTAGTAACTTGCCAGAAATTAGACGGAAGGATTTGATTGTAACATAACAAAAAAGATGAAGGACCCAGTTTGCACAATTAAAAATGAAGGGACTTAAATTGTACAATACCAATATATGAAGAACTGAATGTGAAATTAAGTCATATATTTATGTTCATAAAAAAATAATAAAATATATAATATATTTAATTGTTATGAATTAAGTATTTTTATATTAAAAATACGTTCAACTGAAAGTGTGAAAATATATTTCTTTACGTTAAATCAAAAAATTTAAATTCAATAATTCTATAATAAAATTTGTTTTTAATTTTATTACGTTATATTTTTTTTTCGATACATTATTACGTTATATTTCTTTGCACTATATTTGACGTCAAAAAAAATGTCTGCATGCATTTTATTTTTTTGGGGTCAAATCTCTGCATGCACTATATTCCAAGTTTCTAACTTCTAAGTGGGCGTTTGCAAACGGGCCTTTGCAAACAACTCCAATATGCCATGTTGAGGTGCTCCTGTTCGGCCACATTTTTGTCAAACAAAAAAAAGTGGTCTATATATTATTTTTATTTTTGAACAAAACAAAACAAATTGTTATTTTTTTCCCACACAACGGCACAACGTGTGAGCGCTTGAACATGGGCTCTGGGGGAAGGAAGTATAAGGCCAGAATCAGCCCATCAATTCTCGTCAGACAAAAAAAAAATGATATTTTTGGTTCCGCGTCCACGAATCAAATTTCTGAGTCCAGAATGACTGACTGCTTTTAGTAAACAGTCCGCTAATCCAAATACATGCTAAAAAAGGAGATTTAATTTAATTTATTTTGATTTAGAAAATTAGGACTACCCGATTCTATATTTTTTCTTACAAAAAATATATTTAATTTATTTCACTTTTAAATTCATTTAAAACAACAAAATGTAAATAATTTTTTTGATAAAGAAATAGATATTTCTTTGTAATGGCGTGATTTAGTACACAACTCACATGACTAAAAATTTCTAAGATAATCAAAACTAAATCTTCCTATTTGAGTAGGATTTAGTTTTTTTTTTAAGAGGGATGCGTTTCGAAAAATAAATATGTGATTATAATTATTGATTTTTAAAATTGAAGTTTAAACTATAGTAAAATATAAAACAATGGTGAGCCTTATTAAATAATGAGTGTGGCTTGTTTAATTTAATAACATTAACAATAAAAAATATATGAAAATGATATGTCACAAAACATATTGAAAATGTATATTCCTCGTATAATTTTTTTAACCATCAATTATTTCTCCTTATTTTATTCTTTAAATCATATTCATATATTTTTTATTTTCAAATCATCCTCAGTGATCAACACATCAATATACAGATTATTTTGTGCCACCACTATAACTTTTTCACTATGCCAGATTCATGACATGGAGCAAAAACTCATTCCAAGTGTCAACGGGACCAGGCAAGCACCAATGAACACAGTCATTGACCCTCACACGTTTATCAACCACACGCCCATATCTACCTGGGTGCCCATCAGGTCTCATTGCCATTGCCTCAGTTATATCTATCAAACCAAAGTGCAAACCCTTTTTTCTTGCCTCCTTTTCTGCTATACCAAATTCCTCCAATTGTATCCGATTCATAGCCCCCATGAGGTCTCCATATTGATACACCTCTCTTTCTTCCAAGGTAAAGGACCTTGTTCTGTCACAAGCCCCGCCATTGTCAAAGTCACCATTCTCAAAGTGTTTTGGTGACTGAGTCACCAAAAATGTTAACCCCTTGAACCCTTTGAGATTTATGATAGTTTTGAAGGCTGTTCGGAACGCTTTCTTGTATCCATAGAAGTTGAGATCTGGTATGTGGTGGCATTTTTGACACCCAACGACTTGATTGTTTTCATAGAACGTCAATGGTCGATAAAACCATTGTCCAGCTGAGATAATAACATAGTCAAAATTTTCAATTCTACTGACCCATGCCTTTTCTGGTTCATCTAGATAGAGGTCCATGATGCTGTTGAAAGAACCACCGTTGGGATCAGAATTAACGGATTTGACTAGAAAGGGAGACCATAGTAGTGTAACCATAAAATTGTAATCAGCACTGAACCACCATCTACAAAATGTGTCGTCTTTCGATGCATATATGGTTGTGACTTCTTTAAGACGAGCAACCTGATAGAGAATTTATCACATGTAAATGTAAATAAGGAAACATGAAAAAATGTCAATATTTTATTATCATTGTCTAGAAACATATGTTATATCGGAGGATTTCTTTATAAAATTGTTAATCTTTCATTGTTTAGAAAAAAGCCGCAATTACAGGTGCAGCGTCGTGATTTCCATAGTCTCTAAAATCGCATCGTGACCATAATTGTGATCATATTGACTACATTAGTCGGCAACATCAAGGATCGCGGTATAACCACAATCGCGATTACTACCACAATTTAAAACTTTAACTTTAATATATAACATGAAATCAATATAAAAATACAAATTTTATATTTTAAATAGACTCTGAACTTCCTATTTGTGACACATTTCACTTCCTAAACACATGTGATCGTGCTCACAAATCGTGCAAAGGGAAGCAAATACCAATGATAGAGATTAAACTCGATTATCCTATAAACCCAAAAAATGGAAAAAGGTACTAATAATATTGATGGAGTACTTACACTATTTATGAGGCACAGCAAGGACTGTATTTGATTTCTCCCCATTGAGTCCCCAACAAAGGCCATTGACTTGCCCCGGACAAGCTCCAAAAACTGAGTTGCATCAAATGGCGGAAGCTCACAATCACGAGGCTTCCACCTGAATTTCAGGAACTCTTTGTCAGGTCTCCCAGCCGTGATGCAACTTTGCTTTTTGTCAATTATGAAAGGGCAGGTTTCATTATCATAGTAGAGTTGGTTAGGATTATGAACCCAATTTCCAGAAAATATGTTACATGATCTCCTTGCAGTTTCTTCTGTGGTTTCAAAGATGCCGGTGGCGTGTATCTCGGGAAATTGATTCAGGTTTCTAATCAAAGGAAGGAGTAGCACGACAAGTAGAGTGAGTGATAATAATAGTAACACACCTCTCGGAATCTTTCCAAGCGCGTACTTGCAATCGAACATCTCCGTCACAGGCCTCAAATTTCAGTGCCGAGCCAACGCCTGAAAAATGAAGCTGTTTATAGCTTCAACTTTTACAATGAACAATTAATTGACGAAAAATGATTAATACATTGCTCTCTTCCTTTTAAAATAGTTATTACCATTTTAAAATTAAAGCATTCGTAAAAGTTGAAACAATTATTAAATATTTTTTTAAAAGTAAATTAATTTAACTATGTCAATATCTTTTTTTGTCAATATTTTCTTTTTTTTATTACATTTTGTCAATATTTTCTTGTTTCGTTTAATACTATAAATCTATTCAAATTAAAATAGTAAGATTAAAAATTTAATTGTTATGTTTATATTTTTTAAATATTAAAAAACTTTGAATGCACTGAAATTCACAAATTTTTCAGTTGGCATCCGTTTCAGTTTTCGCGATAGATTAGATGGACTTGGCTCCGTTCCATCACTGTAGTGTGAGCTACATATAGTCAAATGACTTTATTTAAGATGTGTTCTTTGAATAACTAAATTGAAAGAGTAACTGTAACTTTATGAATGAAGTAATGATTTTTTATGAACAGAATATTAATGATTTTAAACAATATAAGTAGTACTACATATTTTATATTTACTCGGTTGACTACATTTATGCTCTGCTTATTATTTTGGGGAAAAACAAAAGAAAAAAAAAATCACTGGGATTTTTTTTTTATAGCATCACTGGGATCGGAATAGCGGTGGCCGGTGGGAGGATTGAGAAATTTGTGTAGGTAATAAAAGGATATATCAAACAATATATAAATTTACTTATTTTTCATTCTTATTTTATCAAGTTTATGTCCTCTTAGTTTTTTCCGCATCAAAACAAATTAAGCACTTATAAAGCGTGTCACTTTTGAGCAATTAGAGTGCACAATGGTCCATGATTTGTTAGGCATTGATTATTTTTTTGATCAGTAGGCATTGATTATTGATTATTAATATAATAGTACACTATAAAATAAAGTTTTTTTTTCCTTTTCCTTTGAGTCTCATGTCTGTGTGATCACCACCATATAATTTTTTCAAATATTTTTCTATTTTTATTATCTTTATCAATTAATAAAAAATGAATTAATAAATTGATATTTTTTTACTTGAGTCAGATCAATTGAACTTAATTTATTGCCCTAAATTAATCCAAATTAAATTATACCCCAACAATAATATAATATAATGCTTATAAAACATAAATCATAAATTAATTGACCATAATTAATATATGGTAAATAAATAAAAAATAATCACACATTGTACATAAAAAATTAATATCCATTAGTATATCAAGTATCTATTAATTTCAATTAAATTTAAATAACTTAAAAAAAACCTTTGTCACTCTCACTCTCACATAAAAAAATTCTATATGCCCTTACATATATATATATGTGTGTGTGTGTGGGGAACGCTAATGTACTCTAAGGTAGTGTTTGGCCCAGCTTTTTTTGAACTTTTCTTCTCCTTAAAAGTAAAAGTTGGGCCAAACAATGTTTGCAAAAAAAGCTCTTAAAAATAAGGAGCTTATTTTTAAAGAATAAAAACCTCAAAAAAGGAGCTTTGAAAAAAGTAACATTTTGGAGCTTATTTTTAGCTTGCACGGAGCTTTTCTCATACAGTCTGCCTTCGAACCCCACTGCATACTCAAATCCATTTTATTATCTATTTTGTAACCAAGTAGTACAAGTGACTCATTAACTGTAGCGGCCAACACGACCAGCACGGGCTCTTATCTCACATTGCCCATGTCACACGTTCCCCACTCCCCAGCACGATATCCATTGTAGTACACTTGTTTTCTTACACTTACAGAAGTTGATTTAATTGTTTTATGTTAATTATTTCTATATTTTAAACCATCTAGTAATGCAACTATGTTAAGGTTGAACCCACACTTTAAGGTTCAGTTTGTCAAGAGACAAGCAAATGGAGCTGCTTATGCTCTTGCAAGGGTGTCTGCTACTAGAGCTTGTTCTCACGTTTTCAGTTATTTGCCTGATTGTATTTTATCTATTATTATTAATGAAATGAGCTAAGTCTATTTTTGTCAAAAAAAAAAAGTAATGCAACTATGAAAGCTCCACCAATCTATACCTAATTCTCTTTCCAGAAAGATTTTTTGGATGATGTATCATAGTAGAGATGGGATGCCAATACATAAGTTTTCATTAGGACCCTTCTTATGGGCTGTGGAGAATAATACATTAATTGAAGAAAAAAATTAAATCATCATAAAAAGCATAACGTTGTTAAACCTTTGACATCTATATCCTAACTTGGGAATGAGAATCGACAAAACTTTGAAGTTAAAAGTCTTTTAAAAAGAAATATTGAAGTACTTGACATCCATAAAAGAAATAAAACCATTTTTTCATAAAAATATATTATCAAACATGTTTTAGTTTAAAAGCTATTTTTAAGCTAAAAAAATAAAAAATTACCAAACAACTTTAGCTTTTTTCCTAAAGCTCTTATTTTTTACTTTAACTTTAAAGTAGCTTTTAAGTCAAGAAAAAGTTGGGCCAAACGCAACCTAACTATAAAATTAGAAAGAGCACATTAAAAATTTACACTTTTCTCATTTGGAAAAAAAAACTCACCTTTTTCTTGAAAACAATTTAAATTGATGGGCACTTACGTAATTTTATTTAACATTTCCTTTTCTCCTTTCTGGTTTCAGGCTCACAATTAGAATCCAAACATAGTTTATCTTTCTTGGAGAAGTAGCTCCACTGTGAAAACTCCTTTATATTATAGGGATCAAAAATATAGTTAAGTCTTTTTTTTACAATCCAAAGAATGTAACGATGGTTTCTCTCCATTGTGAATGGGTCAATGACAATTGAACTAGAGCAGAGAAAAGAGGGATTTGAGTCAAATCAAGTTTCCAAAAACCCATTGAACTCTCTGGTATCCATTTGACCTAAGTATTAATCTCTTGGTATTTTTTATCTACACATACATACTTTTCTATCCACACATACATGATGCGGAACTAATTGCGGAACTATTAGTTCCGCAAGTATATATTTTTTCAAACACATACATGATGGGAAACAAATAGTTCCGCACATTGTACTTTAATGCGGAACTAATAGTTCCGCAAGTATTTTTTTGAAAACATATATGATGCGGAACTATTAGTTTCGCAAGTTGTAATTCAATGCGGAACTATTAATTCCGCACGTTGTAATTTAATACGGAACTAATAGTTTCGCAAACATTTTTGATTCGTTACGCATGCTTGTGGAACTATTAGTTCCACATTGAATTACAATGTATGGAACTAATAGTTCCGTATCATGTATGTTTAAAAAAAAAAAAAACTTGCGAGTTCCACATTGAAGTACAATATGCGGAACTATTAGTTCCGCATCATGTGTTTGAAAAAATATATATACCTACAGAACTAATAATTCCACGTCATGTATGTGTAGATAAAAAAAGTATGTATGTGTAGATAGAAAAACCCTAATCTCTTTCTCCATTTTTGGGTTTTCCAAAATCCTCCCGTTCTCTTTCCAAAGCTTTCTAATTTTTTTTGGGCCAATAAAGCCTTCAGATTCTGTGCTGACAAATTACTGTTACGCTCCTCTTGGGCTCCCTTCCCTGCCGTTCATTTGATATGGGCTTTTATCAAGTAGCCCATTTAACGTGGACTTTTTGGGGGGTGCGCTTAGAAATTCGATCTCCGAAGTCCATTACGGAGAAGTTAGAGGAAATTGAATCTCCGAAGGATAGGGCCTTTGACCAAAAAGAAGAAAAAAGAAGGATAGAGGCATAGAGCCTTGGCCATTTTGTATGAGGTTCTTAGATCGACCTTAATTCCATGAGTTTGTTTATGCTAAAAGGTTCTCGTTGTTGACCCCCCAAAAAAAAGGTTCTTGTTGGGTTCTCGTTCTTTCAAAATTTGTGGAAAAATAACATATTTTTTATTACGACACCTTAATTTATGGAGTGTCTGACGATCGAGTGGTGTCCATGCTTCGTAGATATTCAACTTAAAAACAAAAAATTAGGGAGAATAATACATGAGGCTCAAAAGTTGCAATTTACATCGACCTAAAACCTTATGTTTTTTTTTTAACCCAGTTTATGTTTCCATCATTGATGAAAGAAAGTAAATTTTCAGTGTCCTCATCGCGACACTAACCATCATAAAAATTCTAAGAATTGTCGAACATGACCTGAGAGACATTGTTATTGGGAAGTTGCCTACTTTTGGGGTGGAACAAAATAGGGTCCTACTACGCCTGAAAGTTCAGCAATTAATAGGAGACAAGTGAGAAGGGAGTGGGGGCCAGTTCACGTGGTTTTGCTATTCTTTTCTATATATGGTGTTACTGTTACGGGACTTGAAAGCATTTTGATAGAGATTGAGGGTGCTTCAATAGCGTCACCCCGGTTTTATTTAGAGAATTTCAAATGATAAAGCAAATGATATACTACCTCTCGTCTTTTTTATAAGAAATATAGTACAAAATTATTAAGATTAAAGAAGTGTATTGAAATTGGTTAAATATAATTAATGATGTTATAATTTTTCAAAAATATTCTTTTTGATATTAGTGACTTTTGATATTATTTTGTGGTCTCATAATAAATAAAGGTAAAGTTAAAAATAAATAATTAATATTGGTGAAAATAAGACATTGTTTCTTATAAAAAGGACCATCAAAATAACTCTCTTTGTTTCTTATATATAGAACCGGAGGAAGTACAATGCATCACCCATAAGCTAAACTCCCGTTTCCATTTGAATGACTACATAATACCAACTTGCCTTTAAATAAATTAAAAGCAGCCTAATCGACCCGAGATCATCTAAAGATATATATGCATTAAAGTTTCCAATATTCCAATATAGGTCTCTATTGCTTTCGAGCACATCTTGTCATTAGGGGTGTAAACGAGTCGAATACTTAAAGCTTGAATTTGGTTTGTGAAAAAAATTGATGGTTCAAGCTTGACTCATTTATTTAATCGAGCCTAATTCAAAATTTGAGTTTGGACTTGTTAAACAAAGTAAAACTTGGGCTTGGCTTGTGGGTTCATTAATGATTTTTTTAAAAATAATTTTTAAACTTTATAGGTTTAGTACTTAATAAAGATTATTGTTCAATATCTCATATATGAAATTAAAAAAATTTAGACTATTATATTTAAATAATCTAGTAAATAACAAATTCATAATTAAATCCTTAGGTGGAGAGTAAAAGTTTTTTTTTAAGAGAGGTGGAGAGTAAAAGGAAAATGAGTGAGAAACTCAAAAGTACTTAATAAAGAAAACGTCAAAAAAACCCTTGAAAATTATGAGGTAAAGAAAAAGAAAAAATGAGTGAGAAACTCAAAAGTCATAACAATTGAAATACTATTTTTTTACTTTATTGCTTATATCATAAATTTTAACTCAAAAATAATTTTTTTTTATAAAAACTTATCATTGTCAAACTATATGAAAGTGTTGTTATACAAAATATAGAACTATGTAATTTTAATTTGATTATATATATATATATACACACACATACATACGAGCTATTCACGAGCCCTTAATGTCGAGTATGTAAGGCTTGAGTTTGACTCATTTAAATAATCGAGTCAAATCTTAAGCTAGAGTTTGACTTGTTTAATTAGACAAACGGGCTTGAGCGAGCAATTAACAAGCTGAGTCCGAACAGTTTACGAATAGCTCAACTCATTTACACCCCTACTTGTCATGTTAGAACCAAAATAAATTCTTCGATATATGAGAATCTAAAATCCAAAATCAATCATATATTAATCACACAAAAATTATATGCGAAAGCATACCTAAGTTTATGATGACTGATGTGAAAACATACTACTCTTTAGTGCTGTGTGAACAGCACAATTACGTGAAATATAAATATGTATTTCACTTTAGTTTATATTTTAACATAAACCAACTTTGTAGTTTTTTTTTCATTTTAGATTAAGGGGAGGCACTCAAGCATAAACGAACCTTGTAGTTATAATATGTAGTTTATATATACTACTTTATGATATTTTGTAGCAAATTAATAATTCGTATTTAATCTATTATTAAAGTCTAAATTATAAATTAGCTATATATGAATTTGTTAAAATATCACGATTCCCATTTAAATTAAAGAACCTAAATACCTTACAATTGTTAATTATAAGATTGCAACATTTGCTTAAAAAAAATTGCAACATTTGTTATTAAAATCGGGTTCGATATGCTCAAATTCTCAATGCATGGTATTGGAATTGAAGTGCAACTGCATTAATAAATGAAGGAGTAAAGAGTATATATTAATACTATAAACCTTGTAATTTTATTTTTGGTTAATTATGTTTTTAGTCTTTTAAAAATTGTCAGATTTGAGTTAGGTCCTTTAAAAATAAGTCAAATTTTTTTAGTCCTTTAAATTTTTTTTATTTGATTTAGGTCCTTTAAGTGAGTTGACTTCCTAAGTGGCACATTTTGACCCAGTCATCATGTTTACGTGGCACGAAACACTGACGTGACAATATTAATTTTTGAATTTAGTCCCTCTAAAAATTGAGTTTTGATTTTAGTCCCTTTGGTTTTTTTTTTCTCTCTCTCTCACCCCACCACCGCCACTCTCTCTCTCGTTTTCTCTCTCTCACCCCCACCACCACCACTCTCTCTCACCCCCACCACCACAACCGAAAATCGTCCTACGAATGGGAAACCCAGCTCTTACCTGTGTTTATGAGTTAACCAGTTAACGAGCTATTGCGTTTTGATCCCATCTGAGTTAACCCAGCAATATCGTCCTAACGAGATGTTGTGTTCAACTTTCCATCTGAGTCATGTTTGAATTAGATAAAAGCCGCAAGATATACAAGGATGCTGGAATCAATTAAATATTGCTCGCGGGTTCCATAAAATTCTAGTTTTTCATATTGGATAATTCTGCATTCTCCTTCAATGAGACTATATATTAGTTTGGGGCTTCTTCATCTTCTTCTTGTTGATGTATTGCTACTTTGTCCTTGAAAATTAGCTGCAAACCGTAGCCTGTGCTATGAGTAATCATGTTTTTTTGGTGTCGGTTTTGCGAAGAAATTGCCCGTCTTTTATACCTTCAATTTCTCCTTGTTTAATCATTGTTTCCTGAAATTGGATTGGGGCTTATTCTAACCGCTACCATGCGGTCATGCTCCATGTTTTTTCGCTGCAAATCGTCTCCAAAATGGCGAGACCAAACCGGGTTTGCTTTTGCAGGTCGCTGGACCCGTTTCCCAGAAACCAGGTGATGAAGATGAAGTCTTCCAGCGAAGCCCACTTGCGAGTCTGGCGCGTAGGCAACTCCAAAGGTGGTGGTGATGGTGGTGGTGGTGGGGGTGAGAGAGAGAGAGTGGTGGTGGTGGTGGTGGTGGTGGGAGTGAGAGAGAGAGAGTGGCGGTGGTGGGGGTGAGAGAGAGAAAAAAAATCAGAGAGACTAAAATCAAAACTCAATTTTTAGAGAGACTAAAATCAAAATTTAATTTTTAGAGAGATTAAATTCAAAAGTTAATATTGTCATGTCAGCGTTTCGTGCCACGTAGGCATGATGACTGGGTCAAAATATGCCACATAGTAAGTCAACTCACATAAAAGACTTAAATCAAACAAAAAAAATTTTAAAAGACTAAAAAAATTTGACTTATTTTTAAAAAAATTAATTCAAATTTGACAATTTTTAAAGGACTAAAAATATAATTAAGTCTTTTATTTTTCATCGATCTAATTTCGCAGTTGGTCCTAGGTTGGTGATTAATCCTTGCTTCCATATAATAGACATATAGGCCCTCAGCAAACGTGTGAAATCATGCATTGCGATAAAGTCGCAAGAACCGCCCCCACAAAAGATCTCCTTATTTATATTGACAACAGTGGGAACATATTTTTCATTTCTTTTTCATAATTTTATATTTTCACTTCAACGTATAATCAATTACTTTGATTTGTTATTTCAAAAGATAATTATGTTAATGTATTCTGGACATGGTAAAACAATATAATTTTTTTCTATTTATGGTGACATAGGCAACACATTTTTTTAATGCGATATTATATATATAAAAACCTCGTTAATTATATATAACATCATTATTGTACTGTTCAAGTATTAAAAAAAATATACGGTCCTTAATTTTTTTTTAATCAAACTTGAATTCAAAATAACTTAAAGTGCTATATATACATTTCTAAATTCTAATTCAAAAAAGTCCACCTGGCAAAGAAGTATTTCCCCTATAAAGCTTTTGGCAGAGAATGCCCAGTACTATTGTACTAAGGACTTAAAAAGAAAACCTGCCGTCAATAGGACTTAAAAGAACGTGCAAAGAGGTACCGTTAGTGACTAGACATCCCTTATAATTTGCCGATATTAATTATTTGATTTATTTGCTTTTAGGCATAAAAGGATGGCTTTTTTTTTCTTTTTATTTATCAAATTAATATTTTTTTTATCTATCAAAGTAATATTTTTTTGAATAAAATATTTATTTAATACTTTTTTAATAAATTAAATATTAATAATTAGTTTAAGATTGTGATTAAATTGTTAATTAAATTAATATTTAATTGTTAAGTATTTATTAACCCAATTTGACAACTAATTGATAATATAATTATAGAAAATAGCTTAAATTGATTCAAAATTTAGAAATACAAATATATAAGTGATACATTGATGCCTTTGTCTCTTGTGACTAGAGCTGTCAAAATGAGTCAGCTCGACCCATACGAGTTGGCTTGCCATGAGCTGAGAGGTAAACGAGCCGAGGTGGCTCGGATTTTTCAAGGGTAAAAAAATGCATAGCTTGGCTCAGCCCACTACGGGCTCGCGGGTTATGCTAGCTGGCTCGTGAGCTGAATCACTAAAAAATATATTTAAAATGCTAGAAAATAAAAAAAAACTAAAAAATATTTAAAATGATTAATTTTTATTTTTTTTAATTTTAGTGTGGCTCGCGAGCCAACTCGGCTTGTGACGAGCTGATCCACTTCAGCTCGCGGGTTAAATGAGCTGACCCAAATCGGTCCGGGGTTAAACGAGTCAGCTATTTAGTAACCTTTTTAGCCCACGAGTCGAGTTGACTCGAGAGCCACAACTCATTTTGACAGCTCTTTGTGACAGCAAAAGGAGTGGAGGGGGATTGTTTCGATCAGTGTGCGGAGACAGAGACATTGATATTTAATTAACAACTTAATCACAATCTTAAACCAACTATTAATATTTAATCCATTAAAAAATAATTAAATGAGTATTTTATTCAAAAGAGTGATACTTTAGTATATAAAAAAAAATAGTAGTTTGGTAAATAAAAAAATTAATAGTGCTACAGAAAAAAAAAAGCCCAAAAGGATTTCAGAGAAACATGATAAAACATGGGAAGGACAACTTTGGGTCCGACAAACGGTATTGAATATATTTGAGAATCACCACCTTACTCTGCTTTACATTCTACGCCTTTGAAGTCTATTTCAAAAAGTGGATTCTTTCCCTTACACTAGATTATTATTCAGTGGCTATTTCATTTTCTAGTCCTCGAAACAGAAATGGGATCATAAGATGCAAGGTTTGGACCCATAAAATAGAAATTAAAAATGCAAAGAAACCTTGCATATAGTTAATGACATATAATTTGTTCCATAAATTAATACTAGCTAGTTATTGTCATGAGGAAATTAAGTCAAGTTAATGACCTATTAACGCCCGTTTGGGTTCCCGGTGGTGTCACCCAAACCCAGTTTGGAGCAAAAGAGTAAAGACCCATCATTTTGTTTCAAATTGAGTTTGAGTGAAACTACTTGCAATCCAAACATGCTCAGAAAGTTAATCCAGGTTTCTGAAGCACTCTAATTAAGGGCTCTTTAACTTCCATTTGGGCTTAATTATTCTTAATTTCAGGAATGAAATCTAACTAACCATTTGTGTATCACACTTTACAACTGATGAATCAGCTTTCTCTTTAAATTTTATTTTGTAGCAAACGTAGGATATATATGTATGTGGCTAATTACCCATCACATCTCATCTCGCAATAATAAAAAACCTGGGATTGATAAGCAGAGGTTGTTGGTTTTAAATGATCACGAATTCCAAAATACAAACTCATTTAGAAAACTTTTCCATTATTGGTTTCCTTTCTTCATCTGCAAAGTACTTTTATTCCATAGATATGAATAAGCTGGTAAAAAAGACCAAACATAGCAACCGGTACAAGATTTATTGTAAAAGGCAACTTCAAGAACCATAATGCGTTAGGGACTTCTCATTGAGTCAGGGACCACACAAAGATATCTCTGTTACGTGTATCAGTTTTTCTTTCAATTAAGTGTCTCGTACACCTTTATTCTTTGATATGAAGATATATACACGTACTAGGATTTTCTTTAACCCCATCTTCAATCTACAAATGTTTCTTTTTGTCGTAAATAGGAACTAATTTCTGTGTTTGATACATTGCTATTTTCAAAATGAGCGCAACCACCCACCAACATCCAGTCAACACCTATGATATGACATATACAATATATTAAGTAGGTGTTGAATAGGTGATTAGGTGTCCATGAAACATTTTTGTTTCAAAATTAATCCCATTGTATCTGAACTGAAAGTTCTCTGTTATGTTTTATGTTTTAGAGCATCTCCATTGGAGTATTTATTTTTGAGTACTTAAGTGGATTTCACTTGTACACATCACTTATTTTTATTTTTTTTAATTTAAGTACCTAATAGGTACTCAACCTTTCTAACCCATCAATTCTAAAAAATTTATTAAATGGGTCCCACCAATAACTCTACATCCAATTATAACTCACAAAAATACGTAGGACCCACAATGAGAGAGGAGAGAGAGGGTGATTGTATAATCACCCCTCCCCAATATATACCCAAGTTTTTTTTGCTCTAATAAAAATACCTAATAAATACCCATTAAATACCATTTAGGTACCCTACAATGAATATGCTCTTACTCGGCCTAGCCAGGGGTGATTACTGATTACTGATTAGTACTATTCTCTCAGCGAGCCTATTATGCGTGTGACTCAATCTTTAATATTTTAGCCACTTGCGTATTCTGCACTCTGTAGATTGGTATATATGGTTTGAGACCAAGAAAATAATTACTAATTAATACATATTCCACATCAAACTTGATCATACAGTTATGAGATGAGATTGGAGATTAATTATAACAAATAACAATTGAATGCAAACCACATAGGACATAGGTTTTGTATGACATTAAGGTTGCAGCACCATTAATAAAGGTTAGAATGCATAACTATGTTTCAAATTGTAATAATTTCGTACATAAAGAGGAAATGGAAAAAGGCAAAACACAGAAAACCTGCATAATTCTGTTAATCAGACACAATTAAAGAGTTAAATATATATATCATTTCCTGCTTTTCAGCACAGATAAACCTTCAGGTACGAAAATACGATTTGTCATTTCATGCATAGACATTGTACTCTCTCAAACCTGACATGTAGAGCTGAAAATTAGCAAACAGGGTTCAATTAGGTGAGTGCGCTGAGGTACGTACCATTTTGACCAATAAATTCTTCTACACAGTACTGAATCCAAATCCATACTTCATCCTAACACCTATTTGTCAAAGGCAATAATAACACTCATGACTCTAACGACTACTGCGTTACTGAAATATTATAAAATAGCAGCAATATCACATTAACAATTAAATTAATTAAATATATTTTATGAAAAAATTAATTTATATGCATTTCTAACACACACGCACACATATTCAGAAGCGCATTGATCATTATGGAGATAACCAACTTTATTGATTAGTGGACTAAATTGTGCTTTGTATACTACCTTATGTCTAAATCTTTGGTTGTTTAAAGTTTTGGCACATAGATTAAGAAATAATTAATTAAATAAATTTTAGACTAAAATGATCCTATTTATTATTCATCATTTTCAACTATCTTAATTATTTCTCCACTCAAAATTTATTAATTATATTAAAGGTATAGTTGAAAAAAGGTGATAAATTATCTTTTAAAATCCTAAAACAACCAAAATTTTGGGACAAAAATAAAAAACTAAAACTACCAAAGATTTAGACTAGAAGGAGGATAAAATATGATATGATCCGAAATCAAGTCAGACTTGGACTATAAGCACCAAGGCACCGACTCCAAGGTAACCTAATCCTAATTGGCTTCCTTGAATTAGACAAAATAAGAAAATACTATAGGGTCTTGTTGACACCATCACCCACCCAGCCACAATAAGGGGCAGACCCACGTACACACTAGTGTGGGCAACTGTCCCTACTCAAGTTTTAAAAATTATATTTACTATTTATATATTTTTAAGTTTGACCCCTTAATATTCAAGTTTTGCCCCCAGTGCAAGTTTCAAATTCAATTGCACCCAGAAAATTGCCCCCAGCTGCGCCTTTTTGTGACTCCACGCGTGTACCAGCGAGTCAGCCACAAGGGTGGAAAATCTCAAAAAATGCCACACAAAAGTTCACACTCACAACATCAAACACAGGTCCTCAAGGTTACTATAGGGAGTTTTACCACCATGCCAAACGGATTAATTGGCAATTGAATGGTAATTATATTATATATTTGTTTACTCGTAAAAACTAAAAATTTAAATATATATCAGTATATATATTAGGTTCAATCAGTAACTCACTAGTTTGACCATTGACCCATTGACCCAATATCTTGATCGAATTAATAATTGGTCCAAATTTAATACTATCTTTAGTTCTATATATAAGAGAATTTAGGGTAATTTTTTGGGTCTAAATTATAAGAAATATAGACTCATTTTAAATGCACCAATTGTATAAAATTTCTTTTATACACCCATTGGAGAGAGAATAATATGTTTGAGAATTAGGAGTGATTTAATGTCATTAAATGTATAGGCCACCATTTTAATCATTTACTATGAAAGATAATCTTGGAATAAAGTTTATATTAATTATAACTAACTCATTTAATTATCGTTTATTGGTTTTTGTAAATTACTCCCTCCGGTCCAAATCTTTGGTTGTTTAAGGTTTTGACACATAGATTAAGAAATAATTAATTGAACAAATTTTAGACTAAAATAACCCTATTTATTATTCATCATTCTCAACTATCATAATTACTTCTCCACTCAAAACTTATTAATTATATTAAGGGTATAGTTGGAAAAAGGTGATAAATTATCTTTTGAAATCCTAAAACAACCAAAGTTTTAAGACAAAAATAAAAAATTAAAACTACCAAAAATTTAAACCAAAAATAGTAAGTATTTGTCTCTTGTATATGAAACCAGAAATAATAATATTTAATTGCCCCCACTAACCCCAAGTCCTGAGTACGCCACAATAATGCCTATGTGAAAAAAAATAGGAAACGGATTCCCTGCCTTTCACGCGGGAAAGTGCCTTCCAGTGATTCTGAAATGTCGGATAAATCGTACCGTTTGAATTGCGCCATGTGGCCTCTTATTTTTTTTTAAAAATAAAAACTTAAAACACAGCTTGTACAGGGACCCTAACGCAAAGCAGAAACGTCGTTCCCAATTGACGGAGAAGCAATCCTTTTGTCGTCGCCCCGCTGCACCGGCCCTCCGACCACCGTAGAAGCAATCTCAGAATTGTCTAATGAGCAGTGCGCTTTTCACTTTTGAGTGTATTCTTCGAGTTCCTTGGAAAGTTAACGACAACAGTGAGGTTTGATTGGAAGCAATGGCTTTTTCAGGTTAGTTGACTCAACTACAGTATGATATTAGTGGGACATTATTTCTCTCAAACTCACACTTGCGCAGCGGAAATAGAACAGAGGAGGAGAGTTTCACTCACTATTTGAATTCTCTAATTGATTCAACAATAACATAACGTACTATCTGTCTTATCTATTTTGTTTAATGTATTTTGGTTTAAAAAAAAACATAATGTACTGGATGTGCCTTTTTATAGTGAAAGGCAATAACATAACATAAAGTGAAAGGCAATAATCATTTTGGACTATGCAGGAAGATTGTTTTCGTTTTGCAATTATGGATTTGACTCTTGTTCCTAGTAATTCGGTTTCAATGTGTTTTTAAATGGAAACAAAGAAGGAAATAGTATAAGGGAACATGTGATTTCAGTTCTTCGTATTAAAGCTCCCATGGTACTACCATCGCAGAATACAAAAAAAAAAAGACCATCGCAGACCCGGCGGCAGGGCGGCGGCAATGGCGTTTCTGCGTTTTAATGTCCCCTTTTTACTTGTGCCATGTTGTGTTTTAACTTTTAAGTTTTTTCTTAAGCCCCTGTTTGGCGAGAGAAGAGAAAAGTGAAGGGGGATTATTTTAAAACCTTTATGTTTGGTTTAATTTTTTGGAAGGGGGAGGGAAAGAGAGTGGGAGTAAAATTTTTCCTCACTTGATTTTGGCTTCCCTCTAATAATATGAGAATTTGGAGAAATTTTAAAATATTGACTTAAATAACCCTATTTAAAAACTAACAAAAAAGATTTATAAGGGCATAAAATGTAAATTAGACATTTTTTTCCATTAAAATCTCTCACCTCCCCTCCTCTAGCTCAACCAAACATGATATCTAATTAAATCTTTCCCCCCTCTCCCCTCCACTCCCCTCTATTATAATCCCTCTGCTCCTTTTTTTTAAACCAAACACACCCTAAAGAGACTAGGTGACGCAATTCAAACGGTACGATATATCCAATGTTTCGTAATCACTCAAAGGCACCTGCATTTCCCGCGTGAAAGGCAGGAAATCCGTTCCCAAAAAAATGATGATCGATGATGTCACATAATATATATAGGAAAAATTATTCTTACACTTTAAGAGAGTGATAGATAAATAATGCGATAAAAAAAGATAAAAAAATAAAAGTGTTAGATAAGGTAGCTAAGTATTGAAAATAGGTGGATGTCTAAATATTATTGTTCTATATATAAATATCTTATTTTAATTAACCCAAAAAATAAACCATAAACAATAAAACATAAATAAATAAAAACAATATAGAATCCAGAAGTTATAGTGCAAATTAATAGGTAAAAAGTAGAAATGCAAATATGAGAGAGAGGAGAAGGAGGAGAGAAAGGGGAACAAAAGCACCTTCATAGAGGGCCCATGACGTGTCCCCTCAAAAGAACCCGAAGATGTGATTTTCAGCTTTCTCCGCTGCACTAACGCACATTCATTCTCTCCTTCCGCACACAGTCACAGCTATTAATTCCCACCCTCACCGATCTCACACAGTAATTAATCACTAAATCACTTACCATATATTGATCCGGCGAAATGCAAAACGACGTCGCTCGAGGTTCATCGTCCTCGTCGTCGCGAGTCGCCGCCGCCGATCAGCAGCAGCCTTCGGCGGCAGCCCCTCCTAGCCGTTACGAGTCACAGAAACGGCGTGACTGGAACACGTTCGGGCAATACCTGAAGAACCAGACACCGCCAGTTTCGCTGTCACAGTGCAACTTCAACCACGTGCTGGAGTTCCTTCGGTACCTCGACCAGTTCGGGAAGACCAAGGTCCACTCGCACGGTTGCATCTTCTTCGGGCAACCCGACCCGCCCGCACCCTGCACGTGCCCGCTGAGACAGGCGTGGGGGAGCCTCGACGCGCTCATCGGAAGGCTCAGAGCCGCTTACGAGGAACACGGTGGTTCGCCGGAGACAAACCCCTTCGGAAGCGGTGCTATTCGCGTGTACCTCCGTGAAGTCAAGGAGTGTCAGTCAAAGGCAAGAGGGATCCCTTACACAAAGAAAAAGAAGAAGAAGAGGAGTAGTAGTAGTAGTAGTAGTCAAATTAAGGGGACTACTACTCATGACACTACTCCCAAATCCTTCAAGCAATTAGCTTCCTGATCAGATCAGACGGATGGATGGTAAATTTTTCATATAATAATTATACTCCCTTTCTACTTAATTAATTATGCTTATGAATTTGTTGTTCTATGTCATTTAATTTTTATAGATAAATTTTAGTAATTAATTAATATATTATGTTAGTAAGAAATTTGAAACATGACACTCTTATCACTCCAACCTAGGCAACCCAGTTGCTCTATGTCCTATATGCGCATATGCTTGAATTGGGACAAATAGTGATTGTGTACTTGTAGTAGGTAGAGCATTAACAAGGTGGTCACTATATAAAGTATTTGATAAGATGTGAATGGGAAATTTGAAAACTTTTTAGTTATGACTTGAGAGAGAGGGTAAGAATATGTTAGTCACGGAGTTATATACAGATCGGGGGTATACAAAACCCTAGCTAGAAGCAGAGTACAAACCCTAAATTTGTCCCTATTGTCGATTGAGAAACATTGTAATTGGCCTCCTATAGAGAATAATTTGCTAGTGCTGGTTAAATACTGTAAGTAAGAATAATAATTAGATGGGAAAGGGTGATTGCCTTCTCTCTCCCTCTACTCTTTCTTTCTTCCCCCTCCTCTCTTTCTCTCTCCTATCATTCAGCAGACACCGTTATTGCAGTTTCCTAATTAAATACTTCTGAGGTTCCTACTTTATGCCCCCATTTTGGGCCTATTTCTGATTGTGGGAGATTTCTTATGCTCCCCATGGCATGCGAACTGGATACAAGATATATATGTCATACGTTGCATGTGATTACATACAAATTGACGTAGAACCTGAAAAAGTATACTTTTAGTTCTGTCATTTATTTTTTTAAACGAATAAATTAATACAGGTTTTAATTAATTAACAACACACTATAAGACAATCATTTGTACGTAGATAGTGTGCTCCACAAAAATATTGTCACGTTAGAAATGAGGTGGAAAAGTTAATTGTTTTTATCTGTTTTGTCTACTCTCAGTATCCACATGCACAACCGTTGGTTTAGGTGTTCAATGTTGGCCAATTTTTTAGAATGCTTCAATCTAGCATTTAGTGACCTTGGACATTGGACATTTCCTTCTTGTTTGTCTCTTAGATTGTCAATACTGTCTCTTTGAAAATATTGTCCCAAATAATAGAAGTATACCTTCATAAGCATAATCACAAATGTTGTCTGAAAGAAGAAAAGGAGAACAAAGAAGTTAAATGGGAATTTTTGCCTTTGGGTTAAATAGGGAAATATGTATATAGACAAATTTCAGATATTGTTCTTGTGGGTGGACACATATATTTCAGTTTCACGTTTATAGTTTCAGCTGGCTGAAGTATGTACGTATACATGAATGTATCTTTTTTTTTTTTTGATTCTACTTCGAGGAGTATCCCACCGCCTATACGGCGGGGACTAATCTCCCGCGGGAGTTTGTTCGGCACCTCTAATGGGTGGCATCCCTCCCAGCTGAGATTTTTTCCATACCCAAGGCTCGAACCCGAGACCTTGGTTAAGGGGCGAGAGGCCTTAACCACTCACATACATGAATGTATCTACTTCTAGAAAAAGGCTTGGAACTAAAAATCACATAGTTAAGTTTACTTCATGTTTTATACATACAAGTATCATATTGTTTAATGTTTAGATTTAGGTTATCCAACTGATATTATATATTGATGCATCACTTATAGTTGTTCTCATTTTTTGTGTTTTACAAGTCTTCTCTTTACATATCCAAACTACCTAACACCATACCCTATCACCGATCTTCTTTATTATGGTCCTATCTCAATTTTCACTCTAATTGTTGTATATTTAGTCATGTCTTGTCTTAGTAACCACTCATCCAACATAACATTTTCATATCGGTGATATTAAGTGTACTTTCTTGTTGGTTTTTCTGCCTGATGTTTAGTTCCATGCATGCAACATTATATATGAGTCTTATAGTTGTGCTAAAATTGTAAAAATTCACTTGTTTATAGGGTGCTATATCATTAATTAAAAATATATAACACTATATACCAGTAATTGTCAAGACGATTGAATAAATTTGTTTAAAAGTTTTGTTTTAGTATTTTTATTATGGGAAAGAGTAATTTCTGAGAAAAAAAATATAACATAAAAAACGTTGTATAGATGTCTTTATATCAAAAGCATGAAATTTTTTGGGAGTAGACACTATATATCTGAAATGGCACAAGGTGTTAATTGATTCAACTGGTAAAAGTATTGTCTGTAAGTAAAATGACTCGGGATTAAAACCATCTTCCGAGGATGAATGTTCTTAATTAGGAAGGAAATTAAAATAAAAATATATTTCCTGTTCTCAACTCAAATTCAAAGATAATTAAAGTAAAAGTCAAACATATATATTTTACTACAAAAAGTTTGTGACGATTAGTGCTAGATGTTTTTGTTAAAGCACTTGTCCAAAATTATGTAAATTTATAAAGCATATCATATTTATCTTTTCAGTAATTCATCATTAGTTCAGTCATTCATCATTAATAACAAAATAAGAAGAAAAAAATTAAATATTCTAAATGATAAAATGGATAGCTTTATTTTTTACTGATTCATTCTCTCTTGACCTTATTTTCTTCAATTTAATTGATAATATGATATTAACTTTTTATTTTAGTATACCATGTTATTTGGGATGAACTTTTGATCATTTGATGATAACTTGGAAGTTCAATGAGCACTATAAAGAGGCCAAGCCTGATTAGAGTTTCATATCATATATATAATTCTTTTGTGATAAATTAAACATATTACTGAATTGCATGGTCTATGCAGGTGTTAGATGTACCTGAAGAGGTTTGTTCAAATTTGAATATGCAGAAACTTATTCTGATTAATTATATTACTGCGCAATTGTTCACATGTTTGGAATGCATATATACTCTCAGACATCCAAAGGTTAAAGCTATTCCACAAGTCACTTTTGTTGAGTATTCTTTGCATTCAGGGCCGCACGAATGGTTTACTTGGATTGGGGATTTAATTTGCCAAAGAGAACGAGCAAGGAGCATGTCACAGCTATAGAAGTAACTGCATGGACTAGAAACATCACAAGAAAATACTGGTATCCCACTTATTTAGTAGTTGATCAGAACATCAAAATAATCCTTTTGGAGCAAGTTAATATTTTGGTCTGTGTAAGTCTTAAATATGTATGTAAAACAAACCTTGTAAGTTCTTATCACATATTATTAGACCTCATCTCCAAAATAGATCAAACGGTAACAATGACTAGCTTTTACATCATAAGTTTTCCTGCTGCATGCTCTTTCAAGCTGTCAACAGTACACAACAATATAATGCGATTTCAAACTTTTATTTAGTATGATATATGGCAATTCATTTTTTATGTTGATGAATATCTATGATACTAATTTTCATTGAGATCTTGTAAGAAGTAAATTTACTATGTCGCTGTCATTTTAGGCATTATGTTGAAAGAGTTGCGTTTAAGACATGTGGATTAGTAGTGAGTGACATAACGTCATTTATCTCTGCGACAAGTTCTCGGGCTTCATTTTGATGCATTCTACTAAAAACGTTGCCAAGGAAATCGAAAGTATTCACTCCAGGCTCAAATATAAACAAAAGATAATTTAAGTGTAATGAAATTAAGTAGTATAAATAAATCTTAACTAACTTTATCCTATTTAATAATTTCTTCTATAAAATATCTTTCATTTAATGCAGATTTTAATTTTAACAACCTTTTATTAAGGTTAATTTAGAGAATGAAGTTTATTTTTTTTTATAAGATCAAAAAAAAAATTAAATGTAGTTGACTAATTTTTTTTTTCTTTTTGGTCAAGACTTTTTGGTCAGATTAAATGTAGTTAACTAAAAGGGGCTTTTTTTTGGGTCAATCTTGAAAGTTTTTTTTTTGGTCGAAAGGTTTCATAGTCGGGATATCCGTCTAGTCGAGTTCAATTTTGGGCCTTTCCATATGAAAGTTCTAGTGCCTACAAGGAATTTGTGGGCTCAATATTTCCCCTTTTGGTAAATATACTATTGAAATTTGTCATTCACCCCACTTAAACAGTAAAATTTTAAAATTATCTCTTGTTATATCCAGTTTCCGGAATGCAAATTTGCATTCCGGAAACTCTAGTCAAATTTGTATTCCGGAAACTCCAGATTTGTATTCTAGAAACTCCAGTTTTTGAAATATATGCAAAATTTAAGGGTATTTTTGTAATTTCAACATTAATATAGGGTGTATGGCAAAAAAAATGAGGTATATTTACCAATTCCCTTCCCAAAGAGCGCCCAACCCTCTAGACCAATTTATTTTTTAAAAAAAAGGCCCTCCCATATCAGGTTTGACCAAAAAAAATATCAGGCCTTGTTTGCCTACGCCTGATGTACCCGAGAATAAGGTACGGAAGTTATCAAAGAAAATGGCTTGTTTGACCAAAAATTGGAAAAGAAAACAAAATCGGTAAATACACCCTAGATTTTTAGATATACATCACATATTAATGTGAAAATTTCAAAAATATCCTCTAATTTTGTGTTATTTTTGGAAACTTGAGTTTCTGGAATACAAATTGTATAGAGACTAAAGTTTCCGGAATATAAATTGGACTGGAGTTTTTAGAATACAAATTTGCATTTCAAAAACTGGAGTTTCCGGAATACAAATCCAAAATATTTTGGATTTGTATTCCGGAAACTCCAGTTTTCGGAATACAAAAAAAGAGTATTTTTAAAATTTTAGCATTAATGTGGAGTGTATGTCTAATTCTGGAGAGTGTATTTACCAAATCCCAAAGATTCCAATTTCCGAAATACAAAAAATTGATATTTTTAAAATTTTAGCATTGACATGGGGTATATATCTAATTCTGGGGATGTATTTACCAAATCCCAAAGAAAATGGCAATATACAACTTGCCTGATGGCCTAACTTTCCAAATCCATAGATTTTTAATTATTTATTTATAAGCATTTTTATTTTTATTTTATAAAACATAATATGATCATTTATATTAATTAGTTTTTGGTCAACATCATTTATATTAATTTAAAATCTATCCTGATTTCTTAATACTTGGTGCTACTTTACTATTTAATGTATCATATCATATCAAAAATATATATTTAATAGACTATTAAAACTATGAACAATGGCTTTACTGATTACTGATCTGGTTTTTAAAGACTTGACAGAATATAATGGAGGAATAAAAAGGGAAAACGGAGGACGAGAGTCGAGACACATATTATAGAAGAGTAATGCATTAGAACAAATTCTATATCGGAGCCCGAATTGGGCTTAGTACAGTTGCTGAATTAATTTATAAGGTTAACAACAAAATTAAAATCTAGCTAAAAGAATCCAAAATTACTCCTGGATAAATTTTCTATCGGAGATTTCCTCATGACAGTATCAGCTGATGATATGTACTTTGCCAACATCATAACCAAAGCAAGACAGCGTTCCGAGCGCCCTCATCGAACCATCGCCCACTTGGCTAGCTGTACATATCTGCAGCAACGAACAAGTTTGTCAAAATAGTTCAGCAGAAACGGGAGACATGCAAGTTGAATGAGGTTCTATCAGAAGCTATCATCAACCAAAAAATAAAATAAATCCTTTCAATAATGAAAGAACAATTCATAACGACTCTGTTGTATTACTTCGATAGTTATATTGATCATATCCTGGACAATCAATCAATATTCCTTCAAAGATAAGAATATAATATATGTTTCAAGGCAAAGGAGAGGAGACATTACTGAAGTCAAGAAACTACGTAGTTGTAAAAGTTAAAAAAAAAATATTTTTCTAAACGGAAGCAGCACCTTCTCTTGAGCAGCTGAATGTATCTATACATAAGCAATCATTTGCAACCAAAATGTATTAATCCTTCGAGTAAGAATATCTCTCCAGAGCTAAACTATCAAGTGTACAAAAATCAGGAGTCTCGATAAGGATGCACCATACATGGTTGGAATTGTATTCCAGTTGGGTGAATTTTACCTGGTTATCCCAGATCCATGTTTACCATTTTACGAAATGAAACTTCTCCCTTGTATTTTGATAATGGACTAGCAAGTCATGGCCAACACACTAAACTTGGATTGATGAGTAGACTGAAGCCATTGTTCAGAATATGATGCAGCAAGGCACTCATCAGTCACCCCATCAAAACTATGCATAACACTGTCATCACTATCATTTTTTAAAACATGTGGTTAATTGAACTTACAGGTAACAGAATTTGGATTGAAGAAATTAACTTTCAAATATATAAATTGATTGGTATCAGAGCATCAAGCACTTGGGGAGCCCTCACTTGAAAAGCTAGCTACCAAGAGGGAAGAATCAAGCCACTTAAGTACTCCACCGAGCATTCCATATTACTCGATGTCAGACTTAGGCACCTCATAATACCCATGTTCCAATCATAAACCTCTATAGAACCCATAAAAAGTAAGAATCACTAAAACAACAGGTGCAAATCTACAAAAAAATCCTTCTTACATACTCAATTTGGGACATTGATAAAAGTTGGATGGGATGATACATGGATATTCAATAAAAACTTTACTCGTCTCCCCCTCTTACCTTACAGTATTACCCAACATTAACAACCACCACCCAAAACTGCACCTCATTTGTCAAAGTCACATACAGAACGCATGTACCACACATGCTTCTGCACTGCATTTATAAAAGAAGAAATATAGCACCAATTTACCATGTATAGCTCTTTCAATAAGATAAAAAAGGAAAGTGAAATATAACAACAGCCACCGAATGCAGAAGTCAGCAGAAATAACTCTGGAAGTGAGGAACTTCCAACACACTACTACCATAAACACAGACAAACAAAATTTACCACGAACCTATGACCCATTTGTATGCATAAGTTATTCTGAAATAGTCAAATAGATATATTTATAAGTTCTGAACACCATTTTAGATCACCAAACACCAATCCAGCCTTGAGTTCATAATATATCAAACTTCCAACCACATATCAAATTAGAAATTTAAACATGAAAGAATAACATCATCACTTCATAATGTAAGATAGCTTATTTCAACACAACAAATAAAGAAGTGAAGCCTCAGAAACAAGCTGCTGTTGTAAAACAGCACAACATCAAATAAAGCTTACAAGGAGATACCATCTGCAGAACCCCATGAAAGTGAAAAGCTTGAGAGTGCGCTTAATTTGCTAAAAAATGAAATATTCAACAGATTTGTTCTGAGCTTGAGTTTATTATTATAAAAGTCCTACTAAGGACACTGGTTAAGGAATCAAAATTAAGAAAATTTTACTGGAAATCGCAGCATTCAACGCATTATTAACTTCAAAAGCTTCACTTTCCAATACATTATTGTATCACGCACAAAGGCCCAAAACCATTGAAAAGTAAAAAATAACCATCAATTCAACCAAATCCCATCAATGTCAATGGAGAACAACCAGCAAGCCAAATCGGGCTCACATCTAGCACAAGCCCCTGCTTTACTGCCAAATACTGCTTTTGTTGTGTCAACTAACATACACATACAGAGCAAGAAGCTGTGTTGTAACTCGAATTTTTTAGTTTGTGTATGGTTTCACGGTAGGAAGTACCATATTTGATTTTGCCCCGTCAAACGTCATTTTAGTATAAATAAAGATGTTTGGTTAGTATCAGGCAAAATTGATTTTGCCTCTAAATCTCAGTTTGACTAGAAATGATAAAAAATAGCTTTTGCATTAGGTTGAAAATTTTACATTAAGTTTTACCTCAAACTTGCTTTCAGAGTAAATATATCCAAAAACATAAATCACTTCAATTTAAGCTAAATTTTAACCAAATCAATTTCACAAAAACAATTTCATTCAAAATCACGTTTGACAAACGCTCACCCAAATACACACTTACTGTTCAGATTATGCTGTCTCTCAATATGCATCAAAGAAACCCTTTAAGTTTAAAGGACTAGCTCAACTTTATTTTATAGAGAAACAGTTCATAGAGTAATGTCTATTATAAACTATAAAGAACTCTTCAAAACAAAGTACTAAAGCACTTGTTAGTATATTTAATTGCAGAACCATAAGAAACAACCAATTCGTAGCATTCATTGCACTCATAAAATCCAAAATCAACACAAACAATTTTATTTTCCTAAACCAAAAAAAGGACTGACTGAAGAATCCCCTTGCGACCCACTATCCTCGGGTCCAAAAGCCTTCTCATGCATAACATCATTCATTCATTGAAAACAAAACACTAAAAAGTACGGCATGTTATCAAATCAAACGAAAACGGGGAAAACAACTAAAAAGCTGTGCTTTTCTTTAAACTCACCATTAGACCCAGATCGTTTCCCACGCTTAATTCTCTCCAGCTGAACTTGTGTGTCCATAAACATCTGCATCCTCTGCACTTCAAGATCTTTAGCAAACTGCATCCTCTGTTTCTCCAAATCCACCATCTGCCTCACTTTCTGTGCCTCCACTCTTTCATACACTTCCCCAAACCTCTCTATCGCCTTCGCCAACCTCTTCAACCCTTCCCTCTCCTTCTCCCCTTCCTCAACTTCGCTTCCCCTCCCTTCATCTTCCTCCTCCTCCTCCACCTCCACCTCCACTTCCTCCTCATCCTCATCTTCCTCCTCGTCCTCATCGGCTTCCGCAGCAGCAGCCGCGGCCGCCATCGCAGAATAATTCCTCCTAAAGTAACCGTCATCCATCACCGTTGGCGCTGACCTCTTCTGCGGAAGCGCCACGGCCGTCGGCGGCAGGGAAGAGGGGGTTTTACGGTGCGGCAACAAGGGGAGAGCGACGGGCGGCGACGGCGAGGCGGAAGAAGACTTCTTCGCATTGAAATTAGGGCCAATCAGAGCGTCCAATCGTTCGAAGAAGGGCCAAGAGGATGAAACGGCACCGTTAGAAGACGAAACCCTAGCCTTCTCGACCTTGTACTTCTTCTTGATGGTGTCGATGCGATTCTTACACTGAACGTCGGTGCGGTAGGTCTTCTTAGTGTGGCCGTGGAGAGCATTAACGGCGTCGGCGACGTCCTGCCAATCCTTCTGGCGAAGGTTTCCACGGTTAAGCTCGAGGTAACGGCGTCCCCAGGCATCAACGAGGGTTGATGAGGCTTCCTCGGACCAGCAGTCCTCACGGACGGGGACGGGGCGCGACGGCGGCGCGGGGGATTCGTGGAAGTCCGGCATCGGAAAAAGGGGAATTAGGGTTGGATGATGAGAGAGAGAGAGAGAAAAGGATGAAGAGAGAGAGAATGAAAGAGAAAGAGAAAGGGAAACGGCGGACGCAAAACAAAGGCGAAAGAGTGGGATGGGATAATACGGTACGGTCGCCGGGGAAGGGCGCGTGTTGTTGGGGGAACCCCCAGAGTTTGTGAGTGGCTCGCGTCATCGGATCGGCTCGGCTTGACCGCTACAACTACTACTATCGGAAGCCCAAAAATTCAAATTAAAAAAAAAACAGATTATTGGAATTATCTTAATTTATTTACGTCAGAGGAAATATTTGTAGATTAAAAAATAATAATAGTTTTGGGATTTATGGATGAGCCAATACCAAGAAAGGATTGATGTGGAGCGGGGAGGGCGAAGCGCGTTGCCGACTTGAGTTGCGGTGTGGTGACGGCTAAGCCAGAACGTGAATATACCGTTTGGGATTTTTCCTTGTTTTGGGATTTATTTTGATTTTGATCGCGATTATGTTCAGGCAAAAGCGAAACAAAATGAGAGAAAGAGCGTTCCGGGTCACGGAGATTAGTTTTTTTGTCCCCATTTTTTGTATTAAAAATTAAATTAAAAAGAAAATTAAGACCAGGACGGATACAGTGCCCGTGGATTGGTGACGGTTATGCGTATCATTTATACCTTGCGTTGCGTCTACTCTTTTCTTTTTTTTGTTTCATAAAAAGAAAGACGCCGTGAGTCGTGACTCATGAGAATTGACCAATCCCTAGAATTTAAAACACACACACAACGTCAGAAAAAATTATCTACTGCTATTTTCATTTGTTTATTGTTTTTAATCAATTTTATTCTCTTTAACCAAAAAATTTTGTTTCTCGTTTTTTAAATAAATTTATTTTCTAAATACTCTCTCCCCTTTGTAAATATTATTTTGAACTTTGTAACAAAAAAATATTATTTAGAACTTAGAAGAAAATAGTTCCATGTAATAAATAAAATTGTGCACTCTCAGACAAGTTAGCGATCGATTTCAGATTCCAAATTGATCCATATCTTTCACCTTTAAAACTTGAAGTTCGTGACACTATATAGTATATATTCTCTTTACATGGCCAAGTTCACGGGTCGGGTCTTTTTAGTCGTGGGTAAGGGACTAACTATGAGGACAATATATCCTAAATGTGGACTGAAGTTAATATGGCCCAAAGTTACTATGTTATTTGGCAGGATTTTCACCCTGTTATGAATCTGTTATTGACCAAAAAAAAAAAAAGAAAAAGAAAGAAAAAAAGACCGGGATGGTGAGAGAAAGAAAATGGAGAAGAAGGAGTGGACCTTCTTGACCAAAAAAAAAAGGAGTGGACCTTCTGTAAATATATTATTATTTGGGACTAATCAACAAATTAAATCAAAGAATATTAAACTAAGTAATATAGTCTTTAAGATGATTGGTACACTAGTGCACCTCATTAAATCGTGGTCCATGTCAAACGGCAATGTTATAACGCTTGAACTGTTAGGCACTTGTGTGAGACAAGTGGGCTTTGGTCCGCATAACGCTTATCAAATCCCCAACAGCTTGAAGGCCAATATTATGAAGTGCGAATTATATATGCAAAAGCGGCACCTTATAAAATATAAAATATAGCACACATTACCAACATGAGGACATGTTTAAAGTGCTAAAATAACACTCTAGCTTTTTTCGTCGTTATATAACATCATGTAGAAAACGAATCAATGTGAAAGGTGTGAGAAAGAGACCTTTAAAGTTTAAACTCCCATCTAAATTATGCAGAAGTGTGAGGCGCCGCTTGCACATATGATGATGATATTGTAGCATATTTTTCGTATTTCCCATCCCTAATATTGTGCCCCACAAAAGGAGGGGAAAAGCTATTAACCCTTTCTTTTATTACTACCTCCGTCCTTAAATATAGGAACCTTTACAAAAAAATGAAAGTCCCTTTATATAAGAACCTTTTCAAAAAATTAGTTGCATTAATTATTTTTTGACTAAAATGCCCTTATGATCACCCAACTACTCTACCTTTTCCAATGCATTAATTAAATAATGAGAGAGAGAGGGGGGAAGAGAGATAGTAATAAGTGTTAGGGCTAGTTTTGGAAAAGTATAGTAAATCATTGACAAATTTATTGCTATTAACTAACTTAACTAATTTTCTTAAAGGGTGTGAATTAGTTAAAAGGTTCTTATATTTAGGGACGGAGGTAGTATTTTATAATGATCTACTACAATCCTTTACCTATCTCAAAATGGGTCGTCCTCAATATTGAAAACGGTGTTCTGTTATAAAAAGCTCTCTTTTTCCTTTTTATTATTCCATATCCTGCGATGTCCCCCGCTATTTGAAAAGACGAAAGATTGAAATTATTTTTCTCATTGAAAAATTTCATGTGGGAATTTGTTTGTGTGCGTGCTTTAAAGAATAATTATATATAGTTTGATTTGCAAATGTCTCAGTATTGATTGATTATTCTCCTGAGTCAAAAGCACAGTCTGTCCAAGTGCTTTAGATATATAGAAGCCATTTGAGTCTTTGCAGTATTAGGTTTCTATTCAGTTTGGCAAGCTTAATATGTTTTCGTCAACTATTATAGGACATAACAGCTTCAACAACTTTGTAATTATTTTAATTATTCATCCAACTTTCCGGTCAGAAATTCTCATGAAGCACCCGTCAATAATACAAATAATCTGAAATAAATTGACCGATCTCTCTCAAATTGTACGTAGTTGTTTTGGCTTAATTGACACTTCAGGTAGCATTTCTAGTCCATGCAGTCTCTCACGAGTACTGTACAGTACGAAGAAAATTGAAAGAAAACTGACGAATTTCAAAATCAGCCAATCACAGTTTGGATTTATAACACGGGGGAATTAATAACCATACAAGGGGTGCGTTGGTTTTGAAATTGGACGGTTGGATTGTTTTCGCCGCTTTTCGTACAGCACACTCTTCGTAATATCCAGCATTTTCCGTAAAAAATAGCCACGTAATTTAAACACGACAAAACATGTTTTAATATTCGGGAAAAAATGCTGGAAGAAATAATATGCATTTTAAAAAAATTAAAAATCACGTCACATTTTTTTAAAATTAAAGAATTAAGGCGCACACGAACCTAATAGAATGAAATTTTTGCCAATGAGAGAGGCCTTCGTCCACGTCGTAGAGGAAAATGATTGACTAAGCTTCAATTAATACTACCAATGACATACTCCCTCCGATACTATATATAAACAATAAGTTACTTTTTTGATTCATTGAATAACTAATATATATAGAACCGAAGGGAGTATACAGAGAGCAATTCTAGTGATATATTTTTTTGACAAAAATTATAGTGATATATATATTCAGAGTGACAGTGTGGTATTTAGCTTCTTTTTAGTTTTTTAAATCCACGAGTCACTCACGGCTTCATTGTGATTTCTTTGTTCCCATGTCACTCACTTGTACTCTCCTTAATTAGTAAAAGCAACATATAACAGTCACGTTACACAATCTAAAGAGAAAAGTTTTAGTAATAAGTAATTAATTAACTAATTATTAAGTTAAGGGAACATGAGAATAGTTTAGTCTATGTTGCTGGAAATCTGTGCAGAGGGATGAAGAGTATTAATGGTGGAATAAGTACAGAGAGAAAAGGTCCGTTCAGAGAAGCAGGTTGATGAGTTCACCTGATCCACTGATAACACTGACACCCCAATGAGATGATCTATGCTACACATCACATTTCAATGATTCATTCATTGATTCATACTGTATTACTACATGAAGCAGCAGTCTGTCAACTTTTATAGTTGGCCCCAGGTGCATGGTGGGGCTTCCAAGTTAATAAAAAGACCGCATATATGCGCTCTGATCAATCAGAAAATTATATATAAGAATCTGAAAATCAGAATGAGAACCAGAACCATATATGAGCTTCGCTCAAGGCTCAATGATCTGCCCTCCAACCAATATCCACGGGGTCAAACAAACTCTACTATGTGTAATCAATAATCACCTTTACAGGATGCCATGGCCACTAACCTGGCTAATATCCCACCACTAAGTACTAATAGTGCAAACTATGCAAAAGGCATCATTGTAGATATTAGGAATGTGGTGGAAAGCACTGTCTCTGTGGGTACTTTCATTCGTTCAATTCCCTTTCAACCTCAAAGTGGTCTGTTTTGGTCTTTTCCTATTGTTTACCCTTCATTTGTGGGGAAAGTACACCGTGGCTTTACACTGCATACACATTGATTGGTGAATCTGTCCTCCCTCATTTGGGGGACCCAAAAGATTTTTTTTTCTTTAAAAAAATAAATGAAAAGCTATCTACTTGAGTTCAATGGAAAAGGAATTTAGGGGGGAAAAAAGAAATAGATAAAAAAAATAAAATATGTGATAAGTGATGTGATGATAAAAGAAGAGAAACAAGAGATAAATAGAAAAAGGAAAGGATAAAAACTAAAAAGGAGTAGGTAAAAATCAGAATTGGAATTTAATTTTAGTTCGGTAAGAATTTAGTTTGGTAAGAAAGAACTACTATATTATACGGATGGAAAGTGACGGAAGCATTATGTCATCCCTGGTGTTAAAGAATGACATGAGTCCGGATCCTCTGCGGCGCTGCAGAAGCTGCAGAGGGATTTTTCTCTCTGTCTCTCTCACTCTTTTCTCTCTCCTTCTACTCTTTTCTCTCTCCTCTCACTCTCACATTCCCCCTGCGGCCGCAGGGGATCCGTTCGGGAATGACATACACCAATGAACAATATTTTTTTCCCTGTGTGAACGGGAATAACAGTGAATAGATTACTCCATGGTAGCAACAGCAACAGCAACAGCATAACATGGATCATGTCTCAATCACCTTCTATTATGACCCAATAACATAATAATGAATGCCCCGGAAGCAGACACAATAGAAGTCGGATCCTTTTTCAGTTTTTCTCCTGTATTCCAATCATACTCTCTCCTGTCCTGTGTTCACTTTTCCATGTGCAGTTCAAACTCCCAAGCTTCATCATCAACAATTAAAAAGCAAAACAAATTGAAACCCTTTTACACAGTTCTTGTTCTATCCCTTTCCTGAAAATTACAAAATTATAACACCCTTTCATCAATTCTGTGCCCCACTCTAACTAAACAGTGAACTGAACACACCCTCAAAATGATCACTGAAAAGAAAAAGTTGGCAATCAATAAAATTGACCTCCTATGATGATCTCTTCCTTCAAGTCCAACCCTTCATCAATCCACACAATAAGAAACAATATCAAGCCACAACATTTTATCATCGCATTATTTATATATTTATTTATTCCTCTATTTTTAACCCTATGTACACAGAAGCAGAAAGGAGTTTATTTCCTTGTTCTTCTTTAAGTAGAAAAAGATAAAAGAGATAAACTATTTTCTTAAAATTAAAAAAAATGGAATTGGAGCTCATGAAAATATATATGGATTATGGAAGAGCCTTGAGACTTGAGAATAGAATAAAAGAAAAAGATATTGAACAAAGAACAATAGATAACCGTGTGTTAGAGATCACTTGATGGTGACTCTGAAATACTCTCCAAGTGAGGCCTCCACACAGCGACACGTCCTCTTCTTCTGTCTCTCTGAGTAGAAAGCTTCTCAGAGAGAATTTCAGTCAAGTAGCGATCCGAGGAGACAAACAAGCTGGCCACAGAAATGTTGTCGTTGTTGTTGCTGCTGTGGAAACTGTTGCTTCTGGAGTTGGTTGTTCTCTCGCTCTGTTCCTTCCTCTTCTTCTTCCCGGAAGATCTGTTACGGTGGTTTTTCTCCGGCGGCGGAGAAGGGAGCGGCATGAGGAAGTAAATCTTGCCACGCTGGAGCTCGGCGTCGGGTGGGACCACAACGATCTTTGGAACGACGCCGTCTTCGGCGGAGGGAGAGGAAGGCTTCTTCAGCACGTGCTTCGGGTGTGCCTTCATGATTTCACTCGCCTTGATGCTCCCACTGATTTCCTCCACGCGACCGTTGCAGTGCACTATGCGGATCACGTCGAGTGCCCCACATGGGAGAATGCAAGAGATGCAACACCTTATGCTGTTTCTCATGGCTTCTTCTCCTCTCTCTTTATCTCTTGGTATCTCAATTCTCATAGAGGGAGAGAGAGAGAAAGAGAGAGAGGAAGGAGAAGAAAGTGGCAGAGATTAGAAAGAGTGAATATATGGAGAGAGGGTAGAAGCTTGATAGAGGGGAATATTGATTTGGAGAGTGTGTGTGTGTTCTGTATTGTGTTCTTTTTTCCTCTGTTTTAATTAGCTTAATGGAGTGGGAATCAGTCACATAAAAGAATTTTTTGTAACAAAAGTGATGCATTTTTTTTTCTTTATTTCAAATTAAACTTTTCTCTCTTATTTTTTTTTATGTTTTCTTTTTTTTTTGTCCACTTTTGAATGGACGGGAGGAATATTTTCTCCATGCTATTGCTAGCTTTGGGATGAAATTCATGGCATGAATAATTGCACTACACTCTGTAGTTTGGCTTTTGATCCATTATTTAGGGTCCCTCATACCCTCACCCCCTGACCACACACACCCACCTAGCTTAGTGATTTCAATAGTACTTGGGGGTTAGGAATGGAAGGTCGGGATACTCATAAGCGACACATGGTATAGTGAGTGATGGGGACTGCTTAGCAAGCAAAAACTTTGAACCTTTTGAAAGGGCCATGACTGGATGTGCGTGTATCAATCAAAGGTTGACACTTGTCGGCCAATAATGAATATTTTTACACTAAGATTAGGTGAGGGGGCTGGTGGTGTAGAGTCAATAAGAGAGAGAGAGAGAGAGTATCTGTGTTTGGAGGGGAACGGGAGAGGGGGGGGGGGGGGGGGGGGGCTGGGAAATTGGGGTGAATGGGAGGGAGGAGATCTTCTTTTGAGAGGGGTTTGTGATCTTTCAATTCCCCCAAGCAAGATCATGTGGGTTGTGGTTTTCATTGGAAAGTGAAGTTTGATGGACTTCACACTTATCTCTAATGGGTTTTAGGTTGGAGAAGTGCTTTAATTTGACTATGGCAAAGGTGTTTTGTCGACTAGCCATATCACCTAAATCAACTCTAGTTCACATGCTCTTTCCCAAACCCTTTCACATTTTTTCTTTTCTTACATGAAATTTATCTTTTTGGTCATATTTTCAGTACCATAAGTAGATAAGTATAATTCGACTCACAAATACACCTATTATTCTTCTAAAGCCCCAATTTATGGACACCTAAATCAACCCTTCCATATCTACTTTATGGCAACTTTAATTACTCGGTGCATGTTTGAGTGTGCGTTCAATTTATCGTCATCTTAAGTTAAAATAGAAGCTACAAAGAGTAGCTTTTGGGCTTGTCGCATGTCAGAGAGCTATGCACTGCATTAGGTACCCACCATTGGAGTTGCTATAAACTATTTAATTAATTAGTTAGTTGTAAAAATTACTTAAAATCGATTTAAAAGGATAACAAAAAATTCAAAGAAATTAAAAATCCTGAACTCAAAGTAAGAGTTTGAGGTAATCTTCAAATGATGTGAGTTTTTGGTGATTGATATGATTTGTATACAATATATCCTATCCTATATATTGACCGATAGTCCTCAGTCCTCCTCATAATTGAATATCCAACCTAGAGATTTCCAAAATGACGACTGCAGGTAGTTAAAAGTGTTTGGATGATTTAATTGGTGGTTAATTTGGAGTTGTCCCATCCCTAATGTGGCCCTCGCATTTCATAGGTACAGGTGTAGAGGTTAGTGGGAACATGCATGTGAAGTAAGAATGGGATGGGAGGGTCGAAAGTGAGGGGCTTTGATATTCTATGTGCCCCGTACCAATAGAATATAATAGAATGCGGAGTTAATTAACTTCATATTTGGGATCGTCATTGACACATTGATGTCTCCTTGAGGAGTGAGGACCTTGACCATCATCAAAGAGGAAGGATCTATATCAATTTCTAACAATTTCTCTCAATATATATCTGTTCAATATATTATTTGATGAACGAAATGCGTTAGGGGGTGTATTGGATTCACATTGTAAAAGATTTTAATAGACTTTTTTGTGATGAAAAAGTTTTGTGGTATTCAATCAAGACTTTTTAATAATCTAAAAAAATCTTGTAGTATTCAATTAAGACTATTATGACTTTTTAGAGAGTACAATGAAATCTAATGGTATTCAATTAGGATTATTATGACTTTTTAAAGAGGCCAATGAAATCCAGTGGTATTCAATTGAAATTTTTTACAACTTAAAAAAAGTCTTCTGGTATTCAAAAATATATAGATTTTAAAGGATTATTTTGCATGGTGGATTTCGTGGAATTTTTTAGTGTAAAATATAAAGATTAGACCCATCCAACAATCTCACCCAAACCCTCAAGACTTTACAGACTTTTTTCCTGCCATTGCAGCACTGTCATACTCACCAAGTAATTTCTTCTTTTTTCCTTTTCTAGATTGTTTTTCTTCATACATTCTTTCTATGTTGAATATATTTGGATGACAACATTGTAAATATATGTGTGTACACTTTTTATGTACTTTACCTCCCCACACACAATAGTAACCAAACTTCATCTTTCCATTTTTTTACTTCATAATCTTCCACAACAGTTTCTGGTCAAATGTAATCTTTTCATTTTTTTACAAACTCTTTGTATTTACTAATTTAACTAATATAATAAATTTATCTTTTTTTAAATTTCAATTATTTTTTTATTCGTTACCCTCTTTTTATTTTATAATTATAATAGTTTTCTTAACGGGTTTTATTTATATTTTTTTGTTTTTATAATTTTTTTAGGCTGTAAATTTTTTAAATTTTATTTTTGATAAATATAATAACATTTCTTGACAAGTTCCATTCATATTTTTTATTTCTATAATTTTACGATATAAAATTCTTTCTTTAATTTAATTGTTGATAAATAAAAAATATTTTTTACTGGTTTCTCATTTATTTTTATAATTTCATTATTACTATAGACCAAAAAACTAATATATATATATATATATATATATATATTATGTGATGTGCTTAACACAAGAAGTATTTGTATTAGTATGTGTAATACTACATAATTTTTTTTGTAAAAAATGTCGTTCTGATAAATTTTTAATTGAACCAGTAGACAAATTTTTACCTTCGGTATTACCAGTTAACGAATACTATAATTTTGAGCTAGTAGACGAATCTTCACCTTCAATATTTCCTTTAGTATTACCGGCTAGTATGACTTATGTGGAGAATTATTACTTAATACAACCAATTTCTTAATTTTTGTTTTTGTTGACTCTTATAACTTTGAAAGTTTGTTAAAATTCCATGAGATTCTTTATAAATCCATAAAGTCATTTTAAATCTTATAAATTCTTATGATATAAAAATCATTTAAAATCCATAAGATTTTTTTAAAATCCACAATACTTTTAAAAAAAATCTGATAAGTTATTACATTCCTACGAAGTCTTTTAAAATCTATAAAATCTGTAAGATATTTTTATGATAAAATAGTATTTTAAAATCTCAATCCAATACACCCCCTTAGTAATTACCAAAAAATTGTATTATACATTACACAATTTTGAAAATTGCAAGAATGTCCCATCCTGGCTTCTCCTGCACGTTAACGTCAAAGACTCAAAGCTGGTGAAATCCCTGAGCCCAACCCCGTCCATGTGACCGTCGACAAGCGTTAGTGGCGGTGGGTTCTGCAAGTGGCATGGGGATGGTGTGAGGTGATGGCTCGAACCGCGCGCGTGTGACATCGATCAACCTATCACTGACTGTCAAGAAACTTCATCTTCAACAGACGAAACTGATGATGCAATGCAGAGGCTCGTGACCAGCACCATCGATCGTCGGCGAAATCTCCATGACCGAATAATTCAGTGGGAAAGGTCAGCACTCAGCTCAGCAGGGACTGATTTGCAAATTGACGGGACCTGCTTACACCGGAATAACCAGTCGATTCAGTGGAGGATCGGTAACCCATTTGCCAGGTTCTGTACCGTAAAGTTACACCGGGAAAAGTCATTTTATGGCATATTTAAAAATAAATAAAAATAAAAATTGTTTTTTTGTTGACTAAAAATACTGTTTAAACATTCATCAAACTAATTAAAATTGATTTTGTTCCATCATCAAGTATATAAAAATGCATTTTAGATTATCACCATTTCTTTTAAGAAAAATATCTCCCACAACATCTACTCATAATATTTGAATATGAAATTAAAGCTCTCAATTGTTTGGTGGCATAGCCATGACCAATGTACTGCTAATGAAATTTAAATCCCTATACTGTAAATAAAGTTTGTTTTCATGAAAAATAACTAAACTAATTATACAATTTTTAACTCATGCATAATGCAATGTATTCGTGTGACGAAAATAACGAAAACATGAAAAATAGCTATCCTTGATACCTGGCTTTAGCTTTAATCAACGAACTAATTGACGGGAATTGAAAAGGGAAAGTAAAAACTTTCAAGCCCGAAAAAGGTTTGCCAGTGCACAATTATTGATCAGGAAAATCTTGGTTAACCATTATTTAAGGATATATATTAGTGGATGACTTTGACTCTCTCAATTTTCCAAAACCAAAAGGACATTTAGGATTGTGGAAAGCAGATAAACCTTCAGCATTATTAATAAAGGCTGGTTAGAAAGGCTCCAAATCCAGCCAGCTGAATCCAATCAAAGTCATTCAGAATCAGAAATCAAGGGATTATGCTTAATTGGTTGCCCCACAATTACAGCTGCTGACAAACCAACTTTTTTATTTTATGATCAGCTGCTCTTGCATTCATAAAGGTTAAAGAATAGAGAAAAATCAGTCAAGCTTTTGTATATTTGTGTTTGTGGAGAAAGAACAAACTTCCAAGGGAAAATAATAAGGAGAAGGGACAAGAATGCAACAACCCAGAACCTCATTAACACATTCAAATTATTTGCTTAATTGATTCAGTTAAGAAAATTGCAACAGTTCTTGAGTTCAAAGTTTCAAACCCATTGGAGCCATTCATTCCCGTTACTTGTGGCAAAGGGAAATATTGAAAGGAGAAAAGGCTGGGTGGGGATTGTGATGTGATCAGTATGTCAACAGTCAACACCAGTTTTGCCATCTCTTGGCTCCTTTCAACCGTTTGCACTTGCCACTAATTAAATTCTTCAATTAATTCATGATATTGAGATAATTGAATGCTTGAGACCACAGAGGAAAAACGATAGGAGGGTTATGACCTGAGGGTCAAGTCAGATTGGCTCGAGTCTTAAATATTGATTGAAATGTGTTATTACTCCCTCCAATCCTTTTTATAAGAAACATAGTATAAAATCATTAAGATCAATGAAGTGTATTGGAATGGGTTAATTATCATTAATGATACTATAATTTTTCAAAAGTACCCTTTTTGATATTAATGATTTTTGATATTCTTTTCGTAGGTCTCATAATAAATAAGGATAAAGTTAGAAATAAATAATTAATATGGGTGAAAATAAGACATTGTTTCTTATAAAAGGGACAATGAAAACGACTCGTTTTGTTTCTTATAAAAAGAATCAGAGGGAGTATTAATTAATTAATATATATTCCTTTTAGTAGTATAGAAAAGGCAAAGTGTTGGGTGAAGAGAAGAAAACGGGCGTGGTTGGGAGTTTTAGAGAGGAGTGTAGGTAACAGGATGAAACACAAGAAGGGGGGGTTGAATTGTGTTTCTAAGCTTTTAAAACTTTTCGCAAATGTTGGACGCTGGCTTATTTCAAATATAGGACGCACAGCGTTTTCTGAAATATTGGACGCACAATAGTTTTAAAACACTGGACGCACAGAGTCTTTATAAAAACTGGACGCACGGGTTTTCTAAAGATTGGACGCACAGAATGCTTCCCTTTTAGTTTGAAAAACTTGCTTGAATAAAATCAATTTCAATCCCCTTTGTTAGTAATAAACACAGATATAAAAGGAGTTAAGGGAAAGAAGAAATAACACAAGTTTTTATACTGGTTTACCCTTTCCTAAGAGCTACGTCCAGTCCCCTCAAACTATAGAGCTTTCACTATCAACCTGATAGGTAACAAGTATTCTTCAGCAGCCTCTCCAGGCCTTACAACAAGTATTCTTTGCACACAGCCTCTCCAGACTAAAACCCAAGTATTCTTTGCACGCAACCTCTCCAGGCTAAATCCCAAGTATTCTTTGCACACAACCTCTTCAGGCTAAACCAAGTATTCTTTTCACACAAGCCTCTCCAGGCTCAAACAACTCAGCAGAGTTTTGATATCAAGTGCTATCTAACTCACACAAGTGAGGATGTGAAATCTAAAGCACTTCGAGAGTTAAGCAAACTCTCTATTTACAAGAAGAAAGACAAATATACAAGACTTTCTATACAGAGTATTTGCACAGCGATTTTGCTCTTTCTTTTTCGTTGTTCAGTGTCTTGTATTCTTCTTCTTGTTCACGGTATTTATAGGTTTTGATGAAGCTTCAGACTTGTTCTTCGAATAGCTCAGCTTCAGCCTTCATAAATATTACCGTTCTCTAATAGCATTAAATGCTACTTTCCCGTTGTTCTGAGGAGATCTACTTCATTGTGCATGTCTGCGTTTCTTTCTCCTAAATCAGAAGCAACCTGTACTCAAAGTATCAATTGTACAGTGGTTAATAGTAATATCTTATTGAGACAGAGAGAATACACTGTGTAAAGTAGAAAGATGTGTTCAGAGATATACAGAGTAGTTAAAAGTACATTCTCTCTCTTAGTACACTTTCCACAGTGCTTTATGCTTTTCAAAAGTACATTCAAAAACGTTGACAATGTTGTACAGAAAAGCATTGTGTACAGCTATTCAAATCAAATTGTTGGCTCAATAAAATTGTTTAATAATCAAATGCAAGAGCAACAATTGACAATCAAATGGATTCTGCGTGTTATGTATTGGGCGCAGAATATATGAAACATTGGACGCAGCATTTAGCAAGTTATTGGACGCATACCTTTGCACTTACCAATTTGCACAGAACTCATGCAAACATTGGACGCATACCTGATGCTTTCAATTGCACTTTGTTATGCTGCTTTATTGGACGATGAATAGTAGACTGAGAACTTGTCCTACTTTGCTTCATTCATCGTGTAACACTTTGTTCTTGTTCTTCTCATTTATCGGACGCAGAACAGTAGATAATGAACTTGTTCCATTCTGTTTCATTGCTTGTGGAACACTTTGTTATTTTCCTTCTTCATTATCGGACGCAGAACAGTGCTTGAGTAACTCTGACTTCATTGGACGCAGAATGTTCAGTTTCATTGGACGCAGAGTTGCACTCTTGCTCATGCTGAACATTGGACTTTTGTCCTTCATATGCATTGAACGCTTATTGGTTCTGTTCCATTGGAAATCATTGGACGCAGAAAGTAGCGTGTCTTCAAGACTTGATTTCTTCTACTTCTGCGATTCTGCTTCTTCAGAAGACATTGGACGCAGAACTTTGTTCTTGCCTTGTGCTTATCATTGGACGCACAACAGTAATCCTTTTGCTCAAACATTGGACGCAGAACTCTTCCTTCTGCTCAACCATTGGACGCAGAATTCTTCCTTCTGCTCAAACATTGGACGCAGAACTCTTCCTTCTGCTCAACCATTGGACGCAGAATTCTTCCTTCTGCTAAAACATTGGACGCAGAACTTTTGTGTCCATTTCAGTGCCAACATTGTGATGAGCTAGCTTATTGGACGCAGACTGCAATCTTCCTTCAATAAACTTAGTTAGGCAGCATTGTTACACATTGTACAAGCTTAATACATATTGATTATCCTTTGTAAAAACCTTAATATATTTTGTTATCATCAAAACCATAAAAACACTTATGGAGTTTTTGTATTAAAAACACTTTTAACCAATTTGGTTCCAACAAGGAGGAAATGAGAGAATTTGTGATCAATATTTTACCTGTTTAAAAAGTATGTAAAAATCCTCCAAAACTCTCTAAAGTCACATCTCTAGTGCATTTTTTGAGTTCTCCCAAATTGGAGAATTTTTAAAAATGTACTAGAGGGGAGGACTTTGGAGGATTTTGAAAGGCTTTAAAATATTTTCTCCATCATTCTCCCCTATCTATATAACTAAGATATTATAGTAAACTCTCTCCTCTCCTTTAAAAACCTCCTCCCAAACACACCCTAGAAGAAGAAGAAGAAGGGGGAATGTAAAATTTGTTTTCCAATATTAAATTTGTATTGTATAATTCAACATTAATTCAATGTGGTCCTTAAATTATTTAGATATATACACATTTTCAATGCCATTTAAGTCTAGACATCAAAGAAGAAGTTATCTTATTCAATTGTATTTGTTTGGGTTTATAGTCTCGATTTAACTTGAGTCAAGTCAGTTCTATCCACAAAACTCGAACAAATCTTACTTAAAGGGAACCAAACTCTTTGTCACTTGGACCAATAATACTTTGTTTATTTAGATGTATTTAACTTCTAATAAAATTCCTTTTGAAATTACGAAATGAGATCATAATTATTCATACTTTTATAATATCTTATCTACCTGCTAGGCCAAGAAATAATTTTCTGTTCCATCAACGAACATGTTGATGATTATTTTCCAACAAGCAATAATACGTTTGCCTTATAATTTAGAGGGTGTATTTTTTTATACAAAATATGTGTTTTGGAAATTAGTTTTCGAAATTCAAATTAATATATTTTAAAAATTACTTTCCAGAAGTTTAAAAAATTAAATTTGATTTCCAAAAATTTGATTCTGAAATTCAATTTTTTTAATGTTGAAAACTAATTTTTGAAACACATAAATATCTACAAATTTATATTGTAGAAACTAATTTCTAGAATTAGAAAAATGAATTCCAAAAACTAATTTTTAAAAGTTATAACTTTCACTTCAAAGCTAAGAAATCATGAAAAAAAGAACGGAAACGGGAATAAGGTATTTTTGGAAAAAAAAAAATTAAAATTAAGAGAGAGGGGGTGAAAAGTATTTTGGGGGTTGTTTTTGTCGATTGCCTAATTTTTAATTATTATATTTAAACGGGCCTGCATTTGCTGGACACTTGTTTTGCTGCTCCTGCATAATAAGACTTTTTTTTATCTATACACGTACATATTTTTCTATATACACATATTTTGATGCAAAATTATTAATTCTGCATGTATATTTTTTCAAAAACATACATAATGTAGAATTAATAGCTTCGCACATTATAAATCAATTAGAAACTAATAGTTATGTAGATATTTTTTCTGAAAACATACATGATACAGAATTAATAGTTTCACGCGTTGTAATTCAATTGGGAACTATTAGTTCCGCAAACATACGTAACAAATCAAAAATACATGTTATAATATGTCGAAGTATTAGTTTCGTATCATGTATGTTTTCAAAAAAAATATACATACAAAATTATTAGTTCTGCATTAGATATGTGTGGATAGAAAAAAATGTATGTATAGATAAAAATTACCAATATTATTTGTGCCGACCAGACCACCCGATTCGAACCAACCTGTTCTTGATCCATTTGGTTTAGTTTGGTTTGGTTCGAATTTGGTGAATAAAAAATGTGAAATCCGATCCAACCCAACTCATCCTATTTTAATCGATTCGAATAATATTTATCCAAATCTAACCCAACCCAACCCCGTGAAGAACCCTAAATAGAATTAAGCCCCCCCCCCCAATGTTTGACCAAAAAAAAAAACTCTAAGCCCCCCGTCTTGTCATGGCTTCTTATTCCATCAACAACAACCCGTCTTCATTCCGATTCAAATTAATTTCTGACTTTTGTAGCTTCTTAATTAAAATAATTTTCTTTTTTTATAGAATTTAAAATAATTTTCTTGTTGTTCACTTATAAAAAAGTTTTATATGTTTTTTTTCATCAAAGTTTTTTAAGTTCATAGATGTTTATAAAGAAATTTGACAGAATGATCAAAATTGAACCAAAAAATTTCTAAAAGAATTAAGATGTAACAACTAATTTCATCTTAAAGTTTTTGTTTAAATTTCTTATAGTTATTATATTTTTTAATATTTCATCTAACATAAGTGTTTCTCAACAAATGTATCTAAATAAACATAAATATATAAATATATTCTATGGAGCAATCCATCGTAGAGAACCAACTAGCAAAATCAAAGAAAGCATGGCAAATTGATGGATGTGAGTGCTAGGAACTACCTTGACTGTAAAGCCGCAAGTTTTAAACCATTTATTCAGTTATTGACCGGTTTTTTCACACGACGGTCTGAAAGGTTGATTGATTATTGAACCAGTTAATTAGGCCGGTTTGCTAATTTACCGATAGGATCAGCCGATCCGATCTAGTATTAAAAAACCATGGTATTTTTTTTGTCTCGGGTAAAAAGAGGGGAAAACATGAAAAAACGCACCACACCACAAGGAGAGGTAGTTGAAGGGATGAAGCCAAGCTAGCCTAGCTGCCTAATCTTCTGTGGAATCTAAAAATCTTCAATCTTGCAGAGCTCCCATCACACACTAACCCACAAACAAATGACGAATCGAAGGGAACTGTAGCCGCATAGCACAACACTCACAGTCACACACACACACACACACTCTTTCACCCACACCAATCCAGTCCAGATCAATCCAATCCAAATCAAACGACGATGCCTGTTTTCAAAACCCCATTCAACGGATACTCCGTGAAGTTCAGCCCCTTCTATGAGAACCGCGTGGCCGTCGCCACCGCCCAGAACTTCGGCATCCTGGGCAACGGCCGCGTCCACGTCCTCGAGCTCTCCCCAAACCCATCCCTCCCAATCTCGGAGCTCGCCGCCTACGACACCGCCGACGGCGTCTACGACGTAACCTGGTCGGAGTCCCACGACTCCCTGATCGTCGCCGCCATCGCCGACGGCTCCGTAAAGCTCTACGACCTAGCACTCCCACCAACCTCGAACCCAATCCGCTCCTTCCACGAGCACACCCGCGAGGCCCACTCCGTCGACTACAACCCCGTCCGTCGCGACTCCTTCCTCTCCTCCTCCTGGGACGACACCGTCAAGTTATGGACCCTCGACCGCCCCACCTCCGTCCGCACCTTCAAGGAACACGCCTACTGCGTCTACTCCTCCGTCTGGAATCCCCGCCACGCCGACGTCTTCGCCTCCGCCTCCGGCGACTGCACCCTCCGCATCTGGGACGTACGCGAACCGGGTTCCACCATGATCCTCCCCGCACATGATTTCGAGATCCTTTCCTGTGATTGGAACAAGTACGATGATTGTATTGTTGCTACGGCCTCCGTGGATAAGTCGATTAAGGTGTGGGATGTTAGGAACTATAGGGTCCCCATTGCCGTGCTTAATGGGCACGGCTATGCTGTGAGGAAGGTTAAGTTCTCGCCGCACGTGCGGAATTTGTTGGTGTCTTGCTCTTATGACATGACGGTTTGTGCTTGGGATTTCATGGTGGAGGATGCGCTGGTGAGTAGGTATGATCACCACACTGAGTTTGCTGTTGGGGTGGATATGAGTGTGCTTGTTGAGGGGCTCATTGCCAGCACCGGGTGGGATGAGCTTGTTTATGTGTGGCAGCATGGAACTGACCCCAGGGCACCTTAAAGCAGGGGAAGGGAAAGGTAGGCTTATGTTTTGTTTTGTTCCCTTTCTTTTTTCTTTTTATGTGGTGGGGATGGTGGGTGGGAAATGGGAGTTTCCAATAGCCTTGAAAGTCATAAGATTCAATGCTTCATTGCTTTGTTATCAGATTTCTCTCTTGTATCTATATTGATTGATTGATATTGACTTATTGAGGAGGAACGCATAATACACACCCCTTCTATTGGTTCTCTGTTGTACATTGACTTTGACGAACATAGTTTTATTATTTATGGTGCTTCATCATTATTCCTGTGATGAATCTTGGCTTCGGTTTTGCTGCTTCCTTTCTGTGTGCAAGAAAGAATTAATGTGCTTGCTAAATTGTTTGTGATTTATGCAGTTCTGGGTTATTCATGCTTCCAACTGTTTCAACCTCTACTAACACTGATCTGATAAATAAGTTTTAGATGCTTTGGGTTTCTTATATATGATATTCTTTCTTTTGCAACTTCCGTTTTAATGCTTAAATTGTTCAGAACTTTAGATGGAACCTAAAAAGAACAATAATTGTTGAAACTTCCATAATGGGCAAGAAGGAAGTGCAAGATGATGAAGTTAGATTCTGTTCATAATGTTGGAGCTGAGTAACCCACATGATAAGTTTTACCAATACTGAATGCTCTACCATTGTGTGTAAGTCTAAATTGTTTGGAATTTTCACTTTACTTGCCGATTTTACCACGAACTAAATGTACCTGAGTACCATTGCCTTGGATTTCTAGTCTGTTATATTATATCTAAAGAAAGGTTTTTTTACAGAGTAATTAGTGAATTTAGTGATTAGTAAATCTTTCCTCGATCATATGAGCTTAAGTAACAGATTATATATATTATGGCGAGGTGCTCTGGAAGGTTGAAAATTGAAATAGTGTGGTACATGATGAGTTAGGATGGCAACAGTGGGGTATACAATCTTTTTAGCTATCTGTATCTTGTTTGAAATCTATAACTCCTATCTGTTTCAGATCCAGTTGAAAATGAAACATAAATTTCTTATGTCCATGCCGAATCGTATCTCCTATAGCAAAACAAAATAAATGGTTGTGAATTACAACAATTGGCTTGTCAATAGTTGGTCTGTAACACTTGGCACTTCGTCATATGTTTATCAAAATAGTTGAGATTACAAAAATTTCAAGACTTTTATACCTTAAACTCGAGATATCATTTTGCTAGTTCAATTGAGAATAGTATAGTTCTAGGCATGGCTGTCAAACTCTCTGAGTTAACTCATAGAATTGTATGAGTTCACCACTCCAGGTATCAAAATCAAGTTAACTTGCTTATAAAATCATTTTTGTGTAAACTTAGATAGATTCACATAGACTCATATAGAATCACAAGTTTGAGGATGATTGAATGAGTCTACAACATATTGGCTATTTCCCGAGACATGCCTAAAATGACAGTAGTTCAATGTTGTTTTTTTTTTTTTCCAAACCCCCAAAATGCAAAAGCTGAATGATACTGATAAGGCTTTATAATGCACAAAACGTTAACCTCATAGTTGCAGCACTCGACTTTATAGTTATCTAACATTCCAACATGAACCCATTGGCAAAGGAGGTGAACAATGCTGTATTGAGTCTCAACCCCATAGCTCCCGGTATAAACGAAGTCATGAACTAGCCAACATGAACAAATCCATCGTTGCAAATTTACAATGAAGGTCAACTAGGTGAATGAACTCAGCTTTGATGAGTTGAAACCTAGATGTTTTAAATAATACAATAAACTTGCAAAAGTCGAGTCTAAGCAAGCTCTAGAGTTTGACAACCTTGAAGTTATGCAGCTTGTGGTAGCTGAGATGACTTTTTAAACAGTGGATAACTGGATAACCAACATTTTAATTTTGACGTTGTTGTTCATTTTATCCTCTCCATCCTGATTGAGATATATTTCCCTTTAATTCTACTTTCAATGTCAGTTCTAGCCTAGGTGAATATTCATCTTTATTTGCTCTGTCCCTGATTTGGCAGAGTCACCCCTGTTTGTATTAGCTACTTCTCCACGCGAGAGGCAGTATGCAAGAAAGAAAGATCGATTTCCTTTGATTAAACGTGGCTTAGGAAGTTTAATTCCCAATCATGCCGTTATAGGCTTAAAACTACTAGTTTTCTTTCTAGTAATAGAAGCCCACCTATATGCACTCATGAATACTTACAAATTCAAAAAATTGTTTGATGCTAGAGCAGTTACCTTCTCGCTGCGAAAAGGCGTTTTATATTATGGAGAGGAATGTCAACAGCGATTGGTAATTTTTAAAAGTTAATTTATCTGGTGAAGGCTAGCGTGGGGATTGCTAGCATATGGTCCACCGGTGAGGTAGTAAAATGACTTAGAGTAGCAGGTAAAACGCGGAGATTTAAGTAGGGTGCACCATAGGATATTGTATGGGTCACGAAGTTAATTGCAATTTGGTCCTTATCAGTTATATAGAGCAGCAGCGAAAGCAGTTCAAGCGGTGGCCTTCTAGGCTTGTGTCTGTTGTATGAAGCAGACCTTTCAAGCTAATTCAAACACAGATTGCGATATCCCAACACATAAATAAGCATGGCTAAAATTAATGCAAATAGTGTATAATATATCAATATTCAACCAAAGAATAAAATATAAATAATCATCCAATCTCTTTCAGTTCACGCACATAGTTGAAAATTTCATTTAGAACAAATAGATATTGACATGGAAATATGTGAAAATTTGAAAGCGGTGAAAATTTGAAATTGGTGAGTAAGAAGAAGATAAGAAGATTATATATTACTTGAGCGTATCAGAAATGGAAGAGGACCGAAAATGAAAGAGAAGTAACAGAGAACATAGCAGAGAGAATTGAGAGGAAAGTTCCAGAGTTTTCTATTGAATTCAAGCGGCAAGTACAATCTGAGCTAAGCTTAGTTTATATAGACATACAGAGGCGTGTAAGAGAAGCTACTAATTCTGTTAGATGCTGACTTCAGCATTCTAACTAACTCACATCTAATTACAAGATTAACACTTAAGCTAAATACTACTTAAGCCTAAACAATCTGCTTGTGGTGCGAGCTGAGAGCTCTAGTGTGAGCTTCTCCTTATATCACTGATATTCCCCCCTCAAACTGAGAGTGGAGTGACAAGTTGAGACTTGTCAAGCACCCGAAGTTTGTCTCTGAGCAGTGTGAATCGAGGCTTGGGCAGGGGCTTTGTGAGTGCATCCGCAACTTGGTCATCAGCAGGGATGTGGGCAACAATGAGAGATTTAGCAAGGACCTTCTCTCTGACAAAGAATATGTCAATTTCCATATGTTTGGTGCGGCTGTGTAAGACTGGAGTAGCCACGAGTTGGGGGATTCAAAAATGTCCAAACAAGGAGGGGTAGAAGCAGCCACAGAGGCAAGTTTGGAGAGAAAGGGGTTGTTAGGGTTGAGAGGGGGCATGGGGATTTTGGCTGCATTAATGGTCCTGAGATTTCTCCATCTTCGTGAAGGGGTTCGAGAGGAACAAGGTGAAGCGAGCATGGGTACCCTCAAGCGTGTAGCCATCATCGTTCCACGCAGTGGAGAAAAAGCAGCCGCGAAGGAAAAAGGAGAGAGAAGGCGGAGGGCTCAAGGGAGAGAGCGGAGGGAGAAGACGAAGGGGGTTCGTAGTGGCTCTGCGATGATGGTTGTGCCTTCGCGACGGCGCAAAGGGGGTCGCGCGGTGGCAAGAAAGAAGAGGAAGAGAAGAGAGAGAAGCAAGGCGGGAGGAGAGAAGAAAAGGGAGGAGGAGAGAGAAGAGGGGGTCAGCGGTGGCAATGGTCGCCGGCACGGCGGCCATGGGAGGAGCAGCCTCCATCTTCTTCTTCCCTCTTTATTTCTCTCCCTTTTCTGGTTTTTATTTTTTTTCTGATTTGGTTTTATCAACAAATGTGGTTTGACACAGGGACATATCAGCAATTTTGAATAACTCTTTTTTGCAACTGGTTACCTGCACATACCTTCTTTCATCCTAACCGTCCCTTTTTTTTATTAATAAATCCAACGTCCCTACATCATAGTCCACCGGTGCATTACTTGCGCGCTCTTCCACGCTAGACGAAACCAATTTATCTATCTCATAAATTGATCACTGTTTAAAACGTGTTGACTTTTAAAAAAAATAAACTAATCATACAGAGTACATTCAAAAGAGAGTTAGCATTCTTCTTAGAGTTACCATTGATCACAGTCCAATTACATGCTTCAGAAAAACTTTAGCTTTCTGGATCCTAATCGTTTTTGCCGTTACAGCATGTTTTTCGCCGGTAACAGCATGATACCATCATGATAACGAATTATGAAACTAAGTAGTATTTTTTTTTTTTTCAAGTCGACAGCCGACACTATTTGTCGTATTGATACATGAAATAATGCATAAGAAATTAAGAATTCATTAATATTTAAGAAGATTTGGACTTCTCTGTCGTGTTTGTCACACATGATGTCATGTTCTCGCGGTTTCGAGTTAACATTTTATCTACTGGTGCAGAAATCAGAGATGAACTTCAAGCTAATTTGATGGAAACCATTCATTATTCAAACATATTATATTATTAACTATTATGGCACACGGGTTTCACTCTAAACAAGGGTCTATCTTGGAATGACTCTGACAATTTTAAAACACCACCACCACACTCTTGTTATATTTATATGAGGGGAGATACATAGACACCCTACCACCGGTGTGGGGGATGTGAAATGGGAATCCATTTATTATTAGGGTATTTATATTGGGAAGATAAGTTTCGTCCTACAAAAATAAAGTAGACACCTCAAGCTTACCATTAAATCTTTTAAGTTTTAACCTTGCATTAGCCCAATGTTATTACATTTGTTAATAAAAAGGCTCCTTCTGTTAGTCGTCGCTGTCGTTACATTTGGTCATTGACACGGCCAGGATCGATTCCCTTTTAATGTTCTCTTCGTGCAAGCAACAACTACATGAGCTAATTTTTGTTTTATCCTCACCCTCTTTATTTGGTTTAAAATCTTACCATTATTCTACCCTTTTTCTCGTCTTTATATGGACTTGCTTTAAACTGATACATGGAATAGTCAGTGGTCACATTTTATCATTGAAGAAATTAGAACTAATCTGAGTTATGAAATATTTTCCGTCTTATCTATAATGTAGTTACTGTGATATAATAGACTTAAGTTAATAAATTGAAACGAAAAGCATTGTCTGACGGGCAAGGCAATTCAGAGGAATAGTCAATTGTTGATCACACTCAATTCATTCTTAACCGACATGGAGGTAGAGCAAGGATAAGTATCACTAAAATATCTTGTGTCTCACGTCAACATACCTCGAACTCAGAGCACTAAAGTATAAGCAGTCAAAGTGACCGACGACACCGCAACCGCAATACAAGCCAAGCCTCCCAAGTCCCCACCTAAAACCTTAATGATGAATAAAAGGCACATGACTCTTCAACCTTTGTCATCTAGCTAGCCACAGTAAGTAGTGAAGAGATCAAAATGGGATGACTTATATTTTAAGTATATATTTTAAATCTGTTTTAGTAAATGAAAATGTGAGTAAACGGTCCTAGTCTCAAATGCGTGGATTATCAAATTGTAGGAATTCGGATCCTATAAATACATACTCCTTGAGATGTCCAAAATAATCAATAGCTACTCCATTGTAATTGGATTGGATGCTTTGCAAACACCTCACAAAGCAAAACATAGAGACTCAAAGGATGAAAGCCATGCTTAAAAGCTACCATGCCTTCAACCTCACATCAAACCAGTGTGGGTCTAGCCTGGTGCAAACCATAGACGCACCGTTACCTCTAGTGTGGTCCCTCATTAGGCGCTTCGAGCATCCACAGGGATACAAGCGGTTCGTGAAGAATTGCACACTGGTGGCGGGGGATGGTGGTATTGGAAGCGTGCGTGAGGTGATGGTCACATCAGGGTTGCCTGCAGGGATTAGCGTGGAGAGGTTGGATAAACTTGATGATGACATGCATGTACTGAAATTCAGCATCATTGGTGGGGATCACCGGCTTTTGAACTATGCTTCCACGATTACTCTGCATGAGGAGGAAGAGGAATATGGAGGGAAAACGGTGGCGATTGAGTCTTATGTGGTGGATGTTCCAGAGGGGAGTAGTGGTGAGGATACATGTTCTTTTGCTAATATCATTATAGGTTGCAATCTTAGGTCATTGGCTAACATCACTGAAGATATGGTTTGTAAAGATAGTTGATTGAGGCATGCTATAATCAAATTAGTTTCTCTTGAGACAATATCCCTTGTTTAGTTTGATCTTTGATGTGTTAATTACTATGTCCATTAAAATTATTCTTTCCAATGTAGACTGAGATTTCTAGATGCATAATTGTTATGTATAAGCTTAATCTAATGAATAGGTTTATGGCAAATTTTGTGGTACCTAGGGTATTTTAAGGGTTTGGATATCTAGATGAGTTGATCCAATAAAAATGTGACAAGCAAAAAAAAAAATACAAATAATGATTCAACATTTTTCTAAGTTTAAATTATATTTTTATTATTTATGTTTATGCTCCAACAGACTTTTAATCAAATACTCACACTTAGACATTTTACTCTACTAAAAAACTCCATCATTCATCTTCAGTTTCATTTGCCCAACCAAAAAAAAAAATCTCTGCATCATTCATTCATCAATTTCTTCTTTGACTTTTTGGATCCAAATCAAATCAAATCAGACACAAACCAAACACAAGGAAACAGGGAGAGACAATTTAGAAGAAGAAGCATCGGCGAATGGGTCTAGCAAATAATTGGGGTCAATTAACTACTGTTGGTTTGAAGGCCTATGTGTCGCAGTATGCATAATCTGTCAATTTATAAATGTTGCACACTTTGACCAAAAATAAATAAATAAAACGTTGCACAATAGTTTTAATTTTCATACGGTGGCAGAGTGTTTCACTTGTCTTTGACATGTGTTGTTTTTCCTTTTTGAATCTCATCGCCTTTGATCAGTATTGAGGCACACTTTTCATGTAATTGGACGAAGGGATTGCTTTCGATTACTTTGGTATTATGGGGCATCAGTACATTTTTTCTGATGCAACTGTCCTGTTATTTATGGTCTCGCGGGGCGAAGATAAACAAGATATCTAGAATGGCAGAACAGTAGAACCGCAAGGGTGTGTGATCGACTTTTTATTTTTGAATAATTCTAAATTCTCCTACCTTTTATTCCTACAAACTCTCCTACTTACTTAATTGAGAAAGAATTAAATGTTTTTTATGTTTTCAATGTTTACTTTTTTATTTATTATTTACTTTATAGAGTAATAGGAGGATATAGCATTGCTCTTTATTTTTATTCAAAAATAATAAAGGGCTATTAGCAAATAGATAGAAAAAAAATGAAAAAAAAATGACACGGCGAGAAGAGTATACATGAAAAAATACTATTGGTCAAGGTACTGGTATCCATAAAATTTCTAGGTACCATAGCAAAGGGACGTATGAGGTGAGAACTCTTGTTTATTGTGAGAAATGAGAACTATCATTAATAGCCATCAGATATTAACGAACGGTCCAGATTAAAAATCTCATTAAAAGGTCACATGAGTGCTCAAACCACCGAATCCTATATTTGCTCCCTTCCTTCATTTACTACTCCCTCCAGTTTCAAATATAAGAAAAAAAAATACATAGATCTAGACTATATTTGGTCTAAATGCATGTACTTTTTTTCTTATATTTGAGACCGGAGGGAGTATACTGCTTGAAGCCATGGTGTCACTTGCGCCGCCGCTGTTTCTCTCAAGCTCGTGAATGCCCTCTCAGAAACTTGGATAAAACAAAAACGAAAAAAAAAAAGTTGCTGAGACAAATATAATTATTCTAAATGCTCTAATCTCTTCTTCCCCCACTCACCTCTCTCTCGCCCCTCTTTCTATGTATTGGAGAACTATCACGAAAGAAACATCTATTTCCATGAAAGTGCTTTCCTTTCAATATCCTTTTTGATCAAATTGCATAATAGAATATAATGTAATTCCAATTTGATTTGTTAATTAAGGTGTGTGGGTATATTACTCTGGACAAGTTTTCAATTCAATTTGTTAATTGAGGTTGGTTTCGGGTGTGGGTATATTGCTCTAGACAAGTACGAGATTGGCAAGGATTTGGGAGCAGGGAATTTTGGGGTGCACCGTCTCTCTCAAACAATCACACCAAAGGCTGGTACACGAAGAAAGGGGACAAATACTGGTTTGAGCACTCACTTATTTTTTAATGAGATTTTTAATTTAGACCCTTTGTTAATATTTGAGGACTATTATTAATAGTTCTAATTTCTTACCATAAATAGGAGTTTTTACTTGACACGTCCCCACCATAGCAATCACCTAAGTTTAGTTCGTTTTCTTTTGAGATGATATGGAATCTAATCCAATTTTTAAGTTAATAAATCAGCACTTGTAAATAAGAAAATGATACTGGATTGTATTAATTGGTCACGAGTAAATTGATACACACATCATGCATGTTATTTCTAGGAGAGAATTAATTTAAATGATTTTATGTTTCAATAAAGGTTATCGTTTATTATGTGTGTGTGTTTTATGTATGTAGGATTTTCTATATATTTAAAAAAATAGGATCATAATGCATTATGGAAAATCTAGGAATCTTAATCTGTGGTTAATATTTTCTTTTATTTTAAGAACTATATATGAAGACATTTTTCAAATTTCTATATTCAAATAATTCAAATAAATAGTACACAAGAAATTCAAATAAATTGTATACATTTGATTTGAATGGTAGATTTGAATTATATCCAGATCAAGTAAAACTAGATATTTTCCTTTTTATATCCAAATCAAGCAAAAACGTAAAACTAGCAAAGTTTTTTTTTAAACAAAAAAAAAATTCAATTTCGATAGATCAAATGCTGCTAAGTACGTCCCATTTTGTGTTTGTCATTTTGTTCCCCCTCGCCTCCCCACTGACTCGCATCTCTCTACTATCAACCAATCAGGTCCTGACGCGTGGCAATAAAATGGAAACCCTGACACTCAGTCTTCCCCCTCACACACCTAAGAGCATCTCTATTCCAAAAATTGTTCTTAATTCACCTTTTGTGAGTCTATAATTGTCACATAGATTTTAAGAATTATTATCTATTTTTATTTTAATCCAAAAATCATATTTTGATTCTTAATTTATTTTAAATATATTTCATATTATACTTTTATTTATTTTTATTTTAACTTAAAATATTAAAATATTAAATATTAAAAATTGATCATTTTTTTATTAATCACAAAAAAGTTAAAACAATAAAAAACACATAATATTATATAAAATTATTACAATAATTATAATAAAATAACAATATTAAACTAGTTTGGTAGGTTACACCTACTCTATAATTAATAAATAAATAAATTGACAATACAAATCATAATATTGGCAATGGTATTAACTCTCAGATATATCATTCCCATGGTCTCTTTGACCAACAAAAGTTTCCCATTTCTCCACTTCAACACCCTTCTCCCAGCTCCCTCACTTCCAACAAAAGTAAGCCTTCTAAACTCACGGTTTCCCTTCTCCGCCTCACCTCCCTTCTCCTTCTCTGTCTCTCCTTCTCCACCTCACCCCTTTCTGCATACATGTGACACCCTAAGGCCGACGAGGGCGAGGAGTGATCGCTGGTGCAGAGAGGCACGAACAAGAAGCGGCTCCTGGCAGGCTTCTAGGTGAAGGGGTACATGAATGAACCGAAATCATACCCGAATGAGAGGAATTCCAAGACTGTGCAGGTATGAGACTGTACAGTTGAGGAAAGCTTAATAGAATTGATTTGCACTACTCATACCAACAAGATACATCTTCTTTTCGGTAGCCTATCACTTAAGAACTCCACAGTTAAGCGTGTTTGACTTGGAGCGATTTCGGGATGAGTGACCTCCTGGGAAGTTTCTTGGGAAGCATGTGAGTGTGGACAAAGCATACTGAAAAGACCCGTGTTGGTGTGTGGGTACAGTAAGGAGCGGCTCCTGGCAGGTTTCTAGGTGAAGGGGTATATGAATGAACCGAAATCATACCCGAATGAGAGGAATTCCAAGACTGTGCAGGTATGGGACTGTACAGTTGAGGAAAACTTAATAGAATTGATTTGCACTACTCATACCAACAAGATGCATCTTCTTTTTTGTAGCATATCACTTAAGAACTCCACAGTTAAGCGTGCTTGACTTGGAGCGATTTAGGGATGGGTGACCTTCTGGGAAATTTCCTGGGAAACATGTGAGTGAGGACAAAACATACTGAAAAAACCTATGTTAATGTATAGGAACAATCGTCAATCCAAAAAGCAGCAAAAATGTTACAATAGAAGCTTCCATTTTTCTTATTGCAAGCTTCCATTTTTCTCCCCCACCTTGTTGAAAGCTTCCATTTTTTTTGGAGATCTCTAGCCCGTAATCTTTTGGGGTTGATTTTCTGATTTTGGGTTAATTTTTTGATTTCCTCTCCCCCACCGCAAGCTTCCATTTTGGGTTGATTTTCTGATTTTTTTGTTTATTTTTGTTCATGTTAATCTTTGTTCATGCTTTAGATGTTATTTCTGTTCATTTCTGAACGTGTTAATCATTGTTCATGAATGTTTATGGTTATTTTCTCTCTATTTTGTGCTTCTCTCCCATGTTAGATACAGCTTAAATATTATTTATTTATGTTTAAGAACCCGTTCATCTACAAGAACGATTCTCCACGCTGGGAGAAAGCTCGCAGATCGGCCATGACATCCTCCAAGGAACGCGAAAACTTCGTCTACGTCGCCAAGCTCTTCGAACAAGCCGGGCGCTACGAAGGTTTCTCTCTCTATATCTCTCTTCAAACACTCTCCTAACTCAACATTTTTCCATTCCCTTTCGTTTTCTGTGAAGCGAGAGAAATAGAGTTTTGATTTGTATTTTTTTGCTTATTTATTTATTTATCTATTTATTATTCGATTTAGAAATGGTGGAAGCAATGAAGAATCTGGCTAGGCTGAATGTTGAATTGACGGTTGGAGAGCGAAACTTTCTGTCAGTAGTAGGCCCACAAACTTGTTTCTCTAAGTCTAGATAAACGAATTTCTCTCCTCGAATTTTGTGGGCTTAGCGAAAGAAGTATGTGGGCCTACTATTTCTCTCCCCGAATTTGACGCATCAGCCTCGTTTTGCCTTGGGAGTGTTGAGGGATTGCCTAAGCGTCGTTTTTCAATATCCCACATTTGCACGAGTCTTCTTTATGGAAGGTCATGAGAATTGGACTCAATTGTTCACGATTCCGCTCGAAAATGTTGACTATTATGTCGCTCGGCCAGTCTATATTTCGGAGGATGAACAATTGCTTCTGATGTGGCGGGGCGAGGGTGGGGCGCGGGAGAAGAGTGATAGTTTTTGATTCCAAGAAGAGTACTATCAAGGTCCCACAGTTTTCAAAATGTTCTCCTTTCTGCTGCTCTGCATCCGTTCCTCTAATTTCTTTAATTGCTGGTGCATTGATCTTTACATTTTGAGTCTTATGTGGTGGATGTTCCATAGGGGAGTAGTGGTGAGGATACATGCTCTTTTGCTAATACCATCATAGGTTGCAATCTTAGGTCACTGGCTAACATCACTGAAGATATGGTTTGTAAGGATAGCTGATTGAGCTTTGCTAATCAAATTAATTTCTCTTGAGACTACCCTTTGTTTAGTTTGATCTTTGATGTGTTAATTACTATGCCCATTAAAATTATTCTTTCCAATGTAGACTGAGATTTCTGGATGCATAATTGTTATGTATCAGCTTAATCTGATGAATAAGTTTATTTCGTATTCTTTTGATGATATGGAATCTAATCCAAGTTTTAAGTTAATAAATCAACACTTGTAAATAAGAAAGTGATTCTGGATTGTATTAATTGATCCCGAGTAAATATCAATGTTATTAATACTAATATTAACAGTTGAAAAGAGGGAAAAGAGAAAATAAGATAAACTCAAACTATAATCTACTAATCAAATTAAACTTGTCCATATAAGGCTATACTTAGGGCCGTAAACGAGTCGAGCCGAACCGAGTCCATAAAGCTTGAGCTTACTTGTGAAAAAAATTAGTGGCTCAAGCTTGGCTCATTTATTTAAACGAGCCTAATTAAAAGCCTGAGCTTGGGCTTGATAAAAAAGGGTAAAGCTTGGGTTTTGCTTGTCGACTCTTTTATAAATTTTTTCTTAAATTAATTTTAAACTTTATTGGTTTAATATTTAATAAAAATTAGTGTTGAACATGTGGTATATGAAATTCAAAAAATCTAGACTAATACATTTAGATAATCTAGCAAATAAAAAGTTCATAATTAAACTTCTTCACTACTACCAAAAAGAAAACTTCAAGATTAACATTTAATAAAGTTATGCGTATTTCCATAATATCAATAAAAAAGGCTGACGATATCCCCATCATCAATTTATTGGTAGGATAGTTTCTTTTAGAATGTTGTCCACCTGTACACACAAAATATAAAAGTACAGTCTCCGTCCTTAAATATAAGAACTTTTTAACTAATTCACATTCTTTAAGAAAATTTTTGTCAATGATTTATTATATTTTTCCAAAACTAGCCCTAATACTTATTACTATCTCTCTTCCCCCTCTCTCTCATCACTTAATTAATGCATTGGAAAAGTTAGAGTGATTTGGTGATTTGTACAATAAATAAGGGCATTTTAGTCAAAAAATAACTAATACAACTGATTTTTTGAAAAAGTTCTTATACAAAGGGACTTTCATTTTTTTGTAAAGGTTCCTATATTTAGGGACGAAGATAATATTAAATATTATAATTTCAACTTAATAAACGAAATAAAAACATTATCATACATTTGGCTTTTCTTCTTGTCATACTTATGGCATATTCAATCAGCTCTACAAATCAATGCTTAGACAGTTTCTTTATCCAAAGAAGCTCGATATGCATCAATAACTCAACCACCGGCACTAAAAGTTGTTATGCTTGGACAGTTTCTTTTTTTTTAACTATTTTTTATTTTTTTTAAATAAATTGTAGGATCTATGTAATTTTAATTTTTTATTATATATTATTTTCTACATATATATATGTATTATTTTATTATTATATATATATTAACATATAAACAAGTTATTCGTGAGCCCTTAACATCGAGCCTGCCAGGCTTGGACTTGGCTAATTTAATTAATCGAGTTCAATTTTAAGCTTGAGCTTGACTTGTTTAATTAAACGAACGAGCTTTTTGCGAGTAATTGAAAAGCCGAGCCCGAATAGTTCATGAATAGCTCGGTTTATTTACACCCCTAGCTACACTTCCAATATCTTTCCTTAGCCCGTTTAGAAGTATGTTGCATCTTGGAATAGATTCTGTTATTCGGGTATGCATCTGATATATACAAATGGCATTCAGAACGGACATAATAACTTACGTAGGCATATATATACTTGGTGGCCCCAACCGCCTACTCCTAATTTGCAACCAAAAACCCTTCCGATCATCCAAAAGGTTTAAACAAATATATAATATCCCATAATGCAGGTAAAGCTAATGAAATTGTACGTTTGACATATTTGGCTGTGATTCACTAACATATATGACACATAAATACCAATCACTAGTCATTCATTAGCCTTCATCACTTTGTCATCCATAAAATTCCCAATCCGGTGCTTCAACAACCAGTCAAACAAACAGTCCAGGGCTATGCAAGCATGAGAACACGTCCACGGTTGACTGTTAGATTTCCTTATCCTTTTGTACAGATACACTGACAACTCAATGATTCTAACTAGCCGGACTAGTAGAAACACCTAAAGAAAAATTTGGGACTAAATATGATGGCTGTACCAATAAAATTGACAATGATGGAATTCATAACTACATAACTACTAAATTGCCCTTGTTTACAATGTTACTCGAAGCCATGTAAGTAAAAGGGCAAAAGACCAAAATGCAGATTCTTCATGAGCTGACTGGTAGCTTGATCATGTGTCCAATTGTTCACTTTATATACAGTACAGAGATGGTGGTGGATATCAAACATATCACTGGTAAGTATAACCAGTGTGGAGAACAATGGGCTCCCATCAGAAAAATCAATTGGTTCTTCTTCTTCTTTCCCTCATCTGGGGTTCATGGGCATTTCTATGTTATGGTATCTCAAGTGATGAGTACTCCATATTAGCCCTTGACCTTGACAAGTTACCTTCAGAGGAACAAGTGGTTGAGCTGTTCCAACAATGGAAACAGGACCACCAAAAGTTTTACAGGCACCCAGAAGAAGCAGCTTTGAGGTTGGAGAATTTCAAGAGGAATTTGAAATACATCATAGAGAAGAATGCAATGCGAAATTCTCCCCTCAGCCACCGTCTTGGATTGAACAGGTTTGCTGATATGAGCAATGAAGAGTTCAGGAATAAGTTTTTCTCAAAGGTGAAGAAGCCATTTGGCAAGAGGAATAGTCTCACCAGAAGTAGTGGCTTGCATGTTAAGGATGACTCCTGCGAAGATGCACCTTCCTCTTTAGATTGGAGGAAGAAAGGAGCTGTGACTGGTGTGAAGGACCAAGGCAACTGTGGTAAGCTTCTATAGTCTATACACTATTCCTTTTGACAGTGACTCACAGATACACATTTCCAAAGTCAAGTCATTTATATTGTTCTATGTATGGTTGTGCTGATGTGTTGGAAATTTAATCACAATTCACAAGTGATAAAGACTTACATTAGTTACAAAAGGAGTAAATGAGAATAATACAAGTGAAATTATTCATATATTTATTAGTAGTAGTTATTACGTTAAAGTTTTGGGTCAAAATCTAATGTTTAGTTTACTGTTATGGTTTATTGATGGATCCCAACTTTTAGACTCCTCAGTGGGATTCCCTTCATATCAGAACTCAGCACTAATTTCCATTTTGCACAACATAAAAGGTTTTTCTGATATTTCTTATAGGTAGTTGCTGGGCATTCTCTTCCACTGGAGCCATGGAAGGAGTGAATGCAATAGTGACAGGGGACCTTATAAGCCTCTCGGAACAAGAACTTGTGGATTGCGATACTAGTAATGATGGATGTGATGGAGGCTACATGGATTATGCTTTTGAGTGGGTTATAAACAACGGTGGGATCGACACCGAAGCTAATTACCCATACACTGGTCTAGACGGTACCTGCAATGTCACCAAGGTCTTACTCTCTTACTACAACAAACGCCTGCCTTTTCCTTCCTGTGCATTTTGCATTGTCACAGAACAATAGACATGGTGATTTTTTGTGTGTAATTTATTGACTTTAATCTTTCTTGAATTAGGAGGAAACCAAAGTTGTTAGCATTGATGGGTACACTGATGTGGCACAATCAGATAGTGCTGTCTTGTGTGCTACTGTGAAGCAGCCCATCAGTGCCGGCATAGATGGCGGCTCATTGGATTTTCAACTATACACTGGTGTAAGTGTTGATTACCTTTTTTTGTGTTCACTTGACCATTCACTATTGTAGAAGTAAAAACCAAAAAATGGTTTTTTTTTTTGGAAAAAATAACACATTTTTGCTTTTATGGAACAGGGCATCTATGATGGAGATTGTTCAAGTAACCCAGATGATATTGATCATGCAATTCTAATTGTGGGTTATGGCTCAGAGGGTGATGAAGATTACTGGATTGTAAAGAATTCCTGGGGAACAAGCTGGGGAATGGAAGGGTACATTTATATAAGAAGGAATACTAATTTAAAATATGGAGTATGTGCAATCAATTACATGGCCTCTTATCCTACCAAAGAGTCCACTGCACAATCCCCAACCAGTCCTCCTTCACCGCCATCACCACCACCACCACCACCTTCGCCGCCACTGCCACTGCCACCACCTCCTCCTCCTCCTCCTCCAAGTCAATGTGGAGACTTCTCCTATTGTCCATTTGATGAGACATGTTGTTGCCTTTATGAGTTCTTTGATTTCTGCCTCATTTATGGTTGTTGTGAATATGAGAATGCAGTGTGTTGCACTGGAACAGACTATTGCTGCCCAAGTGATTACCCCATTTGTGATATTGAAGATGGACTGTGTCTCCAGGTAATTAAGAGATATATATATATCACTTTACTTCTTCCTATCAATAACATCCTGAATGCATGTAATTGAGATTATTTGTTGTTGAATGTACTCACAAATCACAAATGTGTATTATTTTTAGAACTCTGGAGATATAATGGGAGTAGCTGCAAAGAAGAAAAAGATGGGAAGGCACAAGTTTCCATGGACCAAATTTGAACAAACAAAAATGACACATTATATTCTTCAGATGAGGAGGAATCCATTTGCTGCAATGCGTTGAATGTGAAGGTTATTGTCAAGTCTCCCTTGTACTGCTTATATCATGTACCATGGACTATATCTATCTGATAATTTTCTTCCCTTTTTTAGAAATTTCTCCTCTTTTTATTTGTAGACTCAAGATTGTATAAGAAACTTTAGCACAAGTGACACCGAATATCATTTTAAGTCTTAATAATGTGTTTCAAGTATTTTGGCCTGAGTTGAAGATGATGAGTAAAAAGTCTGAAGTGTGCGCGCGCGCATTTGCCTGATCAGCTGAGGCTTCTGCAAATTTGAGTTTTAGTTTAGTTGGGATTTTTGTTCTTTGCACTCAAAAAGTACAGATTGCACTATAGTATGAATGTTGTGTTGGAAATGGATTCCTTGCATTCACGCATTCAGTGATCGGGACCAGTGGTTTGAAATTGGACGTTTCACGATTTTAGGAATAAAATCATATATATAAATAAGAACTAATATCATGAGTCATCCGATCTTGATCCAATGGTTCTGATCTACCGGAAGTGTGAAAGCATGAAATTCATAAATGTAAAAATTTACCTCACCCATTCATTTTTATCTTTTAATGCAATTAGTGCAAAAACATTAGGAGTAAAGTTTTCCGTTGGGTATTTTGGGCTTCTGGGCCAAGTTTTTCGTTGGGTAGTACCCAGGTTTTCAGGACAGAAGCCCAAAATACTTTGACCAAATAACAAAGAAGCCCAAAATACTGTCTTCATTGATATTTTGGGATTAATATAAAAACGTAGTTATTTCACTATCTTCGTTCTTCAATTTCCGTTCACACCCCACCTTCCAAAAAAAAAAAAAGAAGAAGAAGAAATCTCTTCGATTTCGGCTTTCAAGTCTTCTGGTCGTTGCCCTGATTAAGTGGGAAGTGGCAACTTGCCAAACCTATTCAGATAAATTAACATTAATAATTCAAGACATGTCAGCTTATTGATCACTTTGATCCCAAAATTGGAATTCATTAGGTAAATGATCCCAGTTTTATATTCTTTACTGTACCTAACCCTGATTTCATGCTTTCATAACAACTCCGCAACATCTGAAAGCCCATTTTTCCCTTCATATCTCCCCCAATCCATTTTGTCGTCCTTCCCCAGTCCTCTAGTCAAATTAGTCAGTCAGCAACGTTCGACCAGAAAATAAAATTTAGTCAGCAACGAAGAAACTGTGTCTCCTTTAAAAAAAGGCATACATGAGTGAATATATGGGTCTGCAATCAAGCAAATTCATAGGCCAGTAATCATGCCTTAAATCATGTAGTGAGTGCAGAATATATATAGCTTCTAATAATATTTCTTTTAACTTTTCAAATTAAATAAGCACGTGTAGATATTATATTTACTAATAAATATTTTTTATGAAAAATCAAGTCATTTTTAATTTAAGAACTTGATTATAAAAAATGCATACAAAGTTTTGTCCGATAACTTTTTCGGTTGATTCCTTTTGAAATTGAACAAGAAATATAATTATTGCTATAATAAAATAGGCCATATATCCAATGTGAGGGTTAGCGGAGAATCTCACTTTCTTGTTATTTGTCGAAAGCATTTCATATGAAGTTGTCAAACAGATCTTGAAAAGTTGCACTCCATCGATTCTTCAGGTATTTATTTATGAAATAGGGGATCTGAATTTGGGGCAATGACGACAGGATCATGTTTAAATTCCACGATCTATGCATTGCAGAATTTGAAATGTAGTTTGGCATGTGGAAGTCTTTTCGTGTTCGTGCACATAGACAAGGTTATTATTTTGTTGAGCCTTTTTACTCACTCATCATTCAACATTTTCGATCATATTTTTTTATTTTCATTTGCGTTGTTTTCCATTGTTGAATTAAAGACCAAAGAGAGGCGTGAGGAACGTGGTAGAGTCAAGAATGGCAGACAACAAGAATTGGGGGACCCAATCTTGGTGGGACATCCCCACCCCACTCAGTGGCGCTTCCCGCAATCAAAGGAATATATTAAGGTTTTTCTTTCAAAGAAAACATTAATATTCTAAGAAATATTATCTATACTAGTCGATTAAAATGATTCCAGTTTCTATTCGATACGATTCATACGAAGGATTTATTATAAAAAGTGAGAGTAAAAGAAGTATACATACATGATAGGTTGTATGTAAAAATTATTTATTTATTTTAGAATTATTATTCCTCCATTTCTTTTTAATTATCCATTTTTAGAAGAATTTTATTACTATTTATCTATTTTATTAATAATTTAAGGTTATATTTTGTCAATTATACTCCTATTATCATTAATTATTTTATATAATTTTAATACACTTTAATACAAAAAGAGTAGTAACATAGTGAAAAGGTAATGATATAATAGAAAAAAAAATTGTCAACAAAATCAATTCTTTAGATAATATAAAACAATATTAAAAGACAGATATTAAGAAAATAGATGAGTATTATTTTCATTCCCTTACATTCAGTCAATTACAATCTTTCACCCAATTTTATTAAGTTATATTGTATTTTTTTTTGGTTTGGGGGGAGATCGCTCCGACCTCACGCAGTGTCCCAACGCTTTTAACGAAGGACTAATCTGTACTCGTCCGTAAAGGCTTTCCTGCTACCAACAGGTCGATCCCCCCAAGGGTCTTAGTGTTCCACCACTAGGCCAAGACTCATTGGTTGGTTATATTGTATTTAAAATAACTCTTACTCAAGTTTTTTTTTTGAAAACTTTAAAATTTGATTTTTGGCTTAAATACCTTTTTCGTCCCTGCAAAATGATCGAGTTTCATTTTTCGTCCCTGTAAAAAAAAATTTGTTTATGATCCCTGCAAAGTAAAACATTTTGTTTTTAGTCCTCGTAAATTTATTTTAGTCCCTGAAATATTTAGATCATATTGAATTAGTCCCTGTAATATTTATATATTCGTCAAATTAGTCCCCGTAAAATAAAGTAAAATAAAATTGATATAATATTATAGAGACTAAAAACAAAATTGTCCACATATTACAAGGACTAATTTAGCATGACTTGAATATTTCAGGGACTAAAATAAATTTGCGAGGATTAAAAACAAAGCTTTTTATTTTACTGGGATCATAAACAAATTTTTTTTTATAGGGATAAAAAATAAAATTCGATTATTTTGTAAGGACGAAAAAGGTATTTAAACTTTAATTTTTTTTTCTCTCTCTAACTACGTAAATTTAAACACGCAGTTGATCTACGAACTCACACATGTTTTGTCCAATAAAAGCGAAACAGTTTGATTACAACTGAAAAAATAGCGAAAATTTTTTGATTAGATATTTCCTATCCGGACCTAAAAAAAGAAAAAGTAAAATTCTTTAACTTTAGTTTCCACATCCCATCATGTATTATGAGAATTGAGATCTACATCTCACGCATTTTTTATTTTTATTAAAAATAAATTTAAAATATTTTACATTTGTTGATTTTAACTCACTTAGTAACATCATGCTACTTCTGCATTCTTTGCATTAAATAATTTACGAATATTTCTTAATTGATTCACTTTCAAATTGGTAGTGCCTTGGATGGAGGCTTGGAGCTCTGTTTTGGGGAAGAATAGTCTTGGGATAATAATATTGCTTGTCTGAAAGTAAAATGATTGAGCATGATGTGATGATTAAATGCTGCATCGACTTTCACACACACACACACACACATATATAAATATATAAATATATATAGAGAGAGAGAGAGGGATGGGTGGACCTGTCTATTTTTTAAAGAGGGTCGGTCCACCCCCTAATTTATTAGTGTTAAGACCTTTTGTTACTCACTAACTGTTCTGATGTTCTCCACCATATGTCCGTGACCCTCACCATACCATCACTTTATCTTCATTGCTTCTCAATTTTGCTTTTACTTCAATTGCTATGCCACGACTCCAAGAGCATAGTAATTATTTTTCATTGTTAGATAGTATTAATTAGAGAATTACGTATATGTGGATTAGTGATTTATCAAATGAGTGTGGCTCAATTGTTAACACACTCTCCATTTGTGGTTGCAATGACTTGGATCCCCACCAATAGTTTAAAATAAAAAACTGAATTAGTAATCTGAGTTTGGTTAATTATTTGAGTCAAAAAAAAATTTAATCACATAATTTTTCTGTGATTTAAGGCTTTCAGCCGCCACCACAGATAAAAAAAAGGTACAGTTGTACTGAGTAAGTGAGTGTTAGTTATTGATTACGAGAAGACATTTTGGAGTTCAACACCTGTCCATTCTTTTCTCTGTCCATTCTTCTCCTCTTTATGTCTCACGAGTCAGTTTCTTTCGGTCACTGCTTCACTATAAACTGAAAATACGCATAGAAAAACAAAAAATTAGAAGAAGAAATACCAAAGCTTCTGTCTCTATCCCCCTCAGCTTTTTCCTGGCTTTCCTTCCGTCCTACTCATTCCTCCCACACCCCACGGCATCATTTAGCAACCAACCATTCCTTGTGAGTTTTTGATCCCTTTCACGAGGTCTGTGCTGATATTCTCTCACTAGGTCGTGTTCACTTGTACTGTTACTGTTGTTGCTCCTTTCATTATTTGCTCCATTCATGTCCTTTGTGGTTACTCCATACTCCTAGCTTTTCATTGTCCAATTTACCAATTTATATTAGCTGCTACCATCACCTTGTTGACAAAAGCTTACTCCGGCTAGTAGTACTAAAACCACTTTCATATCTCTACATTCTTTTGCTTCTGAAGCCAAGTCTGTTGTTTTCATGTTGTTATTCAAGAGGTTTGATCTTTTTCATTATCAATTCTCTGTTCTTTATTATTGCTCTGGTGGGTCTTTAAACTATTTAATTCATTGATTGTGGATCTGCAAATTTTTTTTAATATTAGATTCCTTGAGGAGAGAAAAACAGGCTTTCTCATGATCCCCTGGCTTACTCTTGGTTTTTAAATCATTTGTGTTCAGTTGTTGTGTCTGTGGTGCTTATTTGTTCTTTGTTCTGTTGTCCTCTTGAATTGAATTGAACCAGATGATGATTTGCAGTTTATGTTGTTATTTGAACTGTTAATAATAATAATAATAATAATAATAATAATAATAATCATTTCTTCCATTTTTTTCTTTTTCAGATTTTCATGATTGGATAGCGGGTTGCTTACCCAATCTTTTAGGCCTCAGGTGCTGAAAATTAGCACATGACTGAACCGTGAACTTGTGATTAAGAGGGGTTGTATAGACCAGTTGTTCGATTTTAGAACAAGATGTCGGAGAGGAAATTGAATATTAATGCCCCTCTGATGTCTGTGAGACGCTCTTCAGCTACATCACCATCCTTAACTGAAGCAAAGAAGAAGATATTAGAGAAACGCTACACTCTTCCAGCAGGCTACAGATCAGACATGACACTGGATCAGGTAACAGAACCTGTTGCAGTGCCTTTCAATTGGGAGTATATCCCTGGAAGACGCAAGGGTAATGGTGGATCTGAACCTCAACCTCCTAAGGACCCTTCAATTGTTACTCCAAGCCCACGGCTTCCCCCTGGAAAATCTATCAACTCTGGAAAATTACAGCCATTGGAAAAGGAATGCAAAGTTGCAAATAAATTTAGGTCCTCAAATAAATCAAAGACTTTCAATGGCAGTGAGGTTAGAATGGATTGTGACAGAGAAGGAAAAACTGAGAAAAAAGTTGAGAATAGAAGGTCCAATGTTGAGGAAGAGGACGAGGATGATGTTTATTCTGATGCCCTTGAAACACTGTCAACTACACAATCCTTCTCCATGAACTGCAGTGTGAGTGGTGTAAGTGGGTTAGATAATTTGGATGCAAAGAAGTTTGGAACCTTTTCCACGGATCAACAAACTCGAGACTTCATGATGAGCCGTTTCTTGCCTGCTGCAAAGGCCATGACTTTACAGCCTTCTCAATATTCTTCAAAGAAGCAATCTGTACTAGTGGAACAACCACTTAGAGATGTTAGCAAATTGGTTCAGAATGCAAAGAAGCCCTTGCTTAATAACCATGTCACTGATATTGTACCATATACTGGCCAATGTCAAGAGGAAGAAAGTGAAGATGATGGTGATGGTGATGATGATTATGACAACTCTACTAGTATCCCGGGTAAAGGTTGCAGGTTGTTGCCTAATTTACATATTAGGAATTCATTGTGCTTGTTGAATCCTGTGGCTGGGATGAAAATGAAGAACCAGGTTCCCTTGCCTTCTCCTTGTGAGGTTGTGAAACCAAACAAAAGCTCTCATATTAGATCTTTTAGCCCAGTTCCAGCTGTAAAGAAGGTAATAAAACAATGGGCACTCCTCTGCACATATTTCTTTTTGCACCCTTCAATCCTTTTTATTAATCAGCATTCTCAGTTATCATGTTGAAAATCATGTTTTCAGCATATTTTAGTTTACTAACAATCATGAATCTTTGGTTGCAGGCTTGGGAAGCAATTCACAAGAACAAGTCAAGCTCTCGAGGTGCATCACCTGACATGCAGGAGGGAAGGAAGAAATGGACCATTGAATCAAACAGGTTCGCTACTTTTTCAGGTGAGTTGCTACCGGGTAGACTCTCTCCCTTCCGGCGTTCAAGAACTGCTGCCGCGGGCATATCTCCCTGTCGAAGCAGAAAACCTCAGTCTCCCTTTGGAGGGGCAAAGTTGCTTGTTGATTCTAAAGAGACTGAAAATAATAAATCTGGCAATTTGAAATTCCAGAGCACTGGACTTGGAAAATTTCAAGCGGTGCCACCATCCCTAGGAGCCAAAAGAAGTTCGTATTCAGGGAGCCTGACAATTGAAAAGACATTGTACATAGATACTGCCAGTACAGTCAAATTACCATCTTCAAATGTAAGTTCTGTAGATAACAAACTGAGGATAGATACTGTGATTCAAGACTTGGACAAAAGCAGAGGGAAAGAAAGTAATTCCAGCATAGGATCTTCTCCTCAAGATACAAAACATGTACAAGCTTTGGAAGAAAAGGACACATTGGATTCTCAAGTGTTGTGTTCTGTGGATGCCAATTCTTCAACTTTGTCTAGTGTGCCACCTCTCATAGCCAAGGAAGATAAAGGTGAAGCATTGACAACAGATCAAGGGACATTTGTTGAAGATTCAGATACCAACAACAAGCAAATTGTGTTAGTTAATGGTTCAGGAAAAGGTGGTGCTGAATCTGCTGTGTCTCCTCTTCCCCCACCATTGCCAAAATCACCTTCTGAGTCTTGGCTTTGGCGTGCCCTGCCTGTAGTTTCTGTTAAGAATTCTTTCCTGAATTCAAATAAAGGCACTCAATCCCATGCTAAAAGGCAAGATTCTAATACAACATCCAGCAATGTCAAGTGGGAAACAATAGTGAAAACTTCAAATTTGCATCACGATCACGTACGCTATTCTCAGGTAACCTTACTGATTCCTTTGCCCATAATTTTGTCTACATAAACTCTGGTAGTGACAGATGAAAATTCACATTTAACTTTCTCTGCAGGAATTAACCACACATAAACCTCAGCATTCAAAATCTCAGAGATGGAACTGAGTGACTTTACTAGCATGCTATGGTCCAAGTTCTGTCCTCTTTTTTTTCCCCCTGCTTATGGTATGTATTCCTCACCTTATGAAATTTTGGCATTATAGCATAAGTAAATATTTGGCATAATTGATTAGATTTTCGCTTGAGTTGATTAATATTTTCATCCCAGAACTTATATCAATTTTGTCCTTCAAACTTTATTTACATCAATTGATCATATCAACCTTTAAATTTGAATCAATCAAGCATATTTACATCATTTTTCGGAAGATTACATTTTGTTGTTCTTCATTGAACCAAATTTTAATGAATAATGCAATGAACTGATGTAAATTTCATTTGCCGGACTAATTAGATCAATGTAAACACACTGTTTGAAGAACAAAGTATCACTTCCCTTTATTATTTTCTATAATGTTATTGCTTTTCCTTTCTTTTTGTTTTTGTTTCCAGCGGTTGACTTCAAGTTGTGACCGACCCCGTTTGGTTTTCTTGAACTGTATAGTATAGAGACAAATCAAAATCACTTTTGGTGATCAATAAAAGTAAAAGCTTCTTTTGAACTTGTGGCACTTTCGGTGGATTCAAGATTTCTTAACCTGCCCTGGAGAAGTGTGCATCGGCTAGTACTGTGTGCCTTTCCTCATGTTATTTTAGGTTCCCCGTCTGGTGCTCAGTCTTCAGGAATCAGCGATTTTTACTTTTTATGCCAACTGATACAAGTGATTACTGCTTTTCATGCTTTATTGATTGTTTCCATTTTTATTATACACATAAAGAAGAATTCTTCTAAATATTTTACTCTGTTTTGACTTGGCATTTTCAGAAGCTTATGTCCAAGTATGTAAATCAGATTATTCTGAATTGAGATGAATTTAAAAAATTCTCGCGTTTGTAAACCTAGCACAGCAACGGGACAAAGTAATTGCCATTCATTTGCATGGCAATTGTATAAATGCTCTTCCCTTTATGACTTTCTTAACCGATTATGCATTTTAATTCTATTAAATTTAAACCATTTTCTTATAAGCAAAAATATTTTGTTAAATGAATAGAAATGATCTAATCTTTAAGCAGAATAAGTGCCAAAGATGGACTCAACAAAATTTGAGTACAAGAATACAAAAGAGAAAAAAAATCCAACCCACATAGCCATCCTTCAGACCAGATTTAAAAATTATCACACCCCCGGTGTGAGTTACGCTGCTTTTGAATCCATTAATACATCAGATTCAATCACAGTTGTGAATCATGCTGTTCTAGTAATGATCGAATCTGATAACACCAGCTTCCATCACACCTGTGAAAATGATCACATCATGGTTGTGAATTTGAATACGCCAGATCAGATTCAATCACACCTGTGAAAAGATCACGTGTGAGTCTGCTAATGTAATGACTGAATCTGATAAGAATAGATCAGCTTTATTCACACCTGTGAAATTTTTCAAACCCCAGGTGTGAATCACTCTATTTTTGAATGACTGAAAATCATAACACCAGCTCATAGTCGATCTGTGAAAAATATCACACCCGAGATATAAATCACGTTGTTACTATCCCTACTTGGCCATATGGTGACACACTTGATTTCCCGTAAAATTACAACCATAGAAGTAGATCTGCCTATTATGCGTCACAGTATCAGACAAGACCCCAAAACAAATCCTCCACCACAAAAACCCACAAAACACAATGCAAATCAGCAAAGACGTATATTGCACAGTATTTGATAGAGTTTGATTGCGATTTATTGCAGTACCACAACTTCATTTACCATAGACATCCTACAATTATTTGGATGAGTGGTAGATGTAAAAGATGAGTGATATACTAAGAAGAGAAAGATAGAAAGAGAGAAAGGTGTTGAGAATTAAGGCATCATGTGAATCATATGAATTGGCAAGTTGGCAGAAGGATTACAGGAACTTGATAGATACAGATCAGGGATCAGGACAATGATGGTAGGGGACCTATTAGAGATATATATTGACAATGGAGATAGTGATAACTGATAAACCATGAAATATTATTGAAATGGTAACCAAGTCCGAGTGATGATGTATGAATCTGGATCCTCTCCAGCAAAGTTCCCCCTCAATCTTCCTCCAGCATAATTTCCAGCCGTTAATCTAACGGCTGGGAGATTAAAATAGAAAAAACCTAAAAAACACCATATCCTTTCTCCAAAAACAGAGGTGCTGGATATATGGCGGGTGAGTCTTGAACGCCATACACCAAAAGGTACTGAATACTTCAATGTCAAAACAAGAAGCAGATTCCACAAATAAAGTTCTTGAGCGCCACTTTTCAATTGCTTTGCGATAATATTTATATCCATCCAGCAACACAAGGATCATCCAACACATCTTGCATCAAATCATGTAATGTACAATGAACATCTTAAAAAAAAAAATACTAACAACTTAATAAGATAGTTGAACACTTGAACCTAGTTCAAAAGCTGAATTAATTCATGAGAGCACAGTTTCTTTTCCTCTGTCTCTTTCCCCTGTCCAAAATGTCGGTTACAAGGTTTGTTTATTGATATTTTCCTTCATTTAGTTGCAATTTTTTCTTTTATCTATCATCAAGCTTACTCATCAGAATTCAAAAAAAAAAAAAAAAAAGCTTATCAGAATTCAAGTTCGATAAAGAGATTATTGTCTTGCACAACAAAAAATTGGCATGCATTTCTATAAAAAAAAATTTGGTTGAACCTATCTTAATCAATTTAAAATTATTTATATACCTACTAAAACCCATTGCGTCATTGCTCTGCCCAACTAAAATACCATGCAGGAGGAAGCACTTACCATTTGCAGAATAAGATGATCAACCATTACCAGGGATGTGTATTGAGATTTTAAACTTGCTGCTAAAACAATTCCTAGAGACCCAAAGCCCCAAGATGTCCTATCCACATATATTAACAGTGGAATGGAAGTGGAGGTTTGATATAATTCTGGCATTACTAGGCATGTCTGTTGAGGTTAATTTGATATAATTCAATGAGTTTCTATTTTATTTACTATATTTTGTTACTGATATAGCGGAAGCCACTTCTCCAGGTTGTGGTCGACAGAGTTGTTTGTTCCTATATGTTGGTTGGTCTTAATTGTGTTCTCCATGTTGTGTTTGATTGCCTTACCATGAGTTCCTAGAGATAACTGTTTCTATACCTATTAATTTAAGTAACCACCAGTGGTGCCGAAGCCTACTAAAACCCATACACCCCACCCTCTCCCACGCCTTCAACAGAGTGGCACGACTGGCGTTGGCACAACACGACAGTGGCAGAACTTCTCTCTGCTACGGAACTTCTCTCTCTGCTTCTTCTCTCTCCTGCGTATATGAAATGGGCGTGGGGTGTATAGGTTTTAGTGATTTTGAATATGATGTATGGCCAATTTTGGAGGTATATTTATCAATTCTTTTTTTTTTGGTTTGATGAAATATGACAGTTAAGAAATTTCAGAATAATAAGTATTGGGCCGGGCTCAATGCACGTTTAAGATGACAAGGCCTTCTAAAATTCATAAGCCATTTCAAACCATCCTCTTGTGGAGCGAAGTTGGTGTATACTGACTTCTTTCACAATTAGAGTTCTTAATTTGACTTGACCAAAAATGAAGAGTTCTTAGTTAGTCAATTTAATGTTATTTTTCAAAAAATTAAACTGAAAATATATATATATTCTTGGAGTACTGAAATTTTTTTCCTTAAGTCCCTCTTCTCGGTTAGTAATATTGAAGGGAGGAGGCTAATGCAGAAAGTTTAGGCAGTTTAAGGATTTTTTTTTATTTTGTGTTAATTATAAAAAATTTACCTTATTTTTCTTAAAGAGCATTGCTACATTTCACCAAATTATCAATAAGAATAATGCACGAAAGTTTAAAAAATGAATCACAACCACACGTTAAACCACTTATCATACATTGCGGGATACAAGCTTACCATAAACGATTGAGATATTTCTTTTTATTGTTCGTTCAATGTAATTTTGTAAGCAATAGTGTTTCCCTTTCTTAAAACTTATACTAGAATATTATTTTTTATTATTTCTTGCATAAGTTTTTATAAATCAATCCAGTAAAAATAATTAGATGGTACGTATTTTGTAAAACCGTACAAATTGAACGAATTGTCGACGTGGAGTGCAGTTGATTTTTTAAAATGATATTGATTTAAAAAAAATAAAAACTTAAAAGATGGAAGTTGACGGAAAACATCGATACGTGCACATTTAACGAATCCAGTGTCGTAACAATAAACATTACTGTTTTGTAATTACTAACAAAAAAATGTTTCCAAATCAAAAGGAACGTTTTATTTTTCAGTCCGATCCTAGCTATTTTAAGGTTTAAAGAAACAAAATAAAAAATCCTAATATATATACTACTAGCAAATCCACAATTTGGTCTTGTATATATATATATAGCGACATTAATCGTGTAACTGTTTAATTTTCTTGTTTGGATATATATCGTCTCATATGTTTGTCATAAGCTAGGTTGTAGTATTTGCATCTACGAAAGTGATAGCTTAGTGCTAATTTCCTGCTTCTCTCTGCAAGTACTGTGACTCAAACCCAATTCCAAATCAGGCAATAATCCTTGCTCGTCTTTCTCTTGATTCAACTGCATGCATTACAAATAACTATGATTAATATATGGTGAAGAAACAACAAATTAACAAAATAGATGGAATGGAAAATACAGTGGTACGTGTGTTGGTAATTTGTTAAACCCTAAATCCTAATGTTACCTTAATCCGAAATGGGGGCTCAAATTCTAGCTTTAAACTACTGGATGAATAGTTGTAATTAGGTTGATCAATGGAGTTCGATAGATATTCCGTAACACTTGTGCTCCGTTCAGCCTGTGGTGAGCAAGTTTTAGCCGTAACATTGACCGATAATAACCTTTTGAATTTCGGTTGATGATGATTGTTCACAATTTCTAATGGAGGCCAACTTTTGTCTTCAATATTAATAATTTGGCTTGGTCTCATTCGTGCAATTCTGTCGGTTGTGTCCTTCAGCTGAATCGGGTTTGAAGTTATCGGTATTCTGAAAGGTTGCCAACGCTGGTTCCTAGAGAGAGAGAGAGAGAGAAATTACAAGTAAGTAAGGGTTTACTATAAAATATAATTTTTGTTGATTTTTTTTTTGTAGAACCAACAATTATAAGAAGGGTTTCAACGTGTATATATATATATATATATATATATATAGGGGATGTATCAAGTGAGAGAAATTTTAATATAAGAGGGTGAGAGGATTAAATCTGAACCGTACAATCATACATGGATGGTTGAGATTAAAAATTGATTAGTGGTCACATGACCACTTAAAAAAGTCATGTAACTTTATGTTTTAATCTTGATCATTTATGTTTTGATCTTATGGCTATGATTTACTCCTCTCATCATCTCATAATAAAAGTCATCTCACTTGATGATATGCTAACTATATATATATATATATGGTTAATTACGTACCTTGAGTCATCAGTTGCGTTTGTGTGTGAATATTGTGATAGGGAGAAGGAGGGGTGCAGGAGACTTTGGAAATGAGGACTAGTGTGCTCGTTGGTGCAGTCGTTACTTGCAGCTAGAATAATTCCACCGTTTCCCATCTTGAAATGTCGATGAGAAGGACCCATGGATTGATATTGCAGTATCTGAGATCTATGACTCGCTAATTCTTGGGTTGCAATAATTGACCTGTGTGTTTTGCTTAGTACTGCAAAGTAGATTAATATTCGATCATGAACTGAATTGTCAACTCTCAAGAACCCTAAATCCTTCCTCTATACATCCACTTTGCTTAATTAATAATCAGGAGCGCGCTAACGTACAACACCACTTTTCTTCTTTCTAAGTCTACTATATATTTTCGTTGATTAATACTATAATTTCTTTGCACTAAAAGTTAAAATACCAATTTATACTAACTTACGAAAAGTTGTAAAATAATATATAGAAGTTTTACAAACTGATGTATCATATAAGATATATGCACATTAGTTACCTCAAGCAAATTTTTATATTAATTATAATTAATAAGAGTTTTATATTAATCATTGTAATTAATACTATATAATTAAGGAACATATATATAATATTTTGTACAGAAATCACTTTTAAAAATAATAATTAATAACAACACTCATAATTGATTATTTGGAAACAATATAGTACTTGTTTTTGTTTGTGTATATATGTTTGTCCATGTGCCATATATTTTATTCAGTTTAAACAGATTTTACACGTGCATTTAATCATATTTTATTATTTTAGTGTAGAAGTACTATTAAACTCTATTTTATTAATCTATTTCCCCTACCTGCATACCTCGTTCCGCTCAAGTTTAATTTAATAAAACAAACAAATTAGAGTATCCATTGTGCGCAGATATGGATCAGCAGTACTACTGCACATAAAGGGTATTGGATGGTCCTTACCTTGCCCGGACTCGTCAAGTTTCTTGCTTCGATACATCTGAAATGAAAACTGAATACATTATTTATGGGAAAGATGACATCACCTAAGTAACTAGCTAGTAAAGGAGTTCAAGAGCATATGTGAGGGAAAAAAACACTTTAATGAATTAAAAGATAATTCAAAGAGTATTAATTTGTGCTATATATATATATATATATATATATACCTGCAAGTGACTCTTGACATGAGCAATGCTGAGTCCTCTCACATTCATTAGCTGTAGCACCAACTTGGGCGTTGCCCCTACATGGTCAATTCATGCATGCAGAGATCGATCAGTTCAACCAAATGTTAATTTTCACTTAATGCTTTGGTTATAGAGCTAATATCATATTTCATAAATACAATATACAGATACTCACTCTCTTGACCTCCAAGCCTCTCAACAGCATGCACAAAAGAAAGATGAAGCTCAGGAGTCCACCGAAGCCGAGGCATCTTGGATCTCACATATTGTCTAACACTTACACCACTCCCTCTTCTCTCATTCCCTAATACTTCTCTTGAATTATTATATGTACTACTACTACTACTAGTGCTTCTATTTGCTGAAGTTCCCTCCTCATCATCCTTATTTGCTTCCTCATCGGGTGTGACTTCACAATCACAGTTGTTAAGATCTTTATTCAAGTCAAAGGAAGAGCATTTCTGAGAAGAATTAGATCCTGATGAATTTGTTTCCTCAACCAGAACCACCTGCTCCTCCTCCTCACTCCTCTCAATGTTGTTGTTGTGAATCTCATGATGCCCTTCTGACATGTTTGTTTTAACTTAATTTGTAGTTGCACTTAATTGCACGGATATTCACCTCCAAGGTCACACAATTCACTTCTTCTTCTTTTGTCGTCTACAGACTACAGTAGTGTTGAATTTCACTTCTGAGACAAAACAGGAAATATTTTAATGTTCAGCAAAGTGACTTCAACGATAAATGTGAATGTGATGTGATGTGATGTGGGGTGAGTGAGGACAGGCTGTGATTTCTCTACAGCAAAGCAATTAATTACTAAGCTTTAAAACTCTTCAAATAGAATCAGCTGCACGGAAATGCTATGATCAGGTGATCTGGTAAAGTAACAGTAGTGCTGAGGAGTTATGGCCAAAGAGTAAAGACATTTACTTATAAAGATCCCTATTACATTACATGCTGGTAATTTTGTATATATGTATCATATACTTCCACTCAAGACTTAGGTCTATATAAAGAATATAGACAACCAACTTCTCTTCTTTGAAGCTGTGAAAATATTTCTGATGAATATAATAATAAGGTTCAGATCTACATATTTAAAGGAATTTACCTTCTAATTAATTATACCTTTTATAAATCACATAATAGAAGTTATTGAATAGAGACTCAAAATACATTTAGAAAGGGGAATTAAATATGAGAGTTGAGAAGAAATTCTAACAATATAGAACAGATGCAAATAATTGGTTTGGTTTAAGTCATAAAATTGAACTCGACAAGAGTAATAATGGTTTTCTTTTAACCACTAAAAACAGCAGATTCTGTCGTTCATGACAATCAGGAAAAAAAAGGTTCAGATAATTTGAAGCACGTGACAAGATAGTGTGTTTATAAACCCATGCGACCTCTTGTCAGCTTATATATATACCTAAGTTTTCTTTATATGTAGTATCTTATGTGTGAGATGGACTTTCTGAATAAGAACAAGCTGGTGAAGAACACTCAGAGGTATGCCCATGTTTTTTTTTTTATTAAATCTATGGGCAAAAGACATATATGATCGTATATATGATGAGGAGAAAGTTTATTTATTGAAAACACACACAGTGCTCTACTCATCATATAAAACTCTACACATCTTGATTAGAGAATTGCACTTCAGAAAGGAAATTAAAAAGCAAGTGGTGAAAATTGTGGTTAATTACGAAATCTTCAAGAAGTTGTGCTTGGAAGAGGAAGCATAAAACTAAAAGTCGATCATATGAAGAAAATAAAAATAAAAATAAAGGAACATCATGATCCTAAGAAAAACCCAAAAGGGAGATGGGGAATAAATTCATAAAGAGGAAGAATTTATAATTAAATTGATATCATTAATTAGTTAATTACTCAAAAGATAAAAGAAACAAGAAAAACCAATAGCATATATAGAAGACTTCAAAATCTTAATTTTGGGTGTTTCTCCTTTTATTTTCTCCCCTAAATATATAGTAATACTGACCATTTAAGATGATGATGATGTGTCTTTGTCTTCCAACTCCAAGCCTATTGATCAGATGTTGCTGTGTGCAATTGCATAACCAAACATATCTTCAATCAGTCATCTCTGCAGAACAGATTGAACTGGATTTTAGTCTTGGATCATGCTGTGTTCTTCTAGGGTGTGAAAGAATTAGGGATGAAAGAGAGAAGCTGGTTTAGGGATGTCTTTTTGGTATATATCATTCATTCTCAGCAGCAGAATTAAGAGTCATCATCAAGTTCAAGAACAAGCTAGATATATAGTAAGAAAGACTATTTTAATTTGGTTTCAAAGGGAAAGACTAAAGAAAAATATATATTGAGAATAAACAAAATTCGGACAGGTTACTTACTTGTTCTGTTTAAATTGTAATAAACCTACATAATGGAAACAGGTGCGGCTGGTCCCTTTTGTACTGTTGGAAATCATGTGACAACTACCACCTCTTTTTCTCTCTTCCCCTGCACCCGGTTCTGTCTCTTTTACTTGATGACAGGTGTTCATAATCTACCTTTCTCTTGCGTGCTCGTGATTATCTTAATTGTTTGACATCTGCTAGAGACCCAGCTAAGTATAAAAAATTCACCAAGATAGCTATAACCTCAATATAGGTGCAAAATATATAATTGTGGGGTCCAATTTCAACACATTTCGTCATTTGGATTTTCTTCTCACCTAAACTAAGACTTTTTTCCCCCTATTTTAACACCACTGTTTTCAAATTTTAATTCTATAGGAGTATTTCTTTAATAACAATAACACATGTTTCCACAGGCCTTCTTCCCATGTGTGTGTAAATGTGACGTCTGATTTTTTGGCATGTTTGAAGAGTATTACCAAGTGGACAACCTTAATAATGCAGTAATGTAAGGGGTGTGTCTGGATTTTAAAACAGTCAATTTTGGTGGTAAATGTGCATAAACAAAGACGTGTGTAGTTTAGTTTTTGAGGCACTTTCAACAGCAACTGATATGGCAATATAATATCATCAATGCACATTTGACAAATTATAATTGGTTAACTTTTCTAATTAGTGCGTGAGCTATATGACTGGAATCTTGACTACAATTTGTAGACTTCCTTGCAAACTAAACTATACAGATTTATAGTGAATGAAAGGGAAATGTTATATTACATATTTATATATGATCAACTGTTGCATGCATCCAATAATGAAGAAAATTTAAGTCCTAGTCCAATTAAGCATTATATATTGGTCAAAATATCCCGTGCGTTACACAATTTAATAGTGGCTGATTAGATTAGTTATGCATATAATCATTTCGCTTTTCAACCTAAAAGTTTATTGGTGTAAGAGAATGAATTGTGGGAAGGATGGGATTCGTTAGCAAAGTGTTTGACAATTGAATTAACTTTTCCTTTAAAGGCAATCTAAAAGGGGGAGGGGGAAGTTGAAATTTTTCATCAACTTTATTGACTTCAGATGCACGTCCCCAACTCTGTTAATTTGAATACCTCAACCATATATGGATCAATCTGTCATTGTCTCTGTCAATCATAGATATTTTCACACCAATGTTAATTTCTTTCATATACCTGCAGCTTTTTTGTTAAAAGGTGAAAAATAATGCTCAGAAGGCCACAACCCATCAAAACAACTCACAATGTAACATTCCAATTCTTGTTTAAATATATTTGTTCTGACTTTCATATTTGACTCCATGCTATACTGTGTATACAGGATCCAGGTTAATTAATAGATACATCAAGCTACCAAATGCATCAAAGTTCGATTATTCAAGAAGAAACCGAGGGAAAAACTCGTACAAATTGGGTAATTGAAAATCGAGAAAGTGGGTATGGCAGAAAGTAGAAAGTAAACACGGGGGAAAACTACTTGTTTCTCTCATAATATGTGGCTGATCATATGGGGCACAAATTTTGATCATTTTCCCCCTACAATCCAAAAAGGTTTTAACTTTCCAAGGCTCCCTTTGGAGGAATTTGGTTTTGTTTTGTCCCAATATGACAAAGAGGACCCACTCCCACATAGATTTTGACACAGCATGCAATTGGAATCAGCTCTCTAATCTATTGGCTAGGCTTGGTTGTATATGACACCAAACTCTAAAAAATTGCTGGTTCTGAGAGGCAAGTGCATATTTCTGCTAATGATGAGACTTGAGAGTTTGAGTGAAAATTATGACAGATATTAGAAGAATTAAAGTAATACTAACTAAACTTCGTGGAAGAAATGAAAATAAAAGGGTCTATAATGGAGATTAAGAAACTATAAAACACAAGGAAGGGTTTGTCCTCTCATGTCATGAGAGTTGACATTCCTCATTATATTAACGTAGCTATAAGAATCTTTCAAAGAATTAGGCCATCTTTTTTTATTATTTCGTGGATGAAGACGTCGAACCTAGCACTTATGCTGACATATACATCCATATAATACTATAATTAAGATTAAGCACTTTTTTATTGGTCTCATAAATCCTCTTTGTCCTTTCGTGATTGTTGTAGAGATTACCTGATTTTCATTTTGGCAAAGAAAATGAAAATTAAGGAAAATTTGAATTATTATATAAAAAGTGAGAGGGATCATTACCGTATATAATTAACGGAATAGTTTAATTTATCTACTCTTTGGACGTAAGTAGGATGTTCATTGGAATGGAGCTGTGTATTGAATATGGGAATTGAGTAATTGACCACTGATCGAGGAATGAATGTATGACCAAATTGTCATTATTATAATCAGTGCTAGCTAGTTTCCGATGATTTAAAATTTACAAATTGACAAACTAGTTTCCGATGATTTAAAAGTTACATACAGTCCTGATCCTACCCGTTCTGGACCTTAATTGAAAGTGAACCATTTTATAACTTGTATACCCACAAAAAAATGGGGATACATTTTGTTTTTTCTCTCAAGAAAACATTCAGCAATTAAATAGATCCAACTAATAGAGTTGTTGGGAAGTAACTATAGTCACGGTCGTCCGTCAATAATGCTTAATTAAGTTTCAAGGACTGAGGGACTAACAATTAATACAGTAATATATATACCATCCCATGTGATTGCGTTATATAATCTTTTTATTTAATATTTATAATGCTCCCTGTATATATTGGTAAGACTTCTTTATTCATAACCAATAATGCAATCCAAATGCTTTACTAATGGAGGCTGTCAAATTATTTATACCTTTTGTTTAACAAATTGTTACACTATCTCAGGAGCTGGTAAATGGTATTAATTGTTTTTCGATCGTTCAGCACTTATAATTTTAGAATGAAAAAGTTACTCACAATAAAGGAATAGGACATATCATTAATTAATACTCTATCCGTCTTTTTTTTTGGTTGTTTAACGTTTTGTATATAGATTAAAAAATAATTGATTGAGTAAAATTTAAACTAAAATGTCTCTGTTTATTAATTTGCAGGTTTTCATATTTTTCATTTTAAATTTATTTATTTATTAATTATACTTTTTTGGTCAAATTGTTGCTTTAAACTTGACTTGGGCCATAATAGTTGTTGAATATTTGATGTAATGTCTTTTGGATTTTGGGTTTTGCCTCCTTTGTCTAAAAGAAAAGGTACAACGATCCATGTCATTTTTTGGTAGAGACGATAAATTGGGCTGTTGTAGTGCTTTTGACAAGACCAGAGGGCCCAATTGCGGATGTGCACGTACATCCCAATCCCAAATCCATCATTAGTATGATCTAACGGCATCATCCTATTTCCATATTTCCCACCAGTCTTATAGAGATGGCAATGGATGGGTAATAGTAGATTCTATACAACATTCACAAAAGCATTCACGATGAATAATTCCTCACAATTTAAGAAAGATAAGTGCGGGATTACTCACCTCACTAACACACACATATAATTAAATTCATTAAGAATTAATTTTATGATTAGTTTTAAAAGATATTTGAATAGTTTTTAATTGAGTTACAGTTATATTTTTAATCAATATTACGTTGTATACAAGTACACCGTCAATTTTCATCCCATTCCCCTTAAGTCTTCATTTTTCAATCCTATATCTATAATGAAAATGAGAAGAAGAATGGAAGGTGAAAATGAGAAAACTAGTTCTATTCTTGCCTATTAACTCCTAGGCTACTGATGAGTCAAAGGGTCAACAAACACTTTATACTTTCTTTATTTTATTTTTCGCCTTAATCTACTCTTTATTCAGGCCAACAAAAATGGAAGGGTCCATTCATTTGGATCAATAAGACTCTCTGACCCAACCACTTGAGACAATCCTGTTTTGAGTTGAAACACGAGTCCTAGAAACTGTTGATAGATGAACTAGCATAATCCATTCAAATAAGAAAGTCATAATTCATATGTCTAAGGAAGGCATTAACATCATCAAAGATTATCATGTCAAAGTCATAATCCAAAACTTTTCAAAAAAAAAAAAGTCATAATCCAAAAAGGGTAAGTTAGAACAAAGATACACAAGGCATAATCATCAACATTCACTGCCATCATCATTTATCATATCATATCATAGTATGTACAGTTAACAGCCATAAAAAGCAGACGGTCAAATTATTCCCAAGATGTGCCATCTGTAAATTAATAATCATATTTAGTTTCTAGTCAAGCCTGACTAATGTTATATTATAAAAACAAATTAATTTTTATCTGCTTCATCTTCTTATACTAGGGCCTTTGTATTGCCCTCTCCTAACCACCAAGTTTTCAGGCGGTTGAATCTCTTCTAACCAGGTCACTTCAGATGGTTTTACCCCACAAAGCTCATCAAGCTCCATACCTTTTAATAGTTGAACATGTAAGAAAATAACATAACATGCCTTAGAAATCAGTGTAGGCATTTATTTTTAAACTTAAAAAGGAGGAGAATAGAATGAAGAGAAGTACCTGGAAGATCCTTCCTGGGCGACTTCCGGTAGTAGGAGCAGTGTCGCCCGTCTTCAGATGAGTAAGGAGGGGAAAGAATGTCAAAGAGAGCACAAGGGGTTATGGCTTTAAAGCAATGGATGTTGCCACCCCTGTTTGGATACAGAATTGTTGTGTTACAGGGAGCACTCATCTGACCATCTCTGACAAGTTTTGCTGGTCTTGCTGCAAGTGATGTAGACAAATCTTGAATCTCGTTTTCATGTTTAGCAAATGTTTAGGAATGGGAATTGGGAAACATAAAATCGGCTTGTTTCTTTAACTACATAATTACGATTCTTGGGATCATGGAGAAATTATCCATCAGATCATATAATGATCAGCAGCAAATCAAACAACAGAGATGCGAAGTTAACATGCATCAATAGGGAAGTTCATTATCCTCTATATTCTGAAATTCTCAAACAAGTTGATGCGGTTAAAAGCATGCATGATGCATCCTTACTCACGGCATGCTTACTAATAGAAACCCAAAATAACATCCACTGCTAGAAGCAAGATTCCAAGACAAAAGTATACTGTGGAGATTCAAAGTCCAAACACTGTGCATTGATGTCCAATGACTTATCTGGACTGTAAGGCCCCCCTTGGGCCAAGACCAAGTCTCATCCCCCAAGTCAACCTGACCGCCTGAACTCTATACCTTTGATGATAACATGCCCAAGTCTAATGGTATGCACATGAATCACTAATCATAGTCCCTAGGGGGCTTCACCACATGTATAAGAACTTTTAAGGGTTTTATCCCAGGTATGCTCACTTTTCTGCCTACAGTCCTTTGACATTTTAAGGCAGACCGCAAGATACGACCACTCTATAGGAGTAGACGCACTCACATAATCATATATTGCAAAAGACGTGCAGGTAAGTATCAATTTTTTTACATGACAAAAATTAATTCCACCAAGAGGCATAAATACTATTCTTGGTCACCCACATAACCTCACTAACATAGTTATATTAATTATATTATTATATTTGACATATCTAATGTTCTAGTTTAATCTAAAAATTAAAAAAAAAAATTCATCCGCACTATCCGTAGGTCTAAGTATAGTGTAGATAAATACTAAGTGAACTAAAGGTAATTGACTGCACTTATAAAAAAAAAAAGGTAATTGACTGCAACTGTCTCCAACAGTTTATCAAGTGGAGACATGTTAAACTAATGGGAATTAGACTTAAGAAACTTTCATCCTCGGTGAATGACAATTTCAAGGTAAAGATTCACCCACATAGAGATTCACAAAGACAGTTTTTGACAGTTTTACTCCAAAAGATTTGAGAAAAAGAAGGCCTAAACCTTGTTCCACCTAACGGTTGCTCAAGTGCAATGCCAGGCCCTTAATCATGTTTCCAATCCATATTTCACACTAAAAAATGGCAGCGTTAGATATACTATTTAATATTTTTAACAGTTACTGAGTGATGGTTCACCGGTGGATCTGATCACATCCACCCCAGACACATCCCTAGAAATTAGCAAAAACGTATGTTTTTCTGTCACCGATCATCTGAACAGGAAAAGGATTACGAAAATGCAACCAATAGCAATGTGATTAAGGATTTGAAATATAGAAAAGGAACCAGTGAATGAAGTTGAATTATACGGCAAAAGTACAATGATTAATCTCTTTGTGCTTTCTATGAGAAGCAAGTATAATCATATTCAAACATGTATCCTTAGGTTATGCATAATGTTATAACTTTTCCCCCAAGGGTATACACAATATTACAGAGGACAATATCTATTGCACCATCAATTTCAAATAAATATATCTGGAAGAAGCCAAAAAGAATAAAAGAAATCACCAGTAAATATTTTTCTTCTGATATTTACAAATTACAATGGTTTGGAACGGTTTCACTGAAAGTATGAAATCATAGCCAGACTACAATTATACGGTGCTTCAACATTTCACTTATTAACTTCACAAAATGGACAAGCCAATTTCTATAATTCAAATTTAAAAATATTTAAGCAGAAAAGACACTAGTGACTAGACACTGGCAAAGAAGATGAGGATATATTATGATATAAAAGGTTTATAATCAGCTTCCAATAAAAAAAATGTAACAATTAACAAAGCAGTTATGATTACCTATATTAACTTGTTTTCATGCAGCCAAATCATTGAAAGATAAATCTAACCTAAAAATTTCCATGGACACAACTACATCTCATGCCAAGATCACCAATTTGAAATATCCGTAAACAATATTTATATTAACGGTTGAAGCATAAGTAAATAAAGAACATCATCACCTTGAGATAGATCATATGACCCGGGTAAATCAAGCCAATCAAATGATCTCACATGTAATGAACCATAGAGAAGCTTGCTTAAAACAGTCATTCCAGGATGATTATGAAGCGGAATAATGGAACCAGAAGACATACAGAAGATTCCAATCTGCAAAGTCCAGCCTTGTTAAATCCAAAATTCAGTGTCTAAGGCTCCATCCAACCAAATCTACATAGAGAATCAAAATGCTTACGGAGAATTTGTCACACTCATGCAAGTGGATGTACTTAATAGGGGGTGGATAGTAATGACTTCCATTACGCCCCTTTTTGCCATTAGCACCATTCAAGGAACCTTTCCATCCGCGAGCCAGTTGCGCCTCCTGTTCGAGACCCACATTACAAGGCTTCAACTCATCTGGCATGGAAGTGCAGTTTATCAAACAGTTAGCACAAGGATACACCATTGGGCATGTTTGGTTCTCCGTTGCAAAAGTACGTTTGGGTCTAAGAGTACATTTGGTCAAAAAAAAAACTCTATAGTTACTTTGAGTTCAAACATACTTTTGCAATCTCTCAGAAAACCAAACATGCACTGAATGACTAAATGGACTATATATATACTCACAATCACAAGCATCTCAAATTATACAGTTCAAGGCAATTATTTTCAAATACTTTACTGAAACATTTATCATCAAAACAAGTGCAAGAGTAGATTGATTGTACAAGTTTACCTAAACCGGCTCGGACTTTTTCTAGAGCTTCTTCTGATATGGGACCCTCAGGAGACAAGGATGCCTTGCAAGTATCATACAATTTCTGAATAATTGGCATTGTATAGCTACCAAGTACCAACCAATGCCTCTTGATCAATCTGACTAATATGCAGTTGCTGGGTTTTCTGTTTTCAGCTTTCAGAAGCCACTGAACCAACTAGACTTGGGTGTAAAATTGGATCCAGAGTGGCAGTCGGGTCACTTGACTTTTTAATCAAAAAAGTAAAAGGAACAGCTTCCTTTCCACGCAACAACACATTTGCAGAACAAATTTTGATCAATTCTCAACTCCAATCCAGAGTAGCAGCTAGCACCTTGAAAAGGGGAAATTCACAACAAAACGGGTTCAAAGCATAAATTAGAAGCTGACTGATTTAGAAACATCACAAGGAATAATCTTTGAAATTAAAAAAATATGAAACTTTATACCCCCCAAAGTTTCATGGTCAGAAAGAGGATATTGGGAAATAATATCAAAGCAAAAACATTTAATGAAGTGAAGGGTGAAGAAAACGCAGGAAGGTGCAGAGTGGAAAGCCCAACTGAGAGTGATGGGGTTTGGTGGAATAAAAATAAAGAGAGAGATCAGTGAGATACATGAGACATCGCTCCCTTGGACTCACGACAACATCGTGGGCGCTTGAGGGACCAGAGAAGACAACAAAAGACACTTTGGCCTGTTTGGATTGGCTTATGCAGCGAGCATAGCTTATGACTGATTCATAAGTTGTTTTGGGCTTATTTTTTATAAGCTACCCAGGATAGCTTATCAAAACAGCTTATGGCTTATATAAAATAAGTTTTACTATAATTTTTCTTCAATTATAAACGTAGCTTATACAGCTTATACTATAAGTAGTAGATAAACTTGTTATCCAAACAGGGCCTTGAACAAAAACCTGATGTCGCTTTTACAATACCACTCTGGCCTCGTAGCTTTGTTTGGATGGCGTTTTAAAAGAAAAAATGGGTGGAAAGAAAGAGAAGTGTTGTTTTTCGAAGCTTGAACGTTTTTTTTTGTCAAAGTGAGATTGATATTAACAAGGGGCTAAGCCCAGCAAATACACAGAAGGAACCCTGAATACATAGGCCCTGAACAGATATATTATAGCTACCCGATAAATATTAAGCTCTATACTATGCTCTAACAAATCTATTCAATCCCCAACTACTTAAAAAGCAAAGGAAAACAACAACAACAACAACAACAACAAAAAAAACAACAAACGGAATCAAAACCAAGAGACATAACCTAACAACAAGCCTAACACACCACAGACAAGAAAAAGATACACTTGAGCGGGAATGACCCATTTGGGACATCTACAACCTTCGACCTCAACGAAGCTTGAACGTTAAATGCAAAAAAAATGAAGATAAATGGGAGCAAGCAACGGTATGTTTGGTTGATAAAAGAAAATTGGAGAAAAGAAAGATAATAGAAAAGGAGATTATTTTTTAGTTGTTTGGTAGGAAAGAGAATGAAATAAAAGAAAGGTAAAAAAAATTCCTTGTTTGATAAGGTAGAAAATGAGAGAAAAGAAAAAGGTATACTTATGAAATAACAAAAATACCCTAAGTAAAGATGAGATGTGATAAATAGAACTAAAAATAATTCTCAATTATATAAAAATAGTAAATAAATATTTTAATCAAAACTTAAATTGAATTGAAAATTTAATAAATTTAAAAATATTTATTTTATCTTTTTAAAATATTTATCTAAAAAATAAAAGAATAATATAATAGGGATATTTTAGTAATTTGATCTCACTTATTCCACTCACTCTAACCTTTCCGTCCAATTTTGGAAGAAAAGTATTTTAGGTGGGACCCACACTCATTTTTCCTTTCTCTTCATAATCTTTTTTTTGTCTCTTCATAATCTTTTTTTTTGGTGAAAAAAAAAAAACTTTTGTAACCAAACTAAAGAAAAAACTTCATAAAACGTATTTTCCATTATGCACTTCGCTTTCCATCACCTCTCATCCCAGCCAAACACTAGCTAAAGTCTTTCCTTTATTCTCTTTCCTTCTCTTCAATGAAATAAATAAATAATCAAATAATTAATTAATTTAGTCAATTTTTCATTTTTTTCCTTTTGCCATTTTACTAATCCCGTCCAAACATGGCATACGCAACTAAACTCACCCCAATATTTTTCACTTTTTGAATTTTTTTTATTTGAAGGTGAGATCTATCTTTTCTTTTCTCTGTTTTTTAAGTAATTGGTGAATTATAACTTTCAGTTTTTTTTTTACAATTGATGGTTGGGATGTTAACATTTTAGGAATAGGTTATAAATAAAGGGTCTAAACATATTTTTCAGTTCTTTTAATATTTTTTTCGTTAATGACAGAACAGTGGACTGGACTTAAATATAAAAATTCTAAATTTTCAGATCTTTTAATATAATCAGTTATTAAATTAAATACTTTGTATTTTTTTTTTGATGAAACAGCGGGGGTTAACACCCCCACACAACAGAAAAGATTTTAAAGCATCATTACTTCTTCATCTTTTAATAAAATTTTAAAGTATCATGCTCTTTAAATGTGGAAATTATTCATATTGCATACTCGTACGAGAAAACAATATTACTTCTTTTTCTAATACTAGTCCATTAACTTTTTTCATGAATATTGAAAATTGTTAAATATTAACAGTTTTTAAAAAAAATCCATTTTTACTAAGTAATTTTTTCCTATATTAACGTTTATTTTATTTCACTTTGTTGGAATATAAAGAGTTTTCTAAACTAATAAATAAAAACTATTTGTTTTAAAAATGATTAATTTTTTAAAATGGAATAATATAATAAATTGTAAAATGTAATTTGATCCATTGAGAATAAATAAAATCTTTCATATTATATGTAAATTATGTTATCTCATCTATTATTTAAAAATTAAAGAATTTTTTCTTTATTATACTTTTTTTATGACATAAGAATTTTTGGAAATTGTCATTAAAAAATAGTGTCGTTTGTTACTCAGGAGTCAGGACTCGGGATACAAAACGTGGTACGAAGTTTTAATATATATTTTTTTTTACAAAATCCAGTTGTGTCACTCATAAATTATGTCCTTTAGCAATGGCGGATCTGCCATGCCATTTAATTTAGTTTTTACCATCTTAGGAATTATTATCTCCTTTTTTTGTCAACTACTACCTTTTTTTGTCACAATTATTATTATTATTATTATTATTATTATTATTATTATTATCTCTTGTAGATGTTGATTTTGTCGCAAGAGAAGTGATTTGATCTCAGTGAGAGTGTGGTGGGGGAAGGTTGAGCGTGCTATTTTGTTCATATCACTTTACCAAAAAAGATTGTCGTGATACCTGCATTTGGTCTCGGTTCATGAACTGAACCCATATCAGGCCATTGCACGTAGCAGGTTCATGAACGGAGCAGCAAAGCAGCAAAACGATTATTGTACTGGGCCACAATCATTAGCAAAGGAAAGGCTTTTCTAGGCTCATATGACATTTTTCATTGACTTCTCACACATCTACAGGGCAAGTGAAGTGCTGCGTACAACCCACGCTGGCGGCTTCACTGAGCATTGAATAGCCAATGATTCACATATTTTCTCAATTAAAAAAATAAAACAAGTACTAGCATGTTTCATGATGATTGTGTTAATGTACAGTTTATTATTGAGTTAACTGACATTTTAATCTTTGAAATTGTGAAATAGTCTCATTTAGGTCTTTGAAATTAGTAAAAAGGTAATTTAGTCTCTAAAATTGTAAAACGTCGGTCAAGTTAGTCTCTAAAATTGTAAAACGATGCACTAACTTGACCGTTGTTTTATAATTTTAGGGACTAATTTGATCGACGTTTTACAATTTCAGGGACTAAATTGCCTTTTCATTAATTTCAGGGACCTAAGTGAGACCGTATTGCAGTTTCAGGGGCCAAAATGACAGTTAACTCGTTTATTATTATTTATTTATTTATTTATCTATATAAACATTATTTTTAATATTGAAATATCCCACCTCCCTGCTAAGTATTACTATTTCATAAGTGTGCTGTGTGCTACTACTAGTTGTTGGCATGGCTGTGCCTGCAGCTGTGTGGGAATCACGTAGACAATATCTCACGAAACCATCAAACAGAAAAATAGCTGCATTAAAATTACAGTTATTATATAAGCAATGGATGTAATGTGGAGCTACGAACCATGGCAGACTCTTGCCTAGTAACAAAACAAAAGCGCGTCCTAGTTTGTCGGAGGTGGGGGCCAACAGATCCTACATCTCTTCGAAGAGAATTTTAGATACATTGAAAAAAATAATAATTAATAATTAATTAATAACTGTAAGTGGAAAAAAAAAGGGGGGGGGGGGAATTTTGGGTGGTTTGCTGGCTGGTGGGGGTGATGAGAGAGAGGCGAGAGGGGGAAAGAGAGAGAAACTGAGAAACGAGACACACAGACAGAAAGAAAGAAAAGAGAAATCAACAACTGGGAGAGACAGAGAGAAACCAGAGAAAGGAAGAAATTAAGTGCCTCATGAAGAAGATGGTCGAAGAGAGGGTCCTCTGAGATCATCCTGAAAAAGGCAGCATTAGAAAAAAAAAAAAAAAGCCATCGAAAAGATTAAAACAGAATAAGAGATTTGGGAATTTATTTATTATTTTTGAACTTTTGCTGCCTTGTTGCCTTTGTCTCAATTTGCCCCCACCTATCATCCCCCTTCCCATCCAGCATTGTATTTCATTGCCATAACATATATCATCCTACATTGTTCACTTAATTCCAAAAGAGAGTTCTTTTATTGCACCCTTTTGCCCCTTCTTCACGGTAATTCACTCTCTCTATCAATGCTTTGATGCTTCCTTTCCCACACCCACGTCCACGCTACTTTTCTGCTTCTAAAAAGAACAATTCACGTTGACACCAAAAAGCTTGCTTGCCGATGGGGTTATTCCCTTTTTTTTTTTTGCAATGTCATGATGTTGGAATCCATTCATTTTGTTGATTTTTATTTTGGGTGCTATTTCTTTCAGCTAGCTCCACCTATTTTTGAGGATAATTGAGAGGAAGAAGATATATTGAGTTGAGCCGGGTTATGTCTTTGTTGGACACAAGGTTGTAACAAAGAGATAACACTACAAAAATGAGGGATCCTGATATGATCTTTGGACCTAAGAGCTGCTTCAATTTTTCATGCTTCCATTGTAATATAAGTTTTTGCCTAGTTAATTAGTGAGTTTCTTCTGCTTCGTCTGAAATTAGATTGAAGGATTTCTGTGTACAGCAAAATCCTGGCAATTTTGGATATTAGGGAATATAGATACTGCCACAATCACACTGGCTTTGGCTTCACAAAGAAATGGGAATGAGATGGAACACATTTGGATTTTGGTTTAGAATTTACATTGGCTTGATTTCTGTGTGGGGAATCCGAGAGTGTTGGTCGCTTAATGATGAAGGTGATTTTCATGCATTAATTGTTTGCTCCTAATTAACTTTCCATTATATAGGGAAACATGCATTCCTGTATCTTGAGGTTTTATTTTATTTTTACTTTTTTGGTTCCATTTGGAATGGAAAATGCAGGATTGGCTTTGTTGGAGTTCCGGGCAAGAATAACTTGTGATCCTTATAATGCTTTGGCAAATTGGAATCCAAATGATTGTGACCCCTGCGAGTGGTTGGGTGTTCAATGTATTGATGGTAAAGTGGATATGCTGTAAGTTCCTGTGGTAATTCCTTTCCTTTGTTTTAAGTATTGCAGTGATGCACTATTATTTCTCGTTAGGGGGGACAAAACTGTTCTTAATAATTATGATGCTTAAAGGAGCTAGGTTGCCAGTATCATGAACATGATGCCGAATTCAGGGCTGAATTTTATGACTTCTGTTCTTGTAGGGACCTACACGGGCTATCATTGGAAGGGACATTGGCTCCTGAGCTTGGGAAACTTAGTCACTTGAAATCTCTGTAAGGAATCTCACAGTGTTCCTGGGGTGTATTTTTTCTTTTTGGGTATAATTCTTGGTTTTTTTCTTCATTTTATATCAAAACAGAATTTATGCAGATTTTAAATTATGAAGCCTCTATTTGATTAGTTTGGTTCCCTATATGCTATCACCTCATGTTGATATTACCCCATTTATGAATGACTAAATTAAATTTCAAGGCATTCACTCACCCATGAAATTTATATTTTTTTATACTAAAATATAGTTCTTTATATGCTATGTTTTAGTAGTAAAATAAAATAAAATGTGTCAGTAGCTTATATTTTACTTTTTTTTCCTGATTTGGAATTGTGTTTCTTTTGAAAAAGTCTGTTATGCAAGAATAACTTTTCTGGTGCCATTCCCAAAGAACTTGGAGATCTAGCCAAGCTAGAGTTAGTGGATTTAAGGGAGAATAACTTGTCAGGAAGTATCCCAGCAGAAATTAGCAGGATGTTATCACTAAAACACATGTAAGTTATCTCTCTCTCTCTCTCTCTCTATATATATATAGTTTCTGTGTTTGTTAACTTTGTTTTATTAGATTTATAAGTATTCTTAAAGGAATTTTATTTTATCCTAGGTTGCTCTGTGACAATAAAATAGAAGGCAGTTATTCTCAAGATCAAGGAAAATCCAGATTTCCCTCCAAATCAATCCTTATTGACAATTGTTCAGCACCTCTAACAACCTTATTTGCCTGTGTCAACAGAAAGTTTGGTCACTGGTAAGCAAGCATATTTTTGTTTTCTCCCTCCCTGAGCAAGTGACCTTAGTAGTTCCATTGCATGTTTTCCTTCCATTTGTTTCACTTAAATGTAAAGGGAAATCACATGAGAGACAAGTTTGCAGAACCTAACTGTTTGACAATTTCATCCTATCGCGAATTGTTTGCTTGTCTTAATGTGCTGCATTTTTCTTTTGTTAAACAAAGTTTTGCAGATGATTATTAGTTTGTAATTTTTCGATGGATGGCTTATGCAGTGTGTGGCAGTGCAACTTCAAGCAACAGGACAAACCAGATTCATTGGACAAACCAGATTCATTGATTATTCCAATTAAAGTAGCACTTCTAAAATACCTCAATGCCTTTGCGCTGCCACCACTGTGTGTAGATAACTTTTTTCCCCTTTCTTAATCTCAATATGCACATTTTTTCCTTTCATCATGTTAGGCTTACTAAAATTGCCTGTTGGTCTTCTTTGTAGGTTCAAGCATGGCCATGAAGACAAATACTGTGACCTTCCTCCGCCTTGTGAGTAGGGATCCTTCACTAAATTATGGCCTGTTGAGAAGTTAAAATGAGCAATACTACCAACACATCTTTTCAACATGTAATTCACGTGGATCCTACTAAATTATACGAGTCCCATTCTTTATTTGATGGGATTAACGTGAATTTCAACCAAAAGTGTGTTGGAAAATGTGTTAGAGATGTGTTGTGTTTTCATATTTGATTCTGATTAACATTTAAAACATGTCTTGCATCATGTAGGTTCTAATGAGCCAGAGATTGATCAGAATGTACCAAATCTTGTCAATTCTGCTCGTCGCAAGTTACTTGATCAGTCCAGTAACCTCGCAGCTGCACCTTATAGTAGTGGGCCTAAAATTGAGTTCAGCACTGTTCCAATTACTGTAAGTAGTGGAGCTTTTCCAGCTGTGCCAGGTGCTAATAAGGAAGAGAATCAGTCACCTTCACCGCTGCCTTCTTCACCTTCTGATTCTCCACATGATGCTTCTGATGGAAATCAAATAAGTCAACAGCATTCACCTAATGGTTCTTCTGGAAATTTGTGGAAGTATATAATTATTATTATAGTTGTGGCTGTGTTGGTCATTGTTATCATAGTTCTTATTTGCATTTCGCGAAAACGAGCAGCAAAAATTATAACCCCCTGGAAGACAGGAATAAGTGGACAGTTGCAGAAAGCTTTTATAACAGGTAATATATAGTTCAAATGAGTTTCCATTTCCAATAATGTACTAAGGAAATAAATTATTGCTAGCTTATTGTGTTGACAACAATGTCAATGTCATGTCTTCTTAAGGGGTCCCCAAGTTGAATAGAGAAGAACTTGAGACCGCTTGTGAGGATTTCAGCAATATCGTTGTTAGTCTTGATGCAAGCACCATATACAAAGGAACACTGTCGAGTGGAGTTGAGATTGCTGTTGTTAGTACTCTGATTAATTCTTCCCATGAATGGTCAAAGAGCATGGAGATCAACTACCGGAAAAAGGTTCTCTCAATAGAAAGAAGATGATTGCATTTAACAATCCCAAATGCAATTTTGCTGAGGGATTAATTCTCTCAATTCTCAAACTACCCCTTGTGCTAATTCAGTTTCTTTTTGCTTCAGATTGATACATTGTCCCGCATAAACCATAAGAACTTCATTAACCTTATTGGGTACTGTGAGGAAGAAGAACCATTCACAAGGATGTTGGTGTTTGAGTATGCTCCCAATGGAAGCCTATTTGAACACCTGCATGGTAAATATACTCTTTGTTTTAGTTGTTACCACCCTGCTCATAGTAAATCTGAATAAATTATGTTCTTGTAATTAAAGGCTAATTAGTTCTGTATATTTTGTTTCTTCTTTATTTTTGTTTTTCAGTTAAGGAAATTGAACGTCTTGATTGGAGTGAAAGGATGAGGATTATAATGGGCACTGCTTATTGTCTTCAGTACATGCACCATGATCTGAATCCACCATTAGCTCATAGCAAACTTACCTCAAATATGATCGTATTAACAGATGATTATGCTGCTAAGGTACACATTAATTTTTCGTCTATCTTCTTAATTGGTTGCTTTTTCTTTAAGTAATTACTCATCTCTCCATTCCATTGTTCTTTCAGCTTGCAGAGACCGCTTTTGGAGGTATTGAATCATTGAATAAGACAACTGGAGGTAGTTCAAAGAAATCCGAGTCATCTGGAGGTAGTTCAAAGAAATCCGAATCATCGTCACGGCCTCATGCTGACCTTGAATCCAATGTCTATGACTTTGGAATATTGTTGCTGGAAATCATTTCTGGTAAATTGCGTCACTCTGAAGAACAAGGCAGTCTTGTGAACTGGGTAAGTTTGAAAGAAATCTCCTCTGGAAATTAATCAGCATCCTATTGGTTTTCAAAAAAATATTTTCTATAAGGAGTAGCTTCGTTGTTATATACTACTACTATATACACATCTAATCTAATAAATAAGTCCTCTCATTATTAACTTGATAGGCTGCTGATTACATAAATGACAAAAGAAGCATCAGCTATATTTTAGATCCCTGCCTGAGGTCTTTCAAGGACAATGAACTAGGTGTCATATGTGAGGTGATCCAAGAGTGTATCCAACAAGATCCAAAGTTAAGACCCACAATGAGGGACATAACTTCCAGATTGAGGGAAGTGCTTGGTGTGTCACCTGAGCAAGCAGTCCCAAGACTTTCTCCACTCTGGTGGGCTGAACTGGAGATCTTGTCAGTGGAGGCCACTTAAAGTACTCTCTTCTGATCTGTGCTTTTCAAGTCAAGACTACTCTCTCTACTTACCAAGCTGCTGCCAGAGTGGAATTGTTGTGATAATTTGCTACTCACAAACGTACCTTTTTCATTCCTTCACTCTCATTCTCCTTGTTAATTCTTCTGTAAGTCTTACATCATTAATACCTTAGCTGTCGATGAAAGTGTTAATGTTGTGTTGTTTTGCAAGAGCCGTGTTGTAAATTGTATTTTTGTTGATCAAGTACTTTTGGGATGTAAAAATTCTAACATGGTTTGTCGGGATATCGGTCCTAATGGACATGCAACTTCTATGTAGGTCATATATATGTTAAATTATTGAAGCTCATTTCATTTTTGAAAATAAAAAAATTACTACCTTACAGTCTCACATAGCTTACGGTTGAAAAATATGCACCGTTGACAAGAAAGAGAGATCCAGAGAGAATTGTAAATTATAAATGAAGGAAAATGGTGAGGTGTGAGAGAGGGGATTTGAATCCTCCATTCCTCCGGTTATAGAATGAACTGCACCACCTTAATTCTAGTCTGATCCTATCCTATATGCATAGATATTTTTTCAAAGGAGATTAGTCTCGGACCGATACTCCTTATCATTATTATGCATATTGAAAAAAATCCTATGATGCATAAGGATCAAAATCTATGTTTATAACCTATTTGTTACAAATATTGTTTATTTTCTATTTCTATGCATGGGATCCTCTACAATATTTATTTTGCCAACCATAGCTTGGGAAAGAGAAAAAGAAGAGAGAAAAAAAGAAATATAATAGTTTTTTTTTGCAGAACTAAGAAATATATATAGATGATATGATAGAAAAAAAATTTAATTTAGGAGGATCTATGCTTGTAATTAAGGACGAAAGATACATATTTAAACTATAACTTTTTTATTTCCAAGGGCATAAGTTTATTTCTAAGGGCGTAAGAGTCGCTAAACATAGGTTTATTGTAATTTTTTTCTTGTTCTCATTTCAATTTAACTTACTAAATAATATACAGGAGTATATAATTTATCTTTTCCATTTTTTTCCGAGTAAACAGTTATTTTGGTCTTTGAAAGTGTCAGATAATGTTACTTTAATCTCTGACAGATATGAAATTATTAAAAGGTCTTCAATTGTCAGTTGTTAGTCATTTTGGTCACTGAAAGTGATTATTTACTGTCATTTTGATTCCTAAAAATGATTACTTAATTATTATTTTGATCTCTAAAAGTGATTATAATTTTTACAGCAGGAATCAAAGTAACTAACGAAAAGCATGAGTTGGGGATTCTTTAATAATTTTCTAACTGTCAGGGACTAAATGAACACTATCTGACACTCTCAGGGACCAAAATGACTGTTTATTTATTTTTTTCTACATTTAATTAAAGACTTTTATGACATCGCATACTACGTCATTTTCTCGGGAAATCGTTTAGACGTAAGTTTGTTAATCCTGCAAGCGCAAGCATGACAGACATTTCTGACTCTCGAATGTGATTAACACCTGGTTTTGAAGTGGGATTTTTTTAATGTAAAATTATGATCGTGTTTGGATGGAAAAACTCTTATTTTTGATTTATAGAAAAGTTAATTTTATTTTATATCATAATTTTTTTATATATGTAAGAGGAAAAGTTATTAAATATGGTAATTAATAAATAAATAAATAAGTGCTTCCTCTAGAGAAGTTAAAAAAGACAATTTTTAAAAAATGTAAAGAGTAAAAATTATTTTTAATTTATACGAAAAATTTTTAGTTAAAAAACACATACTAAAAATACTTATAGAGAAATTTATCTAAACTGAACCTAGTTGCAAGACATGTGTTCTTTACTTTTTTACGACTTCAGTATAAAAAAAGTTATTTTTAAATGTAATTTTAAAATTTTATATTTTTTAAAAACTTCAAAAAATCAAAGAAAAAGAAAAGAAAAGTCTATTTAATGTTATACTATCGTACACAAATCATGTAAAAGTGAGTAACATATATAATATAATATTGAAATAAAACTGAGGTATATGAATCTGGGCAATTTAGCGAACAATATTACTATTTAGATTTATATTGTACAAAAAAATATATATACTAAAATGGGTAAATATTTATGTAAAGATAAATATAAATATATTTATGTATTATCATATAAATAAAAGTTTAACCCTTCTCTTGTGTCAATTTTCTGGGTGTTTATGTTTGCATGTGCGTGGCCCCTGAAACATGTACCATCTTTACACACACTTGTTGGCTTGAGCTGTTGTGCATGCACCCCACCCATCCATCAACATTTCCCCACCCCACTTCTAAATAATATAAAAATATGCCCTCACACTATGCTATCTGGCTCTCTGATGTCCCTCGAGGGTGGAGCTTGAGATTGATGATGTAATCCGAATGCACCGGCACTACCAACGTATGAGTGTGACTTCTCCATGACTTCACAGGCTTCGTTAGAGTTTAGAGCAGGGGAAGGAGGCTAGGCCCGCAAGTCTTACAGCGTTGACTTTATGCTTTTGGGATCATAAATAGTTGAAAATTTCTAATTAAGCGGTTTTATTTTATTTTTTTTATGTTAAAAGCTTGTCATGTGTCTTTTGAATGGAGTCATTTTATCTTAAAAAGATTCTATATATCAAACTATCAAAGGTTTTAAATTGTAGTCCTTAGTTGCATTTGTCCACTCCATAACATTCCACAATATTAAGAATTATGATCATGTGATGACTAGAATTTAAAACCTTGTTTTGTACTAAAGATTATTGAGAAGATTTTCTATGAAATGTAATAACTGCTGTTCCTAATGCGTACAGAGAAATATAACCAGGTACAATTTCATTAAGTTGTAATTAACCAATAAATATAGTAACTTTTAACTTTAAGCAACTACATATTTAAAGCCAACAAGAGCACTACTTCATAAACTAAAAAACTAATTTCTTCTGGGTGCTAATTAACAATGAAGTACTGGTTAAGCCTAAAGATCGATGTACACACTCACTCTATTTTTCTACTTTAATTAATAGTCAGTATTAATGTATAACTTGTCCTGTCCTGATTACAGGGATCCAGCAGCAGCCTTGTTCCCCAATTGTCTGAGTCGTAGCTGCATAGCAATGTTTGCAGCCAAGAACTGCACAGACTGCATTGGGGTAAGCACATCCAACACCCCCTTCAGTGTCTTAAGCCTCACACAATCAGAAGCCTTCATAACCTTCTCCAACCCCGGAAGCACTCCTTTCTTCATGGCCACTTCAACCAACCCATCGACCTTTGCATCGCCCTTACTTGCCCTGCAGGACAGTTTCGCCAGCTCCACCATCTTGGGATCAGCCATGGCCACTTGCTGTCTCTCCATCTCCCTCTCCACCTTCTCCTCCTCCATCCTCATCTTCACCCTCAGTTCCTCTATCTTCCTCTGCTGCTCCTCTGTCATATTCATCATCATCCCAATTATTGGACTCTGTCTCTCCAACAGGAGCCGAAAAGCCGTTGACGGCTTCCAACCTGTTACCCATAGGTGAGCATTCTCCAACGGACTCAACCACGTTGGTGAGAAGAACACCAAAACGTCTTCATGAGCCGCGCCCCATTTCACCGTGTAGTATTCTTTCACGTGGGTTGTCACTCTCGACACCACTGCTTGCAACTCTTCCTCACTCATAACACTCCTCTGTTTTGACACCTCCAGAAGCTGATGCAGAATCTCCTCCAGCTTCCATACCCACTTCCCGTAGAACTCAGCGAACCTCTCCTCCACCGGGTTCTTCATTAGAATAATGTGAATGGTTTTGGTTGGAAATTGAGAATTTATGAGACAACAACTGAAGAAGAACGAGTGTGTTGTGTGTGTGTGGGAATGTGTGTGTTTTTATTTTGAAGGTTGAAAGGAGGTGAAGGAAGGTGACCAGATGGTAAAAGGAGGGAAAGCCACGAAAGGGGTTAGTGTGGAGGGTTAATTGGTGCATGGATTACGCGCAGCAATTCCCTACTAGTGCGTTGCAAGAAGTGCTTGACGCTTTGCACAGAGGGAGAGGGACAGATATCCATATATATGAAAAATGATTTTTACACACCCCAGTCTCGTATAGGAATAAATGAGATATGAATAATAGATGTAATAAATAATTTACAAAAAAAAAATATAATAGATAAATGATGTAAAAAAAAAAGAAATAGAAAGAGACAAACATTAAATAGGTGTTTAGAAATTGAGAAGTATTTAAAAATCTGAACTTTATCTATATTTTTGAACATGAGCCTAGTACGTATCATGTGGTATAGCTAGCTAGCATTAGCAGCTTTCCTTTCTGGACCTTTGACTGTATTGAAAGGGCGTGGTGGGGAGGGTGCCGAAGTAAATTTCCAACACCTGATGAAGGCTGGAAAAAATGCTTTTTATTTGTATTTGTGTAATGGGACGACACGTGTCATTGTACGAGGAGATTCGGATTCAACGTGGAGTCTGATAAGGATGCTTTTCCTCTTAAAACAGACTGAGGGTCACTGTTGCAAACTGCAGTGCCGCATGCATCCTTGAGCAAGAGCCCTCTGCAATATCCCATCGGGTTTGTTTTAGAAAAATGATGTTTAGACATTTTACATCTTGAGAGAGAAACAAACAGAAGAGATGAGTGATATCATAAAAAAAAAGATATAGAAAAAGAGAAAGGTGTTAGATGGATATTGGAAATTGACGTATGTTAGTAAAACAGAACTCTTGTTTTTATTGTCGTTCACATTCTGATATTTCCCCGTACTCTTCTTCAAATCACCACAACGCACGCAATTGCTACTCAGCACCAAAACATTTGTTCTTGTCTTCTTGAGGTTCATTTGTTGCACCCCAGTCATCGTATATAATGAAGTATTCATAGGAAAACTATACCTCCTAATATATACAGATAGATATGGTTCAAATTAAAATACTACTATATATTAACATCACTTATTATGTGTCGAGTTATTGAGCAATTAATTTTTTATAACATAAATTCATAAGAGTGGAAATCATAAACCTCAGCTATCTAGAGATTGCATGCAGTCCGGCAACTGAACTTTTTTAAGATTAAAATGAATTTTGTATATATTGATAGAATAAACATTTTCTCGCACCCCATTTAGAGATTCCAGTGGTGTAGAGAAGAAAAAAATATAAAAATAAAAAACGAGAACGTAGAGGTGTAGAGAAGAAGAAAATATAAAAGGGTGATGATACACATATACCTCATCACCCATCCCACACCTCATCCTAACGAGGTGATGGGTGTGGGATGAGGGACCATCCCTCATTTCCGAATATATAAAAAAAAAAAAAGAGAAAATAGGAGATGTAGTAAGTGGTATGACTGTATGATAAAAAATAAAAGAGAGAAAATCATTGAACGTGACTCAATTGACAATACACGCACGCTGAACTTGTAGATGGGAGAACTAAAGTTCGATCTTCACAAAATACACTCTTGGAGAGGGGTGAAGAGTTTTAAGTGTGATAAAATTTCAAATTAAGAGCCAAAGGCCCTAACGGTCGTTTAATAAAAAACAAAGAGAGAATTAATAAAAATCAGTGTAAAGAAGTATAAAAAAAAAATAAGTGAAAAAATTAAGTATTGATGCACTTATACTTGGTACGCGCGGTCTTACCTTCAAAGGGTAATATATTAATATGTGAACAACGTATTTCACACCTTTTCAAAGGCATACCATAAAATTTTTGTATAAAAAAAACATACCACAAAATTTAGTATTGTTTTGGGCATGATCATAGTAAAGACAATCTCTTTTTTTTGGTCAAATATGAGGAATATAATGAAAGAGGGCGAGGCCCAAACCAAAGATGCATACTTTATTAGATAAAGGTTGAACACCCACAAAAATGGGATCAAACCAGAATATAAAAAAAGGGCCCAAAAACAAGCCTACATCAAGTCAGCATTGGCAGTGGTGCTCCTTCCCTCTCTGACCGATGGAGAGGTTCAGCTCCGATCCCTTGTTCCATGGTTCCCCCATCTTCGATTTGAGCATATTGAGATGAAGTGGCAGGAGGGTCCTGTTGCGGTAATGGAGGATTTCGACTTGATTGTTTGACCCTGTTTTTTTTTTTTTGGTCAATAAGAGAAAGTCATTGCAGGGTAAAAACCCAGCCATACGACATCTACAGTAAGGAAAACAGTATATGCAGAGTCACACAAATTACTCCACTACAAACCAAGACCCGCTACTGTAACATATTGTTTGACCCTGTTCTTTTTTTTTTTTTGGTCAACATTGTTTGACCCTGTTCAAAGACATACATTCGCTGGTTGCTGTGTATTTCTCTTGTACACGGCCTTCTCTATTTTTGGGTTGAGCCGACAAAAGATTAATGGGCCCATAATGTGGCCCATTTTTGCAAATTCTTCTTCTTCTTCTTCCAAAAAAAATCTAGCGCCTTCCACAACGTCGTTTTTGGCTTGCTCCAGCCAGGTTCACCCTTTCTTCTCTGAAATCAGAACAGGTGTTTGATTCTCTTTCTCCATCTTCAGTGAAGATCACAGCTCACTGAATCGTTGGCATCCACGAAGCAAGTGTGTCAACGACCAGGTATTCACACTCCTCACAATCGCATTTATCTGAGTATTTTCAGTACTTTTCGTGTGTTTGTAGCCATAACACCTATTTGCTTGTTTCACTATCCCTTTTGTTACCAAAGAGAGTAATAATTTACCTTTTTGTTGTCTTTCTGTTCAGCCGTGTTTGTTTGTTCGTATTTATAGGTGATTTCAAGTTTAATGTCTTAATTTTCCCCTTATCTCGAACTCATTTTTGCTTACATCCGGTTTTTTTTGTTCTTCTTCTGGTGTTGATTTGAAAGTGGTTTTGCAGAGAACATGACATCAAAAAGGGAAAGGGAAAGGGAAACTGTTGATAGGGCAGAGGAGGAAGGGCTTGATTTTGATTCGAAAAGGCAAAAAGTGGATGAGGAGTCTTCCCCCTCTCCTCCTCCTGTCTCCATTGCAAATCCTCTTTCTGGGTTGGCCAATAATTATGCTGACATTGATGAGGAGGAAGATTATTATAGAAGGGATAGGGGTGCTACTAGTGATGGTAGGAATAGTAGGTCCCAGCATAATGGGCATAAATATGAAGGTGATGATGATAGTGATGAAGATGATGATTCACATGAACAACTACTTGGTGGAAGAAATAGTCGCCAGGTGGAGGTTCGGAAGGACTGCCCTTATCTCGATACTGTTAATAGACAGGTATTTGATTTTTCTGGTCCATTGTAAACAGGAAAGATTTTGCTGGTTTGCATATGTATTTGAATTTTGATTTTGATGATGTGTTGTGCAGGTTTTGGATTTTGACTTTGAGAAGTTCTGTTCTGTCTCTTTGTCAAATTTAAATGTGTATGCGTGTCTGGTCTGTGGAAAGTATTACCAAGGGAGAGGGAGGAAGTCTCATGCCTATACGCATAGCCTGGAAGCTGGACACCATGTTTATATCAATCTCCGGACTGAAAAAGTCTACTGTCTTCCTGATGGTTATGAAATTAATGATCCTTCATTAGATGACATTCGACATGTCCTGAACCCAAGGTTGGTCACATTAGATGTCTTTGCTTACTTTAATATTTTTCATCTGTTGTGCAATGTAATGTATACATCTGCTATTGGCCCAGATGGTTTTTTTCCTTTTATATCCCCTCAAAAGAAAAAGAGATTTTTATTCATTCTGGAGGTTCAAATTTCAAGCTACAAACCTTCCAAAATAGAGTAAGTTTTTTTCCTGAGGGTTGTAGACTTGTAGTTAAAGTGGTTACTTGCCTATACAAAGTTTGTGAGAATCTCTGGGTTTGAGCTTTGGCTTGGACACCCACTTCACACACTGTGGATAGGCATGAGACTGGATCCTCAGTGGTGTTATATGTATACCATCCTCACTTGCCTATACAAAGACACCCTGGATTGGTCAGTAGGGGTTCACCCTTGATGTTCAGGCCAGCCTCGGAATCCCATTTTATGTACCAAATTTATTTTCATGAGGAATAATTATTTCATGCTTGTTTATTAGGTCATTAATGTTAATTTTTCTTTCAATTAGATACTAATTAGATTAGATAAAAGCATTTGTTTTGTAGGTGCTGGGTTTGGGCATTGCATCAAATGCATTTCATAATTTATTGCTTAATGAATTCAATTACCACTTAGCTTTGTTATGCATTTGACTTCTTGTAACATGCTTTTTGTTTGATCACTCACCATCACCTTTAAAAATCAAGTCTTTTCCTTGATTTAGAATTACATAGAAATCTTTAAAGCTCTTTCATTAAGTTATTTTTTTAGGCCACGCTCACTTGATCCTGTCATTATATTGACTTCGTTGAAAGATCAACTACTAGAATATATCTAAGTGCATTCATATTGTTCTTTATCTGCAGGTTTACTGCAAAAGAAGTTGAACAACTTGACAAAAATAAGCAGTGGTCTAGGGCACTTGATGGTTCTAGTTACCTTCCTGGAATGGTATATTTATTCTTTCTTGTTCAAAGTGAAATTTTACTTATTTAGGATTAGTAGTTTGATGTTTTACGGCTTATCTTTATCCATTATATGAAAATTTTCCAGGTAGGACTTAATAATATTAAGGAGACTGATTTTGTGAATGTAACAATTCAATCCTTAATGAGAGTTACCCCGTTGAGGAATTTTTTCCTTATTCCTGAAAACTATCAACACTGCAAATCTCCACTTGTTCATCGATTTGGTGAACTCACTAGGAAGATCTGGCATGCACGGAACTTTAAAGGACAGGTTTGTTTCTGATAAAGTCATTGTAATCTATTATTTTTTAAATTTGGTGCCCTGTTTTTAATATGCATGTCAACAGGTCAGCCCACATGAGTTTCTACAAGCAGTGATGAAAGCCAGTAAAAAACGATTTCGAATAGGTGCACAGTCTGACCCAGTTGAATTCATGTCATGGCTTCTTAATACGCTGCATGCAGATCTTAAAACTTCAAAGAAGAATATGAGCATAATCTATGAGTGTTTCCAGGTTCTTTTTATCCACTCTAATTTCTTTTTTCTTTTCTTTTGGTTGATGTATTGTTCCTGGCTGCAACTATTCACTCGAGTTGTGTTTTTTTTTTATTACATTTACTGTGCTTGCAGGGTGAACTTGAGGTTGTAAAAGAGATTCCTGACAAAATGATCGCCGATAAGAAAGAAAATAGTGGGGACCAAAGCAACACTGAGAAACTTTCAGATGGCAGAACTGAGCGATATGCATCCGTCAAAGAAGCTTCAAAAATGCCATTTCTAATGTTAGGGTTGGACTTGCCACCACCACCTCTTTTCAAGGATGTGATGGAGAAAAATATAATACCCCAGGTACTACTCCACTTGATGTTACTTTGCTTGCTACATATGAAATGCTGTAGTTGATATATTTTACATTGAGGTGACCCTACATTGAAGCCTGGTTATTGTTATTTTGGCTGTAACTGTTGTATCCAAGGGACGTATGTATAAATAGGTAGAATTGTAGATATGAATGTTCAGAAGGGTGTTTTAAAACCAAGACTGGGATAACTGATATGAATGAGAGTCCCTGTAATTTTGATCCAATTGATTATTTTAAAAAATAGAGTAATGGGTGAGATGTGCAATGAAATAAACCACTTGCCACTTGCCGGAGAAGATAAGAATGCATACCTGTGGCAAAACCTGCAATGTTCACCAATATCAACGGCAGACCAGCAGCTCGATTGTCCTTCATAGCGATGGCATGACCCATCTCCAACTCAATTGTGCTTTATGGCGGTGACAAGGGTACATTGCACATCTTGTGTCATGGTAACACCAATGACCACATCCTTCAGGATGTGGGTCAAATGGGAATAAACATCCTTTGGTTGCGGGTGAGAGGGGTGGGCAATTCCCCCATTCTTGAGATCATGGTATTCATTAGGTTGTGGGTGAGAGTAGACAACAATGGAAGTGTGCAACACTTTTGTGCCGTGAGTCAGAGGTGAGACATGATGCAAGTTTGGAATTGGAGATGATGTAAAGTGAGGTGTTTGGATTTGGAGGTGGCATAACATGTGGGGCACAGTAACAAACTAAACAAAAAAAAGGAAATTAAAATGTGAAATGGAGGAGGGATCTACATGAAAAAATGGCATGGCAAATTATGCGAAGGAATGTTGGTTAACAGGCTAAATGTAATTGCTGAAGTAGCAACTTAACAACCCATGCTTCAGAGATTATTTATTATAAGATAGATTGACTAGAATAAACTGTTGTTAGTTAAAAGGGAACATCCTATATTGACCAAAGATATTTTCTGGTCCACGACACAAGCAAATTCCTGAACTTCCTAGTCTAGTTTTTCAGTTTTCAGTTCGTTTTAGTTTTTAATATTGAAGTTTTATCTCTCTCTTGCTTGCTGATAAGGTTTAGTTTCTAGGTTCCACTATTTAACATACTGAAGAAGTTTGATGGTGAGACTGTCACAGAGGTGGTCCGACCTCATATAGCAAGGATGCAATATCGTGTTACCAGATTGCCTAAGTATCTAATTCTTCACATGCGGCGATTTACTAAGAATAATTTTTTTGTGGAAAAGAATCCTACTTTAGGTAAGAATTAATGTTGATGAACTGTAACTTATTCAAGTCAATACCAGCCTGCTTATTTTTAAGTTCACCCTAATCCGGTGACTATTTGTTTCAGTCAACTTCCCTGTTAAGAACCTGGAGTTGAAGGATTACATTCCCTTGCCAACACCAAAAGAAAATGAGAAATTGCGATCTAAATATGATTTAATTGCCAATGTTGTTCATGATGGCAAACCTGGTGAAGGAGTCTATAGGGTATTTGTGCAACGCAAATCAGAAGAACTATGGTAAATTATATTTCTTGACAAGATAAACATGTATAAACATGAATGGATGTTTAACAATGTCAAGGACTAACACCTTGCCTTTTTAGGTATGAGATGCAGGATTTGCACGTCTCAGAAACACTTCCTCATTTGGTTGCACTTTCAGAAACTTATATGCAGATATATGAGCAGCACCAATGAAAGACTTAGTTCAAAATCTTTTCTGAGAGCACTGTAACCTGAAAGCACAATGTGTGTTGAAGGATTGAGAATGAGACATAATTCATGTGTACGCACAGAAAATTGATTAACAGGCAGCAGTTGAGCTTAGATTCTTGGGTAGAAAAATAATTATGTGTTTGTGATTATTGAGGCTGTCTAAACACGTAATAGAAAATCTTTAGCATTTGATTTTGACTGGTTCATAATATTCAGACATATTGCACAGCCCTGAGGCACTCATTTGAATTTTTGTTGTACTTGAGCTGTTAGTTCACCTGAGTAACTCATGGAATGTGATATATCCGCAAAGCTTATTCCAGATTTAATTAAATTGCATTGCTTTACCATTTTCCATTCCCCTTCAGGAGGCAGTTTAGAATAGGCCGATGTAAGTTGTAAGTTGTAACGATGATACTGTTTGTTTGTTCTTTTTTGGGGTTGTTTTTTCTTTTTTTTTCTTTTTCTTTTTTGGGGTTGTTGAATCTCCAAGTTTTTAACAATGTATGAGCTAACTACATAATTTGTGTTGGCACATAATGTATACCTGTAGACAAAAGTGAATGCGTGTAGTGTGTAGATAGGCTTTGTGGTTAGGCGGTTATTTTTCTTCCGGCATTTAGATCAGCATCGTAATGTTTTCACCTGTTTTTTTATTAATAAATAAATCTGCAATTCGATCAAGCAATAATAATGAACTCAGACAGGTTGCTTGTTATGGCTAACGCTGTTAGTTTATTGAGATTGCTGAACCACTAGTGTTTGGCAACGTATTTCCATTAATTTATAAGTTTGTTTAATTAATATAGAAATGTTTAATAAACAATATTGTTTTATTAGCTTATAGCTTTTAAGTAGGCTATAAGCTACTTAATTGACCTAGTTTCTCCTTTTAGAAAGAAGAGGGAAAACGGGGTCAAACACTCCCATAGTTTATATAGCCTATACTTCATAGCTTATATTATTTATTTTTTCTATTTTATCCTTAATGTTTTAATAAATTTTTCCACTTTGGGTAATTTTTTAAGTATTATACTATGCATTTTAATTGTTTCACTATTTACACTATCTATTTTAATTTTTTAATAAGACATTTTATCTTGAAACAAATTCTCTTCAATATTTGATTGATCGAATATGATACAGTCTCGTATCTAGTTGATCTCATAGTTATGGGGACTATGTTGTTATAATTCCTTCATGAACTGCACAAGCATCTAAAACCAAACCACAAACACAATAATAGCCATCTATTTCTACACACAGCCATTCCTTATATTTATCTTCACTTCACTATTTTTACACATTACCCCTACTTTGGGTCTTGATTTGGTGTTCTGTTAGCTTAAATTCCTCTCTCAACGGATAACCGTGTTTACCAATATAGGCTTTTATCATTGTGGACTAAGTCAGAGGAATACAATACCCCATCAACAACCCTGCCAAAAGGGGTATGTGGTTCCATGACCCTACAGCTTCCCAAGCCTGATCATGTTTTCTATGCTCCTCTCTTGAGTTCTCTAAATTTTCCCATTAACAAAATGAGCATGAGAACAAGGCAACCTTATTCTGTGCTGCTCAGATCCTTCTCAGGAATCATTGTTTCTGATTAGCAGCTAGCACTTAACACCTCCATATTCAGGAGAACAAAATGGAGAAGAAAGCAACAATCCTAATGCAAAAGTACGAGGTTGGACGCATACTTGGCCAGGGCAACTTCGCCAAGGTTTACCATGCAAGGAACCTAAAGACTGGCCAGAGTGTTGCCATCAAGGTGTTAAACAAAGAGATGATCATGAGGGACGGTTTGAAGGATCAAATAAAGCGTGAAATCTCTGTGATGCGCCTTATGAGGCACCCCAACATTGTGCAACTCTATGAGGTCATGGCAAGCAAAACAAAGATCTATTTTGCAATGGAGTACGTGAAAGGTGGTGAGCTTTTTCACAAAGTGTCCAGAGGGATGCTGAGGGAAGATGTGGCTAGAAAATATTTCCAACAGCTAATTGAGGCTGTTAATCACTGCCACAGAAGAGGGGTTTATCACCGTGACCTCAAACCTGAGAACCTTCTCCTTGATGAAAATGGGGACCTCAAAGTCACTGACTTTGGCCTAAGTGCATTGCTTGAATCCAAAAAGAGTGATGGCCTTCTTCACACAACTTGTGGTACCCCTGCTTATGTGGCACCTGAGGTGATCAAGAGGAAAGGGTATGATGGAGCCAAGGCTGATATTTGGTCTTGTGGGGTCATTCTCTATGTCCTCTTGGCTGGTTTTCTTCCTTTCAATGATAAAAATGTAATGGAGATGTATAGGAAGATTGCCAAGGCAGATTTCAAGTTCCCACAATGGTTCCATTCAGATGTGAAGAGGCTTCTCTTTAGAATCCTTGATCCCAATCCAAGGACAAGAATTAGTATTGACAAGATCATGCAGAGTACTTGGTTTAGAAAAGGGTATAATAAGCAGATTGAAGCACCCATGTTGCCAGCTTTATCCCCTACTGTTGGGGATATCTCTGATGTTCATGATGCTTTTGATTCATCAAGTTCAGAAGATGGAAGCCTACTATGTGATCATGACAAAGAAGAAAGCCCCATGAAGCCTTATTGTTTCAATGCATTTGATCTCATATCACTCTCTTCAGGGTTTGACCTCTCTGGCCTGTTTGAGACAGATAAGTGCGAGAGAAAGCATGAGAGATTCTCAACTAAGAAACCACCTTCCACAATTGTGTCAAAACTTGAAGAGATAGCACACATAGATGGTGGGTTTAAGTTCATGAAGAAAAATGGGTCTGTGAGATTGGAGGGAATCGAGTCAACAAAGCTAAAAAGACAACTCAGTATAGATGCAGAGATTTTTGAAGTTACGTCTTCCTTTTACATTGTGGAGGTGAATAAAATTGCTGGAGACACATTGGAATATAGGGAATTCCGGGACCAGTGCTTAAAGCCTCATCTAAATGAAATAGTTTGGGCTTGGCAAGGATATGAGCAGCACCAATGTTAGTATCATCAAAAAAATTTATAGGCTCCTTCTGGTGACCCATCTAAGAAGTCACCGTTCTTCTATCCAATTGTCTTAAACATGCTGCAACATTGTTTTGAATGTTCTGTTTTTCATATGATTTGTCTTTATATATGAAGTTGAAAAAAATTTATGTATATAAAGATGGTTTCTATTTCTCTCAGAATCACTTAAATTGCTCTTATGGGTAAGTTATGTTCAACTGATATCGGCAACCTTTGCCTAGTACACTTTCAGCCTGTACAGAACAGAACAAAGATTAGAATAACAAGAATCAAAGCGAACACCTATGAATTACAATCCTATATAGCTAGGCTGACCACAGCCCCAATTAAGTTATAGAAAATCGTATTTGTTAAAGATACAGTTACAAACTATTCTTGATCCTATACTTGGGCTTGGCAACTTAAGCTTTTGACATGTACAAAGTGTTGGAAATTTAAGGAAGTTCTACATTGGTTAAAAATGAGTTAAATGAGAACAATACAAATGTAAAGACTCATATATATGTTCATTGCCTAACATCAAGTCAGATGGCTAGTGGGATATCATCAACCGATACAGCAAATTATAGTTAATTGTTATTTATAAAAGTTTTAATCTTTAGATTGCAGATTGATTTTGTACTCACTATGCGAGATTAGAATTATTGGATAGAGATCGAACGGCTCACATTTCTACTTTACCAAAACTGATTTAAATGCATGCTTCTCATGAGTTAATATTTGAGATTAAACTAGCTTTAGCCTAAATTCTAAAATCATATTAAAACTTATCTTTGATTTGTTAATGGACCACATCCAAATGCATGTCTACTCCTGGAAAGGCTTCAGTAAATGCTTGTATGTGATTGTCTTTTCGGTTGAAATTATCATCATTCCCTCACAAAGAGTGCATCCAAAAGTTTAAATTATCTTTTGGATTGAATTCATTCCTAAGTTCCCAGTAAATAAAGCAAAAAATAAAACTGCCAATGGAAACAAGCAAGGGTCTTATCAAGGGACCTACTCTTGTTACTCTCATTAATGGCCAAACACAGTCGGCAAGTAAGTAGTATCTTTTGGTAAAAAGGAAGAAAATGGCAAAATGCTATAAGGCCACCTTTTCAGATATTTCTCCAGTCCAATAACTGATTTTTCTAAACGCCAAAACTTATGTGTCCCGAGAGGGTGGCAGGGTGCATAATCCTTGGACTACATAAATAGGCTACACATATATTTCCGAATTAATTTTTAAATAACTAAATTTATTAACTTTTATTCAACTGATTTAATTATTTATAAGTAATGATGCAATCAAATACTTATTCAGATAAATTACTTATATTTTATGCCGCGTCACTTAGGGGATTCAAAATCAATCTCCGTTCATTTTCACTAAAACACTGTAAATAATTATAATTTAAAAGTGATAGAATAAGGTCTGATTAAGATTTATACCTAGAATTTTATTTTTACCTTTTAAAATACAAACGTATTTCTCCTACTACGTCTCTAAATTTTTTACGCGGATAGCGGAGGAATTTGGATAATGAGTAAATAGGTGTTGCTTCCGTGATTGTGATGGATCTTTTAAATAATTTCATTGGTTTTTTTTAAAATACCGATTAATTATAATTATAATCACAAAGTTCGCGCATGCGCATGAGTGTCATATTCAACCTATATATGTTCGTCATGTAATAATACAGTCAATTTAAAGATATTAATATATCATATTGGGAGGTATAATTTTCTAAGGTTGATTTGTCTGAAATAGGGCAGTGATTGCATATTTTAACTTTATCTTAATCTAAAATATTATTATAAATTTAAATTATAATATACTAAGATTTTATAAGAAATATATACTTTGTGTCAAAATAATAATAATAAATATATACTTAACGTTCCGTTTAGATACAAATTTTAGTTTACCAATTATTTTTTATATTTTTCTTCGTACCCTTTTCTCCTGTTAAGTGGACGCGATTCTTATTTTTACTTTTCGCTTGATAGGCTCACCTTTTCAAACTTGTGTCACATAACGGTGGATCAATGTTAAGAATCATTGTCCTTTAGCGGCTAACTACCCAATTAAGAAACCCAATTAGTCCAATCGTGAACGTTTACGTGAGGGCAAACATACATACATACGAGTGCAAGATTGGTTTGCCGTAAAGTGATTTTGCGATTAGTTTATGGCATTTTAATTAATTTATGAATTAATTTGAAGAAAAGGACAAGAAGAAAATGGCCCTTCAAAAATTTCTCTGCAGCAAATCCTGAGAGGACAGGTTTGACTCAAGATTAGCTTATCTTCTTATAAAGTTCCATTTTGATTCGTCCTTTTATGATACGATATAAGTATAACCACTTGTTACCCGCACTCAAAAGCTTGATAACCTAACAGCTGTTTTGCTCTTCATATTCCAACATTACCTCCCATAAAATCAAATGCTGCCTTGAAAAGGAATGTTGTGACCTCAAAATCCAAGATTAATACATGTAATAGAAAAATAATTTGAGCCTTTGTGGCTAACATTTTTCCATCGTAATTATGGGCTTCGGCTTGTCCTCAAGTGTCATGTTTGGGCGTAGGTTAGATAGAAAAATGAAGAACGAACAACTTTTCAAATACAAGTTTTTTTAGAAATTTTCAGTCAAAAAAAAAAGTTTTTTTAGAAATTTAAAATTAAAAAGAATCAAATAAGATAACATCATAAATATTTTTAATATGTTTCTATGAATATTCTATAATTTTCTCAATTTTTTTGAGAAAAATATAATTTTCTCAATTTAAAAATAGAAAATAGGGATGTGGCTAGGGTGGATGTGCCGTGAGACCACTACTTATTTAAATTATTTATTAAAATAATAATATATCTATTGGTTATGAATAATAATCTAGCTTTTGATCATACTCCACCCTAAAAAATCCCCACTAACTAGGAGCAAACCAAGCCTTGGTGGGAACAGAAAATTGACCATAAAAACAATCAAAGTGCCGTGCATGATTTTATTTTCACTTTTGACTATATACCATCGGTTAGAGAGGGGAATTAAAGGATAAGATATTATTGTTATAAAAAAAAAGGGATAAGATATTATTCTTGAAGTGCACACGTGTGACGTGTATTCACTTCATTATTCAAAGTTATACAAGTAATTAATTTAAAATATATATCTTCAACGGATATTTAATTGTTTGTCTATAAAAAAAAGATGAATACAATAATAACCTCATGTCAAAATTTTAACACGAATGATTTTTTTAATAAAGTTTAATTTAAAATTAAACCCACAAAACAAATTGAATTTTGATACCAAAAAAACAAAATGAATTTATTTGTCACTTTGGGAAAAAATTGAAAATCCAAGCTATTTTTAAATTTTACATTTACTTTTTAATGTTTGTACTAAGTAAGATATAAAAAAAGATTAACAAAATAAAGTTAAATTTAACCAAATAAAGTTATAATTTTAAAATTTAAATGTCTTTAATAACTTTCTTATTACAAAAGAATATTGCATAACATATATTTTTAAAGGAAAGGAGTATAAAAAATATAAATATTTATTACACTTTGCTTTCTACCTTTATTTCTCTAATCCATCATTTGCAATCTCTTCTATCCCCTCCCATCACAGCTGTTAGTTTCGTAAATATAAAAATATATATTATTCGAACATAGGCTAAATAATGTTTATATACGCAAGCCTAACCAATATTGCCACATCCTATTAGAAGGAAAAGGATATACCCATAAGCACATTAATTTAAAACTTGAAAAAATATAAGAACAGTTGATCGATCGATGATCTTATTCAAATCATGTCCATCCATTCCAAAATTTTAATCGTTTTAGAGAAACAAAGTTTGTTTAAGTAATTATTTATTTTTAAAACTAACAAAATTTAATTAATTTGTTGAAAACACTCATCATTATTTCTTAATATATCTACTAAATAGAATGAGAAAGTATTAATGAAGTTGGTTCACCCAACTTGACTCAAAGTCAAAAGGTGACTTCCAAATGTTAAAGGTCTAAACTTTAAAAAAAGAGAGAGGGGGTATTACCAAAGTGTAAAAAAATATTTAGTCAGATTAATAATTATTATTATAAAAAAAAAAATTGAGCAATCTCGCAGTGGAAGCAACTAGTCTACACTCCTGTCCTGACCGTGTAACCTACGACACTTGATATTATTATTATTATCATCAGTATTCAGTAGCTGTCTCAATTCCCAGATTAGTGGCCTCCGCGTTTCCTCTTATTCAGTGCGTGTGTTCCGCATTACCGGTATGGCTCTTGAAACCAGCAGAAACTATTGCAAGCATTCTTGCGAAACCGTTATGCTATTTTTAGATAGCTCTTGGAATTTTATGGTCAATTATCAATGCTTATATATTGGAAAGAAGACGTGTGTATGTGTTGAGGGAATGTCATCCATTAAGATAAGCCCTGTTGAATGTTGATTTTCTCCCATTTTTGTGGACCATGAAGTATATATGAGTACGTGTTTCTCAATTAGCCTCGTAGTCGACTTAGTCGTAGTATTCTTCCTTAAAATATATAAATGTATATTTAATTAATTAATATTAATATAATCAACATGTAATGTATTGCAATTGCAAGTTAGCGGAATTCAGGGGAGAAGCAGCAGTTTTGGGATCTACCCAAATGGGAAGCGATTCAAGTAATCAATCCACTTTTGTTTTATATTCACTTCGCGCGGTGTTCTTGTCACACCTTGCTTCAATAGTTATAAAGTCCTAATTTGTTCCCATCGTTAAGGTTCAACTTCTAAAGCGCACCTGAACTAGCATTACCAAACTATTTGTAACTTTGTATGCTTCCAATTCAATAAATTCAAACCTTTGAGTAACCTGCTTAGATTTCCCCTCCCCATTTAAATCATATTGATGGCACTGACTGCCTTAAAACTGAACTTTACTCTAAAAGATAGTTACTTTGTAAGAACATTAAACATTTTAAAAATAGTAGTAATACAACCTTTACGTACCTACTAAACTAAACCAGGCTCTGATCTATTTTCTTCAACAGGGTTAAACTTTCACACACAATATGCAGTTTTTGTGCAGAATTTGGGGGGATGGGGGCATATCCTTAGATATTGATTCCTTCTTGACATCATCAATTGGAATAGTTTTCTCCAAGAGATATATTCTTTGGGTACTCCTGAACCAAACTGAATGTGTTCAACATCAGCTACAATATTTAAACAAAACACATTTGAAGTGGGGATACATGAATTACATATTAAACCGACATAGTACACATCCAAGAGACCTCTCTTGTTCCTATAGCATTTAAGAATTTTTCATCCATCAATGTCCAATTTCAAATTAACAGGTGTGTAGAACTAAAGCCAAAGTCATTGCAATGCTTCATGGATTAGCACTATACTAAACTGTTTTGCTATTTTTTTCTCATTATTACTTGTTGCTGTAAGGAGCAAAAACACTATACAGGGTACGGGAGCAATGCGGCAAAAGAATATAGAAATATATACTCCATTAACTAAATTTCAATTGGCTCTCTTCGTATAGCAATTGGACATAAGAAATACAGTAGCATCTAATGCTCCACTCAAGGAGCAAACCTAAAAGCAGGACAATCTATAAAGAACAGACAGAAAAAAGACCTTTATTTTTTTCTCTTCTCTATCTCACTCTTCATGTAAGTGAAGGTGTGTAGGTGGAGATTCAATATCCAAAGGTATGTTGTGACCGGGTTCAGAAAGCACACGAAGCAGTGAAGGCTCATGAGTAGGTGTGGACAAGGCTGAAGGAGTAGCAGATTCCTCATCCATCAAATTCTGCAGTGCAGGCTTCAATTCATCGTTACAGAACCTCTCATATTCAGCTCTGTCCCCTCCTTTTTTCTTCACCTCCACCACAACCAAAGAAGGTGTCAATTCAAACACCTCAGCAGCAATAGTCAATGGTCCCTTCACACCTTCCCTTGTACCTTCCAAGCTCACCCTGCAATCCTTCTTCCTCACAGTAAACCTCACCAACTGACCAATCTCCTCCAATTTCGAAATGATCTTTGAAACCGGTGCAGCAGTCACAAACCTTGCCTCATCCCCTTTCTCCTCAAACAGACCAGAGAGATCAAAACCCGGAGAGAATGAAATGATGTCAAAAGCATTCAAACTTGCAGGTCTTGGCAAAGGAGCATTCCTCCTTCTAGTCTCAACCTCGGAGTCAGACTCAGAAACTGAGTAATCGGAGAAAGATTGCATGGATGCTACAGATGCTATGGATGCTGTATCATCATCATTGTCCATGAGGTTATCATCAACATTACATAGCCTATCATCCTCAACATAGAACTTAATCTGTTTGAACCCTTTCTTGAACCACCTATTCTCCATGATATCAGGAATTGCAATCCTGGTCTCGGGTTTGGTATCGAGAAGGCGCGTGAGAAGCTTAGACAAATCAGGTGAGAACCACCGGGGGCACCTGAACTCACCCCTGTAAATCTTCTTATACATTGCCATCACATTTTGGTCATGGAAAGGCAAATAACCAGCCATCAACACAAACAACACAACCCCACATGACCAAAGATCAACCTTTGCACCATCGTAACCTTTTCTAGCCAAAACCTCGGGAGCAACATAAGCGGGTGTTCCACAAAACGTGTGGAACAACCCGTCTTGTCTGATTTGATCAGAGACAGCACTGAGACCAAAATCGGAGACTTTGAGGTTACCATTCTCATCGAGCAACAAATTTTCAGGTTTGAGATCCCTGTGGTAGACACCTCTGGCGTGGCAGAATCCAACGGCTGAGATCAATTGTTGGAAATACTTCCTTGCGACCTCTTCCTTGAGCCTTCCCTTTGCGACCTTGTTGAAAAGCTCACCCCCACGAACGTATTCCATCACGAAATAGATCTTGGTCTTTGTGGCCATAACCTCGAAGAGTTGCACGATGTTTGGGTGGCGCACACGACGGAGAATGGAGATCTCGCGTTTGATGTGTGCCACCAAACCACCCTTTAGGATTTTCTCCTTGTCGATCACCTTGATGGCTACTCCTTCACCTGTTTTGATGTTTCTCGCATAGTACACCTTCGCGAATGTTCCATGCCCAAGGAGCTTCCCAATCTCATAGCGACCCAGTAATAGATTCGATGTCTCCTTTTTGTTGCTGTTGCTGTTGTTGTTGGTGGGGGTCTTGGCCTTGTGCGAAACAACGTCCGCCATGGATGGCCAACGATTTGGGATTTCACAAGCTCGAATTTTTGTCCTCACGGCTTTTTGCAAATAAAAGATGAAAACAAAAAAAAAATGGGGCGATTTGGTTTCTATTGATGATGATAGGTCTCCATACAATGTTGTTGTTTTGGTTTTTTTTGGGAATAGTTTGGGAGTGGTGGATGTGTGTGGTTTTAATTCGTTTGTGTGAGAGAGTGTGTTGCGCGTCGTAGACAAATAATGCTGCACATTTGGCTCAAATTAAGAGAGAGAATGAGAGAGAGATGCTTTTATAAGGGAGGGTATAATTTTTATAAGGGAGGGTATATACCACCATTAACTTGTTTGCTATTTTATTTTATTTATATTTATTAGCACTGCTAATCGTTTTGATTATTTTAATGTGTTTTTAATCATTGACTCAATGCCACGTAAAGATCGACCGCCTTTCCTTCTGTTTTTTTTCCTTTTAATATTTTTTTTATTTCTCGTTTCCTTTTCCTGCTGTCGCGGGAAGGTTGCAGCAACTTTACACCAACTATTTCTATTTCACATTAACGAATTACTATCTGGCATCTTTCTAGGTTTAATTGAATTTCCCTGCATTATAAGACTCTCCAATGATGAGTTACGCCTCCAAGTTGTCTCTACTCAATTGTTTCTTTCTTTTTCTTTTTTTTTCTTCCTTCGCTTTTCAGATTGTCTCCAAAGAAAGAATCACATATAATCAAATACGCCTCTAATTGTGACATTCTCCTTTATCCCTAGCTCATCCCCGTTAATACATAATACATAGTTTATAAAAATTTGTTCAAAATTCAATTTATATAATTCTGTATGACACGTCTTTATGTTTTGTTTGAATTTAATTTTTTTAATCGATTGTACATACTTTTATAATTTTTAACGAGTTATAATTTATATTTCACTTGAATTTAAAAATGCTTATTCAGTACAACAATGCTTAATTAATTTACAAGATCTTTGAATCTGCATGGATTTTCGTATGTGTGAATATACTTTCAAGGAAGAATTGTTTTAAACTATTTTCATTTTTCCCATGTAATATCTCATTCTTCAGATATTCTATTCATTGACAGCCTAGCACGTGCTCAGGATCTCCAACTTAACGGCTATTTCCTTCTTGGTAGTTTAGGGAATGGGCACATATATAATATGGCTGGAAGTGCAGGCACGTCCCCTCTGGTTCGCCTACACGTGTCTCTATTGGTGCTGACGTGTAGTACTGTATTTGCATCTGTAAAAGGAAACCATTGAAGTCGATCGATCGGTTTGAAATTTTAAAATGCAACTAACCCCCTTATTTATTGGGTTCGCCATAACAACCCCTTTGCATCTAGTCTAAGTCTAGGGAATACAGTTGTGATTCTTTCACGTAATTGATAGAGCACAATGTGAATGATCTTAGCTGTTCAAAAGGTGAAATTTAACCAAAATCTAGACACCAAATACTAAAATCTTAAAAAGTATTCGAGTCAAATGTCTAATTGTACTTTCTCTTAATATGCCATGAAGCATTTTTATATTGAGGATTTCGTTTTTTATTTTTAAAACATTTTGCATATCTCTCATATTATTATTTCTTAAATTTATGATTAACTAAATGCAACTAAATTTAAGAAATAGCTAACCCCCAAAGTTGTATTATAATCTTACAACCTAACGATTATTATCTTAGTTAGGGAGAAAGATATAAAAACTATTAAGAGTTGCTAGGATATTGAAATGGAATTTAGCATTAATCTGCCCGAATTTTCACACATTAAAATTCAAAATTCTGGGGAAGCCGTGCAATAGTTTATGAAAATGACTGATTTTACAGCCCAAAACCAAAGAGTACGTTTTTCTTTAATTTACCCCAAACCCAACCCAAAGTGCAACGTGAGTGCACGCTAGTGGTTTTCCTGGCCGGGGTGAATCAGATTTGGTGTACCTCATTCTTGTATGATATTAATAGATCGAGTAGTAATTAACAGAAGTTTGTTGCTACTCTATTAGATATTTAGTTATCTTGACGGGTAACAAAACAAGACACCTGGACCAGGTGGGTGGAGTATGGTAGGTGCACTACGACTAAAACAACAAAGCTAGCAACGAACAAAATGGATACGTGTCACAACTCACAATGCAAAGGATATGAACTATACTAATTAAGAATAAAACTATATATTTTTTTCGATTACAAATAAGAATAAAACTATTTTCCAAGCTACGAATGTTAGCACCATTGAATGAATTTGCACGTGTCTTCTCTGTGTTTAAGCTTGCAGATGCGAACTTAATTGTATCTTCTCTTCAGTCTTCCCTCTTGGGCTTTTACTAAACTATTCTGTCAATTTTTCGTTCTTGGTAAGTGAAATTATCTTTATTTTGGGGCGATCGTCACGGATCATTGTGGTCAAAAGTCAAAAAAATTTTAATCCCATCACTATGCTACAAAGTCGGTCGCGTTGTGAAGCAGGTCACGCGGGGAAGAAGAATACAGTGCAACGCAACTTAGAAAGTCAACATTGCGGTCGGTGGAGATGAAATCACACGCAAGATTATATAATTACAAGGAGCTTAATAAAAAATACTCCCTCCGTTTCAAAACTATAGCTCTTTTAGCCTTTTATTTTTGTTTCAAAACTATTGCAATTTTACAATTCCAAAGTATCATTAATTATTTTTTTCCACTCATACCCTTATTTAATAACTATTAGTGGGAGTAGTTGACATTAATAATATAAAGATTTGTAGATAATTTGTCATAAATACTCTTCCATTAAATAAGGGTATTTTAGTCTATCTATAATTATATTGTACTTCCATTAAATATTTCTTAATTTGTGTGCATTAACCTTAAAAAGCTATAGTTTTGAAACGGAGGGAGTAATGATCTATGATTAGTTGATTTGTCCTCCAATTTTTGGTGAAGGGCCGGATGAGGGTGATGGACATGATGATGATTTTGTGCATATGCATCCTAATGTCCTGTAAACATGTAAATATATGGTTTCTTTGAAGAAAATCAATAACTTAATTAAATCTCTTAATTACCAGTGAAAATAACGTTGGTAGTTATCCATTGAAACATCAACACACAAACTTGGTGGAATCAAAAACATATCTTAAATAAATAAATAAAAGTCAAGCATAAGGTGCAAATTAATTAAATACTAACTTATATTGTCCTGGTATTTTGAAAGCTGTTGATTAGTGCAAAATATTTTAAATCGTCGTTATTTATAATTATCTGATTTCAAGAACACGTTTAGAAAGAAAAAAAAATGAATTAATTCTTATTCTTTCCAAGTGGTAGCTATCCTAGGTCCATGCAAATATTGCCTGGGCAAAAAAAGAGCACATTAGGGCAACTCCAATAGGAGTGCTTAATGAGTGCTTATTAAGCACTCCATTGTAGGGGAAAAAAGAGGGAGTTTAATAGGGAGAGGTGTTTGCACAAGCACCATCTCTCTCCTCTCTCCTAGTGGATTCCATATATATTTGTGGGTTTTAATTGGATGTGGAGTTATTGGTGGGACCTATTTAGTAAATTTTTTAGAATTGTTGAGTTGGAGGGGTTAGGTGTTTATTGGGTATTTGTATTGAAAAAAGTAAAAATGAGAGATGTGTACATATGAAACCCACTTAAGCATTCAAAAATAGATGCTCCATTGAAGATGGTCTTAGGCACACTCTTTAGGTTGCCTGACATACGCACACCCCACGTCCATATATAAAATTTTATTTTGTATTAATTTTACATTAATCTGATTTTTAAAATTTAGTTGCCAATTGCCAATGCAATTTAAATACCGAAAGACACGAGTGCATTTCTTTTCAGGGAAAAAAAAAATGGAAACAACGAAAGAGTTTTTTTTTGTTCTACCAACGAAAGAGTTTCAATGGCGCATAATGAATCGAACCGTCGCCTTTAAGTCCAGATTTACTCAGTATAGTTCATTTTGTGCGGCCCATTTTTTGATATACTGTGTGGCCCATTAATTTCATGGGCTTCAACAGGCCTCAATTATATAAAAAATATGTCATCTTGAACCAAGGGGGACTTAGTTGTACTGGCTTCTGCCTGGGCCTTTGCCCATCTTGGATTAATATATGTTGATCCTTTGACCAAAAAAAAAAACAAAGGGGGACTCTGACAAAAACAAAACAAGGGGGGCAAAACCACGGTATTTATGTTTTAATTACTTTACGTTGACCAAAAAAAATGTTTTAATTACTTTACGAGTTTCTCAGTAGAAAAAAAAAATTACTTTACGAGTTTCTTTATTATCACTTGCAATTTTACATTACATTTACGTGTAGGGCTAGAATATGTTGTTCCAGCGTCATGTAGTTCTAGAAGTTTTATTTGCTTTATGTGTATGATTGATGGGCTAGTGTATGCGTAGTGCATTATGAAATATAGTTCTGATTGGTGATTACTATTGTATATGAGAATAGGAAAAAGAAAAACTAAACGTAAGGAGGAAAGAAGAGAAAATATCTGCTCAGATTTTCCCCTCAGTCTTTTTTTTTTGGTCAATTATTTTCCCCTCAGTCCAATACAAACAAATCAACTACTAATTGGTGGGGAAACAAATTGTCGGTTTATGGAAATATAAATGGACCGAGCCCGATGGGCTACCTCTAACGTGCATTTCAAATGCCGGCCCAACTGGAGACTTATTAATTTATATGTTGGCTTAATTGTATTTCTTTTTGTAATTGACAAAAAAATTTGTATTTTTGTTCCCATTTGATCCCTCAGTTGTTACAATTCCTCTGATTTGGCATTGAGATCCACACTGAATTGGGCTATCTTTATACTATGCATGTTGCAAAAAATTTCCCAAAACAGGACTAATGCTTGCTCCCCCATGATTTTGTTGCCGTCTCAATTCTAATTGGGAGATAAAACATCGAAGAACATCTGAAGTACACATATTAAAAATACTCGACTATCTAATCTAATAATTGAAACAGTTCACAAGTCTGTGTAAATATTCTAGTAACGAAATATATATCATTTCCGAAAAGATACCGTGCTGATACAGACATACACTCATGTAAATCAAAATTGTTTTCTAATTCCCCACAAGTGAAAGCCATACTGGTGAATCAGCTTTCAGGTAGAAAGTGCAAGTTGTTCTACTATTTTAATATTGACCCCAAATCTCAGTCTCTGAGTTCAATAGTATATCCCAAATCTGAGTTGTCATTCTCTTGGAGAATTCTGGTTTGGATGGTTGTGGATTAGGCGATACCAATCCACTTAATTAATATATATGTTCTCCCTAGCTAACTGTTCCAATCATAGTTTATTCACGATAAATTAATCGGCATATATATATATAATGGCAGAAGAGAGAAGCCAAAACCACGTGGCTGAGCAGGTGAGATAACCACTAGCATATGGAATTTGTGGAACAAGCTACTTGCCAACTTTCAAATCCACCAGAATGCAATTTTGAACCATTTTACTACTTTCCTTTATGCGTATCCTCTTCTGTTTGTCTTAGATTGACCAATGCATCATTAACCATGTAATTTGTCATCTTGCGAGGGAGGATGTATCCTAACACCATATGCTAGTAATTAATTAAAAAATTGCACTACTTGATTAATTTCAAAAGAAATTTACATGACTTTTGTTGAAAAAGAAAACCAAAATTTTACTATCATGAGAAGTTACTTAAACCCAAAATATGTCCCTAAATTTTTACCCATCCGAACGATTCAAGTTGCTGTTCTTATTTAATTTTCCTTGAAGCGGTAGGTTGGGAACTCGGATTTTAATTTTGGGTGGGGTGCTCTTTGCCAATTTCACACCTGCAGACATTTTTCTTTATGCACAGAACATGTGCAAATAAATTATATAGGCAATTTTTACCAATTGAGGGAAGCATTAAAAACAACGTTATTGACTGATGAGAAGAGAGTGGAAGACTGGGCATTATTGGGTCAAAGTCTTAGTAATATGCATGTTATTTGTTTTTTTCTCCAAGCAGTTATATGATGGAGGGGAAATGTCCCAAATTGAGCTTGACTCTTCCGCAAATTTGCCAATCCTATTTTGTAGTATCGTTCACTCAGCCATATAGCAATTAATCAGTTTCTATTTGTTTTTGTCTCATAGCTCAAGCAATCAATTGATTAGGCATAGTTTAAACCAGCAAAAACTGGATTTAGTCAAAAGGAAAAGGAAGCAGTCTTGACTGTAATAGCTGCAATCACACTATATTTGTTCTTTCATGATTATTCCATTTGGTTTCTTCATCCATGATTATTAATCCCTGAACCACTTCCTCAACTGTTTCTTAGATAATTCATAACCTTTCATTTATGGGAATTGAATGCTCGAGATTAGGTTAGCCTAGAAAGAGGCTTGCATTTTGAAAGCAGAATTGCACATATAGCTAGAATCATATATAATTCATAGCAGAGAGGGAACCCCAATGGCAATACTCCAACCCTGAGTCTTTGCTTGTTGAATATTGAGCACCTTACTGAACTAGGAGTGTTAATTTTCCTCTGGCTCTGTCATCAGAATAATTTGTTTTAACCCAAAAAAGGATTGTAGCCCCATTCCTTGCAGTCTGCACTCTGCAACCTTTGCTATATTTGTGCGGTCAATTTGCAGCACATTGTAATGGCTATGGAAACAGCTAAAACAAAATTGAATAGTGTTTTTTGCAAACATCCAGGCACATACAGAAATAGCTACAACCGTATAAATCCTTCTCAAGATTTCATAATGTCAACCAGTGATTACTTACTACAAATTAAAGTTATGACCTATGCTTTAAATTTCACTCACTTCTTTATCTTCTCTAGAACCAGCTCGTTTTTTATGTACCTGAATCTAAATATACCAACTTTCCCTTCAAGTTCAAGTTATTTTGGTCAGGATCATAGTAAATGTAAATGATAAATTAAAAATGGTACAGAGAAGTCTTCAAATATTAACTAATATGCATAATTTTGAAATTATATACATCAGAATATATTTATATAGACTGTAAGCATTAATAAAGACAATTTAAATAAAGATTTATTTCCCTTGTTTTTATCATAAATAAAATGGACACATAAGCCAGTTCCTTGCGGAGACTGGTGTTATTATATGCCAACATCTTGTGATGGTATTTGAAGCACTTTCTGGAAGAGTTGGTAGAAGCACGAGGTGTTGTCAACTGCGGTTTGGGATTGGGCACAATTTACTGCATGCCGATCCGAACAGAACAACTTTAGCATTACATCATATATGCTCCATTGATCTTTCTAACCCTCTGAATCCCAATTTAAAGAACTGGGGACCCCATCACTTTCAGTCCACCATAAAATATATTTGAGTTGAGGACCATAATATGTACATTTTTATCTCACAGCTTCCCCTAATTGCAAGTACCCTCATTACTCACTCCATTCCATATACAGCAGCATTGCCCCCAGTAAAATTCACAATTAAATCACAGTGGGCAATTATGTTACGGAAGAAATTTAATTAAACATTTGAAAACAAACAAAATACTATTCAAAACAAAAAAGTCGCATTGACTGCATCACTATTCAGCAAGTGGCGATCTCAAAGGCAAGTTGTTCATGATGTTCAACACTAGTCAACGCCCCATTGTACAACTTCCATTAAATTGTCCTTCACCATTCATAATAGTAACCATGCTCACGTGCCGTTAACTCCTCCGTCAAAAGACACATGACGCCGTTGCTTCCCACTTCACTATAACCGCGAACTATCCCACTATACTACGCCAACAACAACAGACCAAAAACCTCTGTCCCTTTATTTCTTTCTTTCATTGCCTTCGTTCGGAAGGGGATATAATAGGAACTAGATTGAGAGACCGCGGAGCTAAGAAAAATGAAGCCCTTTTGCAGGTTGTTGATTCTCCTTGGGCTTGTTGCTCTAGTGGAATCATCATGCAACAATAGTGAAGAACAGGACATGGTGTCAAAGGCCTTCCAATCAGTCTCAGGATCCAACTCTTCTTCCTGGTTCCTCCAAAGAAGAGGTTTCAACTGTTCATCAAAGGGTCAGATTAGGTCGATAGAGCTTCCATCCAAAAACTTGAGCGGTAGCATCTCATGGAGGTATCTGAGGAACATGTCGGAGTTGGAGGTTCTCGATCTGTCTGGGAATTATCTGCAAGGCCAGGTTCCAAACTGGTTCTGGGCAAGCTCTAGCTTATTGGTAGTGAACCTGTCCAAGAACCGGTTCGGAGGGAGCATTGCTTTGAAACCGAAACCCAGTTTTCAAAACGGTTGCTTTTCGTCGCTGCAAAAACTGAATCTCTCACACAACAGATTCACCAACCTGGTTCAACTCTCTGGTTTCTCAAACCTGAAAAGTCTCGACCTTTCCCACAACAACCTGGGCACTCTCCCTTCCGGGTTCCAAAACCTCACCAAACTACAACACCTCGATCTCTCAAGCTGCAACATCAAAGGAAACGTGAAACCCATTTCTTCCCCATCCTCGCTCTCCTACTTGGACCTTTCAAACAACTCTTTGAACGGTAGTTTCCCTTCTGACTTCCCTCCCCTGAACGGCATCAAATTCTTCAACATCTCCCACAACGACTTCAAAGCATTAACCACCTTAGACAGGTTCAAGAAATTTGGAAAATCAGCATTCATTCACGCCGGCAACAACTTCAACTTCACCAAATACAACGCATCCAAAACGCCAAACCTCCATTCAAATCCAAATTCAAACTCAACCCCACCACCACACATGAAAAAGCCAATACCCATTCGCACCGAGGAGAAGAAACACAAACCCAAACCCAAACACAAGTCAAAACAACACAAAACCATGATAGTGGCAGTGTCCTCTGCTTCAGCGGTGGTCGTTGTCGTGTTGTGCGTGTGGGCATTGTTCTGCGGTTACAGAAAGAAGAGGGAATTGGCGAGAAGGAACAAATGGGCAATCTCGAAACCGGTGCAACCGACGGTGAAGATGGAGAAATCGGGGCCGTTCGCGTTTGAGACAGAGTCGGGGACATCTTGGGTGGCTGACCTGAAGGAACCAACCTCTGCACCCGTGGTGATGTTCGAGAAGCCACTCATGAACCTCACCTTCGTGGACCTCATGGCTGCCACGTCACACTTCGGGAAGGACTCCCAGCTCGCACAGGGTAGGTGTGGGCCCGTCTATCGAGCTGTCCTACCTGGTGACATCCACGTGGCAATCAAGGTGCTCGAGACCGCCAGAGACGTAGATCATGATGACGCTGTCTCCACCTTCCTTGACCTCTCACACCTCAAGCACCCCAACCTCTTGCCCCTCTCCGGTTACTGTATCGCAGGTACCCTACTCTTTCTCTCCTGAATTGTACGCTACCGTTTTTTTGTTCGTTTTTTTTTTTGGTCTATTTTTCTTTTTCAAATGGTTCCAAAATTCTGATTTTTGAGTTGCAGTGTCCTTTGATTTAACCTACTCTCATTAAATGCCTTTCACGGGTTTTTAATTTGTGTAATGTCGTACTCAATAAACCCCTACTGTGTAAGTATAACCATTTTTTCTTTCCCCTAAATCTACCACTGGCATGATTACGTTTGGAAATTTATGCAGGTACTTTCCAGTCTTCGACTTTTTTACAGGATATATATTTGCAAAACTAATTTTTTTTTTTTTTTAATGAGTGTTTGGATAGCAAAATTGCAAAATTGAATATAGATTTGTTTGGTTGAGGACATTTGTAGATGTAATTTTTAATTTCAAACTCAATTTGAAATAGAATTAGAGTGAGAGAGTTGCTTTTGTATTCAGTTTACAAAATAATAAAAAGATGTAAGAAATTGTTAAACCCTAAACCCTAGACTAAATAGGGGAGGTTGTTAATTAAGTGTCTAAATGATGTTGGTGGTACCGGTATAACCGTAAAGAATCAAGGGCGTTGATATTTGAATACTCAATAATTTTTTACACTTATTTAATATTTTTAATTTTTTTTAATATTTTTATTTTTGTCACATCATATCATTTATTATATTTATCATTTATTTTTTATCTTTTTTTTTATCTCTTTAGTGTGTACATCTATTGGGTGTCTATGTAGTATTTTCCTAGAATTAATAAAGAGCTTTATTACAGTGAACAATGATACATATACACTCTAAAAATATATCTATTCATCTAACCCCTCTCATTTCTCTCTATCTCTCTCCAAATATCTCATCATTTTATCATTTTTATCTCATCTTATTCTATTTCTCTCCGGTGATATACACTAGGAAAGTCTACCGATCTTTATTTTATTACAATTTTACATTACATTCGTATAGGTTCCACATATATATATTTACCAGAATTATTATTTGATTTTTTATTTTTTATTTATTTAAAATTTTAGGCAAGGAGAAGCTGGTGTTGTACGAGTTCATGTCAAACGGGGATTTGGGTAGATGGCTGCACGAGCTACCCACAGGGGAGACTAACGTGGAGGATTGGAGTAGTGACACGTGGGAGATTCAAAACGGCATCGGTTCACGAGCCTCATCCCCAGAAAAGATGGGGTGGCCAACACGACACCGTATCGCGGTGGGGGTAGCGCGTGGGTTGGCATTCCTCCACCACGCGGGGTCGAGACCCGTCGTGCACGGCCATCTGGTGACATCAAATGTGCTTCTCGCCGACGACTTCGAGCCCCGAATCGCCGATTTCGGGTTCCGAAAGATCGGGCAGCAACAAGGTCCCCCGAATTGCAGCACTGAAACGGATGTGTATTGCTTCGGGGTGGTGTTGATGGAGCTGCTGACGGGGAAGCCCGGCACGGCGGAGACGGTGGTTTGGGTGAGAAAATTGGTGAGGGAGGGACATGGGGTGAGGGCGCTCGACGATAGGCTCACACTCGGTGGCGGTGACTCAGAGAGTCAGATGGCGGAGAGCCTCCGAGTCGCCTACCTCTGCACGGCGGAGTCACCAGGCAAAAGGCCCACCATGCAGCAGGTTTTGGGTCTTCTCAAAGACATTCATCCAAGCGGCGGAATCGACTGAGTTGACTCTCCCCCTAACTCGCCCCTTTTTTTGTTTTTTGAGGCTTACATATTTAACCTCGATGGAGTTTTCGACCATTTTTCTTTTTCTTTTTTGTTTTCTTTTCAAATATTTATGATGATTATGATTGCAATGTATATACCAAAAAGTTTAGGAGAAAAAAGGGAAAAAGAAAAAGTGAAAAAGGTGGACAAAATGAAGTGGGGTAGGAAGGGAAGCGGGAAGGCTTGGAAAGGGTGATCAATGAATGGGAGTGTTGTGTTGTTGTATATTTTTGGGTGAGCATGCATAGAGCTGAGATTCCCACTTATTACTTGTCTCTTCTAAGTTTAAGAGAGGCTTCCATCATTTTTTTTCCACTATCTCTTCCTCTTTTTTTAATTAACTTTTGTTTGTTATTTTCTTTTTTTTTTATCCTTTTGATTTTGTCTTACTCTCTTTCACTTTGTTTCTTTTTGCTTTATTCTTCTGTTAATTTATTTATCTTTGGTAAAGAATATTCTCCTAAAGAAACAAAGAGAGGTGAGGTAGATGAGATGGATACACCTATGTCTTTTGCATGTCCATTTGTTGCAGGTTACGTGTTTGTTCTATTGAAACAAAGGGACCATATATGTGCCGTGTTTGAGCATCATGGGGTCCTGGCTCTTTGAGTGAGTTTTTCTCATTGGGTAAGGTAAGTCCAATCTTGATTTGTCAATATTGTACGCTAAAGATTGTGATCAAGTGGGGTAGATTTTAGTCAATAAGTGGCTTTCAAAAGTTGCGTAGTTGTTTAGCATGATTATTAAGAGGCCAAGTTTTAAAAATGATTTCGGTGGAATGGAATATTTAGTTAAGGGGATCATTCAGACATTATTATGAATGAAACATGAGAAAAGAATAGTTCGTCCACCAACGTAGAAAATTCCATCAAAATGAATGTAAAAATCGTACATTACAATCATTCCAGGTGTTTACGTTTGCATGATCTGTTGATATTTTTAGCTGTCGATCGATTGTTCAACCAGCATACACTTCTAGTTGTATTTGGTGGTTTATGTCAAACCATTTTGAATTTAGTGAAATTATAATTTGTCTAAAATCTTGCGTCATTGACTATATATAAACCTATAGAACTAGGGGAATTTTTGTACCGCGTAAGTTTCTTTTTTTTTTTTATGAACGCGTAAGTTTCATATTAGTGCATCTTGTTTTCCTTAAAATGCTGTCAGCCACTATAGCAATGATTTGAATTCCAAATTAATCCGAAGTCAGTGGGTATTTTCTGTTGGTAACTTTGATAAATTAATAATTAGGAAATGAATTCATTGGATTGTATTATTATCATTTCTTCTTCCGTGACGTGACATGCATGAATACTGCTAGCTCTTTTAATTTGTATTTGCATGAGAAAATAGTTTGGGGAATTTTGCGCGTCATTGTCCACTTTATTTTCAGCTAGCTCCTTTTAAACTGGCCAGCGGCCAGGCTAGATTTCCGTGTCCTCTGAACAATATGTTCGAGGATAATTCTTCAAAAGTTGTCATATATTTAAATAAGACTTAAATATGTTTTTAGTTTTTTAAATTTAGATAATTATTATTTTTAGTTTTTTAAATTTAAAATATTTATTTTTGGTCTTTTATTTTTAAAAATGTGTCATTTTTAATTCTTGGGGTTAGTTTTTAATTTAAAAAGTATTTTTTAAATTTATATTTTAACATCTTTTAAATTCTTATTCTCACTTTATTTCTATTTTTTTAACTTTTAAGGATTTTTTAAATTTATATTGTGATCTCTCTTAAATTTAAAAAATACTTTTTAAATTTAAAATATGACTCTAGGGACTAAAAGTAACATATTTTTAAAAACGAGGGATTAAAAATAGGTGTTTTAAATTTGAGAGACCAAAAATAATAATTTTTCAAACTTAAAAGACTAAAAATATATTTAAGCCTTTAAATAATTTAAATGTTAAGAGATAATGTGATAGAGCATAGGTGAAACTTGAAAGGAACGGGGGGACATTTGGGTATCGTGGTCCCCAACTGTCATATTTTGTACACATTCCTTTGTGTGTTTAGTTCATATAACTCCTAAAAAATTGAATTTAACGTTTATATATTACCTTTTAATTATTGAAATTTTTTGTGTAAACGACACAATTTTTATTATCATACATAATTTATCTATTTAGAAATAAAAAAACAAGACTTTTTTTGACTGAAAATAAAAAATAAGAAAGCTTATTCACAAAAAATTCTTTCCACCCAAAACTGGCTAGGATTTTCTTCCCCATCACATTCCAAATTAAATTATTATCCAAAGAATAACGTGAAAAAATATACCGTGTGGTACTCCTCTCGATCGCCTTTCGTGCTTTTTCAAAGTAGGAGTACTTTGTTTTTTTAGCTTTGTTTTCTCTTTATTTGTCTTTCCCAAGGCTGAGTGAGAAAGTGTCATAATTTAAATCCTAGAATACCTTTTCCCCCATAGTTATTCATATTTACGCCTTTCCCTGAAAAAAAAAATGTCAGCCTATTTTCTCAAATAATAGAAACGAGAAAATATCACTTCCTTGAATATAATATCATCTACCAATTTATTGCAAAAATAATCCCTTGAAAAGATACTTCCTTCCATATTTAATAATAATGTCACTTCTCTTCCACATGACCCGTTTGGGCTTGGCTATAAGTAATTGCCAAAACAATTCTACACTGACCAAATGTAAATCACAAGCAAGATTTTTAAGAGCAGTACTTCTAAATTTCTTACAAGACACCCATATTTGATATATTAAAGTGGAATGCTTCAATTTTGGAACCCTTTTGCCTTTTGCTTTATACATGTTGCCAAATATGCTACAAATCTGAGTCATTGTTGTCACTTTACTATTTTTCTGAAAGTATTTCATGGAGGGACAGAGTTGCTTTTGACCTTGGTTATTGAAAATTCAGTGACTGGTTTTCTACTAAAGTCTGTTCCAGAGATATGATGGTAAGATTGAGTTCGATTCCGTCTTTGTCAGTGTGATCAGTCATAAGTATCCCCTATGTTTAAGTTTGAGGCAGACACTAGCTAGGGTTCTTCTCTGTACCACTACCAAGGGGATCACTAATTTTGGTGCTATAATTAGGAATCAGAATTCAGAACCATCTACTGCACAACACACTACAGCCAAGGGAACAGTATGATCTGAGGAGCACATCAGCAGCGCCAAGAAAATTGTACTCATTCATCAACGTGGTGGAATGGGCTTGCCTTGCCAGCCATGCTTGATCTCAATTTTTTAAAAAATTAATCTATGAATTTGACCCAAATAAAATATTACTTCCGATTCTATATATAAGAGAATTTAGGATTATTTTTTTGTCTAAATTATAAAAAACATAAACTCATTTTAAATATATCAATTGTATAAAAAAAATTTTATATCTATCGGAGAGAGAATAATATGCTTAGAAACTATGAGTGATTAAATATATAAGTCACTATTTTAATCATTTACTATATGGGTAATTTTGGAATAAAGTTTATATTAATTACAATTAACTCATTTAATTATCTTTTATTGGTCTTAGTGAATTAGGTATTTATTTCTTATATATGTGACCAAAGATAGTACAATATTTTTTTAATAAAAATAGTAAGAAAAAATCTAATAAAAGAACTTTAACTAAAAATAAAAAGAGTGAGAAATATAACAATTAATATTTAACACCTGTTACATAAAATATTTAATTTTTTTATATAGTAATTGATGATTAAAGTAATTGATAACAAAAATAGTAAACAAAATTCTAATAAAATAATTTTTGTTGAATAGCTTGAGAAATGACAAATACTATAATTTGAGAGGTTCCAAAAGATTATGACTTAATTCTTTTTATAGTAAAGTAATTGATTGATTGATGCATCATGCATTTTTAACATGTGCCAAATTATTATGTGGTTTATACGTGGGTCTTTGTGAATGGGGCAGAGCAGAGGAAGTGCAATGTGACAGTGTGATGGTTCGGTTTAAAACTTGTCAGTGTAATCAGGAACGGCCATAATGGAATGGTTTATATTCAATTGTCAGAAGTTGCTATTGCTTTATTTAATTTCATTACTATCGTTAGGTGCATTGTTTATGTCTATTATTACTGCTTAACATAATACGTTACTGCAGGGGATTTTCTAGATAGAACACTATCAAGAACAGTCCAAGTTTTTGACACCTATCAGTCAAGCTAACACTCCTCAGTTTTCTGAGCCATTGAAATTTGATACTTTGAAACTGATCCTGTGATTAGAGACGATGGTGTAGAACTTAGATGAAGATGGACAAAAAAATCTGTAGATCCATTGGATAAGTTTCTTCCTTTGCCACCCAAAGCTAAATGTGCAGAGGAGTTACAAGTAAGTTCTGTTGAAATGGTTTAATAACTATAGTTGATGAATACCATTTGGATACATTTTAAAGTAGCATGCAATTACTGACCTAAGCTGGTTTGCTTTGGTCCCTTCCTCTGGTTTTTGTGTTCATATTCAATTGTATTTTGCCTTTTCTGTGTTTGAGCAAGAGCATCTTTTGGTATTGATCTAGCATTCCATATACAATGGTATTCATCAGAGTGGTTTATACTGCTATTGTTTTGGCCTAAACTGAAGTATAAGATTAGTATCTGGCTTGCCAAATGCATAATTCCATTTTATTGTTTGTTTCGACTATTTGAATTGAAGATCTGTACTATTATAGAACGTGGACTCTCCTACTTCTGGCATGTTTGGAAAAGACTAGTTGAGGAAAATAATATTTGTTGAGGACTCTCCACCCATCTATATTTGTTTGTCACTAAGAATTGGGCATAATGTTGGCTGTTTATTCCAATAAGCTGTCAGCTGATTTCAAGTATGCAATTTTGCAGACCTCCTATCATTTTTGGATTCCAATTTTAAAACTAATTTTGCGAGTAGAATGCGTTTTTCCTGTTCTGAAGATAAATTTGAGGTTATAATTCAGGCCAAAATGCATGGCTAACTTATTAGAACTTGTGTTAGAGTAATTATGATAAGCTTGGTGAAGTATAACTGATCAGACTATTTAAAGAAATCATTACTTCTATTGTTGCACTGCATTAAAGATGCCTCTGATTTGGGTGTCTTTACTTTCCTCCCTCTCCCATCATTTTTATCAAAAAAATTTGGTCTTGACTTGGCAAACTGAATATATGCCTAGTTTAAGCTTCTATTCTTGGTATGTCAAGATTTTGGCATGATTCCTTGCGTCCATTTACTAATTGTACAGTGGTGAAGCTGTTCCTCAGAAGTCATTTTTCAATACAATATGCTCTATTCTTGTAGTTCTACACGCTGTTCCTGCGACTACAAGGGGTTTGCATTTGGTGCCTCCGGCAACTGATTCTATTAGTTGGGAACTGGGATGGTAGACAGAACAAAAAAATCAAAATGGGATAAGGTATTCATCCATCCAGGGGCCTTTATTTACTCCTTTCTAAAAAGGCCCATTAGGGGGGGCGTGAATGTTTAAAAGGGTGGGTGTATAAGTGTATTTATTAGGGGTCTTTAAATGAATCCCTGCTTCCACAAACTGATGATTAGAAGATAATGAATCGATCTCACGCTGTTAGTTATGGTTTTGGGATTTGTTTATTACTTCCATTCCATAGGACCAGACCATTGCGTGGCACTATATATATATTCATCCCCGTGATCTGAAATTGAGAATCTGAGTGGAGCAGGCAGCAGCTACTTTAGAACTGGAACAAATTAAATGCTAAAATACAATTGTCACCATACTGTTCTGGCCTTTTCACACCCCCCCTATTGTACCCATAAAATATGCTAGGTTCACAACACGCCATGAAAAGAAATTAACAATGTTTGTTGCACTTTATTTTTTAACATCACTCGTGGGGTTTTTTTTTTTTTTTGAAAGGTAGGAAATTTTTATGGCATTGGACCCTGTTCAATTTCAATACTTAAAAATTTATAACAGTAGTTGCTGCAATGGAGCCACTAGTTGCAGTAATCCAGCATGAATTTGTGGCAAACAAATAAGAAAAAGGCATTTTACATAAAACGAGGATTAGCAAAACGAAAAGGCATAATAATCCTAGTTAGTTAGGTAGATAGCAGGAGAGCATCCTGTGGGAATTGGGATCGTGGAAAATTGAGTTGTTTGGAGTGTTGTTGAGTTGAAAAAAGTGGCACCGGGTTTCTGCGAGCCAGCTATTGATGCTCTATAATTCATATTATCCTCCATATACTATATACATATAGAGCTTTCATAAAGCTGAAGAGGGTCGAAACCGTGTACATATTTGTCTTTGCTCCTTTGCTATGTATATCATACTACCATCTTAATAAAAACAAGATAAAACTATAATGCTTATGACACAGTACGTAATCTAGTGCATTTTCTCGTTTTCTTTTACATAGTATCTAAGTTTCTTTCATATATATGACCCATTGTGAGTTAATTAGATTCCCACCGCTGAAATTCTGTCTTTGACTTGATTGAAAAAAAAAATTGATCATAGGCAATATTAATTTAAATATGGTCCCTAACTTATATTGTTTTCTCCCTCGAGCCAGCAATTAATGGGTGCACTCTTATTTAATGTTTCTAAAAGTGAACAAATGGATAGAATTCCTCGTATCTAGTTCAGGGTGGGGACTGTAGGACATGATATAGAGCTAGTTCACAGTTGGCCCTCTTCCAGTTTTTGTGGGGAACTCAAAGTCAAAATAATCTTTTGCTTTAACCTGCATACCGCATTAGCCATTGCGCACGACCCCAACACTTTAACACGAGAAAGGAACCCCATGATAGAATAGAAACCAGAGCAAAGGCCCCAACCCAATCTACTACTATCTTCAATGCAAGATCTGTAAGCAAAAATATATAGGATCTATTATATAAATTTATAACATATATAGATTGCGATACTTACTTGTCAAACACATGATCAAAGTTATCGGAAATCGTATTTGTTGATTTTGATTAAGCCTTATGCAAAAATAAAATTGCGATCAATGCAGAGAGCACGCCTGAACAGAACTTTAGAGAGATGTCTGATATGCCAAGTTTGATAGCTTTCATCAAGAGGATGACCGTCTCTAAACATCTTCTTGATGGTATGTCAGAGGAAGGGACAACTAAAGAGTTCCTCACTACTCTAAGAGAGAGGTACTAGGTATCCAACAATGCTGAGTCCGGTTGTCTAATGAGACAGTTAATAGATATGAAGTATAACACAACATTAGGGGCGTGAGGGAATTCATTCTAAAGATGCCTCACATCCAAACCAAGTTGAAATCCCCTCTTGATAGCTATCAGGCTTAGCCTACCAGACCTCTCCCTCTAAGCCAAAAGTTCCTTATGTTGAGGCATGCTCTCCGCATTGCTCATATACTTATTCTCGTGTAAGGCTAAATAAGACAACTCTAGATCTTGCTTCCATTTTATATAATTCGATATAGTCAAGATCTCAATGGAAGCAGAACAATTGTTCATAAAGAAGTTCACTGCCAAGACAAAACATGAATCCATTAGAATATATCACAAGACAATATATAACTCAACAAAAGAAGAAACCACAACGAGGCCAGTATATATAACAGCATGTTATCCTTTGGGAAAAATGCACAAACAAAGGCATAGACATGGGTCAAAATCTCATATGGGTTAATCTACGGGCATACATTGGATTCAGAAAATTGTCCACTTTGGACAGACAAAAATCTTAGCCCAATGAATTCCTCAATAACTCCATCTCTAATCAACTTTTAACCACAACACAAAACAACTTCCTTTGGGCAAGTAATTCATGCAATGATCAAAAGTATTCCTCAAATTACAAAAAAAAAATCCATATTAATAACAACATACAACGCAACATGCTTATCTATTAAAAGCACATATAAAAAATAATAACACATAATAATGATGTACAACAATCTAGGGAAAATATAGAATATAGCATATTATTTTTTTATAATTTCACACTAAAAATAATTAAATAATCAATATAAGTATTATATTTCATAAATAAATACTTAATGCAGTAAAAATATTCTAGAAACTATATAGTAATATCATGCTCAAAGAGTATAGTGCAATGCAAAAAACGGCATCCAAAAACGATGCCGATAGAGACCAGACCACGCTCTCTCTCACTCTCCGCAACTCGTGAGTGGGCTTCGTACTGTTGTTGGATCTTCTTCAACCTCTAGCCATGCTGAGCGATTTTTTCAACGCACAGGTCACTGTTGCAGTCCCCTTTGTTCGATTTCAATGCTATGTGCTCACAAATTCTTGTGAGTTTCATTCATAATCGGATTTCTAATCATTCTAGTAAAAAAGCCCCAAATTTTAACAACAAAATCTTGCAATTTGAGTTTCAAATCGTGTCATGCATGAACCCTACTATTTTGTGGATTTCTTTCACTATGGGCAACAAAAAATCACAAAACTAGTCTCAATAGATTCGTATCATCATTCTCTATAAAAGTCCTAAGGTTTCAACTTTCAATTTCAATTTCATGTATGTCGTTGTTCAAAATTTTACCCCATAATTTAAAACGAAAATTATCCAAAAAAATAAAACCCACAAAATATATAAATAAAAGGGGATCAGGTCCTAAACCATATAATACTAAGCTATGGTATCAAATGTAAGCAAAAACAGAATCTATCATATGAATTTAGAACACATATGAAGATACCCACCATTGAAGACATGACCAAAATTATGCAAAATGACCTATGTGTCATACAACACATAAAAATCAAGAACGCACAATTGATAGAAAAAATCTAACAACATCCTCCCTGCCATCCTATTTGTGTGTGTGTGTGTGTGTGTATTCCTGATCTTAATAACATGTCTTAATTTTGGTTTTCTTTATGACAGTATCTGACAAATTTGGTTTTCTTTCAATTTACCCCCTAACACTTGGTCAGTATCCACAACAACTCCTCAAAATCGTCATTCCCTTGCTTTCTTTCCAATTCAGGCCCATTGAAAGAAAAAGAGAAAGTCGTATAAAAAGAAAAGAAAAAGTCCCATAGTGTAATCTTATATAGTTTTGCTTATCGTCACAGGGCTAGCACTAATGATTCTTCGTTATTCATATGATATATGCGCACTGATTGTGCCTTAAGATAGAGATTGCTTAGAACTACATTAATTTGCTTCATTTTATTTTTCGCATCTTTTAGCCCGTAAAGATAGTTTACTATACTTTTTCCAGACAACCTTTCATCATATGAGATGTAAATGTAATCATAAAAAAAAAGTGAGGAATAAATGTCATATGAGTCCGGAGACGGTGATGCATGTTGTTCGTGATTGTGAGGAAGTGCAGAATTTCTGGGCTCCCCTTATAAATCCAGAGCAGTTTAGTCGGTTCTTTAGTTTAGGCTTAGATGGTTGGGTTAATCTTAATCTAAGCTTTAGGGACGTGGGAATCACGGTTTCGGAGTGGCACACTTTCTTCGGAATTGCAGTTTATGAGTTATGGCGGGATCGTAACCGCTTGGTATTCTCAAATTCAATGGCTCTTGGCGAGGAATTAAGGAAATTCATTGAAAGCTAGGCCCAATTTGTGGATCATAATGCTGTTCTACATAATCAGTCCAGCACTCCTATTCCGACGCAGCAGATTGGTGTGTCTTGGTCTCTGCCACCTGAGTGTTGTTACAATGGTTCTCATTCTCCTTTGCGGGGCTCGGCCTGTGGGGGGTTGGTTCGTAGATCCAATGGTTCTTTTGTGCAAGGTTTTTTATTGCAAACTTGGTGTTGGTAATGCTGTTTGGGCTGAGTTATGGGGATTGCGCCATGGGATTACGATGGCTCGTCAAATTGATTTGAGTTGGGTGATTTTTGAGCTTCACTCTAAGGTGGTGGTTGATATGATTAATTCAGGGGGCTCTGGTTTAGCATATCTTAATCTGTTAACGCAGGAAATCATTTCGCTGCTAAGGGATCCGAGTTGGCATGCTTCCATTGTCCACATGTTCAGAGAAGGTAACTGTGGAGCAAATTTTCTAGCTAGGAAAGGGCTCTCGTCTCCCTCTTTTAATTGTGTTGTTGTTGATTCTGTTTGTTCTATGTTGGGGATTATTCTGGTAGATGACGTAAGGGGTAGTGTGTTACCCCATGTTGTCTAGTTCGTTGTTTGTTTAGTTTCCCTATGTTATAAAAAAAAAAGAGTGATGTAAATGTATTATAATTGCAAAGATAATGTCTCATACTGAGTTTGTCAATTGCTTCAAAAAACACTGAATTTGTAAAAAAAAAAAAAGGTCTCATACTGAATGTTCTTTTATTAAATCGTGAACTATTTTGTCTCGTGTGATCACTCATCAATTGTAATACTTTTATGTCTGTAACCCTGAGCTTATTTCATGTTGACTCTTAGTGACATTCATCATTCAGTCTCATGCAATATTGTAAGTTTTATAGCTATGTAGCAGTATTATTTTAAGTTCCAGTCATACTTTCCCATTAGACCATTACTAATTACACTAAAGCATTTCTCCCTTTCACTCATCCTATTTAGATCATATGGTTCATATTCCCCTCTTTATCATTTTGATGGGATGGACCCAAAATACTTCAAATGTGAGACTTATTGTTTGATATGCTCTCTAATTTTTATTTTTTATATAATAATAATAAATTTAATTCAAAAAATTCTTTTCAAGATAATAGATTTTTTAAAATATTCTCATACGTTAAAGAAAGACAACTCATCCTTATTTATTAACAGACCGTTTATCTTGGCGTTTATCTACTTTTGAAACGCTTATTTGATTGAAGATATTTTTTAAATAAAATGTATGGGGAAATGTAATTTTTCAATTCACAGTCAAAAAATTTAAGGTATGTTTATTTTGAGAAAATATTATATGTCTTTCTTTTCTGCTTTCAATTTTAATTACAAAAATATCACATTGTTTTTAACCTCTGGCCTATACAAATCTTTAGCAATAGAAAACAAATTGAAAACAAGGTAACAATTTTGTATTTAAAATTGAAAACAAGAAATGAAAGCAGAAAATATTTTCTCAAAATAAAGAGACCCTAAAACAACATATAATCAATAGATATTTTTTTTTATTTTTTATATCTATTTTCTCTGAAATCACTTATATTTTTTATTTCTTGTAGCATGTACCTTTCATATTTTTCTTCTTCTCCATTTTAATTCTCTAGTAATTATTATTTGATAAATGCTTACCATATATATATACTACCAAAAAAATGCCTACTATATCATAAATGATTGTGCAGGTTAAAAATGAAACCTCTCACCCCATTTCAATGCGGATCCTCTACGGTCCAGAAATGTATTGCACGAGTTTTCCAAAAAGAGAAGAAATGGTATTGCACGAGTGCAGTCTTGCATTGGACAACTCCAACTTCTTATGTTACATTTTTCCTTATCTGTTTTATATATGCGAAAAAGAATTGCTACAATCCTTATTTTACCATTCTGATCGCCCGATTCCTTTTCACCATTGTTATATGGTAAATTGCTACTGTAAAATTTTAAAGTTTGTACCTAGAAAGAACCTTTTCATTTTACAAATCAAGCATAATACCAAAGATCAAAGGAGGTAAGTAGCCTTTTGATAAATAAAAAGTGAAAGACAGACACTAATCATGATTTTGATAAAGAGTAAATATGTAATATGTTTTCATTAACTGCTTTCAGTAATATTCAAGCAGCAAAACAATTGACAGTCAATCCTCACACATTATTTTACCCCTAGTGTCTTATTTTACCCTTGCTTATTTTTTTATTAATATCCTTAGGAGCATGCAGACTCAGTTCTGCAGAAGCTTTCAGTTGTAAAAATTTAATAAGAACAGCAAGGCAACGTTAGCATTCAGATCAGAATTTTTGGACGTTCCTCAAGGGCCATTTTGGGAATATGGAAAAGTTAACGGCACCTTAAACATATATAAATCATCATCAAAGGAAAAGAGAAAAGGGTAACAGAGATTGAGATTGTGTTGAACTACTTTCTACAACAAAGGTAAGTGCTATTTGTCTTCCCCAGTTGCTGTGTTCTCACACACCATTTCTCGTCAGTGTCTCTTCAACTGTGCATTCTCTCTCTAAAACTTTTTTTCTTTTTAGTTTTTTTAATTTGTCATTCTCTCTCTCTCTTGCTTCCATCATTCTATTGGCTTTTCCTTTCTCCTTTTCAACTTCATACATTGACTCACTCACTCCACATTTACTTTGCCCCCCTCCCTCCAAAGTTCTGTCTTTTCATCCAGCTTTCCCCCCATTTTTCCTTCTCAAGCTCTCTTTTTCTTTCTCATCCTTCACAGGCATTAACTAAGATTTTGGAAGCAAAAGAGCAGAGTTACAAAGTGTGGCAGAGATCATGGCAACTCCAAAGCCAGAGGAGATAAGCCACCCACCAATGGACCAACTTCAAGGCTTAGAGTACTGTATAGATTCAAACCCATCCTGGGGTATGCCCTTCTTTAATCCTGCATTTTCAGTTTTGTTCATTCTCAGGTAAAAAGCTGAAGTTTTTGGACATGTTAGTTCATGATATAAATAATGGGGCTTATGCATTTTCTGTGCTTCAAGCCCAAAGGAATCTTGAGTGATGACACGTTATGTTAGATATGAAAATTATTCATGTGTTTTCGGTTAAGACCCTAAACTTTTGAAAGATTTGGTTCATGACATTCAGTTTCACTGACAGATTGAGCTTACTATTTATATTTTTTATGACCATTTTGGTTTTCAATGAGAGTGATATAGCTGTGTTTGAACTGTTAAACAGTGGAGTCAATAGCTCTGGGTTTCCAGCATTACATTTTGGCCTTAGGAACTGCAGTGATGATTCCTTCATTTCTTGTGCCTTTGATGGGTGGAAGTGATGTAAGTCATTCCAAAGTTCCAAATCCTTTTGCTTCAATAGTTCAATTCATGTATTATTATGACAAAAAATATTTGATATCGCCAGATATCTACTGAGGAGGATTGGATGAACTTTTTGTTTTATCTTTCGATTATTTGTTGTTTTACATATTTGGTTTTGTCAAATCATAGGTTGAAACGAGCTGAGTGGGTCCCACTGAGAAGGAAATTTTGTTGATCTTTGAAAATGAAATCTCCTCATGGTCTTATTTATATTTTGCAATGTCCTAGATAGATAGTGAATTGATATCTCATGAATTGATTCAATGATTCAGGATGATAAAGTGAGGGTGGTACAAACTCTGCTTTTTGTTGAAGGAATTAATACACTCCTTCAGACACTCTTTGGAACCCGGTTACCAACAGTGATGGGAGGGTCTTACGCATTCATGGTCCCCATTATATCCATCATTCATGATTCGTCATTGACCACCATAGAGGACCCACATTTGGTTAGTACATTTCTCTAATGTATGGTTAAGTACATTCCAATTTTAAGTTCATGGTTCTATTAGTTATGGGCATTATTAACCGGTAAGAATAATTAAGCTACTCTAAGATGTCCAAAATCCAAATTATTGTAAAATTACACCTAATCCTTCTAGACAAAATATAAGGCATACACATTATCTTGATATTTAATTGCCATTTATCCAGTTAAAAATAGCTGTTACCTAGTTAATAGAATGTGAGATTAAGCATTTAAATTTATTTTTCAGGGATTGAACTAATGCTCTTCCATTTATCTCCAGAGATTTCTTAACACCATGAGAGCAGTCCAAGGTGCAATGATAGTAGCATCAAGCATACAAATTATTTTGGGCTTTAGTCAAATATGGGCCATTTGTTCTAGGTAATGCTCTTCTATGTAAAATAGTAAAATACATAGTTATTCTTTTAAGCCTAAGAATGAAGCTGGAATCCACATCAAAATAATTACTGCCTTCTTCCTTTTGTCTTTTTCAGGTTTTTCAGCCCACTTGGAATGGTTCCAGTAATTGCATTAGCTGGTTTTGGGTTATTTGACCGAGGGTTCCCTGTGGTACCTACAACAATAACTCACGTGTCAATAATACAAGTTCTTAAATTCACCTCTTCCTGACTCATATTTTTTTCTTCAGGTTGGGCATTGCGTTGAAATTGGAATTCCCATGTTAATTCTGTTTGTAGCCTTGTCTCAGGTATTAACCAAATTCACTTTTATGTCAAGTAAGCTAATCAAATTAACCCTGTGACTTCCAAAAAGGGAGCGAATATTTAAAACATCTAAGCTAAATTTTTGATGCTTCACTTCTAATCTAATGTAGTCCTTTGGATTTGCTCTATTAAAAACAAATTCTAATTGTGTTACATATTTGTTGTTGCATGCAGTACTTGAAAAATTTTCATGCAAGACAGCTACCAATATTAGAGCGATTTGCTCTACTTATATCAACCACAGTGATATGGGCCTACGCACATCTCTTAACAGCAAGTGGAGCATACAAACACCGACCAGAATTAACCCAACATAACTGCAGAACAGACAGGGCCAACCTCATTTCATCTGCTCCATGGTTAGTACCAAAAGCATCTCTTACATAGCTGAATATTTTTAATCAATCATATTTCAGGTACAAGGCATTACCTTTATTAAAAAATGAAAGCTAGGAAGGAATTTTCCTCTTGGTCGTTTACTTCTGTTTTTATTTCCTATATTTTTTTTTCTTTCTATTTTCACTTTTAATTACAAAACTGTCACTTTGTTTCAATGACTCTTGAATATGTTGCTGCTCGCAGGATAAGGATCCCATACCCTATTGAGTGGGGTGCTCCTACATTTGATGCTGGTCATGCTTTTGGCATGATGGCTGCTGTTTTGGTCTCCTTAATTGAGGTACTATATTTTACACAAGATGGCCCTAATTGAAACTCAAATCTATTTTTGACTGATTTTTGTTTTGTTTTCCCTAAAAAATTAAAAAAATCTGACAGTCAACTGGGGCATACAAAGCTGCATCACGACTAGCAAGTGCAACACCACCTCCTGCTCATGTTCTGAGCCGTGGTATTGGCTGGCAGGGAATTGGAATCTTGTTGAATGGCCTTTTTGGAACACTGACTGGTTCAACAGTTTCTGTGTAAGTGCTATTCTTCATTGTTTCATAGTTTTCACTTTAATGGGATACAAATTGAATTCTTATAGGACCATATGATATGACAGAGAGAATGTGGGGCTTCTGGGAAGCACACGTGTTGGAAGTCGAAGGGTCATTCAAATTTCAGCTGGTTTTATGATATTCTTCTCAATGTTAGGTGAGTATTAAACTATGGGGTATATCAATCCTAACAAAATTAGATCTTTGTTTCATGATTTTCACTTACAAGGCACAATTTTACGTCTTTCTTCAGGAAAATTTGGAGCTTTTTTTGCATCAATACCCTTACCCATTTTTGCTGCTGTGTACTGTGTCCTATTTGGCCTTGTGGGTGAGTATCAATCACCATTTCACCTTTGATTTTTATTTGAAGCATCTTTTTGCTTCTTCTCTCCTTTTTTTTATGACAATTAATCATTTTTGTTTTTCAGCTTCTGTGGGGCTATCATTTTTGCAGTTCACTAACATGAACTCAATGAGGAACCTCTTTATTACTGGTGTTGCCCTTTTCTTGGGCCTTTCTATTCCTGAGTATTTTAGAGAATACACTGCCAAGGCCCTTCATGGTCCTACTCATACAAGGGCTGGATGGGTGAGTTTGTTGTTTTATTATGTTTCAATTATTTGGGAAGTGAAGTCAAATGCATGTCTTAGGAAAAATTTCAGATTCATAAATTATAAAGCTTAACTATCTCAAAATGCTTATAATGTTTTTGGACATCTCATTGTGAATTCTTCATGCGGTCATTTATGTCATAACAATCATCATAAAGTGACAGAACAATTATGCATCTTCTGTTCTCATTTGTGATGGTTATTGGTTTGCATTTGATGCAATCTGCAAAGCATATCATCATTCTCTTTAAACCAATGATATTAATTTTCTTCCCTTTGATTTTTTTCTTCCAGTTCAATGATTTCATCAATACTATCTTCTTCTCATCCCCAACTATTGCATTGATTATTGCTGTGTTCTTGGACAACACTCTTGATTACAAGGGTAGCGCCAAAGACAGGGGAATGCCATGGTGGGCCAAGTTTAGAACATTTGATGGAGATAGTAGGAATGAAGAGTTCTACACCCTCCCTTTCAACCTCAACCGGTTTTTCCCTCCATCTTAACTAAGGAAGTTATGTATCATGAAGAAAGATGTTAGAGGAAAAGTATCATTTTCCATAGAGGGTTATATATTTTGTTGGTATGAGAGGGAAGAAGAGTGATAACTATGTAAGTTTGAGATAGACTTCTTCATGGCCTTTTTTCTAAAAGAAAAATATTCAAGTCAAGATTATTTACTCCTTGTACAATTTTTTACACATGAAAATGATACTATAACCATAAATTATATCAATTAAACTCATTCTTTGGGGGAAAAAAGGATATTGACAATTTCAATATTTGTATAAAGGATCGTGACCGAAGAATATCATAATCATATGAAGCTGAAAAAGTGACAGGAAAAGAAACTAATGAAATTCAATCTCAAACAGTGTTATATATTAACAAGTGTTGAGGTTTGCTAATGCAAGGACTAGCTAGCTAATGTTGTTTGCACATGCACTCTGGGCACCTAGGATGTCTATAAATGCTTCGTCCATAACTCCTTATGCTATTGCCAGCCTTCTGAGCTTCCAGAATCATCTTCTTTACCCTGAATTCAAAACGGTTCCATCCTATGGTGCCATTCTCCGTCAAAATTGTAGCTAGCCTCGTCTTGTTAGGCCGCAAGGTAGGAGCGTGACTGCCACCATAGTAGGTTCTGAATCCAGACACCAATGATGAAAGTTGGCTACCAGAGTCAGTCATGGCAAATACATCAGCACTTGCACATGCTATAAAATCCAAAGCAGCCAGCTGCATTACTCACACCAACTCTACATTGTTAGTGATCATAATTCAGAGTAATTTGGAAATTATATAAACTTCTAGGAGTAAATATTATTAATTCAGAGGTCATTACTGTTAATTAAAAGGAATAGAACTAACCTGAGATGAAAAATTCCTGAAAGGTGCTAGTTCACTTGGTGTAAGCAGGATTTCCTTTGTGACCACGTTGGGATAAAGTCTAGTGAAGGGCTCCATTCTTGAGTTTCCCCCATAAATATGAGAACCGGCCAAGTAAATGTAAGTCCCGCTTTTGTAACCAAGACCTGCTAGAACAAGTGCTGCTTCTTCTGGTGTCAATGGGCATCTTCCCTTTTTTCTCAAATCCGTTTGAGAAATAGAGCTATAAACAATAAATAGTACATGCCACAAAAATATTAAACAAATTACAAGGATATTAATTTATCACTCAGAAACATTAAAAAGGATATAGTGGAAACATGCATACATTGTTGAGTTCTGCAAGCGCTCAAGAAACAGAGGGAAATGTCTTTTTCTATAGGCTTGAAGTTCCCTTCTTTCATTTTCCCCTCCTCCAAATTCACACAAGGAATAGGCCACCATATCTATTTCAAACCTTAGATGCAAAGCAAGATATTTTGTTGAGCCCCTTGCAGCTTCTTGATCTTCCTTGTTGTGGATGAACTTCCCCAGCAACTGAGTGTCTAACATGCCTCGTGGAGCACTATATTTTCTAATCCTTTTGATCAATAGCGAGCCAACTTGTTGAATTTTTGGGACGAACTTCAAAGCATGGAAATTGCATTTGCATCTTAGCCTCTGCAGTATTACAAAACATATATAAATATATCCTAATCGAAGGTGAGATCCCTTAAACCTTATAGTACACTAAGCTACTATAATATTAATAAATGAAGAGTGAAGATCAAAGGCAAGTAACACTTAACTATTTAAGTGTCTATGTTGGTTGGAGATCAGATGACTCACATTTCAAGTATGTGTTTTAAATCCATTTTAGTCAACAAAAACGTGAGTCGTCTAATCCCCGTCCAACGGTTCTGACTAAATGCGTGGATTTTCAACTGCAGAGAATCCAGATCCATAAAGTACATAGAACATAAAACGGATAGCAAATCATATAGAAGGATTTAAATTAGGTGGTAAAGTAAAGAATTGAGTATATATGCTGCCATGCTGGTGCACTCTTGAAGCTTCTATTGAAATTTGAAAGGGATTTGATATTTCTTTTCTAGTAACTTAGTAACTGTTAAACTAGTAGTCATATTGGCTATTGAATATATAAGGCAAACTTCCAATAAAATAACCAGTAACCATAACCATATTCAAAACTAGACAAATGAGGTGAATTTATGACCTGAATATGAGAAGGCATTGGATCAAAACCAAGTCGATTTCCGTATCCAAGGAAGTGAACAACTCCATTTCTCAAAAGAAGAGGAAGCACAATTTTAGTATAGTCAGCAGATGTGGCCTCCTTTGCAAGATCTGCATCTGTAATCTAAAATGCAAGCTGTTTTTACTGACATTGTTATAACAAGTGCAATCTGTCTTCTCAAGTACATCATCAGATATGAGATTATAAACCTTGCTACCAATTGCTTCTGCATCCAGAGATTTCATATGAGGTGGGAGTTCCTTTTCAATACTGATATCATCCTTCAGGATATTCATGAAATACTCCTCCTGGTATATGTCACCAAATTGGCTGCATTTGTTTTTAATTAAACATTTAAATCAACTATTTAAACCACACAGCATTCACATTCAGATCAACATGTGTGGATAGATGAAAGATTTGATTGTAAAAAAAGAAGTAGAACAAAACTATATTGACGAAATCAACTTTTCAGTTTTTACTATAGTACTAAACATATTATACCTTGGATCCTTCCATACGTTGCTGTAAAGAAATTTTGGAATAACTAGAGTTGCATTAAGGAGAGATGCCACAGCCACAGCATTGCAAATCTGTAATCACTACAGTAGTCTCATCACTTCCTTTATTGGAGAAATCAAATGACAAGACACAAGGTCATATAGAATGACATGCTTGATATCTATTATTATACTATTATTTAATAAGGCACAGCATTATATCAGTCCGAGACCCAATTTGTTGTTTAATATCCAAGCCTTCCTTCCGTCAAATGTGTGTATTTAATATTTAGTCTCATTTAGTTTATCCGAAATTAAATATCTTGTCAAATGTTTAAGGCGATTTGTCATGGAAATAAGAATTGGAGGTTTATTTGTATTCTTCTAGTAATGTGAAAAAGTTGATATTTGAATATGGGATATGATGTAAATTAACTGTCAATACTTACAGCAACTCGTTGTTGATTAAGACCACCATTTGCACTGACCAAGATGTAGCCATTACTTTTCGCAGACTTCCCTGTCACAGATTGTAAACTAATTACAAAGCAGTGTACTACGTAAATAATTACTGGTAATAAGTTGCACTTTAAACTTCATATTGTTTTACATAATAGCATAGGAAATGAATGCATATTGTAAATATTTTAATACGTTTTATAACACCAACCAAATGCATACGAAAAGTTTATGTACCCGGATTGGTTTGAACTTTTCTTTCTGCACAAGGTTTCCATGAAGATGCCTTCCGATATGGTTCCACCCATAAATTGGATGGCTCTTGCTTGAACTCCTTCTGTAGTAACAAAAGCTCAATAATCAGATTAGACATAAATTAACTTCAAATATAGAACAGTATCTAACAGATGTTCCAAATCTGATCCAAACCTGTGCAAGAGCACTGGAGGCCAAGTTTACAAGCCGACCATACATATAAACAGGCGATTGTTTCTCATTGATGTAGAATTCTCTACCCTTTTCATTAGAAAAACATGTGTTAGTTATGTCATACCAATTTGCAATTATCAACGAAATATGCACCTCTAGCTTGAGATAACGCGTGCTTAAAAATTCACAAACATCACATACAAAATGTAGATTGACAATTTTCAGCTTCCACAAGCAGAAGAGAAAAGTGTACACGCAGAAAAGGACAGTAGCCTTTGTTGAAATAAAGACTCAGGTTTAGTAGCTACACCCTGACATGAGTATGGTAAACATAATAAATGTGATTATGTGAACATATATAGCTAATATAAATGCTATGCACATATAAATTCAAGTAGGGTGCTACTGCTAACAAGCATGAGATGGTGTACTTATTATAATACCTGAAGCTCACTTGAATTATTTGAGGCTGTACTGGGTTGAAGATTTGAAAACTCAAAAAAGGAGATGATAAGAGAATCAAGAAGGAAAAGGCAACCCAACAATCCAAACATTTTAACAATGGTCCTGATGTGCTTTTTCCCAACATATATCCCCCTAAGAGAATTGTATTTTGAAGAATCATTTTTCAGCCCATGCAGCAACAAAGTCTTGGAATGCCAACGGCAATCAACCCCTGCCACCCTCTTCCAAGAAGGAGGAACATCACTGCTTGTTATCTTGTAATCCTTCATTCCTGAGATTACTCTATCACCCTGAAACTCAGGACGTGGACTTCTGGGAGACCCTTGTTTCCCCATTATACCATCATCAATCAATGAAGCTCAAAGTGACTAAAGACTTAAACTTTGAGTTCAACTATTCAAGTTGGTCTCACCCATCTCTTTTTCCAATAATATGAATATAAATATATGGTCAATGGCCAATGATGGTCGGTTGACAGATGGAAAATGAGCACAAAAACAAGGAGGAGGAGAGGAACTCCAAAAGCCTGAAATTTTTTGTGTTGCCGACTCTTTTGGTTTCCAAAACGGAACCACCAATCCATTAGAATTGAAGTTTGGTGGGAATGAGGAATTGGACAAAAGAGCAGAGCTTTCTTGTATGAATTCAAAGTGAAGCGAAGAAGTAGGTGATGGGGATATGCAACTAAGTTAGTGGATGGAAGAATGAGTGAAATCCAAGCGAAGGATGAAAACTACACCGTGCATTGGCGACTTGGATTATGGAACAAGAATCGTCACCATATATGGAACAACAACTTCCCACCAAACAGAACAGCTACAGCTTCCTGGGTTTACAACTCCATCTTTGAAAATCAAAGGAATGCCAACATCAACAACAACTCTTTCTTTTTCGTTCCTATTCTTAATTGTTTTTCTTTGAATGTGGCTTCTTTTGTTTTACGTTAGTTGTATAATTTGGCGGGTCTTTACACAACCCCATTTTCCCTGTAAAACTGTTACACTTTGGTTCTGAATCGTTTAGTCTTTGGATCTCGGCTCCGTCTATTCCAATTGTTTGAACAAAGCACACACGTTTCAAATTACTTTCTATATTGTAAAGAAAATCTTTATAGCATGGGGGGAAACACATCTAAACTTGTTTTCGAAGTAAGTAGGTAAAATTATTATTATTTTCTTAGATCTTAATGAACTAAAATGGCAATATATTTTATTAAATTAAAAATGAATATATTCTTATATATAAATTTATTTTGTAAAAAGTATATCATTGTTACGATAAATTTTGATCATAAAAATTTATTTAAAATATTATTTCCTCATTTCTAAAATTATATATATTTTTTTATCTTTTTCACTTTTATTTTATTTTCTCAGTCCCATAATTTTTTCGTTAACTTTTATTTACAATTAATTAATAAGAACGGTTTAGATAGTAAAATATTTACAAGTTTCTAAAATCAATCGAGAGGACCGGAGGGAGTGAGAGATGATGCAGATAGACGGGCCCTAGTAATTACTAATTAAGCTAATGCAACCGAAAAATAGATAATAAAAAATCTGACAACCAAAGTCGTCAGAATAGAATACTCCTGTGACCTAATTTGCACCACTAATCGGAACGAGCAATGATACTCTAACACCTACACACTCACACCACACCACACCCCAATGAATAAAATGAGAGAATGAGGTGTGTGGTGGGTGTGTGTGTAACACCGGTCAATAGTAACTAGTAGTGATTTAGGCGAGCACCGCAGCGTGACGTCACTACCCAAAACATTATGAATATTGATTGCTAGAAAGAAATGTGGTGTAAGCTCTGATACCGGTCAATACTCATACAGTCGTAGGAGAACCCACTCCCGAAAACTAATTATTGAAGAGGAATAGTTCAAAGTTATATATAAAGTTATATATACCTTCACTAAGTGTCCCATATCAATCAATTATCATTTATGTGGGACTAAAAAACGGACTATATGTCCTTTGAATCAACTTTAAACTCGTTAGAGAGGTTTTTATATGTATAATTGTGACATAGATATATATATATTTTTTGACTAATCACCATGGATAGCATCTTCTCCCATATTGTCCGTTCGTTGCTGCTTGATATATCTCGTATATCACAGAAAGCTTTGTCCAATACTTTTCTTAATCCGAAAAATTTGAACGCGCTTGTTATCCTCTCTTTCAAGGAGTGTGTATAATTTTATCAAAAAAAGAGAGGAGTGTTAAGTGTATGTGTAATTTTCATGACTTTCTAAAACCAAGTACATAGCCGATTATATATGTTGCGTACAACGATGCATAACACAAAACTTACGACGCACTGTAAACGTTGCCTAACCAACCATACTATGCGTAATTATATGGTTGATGCATAGGCTGACCCCATAAATATCTTACCATAATTTTTTTTAAAAATGATAAGTATCATAAAATTGATCTGAGTGATGGTTGAACTTGACCTAATTCTATGCCATAGTCATTTATAGCCTTTAACTTGCATAGTATATGGTTCTTTTGCTGCCAAAATGAGAAAGCAAAAAACATGAAACTTAAACATCATTACATTTTTTAATATATAATTCTCATTTATTTTTTATTTTCATTTTAGTTAATTAATTAATCATATCTAATGATTGTCATTAAGAGTGGTCTTCCTAATCTGCCAAGCTGGTCAAGAAAAATCGGAAAAGTCCAAAAATAAATAAATAAAAAATAAAAAAGAAAAGAAAGGGAAGACAGAAAAGAAAGGCGGGGGGAAAAAGGAGAGCTGGAATCACATGGACTTGTCTTTCTCTTGCTGGGGCCTCCATTTTCCTCTCTACGTTCACACCTTCTCTTTCACCATTCTCTCCCTCTTCTTCACCCTTCCTTAGATTCCTCTTCTTTCTTCTCCCCTCTGCCATGGCTGAGGATAAGGTACTTTCCCATAAAAAGTCTTATTTTTTTTGGTAAAAAAGTTGTTGATGTGTTGATTGCTTGGTTGGTGAGAAATACGAGTGATCCGTGAATGGAAGAGTTGAATAAGTCTTGTAATTTTGGTTTTTGTTGGAGTACGAAGCTAAAAGGATCTGGGATGTGTACTTTTTGTTTCTCTATTTTTGTTTTTGCTTCCTTTGTCAGTTGACAAAGGGAACGTTAGGGTTTGTTATTGGGGAAATTCGATTTGTTGCTAAAATTTTGGTCTTTGAGCTTAACACAGAAGACCCATTTAGCTCATTTTCGTGCTGATCTATGGTTTTCTGGCAAGTTTCACTTTTTTTTCTTTCTCCTGAAGAGTAGTTCTGAACTGGGTTTTGTGCCTTTTTAAGGATTTGTTTGTTGCCGACACTTGTGTTATGATCAGATCATGGCTCTTATGTTGAAGTTGGACTCTCAACGATTCGTTTTCTATATTTGTCATGAACTTATGATCATTTTGCTAGTTATTCACCGCATCTTGCCTGTTTTCTGTGTAGTCCGTCACTTTGATTTATGGTTCTGATGAAAATAATTTTTTTCAGTTTATTGGTCTCTGCTGTTTTCTGTAGCATTGTTCTAAAATTTTAATTTAATATATTTTACCAACATAATATGATGAGTCCCCTCTAGTTCATACTCTTACTTTTTTCAATTAAAGTTTGTCCTCTGGATTTATTGCTGCTATAGTTCATACCCTTTTTGATGTCTCTGCCAATTGGTTAATTATATTATTCCAAGTTTTAGCTTCCTTCCGAAACCAAACCATTTTGATATGTTTTGTGAAAAATTCAAAATTCTAATATTCTATTTACCTTGTCGTAAACATGACAATTTTAACAGGAGATGTCTACTTCTGTTATCAATGGGAATGATTCCCTCACTGGTCACATCATATCTACAACAATTGGAGGCAAAAATGGGGAGCCCAAACAGGTATTATCTTTGTAAATCCTATTCCCCTGATAATATTAGACTTTTGAATGATTTGCTGAGTTGTTAAAAGTGCCTTTTGACATTTATCCCGAATTGCAAGTTTGATGTCTTGTACAATGATTCTTGTAGACTATTAGTTACATGGCAGAACGCGTTGTAGGAACTGGATCATTTGGAATTGTTTTCCAGGTATGCTAATACTAGATTTGTAACTGTTGCTGTCTCCATATATTTTGCTACATGCTGATAATTTTTCCTTTTAGGCAAAATGCTTGGAAACCGGGGAGGCAGTGGCCATTAAGAAGGTTTTACAAGACCGAAGATATAAGAATCGTGAACTACAGTTGATGCGTGTGATGGATCATCCAAATGTGGTCTCTTTGAAGCATTGTTTCTTTTCCACTACAAGTACAGATGAACTTTTTCTTAATTTGGTGATGGAATATGTTCCAGAGTCCATGTATCGGGTCTTAAAGCACTATAATAATGCTAATCAAAGAATCCCAATCATCTATGTAAAACTTTACATGTACCAGGTATGCCTCAGAGTTTCTGGTGATTCAAAAACTTCTCTTTATTTATTTTCTCGCTGCCTGATACAAATTTATGGTGGGTGTGAAGATTTTCAGGGGTTTGGCTTATATCCACACTGTTCCTGGAGTTTGCCACAGGGATTTGAAGCCTCAAAATATACTGGTATGTTAATAAATTTTTGCTAAATATACATTACATATCATGGTTCTTTCATAAAAGTAGTAATTACTTCTGGCTCTGATGTCATTCTGTGTATTCTCCAGGTTGATCCTCTTACACACCAAGTCAAGCTATGTGATTTTGGAAGTGCAAAAATGCTAGTATGTTGACCTACTCATCTTCCTTCAATATGCTTAGTTTTCCTTAAATGGTGTGCACCAGTATTTTTGCAGATTGACTACGTAGTAACTTAGAATGTCAACCAATAACCTATCAATTGCCATAAAGTTGAGTTTTGACAATGTAGATGAAGAGGGTATAATTGTACATTGTGTTTATTGAGGGTCTTTGTCATGCTCTGTATGCATCCAACTTATGTTGTAGTGAGACCTACTGTTCGTCTTATAATATCCAGGATAATATTTCCCTAATAAATTGGTTTCTCTCGTTTTCTCCCCAACAGAAGCACTAACCTTGGATTTTGTTTGTCTGGTCAGGTCAAGGGTGAAGCTAATATATCATACATATGTTCACGTTTCTATCGAGCTCCAGAACTTATATTTGGTGCCACAGAGTATACTACTTCAATTGATATTTGGTCAGCTGGCTGTGTCCTTGCTGAACTGCTCCTGGGCCAGGTATACTTCTAAATCAGGATCATCATCTACTGCAAAAATGATGTAGTTCTTTTAATCATTTGCAACATGTCATCTGACACAATTTGATCTTCTGCAGCCATTATTCCCTGGCGAAAATGCAGTGGACCAGCTCGTACATATTATAAAGGTGCAATTGGTGTCAGCATGCATCATATGTTTGTATTGTAAATCTTGCCATATGTATCATGATAAATCAATTCTATAAAATTCTGTATTTCAGGTACTTGGAACACCTACTCGGGAGGAAGTACGCTGTATGAACCCCAATTACAATGACTTTAGGTTTCCACAAATAAAAGCACACCCATGGCACAAGGTCTGCATCTTTATCTCCTTTCTGACAGTTGGTTTTTTGGATGATCAAAATTTCAGTTGCTTGAAAATATTCCTGGATATTCTAACACTTCTAAATTGTGTAGATCTTCCACAAAAAGATGCCTCCAGAAGCTATTGATCTTGCATCCCGGCTTTTGCAATACTCCCCAAGTCTTCGGTGCACTGCGGTGAGTGTAATTGGCTGCTCTCTCGCTCTCTCTTCCTGTATTCAAACTCCTTCAGTATTACTTTACACCAATCTATATTTCTTCTGAATTCGATATAAATGGATATTATCTGTTAGAAAAACTAGCTTAGAAGTTTGAGAAGATCCTTATTTGTTATGCAGCTTGAAGCATGTGCACATCCTTTCTTTGATGAACTCCGAGATCCCAATGCTCGCCTGCCAAATGGTCGTCCATTACCTCCTCTATTCAACTTCAAACAGGAAGTAAGTCCTTAAAATATCTTTTTTGGTCAGACTTTTTTTTTCCTAGCAGTAAATTATTTTGTAGTTTCAAAAACTAGAATAAAATTGATACTAACTATTTTGCAAAAAGTTGAAAAAGGTCTAGAAGCCTGAAAAGGGTTCGTATGCCCACAGATTCATTTTCTAAGCTTTAGAGCAGTCTGGTAGTCTGAATATTTCTTTCTTCCATGTAACAAATGATTCCGTCTCTGGAGTTTTTTTGTTTATCTATATCTTCTAGTGATATGCATATATTTTTCACCATCAAAGAAATATCTAGGGTACACAAAGCAATGCATGGTGTAATATATATGCACTGTGTTATCATTGTGATCCTAGTCAAACAAATGATGGACAACTACATTGTAACTCTCCTCGTTTACAGTTAGCAGGAGCATCTCCAGAGCTGGTTAATAAGTTGATACCTGATCACGTGAAGCGGCAAATAGGGCTACAATTTGTTCATCTGGGAGGATCATGAGTCGCGATGATAAGCATAGGGCACAGTGTATACTAGCCGATAAGTTAAAACAAAATTGGCACCATTATTTTTGTCTAAATTATCATGTTTCTGAGGCCTGGCCAGTGTAGTTTCATGCTGAACCTGGACTGAGACTTGGGGTGCTGGATGGCTGCAGTTGATCCCTCAGTATGTGTATACCTTTTGACTCTCTCTGTTGATTCTGGTGGATCTTTATTTCCCCAGGAAAAAATAGCCTTTTCCCTTCCATGTTTATTGTAAGCGTCTACATGTCATGATGGTATAGTTTGGCCTAAATTGGTCAGAATGCTTTTGAGGGGAAAAACCAAACCCTTAGCTGGATGGAGGGTCCAGACAGAAAAAAAGATGGGTCCTTTGGAGTTTTGATGGTGGTGGGCTATGTTGGTTGGTTGTTGGGTTTGGTTTTTCTTACTTCCCCCAATGTTAATATGTGCCTCATTTGCAATGTTGCCAGACGAGTTACTTTCCTTGTCAAATGTAATGTGCTATCTGTTTCTCTCTTCAATTCAATGTTGCTTTCTAGTGTTCCCACCTTTCTTTTTATTTGTTGATGATTTCTTAAAATTTTTTAGCTCTTTTACAGTGATCATCACGTGATTTTTACACTGATATTACATTTAATCTTTTTCAAAAAAATTTGCAAGAGATGTTACTCGACCTTTATCTTGCAATTTGATTTAACTCTTGTATGGTTTTGTTCAATATTGTTCTCATAAAACTTAAAAGTAGAACTACAATGGATTCTGTACATTATTTTTGTATACTTCATTCTTTAAATATTAAAGATAACAAAAATTTTAAACCGAGGATTGAATTTGACCATGGGCAGTGGGCACATAGCCTTTGGGACAACTTTCCTAAAATGGATAGACTTCTAGACAAAAGCCGTAAATAATGTTATTGTGTGACAGGATTTATTTTATCTGTTCGTTCTTGATTTCCTGTTAAATGGTATTACTAATGTTATGATTTCTAAATATTATAATTTGTTCTTTTTTGCAGTCGAAAAAATATTCTATTTTTTTTCTTTCCATAATCTAATCTAATATAAAACAATCTCTATTATTCAATCAATAGGTTTTTTACATAATACAATTGCAAATTGCAATATTCTACCTTTATTCTTTTCTCTCCAATTAAGAAGAAAGGATTTTTACGACTATCGAGAAATTTTTTTTCTCTCTCTATTTTTCACTCATACCAAACAAAGGAAAATTTCTTGAATTATGTGTTTTCCGTCCTCTCACAATCCTTCCTTTCACTTTCAGCTCATCCAAACCAAGGCTCCACACACAGTCAAACCACTTGAAGAGGAGTTCCTTGAGCTCCGAGTCGTGCAATTCCCCAATTGTCCAAATACCACCAAACTATAAAATTTCGCGCCTCGAGTGTCCTCTATCATACGCACACCCACACCTCCCTTAATCATCACCTCAGAGAACGCTAACTACCACTTACATCTGCACCGTCCAATCACTATCACGATCTTCACAAAATATCCAACGGTTCTGATGGACTCAACGGCACAGTTCCAGAGTATAAAAATCACGTGACTACTCGCACGGATTCATAACCACGAGGTTAAAACACTGTTGTTAAACCACAAATCATGCGACAATCACTGTCCTGTTCCCAAATCTCGAGCTATCTTCCTGGTCTTACGAGTTCATTTCATTTCAATTTTCCATTTTTTTTTCTTTTTTTTTTTTAAAATTTAGTTGTCCTTTTCAACTTCGCTTCTCTCGAGGCAGCTATCACGAGAGATTTTCCAAAAGGGTTTTGCTTGCTTTTATCCCCTGCTTTTCCAAAAGCCCAGAACCAAAGGTCCCAGTAAAAAAAGTTTCAGACTTTCTAGCTTCCCACTACTTCAATCTGTGTTTTTTTTTTGTTTCATGGAAAGTTTCAAAGTGGTTGCTTGGCTCTTTTCCTTCTTTCTGTGGAATTTGGTGCCAGTGGTTGTTGAGGGCACTGATAGCCTTCTTTCTCCAAAGGGTGTCAACTATGAAGGTTTGACATTTACTCGTTTCCCATTTTCCTAGCTTTGTTTCTTTTTAGTGAGAGTTTAAGTTTTTGTTGTATTGTTCATTTTAACTCGGTTCATACGTGTTTAGTGGCTGCTTTGATGTCCATGAAGAGTAAGATGAGTGATGGCTTGCATGTCATGGATGGTTGGGATATTAATTCGGTTGACCCTTGTACTTGGAACATGGTCGGTTGCTCTGCAGAGGGTTATGTGATTTCACTGTAAGTGTTTTCCTCATTTCTATCACTTACTAAGCTTGCTTCCTTCCCTTTTTTCTGTGTTTTTTTGATACTATCAATTTTGAGATTTTATGCGTTATTAATGGCATTTGTTTTTCAAGCTGTAAGGATATTGATCTATGTTGCTAGTGGTAATTTGCCGATTGTTTGTGGCAGGGAAATGGCCAGTGCTGGTTTATCTGGAACAATTTCCTCAGGAATTGGAAATTTGAGCAACCTCCAAACATTGTGAGTTGCAACTTGCAACTGGAATGGTCTATGTACTTATTTTGTTTACGGTTTTGTTAACATGATACAAAAATGAGAAGTTTCTTATAGAGGAAAAAAAGTTTAAAGTTTTTATTTTACCCAATAAAAACTTTCCACTTTTGTTTGTATGGGGTTAATGATAACAAAACCGTTTTATTTATTCATATGTGCAACCCTTCATTGGACCCTGCCATGGCGGGGAACTTTAAAGCATTAGGTTGACCTTCAATTTTCTCACTGTAATTGTCTTGTAGACCTTCATTTGTATTAGCTGCCATATGATGCACGGAGAAACATACAATTGTCAGAAGATAAAATAGACCTTCATTCAAATTATCCAGCTTCTCTTATCACTGAGTTTTTCCGTTGTATTATCTTAGGTTACTGCAGAACAATCAATTATCTGGTCCTATCCCAGCTGAGATAGGAAACCTGTTAGAGCTAAAGACCCTTGATCTTTCTGGTAACCAGCTTGTTGGGGAAATTCCTAGTTCTTTGGGCTTTTTGACTCATCTTAGTTACTTGTGAGTGTGGCTTGACAAATAGATTCATTCAGCAATGATATTTTTTGTTACACATTTGGTCTATTCATTGTCTTTTCTCTAACTGTTTACTTCCTAATTTATTCATGCCAAGCATTTCAGGCGGCTAAGCAAAAATAAACTATCTGGACAGATCCCACAACATGTTGCTAATCTCACAGGACTTTCGTTCTTGTATGCACTCTACCAAAGTTTTTTTTTTGTTTCTTTGCCTCTTAAATACTTAAAATTTAGTTTAATAACCCTTCCACGTGTTGTAGGGATTTGTCATTCAATAATCTCAGTGGTCCAACTCCAAAAATTTTAGCAAAAGGTTATAGGTGAGTTTTATGGCCCTAATATTTACCATGTGAATTCTAATCTTAATGAAAAAGCACTTGTGCTGGTTTTTTGTTCAGTGCTTGCTTACAAAGTGACTGACTACAGTAACGGTTTATTCATTTAATGCATTAAACATTACTTCATTGAAGTCCTTTCAACAATAATTTAGTAACAATTTCTTGTAGGAGAATGGGAGTCTTTTATGAATTGAATAATAACCTCAGCAATAGCGATGATAAATTATGAATGGAAACTAGTGTAGGGTACTGCATAATCGTAAAAGTGTAAGTACTGAAACCATTTTTTGGAAACCTATAGATGGATATGACTAGTGCCCAATTCACGGAAACGTGCAAACCTTTAGATGATGTTAGCAGTTTATAAAAAATTTCTAACAAATTCAAATAACTCATGATATATGGATCTGAAAACTAATATAATAGTTATAGACTTTTGAGTGCAAGCCTGGTTATTGCCATGTCAGAAATAATTTAACCTTTTATTGGATGCATCAATCTAGTTTCTCGCATTGCTTGACATTTTACTTTTTCGGTCATAGTATTTCAGGAAACAACTTCCTCTGTACATCTTCCTCCCAAGTTTGCATGGACATTTCAAAACCAGTAAATGGTAATATACGTTTAATTTGCATCTATCAAAACCCTAGTAATTAATGGTTGAATTGAAGTACAAATAAAAGATTATTCAAATTACAGATACTGCAAGGTCATCTCAGACGGTCAACAGTCATCACCATAGGGTGCTTTCTGTTGTTATTGGCTTTAGTTGCACATTTGTAATTTCAGTGGTGCTGCTTGTCTTTTGGTTGCGTTGGTACAGATCACGCGTCCTCTATACATCTTACGGTATTTCCTGAAAAGAACTCCATTACTTTTTTGTCCTTTGAAACATGAACATATTCTGACATGTACTGATTGACATTTGAAGTGGAGCAAGATTGTGAAATTGGTATTGGTCATTTAAAGAGGTTTTCCTTCCGTGAATTGCAAATTGCTACTGGAAATTTCAGTTCAAAAAATATCCTAGGACAAGGTGGTTTCGGTGTTGTATACAAAGGATGCCTTGCAAACAAAATGTTGGTGGCAGTAAAGAGACTGAAAGATCCCAATTACACTGGAGAAGTGCAGTTTCAAACTGAAGTTGAGATGATTGGCTTGGCTGTGCATCGGAACCTCTTGCATCTTTATGGATTTTGTATGACACCAGATGAAAGATTACTTGTTTATCCATACATGCCGAATGGTAGTGTTGCCGATCGCTTGAGAGGTTTGTTACTTAGTTTCATATCATTCTTGTCTATACTGTGTAAAATGTAACTGAAGTACATACATACCATCATACAGTTTAAACTATAAGAGAGCTGTCAAGACATTTGGTGATTCTATTATTTAATGATGTTGGAAAATAATGAATTTTATGTATGTTTGTCCATGCAGTCCGTCACTTTCAAAATTCAAGTGGCAGCACATGATCTGTGATAATAATTAAAATGTGTATCTAGTAATCTATTTAAATAAATCTTTTGATACCTCCAAAATTCATGCAGATTCTTTATTAAATACATTTTTTCCCTCTGTTATGTTCAATTGTGTCTAGTGTTTAATGGGTTTTCTCTTCTCCCTTATTTCTAAGCAGAGACTTGCCGTGAAAAGCCATCTTTGGACTGGAACAGGCGAATGCGTATTGCTCTTGGGGCTGCACGTGGGCTTCTGTATTTGCATGAACAGTGCAATCCAAGAATAATCCACAGGGATGTTAAGGCTGCAAACATTTTGTTAGATGAAGGTTTTGAAGCTGTGGTGGGGGATTTTGGTCTTGCTAAGCTCTTAGACCAAAGGGATTCACATGTAACAACTGCAGTGCGGGGTACTGTAGGGCACATTGCCCCCGAGTATCTCTCAACTGGACAGTCTTCTGAAAAAACAGATGTTTTTGGGTTTGGCATATTACTTTTGGAGCTCATAACAGGACAAAAGGCATTGGATGCTGGAAATGGTCAGGTCCAAAAGGGAATGATTCTTGATTGGGTAAGTTGTTTTTCAAACTGATTGAAAGCTCACCTCTCTATATCATCATCTCTTTGCTCTCCGCTTGATCTTTACATGATGACTATAAATAATCTTTGACTTAAGACCATATTGTGGTTTTTAATTAAGACTGCATAGTTGCCAAAATCATAGCTTCATTTGTTTGCTGTGAAATTCTGAAGCGTTCTGTGTATCTATCTCAAAATTATCCTGAAGTTTTCATTGATCACAAATTCTGAGTAAACCAGTTGAAATCCTGCAGGTTAAAACCTTATGCGAGGAGAAGCGGTTGGAAGTGTTAGTTGATAGGGATCTGAAGGGGTGTTTTGATCCGGAAGAGCTAGAAAAAGCAGTGGAGTTGTCTTTGCAGTGTACTCAGTCGCTTCCGAGTTTGAGGCCAAAGATGTCGGAAGTTTTGAAGATTCTAGAAGGGCTGGTTGGGCAGTCAGTGAGGCCAGAGGAGTCACAAGGAGGGACTAACCTATATGATGAAAGGACTTGCAGTTTCTCTCAAAACTATAGTGATGTTCACGAAGAACCTTCCTTTATTATTGAAGCCATTGAGCTTTCTGGACCTAGGTGACAATGTTTGTAGTCTGGTCCCTTTTCCCAAAGTCTACATGTACATGAATTTTGCATTTTATCAATATCAATATCAATCAATATAGATAACATATAGGAATACCTTTATTTTCCTTCCCTTTATCCTTGAGTTTGCTCTAAATATTCAATTCTAAATTATTATATTCTACAGAATATTGAGGAATCTTTTCAGGTAGAGCATAATTATGATCCCCCCTTTTTAAATGTTTATTTATAATTTGTGAAGCTAAACCCAAGTCTATGAGATTAGAAGTAGAAATTCTTAAAATAATTTGCTTTTGGACACTTGAAAAGGAACTCTTTCGTGTTGAAGCCTGGAAAGGTGTTTTTTTTTTTCCGTGGGAGGAGGAAATAATTCATGGCAGTTGGCTAGGATGAGTTTGTTACTACATGCAATACTTATGATGTATTAAAGTTGAAGGGTAACCTTTGAAATTGCGATCTCAACGTCTGAAATCCCTATTTTTTAGGGTACCGTTTGTGGTGAGGCACTGTCAAACTTCCCCACAATGAGGAAGTGGGCCCAAGACCTGGAATTGTAGGTCAACCCGGTTTTCGATGTAATTGTAAAAAGTTTCCTTAATTTTGTGAAACGATACACGGCAAATATTATACTCCCTCCGTTTCAAAACTATAGCTTTTTAAGGTTAATGCACACAGATTAAGAAATATTTAATAGAAGTAAAATATAGTTATAGATAGACTAAAATACCCTTATTTAATGAAAGAGTATTTATGACAAATTATCTACAAATCTCTATATTATTAATGTCAACTACTCCCACTAGTAGTTATTAAATAAGGGTATGGGTGGAAAAAAATAATTAATGATACTTTGGAATTGTAAAATTGCAATAGTTTTGAAACAAAAATAAAAGGCTAAAAGAGCTATAGTTTTGAAACGGAAGGAGTACTATCAAAATTGACAAATTGGCACATGTGATTACAATTTCATTTCCATTAATGATACATCAAACCACATTTATAAATTTAAAAACTAATACATAAATTATATTATAATTGTAAATAGTAAATATAAAATATCAATACCTAATTAATTGATATAGATAATAATTATAATAATAACAAAATTATTTAATGCTAATACTAACTAAATAAATTTAATTCAATACATAAATGTGACCACTTTTATAATAAATATATGAAAGTTCTAATACCACAATAAAACATACTATTGGGGAGTTTTACATACTAGGGAACTACATCTGCAGATTTTAAATTTGTTCTTGCAACAGGCCCTCAAATGTAAATATGTTTTTTAACCATTAAAACCATGACTCCAGGTAATCTTTGCAAAATCTCCGCCATTGGAATATAATATTCTTATATCCATGGGTGTGCTTAAAACAGGCCCCACTTCCCCACCCGTGCAGAAGTTTGTTAGTGCCTCACCACAAACGCCACCATTTTTTAGTCATATAAGTAAATTTTCAACATTTATATTCTTTATCCTTTTTGTGTGCGGTAGTGGAACTTCTTTCAATTACTTATTTTTTGTCGGTAATGATACACTAACACCCATACACCCACACCACACCTTAATGAGTAAAATGAGGAAATGGAGTGTGTGATGGGTGTGGGGTGAGTGTCTGTGTAACATTTTTGTTTTTTTCATATAAGCATCTTTAAGTATGCTGCAAGCATTTTAGATTTGTAGCTTTAGGCGAAATGAGAAGAATAATACGTGTAAACAAAGTCTGTTAATGTGATGTACAATTTAGCACGACAATTAGAAGTTATTCGAATGTGTTTATAATATGTTCAAATATTCTACAATTTTCATATTCAAAGCAAATATAATGTAGGATTTTTTTTTGGGTGAAAATATAATGTAGGGTTTTTTTTTGGTCATGATAATGTAGGGTTTGAAAACCATAAATGGTGCCTCGTATAGTTGTTCAAACCTCGCTTTTGGGGGTGACAAAGGCATAATCTCCCCGCTAGGAAGTGCTGTCAAATTTGCAAACTTTTTCCTTCTTGCATTCCATCATGCCCAAACTCTTAACTTTTCAAATTGAACAGTCAAACAGACCGTAGTTTCCTTTGTTTTCCACCTGTAGTAATGGTAGAAATATGTTTTTTTGCAAGACAACTATTGTAGTTTCCACGATACACAGTCATTCTCTAGCTAGACAAAAAAAAAAGAAATTAGTATAAAACAAAGGTACGTAATCACTTAGGTAGGTCCACCATAAATATAATATATTTTTAAATCATTATATTAAAAGTGCAATCACTTTAATAAAAAATTATAATGGAAGATCAACTTACAACGCATTATGGTATCCATAGCGAAAGAGGTGCCATTTAGGGTGGACCAATGAATTAATTGGTCCACCAAACCCTAATGAGATTTTACCTGAGATAGGAGGTAGACCCAGTTTCCAGTATTTGCGAAAATGCTAAGAAGAATTGTATAATTATAAACTAATATTTACGAAATAGACCACAAAACAATATAAAATTACAAAAATATACCAACTTTTGAAATAATTAAAAAGATGGCAATACAAGTTTATTATATTATTATTATTATCATTAAATTCATTTATTTCTTGTTCTCTCTCTCCCTCCCTCTCACCCCCTAGATCTCTCGCTCTTTCTCCCCCGCTCTCTTCCTTTCTCTCTCTCTCTCTCTCCCCCTCTCCCTCTCCCTCTCCCACTCTCTCGGTCTCTCCTCCCTATCTCTCTCTTTCCCTCTCCTACTCTCGGTCTCTCCCTTTCTCTCTCGTTCACTCCCTTTCTCTCTCACCCCGCCCCATTTACATCCCTATCTCTCACTCTCCCTTTCTCTCTCGCTCACTCTCTCTCCCCCTCTCTCGTTCTTTCTCCCTCGCTCTATACCTCTCTCTCTCTCAGTCTCTCCTCCCTATCTCTCTCGCTCACTCACGCCCCCTTTCTCTCTCTCTCCCCCTTTCTCTCTCGCTCACTTACTCCCCCTCTCTCTCCCTCTCTCGCTATCTCCCTCCCATTCTCTCCCTCGCTCTCTCCCCCTTTCTTCCCCCTTTATTAAATATAAGAATCAATTGTTAATAACTATTTGTAGTGGAAAAGTTACTTTTATACCTATATATGCTTGTGTTAATGCTCACTCTCCTTTTTATTCATTTTTTGGGTTTTCTCAGATGTAAAGCTTTCACCTTTTATTTGATTTATTTCCAAATAGTAGTAGGACTCCATGGACGTGCATCTAGGGTGTGGGTGGTGGGGGAGGAGGGGAAGGGAAGAGATTGGTTGAAGTTGGAGAAGGAGGAGGGAGGTGGACGTGGGGAGGAGGGAGGAGAGAGAGACAGGGGAGGAGAGAGGAGAGAAAGGGGATTGACATGACATCCTACATCGCAATGTTTCTAGCCACAAGTGTTGACTATGCTCAAAAAGTGACACATCAACAGTCAACTCACTTAAATGACTAAAATAAAAAATATATAATAGAGACCAAAAAAGTTTTACTAAATTTTTAATGAGTAAAATAAAATACCCCTATATTATAGAGACAAAAAAACATATTTAAACCAAAAAAATTATCATCAATTTCGTTTTTTAATTATGGGATTTATTTGGGTAAAAGTGTAATTTCATATAATTATGTGGGTTATTTCTCAATTCTCGATCTTTATTTACTATATTCTACAAACCCCTTTCTGTAATTACATGTAACATTTTCAAATACCAATCCAATGGGTAACCCCCCTTAAATCCTGACCGTCACTTTTAAATATTATTATATCCTTGGCTGAAAACCCATTGGGGTTTGGTGGACCAATTAATTCATTAGTCCACCCTAAGAAATCAAATTTCATGTATCAGATGTCAATTTACACTATTAAACGCACAATGGATATACACGGACCGTAGGGCGTTAGAGTCAAACCAGCACATGGCATTGCCTGTGCCAGCCCTTGGTTTCAAATCTCAAGCCAATTGTTTTACACCTCACGATTAGCCGGTAACGTGCATGCCCTACCAACACTAATCATCATAATATGTATATATATATTTATATATATATACATAGGCCTCACTTTCTAAGTAATTAACAATTATTTTTGGTTCACGCATTGATTTTTCTAGGAAGCCATTGGTCAATCAACATGGACAAGATTATTTTTTCACTAAATGGAACTAAATAAGAATCTAACTAAATTTCTGGGCAACAAGTACTTAGAAGTTAGAAGTACTTGAATATTACCCTATACCTTCTCAAAGAATTTTTTTCCCTAAGGTTGACTATGGTTTTATTTGTTTTATATTGTGTATAGGAAATAGGGTGTAATTATCTTCGGTCTCAATCGTGTATTTTAGTCTCGGGGTCCAAGAATGTTCGTCAACTTGTTATGATCAGAGGTGGTTAGGAAGCTCCCAGTTCCTTTTGGATACTTAAATTGGCATCAGTAAAAGAGGAAATGCTTGGAGAAGAGGAGAGAATGAAGAGGAACATCTATATATAATCTATATACCTCCAAATATGCCCCCGTATTGAACTCTGGATTAATCATTTGCGCTCAACATCGTGACTACTATTATAACATTATAATATAATGCATGAAGGAACTGATGTGGTGGAAATGTGCGGTAATCCCCTATCCCCCCACTTAGATTTTTTGTTACTAGGCTTTCCCTATATTGGGCCATGAGGCCTTTCATGTGGGCCTTTCGGCTTGTACACTACAATTTGAACACAAATTTTGAGAGAATAACAAATAATGAATGGCTTGACCTAAAAAAAAATAACGAATGTCTTTCACCAAAAGAAAAAATCAAATAATGAATGAAAATAACGAAAGTGGATAAATACAATGTTAAGTTTTTTTTGACATTAGTATTATATAGTTAAATTAAGTGAAACATGATAGAGAAGGTGTTGTAAGCTTTTTCAGAACTTTTTTTTACAAATTTTTTAATATCGTAGAGCTTATGTGAGCTTCAATTAACTTTCTAATTAAAGGATGCAAAACTTCAAAACTTACAAAACAAAACACATTCCAGATTTCTAGTTAAGAATAAGATTAAATTGAGTGAGAATTAGTATAAAAAATTAAAATTCAATGAATAAAATCAAAATCGATATTCGATACCAGTTCCTTACGGAATTCGCCTCACTTGCAACAAAATGAGCAATGTAGACAAAATAACAAAAAATAATAACCAGTACCACAAACAAACACACACACACACACAAATTAATAACAAGCGCAGAAAATAACACAAATTAACAAACACACAAAATATAACATCGAAACAAACACACAAAATAGGAGAAAATAAACAAGAGAACAGATAAATGGATAATATTTCAGTTCTGGGTAACAGATTAGTGGCCAGTTGAAGGACTCACCAGTCACTAATAAGTAGAAAGCTGCATAAATTCAAAGACTTTGTTGTTTGTTACCTTGAAAAATAAAGGGCCAATTTTTAAGGTCCATGAAAATCTCCCCAACTTCACCACAGCCATACAGAGCTGACCTCAGTAGTTGGCGGTTCTGGTTACGGCATTAACATGTAGACACACTCGCACGCACCCACTTGCCCATTACAAGCGGCACTCCCATGTCCCATCACAAAACTCTTGCTCCAGATAAACATTGTTGAATCAGAAAATTTTGAAATTTCTGCAAATAAATTAATAAATTAATATAAAATAATCGCCCCTTGTGTATATATTAGTCTTATTAGTCTTATATCCCTTCCTCTGCTCTCTCTCTCCCTCTCCCTCTCTTTGTAAAAGGGTTTCTATGAACTGTCCAACAAAGACAAACCCTTTTTTATTTCTTATTATCCCTTGCTTTGGTCACTAACCCATGTCATGAAATGATTCAGTTGCACTCAATCTCCTTGGCTAATATCTTACTGTTTCTCCCAGTTCCTTTCTTCACCTAACCCTGCTCCTATTTCCTTAATAAATTTATTTTCTTCCATGAAGCAAGCCATGCTGGTTTTACACGGCGTGGGTTGGATTGGATAATACCCAGATTGAACTTATTTGGAGAATTTAATATTGAGTAAAACCCCTCCTCTTTGCGGCTGTTTGGGGGCTTGTTTTCTCAGAGATTGAGGTCATCTATCTCATAGGTGACATCCCAATATTCCAATTTTTTTTTTAAAAAAAAATTGATGATTTGTAATATCTGAGATTGTGTCTCAAATCAGGAAGTGGGGTCGTTGAAAGATATCTATTTTCCCCACCTTTCGTTTGATCACATTGTTCATCCTCTGTAATTAAAAAGAAGCTTTTTTCAACAAAATAAAAATAAAAATTGGTGGGGTTTGTATTGTATTGTGGCATGTATGTGTTGTTAGGCGTTTCTTTCAGGTTTTTGAGAGTGGAACAGATTGTCAATGGATCAAGGCAAAGGTGGAGATGAGATGTTGGATCCGGTTCATGAAGTGATGGGTGAGAATTTAAGTCGTTTGGTTGAAGGGGTTGCAATTGATGCAGTAGATGGGAGTAGCTTGGGTGACAGAGCTTGTATAAATAGACAAGTTGGAACTTCAAGTGAAGTGGATGAGGATTCAGGACCCAATAATAAGGAGCTAAAGGAGAAGCCTGAGGAAGCTAAGGGTCAGGACAAGCCTGATCAAGAAAATATATGTGATGAATTGCTTGGGGTTGTTGATCAAGGAACTAGTTATGATTCAACCAATTTGGTTAACCAGGAAGTGCTTGAGACAGTGGTTGTAATAGAGTCTGTTCAGAGTGAGTATGTCAATGGAGATAATAGGAAATTGGAAGCAAAAGCTCAGGAATCAGGGCTGAGCTTGGTATCCATGAAAGCACCAAAAGGGGTGTCTGAAACAGATGAAGATTCATGTGTGATTGATATAAAGTGCAGCAGCCGCAAAGGGTTTTATGAGAATTCCCAAGGTGAAAGGATTTGTAGGATATGCCATCTGGCTTCTGGGCAGCCATTAGAATCAGATGATGCGACAACTGTCAGCGGCACTGCTAATAGTGCTACAAGTGCAGATTTGATTCAGCTCGGTTGTGCGTGTAAAGATGAGCTAGGCATTGCACACACTCATTGTGCTGAGGCGTGGTTCAAGCTTAAGGGAAACAGGTATTTGTTCTGGCCAAGTGTCAGTTTGATTTTAGTTTGTAGATCAACAATATCATTGACATGTTTTTTAAGGTTATGCATTAAAGCTTTTAGCATTGATCACTTTCCTGATGCTGTCAACTTATTTTGAAGTCCTAAAACTGTAGGGATTCATAAGTTATCGTTACTTAATTATCCCATTTAGCACAGTTTCTGAAAGCTAATATTCCTCTTGCCCTGTTGTTGTTCTCTCTCTGTGTGTATGCGAGCAGCGGTTACCTTGATGATTTGGAACATTTGTGACTTCAACAATAATATTGGATTGCTGTTTATCTTTTTATCTTTCATGATTTGTCTTTTAAAATCTTTCAAGGTCCATGGCATCCTATACATGTGTTATTAGATTAAACAAGATTTCTGAAGTAAGGCTTTCCAAGACCATTATTATCTTTCCTTCAAATCCTTTCCAGATTCATGGCTGAGCTTATGCTCGAGTTTTTCCTTCATCAGACCTCCTAATTTGAGGTTGGGTTTGGGGAATTGAAATTGTTTGTCATTATCATTAGTGAACTAGTTAGTGTTGCTCATTTTTATTGGATTTGGACTGGTACATCATTAGTTGGAGAACTGCTATCATCATTTATGCATCCAGATATAGCTGTAACTTGCAGTCAGTAGCCTCCAGACTATTTAGAGTTCCTATAGCTAATGGGGTTCCATGAGGGGATAGTTGGAAAATGCATCCAGACACCCAGTGGGGTTTCCTTTTTAAGGATGTAGGATTATGGATTAGACAAACATGATTAGAAAATTGCTTCTAGTGTTTGTGAGCTGTTAATTGACATCCATATGATAATTTTGAAACCATCGAGTCCCAGTTTGGCAACTAGCAAATTATTGCATTTTAATTGTCATGTTCATGTTTTTTGTCCATGTTATTTGAAATGGTGCTCTTGTAGTTGTCTTGGTGAATTTTCTTTTGGGTCTGATGTTTTTCTGTTCAGATGATATGTGGGGAATGGACTAGGGAAATAAGTTTATACTTTTATCACTGCAAAATGAATTTTTGTTTAAACCAAAAATTTTATTTGATACAATAGAGACATGACAATCTTCTTCAGTCCCCTTTTACGCATAACAGAAACGTTAACTCATTTTCATTGAATAATTCTGAAGTTCCTTTGTTCTCTGTCTGTTTTATTGGTAGAGGCCAAATATGGAAATTGCTTCCATGTCAAGTGAGAAACATTGTGTTACAGTCTAGTATACTATAACTAATCATTGTCAATCCTAATTCTTGTATCATATAGTTTTTTATTGAATAATCCGGTGTTTCCTTTTTGCTATGTTAGTCTTGTTGTCAAGTGAGTGCCTTTGTGTTACAATCTGTTACCAAATGGATTACTTATTAGATACCTTTTTTTGGCAACAGATTATGTGAAATATGCGGTGAGACTGCAAAAAATGTTTCTGGTATTGCTAATACTGGATTCATGGAAGAGTGGAATGAAAGAAGATTCATGGACAACGATAGTAACTCATCCCACAGCTTCGGTGGATGCTGGCGAGGACAGCCATTTTGTAACTTCTTGATGGCGTGCCTGGTAATAGCATTTGTTCTGCCATGGTTTTTTCGTGTAAATATGTTCTAGCTTGGGAATCAAACACTATAATTCTTGCCTTCAATACAGTGAGTGAGTGGGTGAGTGGTTCTTGGCATACACACTGTGAGACTTTTTTTTTTTTTTTTTGATGATTACACACTGTGAGACATATCATCAATTTTTTGTGTGCCCTGAAGATGTAAAGCTTGCTGCTTGAATATATAAATATAGAAGTTACCAGCTTGACAAGCGATTGCCAAATTGTTTCTTTGCATTCTTTGGAGTATGTATATGTTTTGGTAATTTGGTCTGAGGTAAATATTGATACATCCTGTTCTTTATATTTATTTAACATTTGGTGGCGATAGATCTTATTTGTAAGAATTAAGCATATATGATTGTTTATCATTGACTTGCCTGCTGCTACACAATTCAAAGAGAACTCGTCTATATTTACTTCCTTTTCATATTGACATTTTGCAAATTTTCAAACTTACTACTCAGGTCTTTTTTTTTTTTTTTGGCTCTCTGGCTTCCTAATATAGTTTCAATTATTATTTCTGGAGCTTAGCCAACGTAGGATGGCTAAATTGGTTCAAATTCCTCTCTTCACCAATAAAGTTTGAACTTTGAAGGGAATTTTTTGCCGGGTCTTTCGCATATCTAAAGCATGTCAGTGATTCATACAAGTATGCAACTGAGTTATGAAAGTACTTTCGAGCTTAATTATGTGAGTTCACACCCAAGTATTCTCATATGACTCAATGTCTTCGCAGACTTCATAATAATAATAATAATAATAATAATAATAATAATTATTATTATTATTATTATTATTATTATACATGAATTTGTTTCAGACCATTGAATATTCAATTCAGACTTCATTCCACGTCACCTTGACCTAACTATAACATTCTTACATTTAAAATGTAAATTAATTTTGGATTAACATAGAATCAGTATACGTCCCATCTTTACTCTCGAGTATGATGGATCATATGCTTCTTTGTTAGAGATTGATTATTTCTCCAAGGAAGATGGAAAAGTTATTTCAGAAGTATGTATGCATTTGATGAATGGTACGAGTGTTTTATTTTTTATATAATTATAACGATAATTGTGCAAAGAAGAAGAAAAATGAAAATAGAGAATAACATTAACAATGACATATAATTCATGATTTAAAATTCTTTTATATTGCAATGAGATTCAAAGGCCACTGGGAAGTAAAGGACAAAGGGAGGTTTCAAAACAAAGGCTCACATGTGAGTCACAATTCACTAGCTTATGACTTTATTTTATTGTTCACTGGATCAATAAAGCCTTGATTTTTCCATAAAAAAAAGGCCTTGATTTTGCTTAATGATGTAGTCACATCTGTCATATTAATTCGTGCTCTAGGTGAATAAACCCAAAATAGATGATATATGAGCCAATAAATCATCAGTTTGTTTCCCATGTTATTGGACTAAATTGAAATCCACAACTTTCATAACCGAATTGTGCATTGATTCATCAATCCAACTTTTCAAACTTAATTCTCCCGCAAACATATCATCTGTTGGCTTCTTTCCTGTGAAGATTTCCATTAGCATAATACCATAGTTGTACACATCTCCTTTAATAGAAATGATTCCCTTAGATCCATACTCTTATGTCAATATAAGTTACTAGTTATAAAGTATTCTAAAACATTAAAAATGACAAAATTGTTTAAAGGAGTTAGTGATCTAGCATTAGTATACTTTGTATATTGGTTCACTTAACTCTGAATACAATTGCACAGTCTTATTTAATCATATTATAATACAGATACATGGTTGAGAATGAAAATATAGAAAAGAAAAAGAGGTAAAAGAGAAGAAATGACCTGTGCAATGTAGCCAAGAGTAGCCAAAGTCTCGGTATGAGTTTTAGATTGTCCTTCATCCAAGAGCTTGGCAATGCCAAAATCACTAATTTGGTCCAAAGAAATTTAGATCTTTTTTTGGTCAAGAAGGATTCATTAATACAGGAAAAGCCTGAAGCTCAAAGGCAGTACAACAAGCCCAACAACAAGGCCAAAGTCAAGCTTAATGCAATGTCTCTAAACATCTTATCATCAAACCAAAGACACGCACCTGACAAAGCGAAAACATACAATAAAACAGTAAAACACTACACTACAAACTAACAACACCCATACATCAAACACAAAAAACTCCTTAAAACTAACATGCCCAAGATCAAACATCCAAAGAAGCTGCCCTTCATCACCAACATCGCCAAGTCTGCTTCATGGTTTCTTTGAAACACCAGACCCATGCCTAACCTGTAGCCTCAATAGCTGGGGCATGAAGATGCCAGAGGAAGGGACAACACAGCCACTGGTCTTGCTTCTATGAGCACTAAAGGACATAACAAATATTGGGGCAAGACCAGCAGACACCAACCTAGGGCAGAAGAAAGGAGATAGTTGCATAGAGCTTGGGTACAGGATCTGAAAAAGGGAAGAACAAACAAACAGTACAGAAAGGTAAAAAAACAGGGTCCAAACATAGCACCGCAGAACAGGAAGAAAAAACCAACCAAAGCAAGACTACAGTGGGGGAAAAAATCGGTGAGGGTGGAGGAACAGTGACATGGTGGCTAAGGGAAAAAAAAGAAAAACGAAAGGGGAAACAGAGGTGTACAACAGAGGATGGGAAAGGGGGTGGCGATGGCAAGGGAGCGGCGGCTGTACAAGAAGGACGGCGGCTGGACAGGCGGCACATCTGGACTCCAAACAACTAAAAGAAACCAACAACAACAAAAAGCAACCGAACAAACTTCAGAACCAACCATACTCTAGCAGATCTGGATATGAACCACCTACCCAACCCCCACAGCGGCGGCGGCAGCGAAACCAGCAGCGACGGCGAGTCTCCATGCTTGAAGAAGACAGCGACATAGTCCAAACGAGGGGGGATCGCGTCCACCCCGTCGCTAACAGCGGCGTCTCCAACCCCGCCAAGGAGCTCCGGCCTGCGGCAACGCCCCCAACTGCAGGAGAGAGGCGGTGGATCCCAAAAAAAAAAATGTAAACCCTAGCAGAGACTCTCGATTTCTTTTATTAGTACATATACCTTGGGTCTTCCATTATCTGTTTTAAGAAATTTAGATCTTCAAATCAACGCTCTGACTCCAAGGCCCATGTTGCGAAGATTCAAAGCCTTGACTCTTCTGTGGTACGCACCACAAGTGACACCAACCCAATTGCATAAAGGGATGTTGGTAAATACACTCCTGATTTTTTTGTCATCTATCACACTTAACCATTTTGTCAATGTTAAAATACCAAACTACCCTTCCCCTTCCCACTCACTATGAAACATACACCCCACTCTCTCGTTCCTGCTCTTCCTTCCCACTCTTCCTTCTGCGAGCTCTTCCTACTCTTTGCAAAACACAATACAGAGAGGAGAGGAGAGGAGAGGAGAGGGAAAAGCTTAGAACATAAAGGAGGAGAAGAATGCAGATGCTGACCATCGGCTTCAACTACTTTGTCCAACTTCTCCATCCAACATTGTGGAGGTAAGTTTTTTTTGTTTTACATTCACCTATCCGGAAATTCCAATTTTCAAAAAATATAAAAATTCAAATTTTTGGAAGTTATAAAAGTGACTTATTATATTTTTTAGAAATTCGAATTTCCGGTAGTTATAAAAATTGAATTTTATATATCTGGAAATTTGAATTTTTGGTAGTTAAATAAAACTATTTTTAAAAAAATTTGGAACTGACCTCGACGAAGAAGAACGCGATGGTGGCGGTGCTTCGACGGTGACGGTGACGGTCCTCCTCTGCGTGTAACTGGTTCTCCTCCTCCCTCAGTTCTGCAATCTCCTCTCCTCGAAGGTGGGTCCTCTCCTTTCCTCTGCGTGACGGTACTTCTATGTGTAACTGGTTTTCAAAGTGAAGGGGAAAGGGGACCGGTAGGTGGGGTGTATGATTTTTGAAAGTGAATGGGAAGAGGAAAGGGGAAAGGGAAAGGTGTAAGGGTAATTTGGTATTTTAATTTTGAAAAAGGGTTAAGTGGGGTGGATGGCAAATATTTGAGGGTATATTTACCAACTCCCTTGCATAAATAGCGCTTGTATCACACTCATTTGTATCTTTTTTATCTTTTTTTATTGTTGTCTTATGATCAATATAAAACCTCCTGATGAGATTTTCTCTCCCTCAAACTTTCAGGCTCTGGTTCTCTCTTCCTCATTGCCTCTGAATCCTAATATTGGGAACATTTTGGAGACAAAGTATGACTATATATGTTGGAACCGACCTCTCTTAAATGAGAAAAGCTTAGTGACACCCATATTCTATTCCGACGCAACTATCCAACACGGTTTTATGCCATGAACTAGTTGAAAGAGTAAAGAGACAATGACAGTATGATGAAAAGGGTCCACGTTCTGATCTAAAAGAAACGATTCTAATGTTGTTAGACTTGTACCCAATTGACTTTTAGAATGACGTAACCTACAAAGTTCTCTGCATTGATAAAAGGATGGGGCAGTCCTGTACTCAAGCCAGGACATGTTTTTCTCTTCGTATAATAATGATTAGCATTGTAAGTTAGGTCAGAGTTGATAATGTTGTTAGATATTGACAACTCATTCCATCACACAGTAACCATTTATTCTATGTGAAAAATATATAAAGGAACTGCAGAAGTGTCAATTAAACAATTATATTTACGAAGCAAGATGCACAAATTAAACAGTTATATTTACAACCAAGTCCAGGTGAGTAGTAATACAAGTTTCTCACCATACATTTGGACTCCAAATGGAGCTACTTGTTTGTTGAAGATTGTAATTCTTAAAACAAGACAAACAAATTGATCGGTTATGGAACATAAAAAAAATGGTATTGTAGGAGGATCAAACAGCATATGATGAAAACAATACTAAGCTGGCATATGATTAAGGTATGACAGACAGCTCATATCCAACCACCTAACAGTAGCACAGATCATAGAATTGGACCAGAGCAGATATACACAATCATACATTATTATGCTTCACTTAGCAAATCATAATATCATATCACCAACCATCATCTACCTGGCGTGCCATCCCTCTCATGCTCAAGCTAAACAAAAAAAAAATCTCCTCAAGTTGTGCCCACAAATAATAGCATCACAATCATGCAGCAGAACCTGGAATAAGTGTCATCACATTCCAGCTATTTTGCCCCCAACATGAACACAAAGGTCATGTCAAACAAACTGCTTGAGAACAGTTTTAAGAAAATTGAAAGTATAAACTTTAAGAATTTCCGGGAAATTTTTAAATACTAGAGATATGAATTAAAAAACAAAATTTGAATTGATTGATAACTCAAATAAAAAGAAATTAAGCTGCATATGAAAATGGATGGTAGTACCAAAGTGAGGCTTCTTTAGTTAATACAAAAAATGGTGTATTAGTATACTGCAACAACAAGCATTCACAGGAGAATGAAATTTGAGGATTAAGACTGTTAGATATAGATTCACCCGAATGATAAATGGTGATGAAAGACACTTCTACAGGGGAGACCTACCTATGCATGAGCTACTGTAGAAACTAGAAAGCAAATAAACACAAAAAGGTTAACAATAATACAATAGTGCAACAAAAAATGAAAACGCTAATTTTGGAAGTCAAAGGAGCTTGCGGTATCATTGAGAAGTGTTGAAAAGCAAACGCTTATTGTTCAAGTAAAATACATCTTTTCAGATACCACATGCACCACCACATCCACCTTTTACTCCAAACAGCTAACAACACGGTGTCAAAATTAGCATAATCTCAATGCACTGCACAAGCAATTGATGTAATGACCCTCCTTCTTCAATTCCTTTTTAATTTTTATTCTCCATCTTTGTTTTGGCAGTTACATTTCCATTCGGTTCTTGATCCTACTATATGTATAAATCATTGTATAATGATAAATAAATATAAATAATAAATATATCAAACAAGCCCTCAATGCGAGTAATCAATCAATTTTCCTAATCTAAAAAGCCTTGAAAATCAATTAAAATTTCCTTTTAGCGACAACATTTAGAGCATACGATTAAAAGAACAATGAGAAAGACAATGGAAGAGAGTGCGATTGCCACACCAAGAACGAACTTGTTTGGCCCATGATGGTGCTCCGTCTTGTGCCTGCTACCATCCTCATCACCGTCATCGTAATCCCCATCACTGCTATCATCTGCATAAGAATCCTTTGAAGGCGGAGACACCGGCATTCCGTACTTATCACAAGGGGAAATCCCAAGCTTCATTTTTGAAGACACAACCGAGTGATTATAGCACAGGTTGCTGTTCCCACCAACCTTGAACACTTCCAATCTCTTCATGAAAGTCACGTTGAAAGGCACCACCCCATGAAGGTTGTTGTTTCCCAGATTCAAGTACCTGAGGCTCTTCATTTGAGAAATGAACTTTGGAATAGTCCCATTGAGCTGGTTTGAGCTCAGATCCAAGTGAACCAAACCGGGTACAGCAGAAATTGAATCAGGAATAGACCCAGAAAAGGAGTTTGAAGCCAAAGAGAGGTTTTTAAGCGAAATCAAGTCCCCAACGGAAGGAGGTATTTCCCCACTGAGTGCATTGGAAGAAAGATTCAAAATTTCGAGGCTATCAAGCATGGTAATGGAAGTGGGTATGTTTCCCTTGAGGTGATTGCCAGAGAAATCGATGTGGGTAAGGTTGGAATGGATGTGCCCAGGTAGAGAACCGGTGAGATTAGCATTGGAAATGGTCAAAGACTTGAGCTTGTCCATGTGGGCAAGGATGACATAAGGTCCAGAGGCTTTGACCTGAACATTGGAGACAGTGAGATCGGTCAGGTTGTGAAGCTGAGAGAGCCAAACGCCGGAGACTTTACGGAGGCTGTTGACGGCGGTGAAGGATCGGAGGGAGGCAATGAGTTCGGGAGGGAAGCGAATGGGTGCGACGGGGCAGTTGAGGAGCTGAAGGGATCGAAGGGTTGAGAGGGATTTGAGGGCGGTGAAGGAGAGTGCCACATAGGAAGAGCAGTTTGAGAGGGAGAGGGAGATGAGGTGGCGAAAGGGCTTGGATGAGTCACAGAGGGTGGCATTGTGGAAGGAGGGTTGAGAACATGGGTCCTTTGAGGTTGGGATGTTGAGGGATTCCAGGGCTATTACCTGCTTTGGGTCAAGGGTACTACTGGAACTGGAAGAAGGAGAAGATGGTGATTTTGATGATGATGGAGGAGAGGTTGGGGAAGGGGTTGGAGGGAGAGGTAGAGGGTCATGAGATGGGGTAGTAGTAATGGTGGGGGAGAGGAAGGAGAGAAGAATGAAAACAAGTGCAAGTGGCGGTGGTGGTGGTCTCATGGCTTGGCTTGGCTCAGTTCAGTGTGGTCAGAAACACGTTACACATGTGCTGCTTGCTTGCTTGCTTGGTATGCACAAGAGATTAGGAGTGTCAAGTGTGAGAGAGTGAGACACAACGTTGTAAAAATGGGGCTGAGGAGGAGGAGACAAAGAAAGAAAGGGAATCAGCAATGCAAATGCTCTTTCTCTATCTACTAATCGTAATTCATAGGAAGGACTAAGGAGGGGCCTCTGCTGTGACTGTGAGCCTGTGACAGTTCACAGTTGGACTAGGGAGTGCGTTTGTTCCCTTTTGATTTTGGGATATTTACAGAATTGCACCTGTCCTTTCAATATTTTTAAAGAACAACGGTCACAAATTGGGCAGAGTAAATAAACACTCTTGTTGGATTTTTTTCCCCATGACATTCACCACACACAAATGCGTGCATCTGGAAAAAGAAAAAAAAAAACACTAATTTGTCATAAATCCAAAGAACCAAAAGTAGGGATTAGAGCATCCACTTATATGGTAATTTTAGTTTTTTTGGCCCCGGCCCCTATAGTTAATGAAAAAGATTTCCTAGTTCTTTTTAAGAATCCATGAAATATCGTTGCGTGTTGGATTCATACGGTTTCTTGGCTGAGTAATCTAATTTTTCTTCATTAATTGTGATTATGTTACATGACCAAATAAATTTGACTCAAACAGGAAATAGATTGCAAGTAGCATGTGTAATGTTTATAGGCTAATGGCTTAGAAACTACTTCAATTATTATTGTGTTTATTGGAAACAAATGGAATTGAATTTATGATGGGGGCGTTATATATATTTCTTGTCATATGACCTGAAATTCACACACCAACAAACACAACACTTATATATATATAGGGGTGAAAATAGTTTGGGCAGTGTGTAAGAATTTATTTAAATAGGTTTGACTTGGTTAAAAATTTCAAGATCTAATATTACCATGTTATCTGACCAAAAAAAATAAAGGGTGTTCTTGAGTTTAGATAATTTGACGACTTTTTTTTTTGGTTATGGTGTGGGGAGGGGGAGGGGAAGGGGAAGGGGGAGGGGGTTCCCAATGCATGTCCAGCCCTTGCTTAACCACTGTGCTACCACTGGGCGGACATAATTTGACGCCTTCAATCGACTTAATCCAACCCCAATATTTTGAATTGGGCTTTTTATCAATGTAGTCAAAATTGGACCGAATCGTCCGATTGGATCGGTTAAATTGGGAATCGGACCCCAGTCCGATCCGGAACACCTAGAGAACCGCCCTGCACAAGAACTGGTCAAAAACAGAGAAAATCGGCTAAAAACTAGTTGAACCGGTTCAATTTTTTTTTTAAAAAAAATTCAAAAAATTTATTTGTTTTTATTATTTTTTAAGAAATAGATATCACTTTCTTCAATTATTTGTAATTTTGAATATTTTATATTATAAATTATGACATTTAGTAGTAAAATTTAATTTTTCTTTATAAAGTTATGACTTTTATGTTAATTTTTGTTCAATATTATATAGGATTTAGGGTTTAAAATAATATTATATATTATATTTATAATTAAAATTAAAATTAAAATAATATTATTTAATTATATCTCGGTTCAACCTGTTGAACCCCGGTCGAACCTCTGAACCTTAAACTCCTGCCATCACCGGTTTAATGCCCAATCCGATTTTGACTACCTTGCTTTTTATTGATCAGATCTAATCTGAATCGACCTAAATAAAGCCTAATTGAAAAAACATTTTTTTAGCATTGAACCAGATTCAATCTAGCACTCTTTTTTTTTATTTCTCAAACTAGCACCCTTTTTATTAAAATATTTATTTTTATTAATTATCAATTAATTAAATATTAGTTTAAAATTATAATTAAATTGTTATTTAATTAAATATTTAATTGTTAAATATTTTATTAACCCGATTTGTTAACTAATTAATACTATAATTATAGAAAATAACTCACATTAATTTAAAATTTAAAAATACAAATATCTAACTAAAAAATATTTAAAAATAACTAATTATAATTGTTCTCACCGAAAAATTTAATATGCAACGAGCAATATCCAACTCTCACCGTGTTCATATCTTCAATCGATAACAAAGTATTTTCACAGTTGAGGAGTTGATTCGCCCACCATCGAGTCAACCTACAGGGACATTCAAAATAGACCTACATAGACAGTGGTGTGACTGTTGTGAATTTCAGACACTACACTATCTATATTTGCATGTCATCGCTACTTGTTCCCAAATTCACCACGACTATATGATATATGTGTCTCCCCAGTACACATTGCAAAATGTATACAATGTTTACTGCGAGAGTTCAAACCGATGTCTCACCGTTCATATTGGCTAGAATACAATGAAATTAAGTTGTACCACAATCCAGCAATGCAGAGAGATCCAAATGGCCGTCCATAATCCACAAGGATTCGTACTAAAATGGATCAAATGGAAAGGAGTCGTCATCCCAAGAGATGTGGACTATGTTGAAATAAAGGGCATAACAAGAAAAACTATCCTTACCGTTCTGAAGCTAATACGCATCAGTAAAAAATTTCTATAATTTGCATTTAGTTCACTTTTATATCATTTCTATTTTTATCACTTTTATATTTATATTTTTAAATTTTAAATCAACGTGAATTATTTTCTATAATTATATTATTAATTAGTTAACAAATCGGGTTAATAAATATTTAACAATTAAATATTTAATTAATTAACAATTTAATTACAATTTTAAACTAATATTTAATATTTAATTAATTGATAATTAATAAAAAATGCTAGTTTGAGAAATAAAAAAAAATACTAGATTAAAAAAAATGCTATAGTGATCAAAAAGCCGACAAAAAATAGCACAAACCCAATGCAACCCAAATTCAGACCATTTGATCGGATTGGATAATTGCATAGTCAACTTCAACCCGACCCGACACTTAACACTCTGAGATTCACCCATGGATGATGCTGCTCTTCGTTTAAAAAAAAAATTTTGATTCCCTATTGTAGCACAGGTGGATAGTGCTGGGGTGATATCCCACGAGGGTGGGGGATCGATCCCCACCTGCCCCTCCCCCACCACCCCGGACCAAAAAAAAAAAAAAATTTGTACTCCAAGGATAAGGTCGGTAAGCTGTATAATATCAATGATTAAGAATAATAAGTAAATGAGAACAACACAGAGAAAGAACCCAGGATGCAAAACACCGTAAAAAACAAGAACTTCAATTGAACGAAACTGGGTCAAGGGAACCCATAAGACGTGGCGATCTCCTCGATCAACTATTGCTTCTTCGCGTCCTCGATGGTTGGGTTGGAGAAACGGTCCAACACCTGCTGCTCGGAGAAGATCTCGTCGATTTTCTCGACGTCGGCGACTTGGCCACATCCGCGAGCTTCGAGGCGTAGCTGGAGGCGGCCGTCGCCGACATTATGGCCCCAAGAGCGCCGTCGGTGCGACGGGTGACACCGCCGCGGCTGACGGCGATTTTGAGCTTGAGACGGTGAGGGAGAGGTTGAGGATGGGTATCCGGGCAAGGGTGGTTACAGGGATGTATACCTATAGCCACGACCACGAGATCTTAAAAACAAAAACCGGCAATCACAGGTCAAAATCATTTGTCCATGGTGCACAACATGTCGCGTTTAAGCACCGAAGAAGCCGCCATTAAACTAAACAAGGAAATTTCAATGTTTTGCTTTCTGGAAAGAATCCAAATCAATTTTTATTTCTCAGTGAAGCCCATAGGCCATAAACGACTTAAGAAACTATTTATTCTTTCAAATTTCTGAACTTTTTTTTTTTGGCGTTACGTGAAAAGTGAAATTTCAAGCAAACTATAAGCTACCTTCCTAGCTTATACTTCGAGCATTAAACCAGCAAAAGGCATGGAATAGGTGACACATGAGATGGATAACAACCTGTATGTCAAATATTTATTGTCTCTCTATTTATTTCAATTTAAGAATGGAAAGAAAAACCACTATTTTTACATGGATATAACCAGTAAATTCTTTATCTCTTTACACAGGTAATTTGTCATGGAAAAGAAGAGGTACCCAACCTTACTTCAAAATGCTTACACATCTCAACAAAGAACTAATGCTCAATGACTTGCACATGCTGCGGATTGAATCATCATCAAAACTTTTTGGTTACTAAGCATCATTGTTGAGACTTAACAATTAACAATCTATAGAGATGCAAGTCTGGGAGATGGTTGCACTATCAACTCTGCTGATAAATGGGTTAATCTTGACCCAAACAAGGGAGAAGACAGAGGCCAGCAGCACTGACCAAAGAATAACAATGGTTGGAGTACGGTTTTGGCGACCCATGAGACCCTTGAGGAATGGGTAGAGATGGAAAATCACCCAGAAGGCAAAGAAAACCTTCCCAAAGAGTGGTCCCCAAGACTCATATCCACCATTAAGTGCATCAGAGAATCCAGCAACCACACCAACCATGTTAACAATGATAAGGGTTGTTGGAGGAATCAAGAGGGTAGTCCACTTGATCATGTACAGTTCACCGAACTCTGCATCATCAGCAGCTTTGGCAGTGACAGTGAAGTTGGTGTCAACACCTGCCAACATCTTCAGGAATCCCTGGAAGACGGCAAAAAGATGGGCTGAAACACCTCCAATCACCCAGAACTGCTCATTACGCCACAAATCTTCTATGGTAACACCGCTCCACCGAAGCTCAAGCACACTGGTTGTTATAATGGAGAGGAAAAGTCCAAGAAAGAGGACACTTGCAAGGTTGGAAAGCTGCATCAAATTACCAACAACAATATCATGCAAGGACTACAATCAATTATCAATCAATCAATTGCTATATATGACAAGTAAATCTCTGGTTGAGACACGTGTCATATTTCAGACTGGGACATGTGTTATCTCCTACCCCAAGGTCCTTTTATTTCCTTGTCAAAACTATTTCGTTTGTTGGATTATTTTTATTGTTTATCTTAGGAAAAGATTCATGCTTTATAAGGGTCCATTGGCTATTAATTTATATACTGATCTGTTGCTATAAATATGTATATTTCGTATAAATGGATTGACTGAATTAATAACAATGAGATCTTTTAACTCTTTATGTTGGACCAAAGTAAAGATGAGGAAATTACCGTTGGTATGATGAATTTTCCTGTGAGTAGGCAAATTGCAGGCAGAGAACAATAAGCAACGAGAGGAAGGGATGTAAATGGGTAGACAATGGTGTTTATGTAAGCCAATCTTTGCAGCCATTTGAGGCGACCTCCTGCAAAACCATACCAGAGGGGGCAGTGTCTACTGAGAAAAATTTCAACTGATCCAAGGGCCCATCGAAGAACTTGGTGCAACCGGTCAGAAAGGTTGATTGGCGCTGACCCTTTGAATGCAGGCCTTAAGGGCATGCAGTAAATTGACCTCCATCCTCGGCATTGCATCTTGAACCCCGTTAAGATATCCTCAGTCACTGAACCATAGATCCAACCAATCTGAACAGACAAGAAGTTATTTGATTACTTAAACTATGTAAGTAAAAAAACGAAAGATAATGAATTTAGCTAGAATGAAATTTTAATTGGTATAGGAACAGTGACAAAAATATCATCATTGGAGAAGAGAAATGGAGACCAAGATTCTCAAGATGGACTTTACACAGATTTGGCACTTAATTTTGCATTGCTCTTTATACAAGAACATGAACGTTTATGCCTAACCTCTTTTCCCCATTCTGTTTTCTCTTCGTAGCCACAGCTAATTACATGGATGGCCTCCTTGATCAGCATTGAGGGATCCGCAGAGTCAGGAACTCCTCCATTCTCCATTAGTGTAGATTCAATGAAAACAGTTGACAAACCAAATGTTTTTTCAAAGCTCATTTGTGAAATCAGCATTGACCTCTCATACTCATCATAATCTGCAAGAAAGAAAAGAAACCAAAAGAATATTTCTTATTGAAGTTTCTGCTATATGTTTAAGTAAAACTGTTTGACAAAACTAACTGTGCTTACTTTCAATCTCCCTGAGATTAAAAATGGCAGCATCAAGCTCTTCCCTCTTTGCATCTTTATAAAGCTCTGCGACATCTTTGGCAGGCTTCTTTGAGGGGCAGCAGCAACAGCATGATGAAGACTTTGGTAACTTGGGCATAGAAGGTGGGCTGTAGCCATAAAGTGCCTGTCGATTGAAAACACATCCAGTCCCCACATATACAGGTCCTTGAATGCCATCGAGTCCTTTCATGTTAACCTGAAAGGGATCAAGGTTAGAAACTGCATTGAGAGTTCTGTCCATGATTTTCACCTCATAATTGTTAAGAAAAAGTTATGGTACTGCATACACTATGTTCATCATCATATTAATATTGTTAACAATGAGACAATTTCTGATAAATTCCAAAGCAGTTGGACTGTATCTTCACCCCAAAGAAAAAAACTACACAGAATAGCTAATCCTCTTCAATCTCATGACTAGGCAATTTTTTGCTGTAAATACTTGACTACTTGTTTGATAGTCAATATTTCTACCACAAAAAACTGCAAAAATATAAAGTATAGGTGGTAGAACTCTTCATTTTTATTTAAACTTACATCAAAGAAAACCGTATTGCGATTGGCATATCGATCACTTCGATCAATACCATCAAATCTCTGGGGGAACTGCACATAACACACATCTCTACCAACTACTGGATCCATCAGAAAACACATTGCTTCCCGAACAGCCTTGCTATTGTTAACATAATGATCACAGTCAAGATTGAGAATGTAGGGAGCATTTGTAAGAATTGCAGACACCCTCACCTATATAAATCCAAACAAGCATCAAGCATTATAAAATTGTGATGACCTTGTATAAAATATTAATCTGAAGTATCTTTTCTTACCAGTGCATTTTCAGCACCAGCCTTTTTGTGGTGTTGGTAGCCAGGCCTTTTCTCTCTGGAAACATAGACCAACCTGGGAAGTTCATTTCCTTCTATGTCTTGGGCACCACTGTGTCCAAGGAAAACCTGACAATGATAAACAGAAATTTCACTTGAAAATTCAGTTTTTGCAGTGGCGCAGCCCATCAGAAGCATATAATAGCATACCATGCACTTTGTTCGAATAAATCATACAAAAACAGAGAAGATTCCCCCACACAGAACCACCTAAAAAGTTCTTTATACTATATGCTCAGATTGTAAAATATTTTCTTAATGACTAAAATGATTACCAGAACAACTCACTGCTTGTGTGAAGGTTCAAGTGGAGTATTCATTTGTAATGGAGGAAAAAGTAAGAACAAATATTATGGAAATTGAAGAAAAGAACACAGGCTTAGCTTGGTGACATGATATATTATTAATTAAAAAACTATTAAAGCATATTATATGATGAAACGGTGTTAAATTGCTCCTACACAAAGCATATAGCTAGCTCTTATAAAGTAATTCATTATAATATGGGCCCATACTGCCACAATATTTGGTCCTTTCAATAATTCTGTAGCCAAACTAGGTGTCTGACTTAACTATGCCTCTCAGCATTGAGATTTGATTACAGACAAAATGAGGGGATATACCTGAATCATGCCAGGATGATCGCGTGGGTTATTTCCTGGCCAAGAGGTTCCATCTTGCATAGTCCACCCTTCATCTGGTGTTTTCTGAGCCTTTGCTACCAAAGCATTAATTCGTACTTTAAACTCTTCATAGTCTCTCTGCCAGAAATGAAAGATAAATCATGAATAGATTTCTGGTGAGTGTAGAAAACCAGATATGTATTGAATATCAAGGGTGTCCTGTGTTTGAAGTCATAAATTGGAAGCTTCAGATGCTTACCTTCATTGCTCTACGTTCCTTCACAAAAGAAGGTTGTATTTTGTCCTTCAGGTAATCAATCTTCTGAGAGAAGTAGAACTCAGGTGCCCGGGGTTCAATTGAGAACTTCTTGCAAAATGGAACCCACTTTCTTGCAAAGTCAGCGGTCTCCACAAGGGATTCAAATGTCAGCATTGCAGCACCATCATCTGACAGATAACAGGATACTTTATCCACAGGATAGTCCACAGCAAGGATTGAAAGCACTGTATTAGCTGTGATCAGTGGCGGTTCCTTCAAAGGATCAACTGTACTGACAAAGAAATCCACAGCAGCAAGCTGAGAGGGTTCACCCTCTCTTTCATACCTGGCATGGCAATATACAAGTGAGCATTCAGCATCCAAAGTACAGATTACAAACAAAGGACATATTTGGTTTTCAGTTGCAAAGGTATGTTATAGCCTAAAAGTACGCTTGCCCAAAAAGAACTCTATAGTTACTTTGGGTTCAAACGTGCTTTTGCAATCTTTCAATTGAAAACCAAACATGCACTAAATATCAGTTCCCACATTCAATTTAGATAACTTTACTATATATAAATCCATTGATTTCATTTTTATAGGTTACCTTTCACAAAATCTGAAATCACAACAGAAAAAGAAACAAATACTGAAACATGATTTTTCAGCTCAAAGCTTGAAGTACAAGGAACAATGTTTCCTAATACTTTACAACTTCCAAATTACCTTGCAGAGAGCCTGTCAATAAAGGTTTCCCTATTGATGGGAGACCATTTGGGGAACTGGTCTAACACCCAGGAAAATGCAAACCAGATCTCACAGATGATAGATGTCAACCAAAGACCATAAGCACTGTCAACAGGGTGTGTAACTCGATAATGGAAAAAGAGACCCAAGATTATCAGACGCATGACTATCACAAATCTGTATGGTGAGAGTTTCGTTTTTGAGATTGGAATAATGACTGAGAGTGGCTCAGCAGCAGCAGCCTCTGGGGACCTGCAAAACATAGCATGTAACCATGTACATCAGAATACAAATGTTATTATGTGAGAAAAAGATTTTAAACCAATGGAACAAGGCCAACAAAAAAAACAAACACATGAAAAATATTCATTATCAAATTTATTCCTGCCTATAACTATCAGATAGCATCCCCCAGGAAAATTTAAGAAATAAAAATGCACACAGAACTCATAACTTAATCAATGAAATAATTCAACTCAATATTTTGATTTTTGTTCTTCTATATTATTTCTCTTAATTTTATGTGTCCAATTCCATGCATCTAACCAAATAGCTCTACTCCAACCTCACCTCATTTCACCAACTGAGCTATGCACAAGGGGAATAGTTTCTTCTATAGCTTAGTTTAAATTTAACCTACTTGTCTTAAGGTTTGACATATTATTTTTTACTAATTTCCCAAAAAAATGTCATATCAGTATACATTTTATATTATTTTCTTCAGGAAAAAGTGTTTCCTTTCCCATTAAACTTACTGCATTTCTTCCATCTGCTGTTCTGGTGGAACTGGTGTCTCATTTTCAGCCTTAGGTGCTGCCTTTTTCTTCTTGTTCTTTTTATCCTTTTCTTTCCAGCTTTCCACTCTATTTTTCCAGATAGGATTCCCAGATTCATCATTATATTCTACAAGAAAAACCAAGTTATGACTATCAGTGAGCATTTCTAAGGCAATTTTTCTAGAAAATGTGAGCTAAAGTCTCTCTTCTTTACCGCTATCCACTGTGGACACAGTACTGACATGCCTAGCATGGAGTCCAACATCCTACATAGTACAAAGAGAGGTTGTAAGTGCAAATGTGAACAGCCTAACAATATTATTAAAAATATATATATATAGAAATAATAACTTGAGATTTCCTGCAGTGCTTAAAGTTACTGTTGTCCCTCAAAATTCCTGTTGTTCCCAAAAACTAAGGCTAATTACTATTTGCACCTCTTATAATGTTAATGTAAATTCAATACCTCAGAAACACTGATCTGGGCAGCCATTCTGGATTGATTTCCGGGAACTTTGGTGTCATCATTACCTCTTGTTCTATCTATATAATATGAAAAAGGAAACAAACCTTAGGATATTTCATACAAAAGGCCATGTGTAATGAACGAGTAAACATGCCACATTTTCATTCAAAAAGAAAAAAACTAAGTGAATGAATTAAAAAATAATTCAGGAAAAAAAAAAAAGAATGCTTCAAAGTGATGAATAGATAAATAAGAAAAATGACAAAAAAAATCATTTTTACCTCCTTTTTAAAAAAAACTAAAACTAATATTCTATGAGAATTAGACATTGGAGTGTTACCAGCAGCAGCATAGGGAGTGGCACATCTCAAGCAGACCCTACGGCCCTCATTGATTTCATAATCAACACAAGCCTTGCAAATTGGGAAATAGCACTCATGACAAGCCACAAACACCTCCCCATTGGCATCAACTCCCATTTGTTCACCACAAGAGTTGCAGAACTGAACCCCAGATTCCATCATTTTTGTTCTTTGGTCCACCTTATGTCCAAGGACCAAAAAGTCAGTATAAACAACCTCTCTGACCCTTCTTTGCTTCTGATCAATCTATGCTCTGATGGGTTTATATGAAAGAGCATAAACTCATTGAAGCAAACCTTAAGTGAGGACGTTGGAATTGGGAAGCAAATTTGTATTGGTGTGGTGGGTTCATTTTCAGAGGTTGAGGGGTTGGTGTCATTCATTGTTTAGCTCGCACACAAAGTCACTATTAGAAAGGCATATTCAGAGGCAGTGAGAGATCAGAAGCAACGTTGTTGTTGTTGTTGTTGTTTCTTCATGTGAAGGGATAAAGATTTTGAATTTATTGCGGGAAGTATAAGGAAAGAATTCGGTTGGACTGGGTACGTCTTTAACTAACAACACTTGAACTACAAGTTCATGACCACTGGCCAACACACCCTGCTACCAAAGAAATGTTTCAAAATAAATAAATAAATATTTATAGGAACGTTTTTCAATGATAAAAATTGGATGGAAAAATATCAATTTCAACCTGATGGAGTAATATTGACAAAAGGTTTCTGATTTTGATTTCTCAAAGTGATCAAATTGTAAAAGTAATAGATAGATAGATCATAGATATGATGCTGCCTGTAATTAATATATAGGTTTTGCTAACAACGTTTCGAGGATAATGAATTTCTCGCATTGTTAAACTTTCACATAATTTTACTATGTAAAAATTGTGTTTATTTTTTTCTTTATGGATCTATTAAAATTTATAAATATTTATGGAATAAAAGCGGACACGAAATTTTCACACACACTAGTATATGAAATTTCAATATAAAATGATCTATTTTCGTGTTTTAGGATGCCGATTAAGAAATAAGAAATATTATATAGAAAGTACATCATCTAATACATTATTTTTTTTAAAAAAAAGTTTCATTTTATGTAATATATTTAATTTTTATCCTTTAATCAGTGACCTTAAAATACTTACCTAAAATCCTAAATATAGTATATGATATTTTTAAATGTAATTGTGCATAAGATATGAATATATGATTAGATGCAGGAGCACAGTTCAGACCACACAGACTGTACGTTTTCTTTTCTTTCTCTTTGACAAATTGTACAATTTTCTAGTAAGTCTATCAATAGGGTTTGAACCAATTGTGTTCAACCAGATGGTAGTCGTAGAGATAAAGCCAATGATGGATGGTTCAATTAGTTGTATGGTAAAAGTATTGAGTTCAAATTTCTGTCGGTATTACTTTACCATAATTTTTTTAGAAAATTTACGTAATATATACACGAATTTTACTTTCAATGGAGAAGTAGACCTCAACTGATGATGATACTTGACCGTTTACTAACGAGGTTTCGTGCATCTGGTTCTCATTACCAAATTAAGCTAACAGGTTTAGCATTTATAACAGGTTGTTTGTATGTTGCTAACTCACAAAAGACACGTTTCTAGTCCAAGTTGTTCTAACGTCAGATCATGTTCTCAATCATTGCTAAGCTCAAAGTTAATGTTTATATAAGGCATTTACCGAGTGGCCCTGACTTAGGTAATCCATAATTCAAATCTCACTCAGAAATTTCCATTATTAGAAAAAATATGTTCCATCTGGGTTTGTGTTCATATATAGTAGCACAACTTTAGTTTGTGCAGTGTTCACTAACAGTAAGTTGACACCAATGGCAACACATGAATAGAAAGAAAGGGTGGGAGAGGGGAAAATGCTACATGGGCAGTATCAATTTCATGATATCTCCACAAAAGCGGTCTAAACTTAAAAAGAGTAACTTCAAAGTTCAGGATATAACAAGTGAGGTGAGCTAGCATAGGCCCTCATTAAACAGCTCATACATCAGATGATTCCTCTTAAAATTTTACACCACCTCGTGATATAAATGTTGTGTATATCTCCCTCTTCGTAGAGATTGAAATTTGTAAATGTTCAAGAAGAAAGAAATATAATTTTCACATGAAAAAAATTATTTCCTTATTCTCATACTTCAGGAAATTAGACAAAAGAAATAGGCAATTCCCAACCAAGACTGCTGATACAAAAAAAAAAAAGTTAATAAACCTAATTATCCAGATACAAATAAAAGATCAACATATAGACAAAAATTATCATTATTTGAATGTATTTATTTACTAGTGGGATGATAGAACAGTTACTAGTGGGATGATAGAACTTTTTACATAGCACAACGTCAACTATTACAGATTTTTGTATTCCTCTTATAGCAGTCCAGATCCATTGCATTCACACGAATAAGTTACATTTGTACAAGTAGAAATTCATCCCAGAATTAGTTGATAATAAATATATATATGATACCTCCGATGTCTAATTACAACCTCTAGTCGTGTCTCTAATCTGCAAATTACAAAGCACTGTCACCTCCACAATTCCTGAAAATAGAAATACATCACCCATGTTAGTATGCAAATTACAGCAGCGGTTGTTTAGAGGTGCAGAGAGCACCAATGCTAATTTCATTCAAGGAAAGACATATATATTAGCCCATGTTAAGGATTAAGGAAGCACTGTGATCAGCTAGTGAAGCAAATCTACAAGATTTTTAGGCAGAGGGAAATACCGCAACATTTTTGCAATTTACATCCACCCCAGCTTCCATAAGCAAATGATATGTTTTATATTTCCTATAACAACGTTCTGATTCAGAATCAAGCCATAAATTCCAAAACAATAACGCCTCTGGCTGCATTTGTTTGTCAAAATCCAGACTTTTCCCCAGACTTCTCCGGATGACCTGAAGCTACAAGAACTCAAACATTTATTTCACATTTCAGAAAACATAAAGCCAGATTTGATTCTAGTTTACCATCACAGTTATATGGGTACCTGAGCAATTTCATTGCCTTTCTTGGTGCCTTCATCACTGCTAGATGTAAAAGAATTCTGTCCACTCTGACCTATCACTGTAGAAACTTTGTTTTTTCCCACATAATCATTTTGCAGATAAAGCTGGTGTGGAACAGCAAGGGTCTCTATACTTGCCATTTCAAGTCCCTTAAATGTAGACATGTACACCTCAGTTTCAAGAACAATTAACATCGAGTAGAAAAGGAAAACAAAAGGGCTCAGCTAGGATGCTATTATGCATAAATTGCTTAGAAAAATGCAGATCCATACATACCTTGGTAAGCATTAATGACCTATCAAGAGATTCAAGACAAAAATGACTATTTGCAGGAGTTGAATCAAGGGTTGAAATCCTTTGGCCACATTTTTTGGTGCTAAAATCATTCAGATTATTGATTATTTGAGGGAGCAATATCATATTAGGATCATGTTCACTATACGAATCAACTCCATCCATACTGGCTTGCACAAGCATTTCTGAAAGAACATGCATTGCGCCAACCATTATCTTAACATCAGGTTTTGGAGATTCAATTAAAGACTTCGAAAAACCTTCAAATGTTTTAAGAAGATCAGTAACAACATTAGCTTGAGATGATGATGCAAGTGAAGTTGGAGAATGGCCCTTTGCAGGGAAAACCTCACTCATTGGCCTACTAGCTCCAGAATTTTTAGTTCCCTTTACAAAGTCATCAATATCACCAATAGTTACAAGTTTTCCTTTTGAAGTCATGCATTCTTCTTTAGAAGAAGACTGAGTCACTGTACAGTGTGAATTGAGCACAGGATCCACAGAGCTACTTTTTGGATCATTAAGCACATTAAATGCCTTTTCTCTTCCACAGATGTTACTACAATGCTGAAGCTCGGCTCCCTTATTCAACTCTACTAGGGATTCTTCCATGATAGTTTTCATGAGCATGTCCTCTCCTGACGACAAGTTAGGAGCTACAGGCACACTAGAGTTGGAAGACACAAAATCATCCGTAATGTATCCAATACCAGGAAAGAACTGTGGAGCCAGAGGATTTAAACTGTTAGATTTTTCTGTTGCTTTCTCAACATGATGAAATTGTACAGAGCCCAAAATTTCTGATGGAGTTAAATTAAAAGTCTTGGTTCCCTTCCAACAAGGAGAATCCACATCAGTTTCACTGTCATCCAAATTATTGGAGAACTGATTTTGAGGCGTGTTTTTAAGAGAGGACATATCAGTTGATAACTTGAGTGGGGCAACCTTAGAACTGGAGATAAGAAAGGAGTTAGATTCATCAACAGCTTGTATTGTGCCTTCAGAATTCGATAGAATGTCTTTTGGCACAATTGTACCAGTGCTTTTTTCAAAAGTGCCATCGGACACTCTTAGACAGGGATTCAACCCAACAACAGCATGCTTACCTGTACATATCATCATTCCATAATTTTCTCAATTATTTGTCCTATTTTTCATTCTAAATAAAATTTTATATGAAGCATGAAATCGATACTAGTCATTAAACAATAAAATCAAAATTCAAAAACAAAATACTAGAGGTCAATCCTAAATGGGAGCAAGCTTTTGATGCCCTCACTGCAGTATAATTGAACCGGTTCAATCAGTTCACTGTAAAACCAATAATACTAGATATGGGGAGCATAACTAAAACATTTCCATCACTTCAGATATCAAAATTGTGAAATTCTTTCCACGATAGATGTAAAGGATTACCAATTTACCACCGTATAGATACTGACACACTATTAAAAGAGTCATATTTTATTTTCAATCTTAGATGTCCATGACAACATAGGGTGAAACAAATTAACTTTCTTATCTTTTCAAGTAACAAATTTTAAGATGCAGTGATGCACAGGGGTTTAAGGAGAAAACTTCATTAACTTCTCTAGACTTCCAAAACTCACAATTATAATTTGCAGATAAGTGAAAAAAAGGTAATTTTGATTTCTGAAGGCAACTAAGACTAGTATTTGTGTAGCATTTAGTGCAGTGACTGTGTAATTCCTCACACTTGAGAAGGACAGAATCGAGATCTCAACTTTTTTAACTTTTAAGCATGAATTTTATTGCTGAAAGGTGTCTAAACTCCACGGCCTTTGATCACATTAGTGGGATTTCAATGTAATTGTAAAAATGAGAAAAATAAAAGAAAAACATGTATTGGCAATTGCTGTCCTGCTTATATGATGATATGTTAACTGCATTTCACAAAGGAGGGATCCAATAATATAGGCAGTGCTACTACAGGTTAAAAGAGACATGTTCATGCTGTCACTAAAGTTGTCTGCTTTCTCTAATTGTGAATTTCTTGTTTTCCAATTGAATGAATTGATGACTAAGACAAAAGCTTGATGTTTCTGAAAAAAATATTGGCAGATATTTGAAACATCCAATTGGCTAGAGAAGAGTCTGCAATATGAAGTGATGAGATTGTGCCAATCATAATTTTCAACAGAGATAAAAATTTCAAAATTCTCTAAGAAGTTTCTTCTTAGTTTATAGGGAGAGCAAGTCTAAAGTAACGGCATGAAAATCAACAATACAAGTGGCATCAGAATCAAACATAAGCACCCCAGTAATAATTTTGTCAAATAAAAAATTTAGCAAGCCATAAAATAACTACCTTTCTGAAACGTGCTCGCATCGCCAACTGAACCCACCCCATTACCGTTACCTGTCTCATAGCCTAAACTTGCAATGCATGGTGAGCTAGTGGACAACGAAACACCAAAGTGCGAATCAAAGTCACCATTTTGAGGCAATTCCAGAAAAGGGTGCTGAGAAGCAGCTTGAACGGGCAAAGTAGTTGTTGTTGTGGTGACATAGTGATCCAAAGGCACAGAATGACCCTTTGAGGCAAGGTTACTTTTTCGAAACGAATCCAGCAAGGAACTAAAAGGGTCGTCGTCACAACAGTGGTCCAATGAATCGGCACAGGGTTTGGGCGATGAATAGGGAGTGCGATTGAGCGTGAAGGGTTTGGCGAGTGGTGACAAACGAGACGTCGTCGACGTCAATGAGGCTACTTGCTGTTTACTCTGATTCATCCTTGTTTGGTTTTCTCTGTTTCCCTTTTACAATTTGGAAGCTGATAAGTGATAATCGAAACACCCAACACAGCAAAGAGCCTCAAAAATTTGCCATAATCATCGTAAAACTCAACGAAACAGCTTCCAAGGTCAATTGTAGACTTTGAAGCTTCCTCGCTAAGTAGTATAACAAAGGAAAATGTTACACACACCCCACACACACCCACCACACACCTACATTTCCTATTTCACTCATTAGTATTAGATGGTGTGTGAGTGTGTGGTAGTCTATGTATCAAAGTCCTATAACTAATTAGTATTTTCCATGTTTTTTCCCTGTTTATCTTCCATAATATCTAATCCGTAATCTGTGTGAATTTGAATTACCTTTTTTTTCAAAAAAAAAAATCAAACTTTTTATATTTTATTTAAAAAAATATTATTTCTTGAATTTTATCGAATTCCAAACAAAGACCTGTTTCATGGAACTATATATGAAACTATTATTTTCTTTTTTTTATAAAAGTGGGAAAACGTAATCTAACAGCTCTATAAATAAAATTTCCTACTGAATTATACTATTGGATTATTAGTTGTTTATGTAGAAAGGAACGCAGAGCTTTTGTAATATCAAGTTTTTTCACACGTGGAAAAGAACTTTTAAATTTTAAAAAATAATCATAATCATAATATTCAAACTTAAATTAATACACTTTTTGGTCTTTTTTATAAGAAATAAAATGAGTCATTTTTATGGTCTTTTTTATATAAAAACAATGTTTTGTTTTCAACAATATTAATTATTTATTTTTAATTTTATCTTTATTTATTATATGAGACTCATTAAAAATATAAAAAAACACCAATTCCACAAAAATTATTTTTGAAAAATTATAGCAACATTAATTATTGTAGAACATATCAAAATAGGATGGTGGGTTAAAATCCTATTATAAAAAAAAAACATGTTAATTGGGTTGATCCAACGGGCTCAATCCGTTTTATCACTTTTAACAGTTGAGATTAAATTAAAATATAGGCCCAAGTTTGTTCACCAATAATAATTTAACTTTAGCTTAATTAAATAAAGAGTCTTTGACAAGAAAAAAAGGTTAAATAAAGAGTTTATTGTAGTAAGAGTTTAAAGATTAACTATGAAAAGAAAAAGAGTTTAATGATTAACCGATAATGGAGAGTGCCACGTGGTGATGGCAACATAAGGTGTTGAGCAGCGATAGCAAGTGTTTGCCAAGGGTGGCAATGCTAAAAAAATTATATAGTACTCCCTCCGTTTCAAAATTATAGTTTTTTAAGGTTAATGTATACAGATTAAGAAATATTTAATGAAAGTAAAATATAATTATATATAGACTAAAATACCTTTATTTAATGGAAGAGTATTGTACAAATTTTTATGTTATTAATGTCAACTACTCCCACTAATAGTTATTAAATAAGGGTATGAGTGGAAGAAAATAATTAATGATACTTTAGAATTGTAAAATTATAATAATTTTGAAACAAAAATAAAAAGCTAAAAAAGTTATAGTTTTAAAATGGAGGAAGTACTGACTATGATAACTTTCAAAATTGAAAAATAATCTATCTTTTAAAATTTCAAAACTTAAAACTCACCTAAGCATGTGAAGTCTTGTGATGCATATGTTGCAAAAAGTATCAAGTGCTTAATCATTGTTTGTTATTAATTTATTATAGTGACTGAAATCAAGTTGGGGGATGAACTAGGCAGCTATTTTCTTCGTTTCATATTCAATTTATGCTTTACAGTTTTCAAGCACCAAGTGGTATTATGGTGGTTTTTCTTTATAATGATAGTCATTTCCTGATTGTCGCGTCAATTTTTCCATGTTCTAAAAAAATGCACAATCATATCCCCCTCCTCCCTCAAAAAAAAAGTATGACACTTTCAGAGAATAATTTCTGAATCCACTTTGCTTTGGCTAATTTATGATTGAATTAATCATTTGAAGCAACAAATTTCCATAATTTGTATTTGTATTGCATAATTCATAACTCCAATCATTCTAATACTTTTTTAATCATAAAACCTTTCTATTTTTTACCGACTTCAATTTTAATATTCTAATTGTCAGTTTGTCATGTATTACATCAAGCAACCAGATTCATTTAATTCATTAAATTCCCCTCTCAAAGTTAAATTTCAATGTAAACGTTCCTCGCAAACTTAAAAATTACGATAATTGACCCTATCAAAAACACTTACGATAATTGGTATATTATTTAAGAATCAATTAAAATGAATATAATAACTATATAGAAGGAGTTACTTTTTTTTTTTGGATACAAATAGAAGGAGTTACTTTGTGTGCCCACCTAAAGTGAACATCCATCTCGATTGGAATGTTTCGACGAAGTTGTTTTCTACTTTAAACGAATATGCAATATCATGTGACTTTCACATCAGATAAATATTGATTGAAGCTTCAAAACAAAGCCGTTTTTTTATCGTGAACTTGAATCATGACACCAACATGATAAAATTATTTAAATCATTATTCAATATTATCTTATCATATTGCTTCAAAAAAAAAAAATTATCTTATCATATTATTGAATTTCATAATACAAATAACATGACTAAAGTAGTACAATATATAAGTTGTCTTTTTCCAAAAACCAGAGACATGTCCCTTAGCTATAAATTATTTATTAACATACTTCCGAGGATTAAGCCCACAGAATCTACGTCAATTTAGTTTTATCAACAACAAAAAAAGAATCTACATCAATTTAAATTGAGAAATTTTACTTAGCGTGCTCATCATTATTTAACTACGAAATTATTAACAATTAAAAAAATATAATTAGTTATATCAAGAGTTTAATCCATTAAAGAAAGAAATTAAATAATTGTTATCGTAAAGGAACGGATAGCCAAAAGAAGCTTCAAGTTTCTACACTCTTCTCGCACCTACTACACAGTACATCCATCATCAAAGACACAACTCGTCGTTCGTTAATCGTTACACCGTTGAAGTTGAAACTGGGAATTCCCGAACGAGTCACAACTCGTCCGTATAATGCAGAAAGCTCTAATTCATAATTTAAAAAACAAATCAAAAGAGTTGAAAGCAGAAAAGAAAATATTGTAAAATTTTAGAGAGGCTAAAGTCAGAGAGAGTATCATTATCATATGCTGTTATGCAAAACACCCAAAATTTACAAAAAGTAGAGAATGGAAGACAGAGAGGGAGAGGCACCATCATCACTCAGCAAAAATGTACAAAATCAAACCGAAAAAAGAGGAATAAAAGGAAGGAACTTGAACTAATGGTAAAAGGGAGGAGCTTGAATGGTCCTAGGGTGAGAAGAAGCGTTAACGAAGGGAAGGCTGCGGAGGATGAGAAGACGAACCCGTCGGGGGACAGGGGCAGAACGGAAGACCTGCTCCACCACCCTCGCCAGCAACGCCGTGTACTCCTCCAGCACCTCCGCCACGATCGCCACCAGTATCATCTTTCTCTTTCTTTCTATGTTCGTTCGCCAACAATGGAACCGGGTCGGGTTGAATTTGAATCCGAATAGAAAAAGGAAACTCGCACTCTCACAGTCACACACTCAATGCATTGTCAATCAATGGGTTTTAATTCATTATATATATAGTAACGGAAAAAGGGTGACCTCGGTAACCGGTAATATTGGGCTATTGGGTTTGAAGTGAATCTCATAACAGCGGCGCCACCCTTATTATTTATACCCTCAAGCTGGAGGGTAAAAGCGGTAATGGGAGCCGGTTTCCAGTTTGGGCTTTCAGTGTGCTCCCTCGTTGTACTTCCCAATCTTATCCTCTCCCCTAACTTTTTTTATTGATTGCCTTTTTTTTCTGTCATTTTCATTTAATCAAAAACGAATGAAAGAGACAGTGATATGATGCCATTACTGCCTAGTAATCCAACAAATATTATAGTTTACTAATCAGTAGTACTATAATTACTGAGTAGTACCACTACAACTATCAAATGTGTATGCAAAATATAAAATAAAATATGAGTCTTTGATGTTTATTATTATACTAGGCAAGGAAAATTTGGGGTTTTTATGAACCACCCGTATTCAGCTTGCTGGATAAATTATATGGATACATCTTGAACCTTAATGTGAATTCTTGTTGTTATTTATTATTATTTCTTCTAAATCTTGGTTCTAACTAACACTCCTTGTGATCGAGTTTTCTCCTCCCCTACGTGATGTCACTATATACCGGAAAAGAGAAGTAGTCTTTCTATTGTCTACTACGTACTTCATTAGGCAAAGTTTGACTATAATTAATAATGTTCATTTCACCTCATGTTTCGGGGGGAAGAATGAGACAACCGGCGTTTTAATTTCTCCCCTCAGTTTGATGCTTATACACATTGATCACAAGTAGTTGTATTTCATCATCGATCCCACGAGCTCGATCGCCTTCAAGTACTATTATAAATCCGGTGTCCAACATACACACACACATAAAACACATGGCGGAGATGAATGCACTATCTATTCTGCATTGAGAATTTGGGACTCCTGTTGAAGCGAAAAAAAAATTGTAAAATTAATAAGCATGAGCAGGTACAGAAAATATCAGTTGCAGATGTGGTGTGTACAATGTGCAAGAGTGATTGCTCTTTCATCCTGTTTTTCTAAATTGTGGTCCTGCTACTTGATGGTTGATGCACTTAAGTAACTTTTGGGTCATTTAATTGGAATCACGGGATGCTAGTTTTAAAATGTATTATGATTATGATTTTGATTAGAAATGTGTGTGAACAATAAGTTTCACGTCATGTACGTAGTTCATCAATTTGTGTGATTTGTTACCCAACATCAAATGTATGTACTCTATTTATATGTTTAGATGTTAGGTTGTTTGATTTAAGATTTTTTTTTAATTGTAAATATATCATTTTATTTTCATTTGTTTTTTATACAAAATATTGAAAACAGAAAAATAGGAATACAGAAAGTAAATAAATGTTTGTAATCCTTTAAAAGGATCGAGGAAATCAAAATTTCAGGGTATGTTTGGATAAACACTTGCAAACTTAATTTTAGATGACTTTTATTTTGCAAAACTGATTTTTGGTTAAAATCAACTTTGAAGCAAGTAATTTTTTTTGAAATAAATTATCTCAAAAGTAAGGTTGGGTGGATGAGCGCTTAAATGGTCCATTGGTGTATCAATAAAATATACTGTTCAATAAAAATCAATGGTCCAGATCTGATAGAAACAAAAGTGAGAACACATATATTTTCTCTCATACAATTCTGCCCCAAACCCAACGCACAACTGCAAACTTCCACCTTAGCTTCCCCAAATGGTTGCACCCCAAACCGCCGCCATCGAGCCTGGACATGGCGAGCAGGGAGTTGATGGCGGGGCCGCGTGAGATACGACATGTCCACTATGGCGCGAGGAAAGGTTACAGACGCGGCGGCGGGATGCAACATCTTCCACCGCCACTGTGGTCACCCCGAGGCACCGTGGCGATCCGTCGTGGGCAGCACAACACGATAGAATCACCACCACCATCATCTTCTAGAGGCCTCCGCCGGCGACGAGGATGTGGCCGGAGGAGGGGATTGCGGCAAAGGCGAAGGGGACATCATAGGGGCGCGGTGGTCCTACAAGAAGTCAAGGAAATTGAATTGAAAGGTGGAGGAAGAGGGAGAGGATCGATCCATGGTCCTACGAACCAACTACTCCACGTGGCAGTGGCACTGTTTCCCCTTAAGGGAGTTCAAACGGTTCAGCTTCTTCTGGTGGGGTTTCTCGAAGTTGGCTACGTTTGTGGTCGAAGATGGTTTTGCGTTTGCGCGGTGGTCGTTGGGGGGGGCTCGGGGGATTTGTTGTCGAGGTCCTCTGCTCCTCTCCACTCCCCCCCCCCATGGTGCCATGACAGTGTATATCTGGCGGTGGGTGGGTGCTCTGCGAGGAAGTCGTCCATGGTTGTGGTGTCGACGGTGAACAGGAATGGACGAAAGAGTGAAAGGGCGAAAGGTTGGGGATGGGTTGGGAATAGATCATGTGTAGACATGTGTAGTGTTCTCACTTTGTTTCTAACTAATCTGGTCTCTTAATTTTTTCCTAACAGATCTAACACTTAATATTTAATGGTCCAGCAGTGAACCATATGTTATACATCCCCACGCTAGCCGCCACCTGGGATAAATATTATATTAATCTAAAATTTAATATATTAAACGGTTGAGCCACTCTATTTCTTCCTATACGGCTTCTCTAACATAAAAAGGCTCACTTTAAATTAATTTTTAATTTATTATAATTTATAAGAGCATCTCCATTGAGGGTACCTAAATGGTATTTAATGGGTACCTATTAGATACCCTCATTGTGGGGGAAAAGTTTTGGGTACCTATTGGGGAGAGGTGCTTATACAAACACACTCTCTCTCTCTCCTCTCTCATCGTGGGTCTCACGTATTTTTATGGATTATAATTGGATGTAGAGTTATTAGTGAGACTCATTTAGTAAATTTTTTGTAGTTGCTGAATTGGAAGGGTTAAATACCTATTAAATACTTGAATTAAAAAAATAAAAATAAGTGATATGTATAAGTGAAATCTACTTAAGTACCAAAAAATAAATACTTCACTGAAGATGGTCCAAGAGCTTTTAATTAAAATAAATTTATGATTCTTTATTTAAAAAATCTATAAGTTTATGAATTTTTATGTTATTGGAAGATTATTTTAATATTTTTTTAATGTGTTTGTTGAGGAGTTTGTACGGATTGACCGCAACGCTGCTAACTGATGATGATAAATATAAAGCAACATAATTGCAAAGATAAACATTAAAGTGTTACGCCTTCTGTCTCTAATTATAAGAATTTTTTAACTAATTATTATCCATAAAAAAGTAAATAATTTTGTTAATGATATTAAATTTATTAATAATTTATATTATGTTTTTAAAATTGTCTTTGGTAATATATTTCTTCTCATTTGTTCTCTCCTACTTAATTAATACATTAACCATATAATAAATAAAGATAATTTAGATAAAAATAATTAATACAAAACACAATTTTAGAAAATTCTTATAAAAAAAACAAAAAAAACATGTCAAAAATCTTTTATAACCAGAGGGGGAGGTAATATTAGCTAACTTGGGCATTCATTTTTGTTCTTCATTAGGACTTGTGAGTGTGACGTTCACTCATTCTTAAAGATTTTGTAGATCTTACAATCTACAACCACCAATAAGGGCCCCGGAGGGGGGGATAACATGTTACTGGCCAAGATCCTTCTTTTTTGCACTTCCAAAAGAGGGCACCAGGTTGGTAGCAATTAGAGCTGACAAAATGGGTTTTTGGGGCGAGTTCGGATTGACCCACATCGGGTTCGAGCTTTGTCGAGTCGGGCCAAAAAAGTCTATATTGAAAATGAGCTCGAATTTGTGTGTCCGAGCCCTCCACATTTTAGGGTCGGACTCGGGCTTTAGCCTATATTTTGTGGGCAGTCCGCTTCGGGCTCGGGCTTTACCGGGTTCGGACTTTGTCGGGCCGGGCCAAAAAGGCCCAGATTAAAAAGGGCTTGAATTTGTGTGTTCAAACCCTCTATTTTTCGGGTTTTTTTGCCCGACCAAACAAGCCCGGCCCATTTTACTAGCTCTAGTAGCAATACCCAAATTAACCACCAAGGTTAATTACTGGATATTGATTTGACAATGAGCATTGTTTTGAAATTAGTTCCTAATAGGAGTTAATTAGTGGCATTCATTCACAATGTTTTGATAAAAACAGTTAGCTCTACAAGCCTCCAACCACATTGAAGGCAACGGTTCTTTTCCTTGGAAATGATTATCAATAAAGAAACACGAGAGTCACACAAGCATAAGAAGTTAACCCATTATGAAGCAATCCTCAATCCTCCTCCTTTAGCTTTTTCTGCAGATATATAAGAAATAAATTGAAGATCCTCTTTATTGCCATTCAAGTCATTCCCATTCCATCCACTTTATTCTCTCCCACAGAATTCAACTAGAAGTCCTTCATCTCTTGTAGTAATATAAATACACCCACATTCATATTGAACTATAGTCACACGGCCAAATACGACTCACACACTTGTATTGTTATAGGGCAAAATTTCACTCAATCACCTCGCAAACATGCCTGCAGAAGGGGATGAAAAGCATAAGCAGCTGGATAGAGAAATCAGGGAGATGGTCTCTGCCATCACTCACCGTGTCACTGATTTTCACAAACCAGCAGGAGGCTCCACCCACCATTTGGAGAATGAGGATGATGAACATGGAGTGAGGATCATCACACTCGCAGGAACCAATGATGGAGCCACTCTGAGAAGCCAATTGGATGAAAAATCATCAGGTAAATCCTCTGATGGTGAGCCTGAAGCATTGAGCACTTATGTTAACAGCAACTTCCAGGCCATCAACAACTCAATCATGCTTGGTGGTAGCTACCAGGCCAATGATCCTGGTGTGCACTTGGATATCTCAGATTTCACTGAGCCTCCTCATGGAAGTCACCATAATAAGGCTGAGAAGCATGGGAAGAAGGGAAAGAAGAAAGAGAAAGAAGCTTCAAAAAGTGAACATCAATCTGATTAACAAAGCTCTATATATAGATTAAACAAGGATCTGGGCAAAACTATACATGATGGGGTGTCAATGAATAAATGCAATCTACACCGTTGAGACTAGAACTTCCCCTGTCCATCGTTAAACCACTGGTTAATGTACGCTTGAAATGACCATGTTTTCCTAATATTTATCCTCCTCCTCCTCCTCATCATCATATATCATTTATTTATTTTTTGGCTTTTGTGCTTGTTTTCTTCACTTTTCTGTGGGTTGTTACTTGTTAGTCAATCAATCAATAGGGGAAAGTTACCAATTCAATGCTAAGAATATATTAACACCGAATGTTGAGTTTTGCTGTTGCATTTCAAAATGGGTATAGGCTTTGAAAAATGATGCATCCTGATATAATGAAATATTAATTCTTGGGTGTTTCGATCCACTATTTGATAAGATTACTCTAGTTGAGAAATTATCAACAAATAATATTCTAAAGAGTTATTGACTAAATGTGCACACCTCAAAAAAACTATAGTAAACTTCACAGACCAAAAAGGCAGATTAATATTTACAAAACAAGATGTATCTGACGTAGAAAAATAAAGCCATGATCAACTATGTCAAGAAGTTGTGATAAAAAAAAACTATGTCAAGAAGTTGCGGGTTCAGCCCCATCGTGCAGGGCACAACAAATTGTAGCTTTATGGTGCCCTTGGTAAACCTTAATATCTTCACCAGTTGACATAGACCAAAGCCTAGCAGTTGTATCAGAGGAAGCTGCAATGACAAGATGTATTGGCTTGAAAAAATAGATGAAGAAATAATTGACTACCAAGAACAATGATTGTAGTACGTCCAAATTGATGCACTTAATAATGAAAATTTGATTTTAATTTGATCTCTCTACAAAATCACATATAAATAGCTGTTTTCCAGACAATTTAAGTTTGTTATTCAAGATTGCTCTACACTTTGTCGGACAATTTTTTAAATCCGGAAGACTAAATTGGTTGTTTAGTTTTGTTTTATTTTTATTCAACCCATAAGATACTTGGATTTTCTTCAAAGATAGATAAATAATTAAGCTTAGCAATTGGTGAAAAATTAAAATAAAATGTAAGACCAGTCAGCTATCTAAAAATACAAAAATTTGAGATTTGTTGAATCAACCTTATCTACACTCAATATTTCCTGTGAAATGAAGGATCCAATTCTGGGCTATGCATGAGAGCCCGTTTCTAAGTAACAAGTACAAGAAGAAAAAAAACCATGACCCGTCCCTCAGTTTATTAAAGGTTCAAAAAAAATTTACACGCATGTTATCAAATCATTGAAGAAGTTAGACAACCACAGCTGTTACCTAGAAATTCTAAATATTATGATGATGTAACAATAATATCATAGAACTAAACTGTACAAAACTTAATGCATATAAGGAAACAATATAAAAAAATTACCAAGTTAGTACCTGTAATAAGGTAGGCACCGTCCACTGAGAAGACACAGTCCCACACCCAGCGCTGATGACCTGGGAAGCATAGTCAACCTCGTTTAGGGAGAACGAAGTTATGGGGAAAGTAGTGGGGAGTTAGAAAGCACTAGATTATCACACGACTTCAGGAATTATTACCTATCAAGGTCTTCTCTAGCGTAAAACCATCAACATTCCATATCTTGACAGTATGATCAGAAGATGCAGTTGCCAAGTACCTAGAAACAATAACACCAAAAAGAAATATTAACATCTTACAGAAGCTACAGGTACATTAATAGTAAGAGACAAAAATTTCAGTGCTGAGATTTCAGTTATGCCAAACAGACGCTTAGCCTTTGACCCATTTACTAATAACTTATTAGTAAATGTTTTACAATTCCATTTTTGTTTTAATGAACACAACTGATCAGCTGATTACCCATGAGCTGAACCACTGAACTGTTCACTTGAGTAGAGTGGGAATAAAATAAAAGGACAAAACATGAGCACAATTTTTATGACCTGTGGGGTTCACAAAACTCCGGTGATAAAAGACACTTGAGGATGTAGCCCTTGTGTGCTTGCAGTTTATGAAGTGGCTCAAAGTTTGTCATTGTCTGCAGAAAAAAATATTCCACTAGGACAAATACGTAAAGTTTGACATGAGGGTGACATAATTGTGACATTTTTATGAAGGCACAACCTGAGTCCCTCGCAACAGGCGCCACACATAACATGTCCCGTGATTATTTGCTGCTACTACCAAGCTGCCATCCCACATTACTGTTAGAGAGCGTACAGCTGTATCCACCTCTGGCACCTACATTTCTTACACAGATTGAAAATAATGTTTTATCCATATTTTTTTTGTCAAAGAGTGAGAGAGAACGAGAGAGGACACAACTAGATGCACTGATCAACTTTAGGATAAAGGAATTGGGGACATTTCTCCAAAAGGCATGGATAACAAAAAGCATCTACATGTGGGAGAAGCATGACAATTGAGTGTATATTAGAATCAAAGTACACATGGGAGGTCAAAGAAGAATGTGTTTGCAAGATGTATGATTAGAGAGTTACAACTTGCAGATACAAGGCTTATAATCCAAGCATTTCATTCTTTCCATACTGTTTTGGGTTTTTTTATTTATTCTTCGCATAGAAAACATTTAGACACTTGATTCTACGATGATATCCATATACAATTAAAGAGTTCATGACTCATACCAATTCACAACTGCATGAATTTGCTGTCAAATCCCACACACGAATATTGCCATTTTGATCACCAGATATTAATTCAGTCTGTTGAATCACATACAAAATCAGTGAGAACCACAAAGGAAAAACCTATAAGAACAGCATCTGATGTACTTGGATATTGCTAAAACAAAGGAACCATAGTGAAAGAAAAGAAACATGCTCTTAGTATTGAGGCGTGTCAGAATCCAGATCTAAACACCAATCAAAAAATCAATGGTTAAATGAATTTCATAAAGATGACAAGTACTTAATTGAAATAAAACAAAAAATAGAAAGCTAAAAGTCAGTATGCTGTAAGACCAATTCAGCCCGAGCTACTATGAATAATCATGCATTACTTATATTGTTGTTACTTATTACATGTTAGCTCTTCTGACTTTTTAATACCATTTTGATTAATGTAATTGTAATCATAAGCTAGGATAAATTGTATAGCCACCAACAAATGGTGAAACATAACCTGATTTGGGTGGAGCACAACGGTGTTTACTGCGGCGCGACTTTCATATTCCCTCTGACAACCTGGTGCCCTGCATTTTTGTCATCAAATGAACAAAGTCTATTTGACTAAAATTTAAGGGCACAAGTCATGCTATAAAACTATTGTGCAATGAGATGTATACTCCACCTCAAATCCCAAATCTTAACCGTGCCATCCTCTGAACCAGAATACATCCAATTACCATCACACTGGAACCCAACTGCCATTACATTATTGGTATGCGAATCATAGCTCATTACCTGCCACACAACCAGGAACATAAATTATTTGGAGCCAGAAATAAACAATTTTTTCAAGAAAGTGTATCAGTTGAAAAGACATACCGGCTGAGGGCTACTTGAGTTAACATCAAACAACCGTATGTGAGGATTACCGGCTGCAGCCAGGTAGCGTTTATCCGGGGTTATCTCCAGCCGGTTTACTTGCTACACAAATTAGATACAGCAAAATTAGTACCACACTATGGAACCTAAAAACACCAGAAGCCATTCTCCATGATAAATCAGTAGCAATCACCATCTAACAAATGGAAAATGTACTAGAAACACTGAAACAGTTAACTTTTAAGCATATCATCATATCTCTAAGACAAGCATATAGGCATAGCACATTTAACAGCAGAGCAAATCAGCTACAATTTTTTTTTAAACCTAAAAATGCAACAGCAGAAAGTTTATGCAAGTTAACTTTTTGTCCTCAAATTTCACAGAAAGCATGTGTCTGATTACCTCATGTTTCAAATATTATATAATACTAGTTACAGATAGGTTTGATTTCAGGAACCAAAAGAATGATATAAAGTTTGAAGTATCCCCAACAAATGCAAAGCTAGATCAATTGTTGTTTATGAATAGTTGCAAAAACAAAGGAAGGAATGAGAGGAAGGGAAGCAAACCGAATCAGGATATTGGATGGTGCGGTAGCAGCGGCCACTCTTGGCCTCCCAAAATCGAATGGTGTGATCATAGCTGGCAGTGGCAAGTATCACTGTTGGTTGACTCATCCTACAAGACAACTCTTCTTGTTATTCTTCTACTATCAATCAGGATTTATCTATCAAATGGAAAAGTTAACACTTAACAGGATTTGGATTGATCAGAATCTATTGAATCTGAATGTCAATGGACTAACAATATTGAAAAGAAAGTGTTAAGCGGCGTTTCTAGAAGCAAGGGAATGAAATAAAAATAACCTGAGTGACGACGGACAGGTGAGAACAACCGCAGGAGATCGCGGTCTCCCGGTGTTTCTACCGCCGCTGACGACGGTGCCAGGAGGAGCGCGTCGTGCTAGTCAATTCAGTGATTCACCAATTTTCATAACTCGCGTTCACCCTTTACCACCCAACATCTAAAACGCGCCGTTTTTCACCTGGTAATAACCAATTTGAGAATTCTTTTACGGTCCCCTACCCCCTCCTCTCAGGCTGGGCCTTCAGATTCTTTTACCCATATGAATATCCAAAGAGAAGAGAAGTCCAACAAGTTATTTACAACTTTGATAGGTTTCGTTTTTGGTGTTGACCAAAAAAAGATTTTTTTGGTTCAAAAAACAAAGTTTGGATAGATAGATACTAACAATTGGCCAAAAAAAAAAAGATAGATACTAACACGGGGTGGCACTTAGTATACACAAATCGTTAAATTTGTGCATGTACACAAATCGAATCTGACCTGCAATAATCGGTGGTCACCAATTTTATATTAATTACAGAAATATCCCACCAAATATCAAAATTATCATTTTAAAAATTGATATTAAAAATTGATATCAAAATTATACCTCTCTCTCTCCCCCCTCTCTCTCGCTCAGTCTCTCCCCCCTCTCTTGCTCTCTCTGTCTCCCCCACCTCTCTCTCACTCCCTCCCTCACTATCCCCTCTCTCCCTCGCTCTCTCTCACACACTTTCTCTCTTCCCCTCTCCTGCTTTCTCTTTCGCTCTCTCTCCCTCCATCTCTCACTCTCTATCTCTCTCCCCATCTCTCGCTCTCTCTCCCAATCTCTCTCCATGATCTCGCTCTCTCCCTCTCTCTCGCTCTCAATCCCCCGCTCCTGCTCTCTCTCTCTCACTCTTCCCCTTCTCTCTCCCTCTCTCTCCCTCCCCCGCTCACTCTCTCTATACTTCACGCCCGCTCTCTCCTAATCTCTCCCCCTCTCTTGCTCTCTCCCTCTCCCTCTCCTCCCCCACCTCTCACTTTCTCCCACCCTTTCCCCCTCTCTTGCTCTCTCTCACTCTCTATCTCCCCTCTCTCTCATTCTCTCTCTCTCGTTAGCTTTTAAAATATTTATTCTACCCCAAAGAATTTTTTTTTATTTACAAAACAACAATAAAGGTAAAAAATTATGAAATTACGACCTTTTACAATTTTTTTAAATATTGATATTTCTTGGGGCCGAAATGTAATTATCTGAACTATTGGGGTTTATTGCAATTAATAAGCAAAACCTAAGCAGCAGGTAACCTTGAATGAATCCAGGCCCTTACAATTTAACAGTAATTTATCGATGGTCCAGATTCGATTTGTGTACATACACAAATTTATCAATTTGTGTAGGCTAAGTGCCACCCTAACAAGGGAGGGAAAGAGAGAGGGAGAAGGGGAGTGGGGAATTCAAAAGATTTCCTACAATTAACATTTTTTTGCTATAATTGTTAATTTTAAAATTTTTACAATTTATTGCTACATTTATTTTCTGTTATTAATTTTCATTTCTTTCATTATCTATTTTATGATTTTCTTATTTCAAAACTTTCAAAACGAGATCACGATGTGGCCATTGCCCATTGCCACCCCTTCATCAAATAACTTTAAAAAAATGTCTCCAAATTAGAATTATTATTCCAAATTCTGATTGTATATTTTTGTCCAAATGAAACCCGAGGCATTTATTTAGTATTGATTAGTAATGAGCTATATATGAATTAATTAATAAAAAAATTGATGTCCATAGGGTGGGTGGCCCTCTTTTGAGGACACTAATTTCCATAAAACACGCACCAGCTCCCCTTCCCCATCTTGTGTGGATTATGGCAAACAATAATGTAACCTTTTTGGTTTTAAAAAAGCAGCTTTTACAATAATGTTCAAGCAATATGACCCTAAAAATTCCCAGGGAATAGTCTGAATCATTTGAGTCCAAAAGGAGTATAATCAAATCTTATCTTTATATAATCTAGATTTTCCCACTCTTTCTCTAAGTCCCTGTTTGATTGGAGGAAAGTGGAGAGGAGAGAAGGGAAGAGGAGGGAAGGGGAGGGATTATTTTAAAAGTTTTATGTTTGGTTTAAATTTTTGGAGGGGAGGAGAGGGAAAGAGAGGGGAGTAAAATCTCTCCTCACTTATTTTGGCTTCCCTTGAATAATGGGGGATTTGGAAGGATTTTAAAATATTGACTTAAATAATTTTATTTAAAAACTAAGAGCATCTCCATTACATGGTACTTAAAGAGTACCTAGAGAGTACCTAATAAGTACCCCCAATGGAGGCATGCAAGTTGGGTACCTAATGGGAGAGAGGGTGCTTCTACAAACACCCTCTCTCTCCTCGGGCCCGCACCTGTTTGCTTAAAAAAAAATTTTAAACAGACTTTTAGCGACGGTTTCGTTCGTCGATAAAAGTTTTTATAATAATAAAAAATCAACCGTCTCTCTCCTGTCACGTATGGGTCCCACTAGTGGAGCTTTTTGGAAAAAACAACGGAGCGACCTTTAACCTACGGTTGAAACCGTAGGTAAATGCCTTATAATATTAAAAAAATAAAAGAGTCGTTGTGCGCCATATATCAATGTTTTTAATTTTTTAATTTTTTATTACCTTTTTAAAATTTATTTTGAATTAAAAAAATAGTATAAATAAATTTCATATTTTTATATTTTAATATAAAAATAGATCTATAATTATTAATAAATAAATTATTGTTGAGATGTAATGATAATGTAATGATGTAAAGTTATTGGTGGGACCCATTAAGTACCAAAAATAGAGTTACTGGATTGAAGGGGTTGGATACCTATTAGGTACTTAGGTTGAAAAAGTAAAAATGAGTGATGTGGACAAGTGGGGTCCACTTAAGTACCCAAATTTGGAGAGCACCAATGGAGATGCTCTAACAAAAAGGTTTATAATTAAGGGCATAAAATATAAAGTAGACATTTTCCTCCATTAAAATCCCTCCTCTCCTCTCCTCTCCTCTCAACCAAACATAATATCTAATTAAATTTTTCTCCTCCCTCCCCTTCATTAAAATCCCTCTCCTCCCCTCCCCTTTTTGAACCAAACATATCCTAACACAAGTTTATATCTCTTCTTTTTTTTTTTCTTTTGTCTTGCTCATTTTCCTATGACATATTTTTCACTTTTTCTCCCTTCTTATTTTCTTTACTGTACTTTGTATCTTTTTCGGACACCACCACCTTCACAATCCCATGTGAGAAGATCATTAATGTTCATTTTATAATATAATAAAAGTAAGGTGTGATTCTCACCCATTATCGTAAAATAAAAAATCACAAAAAATTATAATGAATTATTTACTACTAGTTTAACCAAATTAAAGGCTACAATGAATCAGCGAAATGGTTACAGTGAATCGGTGAATGGTTCCCTCATCGTAACTAGCAAGTCTTGCTTGCTGTAGTTAATTATTTCATGTAAGGCTTAACATCTTATCTTTCTGGCATGATAATTCACAATTCTCCATCTTATACATTTTTGCGGTCAATCGTTTAAGCAAATACAAACTTTAAGACTTTCATGTGAATAAAGTTAAGTTGTTTGGCATCTCCTAAACATATAACTTGGGGTCACTGTCACCGGGAATCACAAGATACTGTTAAGTGTTGTATTTGTGGTTGCGGCTCTTGTTGTTCCTTGGACGTTTCTTCAGCTTCCTGGACTAACTTAACCAAACGGTTCTGCATCTCCTTGCTCTTACCCCATAGAAGAATGTATAATCCAATCATCACCAAGATTGACCCCACCACACTATACAGTCAGGTGATCAATTAAAAATAATTAAAATCAGATGAAGGGGGTGTGGTGGTCTTTGATCATTTCCTTATTCCTTCTTGTTAACCTTTTGTGCTTATTTATAGTCTTATATATACAGGTGAATGAATGTTATCTCCAATAATAAATATCTTCAGTAGGTTTAACATACATATCAGTTACTGGTCAATTGAGTTCAGGCATAAATGCATTGTTGGGAGGGAGTCTATGTATTCAATAATAAGGATTTGCCTCTCCTAGAACAAAGAAGAAGTCAAATATTTAAAGAAAAAAATGGTAAGAAATTATAGCTATAAATATATTGAGTTATAAAAGATGGTAAATTGATCACAAATTTACACCAACAGGTGAATTGACCACTTTCTAAAAAATATAGAGTTTTAAAAACCAATTATAAAAAATGTTAGAAAAATATGTTAAAAAATGTACCACAATGATATTTGGACACTCGTTTATTTTTCTTTTCTTGTCACATTACTTATCTATCACATTTATTACTCATTTCTTTTTGGTGTATAACACCTATACATAGGTGTCCAAAAATATATTTTTTTTCAAAAATTTATTGCTATCATTTCTAAAAAATCCCTAAATTTGAAGAAGTCTAAGTATTTCCAAAATAAGATTAATCTCATATATAAAAGGGGGTTTAAGACTAATCTGAAAAATTAAGTGGTATTCACCTTCCAAGATTAAGCTGCTCATGCAAGACAGGGATATCAATCATGGCTGCCATTATCTGAACAAGAGGGCTGAATGCTGCAGTAAAGACAGGACCCCTCTTCTTGACACACCATGACATTCCCACAAAACACAAACCCGATCCAATCATTCCCTGCAAACACATTGTTTTACTTTGTTAACCAACTCATATACACTTTCTGCACTCAAATATAAACAAAAAAATAACTTAAATGTGGTAGTCCAAATATAATCAAAATCTTAATTGATTTCATCCAATTTAATGATTTTTTCTATAAAATATTCTCCATTTAGTTTAGATTCCATTCAAAATTATTTTTCTCCCTTCCACTGTCAATTGTCATAATTAGATTAGATGCTTTTATCTTCTCCCTGTTTTCTCTTTTCAATAGAATAACCCAAATCAGGAAACAGGCAGTTAAGAACAGCTGTCTACAACTACAACTTAAGAAAATGCCACCCTTTTCCCAGACCACAAGCCAAAAATCTTAGTTCTCTTTCATGACCTGGAAAAAAAAGGTGAACTTACAGCATAAAGAATAGCAATGATTTGTATATTTCCTTTGAGAACCCATATGGACAAGTTGTGGTCAGTGAGGAAGCAAATGACAGCTGATTGAATGGCTCCAAAGAAGCTCATGAGGGCTGTGCTGGAATACTGGCATGGGTATCTCTTGCTTATCTTTGATTGTAGAATGAACCAAAATGACCAAAAGAGGGTTCCTAAGATCAAAGCTATCACACCAATAGTCCATCTCTGCGTTGTCCTTGTAGATGCTACTGCAGAACTAACGGCCACAGCAGACTGATAGTGAGAAAACTTGAACAGGGGTTTTCCTTTGTAAAGTGTCAACATCAATGCGCCACCTACGCACACCAATGTACCAAGAATCTTCGCTCTCCCACTGGTGCGTTTGATGTTCACAGTCTCTAACCTGTGGTGGAAACAGGAGAAAGAAACAAAGGACACATAGTTTAAAAACAGGAATCCTGTTTACAATTCTTATTTTCGAACACCTCTTAATTTCCAACACCTCTTTTTTTTTTTATCTCTCTCTTCTTGTCATATCACACATCTATCACTCATCTCTCTCCCGATGTCAAATGGGCCTTCGGGTGTCCAAGCATCACTTTTCTTGTTTAAAAAGTAATTATCTATTCACTCACTCACTCACATGAACCTGAATTTGCTGCAGTCAAAGTTGCTATCAGCAAATCAGATTGGAAAACACACATTTTGAGTTAGTGTATTGAATTCGATTTGCTAAGATTATAATATGAGTTGTCCCATCTTAATCTAACAGTTCTGAATCCTGATTAGTTCTTTACTATTTTTTTTTACTACAGTAAATCTAAGTGCCATCTATACTCAACCCGGCACTCGGTCCATCACTGTTTTGTTGACCACCACTGTTCTGTTGATTGTCGTCGTCGGCCATAGTTTATAAATCCTTGAGATTGTTGGAGCACCTGCAAAAATACGTTAGAAATAAACTGTAGAAGGGCGGCGAGGGGAAGCCTGAGGCGTGCAAAATGCACTGGCCTCAAGGATTTATCCGCGGGCTGCGCAAATCCTTCAGGGGTACAGCAGGCTCGTCTCAGCGGTAGCCGAGGATATCAGAACAGGTCAAATTTTTGCAAAGAAGCATGCGGATGTTTAACCCAGGGAAATAAAGAAAAGGAAGAAGTCGAAAAAGAAGAGTTGTTTTTCGCAGAGACCTGAGGCTCGGATTTTATTAAGCACGGATCAACCGATAAGGAGAGGAAAATCAGCAGATAAAGATCTGCTAGCCGTTTTAAAAGATTTGGTACAAATGAACCTGGACACCTATCAAGGCTGGATTAAAACGTTGAGGGCGAAGGAAATCCGCTTAGTGGGCGATTTTGTAGGAAGGCTAGGATCAAATCCGGTTGAGGCTGAAAACAGGAACTTCCGGATAAGGCTTCTGAAGTTCAAAAAACTCTTTTTCTAACTTGTTTAGAACCTTGAGGCACAACTTAGTATATAAAGCCTTAAAAAACTCTTTGGCCAAGCAATATGGGACTTGTAACTTTTGGAAATATATCACAACATAAAACACAACAGTTTTCACCCAAAAAAAAAAGGAATAAGTGAATAGTAGCTATGACTCATACCCAAATGGAAATGCCATTATAAACGTGATCACGGGCACGATGTTGATGAAAGCACAAGCAAATGTAGCAGAAGTATATTGGATCCCCAGAAGGAAAAAGTATTGAGTGACTGATGCCCTGTCAAGAAAGTAGTCAATAAGTGTCTCACTACAACCATGTTAACCATAAAACAAACAATTTGGGAAGCAAATTAGACAAAAAAAAAATTGCTAATGAGAAAGAGGTTACATAAAAAGGAGTTTTTATGACTAACCCAACAATGGCACTGAAGAAGAGGTAACATAAAATTCGAAATGTGAGCCTTGGTCTTCCATTTCTGCAATAAAAAAAGGTCAAGATCTCTAATTTCCCTTCAGGTATATATACATGGATTTATTCTAACATACAACTTCAAGATCAAGGGTAGTGACTGATTATTAGCTTAACATTCTTGAGGCTGAGACAAACAAATTGGGGTTCATGTGGGTAAGTTCAAAATCATTTATTTATTATTGCAATTTGATGAATCTTCATGTTAACAATATCAAAGACTTCATAGTGAAAAAAAGGGAAGAAGAAGAAGAAGAATACTACTAGTAAATCAGGGAACTGAGGGTGCCTACCTTTCCCAAAAGTAGCCGATTGGGGCTACGAAAATGGTAGCAATTGAGAGACGGTATGTGATAAAAACCAAATGGTTCATTCCTTCGTCAAGGACTTTCTTGAGAAGAATATTCACTGCCGCAAAAGAAAAATCAATTGCTATCATTACTATAAAAGGTTTCCATTCATCACAAGTCTCCATTTTCATCAATGCAATTCCTATTCCACAGGCTCTTCAGTTGAGGGGGGGCAGAGTGAGGCCCTTAACCCCTTACCTTGTGTTTTTATTTTGTTAGAGAAAAGTTATGGTTGCAATGCAATGTTGTAATAATTAATATGGAGCAGCCCTGTTGATTTATATAAAAAAATATTCCAGAATAAGTGGTGAGAAAGCAAGATTAAATTCTGCAGTCACATCAAACACTTTAAGCAACAAGCTATGACAATAGTTTAATATTTATGCTCTTCCTTTTGCTTTCTTTTGACTGATCCTCTTACACTAGAAAGAGATTATTCCAGAATCATTTCAAGGGCTCGTACAAAAATTTCTAGATTGATTCATAATCTATGACCCCTGATTTTGTGAACCTAATATAGGCCACGAGTTTTGCACTTACATATTTTCATTTCGGTTGGAAGTTGGTTATTGTGTTCTTTATGTTTGTCCCCTCTTTTTTTCCAACCAATTGAACCTTCTATGATCATTGACAGGCATCTTCTGGGTGGGAATGGAGAAGAAATGGTGCCTCTCCCTCTCTCGTGAACATGGCATCTAATACTTTTTTATCTTTTTGAAAATAGAATGAGCAGCAACCCCACCTGAAAAATATGGAAAGCCGGAACAAGTTGTCAAATCTTAAAGCAAATTTAATCCCTTTCAAAAACCAAGAGAATATAGTGGTGCAAAAAGCAGGGGAGACTTTTTAAGACATGGAAATTAAGGATCAATGAAATTGAAGTTCAAAATCTTCAAGTGACACGCCTTAGGAATTAGATTCTTTGAATTATATTCATGAATAAATAAATATTGAACTCCCTGAGATTTTGAAAGTAGGTATTGCTTAAATTTTTGTGAAAGAAAGGAGGACTATCAAAATTTGTTGTGAAGTTCTTTAGTATATATGAATTTGACTCCTCTAAGGTGATCTTTCATTTTAAAGGATAAAGCAAGACATCTCAACTATAAAATTCATATTGTTTTTTATATAAGTAGATGCATGTGAGAATTGTTGAAAATTGAAGAAGTCTCACTTCGGTTAATAGTAAATTAAGGGAGACAATATAAATTTAAAGACCCTTATCGTTATGTCACTACATTTATCTATCAATTTCTGTAGATATTCTTGTAGATATGCTATGCATAATATCTCTGGTTTAAGGTGTTTGGCTTTCGAGTTTGTTTGTGCTTTGAGTTACACTTTTTATACTCCATGCTACCCTCATAATTATGGTGACTTTGATATTCTTGGATTTTAGACAAAACTCAATATTTATTCAAAGGGTATTTTGCCAACCAGAAACTTCTAAGGACCAAGGTGAAAAATGCCCTCTTCAGTATGTAAAGTTGAGTTAATTATGAAAATAATATCGATTAGATTTTCTTCAAGACAATATCTTTAAAGTTTTTATTAACAAATATAAAACAATTACTTTTGTAAAACATCGCGTTCCACCAATTAATTCTTTGCCTATACTTTAAGTCTTCAAAGGGAATTTGCAGGAGAGGGATGTTGGAGATGTAATTTATTTTCCTCACCTAATTTCCTATATAAGCGATGACATATTCTTTGACTCTGCAAATTTTTTAAATATAATTTATGTGAACTTGTCATTGCCACATGCATTGGTGGCTCGGATGCCATTTCCACAGATGATGATTTGACTGAAAAAAATGGCACAAATTCTATAGCATTTTATATTTTAGAACTCAAGCAGAGGATAACATGAATAATATGTCAACTGTCAAGGTCCTTCGCTTTTCTGGGTAAGGTTCGTTCCTCAAGCTTTTCCTATAACTATATGCAGCACTCTCCATTTAATATATTTCCATGATTCTTTCTGAACACTAAGAGCTTGGTAGGATAACAAGAACCGTTCAAATTTAAGATCTTAAGCATTGGCCCTTGCTTTTCTTTCAGGGCAGGGTGCAACTTGGATTCTCATTCAGAAAATGAGAAAATATTAATAAAAAAAAGAAGAAAAAGGAATGTTGTTAACACGTGCAAACTACAAACCCTCGTTCATTCGCCATAGATTGTGCCTGTACTAATGTGCTATAATATGTCAAGGCCCTTGTCATAGTGTTAAAACCCATACTACACTATAATATTTAAGTAGAGTATCTATATTCCCTGTTGAATCTTATCACTTGTCAATCATGTCTCACCGGACCAGGATGATACATTCGGAAATGAAAAGAATAAAGCTTGACCTCTTAAATCATTTTGTTTTTTTTAATGTTAAATGATAGAATTTACAAAGGAGAAGCTGATTGACAAGATTTTTTTTTTACAGTTATGATTTTTAAACATTCTCTAATTTCCTACATCTATTGAGCACTTCTATCTCTTTCTATCTCTCTCTTCTTGATATATCACTTATTTATCACATCTATCACTTATCTCTCTTCTATTCTTTTTTCTCTCTCGGTGTAACTGGTGTCTAAAGATTTTTTTTAAAGTAGATGATGAACCCAACCAATGTCTTTTCTTAATAACGGTAAAAAAATTCAACAAAAAAAAATTTAGTTGGAAATAAAAAGAGCTGAGAGGTGATATGTGTCACAGCTTGAGAGGTAAGAATGTACCGATTAACTGATTGTAGAATGTACTGCATTGGAATAGATAGTAAAGCATGGCATCAGGGCATCTACAAGACTGACAATCTGACATTCCTTGATAATATCAAGTCTGAAACCTATCATTAAAATAGTAAAATCATGAAAACTTTACGATAATTTCAGAGATAGCTTTTCCCATCTGGAGTCAAAATTAAGACAATTGAGGCCTCTGAGTGGTATTGTTTAGAAAACAAATACTTGATCATCACTTGAGCTGTAAATCTTGTTATGAACCTTGTTACTAATCTTGTTCTTGACAAATGTTTGGAGAAGCACAACAAAGTCATATAAAGAACTTTAAGTCTTTAACCCAAAAGAATGATTCAACGTTTGATTAATGAATCATTCAATAAAAATGAAAAGAAAAGAAAAGAAAACTGCTATTGGAGACTCAAAGATTAGCTTTGTTCTCAGGCATATTTAGGGAATATTTATTATAGATAAATAAAATAATGCTTTACAGACTAAAAAGCAGAAAATGATGGTTACATGTTCTAAGGTCAAGAACAAACACAACATTAATTCTACTACCCTCACAGAAGAAATTTAGTTGAATCTTTGTGCATACATAGAGGGTCGGTCTTCTATGATATCAAGTTAAAAGAATATGATTTATAGATCAAGACTAAGAATTGACAAATTAAGATTTCTTTCATTAACATATTAATACTAATCAAGCTAGCTCGGAGGGCACATAGATAAGAGGATCCCAAGAGCCACCAGAAGTACTAAACCAACTGTTGTTCTCACATTGCACAAACTGTTGCTGCTCCAATGCCCAAAAGCCTTCAGTTGCTCCACCTCCAACTAGCTGAGGTAATTGCATTTGCATGCTCACCATATTTGTTTGGCCACTCCCGTTGCTATTTGAAAGCCCCTGATCTATACATATCATGTCATTAACAGTGGACTCTATTGCCCCTGCAGAAAGTGGCCATGGAAAGGTAGTTGATGCAAGCAGGCTACTATTATCAGGAACATGACTCATATTAGGCCATGGCAATTCATATGCCATTTCATTGGACCATATCATGCTTGTCATAGATGGGGTTTGACAAAGTTGATGAGAGTTGACTCCAGCACTGCTAATTCCTACAGCACCTTGATCATGATCATGATTTGGGATAAGCACACTCTTAGTAGAAGTAGTGTTTGATATTGAAGTACTCAACAATCCAGGCATAGTGTTGTTGGCAGTTCCATTATTCATCCGAGAGAGGGAAGTAGCTGATGATGAATCTTTCTTATTATTCTTCCCAGAACAGTTCTGAGTAGTTGATCTTGGAACCATGCCAGATTGGACAACTGGGACAGTAGAATTATTAGCAGGAAATATTGGAAATGAAAACCTCCCTTCTTTTCCATCAAACAGTTTGGCTTTGAGTGCACCAAGAAGGCCATGATCTGCACCACCTGCAGTATTACCTGACTCACTAACATCCTCAAAAGAAAAGGGCTCAGTGTTATCAAGCATGAAGCTGGAAGCAGCACCACGCTTAGCAGCAGAAGCAGCAGCAGCATCATTGGTTGTTGTTGCAGACTCTGGCAATTCAAAGTTGGTTCGAGCATTGGCACCTCTTAAGGCTCGAGCAGCAGTGTCATATGCACGAGCTGCATCCTCAGCAGTGTCAAATGTCCCAAGCCAAAGCCTAACCTTTTGTAGAGAGTCCTTGATCTCTGCCACCCATCTTCCTGATGGCCTTTGACGAACACCTACAAACCTGTGGTGTCCTCTTGATGACTTCTTTCTGCTACGGATTCCATCACTTAATGGTTTCACCATTTTAATAAAAACTTGATTGAAATCTCATAAACTTTGTGCCACTATACATGGATAACCAAACCTTTTGAGTTTCAATGGAACATCCTTTATGATTAAGCTTAAATTGGAAAGGAATTTAAGCATCTTCAACTCTCGGGAACAGGACACATAAGAACATGTCAAAAGTGCATGGACATAATTGATTAATTTATGTATGTGTATAATAATATATTAGAATGTCACCATTGCAGGCCGTGTTGTTGATATCGACACAAAGTTAAAGTTTTAATGGTCATTGTTATAAAGTTAATTTGAAGCTGTGGAGTTTAGTGAACTACTAATTATGTCATATTATCATTGCATAGATGTCATGGAATGGTGACAAACTGATATGCAAAGTTGTCCTGTTTCGATTGTATGGCTACATTGAAAAATGGTTATTAACAATTCAGGGCTTAAATTGTATCTAGAGGGCAATTAAAAAATGAATAAAAGCACATAATGACACATGAATAAGGCCTCAATAATCGTTGGCTCTCACGTTATCACCTTTAAGAACGAGGATGCAGACTAGGATAATTGTTGCAGGTAACCACAAAACAAACATGTAGGTATTAATTACAGTTGTACTTATTGTCTTTATTTGATCCATGTCCTTTTCTCCCTTTCCTGAATAGGCGTGTCTCTTTCCTTTGAGGGGTCAGATAAGACAAAAGAATGTTTCCATATGAATATACATCAAAATGAAATACTATAAAATAAGGATGATGTATAACATATATCTTGCCGTTAATAACTACTGTTGTAACTAGATCAAGTAATGTAACGCCCTAACACCCCCTCACCCCGGGTGGAAAATATCTGGAGGAACCAAGCAAGTAGAGCAATACGCCCTAAAAAATATTCATCATATTTTCTTGTACATCTCGTGTATCAGGGGAGTTTATTTATCCTTTAAGTGAGGTTGAAAAAATAAGCAGAGGGAAAACTTTACCTTTTATATATATAGATTCATCTTGCTTGATTCTGATTAGTGTAGTTTAATATGGCTTCTATAAAAAAAATATATATCAAAAATCGATGTTAGAAACTCTACAAGAACACATGGTGTACAGTTAAATGAACCTTATATATTATTTATGAAAAATCAGTAATACTATACAAATACGAAAAGTGGCTTTTGTGGGAAGCATTTTCCATAGAAGAAATTATTTAGTTGCCTTTTTCAATTATTTATGAACGATTTTTTAGTGGAAATTTATAAATATGAAAAATGCCATCATCGGAGTTATTTTTTTTTGGATCATTTCATCGAGTTTGCTGGTAGGATTCCATCTATGAACATTTCCAGTGGGCCAAGCCAAACAATTTGAAGATAAAAGAGAGAGGTCCAGGGGCCAGGGCCCATCAACGGTTACCCATCGACCTCACCTCACCTCACCTCACCGTACCCTCTTTCCCTTTGCTCCATTGTCACTCCAACAGGACCAAATACCAACAACACCCCTACTTCATCACTTGCTATTCCTTTGTTGCTTTCTGCACTGTGTCTGTGTGAAGTGTGAACTGAATGGCACTTCAATGACCCTCTCTCTAGGGAACAGAAGCAGAACCTCCTCCAAGATCCCATATTTATTAACGTTGTTGCTACGAGATTCCACACTGCGACAACATGGCCCCTGCTGCAGTGTCATCTCCACCACCCAGCTTCGCTCTCTCCATCAGGGACGACCACTTGGATGGCAACAAAGACGAAGAAGAGAGCAAGTGCGCTTACCTTGTGGTAGCTCTCTGCCCTTGTCTCGTTTGCTTCATTCTCCTCTTAATCGTTCTTTCCATCATTCTCGTTGTCAAATTCCACTTCTTTTGCCACACCCCTCTCCATTCCTTGCTCTACAAAAAGAACTGTTGATTCCCTTTTCTAGTTTCCTAGGAAAGTTTCCGTTTTTGGATAGTCCTAGGGCATTTTCCACTGATGCCGATTCTGGGGTTGAATCTGACACTGAGGGTTGTGATGGGGGTGGTGTTAATAATGGTGAGTCCTGTGCAGATCTAGATGAGGTTGAGAGGGTATGCAAGGTGATTGATGAATTGTTTGCTTTGGATAGGAACATGGAAGCTGTTCTTGATGAGTGTGGGGTTCGGTTATCACATGATTTGGTTGTGGATGTGCTGCAACGGTTCAGGCATGCTAGGAAGCCTGCATTTAGGTTCTTTTGTTGGGCAGGGAAGAGGCCTGGGTTTGCCCATGATTCCAGGACTTATAACTCCATGATGCATATTCTTGGGAAGACTAGACAATTTGAGACTATGGTGGCAATGCTTGAGGAAATGGGTCAGAAGGGCCTTTTGACAATGGAGACTTTCTCCATTGCTATCAAAGCCTTTGCAGAAGCAAAGGAAAGGAAAAAGGCTGTTGGGATCTTTGATCTGATGAAGAAGTACAAGTTTAAAGTGGGTGTTGATGCCATTAATTTCTTGCTCGATAGTCTTGGCGCGGCAAAGCTAGTGAAAGAAGCACAAGTCGTTTCTGAAAAACTGAAAGATAGGTTTGAACCCAATTTACAAACTTACTCCATACTTCTCAATAGTTGGTGCAGGGTGAAAAACTTGCTGGAGGCTGGGAGGGTGTGGAATGAGATGATCGATAAGGGATTTAGGCCGGATGTTGTTGCACATAATATTATGCTTGAAGGGTTGTTAAGGTGTAGGAAGAAGTCCGACGGCATCAAGTTATTTGAAGTCATGAAAGCCAAAGGTCCATTACCCAATGTTTGCAGTTATACGATTCTGATACAGGACTTGTGCAAACAAAAGATGATGAGAGAAGCTGTAGAGTATTTCAATGAAATGATAGATTGCGGGTGTCAACCTGATGTTGTGCTTTACACGTGTTTGATCACTGGGTTTGGGAGGCAGAAGAAAATGGATGTGGTGTATGATCTTCTAAAGGAAATGAGGGAAAGAGGCTGTCCACCTGATGGGAGGACCTACAATGCTTTGATAAAACTGATGGCAAGCCAACACATGCCAGATGATGCAGTGAGAATATACAAGAAAATGATTCAAAGTGGCATCAAATCAACAATTCACACATACAACATGATAATGAAATCCTATTTTGTGACAAGAAATTATGAAATGGGTCGTGCCGTTTGGGATGAGATGCATCATAGGGGGTGCTGTCCTGATGATAATTCATACACTGTATTCATTGGTGGGCTTATAAGACAGGGCAGGCCAGATGAGGCATGCAAATATTTAGAGGAAATGATGGAGAAGGGGATGAAAGCTCCTCAGCTTGATTATAACAAGTTTGCTGCTGATTTTTCCAAGTCAGGGAATCCTGTCATACTCGAGGAGTTAGCTCGAAAGATGAATTTTGCTGGTAAGTTTGAAGTGTCCAATGTCTTCGCCAATTGGGCTGACATGATGAAGAAAAACTTCAAGAGAAGAGAGGCTACAGAATATGGTAGGCAGTTTTCATGATTACCTGATTGCCTTGCAGGATGTTAGAGAAACACAATTCCTCTAATGGATTCTAGTTTTTGTCTAAACTTTTTTATGTAAACACCCCCCCCCCCCAACTTCTGGAAAAAAAAAAATATATTAAGCTCTTTATTTTTGTATATAGCTATTGGTTGAAACTTATAAACCAGTGTGGCGGTGTTGTATAATGGCTTGTAGCAGTTTGAATGAAGAACTCGGCTGATCCTTATTGAACTTTTTAATGGATATCTGATGTTGTTTTACATTGCAACAATCAACAAAGATTGATATTTCTGAACATACAAAAAGTGCAGATTCCTTTATTGTAATGCTGGAAAAATGGCAGGTAACTACTATACTAACTAATGCATGCCAAGCTGTTTACTACATGGGTATTTTTCGTTGTAGTTTTTTGCTACAAACCTATTAGTGAGATTAATTCCCATACCTCAAATTACTGCTTTATTATTTTCATTGATATGCTTAATCTGCAGTGTAGGAAGATACTTGCCTTCAACATAATCACTTAATGGTCAGGATAGGAATCAGTGAATCAGTTGTCACTGGCCACGGGCACACATTATGATTCGCATCTTATGGGATTGCTTATACAAATTAGCAATTACAACATGAATGAGTCTAAAAATTTTAGTAGCTTTACAGTTGCGTGAGCATGCTAAAACAATAAAACAGGTGAGAGGTAAACTACTTGGCAACGAACTGCTTGCGTCATTCTATTTGGTTAAAGACAGTGTTCTTTTAGAAAATTAAGGCACAACAGGGTGGTGTTAGTTCTCAGAAATGGCAATTGTCAACACTTGTGAACACTGCTACTTTTTTTCTGGTCGAATTGTGAACACTGCTACTAAACCAGGCCAACTATTGGTTATTTTTGGGCCTGGTGTTAGGCCCGTTTGGCTGTTGTTCGCTGGGCTTTGCCCTTCCCTTAATTTCAAGACCAAATAGAAAACTTGACCAAAAAAAAAGACCAAATAGAAAAGAACTAGAAGCGTCGGTTTTGTAACTTGTTCTTAATGCCTCCAAAAGAAAACACAAGCTTACATAATTGCTGATGTTTCAAATATTACCCTCTCATGGGAAATGCAGTGATCAAGTGAATAACTGATTTATTATTATTTAGCTATAAAATAATGATTGAAATTTTTTTGCCACACACATATAAATCAGTGATTTTTGTTGGAGAAATAAACTCCATCTATAGATCATTGCTTTTTCAAAAGAAGTGTAACAAGTACTTGAGCAGTGTCTGAGTGGCTCCGCCAATCAATGATTGCATAACAATTATACTTGTACTTGGTTACTCAGAAATTACCGATCAAGAAACATTTAGATGCTTCTGGGGTCTGACATTTAAGTATTGACAATTCTCTTTTCCCTGTATGGTTCTGCACTTCTGCCTATCCGCTTGTCACTGTGCATATACTGTTGTCATGATCTTGCAAATAATATACATTTAAAAGATTCCCTAAAAAAAGCAGTTACATATTACTGAATATAACGAATGTAGACAATTATATATTATATATATTAGAAATGTTAATATTTAACTAACTATAATAATCAAAATATTTTTGTCCTATATAGGAAATCATACTATTTATGTTCTCATTGTTATTAGCAATTCCTGAAAAGGGGGCAAAAATGATATAAAAAAAAGGCTGACGAGAAGTGTGATGTTAGCAAGATATCCTCTAGCTTAATTCTGTGCAAGCTTTTATTTGGTTGGGAGTTTGATATTTAACGACTATACTGTAAGTCCTTCAGCTTACCATGCAATAGGAAACAAAGCCTTGTAGGTTGTAGCCTTAAATTTGAAGTTGAAATATTCAGACCTGACAAAGGATCTACTGCAACAGAAGTTGTCTGAGACCTACAGATTCGGCTAACAAATCGGAAAAGCTGAGCGACATTCCCTTCCTTAGTCTAAAATTAACGATTTACAAGTTTGTGGAATGTGAAATTCCAGCAAATTTCAGAAGGAAAAAAGGTAAAACAAAGAGAAGTAGGAAATGAAAGAAGGGTGTCAAAATTTAAATAAAATTTCAAAGATTCAAGCAAAATATATTATCACAGAAGAAAATCTTCAATAGTTGAATCATGAACTTCATCATCATTATCTGACAGTGGAAGCAACAGTGTGAGCCCAGCACCTGAGACTATATTTCATGTCATTTTCATTGGTAACAGCAGGAATTTTCCAATTCATCAACGGGTTCTCTTTCTTTCTCCTTTCTTCCTGGACCTTCCATGCTTCAGAGAGGTAAGGTCTTTGGACTGCAGATTCATCAAAATCCTCTTCTTCTTCTTCTTCTTCCTCCTCACCATTATTCTTCCCTAACCTTTGTAACCCAGGAATGATTGAAGCCAAGCTTGAGTCTTTATCTTCCTCTGAGAAAACAAAACCCAGATCCATGAACCCTTTTAGCTCTTCAAATTCAAGGTCTGACAAACTCTTGCTTTCCCTTTTCCCCCTTCCCCTTCTAATGATGTTCTTCTTCTCAGGCAACAACACTTGAAGCTTCTGCTGCACTACCTGTGCATCTTGCTTTTCAGCTTCTATGTCTGTGACATCTTTTCCTGAGAGGATTGTTTGGAGCTTTGGTGAGAAAAGGACAGAGTCAGGTGAAAGAGAAGAGTCATGCTTGAAACTTGCCATGGAGTTCAACTGGTCGCTCATGGACCTCGTGTGATGACTGGTTTGCATGCGAGAAAGCTTTGGTTCTTCTGATGGTCCTTCTTTAATTTGATGATCTGGGTTTTCATCAAAATCAAAACTTGTTGATGTTGAGGGACTTGGGTGTTCCTCCAAATTTTGAAGCCCAAACCAGAAAGAATCAAAGAGCTTCAAGACTTCCTCTGCTTCCATGAATGGTTCTGCTTTGGAAAATCAGCCGAACCTTTTTATTTTGAATTGTATAAGCAGGCGTAAATTGACAAAGATATATTATACACTTACATGACTGCCTCTCGCCCCTTAACCAAGGTCTCGGGTTCGAGCCTTGGGTATGGAAAAAATCTCAGCTGGGAGGGATGCCACTCATTAGAGGTGCCGAACAAACTCCCGCGGGAGATTAGTCCCCGCCGTATAGGCGGTGGGATACTCCTCGAAGTAGAATCAAAAAAAAAAAAAATACACTTACATGACTATTTTGCCCTTCATGAACCCTGAAATTACGAGAAGAATTCAACCAATCATTTACACGTTTTGGATTTGAGTCATTTCTTTATTAGTGTTACATTTTGTTGTGTAATGTTTGTATTTTCCAATCGAGTGAGAAAACGTTGCTTTTCTACGAAATTAATGAAATGGGGTGGCTTTAAGAGGAGGCAAAAGCATGGATTGTGTGTGGCAAAACACAGAATTATGAGTGCTTACTAGATAAAGCCAGATATGAGGTTGGAGACTGGTTGATGTCAACCACACTATTGCCAATCTTTTCTGTTTCTTTTAGATGTTGACATTTCTTGGTCGCATCTCTTTCTTGTTGGTTTGGTGATTGCACCAAAGCTTTCATGTGGAAACTAATTGTGCTAGCAGCAGCAATATCAATAATTGATAGTTACTTCCAAACTACACAAAATTGAAAGCCTATATTACTGTGGTCGGCATAATTAGCTGCAATTTTTCATGCCAAGTTAATTTCTTGCAGTGCTAGAGATTTTAGAGTTATTATAGACGCAAATCTTTTTAACGAAAGGTCTCACCTATCTCTTTTGATATATGTTACAGGCTTTGGCATTTTATTTACTCCATAAAAATTTTGATGAGTTTTTTCATTTTCTTTGTTGAGATGTTTAAAACTATGAATTCTGATATTTTATATGCGTTTGTAAAATTAAAAAAAAAAAAAAGAGATTTTATATGCGTTTCATGTTCCATCTTTTTTTTTTTTCCGAGCACTTAAAATGTTTAATTATGTAGGTCTCAAAGATTCAGATCGGGATTGATCACTTCATGGTCGTTATGAATTATTGTTAAATTAAGCTTCACGTGATTAACGAAAGCACACAAGCGTTATAATAATCTCATGTGCAGCTACCAAATTATATATTATTGCTAGCTTTTTTAGTTACATCAAGTGAGCTGCTACCAAATTAAACTATCGCTTTTAGTTAGTAGTTACATCACGTGTAAACAGAACAGCAAAAATAACACTCTTCTTTTCTAGTTTCTTTTATCGTTTCCCACCTTTCTTAATTTCTAGCTATATTATGTATTGTATGTTTGTGTAGTTTTTACTTGTATACTTCTTGAGTTTATGATTAGTTACAACTACACAAGTGTTTACATTTGAGTTTAAATAGTCAAATTAACTTTTTTTTCCCCATTCAAACTCAGCACAAGGATAAAATTTTAAAGGGACTACATGCATATTAGTAAGTATTTAAAAGCAACATGTAATATACTTTTCATGGGACATATCCCCATTGAGAAACAGAGTAGTCTGTTATGCAGCTTCTGCCACATCCCATGATCTCCTGTTGGGTTGGGTGAAAGCCAAAGCAGCGAAAGTTTTTTTTTTTTTTTGTGTGCTGTGAATCGAAAGTATTTTTTCTATTTGCATTTTTGCGAATATTCAGACAATAAATTAACTAACATGGCCATTGGTAGTTTGGACTGGTAGATTCAATCATTCACACGTTGTTGAACGAGGAAACTGGAATTACTGATGAGCTTAATTCTGCACGTGCATCTCATGCTGCCCTCATGAGAGGGCCACGCCCACGCGCTACCGTTGAATTTTGATCCTTTCTGCCCCGCCCACGCTCCCGCGTTTGTTTGTTTCATTCTCTCCATGTCTTTGTGATTTTATACTTCATTCATATAGTATTAGAATTGAAAAAATCCTCCCCGTTTCACATATGCGCACTCGTCTTCGGAAGTTTCCGCGTCACTTAAATTAATTATGTGGAATATTTTCATACTGGCATGTTGAGAAGTCTCACATCGATTAGTGATATGATTAGTGTAGTGTTTATATAGTGTGAGTAGTCTTTATCCTACAAATTGGTTTTGTGAGGATGAGTTAGACCCTAACAGTAATATCAAAGCTAGGTAGTCAATGTGTTGAAAAGTCCCACAAATCAATTTTGTGAAAATGAGTTAGACCCTAACATGCCCCTCGTCAAGTTTGGCTCATATGTTGGCGACTGCGAGAAAAGAGATATATCACATATGAACAGCTGTCAAGAAGCAGGAAGAAGCAAGAGTCACCGTTGACCTTAGGCAATTGCCTATTGCTTATTGCCCAAGGCTCTCAATCTCCTAAGACCTAGAAGTGGGTATATGTGTCAAACTGATATATTTAGGCTTGACCCATATTGATTTATATAAATTATAATAAATAGACCGGGGCCTATATGATCATCAAAATTAGTGGGCCTCTATTTTGTTGGTCCGCATCCGTCCAGCATAACTTGTAGGTTAAATGTGCTAGAATGTGGGCTTAACAAATTTTTAAAAAATAAGTTATTAGGCTTAGTGTTAGGTGGTATCTCTTGATTTTGATTCTGTTTGTTGTTTTTTGTTGTTGTTGTTATTGTTTTTGTTGTTGGTTGTTTTCCTTTGCTTTTTGGTTATGTAGTTGGTAGCTGTATAGGTTTGTCAGAACATAACATGAAGTTTAATGTTTATCGAATAGCTATAGTATATCTGTTCAGGGCCTATGTATTCAGTGTCCCTTTTGTGTATTTGCTAGGTTTTGCCCTTTATCAATATCAATCTCAACTTTGACCAAAAAAAAATAACTTATTAAAAAATAACTTATAGTTGTTTTTAAAATTTGACTTATTTTTAAATTTGTTCACTTATAGTTGTTATTCTAAAATAAGTAATTTTTTAAAAATTATTTTTAAAATTTATAAAGTAACTTATTTTAAGAAATAAAAATATGTATAATACGTGATTAAAGTAACTTATTTTATTTAAAAGTAACTTTTTTTGGGTAGAAAAAGTGAACTAAGTTGTTTGAAGATATATAACACTTGATTAAATGATTGATAAAGGAAATGAATATAAAATAAACAATTTATAGAGGGGAAGCGGGGAACACAGTAGTTACATGGAGGGATTAATTTGTACTACTTCTGGTCCAAAATATAAACAACAAAAACACTTTTTTTTTTCAAAATATAAGCAATATTTACCAATTTTAAATAAATTAAATGTAAGTTTTTCAATTATATCATTCATTCATTTAATGTAATATTTATATTTACGAGAGGCACCAAAGGGGGTATTTTTGGAAAAAAATTTGAAACTAGTGAGTATTAATTACGATTATCACATTTTCAAAGCATTTTTTGATCTGTGTGTTTTGGTACTATGTTGCTTATATTTTAGACCGGAAGAATTAGTTTGTAGCATGGAATAAATTGTATAGATACCTTTCCTTGTCCTTGTTATACACACGCCAAAAAATATGAATTGCGGGACAAATCTCCTTTCTCACTCGTAATTGCCATGGCATGCGGTTGAGTGGCTGCAACTGCGAAAGGAGTCATTGCCCTGCAATATTTGCACCCGCACATTAGAATGATTAATGACTAGTTACTACTCTCTCTGTTTTAAAACTATAGCGGTTTTAGTCTTTTATTTTTGTTTCAAAATTATTGCAGTTTTATAATTCTAAAATATCATTAATTATTTTTTTTCATCTATACCCTTATTTAATAACTAGTAATGGGGATAGTTGACATTAATAGTATAGAGATTTATAAAAAAACTATCATAAATACTCATCCATTAAATAAGAATATTTTAGTCTAAGTACAACAATACTTTACTTGCATTAAATGTTTCTTAATATATGTGCAAAAACCTTAAATTGTTATAGTTTTAAAAAGGAGGGAGTAATTACGACCAACTTCAGGGTCAACCATGTGTGTGTGTTGTGTGTGTGTGTATGACTTGGAGACATGCTCACATGCATATATTATATATACGCAAGCCAAAGAAAGGATATTCCCAGTACATCCGCTGCTGTTTCGAGCCAAATAAATAATGTAAAAAATAAAATACTACATTAATATACTCCTTTCTCAAACCTTGATGACTTTTACCTATATATTATATATATGCACATGAAACGCTGGGGAACACGGGCATCACACAGAAAATTGTGATATAGACAAATCCTTGGACTCTGAAAATAATTGATGAGGAGCTAGCTAGAGAATCGGAATCATAAACCTTGAACATGAAATCAAGAGTACTAGTACTCCTCCACTGGAATTGTGCTGGCATATGCTCCTCCCCCCTACTCCTTTTTAATGGCATATCCGAAATGAGGTGCGCATTGCTTGCTATTTATAGGGCTTCTATCATAACATGATAGCCTCAGACACACCAAAATTGGTGCCAGAAAGAAGTGCTGTGGAGGAATGACCGGGCAATTCTCCCTTGGCAGAGAGAAGAGAACGTGCACACCACAATGCAAGCATTCTTTTGATTTGCCAAAGGAGAATTGCCCTGCCATTTTCTGACAGTTTGATAATCCATTTTCTGTCAGAGACTTGCTTTATTGTGGTAACAGACACGATACATATAATAATACATGTATTTAATTAGTTATTTTCCTCCTTAATTATTTATCTCTATTGTGTCACTGTCAATAATTCTTCTAAAACTGATGCTTTTCCTTTTAACATGTGGAAGTTGGTTAGTGAGTAATTTCAATTTTACGTGACCTGGAAAGCAGAATGAAAGACATCAGAGATTGTCAAAGTCCTTCGTCTCAAGAAAAGCATCCACAAAAATTGGCTTGCATATATAAACAAGTGCAAAGCAACATATATATGATTACAAGTTAATCAACAGTGAAACTTAGAAGTTACTGATGTTTTGTTTGCTACATTACCGTTGTACCGCTAATTTTAAGTGAGAAGTAATTAACTAACTAGTTGTGAAGTTCCTACATCGTAATTTTTTCTAATTAATTAACCAACACGAGAAATCCGCATAGTGTAAAAACATAATGTTTATGAGAAAAATATGGCCTCATGTTCATTGCAAATCTGAAATAAAAATGTCAGAAGATTCTTGTTATTCATGAAACCATAATCCCCAACACTTGGTTGAAATAATGGTGCTTTTCAAAAATTTAACTTGGCATATGTTGTTTATATATATCTTTAGTATTTCCAAAACATTTATCTTTGTTCTTGTCAGTATTTTTTAATCAATAGCTGTGTCCACAGTTGCTTGCAGACTATAACAATTATTTTAAGGGATATATGTTGGGATGGCTAGATGACTATGGCATATTTCACTCATCAAATAAATGCCACACACACTCACATATGTTGACAAAAGGAGATCAATAGCCAATTTCTTTCTTAGGGTCCAAAGGAACTTATGCTCAAGACTTCTGAACTTGTTATTTATCCAAAGGGATTGGCCATATGTTTTGCCAAATTAAATTTAGCCTGTATTGATGACTGGACCCACATTGCATACCAAGGGTCAGAATTACAACTAACGATCAGTGACCATAATAGAAGCTCATCATCATGCTTAACATTCTACCATTCTATCAACAGTTTTAATGAATGATGCTGATGAAGGCATTATCGTATGGCTAATAAAGGCATTATTAACAGTTATGGTATGATGCAACATTATCATGAGTCATCATTGACCCAGTTGCTAATAGAGAAGCAGGGATGAATCTAGTGGTGCCGAGTACTGCAGATCTATATCTTTATATCAGCTGGTCTATCATTATCTGTTGCTGTAGATCAAGTTTTGAATACTGGTTAGAGTTATGTTCCTGATTGTTTATTGGTGCAAGGGACTCTTTTGACTATACTGTTATATTTGTAGGACCTATTTCAGTGGGGGATTTTTTGGTTCTGGTTTATTCGTGGCTTTCAATGTATTATATTTGGTAACAAGATTCAGGGGGTTATATTTTAGGCAGATGTAGGTAGCAGGTAGCTCCTTTAGAATATTTGACCCTATGTAACATTTCTTTATCTCTGGTTTGTGGAGTATCTCTTATACTCAACATGCTAATAATATTTCTTTGTTTATCACAAGAAAAAAACAGTTTTAATGAATGCATTGCAACTGGAAACAGAAGAAACTTGTCACATTTTGTTAGCATGGACAAACTCAGCTATGATTCATACGAGTTTTGTTTCCACCAGTTATGGCATAACTAAGGACAAAATATCGTTTATCAAGCAGTTCTTTGAAAAACAATGGCCACTAGGCACACTGCACCACTGACATTTTGAAACATCTAATGATAAGAGTCAGTTAATTCTCTTGGTAATTCTTCCAGTGGCTTAAATTGAACTCAAGCTAAGTAAAGTATGACCTATATCTTCATTTTTGGTGTGAGTGTGTGTGTGTGTGTGTGTATTTGTGATTTGTGAATACAAATTTTCCTTCACCTAGTAAGTATACAAATGAGGTTTGATATGATGGAAGAAAATAGTATAGAACTCGAGGATGCTTCATGAGAAAAGATAGGTCTATACCAATAGCGTCTGTATTTAACAAACATATTGCAGTGGTCCAAAGTACATAGTGTTCCTTCAATAGTGGGAAAACGACACATCATACAAAACTAAACTAAATCTAACACAACACAAGCAGCCATTATCTGTCAGTCAAGAAGAAGATAAGAGCAGAGTACGTATCCCAAAGACAACCTTAATGAGATAATAAAAAAGTAGCTAGACATGAATACATTTAGAAGTGGTGAATGTCCTTCTGTTATGTTTCTGTTCACTCGCCTCTAGTTTTGTTTTCTGTGGTTGAGGTGGTATGTACATAGAAAGGAAACCAATAGAAAATGCATCAAAATCACAATGCACTGCATGTATTATATATTGTAAATTTTCTTCTTTTTTCTATATCTCGTGCTACATACATTACTCAAAATGTTAGGACACAAATTAATGGTGGAATCCACAAGCCACTGAATTTGCTAATTAGATGAGTAACTAGATTTTAAAAATTTAACACAGGTGAATGGAAACCAATTTAAGACATCCCAACAAGTTTAAGTCCATTTCGTAGGTTAATAAGCCTAGAAGGCTCTTTTCTAGCTATCACTGTAAGGAGGACCATGATGGCAAAGGTTCTAAATTGCGGTTGCGGTCGCGGTCGCGGTCGCTGCGATTGCGGCTAATGCGGTTGCTGCGACGCGCATTGCGGTCACTGCGGCGTGAATTTATTTTATATTTGCACCGAATGCAAAATAAATTCTATAATTATTTTTATTCTTTCTATATCTTTCTATATCTTTTATATATGAAATTTTTGATTTTAATGTGAAAGATGAACAAAACAGAGTCCGTTGTGGTCCTTTGCAATCTGATGCGGCCTGATGCGGTCTGATGCGGGTCCGATGCAGCCGTTGCGGTGTTATGTTGCGGCCGTTTAGTGCGATTTCAAATCACACCGCAATTGCGGTGTGATGCGGTTGCGGAGGCCACCGCAACCGCAATATTGCGGCCGCATCACGTGATGCGGTCCGCAATTTAAAACCTTTGGCAGCATCAGACAGACACAGAGAATTTTTATTTCCCAAGGAATGATCCGTAGCATATGCCAATATATAAACTTTTATCGAATATTCATTCCCAATGTGCGAATAACGCAGAATATATTGCATCCTTCCTTATGGTGCTTAATTTGCGGCACAAGCGGAAAGGCCAGCTACCATGTGTGCTCGCTTCTGTGTTAGAGAGGTAGAGAAGAAGAAGAAGAAGAATATCAATGCAAGATCTTCTTTTGCAGGATGCTGTATGTTTATTATTCTTGCATGAGAATTGCTTTAATTTTCTGCAAAAGGAGAACTGCCCTGCTGTTCTACAATTCTACCGCGTTAGTTGTTTGATGAAGACATCTTAATTTCTTTTTTAACTAAAGACAAAGTCGATCGAAGGAATATATCTAAATTGGATTTGCATATCATATCCAATAAAGTTGGTTGAACTGGCATGACTACTTAACCGGTTTGATTGAATTTGAAAGAGAACAAAATTGTAGAAATTAAGATGCAGTGCAATACTACATACTCCTTTATTTATTCCTCACTTCCATACCTAAAATTAACACGAACATTTATATCTCGATTCATTTCTCATTCTCTACATGATATTTCTCTCTCTCTCTCTCTCTCTCTCTATATATATATATATATATATCCATGACTGTGTAGTTTAGACTTTAGAGACTTCCAGCACTTCATAGTCGATATTCTGTTTCTGGACATTTCCGAAAATGTGGAGCATGTTCCAACAGTGGGTTTAAATTTTAAAACAAAGGTTATATTATTTATATATATATATAATTAAATAATTAAATTAAATGACACCTGAATCACTGTCACATTAATAACTTATAAAATTTCAAAATTATTACGCACACCTCTACATAATCACTTAATCAGATCATCTGAAATTATTAGAAAATGCTGTGTATATATATTTATGCATGCCAAACTTCACTAATAATATATTGTTTTTCATTCAAGATTTCTTAGAATATATAAAAGTGGTACTTGTGCATGTCAACCTTGTTAGATACCATGTTTAGATCCCATTGAAACCTAAATGAAATATAAGCTAGCGTCTCTACGTGAACTTGTAAGGTCACATAACATAAAGTAATGGCGCTGGCCTTTTCGAAAGTAAAATATTCCAAAGCATGCATGTTCTCTTTTGCTTTTCATGTTGAAAGTTTCTTTTGTCGCTGTCTTGTTGCCTCCCAATGGGCCCAACCTTGATTCTGATTTGTATGCTAAAACTTGAAGCAGCTAGCTAGGCGCATTCACGTATAGCTAGATTGGGCGGCAGTGTTAACAAAAAGAAAAAGAAAAAGAAGATGATTAGGTGGCAGATGCTCTCTGGCTGTGTTAGAACTTTTCAATTTATGGTAATTTGAGACTTAAATCAATCTGGCAATTAGTGGCTTAATTAATTTGAGATTTATAAATTATATTGCTTTCCAACTAATTAATATGTTCATCTGTAGGCCCCAAGAGAATTAATCCTCATAACAATAGCACATATATTTATCATGAAATAATATATAATAAACGTGTTTCCATTAATCGCAAAGCAGAACAAACACGTCTTGGCCAGAGCAACAAGAAGAGAATGATCCATACGAGTACTTATTGTCCAATGAACTCTTGTTAAGACTATAAATGGAAGTATGGAACAACCTTTCTTCCTTCAGTGTTGTCTGTTGTGCACACTCGATCATACACCTAGCTACCTCTTTTATATCCCATCTTTTTCTTCTCTTCAATTGTGGGATGATAATCAATACTACAATATAGGTCTTAAAAGTTTTCAATTAGAATTTACAGATTTTCATTACATTCAAAAGCATAATATCATGCCTCACAGTACAGCCAAGTAAATTAAGGGAGAGATATGAATAAAACCACGTCACATCCATGATGCTGCATATTTCTTCAGAAATCAGACCCTTTTGTCCTGTATGCGTCGCATATCAGTTCATTTGTGTTTCAGTATGTTTCCATCCATGATCATTTTAATTTTTAGGATTATGAAATTTCTCAGGAAAATGAATACTTCTCTTGAACCATCTGCAGTGCACTAATGTATCATTGAATTTTATGTGGAGTGGCTGAAAATTGAGAGTGTGTCAATTTTTTTGTTAAGTCCTGCTACTAACTAAACTGACCATTTTGAAGGCCTTGATTTCGTTATCTATATATCACAGTAACAAAGATGCACTACAGTGTACAGGAAAAAGTAACTCATGCACATTAATTAAATGTTGCCTTGAAAATTAATTTTAAAACATATATCTGCAAGTGTTTCAGACCTAACATTTGATTGCACCAAGTCTTCCTTCCATTCTGGAGGTAAAATTCATTGTCAGATGACTCAGTTCTTCAGATGTAAGTCCACTTTAGCAGCTGTCCAACATGAACTAATTAAGAGTCATTAATTATATATAGTATGTAGTTGATATGGAAAATAAATAAACTGTAAACATACATATCCATTGGGCTGTTTTGAAACTTTCACTGATTAGGGCAGAGTGTTAAAGATAGCTTAGCCAATTTAGAAAGCCATCTGAACATGATCTGTATGTTGGCTTGGTCCCAGTCACTGTCAGGATTCATGAGTTTAACATCTGGGGTCCATGGTGCCAATATATAATAAGTGCAGCCTCTGCAGACCCTGAGTTTGATGTAGTTGAGAACTTGAAACAAAAAAGGTTACATCACTGTCATGTTAATTAAAACTTATGGCACAGTATAATAAATACTTAAATCAAACATTATTTCATCTAACTTAGTCCAAATTAACCATCACCAAACAAAAAAGGTAAAGAAAAGAAAACAAAAAGTTGCTAATCAAAGTAACATTTTATGCTTTTTGAGTGACTAATAAATTTAAGTAATTTATTTAAGTAATATACAACCAAGCACGCAATTATGAAAACATCAAAATTGGCAAACACGCACAAAGAGCTACTACTAGCTAGTGAAGTTTATGAATACCAGCTAGTTTTCCGAGCTAGTTCAAAATTTGAGCTGGAGTATATATATATATATATATATGGGCATAAAATTTGCAGAGAAGAATTGTTGAGCAAATCTCCTTTGGCAGACGGTCAACTCTACACTCTGAACATGTTGGAATTTGACGGCTTGCCAATAGGAGATTGCTCAGTAATTCATCTGCATAGCAACCATTGCTAGCTAGTGCTATGGAAAGAAAGGCAAGAAACCGTAGTATTTATAGCTAGCTAGCTATAGGAATGATGTTGCTTCCGCACAAAGGTGTAGAACAAATCCCACAGAATATATTATCTTTCTTCCCTTATCTACTAGAGGCATCCTAGTACAAAAAGATTACCATTAATATACCGTTTATCAAACTTGGTGGCAGAAAGCAGTAGTGACTTGAGGAATAGAGAGAGAGAGAGAGAGAGGAAAAAGAAGTGATTTACTATAATCTCGTGTGTGGTCCAACTCAATATTTGAGACTTGCATAAATGGAAAAACCGAAAAACACACGTGGTGCCATTCATTGAACATAGATGTGCTCATTTATTCAACACGGTTACAACTCAATGAGAGGGAGCCAAAAGGAAAGATTCATTTACACATTCGTTATATACAAAAGTACTGCATATGTTGAGTATTAACTAATGTTCTCGTCTGATCATGTGCTTGTGAAAAGTGATTGGCTCATTTTATTTTCAATATATAGAGAACCTATAACGCTTGTTGCAATAACGTTCTCAAGGTATCAAATTTATTAAGCTAAATTACAATTGAAGCAGTTCTATACAAAAATGCATAGAGAAACAAAGCTCTATATCTCAAGGGTGCAAAACCAAACATATTTAAGTGGCTAGAATCTAACGAAGAAAAAATGAAATGACATACACAGTCGACAATTTTACTCCAGCTGGGAGATTAATTGACTTGCATAAGAAAAGAAAAGAAATCGATATGAAGAACCAGATTTAATAAACCAGCAACAAGTTTTTCCCTATGGCTTATTTATTAATATTTCCTGCGGTGCCATATACACTAAAAAAAATTGTGAAAAATAAAATACATCTAGGGGCAAAATCGGAAATAGATTCAAAAATTAAAATTCGCCAATTGTTGAAAACAATCAAACATTGAATTTACATATCGATTGATAAAATACTAATTAATGTTATATGGAGTACTCGTAAAATGACAGCAGATAAATAAAAATAAGTTTCTTTTATTAGACGGCACTTAAAAGAAAAAGAGACAGTATTTGTATTTATTGACGTGCGCATATATGTGAAGTATGGGGCAATTAACTTGACTTGACTATCTTATTGACCAAGCTTTCTAGATTAAATAATTGGAATAAGTAATGGTGGTTAGAGCTGGAAAATGGAGTTTTTTTTTTTTTGACAAGAAATGGAGTTAAAATATATAGAACTGGAAGAGTGATGATTGAACGATTAAACTATATGAATTCTAATATAGATTAGCCAATGATGACGACGATGGAACGCAATTCATGGAGTATAGTTAAATATTATTATCTCTACCATGGATAAGATTCTTGGTGGGTTGGCCGTTGGCTTAAGGAAATTCGACACGTGAACAAAAAAAAAGTGGCCTGCCTATATTAATGGAAAGAGAACAAGCTCTTCTCTTTCTCCTTTAATTCTTTCCTTTTGTTTAAAGTTGTCCGTTTTTTTTGTTTATCTTCTTTATGGTTTAAGCACAAGAACAATACAATGTACCACTAGCTCAAGTAAAATGGTTTCAATCATATAAATATCCAATGCTAGCTCAATGGAAAATAAATGGAAGGGCACGTGAGTTAGGGTAAGAAAGGCGAGATTTATGCTCCAACGGAAGGAATCTCTTCACGATGGGGCATGGATATATTTATGGAGTTCTATAGTAACTCTTCTAGATGTGCCGTTTCATTATTATATATAAGTACCCAGATAAAATAAGGAGACAACCAAACACAGGCAAAACCAAACTAGGCCGTGATTGGAAGGGTGCCAAGAACATGACAAAAAGAGGGTAGACTTTTATGCACTGATCAATTTAATTAAATCAAATCAGTGGGCTTCTTATCCTCGCGGATATTTTTTGATATAAAATAACGAGTTAAGAAACCGCAGGGTTGCTTTCAAATGACATGTACTTTCAAATAAATCGGTATTAGTTTCCGTGAGATGTGGTATTCGCCGGCACGTCCCCTAATAAACAAAGGCCGCCGCAGTGATAGCTCCACCAATTTGTCACCACACCAAGCCCCTGATTTTGAGGGCATTCCACCTCTCTCTCTCTCTCTCTCTCTCTCTCTCTCTCTCATCTTCCTCGCTTCGCTTGTTCATACCTTTTTGATCTATGCTCAGCTAGCCACGATCATCACCATCACCGCCACCTTGTAGTGTGATCAAGGGTCAGGATTATTCCAATCAATCACAGTTACTAACTCAAATTTCCAAGAATTGGACACAGTGGATTTACAAGTGTACGTAGCTCATATGTGAGAGTGAACAAGAAGACAATTAATATATACTGACACAGGTGATAGTGAAGAAAACATTGCTGAATCCCCCTTTAACATGGACACCTCAGTCACTTCCTCCGCTAAAAGGTCAGTCTCATTTTCTACGGTATTAATATATACTTGATGCAAAATCGTGGCAAGGTAATTGAGCTGTTAATTGAAAATAACATTTGCATGTTAATTATAAATGTAAATTATGGGATTTGTGATTTGTGTGATGATCATCAGGCGAGGGATAAAGAGAAGGGTAGTGGAAATCCCAATGAAGGAGGTGGAGAGCAGTAACACTCCACCGTCTGATTCATGGGCATGGAGAAAGTACGGCCAGAAACCCATCAAAGGTTCCCCTTATCCGAGGTATCATATCATATATTCATCCCATTCCAGATTCCGTGTACAAATCTACAAAACATAGTTAATTAATTTTGTAAAATCAAAACTTTTCAATTTGGACAAAAACAAAACATTATAATTGTAATTGTAATATTCTCCTAATTTTAAGTCCTAACCTTTAATGGTTAAATTTAGACCCCAACAGCAGCAAAAATAAACATGAGTTTTTGTTGTGATTGAAACAGAGGGTACTATAGGTGTAGCAGTTCAAAGAGCTGTCCGGCGAGAAAACAAGTGGAAAGGAGCCACGTGGACCCCACCGTGCTCCTCGTCACCTACTCCTCCGACCACAACCACCCCTCGCCGCCTCCTAGAAACCACCGCAACAGCAGCGGCAATGCTATCATCAGCAACAGCATTGCCGCTTCCAAACCCGACAAGGAATCCGAACCCGAACCCGAGGAGAGGTTTGCGGATCTCCGTGACGGGTCTCTGATCGCCGCCGCGGATGAGTTGGGATGGTTGGGCGAAGTGGAGGCGATGGCGTCGCCGGCGGTTCTAGGAAGCCCGATTTTCTCGGAGCATGAAGCGACGGTGTTGGGGGAAGAGGAGGAGTCGCTTTTCGCGGATCTTGGAGAGTTGCCGGAGTGCTCGGTGGTGTTCCGGCGAGGGGTGCTGCTGGAGAGGGAGGAGGAACAGCGCCGGCGGTTTGCGTGCGGGACCACTGGTTAGTTGAGGCAAACAGCTCCTCCTTGTGACACGTGTCTCCGCAACTGGGAAGTTGGGCTTCCCCTTCCGCACCGCTACAAAATCCAAAAACCTTACCACTACTTTTTTTATTTTTGTTTTTATTTTCTTTGGGCTGAGGTGGGGGTGCAAAATACAAAAAAATACACAAGTGGATTATGTAGTTAGGGAGATTCTGTCCCCACGTGCTTGTAATTATTATCCACCACATAATAATAATACTTTGGCCGTTGGTTTAACAGCTGGCATCACACAGTTATCAGTTTTAGATATTTTTATGTGGGGCCTATTTAAAATTAGAATTAGAAATCTTATAAAATGGCAGATATCATCAAAACTAGGAATTTTACTTTTCTTTTCCATTTTTTATCATAAAACTAGTTAGTCGGTCGATTGGCTTTTACATACGACATAAAATGTTTATTTTATATAGTAATAAAATAATATATAATATATCTTAAATTTATAATAGTGTCGATTTAGTGACATTAAACATAAAAACATAAAAACTTAAAAGAACAAAGAAAGTTATTAAAACAAATAAATGAGTGAAATCTGTAAGCAAATACTATTTGGTGATCGAAAATAAAATTGTAAAAAATAAATTTATAGTCCGTAGAACGTTTTCAGAACAAATGAATCAGTAAAACCGGTAAACAAACACCGTTTTTGTGATTAAAAATAAAATCAAAAGAAAAGTAAGTTTATAGCCTGTAAAAAGTTATAAAAAGAAATAAATAAGTGAAACATCTAAGCAAATATCGTTTTGGTAATCAGAAATAAAAACGAAAGAAAAACAAATTTATAGCCAGAAGAAAGTTATTGGAAGAAATAAATGAGTAAAACCTGCAAATAAACACCATTTTGGTGATCGAAAATAAAATCTAAACAAAAATAAATTTATAGTCCATAGACAGTTATTGGACAAAAATGAGTGAAACCTGTAACCAAACACCATTTTACTGATCGAAAATAAAATCGAAAGAAAAATAAATTTATAGCCCATAGAAAGTTATTGGAAAAAATAAATGAGTGAAACATGCAAACAAATACCATTTTGGTGATCGAAAATAAAATCGAAAGAAAAATAAATTTATAGTCTGTAGAAATTTATTGGAAGAAATAAATAAGTGAACCCTATAAGCAAACACAGTTTTGGTAATCTAAAATAAAATTAAAGAAAAATAAATTTATAGCCCATAGAAAGTTATTGGAAGAAATAAATGAGTAAAACCAATAAGCAAATATCGTTTTGGCTATCAAAAAAAAGAGAAAGAAAAATAAATTTATAATCTGTATAAAGTTATTGAAATAAATAAATAAGTGAAACGTTTAACTAAACATTGTTTTGGTGATAGAAAATAAATAAATAAATAAATAAAGTTATTACCCATAGAAATTTATTGGAAGAAATAAATGAGTGAAACCCATAATCAAACACTATTTTTGTTATCAGAAATAAAATCGAAAAAAAATAAGTTTATAATCCGTAGAAAGTTATTGAAAGAAATAAATGAGTGAAATATGTAAGCAAACATCGTTTTGCTGATCGAAAATAAAATTAAAAGAAAAATAAATTTATAGCCCATAGAAAATTATTGGAAGAAATAAATAAGTAAAACATGTAAGCAAATACCGTTTTGGTCATCTGAAAAGAAAAGAAAAGAAAAACAAATTTATAGTGGTAGAAAGTTGTTGGAAGAAATAAATGAGTGAAACCCATAAGTAAATATCGTTTTGATGATCAAAAATAAAATTGAAAGAAAAATAAATTTATATTAAGTAGAAAGTTATATGAAGAAACAAATGAGTGAAACCTGCAAGCAAACACTGTTTTGGTAATCGAAAATAAAATTAAAAGAAAAATAAATTTATAGCCCGTAGAAAGTTATTAGAAGAAATAAATAAATGAAATTTGTGACCAACCACCGTTTTGGTAATCGAAAGAAAAATAAATTTATAGCCTATAGAATGTTATTGAAAGAAATAAATAAGTGAAATAAATAAATGAGTGAAATCTTTAAGCAAATATTGTTTTGGTGATCAAAAAACAAAATCGAAAGAAAAATAAATTTATAGCCCGTAAAAAGTTATTTGAAGGAATAAATAAGTAAAAAATGTAAATAAATATCGTTTTGGTGATCAGAAAAAAATCAAAATAAAAACAAATTTTTAGCCCGTAAAAAGTTATTGGAAGAAATAAATAAGTAAAACATTTAAGTAAACATCGTTTTGGTGATTGGAAATAAAATCAAAAAATAAATAAATTTATTACTCGTAGAAAGTTATTAAAATAAATAAATAAGTGAAACCTATAAATAAACACTATTTTATTTCCCATATACAAACATTATTTTGTTTATCAAAAATAAAATTAAAATTTTGCAACTTAAAAATTTACACGAAATATAAAAAATTTGCAACTTAGTTCTTATAATATTGTATTGGGTGAACCCGAGAATCTTCTACGCATAACTATAGATATAAAATTTTTAATTATTTTTAGTTGTTATAATTTTTTGTTTGTTATTAATCATGTTTTATTTTTATAAGATATAAAATGGAAATAATAGAATAAAATAAATTGATAGCCCACAGAAAGTTATTGGAAGAAATAAATGAGTGAAACTTATAAGCAAATATCGTTTTGGTGATCAAAAAATGCAAATTAAAAATAAATTTATAGTCCGCATAAAGTTTTTGGAATAAATAAATGAGTGAAATGTTTAAGTAAACATTGTTTTGGTGATTGAAAATAACATCGACAAATTAATAAATTTATTACCCATATAAATTTATTTGAAGAAATAAACGAGTGAAATATATGATCAAACACCATTTTGGTGATCAAAAATAAAATCGAAAGAAAAATAATTTTACATTCTATAAAATTTTATTGGAAGAAATAAATGAGTAAAATCTTTATGCAAACACTATTTTGGTCATAAAAAAATCAAAAGAAAAATAAATTTATAGCCCGTAGAAAGTTATTTGAAGGAATAAATGATTGAAAACCGTAATGAAACACCGTTTTGGTGATTAGAAATAAAATCGAAAGAAAAATAAATTTCTAGCACGTAAAAAGTTATTGAAAAAAATAAATGAGTGAAACGTTTAAGTAAACACCGTTTTGGTGATTGGAAATAAATGGAAAAATAAATAAACTTATTATTCGTAAAAAGTTATTAGAATAAATAAATGAGTAAAACCTACAAGTAAACATTATTTTATTTCCCGCATACAAACATTATTTTATTTATCAAAAATAAAATTACAATTTTACAACTTAAAAATTTACAAGAACACAAAATCTAAAAAATTACATCCTAGTTCTTATAATATTATATTGTTTTGGGTGAACTCGAATATCTTCTACACACAACTGTAGAGATAAAAATTTTAATTATTTTTAGTTATTATAATTTTTTGTTTGTTATTAATCATGATTATTTTTATAAAATATAAAATGGAAATAATAAAATAAAAATACTGTAGATGATTTGATATTTTTGAGAGACAAAACTTTCTCCTATCATTGACACGTAGAACTTATTTTCTTGAGCATGACAAAAAAACATTCTTTTATAAATAGTAAAAGAAGATAGGGAAACATTTACGTGACACCTGTACTAATATTTTTGTAGCAACACCTGCCAATCGTTTTTCTTTTACAACTGTAGCTAAAGAAGAATGTTGAGCGGGAAAATTTTGTGGCATAAACTGACGCGTGGATCATTTTTTTTTACTAACAACAAAAAACATCTTTTTATTAACAGTAACTAGTTAGTTACCCGTGTGTTCGCACAGGTTTTGTTGGTTTACACGCAATTTTTTAACACAAGAAAAGGTGAACTCATAAGAAAATCATTTTATTGAGCATAAATAAATAAAAAATTTATCAAACAATAAAATAGAACAAAGAAAATTAATTATAGAAATATAGTGATGGCTGTAGAAGAAAAAAATAGAAACTTGTAAGCAAATACCGCTTTGATCGTCGGAAATAAAAGCAAAATAAAAATAAATATATAGCCTGTAGAAAATTATTAAAACAAATAAATAAATAAAATTATTATACCAAAAAATAAAATAAAAATAAATTTACAAAGATCAAATGAATTAGTGAATTTATTGTAGCGATTTACTGTAGTAAAAAAAAATTGAAATAAAAATAAATTTATAGCTCGTAAAAAATTATTAGAACAAATAAAAAAATGAATTTACTGTAGCGATTGACAGTAGCGATTGTTGTAGCGAAAATAAAAAAATTGAAAAAAATAAATTTATAGCTTGTTTAAAATTATTAGAACAAATAAATGAGTAAAATCTGTAACTAAATACTGTTTTGGTGATTGAAAATAAAATAAAAATAAAAATAAATTTATACCTCGTAGGAAGTTATTAGAACAAATAAATGAGTTAAATCTATAAACAAACACCGTTTTGGTGAAAAAAAATAAAATCAAAATTAAAATAAATTTATAATCCGTAAGAAATTATATGAACAAATAAATAAGTGAAATTACTCTAACAATTGCTTTAACAAAAATAAAATAGAAAAAATAGTAAATTATAGCCCGTAAAAAGTTATTAGAATAAATAAATGAGAAAAATCTGTAAGCAAATACTGTTTTGGTGATCGAAAATAAATCAAAAGTAAAATAAATTTATAACCTCTAAAAAGTTATTAGAACAAATAAATGAGTGAAACTTGCAAGCGAATGTCATTTTAGTGATAGAAAATTAAATCAAAAAAATAAATTTATTACCTAAAGGAACAAATAAATGAGTGAAATTATTGTAGGGATTTTCTGTAGTAAAAATGAAATTGAAAGAAAAATAAATTTATAGACGGTCGAAAGTTATTGGAACAAATAAATGGGTGAAATTAATGTAACAATTTACTATATTGAAAATAAAATCGAAATAAAAAAATTATAGCTCGTAGAAAGTTATTGAAACAAATAAATGAGTGAAATATACGTGAACAAATAAATGAGTGATGAAATCTGTAAACAAACATTATTTTACTCACCAAAGACTATTTTGTTTATAAAAATTAAAACCAAAAGAAAAATAATTTTACAACCTGAAAATCTGTAGAAATAGAAAAAATTAATGAAACTTATAATCAAACACTATCTTGTTTCCGGAAAATGATTTTACAACATGGAAATCTATCGGAACAAAAATAAAGAATAAAACATGTAACCAAATACTACTTTATTTATCAAAAAAAAATTGAAAAAAAAATTTACAAATTGAAAATCTACATGAACGAAGAAATGAGTGAAACCTGTAACTAAACACTAATTTGTTTATCAAAGAAAAAATTGAAAGAAGAATAAATTTTCAACCTAAAAATCTACATAAACAAATAAATACGAGAAACCTGTAAACAAACATCATTTTGCTTACCAAACATTATTTTGTTTATCAAAAATAAAATAAAATAAAATAATTTTACAACCTAAAAATCTGCAGAGCAGAACAAATTAATGAAACTTATAACCAAACACCATTTTGTTTCTGGAAGATGGTATCTTCCAAAACAAAAAAAAATGTAACCAAATACTATTTTGTTTATCAAAAATAAAATTGAAAAAACTAATTTTACAGCCTGAACATGAACAAAAAAATGAGTGAAACCTGTGACGAAACACTATTTTGTTTATCAAAAAGAAAATTGAAAGAAAAATAATTTCTCAATCTGAAAATCTACATGGACAAATAAATGAGTGAAACCTGTAAATAAATATCATTTTGCTAAAGAAAAATAAAGTTAAATGAAGAATAATGAACAAATATCATTCTACGTGAATAATTTTGTTAGTGCAACAAACATGTAAATGTTTGTTTATCGAAAAATAAAATTAAAAATAAATAAAGTTATAGCCTATAAAAAGATATTAGAGCAAATAAATGAATAAAATATGTAAACAAATACTATTTTATTGATCAAAAATAAAAAAAAACGAAGAAAGATGAATAGGAGAAAAAACAAACATTTTGTTTATCGAAAATAAAAGTGAAAGAAAAATAAATTTACAACCGGGGATTCTTCATGAACAAATAAATGAGTAAAAGTTGTAACCAAACACTAATTTGTTTATGGAAAATAAAATTGAAAGAAAAATAATTTTACAACCTGAAAGTATATGTGAACAAATAAATGAGCAAAACTTATTAACAAACATCATTTTGCTCACCAAATACTATTTTCTTTATCAAAAATAGAAACAAAATAAAAATAATTTTACAACCTAAAAATCTGCAAAAACACAAAAAATTAATGAAACTTATAACCAAATACCATTTTGTTTATGGAAAATGATTTTACAACCTGGAATTCTACCAAAACAAAAATAAAAAACAAAATATGTAACCAAACACTATTTTGGTGATCATAAATGAGTGAAACCGGTAAGCAGAAACCATTTTGCTAATCATAAATATAATCAAAAAATAAATAAATTTATAGCTAGTAGAAAGTTATTGGAAGAAATAAATAAGGGAAAAAAATTTATAACCCGTAAAAAATTATTGAAATATTTATATGAATAAAGAAAGGTGAATTGAACTTGTAAATAAATACTATTTTATTATTATAAATAAAACAAAATAAAATAAAAATAATTTGTTTTGGAATATGAGATAGTTTTGAAAAAGTGAGAAACAATTAGTTTTGAAAGAGAGAGAGAGAGAGATCCGAAAGTTGTTGAAAAAAAAAAGTGAGAGTAGCTTTTGGATTGGAAGAGAGAGAGAGAGATCCGAAACTTTTTTAAAAGAAAAAAAAGTTGAGGGAAAACGGAGAGAGGAAACAAATGATGGAGAGAGAGAACAAAGCGAGCGAAAGGGGCGGGAAATTTTTTTCCCATTGAGCGACTTGTGTATCAATTTTTTTTTTGTCCAACACCAAAAAACATGCTTTTAATAATGGTTTCATAAAAATATTCTTAAATGCTCTCGTATTAAATGTGTTTTATATAAATGCTCTCGTATTAATATTCTTCTGAGTATTAATTTTGTTATTGTTTCCTACTTAAATTATAACTGTAATATTACGTCAAAAAAATATAATTGTAATATTATAATTAAATTATAATAGTGTAAAATTTTGTAAAATAGTGTTGTAAAATATAATTTAACGTCTATGTAAAACTATTTACATTAACAATATATAATTATTGAACTACCATGCTTTTGACATATTTTCTTTGCAATATTTCAGATAAAATTGTGTTTCAATACATTAATGAGGGATAAAGATTAATTGATGTGTTAAGAAAAAAAAAATCTCATGATCGTACACATCACCTCTTTGTAAGGGAATGTGATTCCTAGTTTTATGGAATGAGCATGAGGCATGAAGCCGTTTAAATCAACAATTAATTGAGACAAACTCATTTCTAACATACCAAGGGTCGACCTGATGATCATGGAGGCAAATGTTAATGCCAGGCTTAGGATGTGGTGTGGTGTGGTGATGTTAGCAATATGAGAGGCCACTCAGAGATAAGGGTTAGAATTTGCCATTCCATATAAAATCACTGCCCAAGTTGGTCTCAGTGAAAGTTGACTACGACATTCCAAATATAAAATTACTACCCCGTACGTAGGGATACCCAAGACGAGTGAGTACACACACACAATCCTATCCAGTGTAAGGGAATGATTATTCCTAGTTTTATACATTGAGTCATGAAACTATTCAACGCTTTTATAACAGGAATCTTTACCAAGCTCATTCTATAATATAGTAGCTCGAGATATGTCCAGTCATCATCAAACATGAACATCAATTGTCCTGTTTACTAACACATTTCAATGGCAAAAAGTTTAGAGCATTTCACAACAATGAATTATACTACTCCAAAAAGTCATGATCTAGTTGATTATGTAAAGCTACGCCTCTTCCCAATCAAACCTGATTTCAGCCTATGCCCGTGTTATTTCATCATCAAATAGCAGCATTGACCCAAACATCAACTTCTGGAGTGGATGGTGGCGGTTAGCTTTGGTCCCTGCAGCACTCTGCTACTGAGTGTAGTTGTTTGTACTCTGCTCAGTCTGGAGTGTCCCTCCCAAGTCCCAAGTGCCAACAATCCAGGGAAACAGTATAGGCAACCCCACTCATCCCTTTGAAGTACTGAAGCACCAAAGAGCTTTCTTTTGTAATTTCTCCAACAAATCCCAAGTTTTTGCCGAAGGATCACTTACCCTCATGGTCATGGGAGGTAAGGGATAAACAAAATCTATCATCATTTATGCAGTACACCATAAGCATTAGTAGATGAACCAAAATGAGCTGAGTAGCTCTTCCTATAGAAATACATGAACTCCAAAGTGACATCAGACTTGGTGATATATTTGCAGCTAAATGTCAAAGAATGAATCACAATCACATTATATAATCACATATCCAATCCACTGTCCATATCGTTCCCCTCGTTCTCTTCCTTCTCTAAAGAATCTCACCTGGCTTTTCAAGCCAACTAAAGCCAGGCCACTTATGGACATTTCTCTCCTTCATCACCTTCCTCACATTCCCAACCTCTTCCCATTCACGATCAGTCGCATAAATATTTGATAGTGTAACAAAGCCACCAGGTCCTTTTAACTGCATTCTCATTATATCCTCGGCCATCATTTTAGCCAGGTCTCTTCTTCCATGGATTATGCACCCATTTAGAAAAGCTCCAGCAATTGACTCTGTGACTTGTATTGGCATGGCCTTCAGAAATTCATATGCTTCTACTATCTTTCCTGAACGACAGAAGAGGTCAACAACACAAGCATAATGCTGCATGCTCACCTCAATCCCATAACACTCTTTCATTGATGTGAAGATCTCTAAGCCATTCTGCACTGAACCACTATGGCTGCATGCAGAAAGAATACATGTAAAAGTAACTTCATTTGGCTGCAGTCCTTCTTCCTGCATTTTGTTAAACAGCTCCATGGAGGAGTCAACCATGCCACATTTCCCATAGCAATCAATCATTGCATTCCATGATGCAACATTCTTACACGGAATCTTGTCGAATACATTTTGAGCATCTTTTAAACTCCCACACTTGGAATACACGTCAATAAGAGCACTTGCAATGAAAACATTGACATCAAACCCCTTCCGGCATATAAACCCATGGATTTCTCTTCCCCATTTAACCGAACTTGCTGATCCACATGCAGGAAGCAGAGCTGCAATAGTTACTTGATTGGGATAAATCCTTGAAACTAGCATCTGCCGAAACAGCTTAAACGCTTCCCCTACTTGATCATTTTGTACAAAGCTGGAAATTAATGCATTCCATGCAACCAGATCAGGAATGAAACCCTCTCTTTTCATTCTCTCGAGGAAAGCAAAAGCTTTCCTGCTATCTCTTGAACGTGCATATGCAGCAATGATGGCATTCCATGTGAAATCATTTGGCTCTAATCCTTCCAACTTCATCCTCTCGAATAACACCAGTGCTCGATCAATTTCCCCCATGTTACAAAACCCACATATCATTGATGTCCATGAGGCAACATCTCTCTCAGGCATTCCATCAAACACTCGACAAGCATAAGAAACACATCCACATTTACCATACATATCAATCAGAGCATTGGCAGTGAAGACATCATTCTGAAAACCCATCTCATAAATCACTGCATGAACCTGTCTCCCCTTGTTTACATCCATTAAGCCGACACAGGCTTTAAGAACAATAGCAAAGGTGAACTTGTTGCCCATGTGTCCAATCTCACGCATCCAACGAAAGTACAACAACGCATCATCGAAGTACCCATTGTATGCCAAACCCAAAACCATCCAATTGAATGCAAAAACATTTGGGCGTTCAATTTTTCGAAACAAGAACCTTGCTGATTTCAGGTCCGCACAACTAGCATACATCCCAACAAGTTTGGAACTCAAAGACAAGATGTTTGTGTTCATTCCACTTGTGAGCAACATGGCATGGACCTGCATACCAGGTCTCAAGGCTTTTGCTTTTAAGCATTTTTGCAGGCACAAAGCAAAGTCATAAGGGGACCATCTCAATTGAGAAGAAAACGCCACAATTTTCATACTCTGATGATGTTATTCATGTATGCCCTCCCAACTCCATTACCATTTAACATCGAAATCCTAAAAAAGGCTTGAAAGAAAAGTGTTTTTTTCTTCATGCGTACCAAGCAATGTTGTTACACTTGTATCACCTACTAAGACAATGAATCATTGATCAAGTATGTGAATTACGGGTTGAATCGGAACACAGTATAACATGTGAATTTCATACTCAAAATTTTAAAAATAAAATAAAATATTCATAAAAACAAACTGATATAATTTAACAAGTCCAAACCCTGCACTAGTTCTAGACACAGGTGGAAAATCAAGAACTGCAATTGTCCTGTCTATAACAAAGATCAGATAACACCTTGAGTGCCAAAAGCAGCAGCTCTGCACATCAACTACATCGGCTCCTCCTCTATTAGAAACGACATAGTTTTCTCGGACTTCTGTCATTTTTAACAAAATTAAAGCATTCAAAAATGATATTGCGTTTGCCGGGAGTCGAACCCGGGTCTATTGCTTAGAAGGCAATTATCATAACCGTTGGACTACAAACGCTTCTTGCTACAAGATCCATTTGTCACAAATAAAATATGTTAATACAAGTCTTTTTGCCCCAAGACTTGTGTGCACTAGATGCAATTAAACTAATGAAATAATGGTGTACATTATCATGCAAATTAGAATAATCAGTTGACCATATAGCCAAGTCAGTTGTAGTTAGGTACCCAAACCTTGTCTTAAAAATACATATGCGAAAACTGGTTTGGCAAAAAAAAAAGAGATAATTAAGGGTCTGTTTGTTTTAGATTTTGATAGAATTGTGTGTTGATAGAATTATGTTTGAAGAATTGATTTTAAAAAAATTGTGTTGAGAATAATTGATTTGTGTTTGGTAATAATATTTTAAAAGTGTGTTGAGAATAATTGATTTTGTTTGGATAATAAAAGTAGAATCAATTATGATGTGTAAATATAAAAAAATTTGTAAGTCTCATATCTAGAATTGATTTTGTTCAACGCAAAAGCTAGTAGCCCACCCAAAATCAATTTTATCTAACGTGATTTAGAAACCAATCGCATTTATTTTTTTCAAAATTGTGTTTGACTAGTCAAACACAGTCTAACACGATGCAAAAGAAGGTTTCAAATCTAAACCAAACGTCCACTAAATTGGTGTGAATAATCAACATTAATTAAAGCAAATTCACGACATAAAAAAGGACTGAATTGATTTCTAAAACTTGGTTTTCAATTGACACACGTTCGATCCAACGCTCCCTTTTCACAAAGCAACAAAGCTGATGGATTGGCTGAACATATGTTTGGATTATACAGCATTAATCCTAACACACTATAAAATGAATAAGAAAATGGAGCCTTACTAACATAAACCTTATATATATTTGTAACTTCTAGCTAGCCATAATTATGCGCACATGTGGTTGCAGTTGACTCTGTTGTTTGAACTTCCAGCCAAGGGCCCAAGAGTATGAAGTAACTTAAATTAGGTAAATGTCACGAGGCATACCCCTAAGGTGTTGACATGGATGAATATTTCAAGGCCTTTCTGTATGCATTTTCCCCCACACCACACCTTTTTCTCTTTTTCTTCTTTTTGTTTTGATCTCGCCTCCGCTGTAACCCAATCCAGGAACACAGTGCGTGACTTTTCTTTCCTTTCTTTCTATCTTTCAACGTCTTGTTTGCATTTTTAAAACCAACAAAATCCAACTTGCTATACCCATTCCTTTCTCTGAAAATGTGTGCGAGAGAAGAGGAAAGATGCTTAATTGTCTGTTATTTTTCATTTGGGTATTCATTCACACTTGATACAGTTCTTTTATCAATGACTATATGAGAGAGTTCATATAATAAGGGAAGTGAGGTCTAGCTTAATTAGTAACGGATTATAAACAGATTTATATATATAAATAAATAAATATAGATAAATTATTGCATGCTATAACTTTGTCAATTTCAAATGAAAATTGTATGTGTTGAATTCATACAAGTCACTTTTCTACTTCTATTTCTATTTAGGAAAATTAAGCCCTGACACGTGTCTTTTTTTTATGTTTTGCTAAGGATTAATTTGGATAGACCACGTGGTGGCTTCTCGGCGGACGATTAGCAAGCATAACCATAGTTTTTGTTTTTGGTCAATAGAACCGTGGTTTTTGTTAGTTTTATTATTTTGACGTGAAGGAAATTTTTTATATGATTCTATCCTTTTTTTAATTTGTGGTTCTTTCTTATTTTATTTATTTATAAATAAAACAGTGTTTACAAATTTCATTTATTTTTTTTGTTTTTGTAATTTTTTAAATAATTCTTTGAATTTTATTTTTTGATAATTAGAATAGTGTTTGTTGACGAATTTTATTTATTTTTTTATTCCTGTAATTTTTAATATTGCAAAATAATTTTTCATTTTAGTTTTGTGTTTGATAAATAAAATAGTATTTCTTTATGAATTTTATTTATTTTTTTGTTGTAAAATTATTTTTTTTTAATTTTATTTTTGATAACTAAAATATTATTTGCTCACGGGTTTCATTCATAGTTTTTCATATATTTTTACTATGGACTGGAAAATTATTTTATTTACCTTTTTTCATTTATTTTTGTTTATCTGATTTGAGCTTCATTTTTATCAATATGCAGGTGCAATTATTGCTTTCTTATAACTTGGAGTTTACATATTTAACTAAAATACACAATGTATCATAATTAGCGCCGTTATAAATTTTAATATATATTATATATCAAATTATTACTATATAAATAAATTATTTTATATCATATGCAAAAACTAACGCGATCGATCCGTGCTTTCGCACGGGCAACTAGCTAGTTTACTTTAAAATCATCCACTTTTCTGCCTTTATTTTGTGTGATGGTATGTAATGGCGATTTAGAAGTAAATGCATTTGCCCGGCTTAACTCTATGGCGCTCATACATGGTAAAATACCGTAGAGTAGTAAGAGTACTTATTTAAATGATGGTTGTTATTGCCATTGATATCATTATTCACGAGATGTCGTTGCTGACTTATTTCCTCGTGCAGAACATATTCCCATTTTAAAAACAAAATAATTCGTCATGTAAAGTGAGATGGTCCTTTCCCACAAGAATAATTCTAAATTCTTATGATTTTTTATGTTTTTAATATATTAATTAATTGTGTTCATTTTTTATTAAATATCCATTTTATAAAGTAGGAAGAGAATTTATAAGGGGATATAACATTTTTCTTACCAAAAATATTTTTGTTTCTGGGTGTTCTCTTTCCCCGTGACGAAGCTGGTGCTAATTAAGAAAATGATTAATTAAACTAATGAACAATTAGGTCAACTCTTTCCAAATCACGACTTAAACCTTTTTGCAAAATAATGACACGTATGATCTATTTAATTTAGTGTCATTTAATAATATGATTAATCTATAACTATATATAATGGCAATATCAATTTTTGATAGAGCATTTTTTATTCTAATTTTATTCTTTTAATAACTATCCATAACATATTAATAACTATCTAATCTATAATCACAACTATTTCATCATCTAATTATACAATACTCCCTCCGGTCCTATATATAAGAAATAAATAGAGTTTTTTTTATGGTCCTTTTTATAAGAAACAATCTCTTGTTTTCACTAATATTAATTGCTTATTTCCAACTTTACCCTTATTTATTATTAGACCCACAAAAATAATATCAAAAGTCATCAATATCAAAAATGGTACTTTTAAAAAATTATAGTATCATTAATTATAATTAACTAGTTCCAATACACTTCTTTAATCTTAATGATTTTGTATTATATTTCTTATAAAAATGACCAAAGGGAGTAATATCTATAAAAAAAAAAAAAGAACAATAAATCAGGCACCAAATGTTCGTGTCCGGCTCCCCTAGTATTTAATAAAGCCGTTAATTAGTAGGGAATTAAAAATCCTCGGGGTTGTTAGAAACGGTAGTTCAATGTAGTCCACATCTGGTAGTCTCATCAGCCTTTGAGTGTTACTTAAGCTATGCGCCTATGCATAACTTTTTTTTATTAATACTTGTTTTGTTTTTTCCTGACTAGATCATTTCTTAATTATTAATTTTATATACTCTAAACATAAGATTTGATAATAATTAATCTATTAATAATTGTTTACACCATTTTTAAATTATAATATACTTTTATATATATATATATATATCAAAAATGAATAGAAAGAAGATATCAAAAAATTATAATATAATTAATTCAATTGGCAGATATAACTTTACTTCAAATGCTAAAATTAGCGCTGTATACGTCGAGAAAAAGAGAGAGACATTTACATCCATCTGAATTAGTTAATATCACCTGATGCAAATATTCAAAATACTTAAATTTTAATTTAATTAGCCAACCAAGTGGCGAACCAGTTAGCTAAATACGGACTATCCATGGAGCAATAGTTAATAAGAGCTTTTGATGTCATGCCGTCTTTTATGACTAATGTTATTATGACCGATATAGCTTATATAAATTTTCTTAGAGATTTTTAGTTCTGATTTTTCAAAAAAAAAAACTTTAATTTAATTAGGAGTACTACCATTAACCATATGCCGTTATCATTGCTGCTTTGGTGAAGATTATTATTCCATAGTACGCATACCCATATTTTTCTTTAAAATTTTGTCCATTTCGCAGTCAGGTAGAAATGACTACTTACAATTATACATTAAATATAGAAATCATGACGCCTATAACTAGAGTTATTGTGTCATGATCATGTCATGCTCAATCGATTAAAAAAGCAGCAATGTCTATACCATTGCCCGATATTTATTAGTATAATTTACAGAAGTTCATATATAAAACATAACTATAATCCATACAATGAAGATATTTGTTAGTGTGAATTTGTCGATCAAATATCCCTTTATAAAGTGCGAGCTCTCAAATCTTCTGGCAATTTTGTGGAAATCAGTTTTGTTGAATAAGTTTTTGACACAAGCGTGTGTGACTATGCTACTTAATAGACAAAATAACTGGAGACATGTAGACCAACAAAATGAAAATTGATAAGAAGAGCGAAATGACAAAAGATCTAGAGTAAATCTATGACTATAAGTAAATGAAAGACAAAGAAACAAATTGATAGTAGTTATTAAAGTAGACAAGGGAGGGACCATTAATGTCGTAATAAAAAACAGAAGAAAAAAATGGAACAGGAGAAAATGAAATACAATAACAAAGAAAGAAAGTAATTTTATTTTACAAAGAGGAAATTGTGAAAGAATCATAGACTGTTGTGAATCTCTTATAACAAAGATAATATTTAATTTGAGAATAATATACTTACTTGACAAGCACTTATTTTACTGTGTGTCAATCCACTTTCTTATTTTATTTTTACTCAGTAATTGTGGAGTTTATTAATTTGAAATTTACCAACTAAAATATGATCCTAGACTAAGATCACACTCAATCCTAGAGAATCAATCAATTACTCCATAAACCGAAGATTAATTCAGCTGAAACCCCTCAATTTTCGCAAATGTCGGGCTTACAGATTTTATTGGCATTTACGGGACTGACTTTGTCATGAAACTATGAAAGTGAGAGCCTGAGATAGGGGGCTCACTTATGTGGCTTCCTTAGCTCAGCTTGGTCTGTTTGGCTTTAGGCATTAGCTGCATACTACAGAGAATGGCTAAATTGCTGTCGGCGCACATTTTATAACATGTGAAAATGGAATAGTAAGAAATTATTGCGTCATAAAATGTCAATTTTGTTTATTGAACTTCTTCTTCTTCTTTTTTGACGGATGATTATTGAACTTCTTCTTTTTTTTGACGGATGTTTATTGAACTTCCTAAATCTAATTATTTTATAAAAAATGAAGGAGGTCCTTAAACCAGGAGGAGAGGTAATGTGCACAGGAATAGAAACTCGAGTTAAAGCTAATAACGAATAAAACGAGAAAATGACTAAAATAGACGGGTTGGAATTATTTTTAACTTGGTATTATTATACTAGTATATTATATATATATATATATCATATAATAAATTGACTTAATTAATATTTTTTGTACAATTAACCAATATTTGAAACCTATTTATTCAGATTTGCAATCAACTATAAATAAATTATTAATTGTTTTTTTTATAACAAATAAATTATTAATTGTTAATCAAGTCAGTTATTACGTAATTAATCATAGTAACACCTTCCGACAATTTTGAATATTCTCCCAAAGCTTAGGACTTTCGGGTGAATGGGTGATTGGAGGAGCCTAGCCAAGCCAAGCTAACCAGCTTAGGGCACATAAATTAGAGTGGCTCCCTCCCTGACGGTGTAGAAAATGAAAAGGTAAAATTGAAATTACCAAAAAGGGATGGGCGGCGGCTTCGCTCAGCATCACCTAACTCGTGCAGCCCACCCGGCAAATGGTGGCTATTTTGGAAATATGAAATTAAAACACCACATTATTCATTACTCCCACTCTGACTAATGCGACTCTTGTTGAATTGAATACTCCTGCAAACCCACGCCCCTTTCCCCACTCTCTTTTTTCTCTCAAACTCATTTTTTTTCTCTAGGCAATTTCTATGTTCCGTTGTAAAAACAACGCCTCGTTGTAAAAATAATGATTTCGATCCCGTTGATGAAAATATTTTGTAATTTAGTTTTTAAATTTTAGATTTATTTTTATTTTAAATTTTATTTTAAAATTACGAATAAACTGATGGATTCTCATATTCTCTCTCACGACCCATCTCTCTCTCGGAGTACAGAGTACGGCAAAACTCAAGGTATCTCCTATTTCTTCCTTGCGTATCCCTTTCATGCCTCAATACAATCAATTGTTTGTAAATATATGATTATGGACCACATGAATTTTAAGAAATCAAAAGAGATTAGCTATCTAAAGACACATTGTGTCGGAGGGAGCTCGGAAGTTGGCGTTGGAGAGAGCTTCAGCGGCGTCGGCATGGCGTCGGTAGTCGTCGAGACTACTGCCGTACTCGGTCTTGATGGACCACGAGTCGGCGGCGATGTAGCGGTCGTCGTCGGAGACCAGATCGGCGGCGGAGAGGGCAACTTTCGTCGGTGGTTGATCGGAGGCCATAAGAAACAGAATATCAGGCATGGAGGATCACCGATCGTAAAACTGAAACAAGAGAGAGAAAAACAAGACTTTCACCTACAGATATAGGTCTTTTCTATACGGACAAATTTATAAAATAAAAAAAATTAAAAACTATAATATAATACAAAAAATTATAGTCTTTAAAAATAATAATTTGACGTGTAAAACTCTTGTTTATCGTTGATTAATAAAATCATGGGGACCGTAGAAGCCCCCTTTTCTCTATTCTTTTTCCAAATCCTCCCCTTGACTTGGCCACTCCCCACTCTTCGAAAACTTGATCTCCAAGGCCCTTTCTCAGTTTCTCTCTCCTCACCCATTTAGTCTCCACAGACCATATTCTAAAGGTATTATAAATAACATGTCTTTGCCTTCAAGAAACCCACTTCCTCTCATAATCCTAATATTCCCAAACAGAAACAAACACCAGACAGTTATTCCTCTATTGTTTGCAGTTCCCATATGGGTCGCCTTGCCACTTTGTTGGTTTTATTCTTGGTTCTCTTCGCTTCCATGTGTTCATGTTTAGAAGGACGAAAACTTCATCTTGGTTCTGACAAGCACAACAACAAAAAGGTCCACCCTGCATCTTCAAGGGACACTCTGTTTCTGAGTTCACTTCCCAAGGGCACAGTTCCGTCTTCCACACCAAGCAAGAGAGGCAACTCTATCGAGGTTGACGAGAAGCTCGTTGCGCGTCACCTCATAAGCACTGAACGAATTCTTCTGCGATCTGTTCCCAGTCCTGGAGCTGGCCATTGAGTACAGCAGCTTCTTCTGCGTTGTTTGTTCTGTTCCTGCATGAGATGTGAACACATTTTTTTATTTGTTCAGTTTTGTGATATTAATTCTTTACATTGGAGAAGGAATTAGCGGCAATATAGGAATAGTTGAGTTGTATAAAGACAGTAATACTAGTATATATGTCCCTGTTTTCCTCTGTTTTTGTTCTGGGGGATTATTTGCAATCCCGTTTAGATGTATCATTATTGAGGGATGAGTTTATGTAGTGCCAATTTTGTCTTCCACGTGACCAACTTATGTTTTGGTCTGTATAATGTAACCTTTACATCATCATGGTCTTAATTTAAACAAAAGCCTTTGGTGCATTTGAGAACATGTATGTATGGTTTACAACATTTGGAGATATTGTTTTGGTTTGAAACTCGCGAGGCAACGAAATAATCCGATTTCAAATTAGATTGTAAAAGATGAAAATAAGAAGAAGAAATAAACCTGTCCAAAAATTATTAGAAGCATGTCTTTTACATGCTTGCTTGTGATTCTATTGTAATATATCATTAGACCACATTAACCAAAAGATTAATAATCACAATTGAATGTGGAGTCATTTTCCATAAAGTTATAATGAAGTTCATTTTTGGACGTCAAAGAAACATCTCAGAAGTTTCATACTGGCTATAATGCTAATTGAGAAAATTAAATTCCAATCGCCAATTCTTTTTCATTTATTTAAATACATAATACTAGTCAATTTGATAACGTGGGTTTTGAAGAAAAATTTGTTCCAGTACGTACCCCATTTGGAATTATTCCATGGTCTAACTTTCTGAATAAAAAGACTTTCAATTTGATATATATCCATTACCCATTTTTAGAGGGCGATCGAGGTAGGTAAGATCTTCAATTTAAAAGTGCGAATGAGGAAGAAATGACGTTAATTTGGATATGGTTCTAGCTATGTAGCTATGCTGTATAGAAATAGTGGTCTACCACTTGGATTGCATTTTGGCGAAACAAAAGCGCCACAAGGACGGAAAACGCGTCCAATATATAACTTTAGAGCTAAAAAAAAACCGCTGTCGAGGAAGGTTTGTTTAGATGGGGATCACCGTCTCATGCCATTGGCCTCTAAATTTCTGCTTGTGACTTTTGCACCTTACAGTTTTTATTAGCATTATTAGAATAAAGAAAGATATAAGAAATGGGTTGTGTCGTTGTGAACTTCACATTACAATGATAAACTTGAGCCGCTATTCGTTGACTTATAATTGAGTGTTTTCTATTTTTTCCTTTTCCATTTTCTCCAAAAGAGAAAAGTGTCTTTTTCGATTTGAGGTTACGTGCTTGAATAAAAGAATTGAGCTAGCTAGCTCACAAGAAAGTCATCAACGATGTAAATTTCTCCAAGCACACTATGTGCATGCGTTGGAATCAAGAAGGTTCATGCTTTCTTCCCATTCTTCGGTCCCTTTCAAGTCCTGTTTCAAAGATCTAATCAGATTTCCACAGTCTAAGCTTAGTTGAGTTACGTCTTATTTTGTATAATTAATCTTCTATTCCACTAGTCCCTAAATGTCTTAGGAGACAAAGCACAATCTTATAGAAACAGAGAACACCAAAACAGAGGCCATGAACTTGGCTTTGAACATATGGGTAGCTAAGAAAAGAGAGCTGGCACCAAAAGTCTAGTGGGTGCATGTTATTGTCCAATGATTTGATCTTAATTAATATGCAATATCGATCTTAATTTCGAGCCCACAGCAATAGAATGTAGATGTTTTATGGTTTTATATTTTCACCAATCCTCAACATAAAGTCCGTTATTTTATAAATAAGTAAAACATAACGTCCATTATAGTATATCCAAATTCTTCATTTTTATTCTTCTTGTATGTTTTGATAATTAATATCATGATGCTCGTTCAGTTTACACCTGAGTTTTCCCTTACTTCAAAAAATTTATTGGATAAAATTTTAATTAAAAGATCGGTAAGTTATATCATCAACAACAAAGCTTGGAACCTCACGATATAATGTGTGTGTGTGTGTGTTTTTGAAGGGGTATAAAAAGTTGAATATAAGAAGTTTTCTAGTCATTCACTAAATTTATTATTTAAATCTTTCAATTTATAACAAACATATGATATATGACATATAAATATATCTACTCAATAGCAATGTTGTACTATTCACATTGCTCTTTTGGCGATGAAAATTAACTATATTATAGTCTTACAGAAAATAATAGAATTCTCATTGTTTATACAAATGCATTCTAAACTTTTAACATTTTTTAAGTGGTGTAAAATAGAAGTTACTTATGAAACTAAGCTAAAGTTTTCAGGCTGGTTTGGGGCCAGACATCCTTAGTCCCTTTTCATCCGTCCAAGCCGTATACATATGGGAAAAGTGATGATATCAACGTGGAGAAAGTAATGTGAATGCCCACGAGTTGATATCGTGAATTTGCCCCTTTTAAACCAACACAAGGGCTCCACAAAACCGCCATGCACTTGGAAAACGATGAACACAAAATAAATTTGTCTACCTTCTGCTTTTATTGTGTCGATTCAAAAGATTGAAATCCACGATATAAATTAACTAGTAAATGTATTGGATTTTGGAATTTAAAATGTTTTCCACGTTACTCTTCATTAGTTTTAAAACTATAATGTTGGTGAAAGCTCTCCCCTCCTCTCTCTTCCAAAAATCATCTCCCAAACAAACTCTTGAGATCGGCCCCAAAAAAAATTTCCCTTGCTAGCTACTCTTTGTGAAGAGCTTGCAATTTCTAAACTCATTTTTGTCTTAAAATTAGGGTCAATGAAACAAGACAAATTCTATGGTACCTAGAAAAAATTATAGGTATTGGTACCTGACCAATAATATTTTTTCATATGTATGCCTCTGACCATGTCATTTTAACATTTTTATTTTTATCTATTTGTAAATATATCCTTTATTATTTTTGAATAAAAACACTAAAAAAATTGTCCTCCAAGTTCACAGCCTTCGCATCCACGACGTCGCCACCTTCTCCTCCGCCCTCACCTTGCCAGATTTGAGAGCAAAACTCATTTTCCTGTGATATCGTTTACTTAATATAAGAAATTGATTAGTTTTTTTTATATAAATTAATGCTCAAAACTATTCATAATATTAGGTGCACTTACTCAGTGAATTCACGGATTCAAATAAACTGAAAAATAAGTCTCTCAATTATGGAAAAATTGATTTATTAGTAAAATCAAGATAAAACTAAGGGAAAATAGAAGATGAAAGACAAGAAAATAGATACATTATGCTCACAGTAGCAACCGAAAAGATTGAAGCTATTTGCCATTCAAAATCGTCATAGCCTCTTCACGGAGCAAAGAATTCACGACTTGCGAATGAAAATGATTCTGAATGGGGATTCAAAGTAGAAGAAGTGAGGAACAATTGATTCAAGCGAATGGAGTCAAACAATTTCAACAGTGAGAGAAAGATTCTGAAAAGGAATGGGTTTTGATTAGCGCAATTCAATTTAACAAATTGTCCCGGTTCAATCAGCATGTCACGATTTTACCGGTAAATTTCTTGTTGGGCAATTCTTTTTAGTGTTTTTTTTTCAAAATAATAAAAGGATATATTTACAAATAGATAAAAAAAAATGTAACATGGCTAAGAAATACACATGGGAAAAAACTATTGGTCGGGTATCGGTACCCATAAATTTTTTCTGGGTACCATACAACTATAGCAATCATGTTGTTTTCCCTAAATTTGCATTGACCAACAATTGTACTTCTCTTGCAGTTGAAATGCCACGCATGATAATTAAGATAATAAAAATCCCCCTTCCACAAAATTATCAAAAGCCCATTAATTAAATCAGTACCAGTAGTTACACTTAAAGAGCACTATAAGAATCACCGGTTACCTTGGTGACCAATGAATGATAAGTTGGTGTTTGGTACGCGAATAGAATAGAACAGTATATATTCTTTTTTTTTTTTGGTTTTCATTTTTTTAGTGAAACCAAATGTACCTTTTTAATTTCTTCCTCATGTTTTGCTCTGTTTTTACTATCCACGAGCATCAAACATGAACATAGAACAGAACTCGTGTATTTTGTTCTGTTAGCCTATTTTCTAACACGTCTATTAATTGATTGTTATATAAGTGAGTTGAGCATGAATTATTGACTGTTCCATTAGATTTTACACACGTGGCGTAGCATTTTTTTTTTTTTTTCAAACCCTTAATTTCCGTGTAAGTTCAGCTTCGTGGAAATGCATACTAAAGAAACCTTCGAAGAAACTCTTTAATTCGTGGCTGCAAGTTCAGTCTCCACTTGTGAGCACTGATGCTTCAAATGATATTGCTGTTGGTTAGTTAAATTTTTATATATAGCTCAAGAAAGAAAGAATTGCAACCATATGGACGAGTACATATAATCAATTATTACAATATAAGCTTCTATTTCACAATATTAATTCAATTTGACCACAGTACTATAGCTTTCAGATCTACTATATAATGCAGCAGTACCATATAGCACCACCAAAGTCAAGGCACATGCTTATCCTTTACTTGACATAGTCGCAAAGCAAGAACCAAGAAAAAGGTGCTGCCAATTGAACCAATTTCCTCCCCCGATTAAGGTCTTTACTCTCTTTAATTACAAATTAAATCATATACTCAAAAGTTTGTCAACTTGAAGGTTTTTCACTTAAATATACTAGCTAGTATATATTTTCTTCTCTTTTGGGAGGTGCCAAAGTTATTTCTCAAATCTCAATGTTAATGTAACCGAAAGTACCAACCTAGCCTTCCCTATATATAGAATATACCCTCATGATATAGTCTTAAACCAAATATATTCTCTCCTGTTTCTATCTAATTACACATACCACAACACAACACATATATGGCTACCTTAGGTGCAAAACTTCCCTCTCTTTGTTGTCTCATAAATATAATCTTACTGATGTTACTGGCACACAGAATTTATGCAGCACGATCAAATTTCCCTTCTATGGAGCATGCAAATAACGGAAGAGGAGCTTCTACAATGCTAAAGGCAGATAAGACGTCTAAACAGGAATATTCAAGTAAAGCTTCCCTTTTTCTCCTTGCAAAGGGACACATACCACCTTCAGGACCAAGTCATAGAGGCCATGAGGCCCCACATTTCGCACATAGAAGCCCTTGAAATCTATGGGGGGTCACCTACTACGTATGCTAAAACCCTTGGCTTGATACAGTATTCCTTAATTAATTGCTTCTTGTTTAGTATATATACTCGTACAAAACATAAACCAAAGAGGAATTAGTAACAATTCTGATTTGGAGATATATCGAGCAATATATTATGTTCCCTAGTAAGTGTACTTTTTGTACCAATGTTTAAGAATAAAAAGGGATATATAAGAAGAGACAATCCCATATAATTCTTCTCATTAATTATGTGGTTTGGCTTGGCATGAAATTGACGGCTCAAAATCATCGATCCTCTATGTATACTGTTTAACCATATATATCGTTGTTACTTTATGTATTTTCTTTTAATGAAATGACAGTATCATAACACTGGCCATGGTTTTATTGGGGGTCCATAAATGACACTTTTGTTTTTATACATGGATGAGTTCAGTCAAATTATCCAATGGTTCAAACATTCCCCCAGCAAAATATTTTTCTAAGTTAAACCGGGTGTCGAAGTGAACAAGCCGCCTGGCCTATTAGCTCAGTTGGTTAGAGCGTCGTGCTAATAACGCGAAGGTCGCAGGTTCGAGACCTGCATGGGCCACACTATCATCTTTTTTTTAAGTTAATTTATTTGCCTTTAAACTGCTAGTCACTCTAACATTTTCCCAAGATCGTAGGCCTTACATCATTATGCAGACTGCAGATATTAACTGTGTTGCCAAAACTTTCTTTTAAATTTCAGCAGCAGTCTGTTTTTATTAATTCTTCTGGGTGTAAAATTGTGTCGTGTTAGTGGGTCACATGGTTGTTATTCCCACTTCAAGAGAATGGAAATGTGTAAATTTCTATTAAAATACAGTATATACTAAAGTGTAAATTTAGTGAATTAGAGAAATATATATATGTGCCATCCCACTCAGTGCTGCCACATTTCTGATTGTGATATCTGTTATTGTTTTTATAGAGGGATGAATAGTGACATATCAACTTGAAAGGATGCAATAAGAATCTCAGCCCCATATCATGTTCAACCTCTAATTTCCGGAAAATTCTTCCTTACTGTCAATCAAAAGCAAAAGACATGTACAAAAAAGAAAAACAGAAGTTTCAAAAAGTTAATAAGGTGTGCAGATATATATATTGCATGATAAATATCAACATCATTTAACTTAATAATTTGTACATATAAATGTATAATATTAAGCCACTTATGAGTAGCATGATTTGGATTAACGGTATTCCAATTAACGGTATTCCAGAATCGGCCCCATATATATATTCTCATACTATTTACTTTTTCAGGAAATTAATCAATTTGCTGATTAGTTTTGTTTTGTGTTCTATGAATGAATGGCAATATTTATAAGTAAGCCAGGATAATAGTGAGACATACATTCCCCTATACCAGGAGGCTTTTCGGTTGGGGATAAGAGATAGATAGAGATGATCATGAGATGTTGCCATGTTGGTTACATGCTGTATAGGGATAAAGTAATGAAATTGCCCCATCGGGTGTGGTCTCTTATATGCTGGCTTCAACAGAACCAAGTAACCAAATATTAAATTCTTTTGTACCCAATCCAGTGAACAACGAGATGTTAAGTTTGTCTCAATTAAAAATCTAAACTACCTCATTTATGACTCTGCACATGAATTCGTTTTAGCAGCTCCCAGTTGGTAGAGGATTGAAATTGTTTGCAGCCTTTATTTAATACATACATTAATGCATTAGCTATAAGGGATTATATTTTCTTCTTTAATTATGTTTCATTATTATTAATGTGTCACACACCACGTACACACTTAAGATATAGCAACAATATTTGACTTTTAACTAAAGGAATCCAAATGTTCAACGACTAGCCCATTTAAACGCTTATTTTACATTTTAGATCTTCCATGAGGCTGCATCTAGGGTGGACCACCGTGAGAAAATAGAAATAACATTTTTGTAAAACTTTAATCGCTATTAGATTCAATGATAAAAAAATCAATGGACCAAGTGAATTGAAAAAGAAAGAGAATAACCAAATCTGTCCTCACCTAATCCCTATCTCATCTTCTTCTTCCTCTTCTTCTCCGTTGCCAGCCACCATCCTCTTTTTCCTCTTCTTCTCCGTCGCTAGCCACCATCTTCGTATTCCTCTTCTTCTCCGCCGCCACGAGCTTTCTATACCTTTTTTTTTTGTTTCCTTTCTGTAATTAGCTTCTCAAAAACCCAGATACTCAGTTGATCAAAACCAAGGAAACTACAAACCCAGTTATGATTCAATTCAGAGATGAGTAAAGGTGCTTCATTTTCCCTCTCAACAAGTCTCAACTACCCAAGCAGCACCACCCACCCCTTTTTGGCCTATGAGGTTTTTTTTTCCCCCTAAATTCCAAATCCCCGTTCCTTCCTTCTTCTTCTTTATTTTTTTTGGGGTTAATTTTTATACAACATAAAACACACACATTGATCCAAATTTGCAAAATCAATGGCACATTGATCCACAGCGAACGGAACAACACTCAATGGCAAAGTGGCAACGTGAAATGGCAAGTGGCAGCACTCATTGATCCAAATCTATGGACAATGAATGACGTGAAATGGCAAGTGGCAACAATTAATGGCACATGAAACACACATTGATCCAAATCTAGAACAAGAACAACACTCAATGGCAAGCGGCAACGTCAAACCCCATCGGAACTTCTCCGCGGGTGTGGAGGCCGCCGATTACTAGTTGGCCGACTAAGGTTGGGGAGAGAGGTTGGGTAGAGAGAGAGGAAGAGGGAAATGGTTGGGATAAGGGGCACGACAACTTAGCAGAGAAGATAACGGGCGGACGGCTGAGATGGCGGTGGTGCGCTGTGGGACTGAGATGGAGGCGGTGCACCGTGGGACTGGGATGGGGGCGGTGCGCCGTAGCCGTAACCAGAAGCTCTGGTACCGGGACATGGCGAAGGGGGGAAACTGGGAAAGGACATGTCGAAGGGGAGGGGTAGGGGTGTGATTGTGTGGGAGAATATATTGTATTCTTATTTTTTTTTCAATTGATTTGGACTATTAATTTTTTATCAATAAATCTAATGGCTACTAAAATTTTATGAAAGTTTTATAATTAGTGGTTCACTATAAACCACCCAGAAGGGTGGTCCACCCTAGAACGAACCCATCCATAAATTTAAAAATCATATCTCACACTCCTTACCTAAATTTCACTTTACTTTATTTAAATATAATTTGATTTGAAGTACTTAGCTTCTTGTTAATTATGGTAGAAGTTTTTTTGAATCTTACTATCTCAGTCCTTAATTATAAAAGTTTTTGACAAATTTATTTTTTTTTTATAAGAGATTTTTGAAGATATGTCATGTATTAATTATTTTTTACCTAAATTATCCTTATTTATTATTAACACTTTTTGTCTCTCTCTTATGATGAATGAAAAAAAGAAAAATAATACATTAATTAAGTGGGAGAGAGTGAGTGGAAAGAAAGAGATATTACTAAGGATAATTTTGGGAACACAATATAAATTATTGACAAATTTAATATTATAAACTATATTAACTAACTTTCTTAGTGAAAAAAAATTAAGTAAAAATTACTTATAATTAGGGACAAAGGTAGTAATATTGAGATTTTTCAAATCGCCAGTACCATTGCCGTGTAATTGTAGATTCTCGCATCTTCCCCTCCCCATCCTTGCGAGAGAGATTTGCATTGCATTAATATGCTGTTCCCCGAGCCAAGTTAATGGACCAGGATTGTCTGCCGTCACGGTAATTAATGCAATATGGGTCATTAATTTTGTTCAATCTTGAATCATGGCCATTAAATTATTTTACTAAAAAAAACAGAAAAAATAAAAGTGAAGAGAGAAAGAGATAATTGAATGTAGAGAATTCAAATCACAAGTTAATTAACATCTGCTAAAACACAAACCTGCAATGTAAAAATGAATGCTTCCTTTAACAGTTCCAGCAGATAATTGTAGATTTTAGTTGTACTAGTACTAGACAGAAAATGGTTATGTAAATGGCCGACAGACATCAGCTAAAGGTTATACTAGTACTACTAATGTTGCCTAACACTAACAGTCCCGTGAACTATGGTCAGAAATCTCAGAACCTCCAAATTATACCTATCACTCACCGAGTTGCCAGAGAGAATATCATATTTCCAACATGGGTGACAGATAGAGACGGGAAAAAAAAAACAAGAGTTATTAGGAACTGAAGTTTATTTATTTTTTATACAAATTAGGAACTGAAGTTTAGAAAACGAACAACGATGTCCCAGATATATTACTACATTTCTTGGTTAATTTGGTTTTTATGTGAAGGTTAAGTAACCAAACATATAAACGAATTAATTGCGGATTTAGAATTTGATGAAATGTGATATGACAAAACTGTACCGCGAGAACAAACTAGAACTGTTGTAAGTAATTGCCAAATAGCATTGCACCATCTACAACCTGTCAATTATGAAACTTGCAAAACAATTAATGGTGAGTAAAAATAAAAGACCTGAGGCGTCGGTTAGATTGTCTTTAAGGATTTATCCGCCCACAGGCGCAAACCGACGCCTCAGGTCTTTTATTTGACCTGTCTTAATTTGAGTATACCCAAGTTATTGGAAGTTTGTTGCTTTCAATAATTTGATGAGTTTGTTGCGAAAATATTTTGTGTCACATGTTAAATTCATGTAAATTTTGAGGTACCATAAATTATGGTATTACGGATATGGGTTACCCACTGTATTATAGTGGTGATAATTTGATTTGATTCATATGAGAATAAACTCAAGTGATGGACTTATTTTGTTGTCGCTTAGAAAACATCTAAGTAGACTTGTGTAGTCCAACCCACTATAAAGGCTGAGTTTATTAATCTTAACTTTGCAAAATGTGATTTATTGACTAAGAATCTCTTAGCCAATATTTATTGGTGGAAGAAACTTGTGTCTTCCTTATCTATTTATTGTGATTGCCAAGTGGCAACAGTGTATAATGCAAAATAGAGAAATATACGTATACGTCACAAATGAGGAAAGTAGCTACTAAATGACAAATCCCCTTGGGAGGAAATTAATATGTGAAACATTGAGGGAAATGGGACTTATGTCATTAGAAAACGACAAGTGATGGGAACCCAACCTTTGTGATTGGAGACCCCATGAAGAAGGTTCATATGGGTAAAAACAAGTCACTTGTTAGTTATGCTAGCACGAAAATAGTTTTGTCCCTTTCTATGGTGTTACGATAATGGATATGAGAATGTGCTAGATTATATAAATTTGAGGGATAAGTTTTAAGCTTTTAATGATTTCCATAAGCCCTTAAGAGTGGTGTATGGTCGTAGCATGCACTAGATGGAATCACCTATATGAGTGTCAAGTGGGGCCGCTTGCATGAGACCGTGGCGGGTCTCTAGAGCACTCATGAATACCAGGCACGCGCACGGCCTAAATGCTCAACATAGCGATAACACGAGAATTTTGGGGGTGTAGTGTGATTGATAGACCTCTAACACACACAAAGTGTCTTTGGTTCATAGAAGCTTGCTTCACCAATTCACTGTGTGTTAAGTCTTATCAGTCTAGGTCTGGTTTATGGAAACTTGCTTCACCAAATTGATGCATTGCGCTCATGATGTTAACCCAGGAAATTTCTGTCAAAGACTTTTAAAACTTTTGAAATATGTGGGGGATTGTTGGATATTTTGTGAGTATTTCAAAAGTTTTAACTAGATATTATTATTTTTATTAGAAAAATATTTTTATCTAATTAATTGATTTGCTTTGACTTGGTCTTATTAAGGATAATGATTGAATTGGTCAAATTTATTTATTAATTTATCTTTATTTATATATATATATATATTTCCTTGGTCAAGTCATGGACGGATCACACGTTTCTACCCCACTAACAACTTTCTTCTTCCTCTTCTCTTTCTGGGATATATATCTGCCTGTTCCAATTAATGGATTGGAAATTCTCGAGTTCTGATAGCCTCGGTATGTCGATCACCGAGAAAAACCTGTTGAATTCTGGGGGATTTGCGCAATTTCGCGGATAAATTCTAAGGACAGTGTTATACACGCCTCAGGTTTCCTATTTGTTCCTATGTTTTATTTTGCTCCCGGTGAAATTGTGTTCATGATGATCGATCGCTGGTGCTCGAAATGTTCGTGATGCCGTAAATTCTCCAACAAGAACTGCCTACCATTCAAAGATTAATTCTGAATCGCTTATTGTAAGTTGTGATCAGATTACCTTCCCTTCCTACCTTTCCCTCCCTCTCTCTAGGATCTACCATGACCAGTTGATCACATTCCAACCTACTATTCAATTTTAAAATGTGGGGTCCAAAATAGCCAAGCCCCGATGCTTTTTCTCCTCACATTATCATCGGCTACGATATTTAGCAAGTAGGCTAATCCATTTGTGGTGTGTGCCACCTTATCCCCAATAATAACAATCATATTGAAATAGAATATATAATGCTAGTATGTTACTCATGATAACCTAACCTTGGGATATATCTTCCTTAAAGTATGTATAGCATTATCTTGTCTTTGGCATATTTCAAAATTATCAATTTAAAAGGGACTTTGGCTGCCATTGCATACTTGAAGGTAGTGAATATACCATTACACAAGAAACAAGATAATATTTTACAGTTGATATAATATAACCTATTGCTAATTGCCTATTTGTTAATAAGCTACAAAATAATGACACTTCAGAAGGGGAAAAAAAGGTCTATCTAAATGAAATTACATAATTTCCACGACGGGTAACAAAGCGCGTGAGAATCCCTGCTCTGAGACCAAGATACAATGTAAGAAAGACCTCAAAGCCTAACTCAGCAACTCGCCGGAGACAGGTACACCTGACTCTGTATCACGGTTTTTCCGATCTTGAAACCCGGAACCACCGTAAAACCCACCCGGAGATTGCAGGAATCGGAAGCTGGAAGTAGCTGCTGTTGTGTTGCTGCACTTTCCATGTACACCTCAGAGAATCTAGAATTCTCCTTCACCTGAAAAACCGTGACCTCTTCTTCAAATGACAAAGCCAAACAATGCAGAGCCCACACACGCTTTGCCATCTCTGCAAAACCCATGAAGAATTCAGAATCTGGGACACCCCCATTGCTGAGTAGCTTCCTCTGGCTCAAGTTCCCAAACAAGGAGCACTCCATTTTTGCATGAACCACTTGAAGATACTTGGATTTCAAGAATCTGGCCAGGGATGAGTTTGAGTTCTTTGCTAAGTAGTGTTTTAGGTTCAAAGTCTTGAGCTTTTTGAATTTTTCAAAGTAGAGGTGTTGTTGGGTATGGTGGTGGTGTTTCTGCATAGTGAAATTTGGGTAGTTGAACCCTTCAAACATTGTAATGCAAACGAAAGATTCAAATGCAAGGCATTGGTGGCTTTGTGTGGTGCAAATTGCATCTGGGTGGATGGATTTTGCGGCTGCTTCAAGATCCCAATGAACAGATTCCATTCCTCTGATCATCAACTTCACGAAGCTCTTGATTGATCTTAACGTGTGGTGAAGGAACTGCACAAAATGGCTTGGGTTCAGCACTGAAAGGTGAAGATCATCGAGCAATGACAAAGAACCACTTGAACTTGAGTTCAGTTTCTTCTCAATTGATTTGTTGAAGGCAGTGCACTCGTCAAGCTGTTTCTCGAGTGACGAAATCTCAGATTCCTTAACACCAACCTGTGATTCAAGCTTTTTGACAGTGATTTCGTAAGTCTTCATTAGGCTTTGTTGTTCTTGAATCTCTGCAAGCATCAGGGTCACTTGGGGTGGTGAAAGTTTAAGCTCTTTCTGCAAGAAGCTTTGCTTCAACTCTGAGATAGCTCTCAGCTCATCTACCACGGCTTGATCAGATGCTTGAATGGCTTCGCTGTTGTAAGGTTGCTGAGCCATTTGGAGCTCAGCATAAGAAGCTTTGATAGTGGCAACCCCTGCAAAGAGCCTTGCGATGAGAGCTTCCATAACGGCTCTGTTTTGAGCCGCTTTGGTGTTGTTGTCTTTAAGCTTACCGTTGGCTTGATGGGGTTTGAGCTTACCAGTGAAAGGATCTTCCTTGTTGGCTCTGGAATCTTGTGAGGTGAGCGTGTAAATGTCATTGTTTGAAGTAATTTTGGTTGCAGTTTTGAGGCTAATCACCTTCTTGAATGTCTTGGCCAGTTTATTGCTCCTGTTGTTGTTGATTGCTGATTTGGGCTTAATGGTTTCCATCTCATGACAAAGGGGTTTGTGTGTGTGTGTGTTTAAAGCATGAGAATTTGAGGGGTATTGTAGCACAGTAAAACGAAGAAAACCCAAGAAAAGGGAAAGGAAAGAGTTTGGACTTGGAGAGAAAATGTTTGCTGCAAAAAAAATTTGGTTGAAAAACAGGCATCAATCTTTGACTATTACCCTATCAGTCTAAACTTGAAGCCTGTGAATGATGGAGCTAGTGATGTTAATGTGTGACTAAAAAATTAGGAGATATATATTAATAGATTAAAGCAAGTAGTAGTAGTAGTATTTTTAAAGCGCGGGAAAGAAAAGGATAGGGTAGTTCCACTTTCACCTGTATAGAGTACAGACTACAGATGGTAGTGGATGAATTTGTTTTATGTTTAAAATAATTTTTTATTTAAAATTTCCACTAAATAGTAATATGTTTTTACAAATTTAATCTTTTACTTTAAAAATAATCATCTTCAAACATGGCTTAACAACATAGAGTTGGTATAAGTCGAATTGGACTAATCTTTTAAATAATGTCTCGAATTTGAACTTTGTGTATGAAAAAAATATAATTAAGAGAAATTTTTTTATTATGTGGCGAGTCAGATTCTTTGATAGAGATTAATCATTAATAAAGCTCATAAATACTTTATACCAATAATATAGTTAGATGGCAAAAGTCTTATAGCATAAGGACTTTTTCAATAAGCAATTGATGTTTTTCTTGTCTTATTTTTTTGGTTTTCCTCCTTTTTGAGAATAATATAATATTTGAATATATACTAGTAATGCTACCCAGAAAGCGAAAGATGATAATATGTGGGCCCTGTTTAATTACGTGATTGATGGCTACGATATAATTTTGGACCCACCACTCTGGCCGTGCCCATGAGCTTGCTGAAAAGTGAGAAGTAGTGAACTACTGAACAGTGATGCTTGACTGTTGAAGAACATTATATATTGTGTGAAGGGTCCGTTTAATTTGAGACAAGTGTAAACTTTTCCAGCAATTGGAAAGTAGCTTTTTACCTACTACTTCAAGTTGTCCCGTTAATTTATATTTGTGCTTTCCTCCCTAGGAAGTTGTAGAAATTACATGAGGTAGTAATATAAATACACAATTTTCTCCCCAGCAATTTTTAGTTCTACACAATTCCAATTGGCCCAATATTGTAGTTTTTTTTTTGTTCAAGATTCGTTTTAGTTTTCTTTTTTTTGGTCTGAATTCGTTTCAGTTTTCTTAATGCACATTTTTTATATAATATTGGCCCAGTATTGATAGTTTTCTTAATACACCTCTTTTATATATTGGCCCAGTAATGCATGTCGTCAACTAAATTTTATTATTTTTCAAAATTCAATATTTCACATTTATGAATCAAACAAACACGCTAAATATTCCCAAAAAAAAGAGTGGACATTCCCAAAAAAAAACAAACACGCTAAATTATGCTAAATGTACTATAATATAATAAAATAATATTATTTTTCAAAAACGTAACATCCAAATGTGATGCATCAAATAATAAAATATACAGTCTGATTCCGTTTTGAGACACAGTTGGGTAATTGCTTTTCACTATTGTTACTTCCATACCGTTAAACCTCTTCATGCTGAACCGGTGGTACACGGTGGTACAACACCACAACTTTTATCTTCGCACCGGTTGCATATTGGGGGTCTCGGTCAACTTGTTCTCCTGATTTTTCAATTATACCAACCTCGTATTCAATAACCCAACGATGCAAATAATGACATAGATACATAGAGCTGACAAAATGGGTCGGGCCAAAAAAGTCCAAAAAATAGATGGTTCAGACACATAAATTTGAGTCTATTTTCAATCCGGACATTTTTGGGCCTAGTTTGATAAAGCCCAAACCCGAAGCAGGCATGTCCGAAAATATAAGCTAAATCCCGAGCCTAGCCCCAAAAAATAGAGAGCTCAGATACACAAATTTGAACCCATTTTCAATTCGAGCTTTTTTGCTTGGCTCGATAAAGCCCGAACCCGAAGTGAGCCAACCTGAGCCCAGCCCAAAAACCCATTTTGCCAACTCTATAGATACACACTCCATCTAGACTAAATTATAAGAAAAAAAATCTCAAATATGATGGTCCAAAATATAAACAAATCAAAAACAAGTTCACCTTATTTAATGAATTAATTTCTACAAAATATTGTTCATTTAATACATGTTTTAATTTCAATAACTCTTTTATTAATGATAATTTAGAGAATCAAATCCATTTCTTTGATAAGATCAATAAAATTAAATAAAGTTAACCAACTTTCTTAATTAACATAAATTAGTTTATTTTTACTTATATATAAGTCCAGAGTAGTATCATATTAACTTTGATTTAATCCTTCAAATTAAAGTATATAAAAAATACTATATTTTAACAAAGGCAAATAAAAAATTATATTATTCTTTAGACCCCTTTTTGCAAATAGTGATAAATATATATATGAAATTGGCTAATCAGATCACCGATCTTCCATCTCAACCGTCCCTTTATTAGTTGCCTATATCCACGATGGAAACCTCACTTTCCCATTGCTGAGAAAGTTTTTGGTTTTCCCAAATTAAAGAGACCCTTGTGTGAATATGAACAATAAACGATAAAGGAATCAACGCAATTGTTCTTTCTTTGTTTGCTAGTTGTGAATGAGATAAATGTTACCAATAAAATTTATAATACGCACTTTACAACACACATTTTATTATTGAATAAAATTCACATGATTTCTACTATTTAGGAAGTGAGTATCATCAAGTAGGAAGTGGGACTAATTATCTACATAAATTCTGTTTAATAATAAAAAATATATTAAAGTGTGATTTTTTTAATGAAAATTGCTTATGAAATTTTTAAAATTTAAGCAATTCTCATTAGTTGATTTTGCTACTAGATGTTGTATTGCATCTAGGTGATATACACATATAAGCAACTCTTAAATTAGATTCTATCATTGAAGTGAAATTTAACTGGTGCTTTTAAATTCCATGTAGCATTATAAGACTCAACAAAAGTGAATTAAGCAACATGCTCTAATGGATTTGTTTTTTAATTCCAACATCACCAAGTTTACGTTTACCCGTGGAACCTTTGTCTGATCACAAACAGAGCATTGATCTTGTAGACTATAGGGAGGGGCAGGTTAAATATCTTTTGCATGAAAGCCTACATCTGGAAAATGGAATATTACAGTAGCTGATGACTAAATTTTGCCATATCCAGGCTTTTATATATGAAAGCGTGCTGCTGGAATTAGAAATATTATTGTTGTTCTCAGAAGTTATGTCGAATATGGCCCAATGGGAATCAGAGAGAAAAGCAACAGGAGGAGGCTGCAGCAGAAGATGTTGAAATTGAAAGTGAGTTCAACCATTTCTTATGTTCACATTACAACCATTGCCAGATTCTCGTTCTTTCTTGTGTACTTGCTAGTTGCTAAGCCTAATATTGTTTCTTTTGTTTGGAACTATTCACAGGCAATGGTTTTTATAGGAAAACAGCAAGTGCCAGATTAATTGTATAAGGAAGCTAAAAGCTTATTTATTTGAGAAATATTTTTGGTTTTTATTTTTAATTATAAAATTATGGTTTTATTTTTAATTTAATTTTGTTTTTAAAGGTTTGTATATGAAATAGTGAATAGTGAATTATTTTATTTCTTATACAAATCTTCAAAAATAGAAAATAAATTACAAATAAGATGATAATTTTATAATTAAAAATGAAAATGAAAGCAAAAGTAAACAAAAGACTGAAACTGCTGAACTTAATTTAGGCCTAGACCTACCTTTTGTCACCCGAAGAAACAAAAAACAACCTTAAAATATGAAAATCCAAATAGATCCCATGAGAACTTTTTTTTATCAACAATCCCCTGAGAACTTGTAAATAACGCTATCCGGTCCTTTGGGGGTATTGCACATCCGGGATGGGTAGCAAATAGAACACATGAACAAAGGGGCATGTTATATTTGGGAAAAAATGTTTTTATTTTTTCATTTTTATTTTCATATATAAATCTTTGGAAAAGGAAAACAATGAAAATAAGATGGTATGATCAAAATTAAAATTAAAAATAGAAAATAAATATATGAATATTTTCTCAAATTAAATAGACCCAAATTTTGAATATTCATTTTATTGTTTTTGACCGTTAACGTAATATATCAAGTTGGGTTTATAGAATTATTGAATTATTAAAAATGTTTTAATTAATAATAATTTATAATATTCTGACTATTAATTATGGACGTGTTGAAAAATTACGACCGTAATTAATGCACCCATGCACAATAATTATGTAAATATTTTTCATCAATGACATTCTTTCTTCGCCCCAACTACTCTTTGCCTCTTTGGTTTTCATGTGTGCTTTTCTTTTTTGGTCATGGTTTTCACGTTTGCTTTTTTTGGTCAACAGATTCACGTATTCATGAAAATAGAAGGCCGAGGCCCAATACACGGTTTTCACGTTTGCTTATACATCCGTGATCAGCCTATGTAATTTGGGCCTGTTGAGCCAGATTCATGATGGCTCCAAAGGATTTCGTGGAGGGGAATTTATATCCGCACATACATATTTTATTATCCGTTGACCAAAAAAAAAAAATACATATTTTATTATCTGTACATACATGTCTGTGGAATTATTAGTTCTACGAGTTTATTTTTTTTTCAACATACACATGCCGTGGAACTAATAGTTCCGCGGACATGTATGTGCAAATAACAAAGTATGTATGTGCGGATATAAACTCCCTTCGTGGAGAAATGACAACTTAATTAATTAGATGAATTAGATGAATTTGGCCCAATAAAGGGAAGAACAAATTAAGGTTGTCTCTCATTCTCTCGAAATCCATCTTTTTTTCTTTTTCTTTTTGGTCTACGAGGGGGTTGGGGGGAGGGGGGGTTGGGTGGGGGTCGAACCCCTCACCCATTGGGATGTCCTCTCGAATTTAACCACTGAACCACACAGTGGGAGGACCCATCTTTTTTTCTTTGATCGATCTCGAAATCCATCTACAGTATCCGAAGTTTGACAAAGCCCAATCGGGAATTAGATATTGGGCTTCTGTCCCTGGGCTTTGTCCCGTTTCAATTGATATCGTCTGACAAAAAAAAAACGACCCCCTCTGTATACTAGACTGTAGGAAAGCTTGCACATAAAATAGTTCCTGTGCTTGATATTTTTGAAAAGAATATTGACAACTCTTTAGCTTTAAGATATTAAATAAATTTTGACCAAAAACAAAGATATTAAATAAATAAATGCATGACAAAAAAAAAAGATAGTATCAAGTAAATGATGTTGAAAAGAATATTGACAACACTTTAGCTTTAAGATATTAAATAAATAAATGCATGACCAAAAAAAAAAGATAGTATCAAGTAAATGATGTTGGACGAAAAGGAAAAAAAAAAAGATATTACTACAGTAACGTTCATGGTTAATTATTTATGAAGAATTTTAAATTCTTCTATCTTTTATTTCTATAAATCCTCATAATTACTAAATGAAGAAAATATTAAATGTTTTTTATGTTTTCAAGATATTAGTTGTATTCTTTTTCTTACTTTATAAAATAGTAGGAAGATTTGTAGAAAGATATATCATTTCTCATTATTTATAGTGTAGTTTGCCGTAGCGCATCTTATAGTGCCACGCGAATAGGTTAATTAGATTCCAATTCAATTAATTAATTAACCCATCAACGTTCCCAATTAACTCCCCGCCGCAAAGGTGTATATAGGTGCATGAATGCGAGCAACTACCTGCTTCTAATCAAAGTCCTATGCAAACCAAGTTCAGTATTGAGCTGCTTTTCTCAATATTACAATAGAATTTAGAGATTGCATCACTCAAAAAGCTTTGTAAAGAGAGGAGATTACAGATATTATCGGAACAATTAGCTGTGTTAATTAACAATGTTTCTCCGGAACTAGACACGAAGTGTCCTTCCCAATGACTCAAAATGATTCTCTCCACCATCCATTTAAATTATTGGGGTCCCTCGAATCCCTTAATCAAGAAAAAAGGTTAATGAATCATCAACTAGAATAGTAGTCAGCTGCATTGGGCTATGTTTTTTCCCTTCTTTCTTAATTTCTCATATTATCTGTAGCTATAACGACATTGTTAACCAAACTGAGAAGCTATATAGCTACTACTACACCTTTGAGTCTTTTTTCTCGAGTGGTTTGTGTATAATATGAAAATATAAATTATAATTAATCACACATGATGCACCAACCAATGCAATCTAGCTAGACCTTTATGTTTGTTTCTAGGATCTAATCTAAAAGATACTAATTCATTATAATCACACATGGATGGTGCCTAAATGTTATCAACTTCTTGTCTGGGCCTTAGCCTCTTTTATTATATCATCCCCCCGTTCTAATAAGAACAGCTATTTAATATTAGTTATAAAAGGCGTGCTAATTATCGATCTTTTGTCGTTTTTCTACCAGAGGAAATGTGTAGTTTATATTATATAATGGGGATTTCATTGTTTTATCAAGCACTTCATTTCATCGAGTTTCCTAAAGTAACTTTCAATGAGTAAATTAATAAAACGATTTGGTGACATGGCCGTTGTTATAAAGTTAAAACATTAGTCAAATTAAGATTTGTTGTGATAATGGGTAATGATTTCATCTTCTTACATGAGAATTAATAAAGAAACCTACCTCTATGGCCCATCAAAAAAGAAAGAAAAAAGAAACTTCTATGGATTTAAAAGCATTTAGGATAAGGATTTAGTGTGTGTTTGGTTTAGATTCTTAAACCTCCGTTGGATGGTCAAACATGATTTTGACATGTCAAACACATTTTTGAGAAAAAAATGTGAGTGTTTGTTTTAGATTGTGGTAGTTATAGTAACGTGATTTTGGGTCCCAAACTTAATTTTGGTGGAAGGAGATTCTAGTTTGCTTTTCCGTTTGTCAAAATCAACTATGGGTGTGGAACCTACAAATTTTTTTATATTCACACATCAAACGTGATTCTACCTTTATCATCCAAACACAATTAATTTTTTGAACACACTTTTAAAATATCATTACCAAACACAAATCAATTCTTTGTAAACACAATTTTACCAAAATCTAAAACAACCGTACCCTTAATGACTATGCAAAAACAGTGTATTAAAAGCACTTCCATTTTTGTTAAAACATGCCTTTTTTCATACTTGAATTGTGTTCCCCGTATTCTTTCTACCCTCTCCCCAAGAGCTCCGCAGATCGAAGGAAACTGGCAAGTGTTCACTGGAAGTGGGGTTTCATTGATCCTAATTCAGTTATCACATTATTTCTATTAATTGTGGCCTTTGGGTAATTAATAAAATCTGTAAATCTCATTCTCACACCGAGTCCACCCCCAACCCCAAAAACCGATTCATCCCACGAATATGTAGTATAAAGCATCCAATAAAAAAAAAGTAGTTCAAAGCAATACACTTCATCACGCCCTCTTTCAACAACTTTACAATACAAGTGGTCACACAGAATTGAAGCCTCTCCCGGTTTTGTGGCACACTACTTACCATTCAACTACACACATCATATTATTCTTAACTCCATTAATTTACTCATGAGATCCCAGTTTTCTACACAATATATATAGTTCCCTCACATGTGTTGTATCGGTGGACGGTGGTCACCACACAATTTAATGTTTCCTCTGTACTCTATCAAAGAAAAAAGCTCTTGAAAGTGGCATATGCGTCGTTAACATGGACACTCGAGAATGGCCCCCAACTCCTCTGTGATTTGGTCATTGCACACAACATGTTCTGTTCTCAACCTAGCATGTGTGGATTATAGTTTTCCACACTTCTTAGTCCACATTTAACAAAATTAAATTTTAATTTTGATATTTCAATGAAATTGAAAATTTTGTTTTGCACATCTTTAAAAAAGCCACTAGAATTGGGTTAATGATGAGTAATTTGGATATATAACATAATATCAAACTTTGGTATAGCTTCAAGTTTTGAAGGTTTGTGGGCTAAAATTTTTAAAATTTTATTATTGTTAGGCTAAATTTCAGTGGTCCCATATACATATGCGTGCCACCTGCATGTTTGTGGTTACAGAGGTCCATGGAAAAAACTATATTTTGTTTCCACCACTGTCTCATGTGTGTCATTATATTTCGTTGTAAAAGAGATTTTACTAACATGGAGAGTGCCATCACTTTCCAGTGGACCACTGATGATGATGATGATCGATCTAATATATATATACACACAATACAGCACTGCCCTTTTCTTGCAAAAGATTAGAGAACACTTGAAGACAATTTTCTAAACTCTTGAATCATTATATTCTCTCTAAGCAATATTGCACTTAATGCTCTCTGTTAGATTGGTATAAGGGTGCAGTAGACATTAAAAGTCATGTGAGTTTGGCTCGGTACTTCAGGAATGTGGTCCATATATATATAATAACTGAACATATTTCAGTTGCAACAGTTGTGGCATCCAAAGAGAACCATGTTAGATCAAATTAAATTCAGTCAAGTCCATTCCTTCGATCTTATGCATGGGAAGTTGGAGCTTTTATATTAATTTCCCATATCGTACCACCTTCCATTTGGGCGCACATGATATAAGTCAATCCATAAATGAGAAAGTCATATGTGATTTTGGTATGTCGTTTTTGTTCAAACAATTAAAAATAATTACACTCATCCAACAAAAATTGGTTAGACTATATATGTATAACACCCATGTACGTCATTCTTATGATAAATATATAAATTTTATATTTTTATAATTTTTTTATAATTTTAAACATTTTTAAAAAGTACTGACATTAAAATCAACGCAACTCATATTGTACCATAACGAAAAAAATCTGATACAGATTAATGATCTTTGAACTATTAGCTCGCTTCGACCCAAAAAAACAAAGACTATTAGCTCGCAAAATTAACCGGTAATTGACTATATTTAATTAACTCTTTTTGTTTGTTAGCATATGACAATCAGAATCATTCATGCTACTTCTTAAACATCAGCGACTGTGAGACCAGCTGTCAAGTCTCTTGAATTATGACAAGTGATGGGGATGGTGTCGTTCATCGGTGGTCGTGGCCACTGAGATACTCCTTTTAATTTGTTCTTTATTTTTTCTAATAGAATAATTCTAAATTTTTTTATCTTTTATTTTTATATTTTTTTAATTATTAAATAAAAAATATTAAATATTTTTAAAATATTAATTGTATTTTTTATTTATTTTAATAAGAGGATATGTAAGAGGATTTATTGGAGGATATAATATTTCTTTGCCCCATAATATTCTGTTTCTCTCGTGTTTTTTCCCTAAACTTTTACTCTTTTCGGTTTAAATCTTTGGTAGTTTTAGTTTTTTATTTGTTTTAAAATTTTAAGAGATAATTTATCACCTTCTTTCAAATATACCCTTAGTATAATGAATGATTTTGAGTGGAGAAATAATTATGATAAGTTGAAAATGATGAATAATAAATAGGGGTATTTTAGTCTAAAATTTGACCAATTAATTATTTCTTAATCTATGTGTCAAAACTTTAAACCATAAAAGTTTTGAACTAGAGGGAGTAGTTATTAATTTTAGGTTTTCAAGAGATAATTTATTATTATTTTTAATTATACCTTTAATATAAATAATAAGTTTTGAGTGGAGTAATAATTAAAATAGTTGATAATAAAAAAATATATAAAAATTGATAAAATAATTAATAAATAGAGATATTTTAGTCAAAAATTTACTCAATTAATTATTTCTTAATTTATGTGTCAAAACTTTAAACCAAATGTTGAATTGGGCCATTTAAATTTTAAAAAATGTTTTATAAAAAAATAATTGGATTGTTAATTAGCTATCACAATCCTTTGTGGACCACAAGAATAGATAATAAAACACTTAATTTTGTCATCAATATGTTTCATTAACCACGGTCTAACTTTTGGGGACAATGAAACTATTACCAAAATTAAAAAGTTTTGTTTAATTTTCTCATTATGATATATACAAATTTATTTAGCATATTTTATACTCAATTCAATAAAAAAACTCATGGTCTTATAAATTAAAATTAATTTTGGTGAAATATATGTATTCTACCTTTTTTCACAATATATAAAATGCATTTCACATGAGCAACTGTGTGAGTTTGGAAAAAGTTATATAATTAGATATTTCGCATTAATTAATCAATCAATCCATACCCAATGGTGAAAACTTGTATGTTACGGTTAACCCAAAATAAAAGAAAGAAATAATAAAATATCTTTCCATATTTCCATCTATATTTTATATTATACGGGTTGAAATGGGACAAAATGACATGTGCAGGGAAAGTATCCGATGCATATAACGGTACAAGGAGATACTACTACTATAATTTTTCATCGGAAGGTGGAAAAAATGAACGGAATTCAAAACATTGATTTTGTGATATGCGATTGCATATTTACGTATTTCTTCCGGTCTCGAATATAAGAAATCAGTTACTTTTTTGATTCATTGAATAACTCATGTATATAGTCTATAGCTACCGGTAGAGATCAAAGTGCCTTTAATGCAAACCTGCAGGGTTGAGTAGCCATCTACCAAATAATTTGTGCATGGAAATTGGCCAAGTAGGGAAAAAAAAGGCAGTTCTAGCTAGGAAGTAAAGACATACAGCTATAGGGCATTGAAAATGAATGATAAACCTAGCTTCATGACTTTCTTTTGGTACAGATGTATAATCACAATTTATGGTTACATTACATTTAGTTTTTCTTTATTTTTTTGTACAAACTTTTATATTAGAATCTCATCAAATAAGAAAATTTTGTTCTCAAACGGTATTGGTTCGCAGTTCTCACCATATAATTTTATCGTAATTATTTCTATCCAATATTGGGGCAAATCTAATGTGAAAATATTGCGCCAATAAGATTTTTCCGGTTCTAATTTGCCTTTGTTTTTTTTAAAGGGAAAACACTGGTTCTAATTTGTCTTAGCCATTGATGACAATGGTAAAGATATAGCATATGATTGGAAAATTTCGGGTGATGTCATGATTTTAATTGATCCAATTTTTGAACTCCTTTAAGGCGGCATCAAGGCATAGTAAATAAATTCACAGTCCTTTTTTTTTGGTTGTGTCCAATTTCTGTTGGGTGCATCAAGGCATATTATAATCAAGTAAAAAATATTCACAAGCAATTCCAAATGGAAATAAAGTCTAGTCTTACATAAAAAAGCATGAGAAAATATGTCCATCTCCAAACAAACAAACAACAGCATGGAATTTCAACGGGGGCGGGTTTCATTGGCTTGGCCCCCCTCCCAATTCAAAAATCCGCAAAAAACCAATTATTATTTTCTTTTGAGATGATATAAGCAGTCAAATATATTCAACAACCCTTTTTAAAAAATAATAATTTATATATATATATATATATATATATATATAATATGTAGTAATAAATAAATAAATAATAAATCCTACTACATTTGCATTGCATGCTTAGCAAATGGACACACCGCTTTATTGGCAGAGTGTCCTCTGCTCCCAGAATTGTTTCTGAGTCTGTCTACAACGGATCTCACAATCACAACGACACACCACTCTCTCTCTCTCTCTCTCTCACTCGCACTCTCACTCTCACACACAAACGCACTCCTTTGTTCTCTTTTTGTTGCTAAGCTCTGTTTCTCTCTCTACTAGTACTAGCCATGGGTTTTTGACTAGTGCTACTATCGTTTTCTTTACAAAGAGAACACTCTCGTGAAGTGCATGTGAAGCTTGCTGCTGAGAGATCTGATGCTTAATAATTCAAAGCCCAAATGGGTCACCTTTCTTATTCTGAATCAGGTGTTTGAACTCTTTGCCTTCTAGCTTTTATTTATGCCCATCCCCTTCTCTCTCTCTCTCTCTCTCTGCCCCTCTTTTAGAAATGTTACATCATGTTCTTTATGCCTCTGCTTCATTAACTCCCTCTCATTTTGTCAAACAGTATGGTACTTCAATTTGCACTTGAGCTTTGAGATAATGGGGTCTTGGCTTCTTCTCTTCTGTTTGCTTGCCTGACCTCAAAATTGTGCCTTTTGGTGTCTAAAGCTGCTTCTGGGGGGCTAGCAGCACTCTGGTCTGGTCCACAAAGTTCACTTCTTTTGGACTCCTGTTTGCTTCAATGGGTTCCACGAAGTATTGGGTTTTGTTTATGGAGAATACGATTCCAAGTTTTGGTGATTGAAAAATTCCTCTTGAAGTGTGTTTTATTATTGGGTCGAATCTTGGTGGTTCTTAGTTCATGGGATAATTGACCATGAGAGTCGCTGTTTCCCTTTTGGTGAGTTTGAATTCTAGCCTTGTTTTGGCATTTCCGAGTAATTAATGGATTGAGCATTTTCTTTACCTTCCCTTTTGTTTTTGCTGCCATAATTGTGAAAAATTGGCAGTGTTACAGTAAAAATGAGATATTTTCTGATTTGTTTCCTTAATTTAGAAGATATTCTGCTGTCAGACGGGTCGGTGTTCTGATCATGACTAGGGCTATCCGCAATAGGGTACTCAAGGATGCAAATGTTGATATTAGTGATCATCTACGCAACCACATCCATTTAACAAATTGTATTCACTTGAAGAACCATATGCACAGGAACAGCCCCATACTGGCTGATAGGTCAATCATGAGGGACCTTGTTGTGCTGCAGAGATCACGCTCTCTCAGGGACCCTTCTGCAAGTCCTCCCTCATGGCACTCTCCTTCTGTAGTTGACCTGCTTTTCAAAAGAGCTGAGAGTGATGCCATGGCTCAGGATGGAAGAAGGTCTGTTGGTGTCGACCGCAGGAAGGAAGGTAGGAGATTGTCTGGAACTGGAACCTCACCACCCTTGGTGAGTAAAAGTACATCAAGAGTTGCCCCAGGTGAGGCTAGTAGGGGCGATGACGGGGTACCGGCAACTAGTGAACGGAGTATCAGGAGTGGAATGGGGGATGGGAGGAGAGTTGGGAGAGAAGAATCGGGTAGGAAGAGTATTAGGCCTGATTATTTGGAATTTAGTCAAGGGCAACCTCTCAATGAGGCTGGCAAAAGTTTGGCTGAAGATGTTATTTCAAGGCACTCTGAATCTAAAGAGAGAAGGAGCAAACAGAGGGGGAAGAATGTTCAAGATGTTCATGTTAAGACTCTTTCTGAGCAGCTGAATGATGTTCCGTTGGATAGTGACGATTTAGCATCATCAAACATTCATTTTCGTGGAAGGCTTCCGAGACAGGAGAAAATCATCAAGGAGGCAGAAGCCAGCATGCGCGGTCATGGAAGTGGAATGAATAGGGTAAAAAGGCGTAAATTCCGAAGCGCAAGAAGAGCTCGGGTTGCTACAGCATCAAGAGATATTGGAGCTGAGAATGAATTGTCTGTGGCTTCCAACTCATTCGCTCAGGGTTCAGCCCACCAGAAATATCACTCGGAGGAGGTTGACGATTATGCAGATGAAAATGTTACTAGGGCTCCAAAAAATGGATGTGGTATTCCTTGGAATTGGTCAAGAATTCATCATAGAGGTAAAACATTCCTTGACATGGCTGGAAGAAGTTTGTCTTGTGGTTTATCTGACTCAAGGTTAAAGAGAGGGACATTAACTGCCAATGGAAGAAATATTTCTGAGATGCCTGTGGCATCTGAGCACTCAAGTTCATGTACTAAATCTGATGCAGAGGCACTGCCTTTACTAGTTGATGCGTCTGGATCTCATGGAAGCACTGAAAACGCTTGTTGGGACCGTGACTATTCTGGTGAGCTACGTATTTTTGGTGATAATTTATTCAAGCAAGATATCGATTCTGACCTTGCTTCTGAAGCTAGATCTGGTGACCAACATAAGTTTAGAGGGAATCGCCATAGTAGACACCAAAGCTTGACACAAAAATATATGCCACGAACTTTCAGGGATATGGTTGGACAGAATTTAGTGGCACAAGCTCTTTCAAATGCAGTAATTAGACGGAAAGTTGGATTGCTGTATGTGTTTTATGGTCCCCATGGCACTGGAAAAACTTCCTGTGCTCGTATATTTGCCAGAGCTTTGAATTGTCATTCTTCAGAACACCCAAAACCTTGTGGCTTTTGCAATTATTGCATAGCGCATGATATGGGCAAGAGTAGAAATATAAGGGAAGTTGGTCCAGTCAGTAATTTTGACTTTGAGAGCATCATGGATCTACTCGACAATATGATTGTTTCCCAGCTTCCATCACAGTACAGAGTGTTTATTTTTGATGATTGTGATACTCTGTCAGCAGATTGTTGGAATGCTATTTCAAAGGTCATTGATCGAGCACCCAGGCGTGTGGTTTTTATCCTTGTCAGTTCTAGTCTTGATGTCTTGCCTCATATAATAATATCCAGGTGTCAAAAATTCTTTTTCCCAAAGCTGAAGGATGCAGATATTGTACATACACTGCAATGGATTGCAACCAAAGAAGGTCTAGAAATTGATAAGGATGCCCTGAAACTCATTGCATCGAGATCAGATGGATCACTGAGAGATGCTGAAATGACCCTTGAACAACTTAGTTTGCTTGGGCAGAGAATATCTGTTCCTCTTGTTCAGGAACTGGTAAGTTGTTCATTTGTTAGTCTATTTATGTTGTCAGTGCTTCTTACACTTGATTCTATTGTTATCTGCTGTTAGTATTGCTAATTTTCCATGCATGAATTACTCTAAAGTTAAATCCTTTCTTCAGGTAGGGCTTATCTCTGATGAGAAATTGGTGGATCTGCTTGATTTGGCATTATCTGCAGACACAGTTAACACTGTGAAGAATTTGAGAGTGATCATGGAAACTGGTGTTGAACCATTAGCTTTAATGTCACAACTTGCTACAGTAATTACTGATATACTTGCCGGGACCTACGATTTTACAAAAGAAAGGCGAAGAAGGAAGTTCTTCCGGAGACAACCACGTGTGTAAAAAATCTCCGTTTTTATATATAGTTTACCAAGTTATCAGATATCTGCAAACTGAGGTGACACTGGTCATGTTAGTTCTCAGATTAAAAGTAACTAAAAATTGTAATGCTGTGCCATTTCAAATTCTCATCATCCTTTAAACATCTTTTTAGTGTGTGTGTGTGTGTCTTCTGGTTTTGTAAAGCTGGATATTCTGATAAATATTTTGCCTAGCCTTGAGGTTTTACATTTTTGTCAGTGTGGAGACTGGAGAGGCTTAATTTGATTTCATACTGATGAATATATTTTTCATTGTTTCCTTTCACAAATTGATTATACTGATCTCTGTCTCAGTGTCCAAAGAAGACATGGAAAAGCTTCGCCAAGCTCTGAAAACTTTATCTGAGGCCGAGAAGCAGTTGAGGATGTCCAATGACAAGCTAACGTGGTTGACAGCTGCATTGCTTCAACTTGCTCCTGACCAGCAATATGTGTTGCCTACTTCATCTGATAATAGTTTCAATCACAGTCCCTTGCCTCTAAAAAATGGAGATATAAAAGAAGCTGCTAGAACCACTGGTAATCCTGTTGAAATTCCTAACAAAGTGAGACGAATGTCAATGGATGCTAGAATAGAAAATTTTCATGCTGGAAGTTCAGCAGATGGTATGACAAAGGGTCATAGTTCAGAAAAAAGAAGACTTAGTGTGTCTGGTTTAGCTCCTCAACATACTTATTCGCATGCCACTGATAAGATTAGGATAAATGAAAGGCAGACTTTGGGTAAAAACCGTAAAGAAATTGAAGAGATATGGTTAGAGGTGCTAGAGAGGATTCAAGTTACTGGGCTCAAAGAGTATTTGTATAAAGAAGGCAAGCTGATTTTTGTTAGTTTTGGGGCAGGTGAACATCAAATCTTCACTATGTTTATTTAACAATGCAATTAATAATTTTTTGTATATGTAATTAAATGTTCCCCCTTAGGATTGTCATTCTCGGATTTGGCTCATTTAGAGTGATTTAGAAGGAAAAGTGAGGAGTTAAAGTTTTAATTGAAAAATTAGTGGTTGAGATTGTGATCATATGCATGCACATGTATAACAAAACAAAATTTTAAATTCCCACCACTGGTTAATTAATGGTTATAATTGCTTACTTTTTTATCCAAAGTGAATCTCTTACTATAGAGCTAGATCCATTGTTCTCAATGTTAATATAATATGCATAAGTTTTCACTGCATCGTTCTCCATTGTTTAATTTATTGATATTGTTGTTATTATGACACTGTTGCTTCTGTGTCTCTCCAACATTTGATTTGCTCGTGGACATTTCACATTATCTAATGGTAGTGTGATGCTTTATTGTGCAGCTCCAACTGTGCAGCTAATGTTTAGTTCTCAACTTTCCAAATCTACTGCTGAGAAGTTCACTGGTCACATCTTACAAGCATTTGAATCTGTCCTCGGATCTTCTGTAACCATAGAAATTAGATGTGAGTCAAATAAAGATGCAGGCTCAGCTGCTCAACTGCCTCTGATATTGCCTGCTAGCAATGATGGTTCGTCTCATATTAGAGACTTGAATGACGTTGGCACTGAAGTTCATCCTTCACTAACTGATTCTGTCGAAAAGAGAAGGGGTGAAATTGTAGAAGAAGCAGCTTCTCATATGGAACACAAGAATAATGAGCAGCAGGCTGATGCCCGTGCAACATATAAAAGTCTAGAAGGTACAAGTATGGGACAAGCGTCAACTTCCCAAAAAATGCCAATTCTTAAGTCGCATTTAGACCGAAAAAAGCTTAGGGAGCAAGGTCAAAGTCGAAGTCTTGTAAGAAGTAAGGTATCTCTTGCTCATGTAATCCAGCAGGCGGAAGGTCAGCGAAGTGGGTGGTCAAAACGCAAAGCAGTTTCTATTGCTGAAAAGCTTGAACAAGAGAATCTGTATGTTGCTGTTCCATTCCTTTTTTTAGGTGTACTATAGATTGTTTTAGAGAGGAAATGTGGCATAATTTGTGATTTAAGGATGGTAGGGGGGTGAGAATCTCAAATAAATATAGTATTTTCAAATTTTAAATAACCTAGGCATCAGTTGTATTATGCCAGACAACAGGATAATATTTCACATCTGGTAGCCGAGTTGGAATTCTTAAAAATCTATTAGGTTTTCTATGATGGAATAAAACCACATAAGTGTGCAAGCTTGGTTTTGTGTGAATGCTGAATTGATCAATTAAGAAGACTGAATAATAGTTTCCAAGAACTAAAGGCCAGGCTAAGATTATCCTTCCTTTTCAATTATGAATCAGTATGGGATAGGGATTATTACTGTGAATGTTTTGGAGTATTGAGCTTTGGAATTTGGGTTTTATCCTGTTTCGGTGATCTATGATATGACTGCTTATTAATTCTAAAAATCATTTACTCCTTAGGAGACTGGAGCCAAGATCAAGGAGCTTACTATGCTGGAAAGCATCTAGAGCAACCCGTCGGAAGGTAATTTATTCTATTGTGATTCTAAAATTCGTTGTTTAAAAGCATAAATATAAACAATTAGAAAAATACGTTTCCAGTTAGCTAAAGAACTGGTTTCCGTTTTCAGTATTTTAAGTCATGAACCATAAGTCATAGTTTTTTTAATTCATATTCTAATTCTAATATTAATGATACAAACTTGAATGCACCATATTAATATTATGCTGCACTGAGCGAGTATTAGATTAGGTTTGATTCATCTTGAAATATCTTATCACAGTCAGAACTGTGCTTTTGCTAGATCACTATATATCAACTAGGTAGGAGCATCCTTATTAATCTAATAGTTTTCTTTTTTAATTTGGAGATAGTTGGGGATATATTTCTAAGGTTCAGGCTTTTAGAGCTCTAGCTAAAGCCTTCTTACTGACTTTGTAAGCTATTAATAAAAGAATGCATTATGTTTAAGTTCCATCATAGGGATGATGAGCATGCATATATTTTTGGAACTTGTGATTCTGCTCAGCTATTGAGACTAATGATCAGAGGTTGTTTTTCCCTTTGGTAGTATTACCAGTGTCTCTTCTCTTCCTCTGCTATTAATCGAAGGGTTTCTCATTGTGTTTATTTTGTTCTTATACTCCCATTACCACATTCAAGCTACTTAAGCTCCTCACCACTGCTCAATCCTAGTGGCTTTTGCATTACTATATATGAGAACATTATTGATGTATTTAATTGCATTGGCAGCTGTCGCGCTTGAAAATCCGAACCAGAAAACCACGTGCATTGCTGAATCTTGTCTCATGTGGGAAATGCCTCTCCACAAAATCTCCGAGGTAGTTTTGGGAATCTTTCAAGGATTGGGTTCACTCACTCACTCACTAGCCATCTGTATTGCCTGTATTTAGGCTTTTTCCTGATGTTGTTACTGGGCCAATTTTACAGGGTCAAGCCTTTTTCTTTCATTCAATTAAATAAAAGCATGTAGTTATATATCAGATGAAGAAAATGTAGGAAAGTAGTTACAGTAGTAAATTCCATTTTAGTGATAAGATATTGTATATTTTTCCTCCTAGCAGAAATTTTATGGAAATTTCAAACTAAGATTCAGTTGAAAATTTTATTCATTTACTGTTGGTTTCTGGCCAGTGTCTTTCATTGGGCCTCTACAGCTAAATCACTGGCCTGGCCTCTGTATTCCTAATTCCTAATGCAATAATATGGATTAAGTTTCTCCAAAGTACAGAGTGCACTTCAAGAGTGTTGATTTTTGAGGCGAGAATTCCATAAAATGTTCTTCTACCAGGGTCTACCACTCTTTTTATTCCAAATAACATGTGGGATCAGCAATTTAAAATACAATAGAAAATACTAGATCAGATTTCTTCAAAAGCATGTTTTCTATTTCCTAATACATTTGAGGAAAACGGGATTTTATTTGCTCAAAAGAGGTTCATGTTTTGGTGAGACAGATAATGGAATCAAACTTCAAGGATTTAAAAAAATAATTCAGGATACGTTTTTCTTACACATTTGATTTCAGTCTGGGAATGTTGCTGACGAGCTTCCATCAATAGAAGAAGAAACCTTTCATCCTCACTACTGAAATTTCAGTATGCGAAACATTACATTTCTCGCAGTTACGCACATCACTATTGGTTCGTGTAAATTGTAAATGACGACTAAAGCTTTCAGGTTCGTGTAAGTTTTATATAAAAGAGACATTTTATCAAACTGATTCCATACAAGAAGCTCGCAATGCTTTAACGGTTTAACTAAACAATGGCACCAATTGTATTTTACTATTTTGCCCTGGTAGAAATAAGTTTAAAAAAATATTATAATGTAATAAAATGATAAAATATGATTAGATGTCTATATAATTTCTTTTTTGCTATTTATATTATTAGTGTATAATTATGAAACTTATGTTTTAACATATACGATCAGAGACCAAAAAATACAGCCGACCCAAATTCCTCTGTGCAAATTTTATTCTTGTCCTTTATTTTTGTATATAATCGTCAAATTTAAATCTAACTGATATCCATATTTTGAACACATTATTTACCCAAAAATAAGCCCCCATACTTTTTTCACAATTGGACTGCAATTAGTTTGTTTATGAAAAAATTTAATAGAAGGGCTTTGTTTCTGCCCAAGTTTGTGTGCAGCCATCAGATTAACAACATCAATATGAATCGGATCGAGTAGGTTAGTAGCATAAAATGATATAATTTTTTTTGATATAAAATGATATACTAAAATGATATAATTTTAGAGTTATATTTTTCATCTTATGAAATAGACAAATTTTGATTTCAATCACTATTTAAATATGATTTCTACTAGAGAAAAACAATGCAGCTCTTTTATATGTTTCATGGGTACTTGATATGGTGCAGCAATCAATCACAGTTGGTAGCGATGAATTGGCACGATGGAAGAAAGTCCATAATCCAGTACTGGAGAATGAAAATGATAAAATAAAAGAGCCTGATCGATCTCTAACTGGTTCCGGTGTTTTCCAGTAAAAATAGCCAAATCTGCAACGACAGATTTTCCCCCATCAAATTCAGCAGTTCAAGATATTTAGATGAGAGGCTTTTCAAGGGCAAGTAAATACAGAGACCTTCAACCTGAATTCATGATAAGATAACCCTTATTTTGAGGCAAATGGCCATTTATGTGAATAATACTTTCACTCTTGATTTTCTCTTTCTCTACCCTTAAGGCCATTTGCCTCAATACAATATGATAAGCGGTTATATTGAAATTAAATATACAGAGATCTCTAGTAGTATAACATTACAGTTACAACCGGCCGCTTAATTTTTTTTTTTAATTTTTCATTGATTTGATTTCATATCTGTCAACTTTACCTGAATGAAAAAGGGGTGCTTCCTTATCTGTATCAGCTCACAACCAACTTCACATTCATTAATCCCTGCATTTTCAAGCAAAAAAAATAAAAGTTAGTGGCTACAAACACTAGAGCAGCCAAATCCCATTTTCAGTCACCTCTCTATCTTCCTTGATGTATCACCTGAATTCCCAAAGAAGGCAGATAAGATATACCCTCATACTAATAATACTATTGGTTATGTTCATATATCACACCTTGGTACCTAACCATCATCACTCACTAACTTGGCATCTATAAAATCACTCTGCTCCATCACACCTCCCACACACCAATAAGGCAATAACAACTAATAATCTGTCGTTTGCATCTTTCCAAAAGCAGCAATTCAATAACCAATAAGATGATGAAGCAAACCATCTTCTTCTCACTCCTCCTAGCACTTCTATATGCTCCTGTCTTTTTCACCACCACTTTAGCTCAGTCACCTGCTGCAGCACCTAAACCCCCAGCAAAACCTGCCCCTACCACACCAGCTGCAGCACCAGCAAAACCATTAGTCCCTTCATTACCCCAAGCACCCTCTTCCGATTCCTCTTCGGGCCAAGACATCATCAAGATTCTAAGGAAAGCCAAGTCCTTCAACACGCTAATCCGGTTGCTGAAAACCACCCAAATCATCAACCAAATCAATGCACAGCTAGTAACCACAAAAACCGGGGGCTTAACCATTCTCGCACCAGATGATGGCGCCTTCTCACAGCTCAAAGCCGGGTACTTCAATTCCCTCGATGGTCGCCAACAGAAAGAACTGATACAGTTCCATGTGCTTCCTGTTTATGTATCAAGCTCGAATTTTGATTCACTGAGTAACCCGGTGTTGACACTGGCCAGTGATAGCCCAAATGGGTATCAGATAAATGTGACAGCTTATGGGAACAGTGTGAATATTTCAACTGGGGTGGTGAATGCCACACTCACGGGGATTGTGTATTCGGATAAGACACTTGCTATATATCACGTGGACAAGGTGCTTGTTCCTTTGGACTTCGCTAAGCCTAAGGCTATAGCTCCTGCACCCGCTCTCGCTAAGGCACCTAAAGCTGATAAGGAGGATTCATCTGCTGAAGATGGTGATCAGGGAGGGACAACTAAGGCCACTTCTGGTGCTGTCATCAATTTGATTAGCGTTCAGGGAACAATGTTGGTGTCCCTTGTTGTTGTTGCAGCAGTAACGATCTTCAGTTGAGGAATACCATTACCGACTCCATTTGAAGGCTGTCTTATTTTTTGAATCTCTCTGTGTGCTCTTCTTTTTTCTTAATCTTCTTCTTGGTTTTGTCGTGGGAAGAGTGTTGTTTGAGAGCTATATGTGAATGATGTACCCTTTGCCCGATTGATTTTCTTCAAATAAAAATAGAGATTGTTTTGTTGTTAAAATGCCGAATTAATTGAATACTTGATTTTCTTCTTGTATTATGCATTTGGAATTGTAAACATCTCATCTATGCACAGGGTAGATTAATTGATGTCTTGTTCATTGAAATTTTGGGACAGGGGGAAGCATACTTAGTTCTTAATTGCATACAGGGTATAATTCTAAAGTTGATCAGATTACTATAAATTGTGGATTTAATAAGCCTAGTTGTAGATAATACAATATGATGAAGTCATGTACGACATTCGGTGTTAATTACTCTAAGCTTATCCGATCCGATCCACTTCTACACAACAATTGGCTTTTGGTGGCTGGGTTAATATATATTCTACAGAATAAAAAATAAAATAAAACCCATTTCTCCATGTGAAACCCAGTTCTGCGCTTTTCCACTGGACTATTTTCTTCCAAAACCTGATTTTTGAACACCATCCATTTTCAACACGCATCTAACACTATTTTTTTATTTTTTTCTTCGTATCACATCAATTATTTATCAAATTTATCTTTTATCTCTTTTCTATTCACATATCTCTCTATATATCCTAAATGTATCTTGCCACTTTAGGTGTCCAAGAATCAATTTTTCATTTTCTCCCACATCCTATCCGCAGTGAAGGGACGAAAATTTAATTTAAAAGAAGACTTAAATATGTTTTTAGTCCCTCATTTTTCACTGAGTTCTATTTTTAGGCCATCAAAAATAAAATACGTCATTTTAGTTCTTTATTTTTGAAAAATAGTCACTTTTAGTGCCTTGCATTGGACCGATGTCTAATCAAGCAAGATGGTGAGTTTTGCAATCTTATAATTTGCTCAAGTGGCATAGAGCTGTTATTAAAGCATTGGAAATTGTATTCCAAAAATGAGTTTCAGAAATTTGTGTAAAGGAAACAATTTTTTTTTTCTGTAGCTTACGGGTTAGCACATCTTTTGTTCCTTTGTCATGGAATTATGAGAGCACAGGCTCACTTTTTAAGTAATCATTAAACATGTTGCCACGGGCTTGCAAAATTTTCTTTAGAGCACCCAAACTTAGTTTGGATTGAGGAGACTCATCCTATTATTTCTTCATGTATATATTATCGCTGATGTTCTTCGTGCTGATCAATAATATAGAATTTCCTTTCAAAAAAACGTGTAATATATAGAACCAAAGTGCCGGAAAATAGAGTTGTTATGCCATCGGACTGCACTCAGGCTCAGCCCGCCCCCGCAAAATCTGTTGACCCGCACAAATACTTTCCTGTTGTCGTTGCTGCTTCACCTACAACGCCGCCATAACCCAGGGAAATAAAGAGTTGTGCAATTTTCTATTTTTATTTGAAAATAATGAAGGGTACATTAGCAAATTGACAGAAATAATAGAGAAGTATACATGGAACAATATTAGAAGTCCATGGAATAAGGTACTGGTACCCTTAAATTTTACCGAGTACCATAGCAATCACTTTAAAAAAATTAGATAAAAGCTATAATAGTATATACTCTTGTTTTTCCTTTCCACAACCACAAAATCGTCTCATTTTCTATTCTTTTTCTTTCCTTTCACTTTCTTTTCTTTTCACTTTCTTTCCCGAACCAAACTAGCATAAAACTTTATGAAAGTTATGTTGTTTTTCCTCATTGGGAGTGATCTTGATTCTTGAACAGGTCCTCTGCCACACACTGCAGTCAGCAGAGATCTCGACTCAAAATTAATCTTGGATGACTACACATTTAACTCCAACGAATCACTGCTGAGTTTGTTACGACATGTATTTTTTCATTACTTGATTCGGCAAAAAAATACACACATCAAATACAGACTTAACATTAACACTTTCTCAACTATAGCTCTAGTTATTTAAGACAAAAATAATATAATAAAAATCCACATAAAATTTTTAATCGCACTATAGGTCTTGAATCTCTTGATACAAGAGGCAAGTAAACTCAAATATGGCGCGAGCACGGGTAATAAATCTGCATGGAATTTGGGGAAAATAATGAAAGGAGAGTTTGTAGGTACTACATCTGAGGTAGGTCTCACTTTGATTCTTACTGGTTCCTCAGTCCTTATTACCAAAATCTGTGTCAGACAATGCCACTCTCATGGGGGCTAATGATTTGTTTATTTCCTTTTGCTTCCTGGTCGATGGAACAACTCAACCTCTATACAGACCAATAGCCCCTTTTCGTTTCACATATCACACATCAAATTGTTTGTAACTTTGACGTGGACACAAAACAGTTCCATGCATGTATGCACATCTTAATGTACCCCACACTCCTATCTCCCTCACTGCCAGCCAAATCTCCTGTCTCACACAAACACAACTAATCAATCAAACATGATGCCTTACCTTTCTTTCTATGTCCCTGATAGCTAATTAAAGGAGATTTGCTATGCTAGCCCCATTTGCTAAAATAAAGTTGGAACATTCCTTTCCTTTTTCTTTTATAACTAAACCCTGCACCTATATGCCCTCAATAAAAGGCCAATCCCCTTCTCACTCATTCCTCACAGCAGGACACAAATTAATTCCACTACCGAGTACTGCCAAGTACTAGCAGTCTCAAAGTGTCCTGCACCCCTCTCACATTTTCCCAAAGCACATCAATCTAACCTCCAAACAGTAAACACTCCTTGAATATATACTAAAAAATGAAGAAGACACACCAACAACCTCTCTTCTCTGCCTCCTCAGTTCTGCACCTGCTGGCAATAGCAGTGAGTACCCTCTTCTACTCCTCCACATCAGCTCAAGTGATCTCACCAGTTCAAGCCCCAATGGCATCATCACCCCCAGCCACACCATCTGCACCAGCACCAGGATTCAACACAGTTCCCCTTGTCCCCACTTCTCCAAACGGTGCCCCCACCCCAAATATTGTCCCCAAAGCACCCTCCATCGACATAATCCAAATCCTCAGAAAAGCCAAGAGATTCTCCGTCCTCATTCGCCTCCTCAAAACCACCCAGCTAATCAACCAGCTCAACTCACAGCTGGTATCATCAGGGTCTGGTGGTGGTTTGACCCTTTTCGCGCCAGAGGACAGCGCCTTCTCGAAACTGAAAGCAGGGTTCCTCAACTCGCTCAGCGACAGACAGAAGGTGGAACTGTTGCAGTTCCACACACTTTCCTCCTTCATCTCAATCTCCAACTTCGACACCCTCACCAACCCGGTTCAGACACAGGCCGGTGATGACCCCAAGAGGCTGCAGCTCAACGTCACCACTTACGGCGGCAGCCAGGTCAGCATGACTACCGGCGCCGTTAACGCCACCGTTACCGGAACCGTTTACGCGGACAACAACAAGGTTGCCATATATCAGGTGGACAAGGTGCTTCTCCCTCTCGACCTCGTTCTTCCTCCGAGTAAGGCTCCTTCCCCTGCACCGCTTCCCAAATCTAAGCCTGATGATAAAACCAATTCTTCTTCATCATCCTCTGTTGATGATGGTGATGGTGATGGTGGTAGCAAGGACTTGCCCGCGGAAGAAGCTTCTGTTGCTGGTTCCATCATTAGTTTCAATGCAAAGGGAATGTGGGTGCCTCTTGTTCTTGGTGTGGCTCTGGTTGGTGAAGCCATGATATGAACTATGAGGGGTCCAATTCAATATAATTGAGGTTTTGTGAGTGATATCCATATCGTCATATTTGGGGTTCTGTTTTGTTTGCATATAGCAATAGCAATAGGGTGAAAACGTGTATCCTCCCGTGGATTTCTTTCTTGGTTTTGGTGAGTCTTTTTTTTTTTAAATTCTTGTAACCACATTATTTATAAAAGAAAAAAAAAAGGTTTTGTATATATTTGTGTTTTGGAATTTATTATATTATATGATAATGGATGTGATTCTTGCAAGCCAGCCAAATATACGTTTATAAAAAGAAACATGCATGTTTGTATCTGTCTTTAATATTAATATTGAAATGAAGAGGATATGCCAATTTGACTGCGCGCAGGGATGACACTAACAATTACAAATGCACAAATGACATGTGGTCAGAATTCCAAAAATCAAATTTTAACTGGGTTTTTTTTTTTTGAAGATCCCGTCACCAATGAAACTATTGACAGGATAATGAATAGGGGTACTGCAATTCATGACATCATATGGGCTTTCTTGAAATGGCTTTACCGGAATCTTGCCGTTGTGTCCCCTTGAACTCATGTTAATCTCTTCTCATGTTTTCTTTTTGTTTATTCCTTCTTCATAACAATCACAGTAAAGAAATGTGGATTTTAGTCTTTAGATAGAAACCCCACTAGAAGGTAGGCTAACCCACTGTGGTGCGGTCCACAATCCAGCTCTGGCCCATGGTTCCTTTTCTTCGAAAACCCGAACAACTCTTCACTGACAACAGATGAAGAACAAAGCTTACATTTAGAATGCAGAGGACTGAATTCCAGCAAGTGGGTGTAGCGATAAGTACTTAACTGTAACAAATAAAAATTAGGAGATTAAATTTGAGCCTGAGAAACAAATATCGCGCTAACGGATAAAGCAACGAAAAAGCCAATGTATTTTTTTTTTGGTCCAGAAAAAAAAAACCAATGTATTTTTTTTTGGTCAAAAAAAGCCAATGTATATGTATATCATTTTTGAGTTCTGGTTTTAAGGCCCAGTCGTAGTCCACCGTCCAGCCCAATTAGGATGTATCAGCCATCTTTGTTTGAGACTTCTATCCAAATTCGACCAAAAAATTGTAATAGAGGGCCCAACCCAAATTCGACCAAAAAAACTGACCAAAAAAAGGACTTCTATCCAAATTAACCCAAAAAAATGACTTCTATCCAATTTATTTATTGACGAAAAAGGACTTCTATCCTTTATCAAAAAAAAAAGAAAGGACTTCTATCCACTTTTAAAGGTAGGGCATTTCGACCAAAAAAAAAAAGGTAGGGCATAAATAATTTTTGGTCTCTATGATATCTTTTTTTGTTTTGGTCCCTATAAAACTTATTTTGCTATCCGTATCCTCATTAAATTTTTTTTCTTTTAGTCTTCGTCCTCAACTTCGGTTTGTTAATGCCAAAATTTTAGCGATTAAAATAATAAAATCTTAATTTTATAGAAATTATACATATTGTTATGCCATATTTCAAGGATAAAAAAAATAAAAAAATAGTTCCTATAAAAGTAAGATTTTATTCTCTTAATCCCTATAATTTTGGTCAAGATAACAATGAGAACTAAAAAAAAAGAAAAATTAATGAAGATACAAACAATAAAATAAATTTTACAGGGCAATATATATATATATATATTACAGGAACCACAAAATTATTTAAGTTTATAATTTTAAATTAATTATTAATCTTATAAGACTGTGTCTAAATCCACAAAAACGTATATATAATTCAGTGTGTATTGAATTAATGATCTAATTGATTTTTTGATTTATTCACTTTTTATTTTTATACTTTTTATTTTGTTTAATCGGTTCAATTCTGAAAAACTCTAAAGTCGGATGCCCTAACTGCTCCACAGGGGCTCAAATGTTGCCCTTAAGATTATCATAAAAAATTCATAAGAATTAATTGCTCAAAAAGACAACAAAAGTCTCTGCTGAGAAATAGAGTATGTATTCTCTCAGCCATGCAGTCTTGTTAAACATTTGGAGTAGAGGAGCTTGGCGGTTGTCTAATTTCTATAGGACCACTGTATTGACTTTCATATATTGTTACTTGCTCCTTTTGAAACTAAGTATAGATGCATTAATTAATATTGGTACAATTTTTCTGCAGCATGAGTAAAGTGTAAAGTAAGTAATCTTAACTATTAATGAGAAAATTAAGAGTGATTTATTATATATACATTTATAATATTAACAATTGATTTTCTCATAGATGGTTGAGATTAATTACTTTACACTCTAAAGTGATTTGTTCACTTTAGAGGAGCCACATCCTCGCTTCTAACACATCACACATGTACTTCAGATGACAAGAACACATTTGATTTCGAAAATTTCCATCGTCAATTAGTTCTAATTGAATACTAATTAACCACTATTTAGAGTACAAAAAGGCAGGTGTACTTTTTTAGCCATGGAAAAGGCAACGTATTAAGACATTAATTAATTAATTAACAACCATCTCTTTCCCCCGTCTCCTCCTCATGTGGTTCACATTAGAAAGGGGGTGACCTATTTGTTTCCTTAATTTCTTTATTCATATGCTGCAACCACAATATTAAATTGATGACTTTGGCCTGCCTTCGTTCATAGGTAAGAAATTCTGTGTGTTCTTATAACAATTTGAAATTTCCGTGGTCGGTCATTTTCTTGGTCAAGAAAACAGTAACCCCTCTTAAGAGGTAAACAGAATGAATCGCTTTGTGCCTTTGCTGAAAGGGCACACATTATTTCATTTCATTAAAGTTTAAAGCATCGCATAATCTTTTTCTTATTTTTCCCTTCAAACCCACAAATTAAGCAGAGGCTCCCCCCTACAAACATTTGCCACTTGGCAAAATCTCATGCAGACAAAAATGCACTCTTCCTATGGTTGAAGTGTACGTGTGGAAACTAGGATAAATATTATATGAAGAATAACTTTTTTTTAATCTTAAGAAAAATTATTCATATTAAAAATTAGTTTTTGGACTCGAAACTATTTAAACAAAAAGTATGTTCTGCTGCTGCTGCATAATAAATATTATATGCACTCTTCTTTTTTTTTTGTGAAGAAAATACAAGAGATTTATTTATTATTTTTACTAGACTTTTTTTAAGAAAATATAAGAGATTATTTATTATTTTTACTAGACTTTGGATAATTTGTATTGGGTTCAATATTTCAATGAAAGAGCTCGGCCCATTAACAAAGAAAAGTTCTACCGATCACCTCCTTTGACGATTACAAAAAGATGAAGGTACTCCTTTCATTTTTCCCGTTTATTCAATGAATAGAAAATTGTTTTAACAATTATTTGAAAATATCTTATTATATTTATTTAATATTAATAACAAAATGAAGTATCGTTTAAAAAACTTAAAAGAAATAAAATATTCTCTAATTAAGTAATTTAATAAAAATTTGATTTAATACGACAAAATGAGAAAAAAAACATGTGGCCAACGTGATAAAAAAATCCTATAATAAGAACAGGAAAAGTCAAAGTTGTCATAAAAGTTATATTATTTTAACACCAAACCAAGCTTTGGCACGATATTGAGAAATAATCAGAACTAACTACTCAAAATATAGATTATTAAGTAAAGAATACATAAGTAATTCCATGATTAATCATTTGGCTTGAATCAAATTCACGTGGCCTGAGTGAATGATCTTAGCCGGCGGAGTAGGTAAACTAATAACCCAGATCAGCTCCGAGTTTGTCAAAAAAAACACTACATACAAACAGCATAAGATTAGAAACTTTGAATTTGTCGCGACTGATTAAACTGGATGGTACATTTTTATTATATTCCTGTTGTTGTTATAAGGTGGTGTCATGTCCCTGCATCAATTAGGTCCATCGGGAGATTTTTTTTAAAATTAAGCAGATGATAACACGGATAAAAAAATTAGAAAAAAGAAATTCAAAAACAATAGGTGAGAATAGAATAATATACTGTATATTTAAATGAAAAGGACAGAATAAGATAAATACGTACCATATATACATGCATGCATAAAGTTTTTTAATGTATAGCAATCGCAGTGTGTTTCGTATACAAAATTATAAATATTATCCTCGTTCAAAAAAATATTATAAATATGATCACATTACCGACTAATATATATGCACAATATTTAATTTATCAATTTTTATCAACTCAAAGCGTGTGGCAAGCGAGTGAATGAGGATGATGAGTTCACTCGCTTACAACCGCGGAGTAACTGTTATCTATCTCGTGATTCATTCTCTCACACACAGCACTACCAAGTTACCAATCCATTTCGATAGCTCCTTCGGTGTGGGTCCAATTAATTAAATGGATTTTTTTTTTAATTCAACGGAAGGGTTAGCTTTTTTTTTTCGCTTTTATAAAAAAAAAGTCGTGGATTGACCATTCACCACGTGGCTTCATTTTAAACTTTGACTTTAAAAAAAGTGCAATAGGCAGTGTTACGTACGTCGTTTATTACTTTGCTAGGGTTGATTGAACATTTCTGCAGTCTGCAGAATGCCACAGTAGAACTGAAGAAAGTGTTATTAATTTTGAACAAATTTGCGAGACCATTTGGAGGTGTGTACGGAAAAATCTTTAGTTATATTGCGGTAAATTTTGAGACGGGATAGTTTTCTATTTTTTCCTAAAATTTCAATCTATTTTAGAATATGTAAACAATTCCTTTGATGTTTGAGAGGATTAGTCGGTGTCACTTTGATATCGGACAGATACGAATTAGTCATTTTGGTCCTCAACTGTTAGTCGTTAATCACTTTGGACCTTGAAAGTGATTATTTATTGTCATTTTGGTTCCTAAAAGTGATTACTTAAATGTCATTTTGGTCCCTAAAAATGATTACTTTATTGGTGTAGGAATCGAAGTGACTAATTTGTATCTATTAAGAATCAAAGTGACACTGTCTGACACTTTTAGAGACCAATGTTAGATTGTTGTTACTTGTAACGGTAGTAGGCAAGGCTGGCAAAGATATGTAATTTTAGAGACCAAGGTTTGAGATATTGTTATCACATTTTTGCATCAATTACTCTCTCACACACCTATTATATATTATATATTAGACTTAAGTATATTTTTAGTTCTTCAAATTTGAAAAATTATTGCTTAGTCTCTTAAATTTAAAATGTGTATTTTTGGTCTCTTATTTTTAAAAATGTGTCACTTTTCGTTCCTGAGACCATTTTTCAATTTGAAAAGTATTTTTTAAATTTATATTTTGACCCCTCTTAAATCCTGATTCTCACTTTATCCCTTTTCCCTAACTCATAAAGATTTTTTAAATTTATATTTTGACCCCTCCCAAATTTAGAAAATACTTTTAAAATTTAAAACATGAATCCAGGGATTAAAAATGACACACTTTTAAAAATGATGGATCAATAACACACATTTTAAATTTGAGAGACTAAAATCAACAATTTTCCAAACTTGAGAGACTAAAAACATATTTAAGCTTATATATTATATTATTTTAATACAATTACAAACACATTATAAATCTTAAATAAATATTTTTTTAATATATTGTAATAAATTTTTTAATATTATGACATTTTAAATTATAATTAAATTACTTTTATTTACTTAAATATGCCATATTGTATGCATGAAATATTTTTTTGAATAGACTAATGTTTGATATTTTCAGTTAAATGAATTTTAAAAAGCATTATTCTAATTAATTTATTGCTTCCATCTCTGAACTTAACACAATTTAGTCTTAATAATCTTAAAACTGTTTTTTAATTAACTAATTATATCTAGCTAGGATTTCACCGGTCAACTTGCCGTTTGGAGTGGTTCTTGTAGTCAAAAGAGCGAAACTCGGCATTAACCTCCAAATTACAGCTAAGCTAGCATCTCCACGCACCTCATAATCGCGTGGTCCCATCATCTTTCTCAAGTCAACCTCTTTCCTCTGAGCACTTCGGATAAAATCCTATGCGTAAAAGCCCTTTTAAAAGTATTCATGCTTAACTTTGGTTAATATAAATTGTTAATTTTTTATATTAGTAAAATATTAATTATAATTGTTAAAAAATAATAATTTTATTTATGGAAATATGAAGTTAATTTTGTCGGCCCACTTTTAATTATAATAATTACGTAATTTAATTATTAAAAATGTTAAATTCTTTCCTGTTATTGTTGTTAAAAGAATAACTTTACAGAATAAAAAAATTGGCCAAAATTTTAATACTCCTAAATTTAAGAAAATTTTAATACTCCTAAAGATATTTTATTTACCCAAGAGTAAAAAAAAATGTCAACTGATATTTTTTTAATTAACGATATAATATTTTCATTGTTGGAATAATCCGAGAAAATCTTATTAGAAAACACATAAAAACAGTTAATGTAATAATAGACTAAGCAAGATAATCTTATCTTGTTATAGCAAAGGGTCCTCTCGAGTGTCAAGGGGTTATTACGATATTATGAGATATATGCAAGAATTTACGTGCCATTCGAAAACACTTTTCTAATGTTCACCTCACCCACCTATTTTTAAATTAAAGCAATCTATGTAATAAAAAAGCTGAAAATGGTAGTAAATCACTAAGGTCCTGTTTGGATAACAAACTTATTTACTGTTTATGACATAAGCTGTATAAGCTATTTTTATAATCGAAAAAAAATTATAGTAAAATTTATTTTATATAAGCCATAAGCTGTTTTGATAAGCTATCATGGGTAGCTTATGAAAAATAAGCCCAAAATAGCTTATGAATCAGTCATAAACTGTGTTCATAAGCTCTACATAAGTCAATCCAAACATGCCCTAAGGCCCTGTTTGGATAACAAGCTTATCTACTGCTTATGACATAAGCTGTATAAGCTACTTTTATAATCGAAGAAAAATTATAGTGAAACTTATTTTATATAAGCCATAAGCTGTTTTGATAAGCTATCCTGGGTAGCTTATGAAAAATAAGCCCAAAACAGCTTATAAATCAGTCATAAGCTGTGTTCATAAGCTCTGCATAAGTCAATCCAAACAGGCCCTAAATCTATCTACTTCCTTTCCTTGTGGGGGAAAAGAAACATGATGCACACATATCAAGGAACTGCAAACAGTGTGGACTTAAGGCAAGTCTGATATCATAACCAAGAAAAGCAAGAAAGAAGGGCATCAAGGGTATCTCGCACTGTATCTCACCCCACAAAAAGTCAAAACCAAAAACAACCCTGCACAATGCCAGCAAAGACCCCCGAATTTTCCATTTTGGCCTTGCTTGACAACAGTAAACAACAATGACCCTCGGGCTATTCCAAGAGCACTATAACTGTAATTTCCCACAAAAGCCTAACCCTTCTTTTCATTTTTGGGGGTTGACAAGCCGAACCCATCTTTAATCTTCTCTTTCTTTCGCACCTCTTTCCCTATCTTGCAGCAAACCGAAGGGGAAAACCCAAAAAAGAATAAAAGAAAAAAAAATTGAATGGACCAGAATCTGCATAATCAATCAATTCGTCAAACATAGGAAAGTCATTTTCACGAAGGCTGCATCGAAATTCCTACGATACTGAAAAATGAGAAATTGAATAAACAACACAGTCTTTGGAAATTCAGTCCCTTTTTTGCTTATTTTTCCTGTCTCATACACTCCATACGCGGATTCGGCCGATTTTTTTTTTTTTTTAATTCCTTCTCTCAATCTCCAACTCCACTCGTTTCTTCTTAACCCTTTGAACATTCAAACCCCCACCCAACAACAACAACAACTGTTTCATAGTCTTTCTTCTCCTCTTGCGTATGTCATTTGGAAACCATAAAAATTTTACCCAGAAAACCCCACAGATCGGAAAAGTTTCGCAAGTCTTTCCCTTTCTCCCTCAAAACCGCTCGGTTCCCGAAATTATTATCTGGGTTTGGAAGATAATCATCTCCCAGGTGGAGTTTCAAGGTGGGGTTTCAGAAACCCTAGAATTTCCCCTCCCCCCAAATTCTAATGGCTTCAGGGGCAATTTTCTCGTCGCTGCGGCGTAGAAGGTCGCCGACGTTGGAAGCTTTTCTAGCCCCCGTTGACCTGAGCGACGTCGCTTTGGTTCAGACCCTTGTATCGGTGGCCAGCGAGCTTGTGTCGTGCTTCTCGAAGCTTCCCTTCTACTTCCAGCGCAGGAACTCGCGTTCCCTGGTCCGAAAAGTCGAGGTCTTTCAGTTGCTTTTGGAGTATTTGAATGATTCAGGTTCCTCTCTTCCACCTACGGCGGTGCTTTGTCTCAAGGAGCTTTACCTGCTCCTGTACCGTTCCAAGATTCTCCTCGATTATTGCGCTCAATCGAGTAAGTTGTGGCTTTTGCTTCAGAACCATTCGATCTCCGGTCACTTCCATGATTTGAACCAAGAGATTTCGACCCTTTTGGATGTTTTTCCCGCTAAGGATGTTTTGTTGAGTAAGGATGTTAGGGAACAGGTTGAGCTGTTGCAGAAGCAGTCAAGGAAGGCTAAGCTCTTCATAGACATGAAGGACGATGCTCTCAGGATTCGCTTCTTTTCGTTCCTTGATGAGTTTGAGAGTGGGAGGATTCCCGATTCAGCTGAATTGCGATCTTTCTATGTTGACAAGTTGCGGATTCTGGATGCTGCTAGTTGTAGGACCGAAATTGAGGCCTTGGAGGAGCAGATTGTTAACCATGAGGGTGATATTGAGCCTACTATTTCTGTGCTTAAAGGGTTGGTGGCTATGACTCGGTATTGCAGGTTTTTGCTTTTTGGCTTTGAGGAAGATGAGCTTGACTTTGAGAATGGAAGCCAGAGGAAGCCCAGGAAGGGGTTGATTACTCAAGAGATTGCTGATACGTTTTTAACTGTTCCAAAGGACTTTTGTTGCCCGATATCGTTGGATTTGATGAGAGACCCGGTGATCATTTCCACTGGTCAAACTTATGATAGGAGTTCCATTTCCAGGTGGATGGATGAAGGGCACACAACTTGCCCCAAAACAGGCCAAATGCTCGCCCACACTCGCCTCGTCCCGAACCGTGCTCTGAGGAATTTGATTGTGCAGTGGTGCACCGCTCATGGAGTTCCCCTTGAACCGCCGGAGGTGATGGACGCAATGGGTGAATCCTTTGCATCTGCTTGTCCCACCAGAGCCGCCCTTGAAGCCAACAGAGCCACCGCGAAACTTCTCATTCAACAGCTAGCGAATGGGTCACAGTCTGGAAAGACTATAGCTGCCCGGGAGATACGGTTGCTTGCGAAAACCGGCAGAGAAAACCGTGCCTTCATCGCGGAAGCGGGGGCGATTCCCTATCTCAGGAACTTGCTTTCATCATCCAATGCTGTTGCTCAGGAGAATTCGGTTACTGCATTGCTCAACCTATCCATTTTCGACAAGAACAAAGGTCGGATCATGGACGAGGAAGGGTGTCTGGGATCAATTGTTAATGTGTTGAGATTTGGGCAAACGACAGAGGCAAGGGAAAATGCCGCCGCGACGTTGTTCAGCCTATCAGCGGTCCATGATTATAAGAAGATAATTGCGGATGAGACGGGAGCCGTCGAAGCCCTGGCAGGGCTGTTGCAAGAGGGGACTCCTAGAGGGAAGAAGGATGCTGTGACGGCCTTGTTCAATCTTTCCACACACAATGAGAATTGTGTTAGAATGATAGAGGCGGGGGCAGTAACAGCTCTGGTTGGGGCTTTGGGGAATGAAGTCGTCGCCGAGGAAGCAGCAGGTGCCCTAGCCTTGATCGTTCGGCAGCCTATGGGAGCCAAAGTAGTGGTGAACGAGGAAGAAGCAGTAGCCGGATTGATAGGAATGATGCGTTGCGGAACGCCAAGAGGCAAAGAGAATGCGGTTGCGGCATTGCTCGAGTTGTGCCGGAGTGGAGGTGCAGCTGCAACCGAAAGGGTGGTTAAGGCCCCAGCTTTGGCTGGATTACTTCAAACCCTGCTTTTTACAGGCACAAAGCGGGCAAGACGAAAAGCAGCTTCACTTGCTAGAGTGTTTCAGAGATGTGAAAATGCAACTCTACATTATGGTGGATTAGGTGTAGGCTATGCATTTGCCAGCAATGCAGCTCCAACTAGGGATACAAGCTTTGCTGCTGGTGATGTTTCAGTACCAATGTCCATTTCTGTCCCTGTATTATAGTGGTAATACTTTTGTGTTTGTTTAGTTGTTACGTTCCCAATTTTTATTGCAAGTCTTTACAGATTCTTTCATTGAAAAAAATTTAAGTCATAAGAAATTATAGCAATACCATAATGTATTCCAAGAGATCAATGATGAATGTTGTTGGGCAGTTAGCTCCAGCATATGTGTAATGACCGAGTTGTATGAAACGAGAATAGAGAAATGCTCTACAAAAGAGTTAAGACCATTTCAGGTGTCTCATTTTGTTTCGTACTTCTTTTTTTTTTACCCCTCTTGGCCACAACTGCAGATTAATCTTCATGGTCCCAATTTAAAGTGTTGTTTATCCTAGACTAGTAATTCCACTTAATGTTCACAATCGATGATGACCGTAGGCCCATAACTATGCTCATATGCAATCATATCTCATTTGAATATAATCTACTCTGCTTGCTTTTTTTGTTTTGTTTTCTTTCTTTGATTAAATGGAGACTTGTGTGTGATTGGGGACATCTGTGCGGGCCACGTTATTACTTTTTACCACAAATTCATAAACAATCTAACAACTTCATACACTAGTTGTATTGGCCTTCTTCTTAATTTTTTTTCTCTAGAGTCATTTGCCTAGCATTATTCATTTTATATCTTTCTTAACAATGACTACGCTTCAAGTGACAGCCTTGTGATTTGTGTGTAATTAGAACTGATTCGTCACGTCAATTACAATGTTTTCGTGTTATATAATTTTATCCAGTTCTCGGTTGTAGTCTTTTGCAAAAAGCGTGTTTGTCTAAATTCTGTAAGCTCTCCAATTTCCAGTCTTCAGTCAACAAATTGGGTAGTGTTCAGATTGAGTTGCGTCCATCTGGAGATTCCCATGTGAGTATGCCTCAAGTGTGTAACATGCAGGATTCTTAAATTCTTAGTTAACACAGTCCACTAGTTCTATTCCAAGAAGAATCTAAGACTATACGGGTGAATTATTTGTTTTTCTTTTTTAGTTCACGATGACATCAATAGGCCTTTTATATGGTATGGCATAAAGTTAGAACGAAGGTAGATCACAGAAGAGATGCTCTGTGCCTTGACTCCTCTTGATGTTTGATTCATCTGTGTTTGGAGAAAGGAGTTGTGCATTTGTATCATCTAAAGGTACAAGGGTATATTTCTTTATTTTTATTTTTTCTAGAAAATTCTTCAGCTTATATTATGAAGATCCTGAAAAGATAGAAGATATTTCAAAGATGGGATTATTCTCGAAATTAAAGTAATTGGCCCCCGTTGAGTGGTGCAGGATTGTCAGGAGGCTTATCACTTATTCTTCTTCCCCATAATGACACATATGACCACCGGATTTGCTCCAATTAGATTATTGCCATTGGTGCACGTCATAACTATGTTATCAAGCTGATCTTTCTGCCTTTATATTTCCAAACGAAATTAAAGTAAAATTGATTAGCCAAAGAAGAATAAGAAAAATATTGAATTGAAATGAATTTTCAATTTCAAAAATATGGTGTTCAACGATTTGCTTGTAACGTTAGGGGATGGATAGATAATAGTTTCAATTTTTATGAGCAACAAATTTGAATTCCTTATATTTTACCTTAAATTTTAACACCAAGAAGAAAATTCTTAGATTTGTGAAACATAGTGTGGTATGGGTGGTAGATATTCGGATCACTTAAGTGAGATGTCAGAGGTTCAATCTTTTTAGGTTGTGTGTACGGAAACACATTTGTTGGGGGATGTCAACCCTTAAATGGATTTCAGTAACTCAAGGAATTAGTCTCCACGGTTGTGCAGGATACCCGGGATTTTTTTTTTTGTCTCTCATGCCTTTCTAGACACATTCAAAGGCGTTGAAGGGATTCCATTCGTCGAAATTCCAGCAAATTAAGTGGTCCAAACAAAACTATGCGTGGTAAAAGGAATAGTCGTGGTAGCTTGCTTCTACTATTCTGTCCTTGTGAATTGATTGGAGTCCCACTTGACTGCGGTGTTCCATGTGGTTGATACTGGCCTCCGTTAAACTCTCTTGAAAGGAAACTAAGGGGTTTTAAACTTTTAATCAGACACACATATATACATGTTTCGTTGCTTAATTAGTAATAGTTTCATTACAAGCATGATCTTACTTGAGATAAATTTTATGGCACGGATGAGGTAAGGTGGGGCATGTCTTCACCAGCCGAGTATTTAATATTCAAGACTAAAATGAATGGTAAAGAAAGTGGAGGCACAGAGGACACATATTTGTTAAACAATTGGAGATTCTGCTAGAGACTTGTATTTAGGGACATGGATTGGTGGTAGTTGAGAATTGAGATTGTGTGATATACCGCAGTTGGAGTAAGAAGGGTGTTAATGATGACACCAACACTTTATAATTCTCTATTGATCCCAAGCCATTAGTCTTTGGTCCTCCCATCATTAAGTCAGGCTAAGGAAGGAGGCTCAAGTGGAGCGATTTGGGTCCCAGCAAATGGGTTAATTTGCTTTGCTAATCTTTTTGCTTAGGAAAACTGCATGACTTGAATTTTTGATCTGTAAGGGATTTGTAATATTACTGTAAATTTTGATGAAATTGTGATTTGCCTTGTAGAAAGAGTCACTCTTCACCAGTATGTTTGCTTTTGATTTATCAAAAAAAAAAAATCTCTTTCCCATAATTTACTGATTACAATTTGGAAAATAACGATATTTAAGGGAGGCCACAACATTCAAGTGGCTTCCAAAGAGATGTTCATTCCTGATCCAAGCTTTTCTCCCCCCCTCGCCCCTGATACACGTTGTAAGGATATTGTTCCCAAAAATATTTTGCGCTCTTCAAGTCTTTTGTAAGTCATTAGTCGCATTCATACATGTAGTAATTTCTAGTTGCTTCTGTTGTTTTTCAACAAGAAAATAAATCTTGTTAAACAAAGGTTGAATGAATTTAGGATCAAAAAGTATAATAAAGTGCCAAGAAAAATCTGATGTTTGGGTACTAAAGTTATGTGTTGTTTTCATTTAGTTGAATTTAGCACTAATTATTTTTTCTGATCGTTACGTATGTATGTAAATTAATAGAAAAAGTAAAAGAAACAAATAGGAATGGATATTTTTGGTAAACAGGGGATAAGGAAAAAACAAAAGAGGGAAAACGAAGAACACACACAGCCCTAAACAAATAGGAATGGGTATTTGTAAAGAGAAAAGAAATTAGTGAGGGTAAAATTGTTAATTTATGAAGTACCCATCAGAGGGGATGAATGGTAAACTGAGGGCTGTCTACCAGCTGATCAAAAACAAAAAAAAAAAAGCAATGCTTGGATCCTACAAAGAGTTATATTAACCACAATCCATTTTTTGGTCAAATATTAACCACAATTGAATAATTATTCGGTGATTTAGCGTCTTGGGCTCAAACACACTTGTTTATGAGAGACAAGCCTCAACAACCACCCCATGTGGCCGTTTTGTGGGCACTTGGCTGCAAATGAGTCCATATTCCCAGTCTTAAGCTTTTCTTAGGCCTGCAAAGAGGCCTTTTTTGGGGTCCTAAAGATGCCTTGTATATATGTTGGGCTTTCTTTACGTGAGGAACTCCTTTCTGATTCCATGACTTTATTGCCAATCTTGGCCCATACTTTCTTGTTCATGGAACCTCTGGTGAAATCATTCTAGAAAAAAAAAGATACTTTTGTAATTCTGATTCTGTTCTGTATGGTTAAAAGGACTAAAAAAACAGGACCTTAGCTGAAAAACAATTTCACGGGCATAATTTTGCTGTCATTTGAGGCTTTGATGTCCAGGATGGGTCACCCACAATACAAACCATTACAAAATCCAAAAAGAAACCACGAGAAGTTTTTTGTTATTTATTTGTCTCTTTATTACAAACCCCTCCCTTCCACATGTCTACTTGCAAACACAAAGTTAAAAATTGACAATACTGTAATAGGCTAATAGCCTACCTAATCTTCCAGTCTAACCCCCATTAATTAACAACAAACTTCATCTCAAGGTCACTACTAAGTAGCTGTTAATGAAAATGACTCGTACTAGCTAGCCTTTAGGTCTAGTTACAGACAATGAGACAGCCTCTTCAATCGTTTGCACATAGTATGTCAGTGTCCTTGAATTCAATTAAACCAAATTAAACGTACTAGGTTCATAAGAATTTATTTTAACAGTAATAATTTGCCAATATGTAACCACCACTTCATTACTACTCTGTCGGCCTAAAAAGCAAGAAAAGTGGGTAAATGGTCACAGGATTTGAAGCGGGTGTCTCTTTTGAAACAAATGGCAGAAGAAACAGTGGGAAACCCACGTTCCTATTCAACATCCTAACCGTGCCACAAACTGCTACACGTCTCTCACAACTCACACCACATCACTAACACCAACATTATCTTGCACTTGAATTCTGACCTTACAGTATTAATCAAACCTTAACCAAATCAACAAGAGAATCATCACATCACCTTTCAAACAGAAAATGATGAAGTGGGGAAGAAGAAAACCTTCTTCTTCTTCTGGGCCTTCTTTCATCTCTCATTCATCTCCTTTTTCTTGGCTTTCCAAGTTCAAGCAGATGAAAATCAATTCAGATCCAAATCCTGGGAAAATGAAGCAGAAGGAAAAGCAGAAGGATTCTACATCAGTTGGTTCACCACAGTATTCCGGTGGGAATGAAGGTTCTTTCTGGGGGCAATCATTTGATGAAGTGAACCAAGAAGATAAGACAAGTAAAGATACCAATGAGAGTGTCATTCCATCCTCAAGTTCTCATATTGGTAGAAGGAATGCTAAGAAACTTGGAAGAAGACAAGGCACACTCAAGTTAAAGGAGAAGGGTAGTGGTGGTCTTGGAGAAGAAAGAAAATTGTTGAATGATAGGAAGGTTTTAATGCAGATTGATGAGTACAATCGAGAGAAGGAGTATGAAGACTTAAGGAGGAGATTTGAGAGGAAAGCGCAAGAGGTTTTGCAAGAGCAACTCCTGAAATTAGAAAGAGAAGCAGAGGAGGAAGTTGAATTTGAATCACCCAGAACAATTTGTACACCAAGAACACATTTTTTTGCCTCTTCTGCAGAGTTGGAGAATTCTAGCGTTAGAAATATCATAGAAGATCGTGTGTTTAGTACCCAGAGCTTGAAACAAACTGAGGAGTTGAAGTTGAAGGTACAGACTAACAAACAGAAGCGGCCACTTCAAAGGAGGAAACAAAAGAAGCACAGCTCCAGGGTCAGAATATATTCTCCAAGGATGGTTTCCAAGGTTGAAATCTGCAAGATAAAGGCTCTAGAAGACATGAGGAAGGCAAAACTAAGGATGAAGAAAGAAAGGGAGGAAATTGTGGAGGAAACTACACCAGGGTCAGATAGCTTTGTTGTGATTAAATGTTCGTTAGATCCAAAGCAGGACTTCAGAGATTCAATGATTGAGATGATCAGAGAGAAACAGATTAACCAGCCAGAAGAAATGGAAGAGTTGTTGGCATGTTATCTGACTCTGAATTCTGATGAGTATCATGACCTCATAATCAAAGTGTTCCGGCAGGTATGGTTTAATATGAGCCAACATGGTTTGGGTATAGTTAAACCAGACATGCAATGGTGTTGCTATGATTGATTAACCTTTGTCTGGTTGACTGGCTTGCTTGACCAGAAATGTAAACAGTTATGCTACAAGCATTTGTTGTTCTTGTCATGCTTTGATTTTACTTGGAGCTCTAATATTCTATCCACATCTTTCCCAATTTCAAGGTTAGTTGCATAAAGATTCGGTAACTACTAGTAATAGTTCTATTGTGCATGCATATATATAAGATATATACTTAGTTGTTACGATGAAATCATGATTATCTAGTAGATGTTTGGTTGCTCTCCTGCAGCATTGTTTTTGAAGTAGTTTACTGAGGAAGAAAGTGTGAAACAATGGTAAGAAGAAACACATAAGAAGGAAATAAGGAATCTAAATGATGATATTGGCCAACAAGAGTTAATGCATGCACTGCTATCAGTGCTATGCACTTCTTGTTTGGATGTTTTTGGAAGATAGTACGGAATAAAAGTAAAAGAGATTAAATGATTTGCCCTTTTTGGTTTTCTGTAAAAGCAATGAGAGAAGGAAGTAAATCATGCTGCAAGCAGGCTTGGTGTTCAGCAATTTAATTTTTTTATATTGCACCTTTAACGCATACATATCGATAGCATTATTCATAGAAAAAACATATTGATAGCTGAACATAAACAAAACTAGCTGATAAGCTTCTGCCATATGTCTATCCTAGAACCACAATGTAATAGTACTGTTGCAACCAACACATTTTAAGAGCAGGCTTAGATAAATGTTTTAACAAGCACAACAAAGTTTTTTGTAAAATTTTTTTTTTTCTAAATAATAGTATCTCGTTTCGGTCAAAAAATAAATAATAATGTCTCGTATAAGTTAAAATTGGCTTTTGTACATCATATTTTAAAATCTCTTTTGTTTAATTTCTCCATGAACACAAACTTGTGGAGACTTTTTTGTAAGAGAAATATTACTCTGACATCGATTCACCTCTTCTACACCATTTTCCAACCATTTAAGTCATGACACATAATCAGATAGGGATAAAATGGGTGTTGCTCAGGAGTCCAACAATTAGAGCACTTTTTGTAAATGGAAAATTATAAACTTATTTTTATTAAGAAGTTTCTGTAGACCAGAAATTAATCCAAATTGAGTCTAAATTATTGAAGTTGTTCTCTTTAGTATTTGTTTACCTGAACCCATGATAGGTTTACCGGCTATCCTACAAAATGGACATTCCTTTTGAGCATGTATCATCAAACATTTAGATGCGTAATAACGCATGTTTATCCACGCATCACGAACATGCATCCTGGAAGTTCTTACTTCTCAATAATAACTAGAGACATGGGTCTCATTCGGAGTCGCATGATGTGTTTATTAGCTAATGTCATTTACGTTCATCAAGCCGATTAATCGGACACTTAGTTGAAGGGTCAAGAACAATTATAATGTAAGACTGTGGTCTATATCATCGATCATAGTCACGAGACTCATCATTATGGATTCAAATCCCCAATATGATCTCGCCATGCGATCTTCAACTTTGGTCAAAGTCTATGGTTTCATTTGTTTGGTCTTCCCTTTGACGGAGCCATATACATTATTTTGACCAAGGAACAATAGAGCCACTCCAATTTCTGTGAGTGGGGGAAGTGAAAATGAACTAATTACAACTTTTGAGCAACTTCCATTTTTTATTTTGCAAGTTGCAGCAAAAGCATCTCAATGATTATTTCAGTTATTTTAAATAATTTTCATTTTTAAAAGTACTTATCAATAAAAAAAACAATATTCGTATTTTTTCATGAAAAATATATAACTATAAAGGAATCTTTTATTTCCCAAATTACTTTTTCATAATTTCTGTTTTTTTTCTCTTTTCCAATATATTAGTATCATTTGTCTTGTACCGAATAATAAAGCTCTTAACTTTTATATTAGCTAAAAGCCTAAAAGTAGACATGGTTCCCCTCAAGCATAATTTATATCATCTGTATTTTTCCATATATAAGCATAATAGACATTTTGCAAAATTATTAGTAAGAAATTTCTCTCGTTAATTATTTTTTATATATGGTTCAAAGTTTGGTCGTTCCTAAAAAAACAAAAATTCAACTCTTTTACTATAGTGCCCAACCCTAATTGAATGCGCTAATTAGAATAAATTTACGTTTTTCTTAACTAATCCTCCAAATTACTAAACAAAAATCACGTATTTTTATTTTTGATTTCAATATGTTGAATACATATTTTTTTTTTCATTTTAAGTCATTCTTCCCTATCCTTTAATTGTCCCATATAAATTTCCTTTGATTATTCTTCCATTTCTTCTTCCTCCCAACACCCAAATATTCCGGAAAGCAATCATCTCTATAATGTATTCCCAGTTGCAAACGCCACATGCCGGTAACTATTATCTTTTGTTTTTTGGGTCAAAGTTGAGATTGATATTGATAAAGGACCAAGCCAGCAAATACACAGAAGGGACACTTAATACATAAACCCTGAACAGATATGTTATAGCTACCCGATAAACATTAAACCCTATGCTATGCTCTGATAAACCTATACAGCTCCCAACTGCCTAACCAAAAAACAAAGGAAAACAACCAATAACAACAAAACAACAAACAAAACCAAAACCAAGAGACACCACCTAACACCAACCTAGTACACCACGACATGAAAAAGATACACTTGAGCGGGTTTGACCCATTTGGGGTACCTACAACCTTTGACCTCAACGGATTTGCACACATGTCAAGATCCAGTCAACACAACTAGGAGAGGCTGAGAGTGGTAGTACTGCGGTATTTTGCTGCGGGCCCAATTGACAGTGAGTTCTTACGTACTTTGAAAACAATGCTCTGCTTCGACCAAAAAAATAAGAATAATTTTAAATTCTCTTACATTTTATTCCTATAAATCTTCATACTTACTTAATTAAAAAAGAATTAAATGTCTTTTATGTTTTCAATGTTTACTTTTTCATTTATTATTTACTTTATAAGGTAATAGGAGAATAATTAGGAGGATATAGCATTGTTCAAAAAATAAAATAAAAACAATGCTCTGCTCTCTCGAATGAAAGACGTAACTCATGACGATATATAAACGATACACATTGAATCCGGCAATAACGGAATGCAACGGTTCAGATAACTGTTTCTGATTCCATTTGACGCGAAGGTGAATAACAGCCACATTAGAATAGTCAATAAATACATAATCAAACTATAAAAAAAATTGATACTCGTGCCCGTGGTCCACCCAGACCTTCTATGAAATCATAGTAACTTGATTCACAAGTTTGTAATGCGAATCCAAATTTCATTTATTACTTCAATCGTATTCTTCTTATCCATTTCTTCTTTCTAAAACCACACTTGAACTTAAAATAAAGACAAACCGCTAAATGCACTAGCTAGCAATAAAATCAAGGTGCCAATCCTGCCACGACATAGCATAGCAGAAAGTTTTGTGCCCAAAATAGAAAGTTGCATATGGGTTAGCTATAGTACATCTGTTTTGGGCCTATATATTTAGGTTCTTTTTGTGTAATATTTGGATTTTATCCCTTTTCAATATATCTCAACTTTGACAACAACAAAAAAAAACACTTTACGCAAGATTTTTATTCTCGATATATGCAAGATTTCCAACACAAAAGTTAGGAATACAAGAAACGTAATAATACATACTACAAGTGAGTTAATTTAGTATCATAGGAGTAGTATTAGTAGGTCATCACCATTCTATCTTGAATTTCTTTCCTTTCTCCTTGTACTCTTCTATGGTTTACTGAATGAAGAAAATAGATCTGGAATTAGATACTCGCAGATCACATTATCTTTTATTTCCCAATCTAGTTTCCAGTAATCTCTTCTTGTTCAAATGTAATGCTCTCAACTCTCAGTTCAATAAATTCATTAACTAACAGTCATGCGGAAATTATTGAATGAAGAAAACATAAATCCAGTAATCTGTTTTTAAATGTAATAATCTCTCGAGCCTAGATATCATTAGAATGTAATACTCTCAAGTCTCATAGATTCATTAATCAACAGCTTAACCATGCATAATCTCGGAAAAACATCGGTGTTTGTAGTTGAAACAAGGGACAATAACTACCACTTCTCAACCTTAATCTAGATAGCAGGTACTTGCTACAATTCCTTCTTCACAAGTGGTAGGATATAGAGTATTTATATTGTGTCCTCACCTACCTTAGTTACAGCTAATTTCAACCATTACACGATTCACAGAAATGCCATCGTAGACCAATTTCATTAACTGTCAATATTAGGCCCTTTTTCTCTATGGGGTAGTGTGATTCTAGATCACAATTGGATAAACCAATTTCCACTTTTGATATTTAGTATCTCCCTACAAGGGATAGCAGCAGAGTGTATATGCAGGTAGCTTCTATTATATTGTAAAGTAGCATAAAGAATGGATCAAGGGGGAAACAAGTGCAGAAAAGCAAACCACACACTTCAGCACAGGTGTTGGCATAGTAGTAGAACTAAAAGGGACTAGTGAGCAGCATAATAACTGACTAAATTTTATAGTGGATACCACAACTCAACCAAAACTATGGAATCTGCATATATAGCAGAGCCAACCATGCATACCTAAACTTATTACATGTAATTTGGGAGCAACACAAGCTAGAAGGAATAATCAATCGTCACTAAGTATTCTATGTTTGACTAAGAATGTCCCATCTGTTCTGGAAGGTTATTTACATTCCTAATGCTCCACCAGAATCTGCCAAGCTCACCAGGTTTTCCTTCATTATTTCTGCCATTTGAATCCTTTCTTTCTGCATGCGCTTCAGGGTTTTCTGTCAAGAATTGTTCCCAGAACACGTCATTAACCCCAGTAGCCACAGTGGTTGTTCCAACAGGTTGTTCTTTTGATGGAACAGGATCAGGAACAGCAGCAGCTACAGCTGGCTCAGAGTTCATGTCGATTCCCGGTGACTTGGGCTGAATTTCAACATCTAGTTGCACACAAGATATAGCTGGACTATCTGCACAGCTTGTGGATTCATCAAAATCTATGATTGAGTGACTCTGAAGAGAATTGTCACAAGCCTCATGTACAATATTCTCCCAAAACATCACGGATGACTCGATCAGATCCAATCGCTCCATGTTTGATGAGAGTAAAGAGATACTCTCAGCATTTTCTCTAGGTAACACCTGGGAAGTTTCCATAGGATCTTCAACGCTAGCATCGTCACTAGAGTGACCACTTCTCGGCAGCCTTCGTTTTCTTTCCATGTTCTCTGTCAGTGGCCAGAGATTCAAGGCAACCCCAGGTTTCTGCAGCACCTGGGAAACAGAAGAGAGCATACTTTGTTGCTTCTGTTCCATCTTTTCCAAACGATCCTTCGAGCAATGTAACTCTATCTCACAAGTTTTCCACTCCTGTTCATGTTTCTGTAACTCCAGAACGAGTTGTTCTTTATCATGTTTAAGTTTTTCTATCTCACCTTGCAAACTCTGCCGTTCCGATTCTGTTAACGGAGACGGAGCAGCCCCGTGACCATGGAGATTCTGCAAAGAATGGCTATGAACTGGTTTGCGCCTATGGATATTCTTCATGAGATGTGGTTGACCTCTAACAAAATCCTCATTTGCAAATTCCCATTGTTCTGGATCAACCTTTCTAAAGCCCTGATCAAACAGAAAACAGTGCCACAGTTCAATCAATCAAAGCCTTCATTAAGGAGGAATAAACAACAACAATAACAAAAAGGATCAAAAACAAGTTATAAAATCCATGAAAATGGAGTAGATTTGGATATGCTTACATAAGTGTTGAGCTGTCTGATAAAACTTGAGAAGTTATTGTGCTTAAAGAATTTTGGTAGCAAATCCCTCGCAAAATCTGGTGGGTTCCAAACAATGAAACTCTTATTGGAGGCACTCCATGAAACAATGGGATCAGAGGAAGGATCGTCAACCATCTCATAAGTCTTGGTGAGGAAAGGAGGCAGAGAACTGGAACTAGAACTGCCCTGAGCTTCCTCCATCACACAGCCTCCAACCCAAAAACACAAATCTCAACAAAAACAAGACTTGAATCCTCGAACACCGTTTTGTATATACTTCCTTCGCCGTCTCACAAAAACCCTTTAGCTTTCTTTCTGAAATAGTATAACCTAAATAAAACAATAATAAAAAAAAATCCTTCCTTTTCCTTCCCCTTTTCCTTTCTAGCTAGGTCTTATCAATCCCAGTTAATGTCAATCAACAATTTCCCCAATTCAATTCGCAAACCTTCCTAATCCTCCAATTAAAGCTCACACGCTTACCTTCACTGCACCAGCTGGCGATGAATCACAACCCAAAAGGTGAAATCTTTTGCAGATTCAAATGCTCATAGATAAGAACAAAGGTGAAAGTGGAACCAATAAAACACACCCATAGAAAAGGTTGTCAGCTTCTTCTTTCAAAATGTGCATAGTTCATATTTCTGTCCATATTCGCCAAAAGCTCCAATGATTCTGACCAGTTTTTCAACAGTAACAGTGGGTTGATTTTTTCCCATGTAAATATAAATATAAATACTTTTTAATTGATAAATCATAAAGAAAAACTTGCTGATCAAGTAATAATAATTAGTTACTCAATTACAATTTTTTAAATATAGAAAAGCTATTAAAGTCTATTCTAAAGTATAGTTTTACTGTATAAGACATTCTCAATTAAAATAAATTTATAATTTTTCATTTAGCCAATAGTTAATTTACGTGTCTACAAAAAAACTTAAGTAAGATAAATTCTAAGAGAATTAAGATGTAAATATTAGTTTTAAGAAGAAATTATTATTTATAAAACTTGTATTTTAAAATATTATTATTTCATAGATGTCTTTCAATAATTTTATCAAAATAACTATAAAAGTAACCAGCGTTATGTTGGAAGAGGAGATTCCAATAAAGATTTCCCTAGTGAAGAATAGCGATTAGTTATTAACGCGAACTGAAATAAAAATTACTACTTAACTATAAAAGCAGATTAAATGGCCGTGTTGACAAAGAGAATGGTTAGAGGTTGCAGCGAGAGGGCTCTCTCTCCCTTTTGCTTTGCTGGTGCGTCCAAATCTTTGGATCCTTCCGGACACGGGGTAGACAATTTTGAATTTTCTTCTTAATTTATTTTCTTTTTTCGTGGGCTTATTATTCTGACTTCTGACTTGATTTTATTTGGGAAAAAAAAGATAAGGATATAAAAAATGTAAAATTAAAAAAATGTAAAATTCAAGAGCATTTGACTCCGGACTCCTAGAGCATAGAAATTTCGTTGCTTTGACGTCGTGCATGGATCGAAACTTCATGAATAAGTGCCATCGATATCTAGCATGCATTAATTTAATTTTTTTAATATAAATAATAAATACTCCTTGTTAGCAAAACTTATTTTAATAAAATAAAATTTTAAGAAAAGAAAACTCTTAAGTAATTATTTTATTATTATTTGGAGTATACTATTTTGAAAGAAAATTAATATTTTATTTTTTTAAAAATATACGCTTCACAATTTTAATTTTTTAATTTCAAATTCAAATAATTCGTTTCATTTACTAATATATATAATAATTTTGAATATTTTCTTATTGATTCACACGCAAGTTTATAAATCTAAATTTTATACAAATATTTTTCTAATTTTTACTTTAAAGTTGTTCACATTTCAATATATCTATACAATGCACTGACACAGTAATAATATATAGATGAGCAAATAAAAAATATACTTTTTATTATATTAATTTTGTATTATGGTTTTTTAAAATCACACTTGATCTATTTAAATATTCAAACATATTGACATGTATCATATTTAATTAATTAAGATTGTAAGGCTTTTTAAAAGTAAACTTAGGATCTATTTTAAATATAAAAAAAACTTAGGATCTATTTTAAAATCTTATAACAAAATAGTTTTTTAAATAAGTTTTCAAGTTAGGTCAGAATTTTAAACAAATCAAATTATATATTTTTTGAAATAAGTATCAAATAAATAAACTAAATTTAAATTGAAAATTTAGACTATTAGACAAAATTTAGACAGTAATCAAGACATTTTACTTTAAAATTCAACTCCTCTAAAATGAGTTTTCATTTTGAAGAGTAAAATAAGATATCTTAATTATTGATTAGCAACTTAATAATTAATAAGCATCCAGTGGTTTAGTAAGATGCTATAGTTTCTAACCAGTTCTACCCAATTCAAAACGATTAGTCCCTGCACACTCATTGAAATACTATGATTTAGAGAAGAAAAAAATAGCAATTAATATTTTAATATATATGTAGTAATTTATTTTAAGCTTAAATATATTTTTATTCTCTCAAGTTTAAGAAATTGTTACTTTTAGTCATTTATTTTTAAAACATATTTTTTTAGTCATTCGTTTTTAAAATATTTCACTTTTAATCTATGGAGTCATTTTTTAATTTAAAAAGTATTTTTTTAAATTTATATTTTGACCGCTCTCAAAGCATGATTCTCACCTTATTCTCTTTCCCTTAACTTCTAAAGATTTTTTAAATTTATATTTTGATCTCTTTCAAATTTAGAAAATACTTTTTAAATTTAAAATATAGCTCCAGGAATTAAAAGTGTCACACTTTAAAAAATAAGAGACTAAAAAGTTACATTTTAAAAATAGAAAAATAAAAGCAAAATTTTTTTAAATTTAAAAGACTAAAAATATATTTAAATCTTTATTTTACATAGTATATAGTACCAATTTTAATTTTTTTATCACCGGTTATTGATCTATTATTTATAACCCATGGAAGAGAAATATTATATCCTCCTATAAATCCTCCTATATATTCTCCTATTATTTTATAAAATAAAAAAAATATAACTAATATTTTAAAAATATAAAAAACAATTACTCCGTAATACTTATTCCATTTAATAATTAAAAAAACTTATAAAAATAAAAAATAAAAAAATTTAGAATTATTCCCCGTGAAAATATGTAACGAGGGATGATATAAATGAGCGTCCATAAATACCCCTCTCTGCCTCCGTCCTTTCTGTATCTTTCTTGTAATGTAATTAATTGCTTGTCATTATTAGAATCGTCTTTTGGTGGGGATGACATGTCACGTAGTGGCTGCCGCGCTGAATTCAAGGGATAATGCCCCCTCCCTTTCCGGATGAAACATATAAATGAATATTATAGGAGTAATTCACTAGTTAAGATGTGATTTTAGTTCTTAAAACATTAATAGATTTTGATTTTGATTTTTATATAATTTTTATTAATTTATGTTGATCGAATCTTAAAAAATAAAAAACAAAAAAATACAAAATATCAATCAATCTTTTACTTAATAGTAAAATTTATGCCCTGGATACGTGTCAATATCTAATGAACTCACATCTCTTATTTAGACACGTGTCAGTATCACACTTTTTCAAACGACAAAACACGGTACTCTGCACAGGAGTACGCTGCAAATGAAATTGGTGAGCTCTCGGCGTTGATTGAAACTTAAAAAGGATTGGTTACTCTATATAAAAAAAAAAAGGATTCGTTACATTTTTTATTTAATACTTTTATTTTAATACACTATTATTTTAGACAGATTTTTTTTACACACCGTTAGAATATAAAAAAATTGTATTTGATGAAAATATATTACATTATAATATCTCTATAAAATTTTTATATGTTCTTTCTTATTTTTTTCACTGTTTATCCATTTTTACAATTTAAATTTTAAATATTTATTTCTTATATTTATTTGTAAAATATTTTATTTTTTAAATTTCAAATACCACATAAAAATATTTACTCTTTGATAGACAAATAAATAAAATTACATAATAAAAAACAAAAATTTATAACAATAATGATTTAAAAAAATGTATAAAAATCAATACAATCCGTGCACCCCCACAAGTACCATAGTAGTAGTTTACAAAAGGAAGGGAGTAATGATTTTTTTAGTTTTACGGAAAGGAATTTTCCAACGTTATGTATGTAGAGAGAGAAACAGAAATATGAGCTCCTTCGGTCATACACATAAGGGAACGCGTGGCTTGCATCGATCTGGTTTGGTAAAATGAATGATTGAGAGAATTAAATGCTGCTCTGTTATTGAATTATGTTGTGATTTCTTGATTTTTGATGGAGTAAATGACAAAGAATTGAGGCCAAGTTTGTCATTACAATAATACTGTGAGTGTGAGGAGCTAGGTGCAATCCGCCTATCATTTTCAGTCTCAGTTTCATTTAAGTTTTCTGATATTCTGGAGCAGATGAACTTAAGAGCATCCGCAGCGAGAAGTTTCTTTACCTCGTTTCCTGTTAAGTACTTTGCATTTCAGCCATAGAGCTCTGACACAGTGGGTACCTAATGAGAATGAGTTCTTGTGAAAGCACTGAGTGTTTGTACTGTTTTGTACTATTTCGTGGGTCCAATTGTATTTTATAAATAAAAATGAGTGATATTTAATTATTAGTAGGGTCTATTTAAATTTTTTTTTTGAAGTTACTGGATTAAAGGAGTACTTATTAAATACTTAGATTAAAAAAATAAAAATAAATAATATGAACAAATAAAATCTATTTAAATACCCAAAATTAGAGTATTGCAATAGAGATACTCTTAGAAAAAGTGAGATTAAACCAGAAGCAATTGCAGAGTGAAGCTATATATAGCTTATATAAGAAAAAGAGCATAAAAATTATTATTTTTAAATATTCATGTGTTCTATTTATCCGCTAATTGTCACATCATCATTTGCAGAAATACTTTTAGGCTTTAGCTGCATTTAGCTTTTAACTACTCATTCATATTCTTTAGGAAGTGCGATCATTCTTAAATGATGGTAACACAATCTTTAAAGCTATTTTTCTACATATTTTTTATGATTGATTTATTTTTCGAAAAATCAATACGCTTATATATTGCATATTAATAGTGGCAGAAAAGACGACAAATTTTGTAAAACGAATTTAATAGAATCATGATTGAAAATGTATTATGTGTGTCTATATTTTTTCCTCTCATTTAATTTAATTGGAACATCTTCATTTGAAAATAATTTATTTCAAGAGTTGTTAAAGTGCTACTAATCTAGTACTTAAAAAAATTGTCATGCTGATAAGCTCCTAACTATATTCGAGGCTATCCTATTTATGGCTTAGCTAAGGACAAGTATATGTAAAGAAACTGACCTTTATAAATATATTTTAAGAGAAGATATGCACAATTGTTTCTGTTCGGATGGTTGCAAATTGCAATGATGGTCGGCACGCAAGAGCATCATCTTGCATACTCCACGTGTTTAAGAGCCATGAATAATATAATATGATATACAACCTTAGAAAGATGTTAACTCACAGAGTTAAAAGCAAAAGTTAGATTGTTCGAAAAAAAAAACATTTAGATTTAGGGCGTGTTGGGATAACAAGCTTATCTACAAGTTTATGATATAAGCTGTATAAACTATTTTTATAATCGAAAAAAAATTATAATAAAATTTATTTTATATAAGTCATAAGTTGTTTTGATAAGCTATTATGGATAACTTATAAAAAATAAAACCAAAACAGCTTATGAATCAGTCATAAGCTGTGTTCATAAGCTCTGCATAAGCCAATCCAAACAGGCCCTTATTTAATATAATATAAGCACTTACATGAATATTTTAAATTTTTTATAAATATAGGTTTAAGATATTTTTATAAGAGAAATTGCACTCATCATGACACATAAACCCCCTTTGTTTTGTAAAACAGGGGAGGTATGTGTAATTGAGAAGAGATGCGTGTCTTTCACAAAATATAGGGGATGTCATATATGTGCCATTTAAACATACATCAGGAGAGGTTTATGCAATTTTCGCTTTTTATAAACTTTCAAATATAAATGATAGTGTACTAATGTAGGTCCACTAAAAAAATATTATCTTAATGTTCTCATCTGATCTTATCCCCTACCAAAATGGACTCGGTACATGTACATCTTGATATTTATGATTCTGATCTAAGCCCCGGATAGTTTAATGGAAAAAAATGCATAATGGAAAGCGATTGTTGAAATATGATAGTAGAAATTAGAAAAGATTGTGGCTTTAAAAAACTTAGCCTTTAATGATGAAAAATAGATATTTCTTGAACAGCTCAATGGGGCTACGTCTATTTTTTTATACCATGAGATCGTAATTCAGCCGCGCATGAGTAGGATCTTCGTGCAGGGTGCGCAGTCTTCATATTTCTGCAATCTCTTCATTTTCATCATGCATTTAAAAAAAATTACGGTTTTTAAACTAATTCAGTATTCATTTGTACCAAAACAAAGATGCCCATTTCATCTTCAAGCAAAGGCCACGTACAGAAGTTACAACCTTATCCGTAAGGCTAACTTTCGTTACCCGGACCTCTTTTTTTTTTGGGTTCTTTTTGTGTCTATGGGGTGTGGGGGAGGATAACGACTGGTCTGGGACCATTCCTTGCTAAAACAGTGGACACTGTTGAAAGAGAGTCAACCTCCATGACTATACTTGGCAAAATTTGCCACAGGCAAACATCATTCAGATGTTGATTCCACCTCATTAAAATGGTATGAAGGCACGAACAAAAGAGGCACGATGACAACAATATTGCCTAATACAACAATTTCATGCTAGACTTTAATGTTTTTTTCCCTAATCTTACAAAATTTTAATGCATAAATTTTCTAAATTTTGTTGCTGCATAAACTATTTATATAACAAATATGATTACACCATTCGAAAACTTTATTTCATCGATGTCATTGAAGCATCCAAGTAACAGCAAAATCTGACCATGATTGAGAGTTTTCAGGGTATAACTCAACTGCTCTAATAATCAGGGATGGCAGAAAAGCGATATCCTTTGGCACCCCTCCATGCATAATATGCGATCCGAGTTTCATAAAAGCCTGCATCCAGAAATCAATAAAAGTATGTTGCATGTTTAGCCAACAAAACTACAAAAGGTCCTCCTGACAGATAAGTCAATCTCTACGGAATTAAATGGTGATAACCAATAAAAGGCAGCATGGTAGATAGAAACAAATATTTATTCTCTATCATTGCAAGTGCATTCATAAACAAAAGGTATCAAGAAATTTAAAGCTTTAGAACAAATAAATATGGTAAAAAAAATCATGTCAAGCAACATCATTCCACACATAAATATGACTGAAAGAAATCATTAATTTGTAATGGTCACCATAATCATAGGGATGGAGATCACCTGCCCCAATTCCATGCCCATTTTGTGTCCCACTCACAACAATAAATATGATTACCTAAATATATCAGTGTTATTTAACTAAATTGTGTTACTATAAATGACACTTTAATCCTAAGTGGCATATTTTAAGTGGTTGGGGTCAGGAAATGAGGACATATCATCTGGATCTATAATTATATGCCTTACATTATGGGCAATTCTAGTTCAGAAACAGTATCTAACTTACTTTTACATAGCAAAGCAGCAACTTTTCAATGGAACAATCTATTTACAGTTCTTGGTGAGTATTGGTGTGTCCCATTATCTCGGAACAGTTTTTGATGATTCATTGTAAAGATATTGGAGCACACAAGGAGGCTGCATAGTTTAGGTAGCTTATGATTTTATGAATTGTTTCTCTGCTAACCATGAAGTGAATCCATTATCCCCACTTAGACCAATTCATTCAAACATTGACAAAATTGAGTCATGTATGCTGGCTTGTTTTTCTGATTGTAAATCAAAAAATCTTAATGCACAACTTTCAACAAATCTATCCAACAGAATATCTGTGGTCTCAAAGAGTCGTCGGAATTAATTTCCTTGTTGCTTATCTTAATTAAACCAGAGTACTTAGCACACACAAACAATACATACGACATTTTGGGACCCAAACATACCTGGGAGAAAGCTCAGAAACCCTAGGGCTAAAAGGCCATAAGCTTGAGATCGTTCTCCCCCCATATGACCGGTGAAGATAAAGTATGAAAGAAACAAAAGTCCTGTGCCAAGAAATAACAGGAAGAGTGCAAGGGCAATGGATTTCCAGGGAACTCTATCCAAGGCTTTTGGCATATAATCAAATCGAGGGTCAAATGGTCTATTTCTATCACCAACATAATCATCCTCATCCGTGGCAAGAGGGGTGTAACGAACTCGTCTAGTTGCCATATCCAATCTTTCTAAGCTCTTTTCTCCTACGATCTTCAACCCAAAATGACCTGAGATCCTCAACTCAAATAAAAACAAGCCATGTTAGATTTAGATCTAACGTGGTAGCTGAGAAAGAACTGAACCAATACCACAAAGCAGAAGGGTAGGGATAGACTTACAGTTATTGAGGTTCTTCCAGTCAAGGGACGGTTCTGCTGCATTAAAAATATTTTTATCACTTAATGCTAACAAATTTGTAAACAAAAGAGATACAATAATATGCCAATATCAATTGACATTTAAATAATAATATAATATAATCAACATTACATTTGAGAACAAAAATTCTCTATGCAAACTGTAACTTAGAATCATAATTCAATTATTCAATTATGTGATCATAAGAGACTTGGGAGTCAGTTTAGAGACTTTGCATAAGCCACTTAAGGTGATATGGGGTGAAAAATCTGTATAAAGAAAAGATGTATGATGAATAAATGCATCGTCTATCCAATTCCAATGTTGGGATAAGTTTAATTACAGTAACATTCAGCATAGTCCTGCATATAGAATATAGATGCATAATAGTTCTACCTCCAATTCCATTTTTGGTTCTGCGCCATATTGAAATTGTAATATGGCAGCAGAACTGATAAAGATCATTAAAGTTACCATTCACTAACACAAGGGGGACAAAATTAAACAAAGGTAGTAACCAATTAAACCACACATATACATGCACAGAGTTAATGCTGATACATCATTTTGGCATAACACACTATGCAATTTCTGTTTTCACACTTCACAGAATAGAAAGGAAGAGCAAGGTCAATTAAATTGAAAACCAAATGGGGGAATCTGACAATTCATATACGAGGGCAAACTTCTGGTGAATGAACACCTGATATATCCAAAGAGCTTATAAAATTTCAAACTTCCACGATCAAATGCCTTCGAAGACAACACAATATGCACCTTTGCCTTTCTAATGCGTACAAATTTCTATCAGATTTTTTTTTTTTTCAAAACGAACTTGAGTTTCAGCCATGAATGATTGAGTTGAACTGGGCAGAAAAATAATATCCAAAGCACAAATTGTTTTCTCAACGATAAAACCAGAAAAGGCAGCAAAACCAATTCCAATTATTGCAGGGGCTAACACACCAAACACTATAATCCCCCAACCCCCACCCCACCAATTAGATTCTGAGAAATTCTTTTCAAGGAAGAAATCGAGAAAAGGATGTTCGGGGATGAAAATATAAAAAAGCATGGAGTGAATATTAGGTTAAAGTGCATGAAAGTGGGGATCGGGGAAATCAATCACAAAAAAAGCGATGCCATGAAATTAATGAGGTTGATGCAGTGGTGAAGAGAGGACAAGTGAAGAGAAGAGACCTTTTGAAATTAATGAGGTCGATGCCCGTTGTGGGTTTTTCTCTCTTCCTGCGTTTCTCGGAAGGACACAAGTGTTTCAAACTTTCAAGCTTTTAGTTCTGGAAATAAATTTTAGTCAAAAAACAAAGGTTCTGCAAAATTTTAAATAAAGAATTATTAATTGATAAAAATATCCTATTATTTGGGGCCAGTTCAGGTCACATTGGGCCTACTTCAAGTACGGTCCAACTTGTATCAATCTTATGGGGTGTTGTGTTGGGAATTTTTTGACCAAAAAAAAAAGCTGTGTTGGGAAGAAAATTGTATCTACTGTCCAGTTATGCGTCGTCGTGATACGCATGGTGGAGTCCCTGTGACATTGAATTCGTTACTTGTCTCCTTTTGAAAGCTATTATTGCTTTATAATTAAAGAGAATAATGTTTAACAGGAGCAATACAAAAATTTCTTGCACTATATGTTTCACCAACGAAGTCGTAACAGTGAAAGATTCTTTTTCTTCTGCTAGCTGCAACTTTTGTTCCAAATTGATGACTTTAATTTCTTGTAGTGATAGCTTAATATGCAAAGGGATTGGTGAATAGCCGATGAGCAAGCAAAATAATCCAAATTGTACAAGCACTATAGAGGAATAAATAATGTTCCAAAGTAAAAGGATCGAGAAACATCAAACTTTAATTATTCTGGGGTCTGGCTTATGCACTTTATTAATTAATTAAGCAAGGCATTATGCTCAAAATATATTATTTCGATTTATAATATGTACATCGATTCCTGATCTCCATGATATATATATATATATATATATAATTAGATATTGCATCCATCCATCATCACTAGTGGTGTCAGTGTCAGTATTTATAATTTGAGTAAGCTAAGCTATATAGTGAGAGAGTGAGATGATGATGAGGCAGGTAATAGGCTCACGCTCAATTAATATTGAGAAAATGAAAGAGGCATATATATTGGCGAAGAGATATGATTGGAAAGGGTTCTTGGAGTTTTTCCGGAAACACAAGGATCTGTTGGACAAGCAAATCGACTTGCACCAGAGCACTCCCTTTCATTACGCAGCTCACTGTGGGAGCCCAGAGATGTACGAGGAGATGCTAGGAATGGTGGATCCTTCAAACGTGAAACACGTGCTGAGGATGCAGGATGACATGGGTAACACGCCGCTTCACGAGGTGGCCTTCACGGGAGAGGTGGAAATGACAAAGAGCATACTCCACAAGGACCAGATTGCAGGGTTGACAGAGCAGTTTTCGCCACTGCTTGAGATGAGGAACAAACTGGGAGAGACCCCTGTGTACAGGGCAGCTGCGCTTGGGAAGACGGATTTGCTCAAGTGCTTTGTTGATGAATTGGACATTGACCTCAGACAACATTTTCACAGAAGTGGGGATAAGATGTCCATTCTTCACACTGCTGTCATTGACCAATTCTTTGGTTTCTCTCTCTCTCATCTTGATACTCCTCCCCTCTGCTCTGCATGCACACTTACTAGTATTATATAACAAGAATCTCAACAAAAGTGCTTTTATAAATAAAACACAAGTGATTTTTTATTGTCACACCACTCATCTATAATATCTAGAATCTTGTTTTTTTAACACCCACACTTTTCTAACACTCATTCAACACCACTTTTTTTTTATATCTCTCTCTTCTTATCACGCTTATATATATCACTCATATCTCTTCTATTCCTATATCTTTTTATATCTCCCAACGTGTATTTTGGCACTTGAGGTGTCCAACCATAATTTTTTTTAATATTTATCACTCATTTATTTCTATTCTTATATCTCACTCGAGGTATATATGAAAGCATATAATTGTCCAAAAATCATTCTTCATATATATTATTATATATGATGATGATGGTGATAGCACATAGTGTTACTATTTTATTAGTTTAATCTTACAAATTAATAATAGTGTGAAAATAAAAAGTTTTTTTTTTTTTGGAGAATCCTGAATAAATAGCTGTTTTCCTGTATCTGTTTATTATTATTTCGTTCTCTTTGGCAAGGAAAAATGGAGTTAGCTAGTTGTTGATTTTCAAGTTTCAATGCAGCCACGGCTTTATGGATATTAAAACGGTACGGTGAACTCGCCTGTCAAAAGGAGGACAATGGATTGACAACTCTACAATTGCTAGCAAAAATGCCATCTGCATTCAAGAGTCAATCCCAAATGGGAGTCTTCAAAAATTTCATATATCCTTGTAATACTCTCTGCTAACTTCATCTCTGATTAATAGGCATGCATATGCTCACAAAACACAAGCCAGTTTTTTTTTTTGGGGGGGGGGGGGGGTGCGGGGGGAGCTTTCAAATTAATAGTAAGCTTGTATATATAATTGTGTCCAAAAGCACCTTTTTCTTTGTTGATAATATGTTGGTTTCCGATAATATGATATTATAATTTAAATGTATCAAGACTGGGATGATAAGTAAAAACATTATTACGCTTGAAACTATATATCAACTTTAGCTAATAAATAGAATATATACCGTGTAGCAGTGCTTCCTGATTATCAAGATTATAAATACTACCTTCAACATAAAGATGATACTAGAAAAGGAGATTTGGAAAGCGGCAAAACGGGCATAAATGAACCATATCAAACACAAAGGAAGCATGAACCACCTCAAAGTGATAGGAAGCTCTCAGGTATGTGTAAACTAAAAACACACACTTTATATATGTATTCCTTTTGTCTTAGCTAAATCAAATATTCACATTGATAGTGATACTATGTGCACATGCATCTAACCATGTAAAATTGTCAACCAAAATTGCAGCTTTTTCATGGATGTCGTATACTATGTGGAAGACTCTGGCCAAAGGTATATGATTATTCATGATACATTTCTCTAAACAAAATATTTCTAGATATATTATTATTTTGGCATTATTTTTTCCCCCCTCCTTATGTTGTATATTTTGTTCATATTCAGAATGGAAAGGGGTAGAAAAACTTTGGAGGAAAAAGGAAATGCATATCTTGGCACAGGAACTTGTATCCTTGTTAGCAAAGAAAGACAATTCATGGCAACAGAGTTCCATAGCAATGGATAGAACAGTTTCGATGGGGGGATCACATCATCGAAGCAATATTAGACCCGATGGAGAGAAACAAGAAAAGCAAGAGAAACAAAAGGAACAAGAGGTTGAGAGCAAGCCTCTTATTTATACCCCATTGCTTATGGCAGCTTGCAATGGAATTAAAGAGATTGTTGAAGAAATAATTCATTTGCATCCTCAGTCAATTGAGCATGTCAGTGAAGACGAGCAGAACATATTGTACATGGTTGTCAAACACCGACAGTTGGAAATTTTCCGAATGCTAAAGAAATTGAAAATGGTGAGACGTCTTGCTGGTAAAATAGACAAGGAAAGTAACACTGTCCTACACTATACTGCATATTTTAAAGGGGGATCTCAACCTGGTTATGCCCTCCAATTGCAAGAGGAGTTGCATTGGTTTGAAGTAAGTATCGTTTCGTTATGATTTTCTAAAAATGAGGAATGACATTTACACATATAATTTCCTCTTATTTGTGTCTATGTATACATGTTTTTTGTGGACACATAAACAGCGCATAGAAAAGCGACTCCCTTATCATTATGTAATTCACAACAACAAGAACAACCAAACTGCATGGGAATTTTTTGAGGAAAAGCATGAACAGCTGCTGAAGGATGCTCGTGAATGGATAAAAGAGACAGCTCAGTCATGCTCTGCAGTGGCCGTCCTTGTTGCCACCGTTGTCTTTGCAGCAGCCTACACTGTCCCGGGAGGCACAGACGAGAACGGCCTCCCGAGATTTCTTCACCATCCCATATTCTTAGTGTTCACAATCATGGATGTTGTGGCCCTTGCAAGTTCATTGGCTTCAGTGATCATGTTCCTCTCAATCCTCACATCACCTTGTGAGATGTGGGATTTTAGGAGGTCTCTACCTAGGAAACTAATGGCAGGCTTTGCATTCTTGTTCTTTTCCATGGCCACAACGATGTTGTCATTTAGTGCAACAATTCTGATCAACATCAAGCTGGAAAAGAACAAGTGGACTTCGAGCTTGACTTATAGTGCGGCGTTCTTCCCTGTTAGTATATTTGCAATGATGCAGTTCCCTTTGTATGTTGCTGTTAGAGGATGTGTGCGGAGCCTCCTCAGGAGACTTAAGAAGATCATTCCTCGTTTCTTCCTCAATTTGATCAAAAGGAGAAAGAGAAATAGACTCTGGGAGGACATTTGATTTTTTTTTTAATTACCTTTTTTCTTTAGCAATGATTTCTTTTGGTTGTGTGCATTTTTGGCTGTATCATTTTACTTGTTTCTATCATTGGACATGGACGTCGATGAATAAGAGCGTGCTTCTTCCTTGTATGGTTATGCCTTACTTGTGATTTCTGGTAAAATAACTATAACTATAGGATAACTCTAGCCCACTGTGTAGCCAAATAAGATAAACCTTAAAACAGGTCACCAACCCTCCATCTTGGTCAGAGTAGAGTATACAATATCTATATTTACATGTATTTACATGACAAATAATGTGACACGACGAAATTTAAAATCTTAGTGGGAATTAGCGCAGCTGTACAAATTATTGACAGTTCAATCCAATCCAATAGTTCTTTTCCTTAATGCTTATGTCCAAAAAAATAAAGGAATATGAAATGCGATGTGGAACCATTCGATTAACCATCAATCTTCAAATACAGATCAGCAAGAGCACGGTAGAGGGTGGCCGCAGCAGGTGGCCTAGGCAACGAGCCAAGAAGTATATCTGTTGCAGTTATAGATTGGCTGCCATAGAAACGACTATTTTCTTGTGTGCGAGTGGTGACAACACTGCCTTCAAGTGAACACCCAACAAATGCACCTGCAAGTAAATATATATAGTGATCAAACACTACCTTAGAGGAGTTAAATCCAAACCTCACTGGACTAAACCCAAATAGACTCAAGTCATCTAAGCCAAATACTCCAAATAGGAGAAAGAACCACGAATTTCAATTCTAGGATTAAAAGGTTACATTATTACTTTATTAACATCCTAACATCAATCTGAGAAGTTCATGAGGTAATCTGGCATTATAGAATTTTCAGTTGCAACATGCTTGCTCACTGTTAATACCGTTTCAGCGTGTCTTGTTAAATTGGAAAAGGTCAAATTCATATCTGCCTTCTGGGCCAAAACAAGAAGGGTTTCAGTACACTAGATGATCACAAATAAAAAAGCATACCTTTACTGCAGCTGTATGTATAGCAAGCAGCATAGCCACCGTCACCAGCTCGAACATCAGCTTCAGCTGCCCTTCCAACAACACCGACTGCAGCACTCAAACCAGCTCCAAGTGAAAGATGTACATTACCACTAAATGTCTTGACAGCGTCATTTGTTCTCAGAACAATAATGAAGTCTGTTAACTCTCCTCCAGCCTATGTGGTGGAAAAAATAAGTTAACAATTCAGGAAGACATGAATATAAATAGATAGTAAAACCTTGAGACAGGCTGCATAGATGTGGATTAGGAAGTTGGAATCAGTGCTTGGTAAAGTTGAGGAGTAAATAGAATAATATTAAATAAAGATTTGAATAAAAACTTAGTGCCTGCTTGTTTGGAGAAAAAAAAAATTGTTCCCTGTTTTCACTAATAATTACAAAAGTGTTATCTTGGTTTCACACCATTCCTTGTTTTCAATAATTTGTACAAGAAATGGTGAAAACAAATTGTTTCCCCTATTTCCCATACAAATCTTATAAAACAGGAAACAAAGTGAAAACAATGTGGCACTTTTGTAATTTTAAGTTAAGTTAAAACGGGAAATGAAAACAGAAAACGGTTTCTTAAAAAAAAGGCCATTGGCTATTATGTAATATGCCAAGAATATTTCTGCAAGTTTCATCAGATGTTACTATGACATTTTTAATTTTGCTAGAGTCCAGCAACATGAAATCTTCTGATATTAGAGTTGACTGGAAACAGTATGTGCAGCATCTAGTGATAGAATCTTGGCTTTCAATCCAAATTCACAAGAAAAGTCATTGTTAATTAGACTGTTTGGACAATATTGTTAATTTGTAACAGATTAGTTATTTCACCTGAGCTCCCCACCCCACACCGAATGTTGAAATGGCAGATGGTGGAGACCATGAACCATCTTCCCTACGCGCAACCACAAGTCCTGTTCCAATATTATAAGTAACCACGACTCCTACTTTGGCCACAGTGATAATTGCAAGGCCTTTTGCTTGCCTTAGAATGACATCTGGAATTGACTTCTCGGGCTTTAGAAAACCTATCTGCAAAAATTGAAATTCTTCATGAAGTAAAACTCATTTTTGCAAATAATGATATGCAGTGTAGGCTTCCACAACAATGACATGTTGGCACAAGTAATACCATCAAGAACTTAAAATTTTAAGCTTAAAAATTACAAAATGATGTCAACATCAAGGAATATATAGTGTTACCCAGACTAACATCTTTGAAAATATGAAATCATGCCATGACACAATTTGCAATTTTTTTGGGAGTGTGGTGAATAGAGCCACATGCAGTTGAAAGGTCAGGAAGATGGGTAATCAGCATAGCTGCTGAATTTTTTATTGTCACCAAATAATTACATAGCAACGCTGGCCCATGCTATACTTGATCAACCAATCCATACAGCACCAACCAGCTCTCTAATTAAAATCCACTTGCTCGGTGTGATTTTTAGAACACCATACTTTTTCGAAAACTAAGAATCCTCAATAAAGTAACAACCATTTTTTAATTGAGGTCAGCAATGGGGAAAGTTCATCATGGATGTGAACCCCATAAAAATTAGAATGAGTCACAAATGAATTATGCTTCAGAAGGAAAAATAGGCATGAAAAAAATAATAAAATTGAACACATACCCGATTATAAGCCTTGATAGTGTTAGTTGCCTTGTAAATTTCATATTCCATGGTCTGCCCCCAAGGAAAATTAACCCACGATCTCAAAGTGCTGAGGTCTGTCAGGTCATGGGTTGGCAACTGAGCTGCATTACTTACATGATTCATCAAATAAGGTTGTATAGACTCCAGTCGGACACAGCATACATCGCAGACTCTTTGGGGGTTAGAAACTCGGAACTTTGACGGCAACAAGCTTCGTCCTTTGGAGCATTCACCACAAAATATTCCTCCACAAAACCGGCAGTGATGCCGGGAGCACATGATGGGATGAAACCTCATGCCACAAAGCATACAAGAAGAAGCAGCACTATCCGCCAACCATTTTGGAGGCTCTGCTTCTATAAGTTCCTTCACATTACCAAAGTTGGCCTCTGTAAGAGTTTGTGCCATCTCTCTCCAAGCTTGTTCAAGTACATGGCTGGATATCCATGAAAAGCTACATGTATGAATATCTCCTGATGCCAAAGAATTGACTTTTCCCCTAGCTACAAGTAGCATTTCTATTAGCACATCCCACATAGTGAATTCCTTTTCTTCTCCGACATATTGATTCCATCCCATGTCATCATCAGGAAAATAGCCCCCGTTCGAGTGAAAACCCTTGGCCCACTCTTTGTGATCATCTTCCAACATAGGTGGAACTGAAACTGGTATCCAAACTCCAGTATCTTCATGCAGTGGAGCATCATAATAAAAGTACTTTCTCCGCGTCTGAAGATCAGCTAAAGGTTCCATGTCCTCTCTATTATTTTCCAATGGTTCTTCAGGTAACTCAGGATATAATCTGGATAAATTCATACTATCCCCTTCGGTGCTAGCAGAAGACAAAGAATCACAATTCTCTTTATTAACACGACTGCTCATATTACCACCCACCTCATCATCCTATCAATGACATGATGTCAAAGCACAATAAATCAACCATATAGACCATAGAGCACCAAACTACAAATACCAGTCTTAAAAAGGCAAGATAAACATTATTAATGCTTTAAAGCAATATATTATAATCGGATGCTCGCAAATGAACCATGAATAGTAAGTATCCTTATTCCTCTTTCTCTTTCGGTTTCATTTTAAATGCAAAACCAGCACACCAAATCAATCCCAAAAAAAACAACATGAAGATAATCAAGGTCAACAACTCAACATCCACACATAATAAAATCCAAAAAGTGCAGAAATTCCAAACCACAAAACAGAAACACATGCATATATAATAAGGGAAAGAGTAGAAAATTTACCAGAGGAGAATAGGAATTGGATATCTGGTCGCCAAGGGAAAAACGAGAAACCCTAGCAGGTAAATCTTCTACAACTTGCACCTGATTCTTAGAATCAAAATTTTTACCCTCCATTGGCACGACTAAAACAAACACCAAAATAGGGCATATACGTGTATAGAATATCTACATATACTATCAGCAAACAAGAGAATTTTGCACTGAAAAATTCAATTTAGGGCCAAAGGAACGGAATTTGGGAATAGAGACGAAAAGGGTCTCTGAGAGAATTCGAATTGGAGCTTCAATGGCGTGTCGTCGTTAATGAATTCCTCGATATGTCTCCCTTGCGTACACACCCTGTCCCTGACCTCATTATTCAACTTTCCTCCTTAATTTGGTTTAAATATATTTTTTAAACTCTCTCAAATTTATTCCTATTTTTCTGGACTTGCAAAAAATATAAACATTAAGTTAAAGATAATTTTTAAACAAAATTAGTAAATTGGTCTCTTATCTTTATTTATTTTATCAATTTGGTCATTTATTAAAATTTTCTAATAACAAAATCTCTTATGTTTATTTATTTTTTTAATTTGGTCATTTTGATAATGTGACAGTTACTAATTGGTTTCAAGTAACAATATACAGTAAATCGAGACAAATAAAAAAAGGGCACATAATCAACAAATAAAAAAAGAAGACCAAATTAAAAAAATAAATAAATTTAAGAGACCTTATTTTTGAAAAAAATTTAATAAGAGACCAAATTTAAAAAATAAATAAAGATAACGGGTTAGTTTACTAATTTTACCTAATTTTAAGTTTTTCTCTGTTACACATTTAGTTTTAATTTAATTGTTAATATTTATTTATTAAATAAATAATTTCATTATATTGTAATAACATTATATAATGAAAAGTATATAATTATAAAATAAGAAGTAAGAACCATATATTATTGTGTCAAAAAAAATCATATATTATCTATAACTATAATAAAGAAGGTATTTTTTTTTAGTGTACACATTTTTTCCTCTTTTATTCTTATAATCACCAATAACAATTAACCCATTTTTATTCTTTCTTTTTTAACTGTTAATATGCAGATTTAAAATAAAACTAATATCTCATAAAAAAATTTGCTGTAAAAAAATTAGTAAAATAAAAAATGCACGGGTAAATTTTTTTCAGCCAACATCAAAAATTAGAAACGATGTCATTTTTTAATGATCAATTTAAGCTTTATCGCAATCAAATAGATAAATATTGTCATTAGATATAATTATAAAATAAAAAGTAAGAACCATATATTATCTATAACTATAATAAAGAAGATATTTTTTTTTGTGTACACATTTTTTTCTCTTTTATTCTTATAATCACTAATAACAATTAATCTATTTTTATTCTTTCACGGTTAATGTGTAGATTTAAAATAAAACTAATATCTCATAAAAAAAATTGCTGTAACAAAAATTAAAATTTATATATTAATATATAATTTTATGTCTTACGTAAAATAAAAAATGTACGGGTAAATTTTTTCAGTTAACATCGAAAATTAGAAACGATGTCATTTTTTAGGTGCCGTCTAGGGTGGTGAAGTAGGAATCCTTCACCACTAAAGTGAAGTGGGACCGCGAATAATGATGGTCATTGATTTAATAATTTTATATTTGTATGGGTATGATGAATTACCTGAAAAGTGGAGAATAGGTAAAGGTGGAAGGTTAATGTATTTGCAATAGAGGTCAGCAACTATTTAGTAATCACAATATTTCTGAAAAGTTTATCTTTTGATGAATTTAGCCCATTTGTTTTAAAAAAATTGTGAGATAGCCCAATTTTGTCCTTTTGTGATATTATAAGGTTGTGTTTGGATGGGATAATTTAATGCATTAATTTATTTTTAGAGGGTAATTAAAATACATCAATCTAAATTACTTTGTTCCGATATTAAGTGTGTAAGAATTTAAAATGAAACGATTTTTATCGTATATTTTTTATAACTAAATTTGAGGAATTTTAAATAACACCCAAAAGTAGAGAATTTTAAATCTTTTTTTCACTCCCAGTCTGACCCTTACACTGAAACTCTGTTCAAAATATGAGAATGTTCAAAATCCAAAAATTCTCCCACTCTATCTCTCTCCCCTCTATGTTCTCTCCCTCCCTCTCTCTCTCTCTCGCTCTCAATACCCCGCTCTATCTCTCCCTCTCTATCGGTCCCTCTTTCCTTCTCTCTTGCTCTCTCCGTTTCCCCTCGCCCCCTCTGTCTTGCTATCTCCCTCTCCCTCTATCTCTCTCCCCCTCTCTCCAACCTCTCTTCCCCTTTCTCTCGTTCTACCCCCATCTCTCCCCTCCCTCTCTCCTTCCCTCTCCATCTCTCTCCCCTCTCTCTTGCTCTCCCTCCCTATATCTCGCTCTCTCCTATCTCTTGTTCTCCTCGTCTCTCTCTCACATTCTCTCCCTCGCTCTATTTCTCTCACACTTTCTCGCCCCCCTCTCTCTCTCGCTCTCTCCCCCTCTCTCCCTCTCTCTTGCTATTTCTCTCACTCTCTCCCTCTGTCTCTCTCTAACTAGAGAGGGGAGCGGAGGGAGGGAGGGAGAGAGAGAGTGAGAAAGCGGGGGAGAGTGAGATAGAGGAGGAGATAGAGAGTGAGAGAGAGTGAGAAAAAAAAGGGAGGGAGAGCGAGTGAGCGAGAGAAAGGGGGAGAGAGCGAGAGGAGAGATAGGGAAGAGAGAGCGAGAGAGAGGGGAATGAGATAGAACGTGAGCGAGAGAGAGAGATAGAGGGAGGGAGGGAGGGAGAGATAGAAAGAGTGGGAGAGCGAGTTAGAGGGAGAGATTTTTCAGAGAGAGGGGAAGAGAGAGAGCTAGGGTGAGATGGAGCGAGAGAGAAAGGGATAGAGAGAGGGAAAGGGAGAGAAAGGAAGAGAGTGAAGAGAGAGGGGGATAATCATTTTAGTAACGAAAACTAATGGAGAGGACAAAAACAAAATGTTTGAGCATTACAAGGATTATAAAAAGAATCACAAGGACTAGAAGCAAAAATCGATATATTTACAGAAAAAAGAAAGATATTTAAAACAAAAAAACATTACTCAAAAATTAAAATGATATTTTATTTATCAAAAATAAAATTAAAAAAAAAAGAGAACATTTGCGATTTTCATATTATATCATGTCAACTTTTGTAATTAATACAGTTTTGTGCATATTATTCTATTATAACAACTTATAGAGAGGAAATTTTAATTTAGAAAAAGACTAAATTATCTTTTATTATAAGTAATGGGCCCACCACCCTAGAAGTCACCCATTTTTTAATGATCAATTTAAGCTTTATCACAATCAAATAGATAAATATTGTCGTTAGGAACACCGCTTATTGTTTTCAACGACACTAACAGTCCAACACTTACCGGAGAAGAGGTGAAAATAATCGCGTTTTCTCCTTTTTTTTTATGAGGAATAATCGCGTTTTGTCTGGAACAACCTTTTCAATATCCGTCAAATAAAAAAAAAGGAAGCCTTTTACATTCCGCAGTGTCTCTGTGCTACTCTTAAATGAAAAGCCTCGCCATTACCAACTTCAAAGCTTGGAACTTTCATTTCATTTGATGGCGTTGTCTCTCTTCATCCCAAACCAACCATCCACTTTGGTGCCAACGCTCCTTCTTCTCGTCCTTCTCCATGCTTCTCTCTGTCAACCCTCCCACGGGTTCTCCAGATATGGCCGTGGAATCTCCGAGTCCTGGGACCCCAACAACTGTGGTGAGCTTGTGCATGAGTCACAGTGTTCCCAGAACCAAAAGTGCAGCTGGTGTACCAGCGAGAACCTTGATGACACCTGCTTCAGTAAATCCGAGGCATGGAGATTACCTCACCAAGTTTACTCTTGCGGGTTGATCCGGTGAGATCCATTCTATTTTGCTCTTCCTTGCATTCGGATCTGTTCTACCGGGTTCATCCATTACCAAATCTCTCACTGTGAGTGAAATCATGAAGTGATAGAGCTAGGGGGTGTTGTTGTAATTGTATTTGATTGTGTTATTATTGTTTTGTTGATTCAATTCGTGATTTGTTTAATTTGAAACATGGTTAGGAGTAGCAGAGACAGTAGGAGATGAATACGTTGATCTTTTGGCTTTTGCTGTATTTGTCATTTGGCCGCTGAGAAAGTTTTTCAGGTTGAAAAAACTTTGTCTTTGGACCTGTGTTCTTTGGCAAGCTACTGTACTGAGCACTGACATTGCAAAAGTTTCATTATTAAATTGAGCTTAATGTTCATCAATTTTTTAATTTGTTCATCTTTAGCCCTGATGTATAGCTGGCAGTGCAATTTGCAAATGATTCATCAAAAACGGGATCTGAGATTTATGTAGTTTCATCATACATCCTATAACCGCATGATCCGTGCAACATAGTTCATTTTCAGACCTTATTTAGCTGCAGTGCAAATGCTTCATTAAGATGTGCTTGATAATATATCATTAGTTTATCAATTGTAATTATATTGCTAACTTGGTTATTAAATATTTATAGCACCACGCCACCACCACCCTTCCCCATCGGACCTTTTCCTTCTTGTGTAGTTGACAACCAATCATCATGACCTCAAAACCCAGTTTCATGATATTAAACAGTTATTTTAATCCTACTATGCAACACCAAAAATCTGCATTTTGGTGCCATCTGGAAGACAACCAAGTCTAAGATCTCTTAAAAAGTTCAATCTTTAATGCTACATTTGTAATATATTCCTATTCCTATTCCTATTCCTGTCCCGTACTTTGTTTTATGGAGAAATTCTTATGTGCTTCATGAGCAGGGGATTTATCTTGCTCGCTACAATTGAATGTGTATTACCTCAGCTGTAACATTAAAAATGTGGTTAAAATAGGAGGTGATGATGGCTCAATGTAATTGAGGTGGTACACATTTCATAGTGCATTAAAGCACTAAAAAATTGTGTTTCTTATGATTGATCTGTTAGAGACCCAAGTGCAAGTGATGAAGTTCTCTCAGTTGTTAATAATGGGTTAATGAAGGTAAAACAAGAGAACTAACCCATATCATATATTCATTGTCTTAAACTATGTTTGGATATCTAATGGAGACTGCAGCGGAATGGAATAAGATGGAATGCAACAAATGGAGGGAAATAAAACTTGTTTTTAATCCCATTCCGCCCAAATTAGAGAAGAAAAAGTGGAATGTTGTATGGAGTGAGATGAAATCCATTTCAAACTGTTTCGTCGGTTTCATTTCATCCTATTTTAAGCAGTTTAAACAGTCGAACCTTGAATATGAGGACACTCTGTTTGACATACTGAAGTATAAAGAAAGGCCTTTCCTTCACAACAAGGTGCAGTCCCAACATGGTGGTGGTTTTGGTTCACAACTTCACATCATTCGGCATACACAAGGCATCTTAGCTTAACAAATTCGCAGCGCTCTATTACCTGTCAAGACAAGTGTTTTTCATATGTCATTCTATTTATAGTGTTATTAGTGTAAAATCATTAACGAATGTGCTGCAACTTATTTAAAATTAACAAAAAATTTAACTCCATATTGATATTAACATGTCTGGGAAAATGAAGATCGATTTTTTCATATTAAAATTTTACATGAATTTTTATATAAAATTTTAGTCTGTTTTTTTATAAATATTAAACAAGTAAGATCTTATATAAAATACAAACTTCACGTAACAACATCACATCAAATTTTAACATAGATGCGCACCTCACAATATTCTACGATCTCTTCGAGTGATATTCTCAGACTCAGTGTGGAAAATGGAAATGGACATGTTTTTCCAAATTTGATGAAACTCTAAACATTTTCTGCTCCAAGAAAACATGCAAAAACTGATGATCCAAATTGGTCGCTATGAAATGCTAGAAACAAGCTTGTTTTCTCCAGCTCTATTGATATGCCTGACAGTAGTCTTCATTTAATTGTTAGCACCTCACAGTAGTCTTCATTTAAACTTGCCTGGAGCTGAGCTCTTTCATCAGATATATATTTTCAAGATCAATTCACACGTAGTGGTGAACTTGCTTCGAATGAAGACTACTCATAACCGTTTTCTTCAGCCTTTACTTAATGGTATTCTTCATCAGCTCCAACCCCAAGCCTCCAACTCCCAGATTGGAAGACTTACGGGGCTTAGCCCTACAGAGAAGTCAATAGAAGTGTTGGTTTTTTGGCTGATCTTAGTCATTTCATGGAACATTCACTTGGACGATCATAGATAGAGTTCCTCGTCAGTTAGGCTTATTGCTTCGTTCTTGGTTGCTGTCTTCCTCGTCTAGTTCCTCGACTTGTTTTTGTTTATTTCCTTATTTATCAATAAAAATATGATCTGAGTCAAGTGAACCATACGATCTTGAATCTTGCATTATTTCGGACATTTAATTTTAACTGGTCAAGTGAACCATACGATCTTGAATCTTGCATTATTTCGGACATTTAATTTAAAAAAAAAACCCCGAAAGAGAGGCTTTTAAACTAAACTAAAATTATAACAATTGAAGTTAAGCAAAATAATGGGTAGTACTAGTAATACACAACATTATCCCTGTTTTTCTATTTTGTCACTAGACAATTGAACAATTCACTGTTCAACTCACACGAATCTTTTTTCAGAAACGAATTGCACAAGGGGGAAAATAACCCAAAAAATAACGAAGAAGAATAAGAACTTGCTAATGTTTTTCTTGCGGAGTGACATAGTGCTTCACAGCATCCCTCATATCATCATAGCAATCAGACCCATCAAAGAACATTCTCAGCTTCCACAGTTCCCGGTCGCAAATATCATCGACAAAGGGGCGAATGGGGATCGCGTTTTCGGGTTGGTTCGCGAACGAGTTCGGGTTATCATCCACAATGACGACCCGGTTCAGATCCCGGCCCATGAGGGACAAGTCCTTGACGAGCTTCCCGTCAACATTGCGGCACGAGTCACGGTAGAGCCGGTGCGAGATGAACCGGTTCCGGTCGAGCCGGTCAACGACAAGCGACGCGTACTCCCTCAGCGCCGCCGTGAACACCACCACCTCGAACTTCGCGGCCAGCGATTCCAGAAACTCGTCGACCCCGGGGCGCTTCAGGACGTAGAAGTCCATGGCCTCGCCGTCGATCACCGGCCGGACGACGAAGTCGAACCTCTCCGGCGGCGGCGATGTTTTGGAGTGTACGAGGGTTTCGTCGAGGTCGAGGAAAACGGTTCTCTTGTGGGAGAGAGAGGGAGGAAGGAGCGGTGGTGGGTCGCTGTTGTTGTCGAAGAGGAGGGTTCGGCAAACGGAATCAAGAGGAGTTTTTTCTTGTTCGAAGTCGAAATGGGTGGTTGTTTTCTTGAGGATTTTGTAGCCGTTTCTTTTGCGGGTGGAGGAGCTGAGGTGTGGCATGCCAAGTTTGGATAAGAGCTTGGTGATGCGGCGGTGAATGGAGGAGAGCACGGCGGAGGACGCCGCCACCACATTTTTTATGGGGGTTTTCCGGCGCCAACGACGGCTGCCACGGTGGTCCTTGATTGATTTGATTGGGGCTCTCTTCACCTTTGATACCATTGCTTCAGAGAGAGAGAGAGAGAGAGCACAGAAATTGTGTTTTGTTTGCGTTGGTGTTGTTGTGCTTGTGTCAAACTGTCAATGTGTTGTGTTGAAGGTGATGAGGGCAATTTTAAATCTAGGTTCGGTCTAACGGTCACGAGCAGCTTCGGAACCGAACCTACATTCTTGCCTTTTGTTTTTGCCTTCGGTTTGTTAATTGGCAATTGTTGTTTGTTGTTAAGAGTTTGGTTGTCGTGCCTATCTTCAATTTTCTTAGGTTTGCCATTTTTTTCCACCTTAAATATATCAAATATACGGGAAAATAACTTATATGTCTTTATTGATGTCTTTATTGATAATGTAATATAATAATATGTACACTTTTATTCCCGTAAAAAAAAATGTATGTATACTTTTATTTGGTCTAAGATTAAGACTACTCTAAATAAATCATCCCAAATGTATATTTTTATGTTCTTACTTTATTTTTTAAATAAGAGTTTATTTGGTATGCATGTAAAACCTAATACTATGAGACATGATAAAATTTTAATATTATGCATTTATTTGATGCGCCTTCATAAAATATATTGTATAAGATGAGATAATAGTATCTTATATTTGATGATAAATTCTATAATTAGATAAAAAAATTAATATTTTGCTACAATGTGTAAAGACTAAAGAGTATTTCAGGATAATTATTAGGCCAACTCATCACATAGACAATCGAGATCGTTTTGTGAGCAACTGAGCATAGGTTGAGAGAGGGGTCTAAAAAATGTTTTAATATTTTGTGACAAAATTGGCTATCAAAATATTTCAGAAAGGTATACGGGAAAAATGCCCAAGGCTAACAACCCAAACCACTACTTTTTCAAGTCGTCTTCCTAAACTTATTGCCATTAAAAGTTTGAGTTGTTCTTTATTTTTACTCTCAATAATCAAAGAATTGGTTTTATTATCAAAATTGTGAGTTGTTCTTTTTTATCTAAAATAAAGTGCGTGCAAATATTAAATGCATTGATTTTATTATTTATTTAAAATAAGAAATGAAAAATAAAAATAATAACAACAATAGTAATTTAATGAAATTGTTTTATATCTCAAATAGTTCAAAATTAAGTTAAATTTCAAATAAATTTTTAAAATTCTTTAAAAATAATATAATTGGTTTCAAAAAACCTTACATCAAATTTGCTTTAAAACTTAAATATATTTTGAAGAAATTCTTGGGTATAGGCGGTCTCGCATGCAACACCCACTTATATATTTTTAGAAATTGTATTTTAGTCTTATTAGGATGCTAATTATTATTAATCAGACAATTAGTTATTAACTTAGTTTTACACTTGCATGCTAATTGTGAAACTGTAAAACTAACTGTTTAGTTAATAACAATTAATTAACCTCCTAATAAATCTTTAACTTTTTTAAGTTCACGCTCTCTTCCCCATTTTTCTCTAGGGTTTTTCTCTGTAAGCGTACAAAATATATACAATTGGGATTGTCATGTAGTTTGAGAGAAGCTTCAAGATAAACTCTTTCATTTACTTTCAATTGCGATATCAAATCGACTAGCTAACATATTCACCAAAATCTTAGATTCATCTCCATTTATTGTAATTGTATCCAAATAGGGTATAATGAGAAGCATACACTATCCAACTTGTGGGGATATTAGCTAGTAAAACAGAATCCATTAATTCTATTAAGTTGGTTAGAGGCCATTCATAATCCTCTATATAACTCTTTTGTAACATTTATAAAGTAATATATATAATGAATTCATTCAATGAATTTTCTTTGATTACATCATAATAGCAACGGTTAGAAATGATGGTGCACCATAGCCCACCACAGTAGAAGCCACCCAGCACGGTAGAACCCACCATATATATGTGTGTTGACCCCTACACCCACTCACACACAGTTTAAAAGAATTGTGAGAAAACTGTTGCACAAATTGAAGAGAACATTAGTTAAAGCTAAGATTGATAACCATGAGAAAACTCATCACTTTCAATGATTTTTAAACAATAAAGGTAAAGGTGGCTGGTCCAAGTGGAGTCAAAAAAGCAAAGAAAGATCTGGCGAAAGAGACTTTGGAAATCTAATTGGCTGAGTTTTGTTTTGTCGTTCAGACGGCTAGACCACATGATCAAGGAAGAAAATAAAATTGATTATGGTTTCATGACGTTAGTGATTGAGGAGCAAACAAGTAATTACGCAAGCGGAGGTGGAGGAGTGGACATGTTGAATACAATCTCCCCTCCTATTTTCCACACCCTACTAATAATATAAAATATATATTCCTGTGGGGAAGGAAGCCAATTCAAGATTGGAAACGAGAGGTCCCCCTTGTTTCTTTTATCCCATCCTCTTAATTAAGCTCTCATATAAGTTCTTATACCCTCTCCGAATAATTGCTATCTCTCCTATTTTATTTATTTGATTTTTCCTTATGCTGATGTAAATTTTCATTTGTCCACAGCCGCAGTTTCAAAGGAAAATAATAATAATAATCAAAACTACCGATTTTTCAATATACAAAGAATGCAACTATGTTCATCACCTCCAGAGAAAGAAATACTTAAACATTATGATAATTTTATTCCCTATAAGATTTATATTTTTTATGAGTTTTAAAATGTTATATATAAATTAATTTGGATTGTATTTAACTGTATTCTGTATTACATTTTGTGAAATAAACCCATTATTTTAAAATATATAAAAGAAGCATCGCCTTTAAATGAGCCACTAGCTTTTTCTTTTCATTTTTGTTGGCCTCGGATATGCCACCGGGGCTTAAAAATAAATAAAGATAAATGGTCCACGTAAATACACATGGTTGTAAACTAAAACTAGTTGGAGGTGAAAAAATAAAAAAAAATAGTTTTGGAGGTGAACAAATAAAAAAATATTTAAGGGAATTAATGAATATTTTTGGAGGTGAAAAAAAAATATTTGTTAATCGTGTGTGGAGTCAATAAAAAAGACTAGAAATATGATTTTTAATTAATAAAGTATCATATTAATTTCGTTAATCTAAAATTAATATTAATTTCTGTTAAGTGCAATGAATTACTTTGATTGTTTTTATTTGTGTTAATTACTGAAAAATATATAATAATGAGAATATATATTAATAAATTAAAAATGTATTATTATTATTCTTTGGATAACAGATTATTATTATTATAATATTAATTATTGAAAATATAATAAAATATAAATTGGTTTTTAAAAGGAAAAAAAATTGATTTGAAAGTATCCGAAGGGCTGAAGGGATTAATCGCATACATTCACGCACTATCGGTAATTAATAATAAAAGTGAGAAGTCAATTGACACAATTAGAAATTAAGAGACTAAAATTGTACAATTACAATACTTGGTGATAAAAAATATAATTAAATAAATTTTTTAAATTTTATGGACCTATTTAAAAATGTAATAAAATTATAAAGACTTATAGATTGATTGAATAAAAAATATCTTTCACACGTAATTTATGGCAAGAAAAATCCATAGTTATCTTAAATTTATTATATAGTAAAATGATTTTAATACAATTTTTATTCTCATTCTCATTATTGTAAATTAATTTATTATATATTAAAAATGATGGTTCTAAAATAATTCTCAATCCTTTTGGAGATTACAATTATCATATAAGGAATTTTAAATGCAAAAGGGATGATGATAAACCACCATTCTATATATTTTTTGTGCCATAAATAAAAGCCGTGTTTGATAAAATATGGCAAGAAATCAAATGGAGTTCAATGCATAGTAAATTACCAAACGTTAATAGTAATACGATATGACGCTGAAATTTTCAGTTCTACGAATTAATTTATTTTTTTACGTTAAAACATTAAGCAACACTAATAATAGCATAGCATAGAATGATAGAATCGCGTCGAAAAAGAAATAAATCTATCTATAATAATGACAAACATATTCGAATTGCGTAAAATACGTAAAATAAAAAAAAATCCATCACCACTAACCAGATATTTTTAACCCTAATAATTAAATTTTTTGACAAAACCCTAATAACAATAATTATTATTAGTTAGAAAAGAAAACAATAATAATTATTTTATAATTTGAGAGGAAGGGAAAAAATATAATAATAATAATAATAATAAATAATAATTATCACATTGGAGAGTAATGCGTGGCTGCATGTGATTTGAAGGGGGTGAAGGCAGGGATTCATTGAGAGATGTGAGCGCTACTTAACCCTCTCATTGCCTCTCCCCCTTTACCCACCGCACATTCACAAGTACTCCACAAACCCACTCCCCCCCGCCTCTGTGGCTCTTTCCCACCCTCACTCGCCCCCCTTTCATCCATCCAATCCCATTATTCCCCCCTCTCTTCTATTCCATTCTATCCTCACCCCAAACACAAACACAAACACACATACATAACCCTTATTTCCTTTCCCTCTCTCTCTTTCTATCAAACGCAATGGAAGGATCTGGGGTAGTGACAGTGTACGGTAACGGCGCAATCACGGAGACAAAGAAGTCACCCTTTTCGGTGAAAGTGGGCCTGGCTCAGATGCTTCGAGGCGGTGTCATCATGGACGTTGTGAACGCTGAGCAGGCCCGCATCGCCGAGGAGGCAGGTGCGTGCGCCGTCATGGCCCTCGAGCGTGTCCCCGCTGACATCCGGGCCCAGGGAGGCGTGGCCCGAATGAGCGACCCACAGCTCATCAAGGACATCAAGCGGGCCGTCACCATCCCCGTCATGGCCAAGGCCCGCATCGGCCACTTCGTTGAGGCCCAGATCCTTGAGGCTATCGGCATCGACTACGTGGACGAGAGCGAGGTCCTCACCCTCGCCGACGAGGTCAACCACATCAACAAGCACAACTTCCGCATCCCCTTCGTCTGTGGCTGCCGCAACCTCGGCGAGGCCCTCCGCCGCATCAGGGAGGGCGCCGCCATGATCCGAACCAAGGGTGAGGCCGGCACCGGCAACATCGTCGAGGCCATCAGGCATGTCAGGTCCGTCATGGGTGACATTAGGGTTCTCAGGAACATGGACGACGACGAGGTTTTCACCTTCGCTAAGAACATTGCCGCTCCCTATGACCTCGTCATGCAGACCAAGCAGCTCGGGAGGCTCCCCGTCGTTCAATTCGCCGCCGGCGGTGTTGCTACCCCCGCCGACGCCGCGCTCATGATGCAGCTCGGTTGCGACGGCGTTTTTGTCGGCTCCGGCGTTTTCAAGAGCGGTGACCCTGCGAAGCGTGCCAGGGCTATTGTTCAGGCGGTTACTCATTACAGTGACCCTGAGGTGTTGGCTGAGGTTAGCTGTGGATTGGGTGAGGCCATGGTTGGTCTCAATTTGACCGACCACAACGTTGAGAGGTTTGCTAACCGGTCTGAATGATTGATTCAGTCTCTCAGGTTCATCGCATGCGCCAATTCAATATCTCTGAGAAAGGGTTTTTCTTTATCTAGTGCTTAATTTTAGTTGTTTGTTTATTTTGTTTCATCATAATAAGCTTATGTTTTTGCTTCTTATGTTTGAGCCTTTGTTAGGTTGGTGGAAAAAAAAAACAAAAACAAAAAACAAGAAAAAGCTAGTAGCCTTTTGTTTGGGGCTTGTAATATGCTGATACTTGTTTTATTTATTTACACATCCAACGTCATAGTGTTTAATCCAGTGTGTCGAGTCAGTCGATTATTCATCATAAACTAGAAGCATTCTTGTTGGAAATATTGAATTCTATTGTTGTTTTGGATGGTAATCTTTCTGTTCTGCGGTGGATGGAGTTTGATAATGTGCAGAGAATGGCCCGGTTACATTCTGTTGTCATTTGTTCCACTGAAAAAGGAAGAACACGATATACTACATTTTTTAGCTTATATTCTAGTGTTAATATCAATTGACATAAAAAAGAATTCACATGTTATATCCTGTCTCGTATTAATCTGATCACTGGATGTTGCCTTTGGGGATATTGTAATATTAAATCCAAGCTAACTACTGGCATGTCTGGTTTTCCGTTACAAAAATACGTTTCGGTCTATAAATACATTTGCGAGAAAGAACTCTATTATTATTTTGGGTTCAAACATATTTTTGTCATCTCCGAATGGAAAACTTAACATGCACTATATAGTTGGTTTTTGGCAAACGTATTTGGATTTGTGTTTGCAACGAAAAACCAAACAAACCAAAATTGATTCTGACTTCCATTTTAGGTCCCTGAGTATCAATTGTGTCATTTGTAATTTATGTTTATCGATTGAACTGGGAATAAAGCCTGTAGCTTGTCTATGTCAATTATAGGCCTGATTGGAAGGAGGGAAAAACAGTACCATAATTCATGTTCCTGATCATGGATATTATTGTAGCCCTATTATTACAAATATAAAGCATGGACCATATTTTCCCCTGGAGTAGTATAAGGTACACCACTTTTGGTGCATTGGTGTACTTGAAAAAAAAAATCTCATGCCCTCTAGACTCCCTTTTTTCCTTCCCTCCTCTCGAGAGAAAGAGGGGTTTTGGGTCAAGCTTTGCAACTTCCACGAAAGGAAAGTAGAAACCATGGAAGAGAGAAAGAAATTGAGTAATGTTCATTGGTCCACTGTCGCATTGCTTCTAGCCTTCAATTGCACCATTGGATATGTGTTCATGTGGAAGCATCTCTAGAAGGTTTTGGCAGAACAATTTGGGGCATGCAACTGGGTAACGGTGCGAGGGAGGGGTTCACACGATGGTTTGTGGCTAGGGGTGGAGCGACGGCTATCCGTGTTCGGTGGCTAGCTTCACCATAGTGCCCACCATGCACACTTGGGCTAGGTCTTAATAAACTCAGTCAACTCCATTTTTCTTTATTAATAAGGAACGAAAACAAGCAAACACAGTACTACGAGGCAAACAACACCCAATGCTATCTTCTGCAGCAGTAGATTTAAGAAAGGAGGGGGATTATCTGCTACAGTCCATGTAAATGGGCTAGAGTGTTCCAAGTTTGCCATAAGTTCAGCACACTTGCTTCCCCATAAACATGAGTGCCTCCTAACCAGAGTGGTAACCACATGAGAGTCAGGCTTCAGAATAACTGAATTTAACGATAGAGCTCTAGCCAACTTAATACCCATTAGCAGGCCCCATCAGTCAGCTCCATTTTTCTCCCTTGTTTCTTTACCTTGCATATCTCTCCCACACCATTTTGCTCTTTTTTTTATTTTTCAACTCCAAACTTCTCTTTTTTCTCTCTGTATCATGTTTTGAGGAAAGGAGAAATCCACTTGCGTAATAGGTTCACATGCCGGTTCAACCGATATTTTATTTGAGAGTGAAAAATGCACCAAACATTGTGATACATTGGTGACTGACACCAATTGTCAAAACATTGGCTGTAGCCGGTAGGGAACATAGAATCTGTATCGTAGCCTTTAGTTAACTAATTTGTAATCTTCACCTAACATCGCATATCATCTTTATTTTGTCTTTTAGGCACTTGCAACGCGTGCTGATTCTCCTTTTTTAAACAAAATCTTTGTATTTTCCCCAGTTTTTTCATATTAATTTTTCACTTTTTCGTTTTATATCTTGTTTCAAATCACATCAACCATCACATTTTTTACTTTCTCCCCTTTTCTTTGTATTTCTCTCTTTTCTACAAATCTCTTATACGTTATACCTCATTTTTCTTCTGAATGGTATTCTCGTCTCAGAGACACAAACACTGTTAATTAATCTCATGATCATGAAAGTGCATCTCTACGGTTGGAGAACAATTCAAATCCCGTGGCTTCAATTTTTTTCTATCACACATCACACACAGACACAAAACAAATCCTTTAGATGACTATGATTGTTTTTACTTAATTTTCAACTACAGACGTCGCGATCCCATTATAGTAGACGGACACGTAAAATAGATCAAAACTTTAAAGAGAAAAAAATAAAAATCTTTTCAAGGCTTGCCTTTCTATGTCATTGTCATGCTTTAGTTTTGTCATTTACCATTTTCTATATTCTCAGAAAAGTTAATAACAATATTTCAGGTTCCACTGATATGCTGCCGTTAAGTTTGCTACAATTGTAGATGTCATTTGGAAATTTTCACCTCCAAATTAGGCATCTGAGCATGTGACATGAAGTCTTTTTACATACAAACAAGAATTGTCGTGTACAGTGTCCTGATTTAAATCATGGAGTGGCTGAAGGTGAACTCACATATGGGCGCCCTTTGCTATAAACTTTTATTTTTATTATTATTATTATTTTGGTCATTGGGGAGGGGGGGAGGGGTATTGGGGGGAGCGAAGTTGGGGATCGATCCCCTCACCCTCAACATGTCCATCCCTCATCTGCACCATCTGTGCTACGGTGGGAGGACCTATAAATTTTTATTTGATTAGGCATATTCAGACTGTCAGACTAAAGAATAAACATTTTGGTCTTGCTGACAAAGAGTTCATAGTAAAACACCAAGAACAAGAAGATGAGTGGTTTCACATGTTTTTACATATTCTTGCTCGGCCCATAGAGGGAGTACCTGAAATGTGTTCGGGCTAAAGTGAATGGCCCATTTACGAGTGATATCTTTCTAAACTGCAAAATCAACAATCATATGTTCATGTCCAATATAATAGTTTGACCAAACAAGATGTTCAATATAATAGTGTTAGCTATAAGCTGATGCGTCTTCTCATGTGGGAATATATCGTGGTGATTATTATTTTTTTAATTGTTTAAAACAAGTGAATATCTCCTTGGAGAAACTGAATGGATGACAAGACCATAAACTAGTTGTGTCCCTTGGTTAAAATAGATAGGGAAAGAGAAGAAAGAGATTTTCTACATCGCGAGTGTCTTTGCCTGCCACTTGAACATTACCTAATACCTAACCTCTAGTAAGTCTTCTCTCCATTAATCAAGGGTGAAGTCTTTCCCAAACTTTCGGACCTACCAATTACTCTCCATTTCCTTTGAATGTCTTTTTCAAAAGAAATTTTCTATTCTTATTTATTTATTTTAAAGTTTAAAATAAAAATAATAAATATAATTAATAGTAATCATTTGTTTATTACTCCATCTGGTCCAAAATATAAATAACAAAGTCACTTTTTTCTTAGTCTAAAATATAAGCAACATTTATCAATTTTCATATAAATTAAATGCTAGTTTTCTATTTATACCATTCATTTAATGCAACATTCATATTTACAAGAGACACTAAATGGAATAATTTTGAAATTTTTTTGAAATTAGTGAGTATTAATTAAGATTATTTAATTTCAAAATATTTTTTGGTCTATATATTTTTGTATTATATTGTTTATATTTTAGATCGGACGAGGTATTACCTTAAAAAGATAGTTAACAAACAACACGGAGAATAGTGTACTCGTGTGTTGGGAAATGATTTATCTTACGATGGAGATAGTGCACGAAATCCGGCACAATAGACGTGGCATAATTTTTGTTTAGCACTTTTTTATATTTTTTCTATTTTTAATAGCTTTTATTCATTTGAAAAAAATTGCAAGTGCCATGTGTCTTTCGTTACTATTTTTGCAAATAATATTTGGTGAGAAATAGCATTGTTGGTGAACACTAAATCACCGCATTTTGAAATAGTTGCTAACATAGTGTTTGGGTGAAAGAGAATGGAGGAGAGACGAGGGAATATTTTAAATCTTTCTTATTTAGTTCAGTTTTTCAAGGGAGTGGAGGGGAGGGATTTGGAGGAGAGAGAATAAAGCTTTAAATATTTGAAACATGTTTACTTAAATAATCTTACATTAAATTTAACATAAAAACTCATAAGGTCTAAAAAGTAAATTACTCTATTCCCTCCATTAAAATCTCTCCCCTCCCATCCTCTCAACCAAACACAATATCTAATTAAATCTCTCTCCTCCTTTTCCCTACCCTCCCATCCATTAAAATCCCTCCCCTGCCCCTCCTTTTGAACCAACCAGACCCTAAATATCATGCGACAATTTGATTTGAGCAGATTAAACCCAACAAATATTTTAACGAAGACAAGTTATTTCAAAATAACTGAAAACTTCCATTTTAATTAAAAAAAAACTATATTTTTTTTAGAGGAACATAAAAAAACCTATAAATTAGTCAAATAAAAAACTTCAAAAAAAATCTATAAATTAGTCAAATAAACTATAAATTAATTGAAATGATAATAGCCAAACACACTAGGAATATGCAAACGCCCGATATGGAGGTTGTGAAAGTACGTCAATGTACCGTTAAATGCTTTCTATTGACCAAAAGAAAAAGAATTAAATGCTTACTCGACTTCTAAATTCTAATTGAGCCTGGCGTTGAAACCGTAGTGTGCGTATAGTGGGAGGTTGGAAAAACTTGCATGCGCATTGAACTAATAATAATCTCTATTGCTTTTAACACTTGGACTTGTGTGTGTCTTCTAGATTCATTGGAAAATTAGAGAATGATTGATGTTATAAACACTATTATGTTATTACTATGTTATTAAAAAATTCTGCTGGACCCTCTTGTCATGATTCGGTCGATGACTTGAGCTTAGCTTGCATATTACCTACAAATAATATATAAATTTAATTTTTTAGCAATTTAATCATAATTTAATTTGATGATTTAATATATGAATAAATTTTTAAAACAATGGTAATCGAAACATCCGGGGTTCAAATTTTAAATAATTCCATTTTGACCTTTCATGGAGATCGTCGCAAGGTTTATTAGCAAGACCCATATAATTAGAGTAGAGATGGGTTAATATGCATATATAAGCAGAAATGTGTACAATAAATCGTATATACAAGTGTCATAAAAAAAATCGTATATACAATTGGTTAAGATTATTTTATTCAATTTAATTTTAAATATCTACTTATATTATGTAGTCTTAATTAACTTACCCTCCCCTGATACAGTACTTCAAAATATGATGATTCATAATCGTGTGCATGAGCTAAAACTTTGCTTTTTTAATTTTCATTTTGTCCAAAGATCAATTCATCTCATAATAATTTTTTTATTATACCCGCCACAATATCTCAGTCGAGTTATTTCGGGAATCAGACTCGATTTTCTGTTTCTTTATATGTAGCACATTAATTATTTGTATTTAATTTTGAGATTATTTCATAATTAATTTGAGAGCACTTATATTTGGACACCTATTAATTTATAACACTCATTCAAAACTTCTCATTTTCTTTTTATTCTTTTGTTCTTGTCACATCATATTATTATTACGGTGGCTTCTAAGGTGAGGGCCCCTGCAAGACCCTCACCAATGAGGGGCCAATGAGGACCGTTTGATATAATAATAATTTAATAAATGGAGGAGATTGAATGAATTAACCGGTTAGTACCCTGATGTAAGAAGTTTACGATGAATTCTGAAAACACCCTCGACAAAATAGGGTAATTACAAAGGAATCGGGCCATATGGTTTTTTTCTCTCTCTGCTTCCTCCGCCCCCTTTTTCTTTTCTACTTTCTCTGTCCACTGGATGGGTGAATACTGTAGAATTTGATTCTCAAATATTTTGTAACTCCGATTTAATTGTTCTTTAAAACTGAGGAATAAATTCCACTCTCAACGCCATCGTCGGTGTCTCCACTCTCAACCTCGCCGATTGCGCACTGTGCAGTGACGCCGTCGTCCTCTCAACGAGTGCTCTATTGCTCCGTCCAATTCCAAACTAGTCACAGTTTGAGTCTTTCTCTGATTTATGCAACAACACAACAACAGTAAAATTAAGGGCAGCATTCCTCACATAATAGGTGCATCACACACCGAAAAACGATGGATCAGGGGAAACTAGTTGAAATTATTCTAATAATTATATTGTATACTCTGCCTAAGTCAACCAAACCACCCAATATTTTCTACAAGTCATAATCACGGTGTATTTCTTTGAAATGCATCTTGCCATTTTGTGCATTACTTGATTTACTTCCTTCATTTGAGTCACATTGACATACTCTGTGCATAATTAATATTGTTAACAGAGATTTCTTAATGGCTTCCCAGCTCTTGGAGTCGGTTTGTTACGGATTATTTTATAAATTTTTTTTTAAAGAAATAAGCATAGTCCTCTTGTCCTGATTCGGTCACTTTAATATTGGAGCTCCTATTGATCCTATGATTATTATAGAGGTTGTGATATTCTGTTAAGTTGTGGAAATGTAAAGAATATTTGTTTTCCTCACCGAGGCCACGATCATCGCAATTCATCGAAAATCTGGAAATTGAAATTGAAACTAAAACAATTGGCTGGACTACTTTGCAATTTTGTAAGTTTTACTTTTTTGACACTACACAATTTAATATTGCATATAATACCCCATATATACCTGCCATGTCAGGTTAAATAACCCCTCATTGGTGAGGGCCTTGTAAGGCCCTTCACTTTAGAAGGCACCTATTATTACATATATCACTTTTCTCTATTTTATTTCTTTATCTCTCTTGATGTAGATGGATATAAGGACTAAGGTATCTATAAAACATTTTTCTTAATTAAGCTTTCCACTGTTCAGATAGTTGAGTGAGTAAAAGAAAGAAAAAACTTGTATTTATCCGTGATTCTACGCTGATCTCACGTTCCAGTCATGGCAACGTAGGTACGTGACTATTCTTTAGTCACCATGTGTTGACTATTTAGGGCATTTAATTTATCTATCTATTTTACTTATGAAAATTAAGTCCCAATTTTTTAAAACATGACACGTGTCATATTTTTTTTATTTTTAACTAATATTATTTTACTTATTAGATTTTTTTACAATTTTTGAGAAAAAACTTTTGACCATATATTAGTTATTTACAAACATATTTTAGATTTTAGTTGAGGAATTAAAAGTGAATTTAAAAATAAACTTACTTTGACCATTTTTTTTGTTGAAAATGTAACACAAAAATCCAAGACATTAAAACTAGAATGATATATACGATAGAATTATTTAATAATTCTTATGGGCCGGGTTATAATGAGTTTTTATTTTCTTTATTGACTGATTTTTTCCTATTCTGTATATGTTATATTAGTGCTATACAGTCTTAGACAAATTATGTCCTCTTAAACAAAGGACGTCCTATATATAGAACTTTATAATTTGAATATAGTATCAGAATTATGGTATTTATCTCGAAAATAATTCTTCTATTAAGTTTATGTCATGAAACTCGCTTATCACCAAATATTGTATTTTGTATCAATATGGTGTGATACGAATAGTAGATATTCAAATTTCTTAAACACAATTTCGGTATATATGAAAGATCATTTTTTGAGAGTACACATGGAGAAGAAATACCCGAGTTAAAAAAAATAAAACAAATACACTTTTTGTGTATTGTTTGTTGAATCGTTGACCAAGGATTGCTCCTTGCAACTTTCGCTGTATAAAGCTTTTAATCACACGTGTTTAATTAGCTTGTCCCATTGTGGCTTCGTTAATTCTAGCATAATTTTCATAGAATTGCTCAATATTGCCCCGTCTTCACCGCTAGATTTGACCACAGTCCACATATATATGCTTTCATATTCTAATTTATAAACTCAATTTAGTTCCTTAAACACCCGTTCTTAATTTATGTAAATCATTTCACGAAAACACCTCATATAATTTAGCATTGTTCTAAATTCCACGTAATAAATGCCGTGAAAAACTATGTCAATTAATTATTCCAGAACATAAATAGTTTATGAAGACGTTTCTACTTTTTTTTGAGGGGGATGAAGACGTTTCTACTTTGAACATTATTCTTATGGTTAAAGAATTAGATCAGTTCCAATAATCTACAGTTCATTTGATGTCGTAAAATTATTAGAGTTCTTATCTATTCACGTCATCTTATCCACTTTTACCGCGAAACATGAATATTCAAAGCGTAGTCATTTTTGTTTTTAATTTTCGCTTAGCCAATTCCGTTTCCGTTTCACAATTAAAACCTATATACTGTGTCAACCTCACATCATCAAACAGTGGAAAAAGGTGAGAGATATTGACCCAAAAATAAGCCTAAATCTCGTCCAAAATTAATGTTGACCTGCCATATTCATTGTCCCTTTTCTGCATTTCCGGTTGGTAGTTGCACAAGCTTTCAATGCTTTTCTTCAATTTATCGGATCACAACTCACAAGCTACGTACAAATATCACACTTTCCATCGATATATCTTATGCAATATAGGAATTAATTAATTTATCTCAAATTACTTTACCTTGCGGTGCATGCGAGTTTATTTGGTGAGAGATAAGATTTTTAAAAAAAGGGGGTATGTACCAAAAAATATACACATTAAAAGTGGTTCCTTGGTCCAATCTCCTTTCCCACCTGTGGAAAAATTGAACAAGTCCAATCCTCAATCTCTCTCTCTCTGTAGTCTGTCCCTTTCTCTTTTACGATCTGGGTGCCCATAAATTGGGGTTGCTCCTTCCGTTCTTCATCACTTGTAGTTTATGAAACAACAAAGCCTATAGCAGCATTCTTTGACAAACCAGGACATTCTTTTACTCTTCAGTTCTCAGCTTTTATCCTTATTCTGTGTCGGTGAAATGGCTGATAATTCAGCAAGAAATGGAAACCACCACCAGGTGGTTTTAAATGTAAACGGTGATGCCTCCAAAAACTGTGACGCCTCAAGCATCGAAGACACTGTGCCTCTTTTGCAGAAGGTATCTCTTTTCATTGAAATGCTCTGTTTCCCAACCCATATGGCTTTCACGAAATGAATTGTTGTCTATGAAATAAATTTCCAAACTTTTACTTGGTTGGTTTTAGAATTCCTGAAGTATATATAGTTTGAATCCAAATGACAAAAGAATTAATTGGTTTTTTTTGCATATTCTGTTGAATGTAGTTGGTGGCAGAGTTGGTGGGCACATACTTCCTGATATTTGCAGGTTGTGCTGCTGTGGTGGTGAACCTTAACAGTGAGAAGGCGATAACACAACCTGGGATTTCAATTGTTTGGGGACTCGCTGTTATGGTGTTGGCTTACTCTCTTGGCCACGTCTCTGGTGCTCATTTCAATCCAGCTGTCACCCTTGCTCATGCTTCCACCAAAAGGTTTCCCTTGAAGCAGGTAAAGTACCAATTACAACCTTCTTCCTTTCTTATTTTGGTCATTGTTAATTTCAACTGCTATATACGAGAATGCACTTATTTGTCAATTATATTGTGTCATTTTCCTTTGAGACAAGAAATTAAGATACCCCATTTTGGCTCCTCGTCATTATGGTTGTATTCTTAGGCATATATATATATATATATATGCTTAAGTCAAAACATAATACTTTTCGAAACATGGCACTTAATTGTCTCAGTTTGTTTGTCTTGAAATTATTGAATTTTCCTTCATTTTGTCTTGTAGGTACCAGCTTATATAATAGCTCAGGTTGTTGGATCCACACTTGCAAGTGGAACTCTCAGACTTATATTCAATGGCAAGGAGAACCATTTTGCAGGAACACTCCCTGCTGGCTCTAACCTTCAAGCATTTGTGGTCGAATTCATAATCACTTTCTACCTCATGTTTGTCATTTCTGGAGTAGCCACCGATAACAGAGCGGTAATCTCTACTGTTCTTATACATAAACAAACATACTACTTCTACTTTCTTCGGTGATAATTAGATCCTATTTGCAAACCACCTTACTGAGCTTATTTGGCCTTTGACATTAAAAAATGGTTACTTAAATTGACTAATTGTATAAACATGTAAGTCCCGAATCACTTGAAATAAATGTTAGAAGTTTTACATCACAATCACAAGGCACATGTCATGCATATTCAAATACCGCTTTTATAGATTTGGTTTATTCATGGTATTTTTGAATTGTGCAGATTGGTGAGTTGGCTGGGCTTGCAGTTGGGTCTACGATACTGCTGAATGTGATGTTTGCCGGGTATTGACCTTTTTCTAAATTTAACTGAATATACCATCTTAGTGGACACTTTTTCACCAGTAGTGTTATATTGTTCAGAAAAATTAAGAAATTACACCCTCTTGGAAGCAAGGTCAAACTTGGAACTTAATTATGTGTGGAATTATATTTGATAGGCCAATCACAGGAGCATCAATGAATCCAGCAAGAAGCTTAGGACCTGCAATTGTGCACCATGAGTACAGAGGGATATGGGTATATTTGGTGTCACCATTTCTTGGAGCTTTGGCTGGTACATGGGCCTACAATTTCATCAGATACACCAATAAGCCAGTGCGTGAACTCACTCAGAGTGCCTCTTTTCTCAAAGAAGCAGTTCGTGGTTGAGCTAGCTGACTGATTTAACCAAGAATACAAGAATGTTTTATCCCTCTTCAACTTTTTATTTTGAAGATCACTGTGTGTTAGGGTTTAAGTGTAGGGAGAATCTCTAGTTTAGAGTGGCAAGCAATTAACCATGTAATACAGCCAGAGGAAATGAAAAGTACAGTTTCTTCTAATTTATTAATCATGCATCAATCGTGGTATTTGTTTTTAATTACAAAGAAAATTTTATGCAAATTGAATTTACCCACTTATTAAATCACAATATTTAAGTTAATAAAATATCTTTAAGACTAAATTAGTCGATACTCCTTTTGTACAAAAAGAAAATTGGGAGGGGTTACCGACTTCTAAATAAAGGTGTGGGGCTATTATAATTTGGTGAGCCAAAGTCAATTTTTTGTAAACTAAACCCTAAAATTGGGTGGAAAAATATTTTTTTTAGCTGATAAAAATGCGTAGTTGGCTATAATTACTATTTGGAGAGATGCGGATTTAGATGGTATTTATTAATGGAAAGAGGATGAGTTGAATTAAGAGAGTAAAATTGCATGCTACGCCGTATGAAAATTTTTGGTAATTTCTCCGGTATCCTTAGAAATTGAAAGGAATTGATACCTAATTTCTTATTTGTTCCAATAAAAACTCAATAATTTTTTTCCTATTTTAATTTCTTTAATATATTGGTCCACCAAATGAAAGGGTACCCAAACCCTCTCATTTCAATGGGTACCATAGCAATTCCGCATTTTTTTATTTTTTATATTTTACAAATGTTCAAGAATTCAAAAGCATCCAATGAGAATTTTGCACCATGACGCGGGGGGGGGGGGGGGGGGGGGGGGCATGGATGATAGTGACATAAAAAAACATCTTTCAGTGAAAAAAGACATTTTTTTTTTAAATTCATGCTGTCTAATACTTTTCTCAAGAAAGATCATAAGTATTTAATAATTTGATTAATTATATAGCATTAATTAATAAAAGTACATTATCAGTTGAGTATTTTTTTTTTGGTCAATCATTATCAGTTGAGTATGAAGACATAAAAACGTTTTTTTCCTCCAACAATAAAGCAATAATGTGGTCATTTGTGGTATAGTGCATGAAGGAGTATAACATGATACGCTTGAAACTTCAATAATTAATGTAAGGCATTCAAGGAAAACATGGGGTAAACTCTTGGTCATGATATGATTTAATGATAAAAAAAGTGAGATCGAACAATAAAAGGCTTATCCTTAAAATTTTGAAGTGACTCAAACGGCTAAGATCAGATAAGGCTGAATTGCTGAATGCTGACACACATAGCCCGCGTCAAAATATTATCAGAATCACATGAATGCTATGAATTAATACACGAGATTATGCACTGATTCAGTAGGTGTGCATGTTGATGTTTGGTTTATATTACAATCCCGTGATCATTAAATTTTAAATCAACACGGTACGTACCTCCTTTTATTAATTACTGGAAAAAATGAAAAAGGAAAAGTGCAGGAAAACTGGAAAAGGGGTAATGAAAAAAACAAAAAACGTGATCAATAGGTATAAGAAGATACCAAAAAGAAAAGATATATCTAAGAAAGTTCCATACAGAGCAGATACACACAAGAGATAAGTACAAGTAGTTAGTGCAGTACTAATATTAACAGATAGAGAGCTGCATTATTCTATTTCTGCAAGTTTTATGCGAGATTGAAACTGTAATATCCTATTTTATTTAAAGAGCCTTCAATAAAGAAAAAAAAATAAGTTAATTGATTAAATAGTATAGTGTTAAAAATTATAGGTATAATTATTTATTAGAAATAGAATTGTTAGTATTTAGTGGATAAATTAATTAAAAGAAAAGGGAAAGAGGAAGTGAGTGCACCCACGTAACAAGGAAAAGGCTTGGGGTCCACTTCCACTTAAAAAGGAGTAGCAGTTTAGAAAAAAGAGAAGGGATAGAAAGTGGAAGTTAAAACCCACGTTCAGCAAAAAGAGGGTAACAGTGCCTTACCTTATCCTAGTTCACGTTGGAGCGCTTGGGAGAAAGAAGAAAAAAAAAAGAAGGAGACTGACGTGAATTGCTGGGTGCAATTGAGGGAGAAAACGAAAGAGAACGACACTGTTTATCACTCGTACAAAGGTGAGTAAAACACAACTTTCTTAAAAAACCTCCATGGTATGATTTATCAAAAGACACTACTTTATTAGATTCTTGGTATGCGAAATTGGGATTAACGGCGCTGTAGGTACTATGGTTGGATTATATTTGTTCATTCACGTGGTACAGCTCCAAATGATTAAATTGTTTTTCTTCTATTATATATATAGTTATTGTTATACTTGTCTCCCAAATTGGTCTACTGTTCTCGATCATGTGTATAATTTGGCCTATTGTTATCTTTGCAATGTTATTACCCTTTCGATATTATTTTCCCTGGACAAGGAAGAAAAGGTGAAATACCTATTTACAGGTTGTAATCCAAATTGGGTGGGCAGCATTATTTTTGGTTGTATAGCATTCTTGCGTGAATTTAATTGTGCCAAATGTATGTGCTATGACCGAATTTATTTAACAATGGTTTGCAAGATGATTGATTATTTCCGGGATGATTTATTTTATGTTCGATTTATGTTGGAGTGACTTTTATATTGTGTAGGAGTCGGTCATCATCCCTTCTGGGAAGGGATGACGGTATTCATCTTATTCTGGGAATGAGATGAGAGGTATCTCCATCCGGGATGGGATATCGTGATTTTCGAAAATATCCACATCTGGGATGGGATATGACCTCCATCCGGGATGGAGAAAGCAGTGGGATACCATTGCTTGGACATGAGCTCATGGACCTTAGTGAATCTGGGATTCACGGTGAATCTGGGATTCACACCGGTTCCGGGAACCGAATAGTTGTATAGTGTGTGTAGTGATGACGAGTTGAGTACTCTGTTTTGTAATTGTTCGACCGTTTAAAATAATTAGTTTATTTTTGTGCTTTAAATAAATGGTGTCTGTTTCAAAAAGAATTCTTATTTTACTTTTGTGGGACCATGGTTGATTTTTCCGGTTACCACACCGGCTGAGAACAACACTAACTTCAAATACCTTTTTAAACTTGTTTTATCTCACTGGGATTATATCTCATTAAGAGTGTTATTTTCAGAGCACGAGGATGACGTCACTGGGAATGAGGAGAGTTGAAGACTTAATGTTTTATTCTAGTTTTACTTTCTTCTTGTTGTTAGTATTTTATTTCCATAAACGATGAGCTATTTATGCTTCTTAGTTATTGTTTGAATTTTTTTAGTAGACGCTTGTATTTGCGCAAACGGTTTTTATGTACGTACCTATTATTACTTCTATACGCTATTCAGAGTGGATGTATTGTTTAGTCCATTTTGTCTTTTAGGATTTGTTTCATTTTATTAAAATCATACCTTTAGTACGTTGCCACCATCGTAACGAAGGTCGTTACAGAAACTGTAGGAGCATCTGTCTCTAGGAGGAGTTGACTCATTTTAACTCATGACAATTTCCAAGCTTTGATACAAACTCAGAATTTGTACTTCTTCAGTTATCTATCTGATGTAGTTTGAGGGGAGAATAAGTAGAACACAGTAAGTTGACCCAAAAAAAAATGTAGAACACAAATTGTTTTTGGTTTGGTATTTAGTAATCAATACACCGCACAAATAAATTTGAGAGACATAAAGGCCCATTTGTGAGCCAATATGATATACAATATAAAGGAGGCTTCGACCAAAAATAAAAAAATAAAGGAGGCAAAATTCCATGCATGTTAATTAACATGCAAAATGCTGTGACCCATATCAAAATTTCTGCATGCAACGATATGTCAAAATTACACAAATTTGCCATCTATCGATAGAAGAATAAATCTATATTAGAGTTAAGCATATATCTACAACAAAACATGAGATAATATTCATAAAACATATTATGTATAAGAAAAAGACAAGTGCTAGAAACGTGCTGAATCTCACTAAATCGTATAGGTTTTATTCTCCATGTAATACAATCTATTTATTTCTGAAGCCGGGAGATACACACGAATTTTAGCCTATAAATGTGAAAATGTTGAAATAGTATATCAAACACTGTTGTGTTGCCAGCACTTCTCTAATAAAAATAACATGAAAGTAGGAGTCTAGGAGACGAGCAACTATGACTAGAATAAGAGAACCGCAAGCCTCTACTCCTATACTATCACCAAAAAGAGGCTAAAAAATCAAAACATAAGGGAAAGAGAAAAAGATTACTAAGAAATAGATGTCAGTGATCATATCCAACAAAAGATTTATTCTTGCATGTACTAAAATTAGAGTTCAAAGGCTAATCTGTTTTGTTTACCATTTTTGCATGCCAACTTCGTTTTCCAATTATAACCTTTGATGCCAACTCAAATCATTAGACATTAAAACAAAATAGAAGATATTGTACCAAAAGCAAGACTAAATCACCTCCAAAACTAATGTCGAGTGCTATTCATACTCCTTCCTACATTCTAGGTGAATAGTTGGACAAGCTTTCAACGCTTTTCTCAAATCACAACTCGACTCATAAGATACAACTATCACAGTTTCCACCTATTTATCCAATGCAAGATAAAATTTTATCTAAAAGTTATGATACAGAGTGGAGCATTAGGATTAAGGAATTTGCATGGAGAAAATAAATAAGAGATAAAAAAGAATTATGCATCAAAAAATACATACATTCATATGAAAGGAGTTGTTTGGTCCAATCTCCATTCCAATCTGTATAGAAGACCAATCTCTAGATCTCTCTCTCATGTATTCCCACTGGCTCTCCTCTTTTAGGACTTTTGGGTGCCCATAAATTAGTGTTGCTTGCTCAACTCTTCTGCATCACTCGAGGCCTAAGAGACAAAAGCATAACATTCTTCTTTGAATAATTAAAGCAGGGCATTAATTCTTCTACCCTATTTCCTAGATTTATCTATATTCTCTATTGATGGCTGAAAGTTCAACAAGCAGTGAAAGCCACGAGGTGGTTGTAAATATAAGCAGTGAAGCCTCCAAAAAGTGCGACGATTAAACCATCGTAGAAAACGTTCCTCTTTTGCAGAAGGTGTCTCTCCTAATCTTTTCTTTCCTTCTCCTTACAAAACTCATTAAATAGCTCTGTTTCCCAAATAGTTCTCACTAAATGAATTGTTGTCTATGAAAAAATTTCAGATTTTCTTTATGTTTATTGTTTTCAGAATCCCTGCGGTGTATAGTCTGTAATGGTATACATTCATTCAGTTTGAAATTTCGATTCGAAATGACAAAAAAAAATGGTTTTGTTGCATGTTGAATGACAATGTAGTTGGTAGCAGAGGCGGTGGGAACATACTTCCTGATATTTGCAGGCTGTGCTGCTGTTGTGGTGAACCTTAACAGTGACAAGGTGGTAACACATCCTGGGATTTCAATTGTTTGGGGACTCACTGTTATGGTGTTGGCTTATTCTCTTGGCCACATCTCTGGCGCTCATTTCAATCCAGCTGTCACCCTTGCTCATGCTTCCACCAAAAGGTTTCCCTTGAAGCAGGTGAAGTACCAATTACAACCAATACAAGAGAAATATTGTATCATATATCTATGCAAGAAAGGCACACCCCATTGTGGTTTAACATAATTGTCACATTATTGTTAAGTTATTGATTTCCTTCATTGTATGTCTAGCAGGTGCCAGCCTATATAATAGCTCAGGTCATTGGATCCACACTCGCAAGTGGAAGTCTCAGACTTATATTCAGTGGCAAGGAAAACCAATTTGCAGGAACACTACCAGCCGGTTCTAACCTTCAAGCATTTGTAGTTGAATTCATAATCACTTTCTTCCTCATGTTTGTCATTTCTGGAGTCGCCACTGATAACAGAGCGGTATGTAGTCTCTCCTCTTCTCTCTCTATATGTCTGAGTGTTTTATTCAACACTATTTCACAGTTTTTAATTAAATCTTGTAGATTGGTGAGTTGGCTGGACTTGCAGTTGGGTCTACGGTTCTGATAAATGTGTTGTTTGCGGGGTATGTATGAACCTAGATATCTCAAACCTAATTGAATATACTATTTAATGCAATATTTAATAAAATTAAAATGTTATGCTCTTTTGGAAGCAGGTAGAACTTAGAAGCTAGAACTTACTTGTATGTGAAATTATTATGTTTGATAGACCCATTACTGGAGCATCAATGAATCCAGCAAGAAGCTTAGGGCCTGCTATTGTGCACCATGAGTACAGAGAAATATGGGTTTATTTTGTGTCACCGATTCTGGGAGCTTTGGCTGGTACATGGGTCTACAGTTTCATGAGGTACACGAACAAGCCAGTGCGTGCGTGAGATCACCAAGAGTGCCTCTTTCCTTAAGGGAGCAAGATGTGGTGGAGCTGAGTGATTTATGTTAGAGTATTAGCTTACGTTATGTTTAGTTAGTAGCTTATGCTTAGTTAGTGGTTTAACTGACTGCTGAGTCAGCAGTCTGTTAAACCATGTATAAATTCTATTTCAGTTGTAAGCTTTGTTAAGTTTTCAGTTTAATAAAATTCTGAAGACACATTACCAATTCTCTCTCTCTCTCTCTCTCTCTCTCTGTTCTTCCCTAATTCTCAGTCTAGGGTTCATAGATTTCTTTCATGGTATCAAAGCCTGGTTGTTTCTTTTACTAGTTGGTGTATCCAAGTTTGTTTCCTTTGCTCAAATGGTGTTCATGAATTGCATTTATTTTATTTATTTATTTGTATTTTTTTTCAAACAAGTCGTAATGTGATATACGACTTACACAATTTTTTTTCTTTTTTAATTTAGGGCAAATCATGAACCCCACATGTAACTCACCCCTCTTTTTTTACACTGGGGTATACAACCTACCCGACTGATAAAAACTTTTTGAGTTGTACTAGACTAATAATTTTCTTCTCAAATTTTGTTCTCAAACTTTTTTAACAAGGACTTGTTGTGGCACATGTCAGTCTTTGTTATCTATCTAAAAAAACTCCCCCAAAATTTCAAAACTGAGCATAACAAGTGAAAACACAAAAAGTGAAGTTGAATTATTTTTGAAAGTTTTCACAAATATTGAACTTCAATAAAAAATAAACAGTGTGTTGGACGTAGAAAGCTATTAGACGCTAAAATATACTTAATGGACTAATGATAAAAATTAAAAACTTTGATTTTCCTTTTTGAAAATTTTAAGAAAAATCAATACCCACCAAGTTTAAATGGTACTTCACTCATGAGGAAGTTTTATCCTCCCTCACCATAGAGTCCTAGATAGTACCCCCGCCCCCACCTCACCAAGTATATCATACACAGATCCAACCTTTTAGAACAAAGCTGTTAATTAGAAATAATAAAGAACACAATTTGAATTACATAATACATGATGTGCAATTAAACATGTACACTGTGATTGCAAATGATATTTAAAACAGAAGGGGAAAAAAGAATTAGACGTTAGGATGCCTCACTAAACATAGATTACATTACATGTCAGAACATGCCAGGTTAAACTGTTAGACAAAAAACTTACTTCAATCATTGTAACAAAGCCTGGGAAATTAGTAGTTTCAACTTTGCATCTGAAGACTGTTTAAGGTTGCAGGACTGCGAGCAGAAGCCACCCTTTGCCTTGTTCTCGGAATTATTATAGGCCTACAACACACTAGAACAAAAACTAATTCCGTGAAGAATGCCATCATCGTGATCCATATAAAGATGCTCATCTTCCAATGCCAAATGATCCTTTTGAAGAAGGGAAGCTCTGACTCAATAACCAGAGATGCATCATATATTTCAGGAATGCCAGCACCAGGTTGGTATTCTGCCCGTTGCTCAAGTGTCACTTTCAAGCATGAAGTGGGTATATCCCCTTCAACGAAGCCTCTCATCTTGACATTCAGAGTCTGGGTTTCAGATACATAGCCAGCAACAAGAGGAGCAATCTTGAGGAAAGTCGTGATTAGGCGGATAGGCTCACTTTTGAATCTTAACATGCATGGTTGACTTAAGCTTGCAATAGTTTTCCCATTAGACCATAGAAAATCTACCCTGGCCTACAAAAGAACACAAGTCAAAAGAAGAAACCCAAAAGCAACCAACAGGAGACTATGAACAGCAACTATCACCAGCAGTTTTAATTTTCTAAGACTCAAAAGTATGATACAAATTACAAAGAAATGACAATTTTTACAGCATGCACCAAGAAGAAGCTTGAAGAAATCACAATCAACAACAGTCATGACTCATGAGACAATTAATCCCCTTTATTGTCTAATAAAATGAACACAAAAATGTGTAACTCCTGCATAGCTTAATGCGTGTAAGTATCACAATTCACAATGACAATAAGGGTCTCTATAAATCAGTTTGTAAACCTATCCATTTAAATTAAGAGAAGATGCTAGCTGAACAAGTAAAACTGCATAACGACAAAGTAAATGAAATTTCACAGATAGAGATAGGCACCTGAAAGATCCCAAGATTTCTGTTGTATCCTGACTCTGGCACTCTTAATGAAACAGTGACTTGTACTTTGTGCTTGGAAGGTACAACCCTTTCGCCCATCCACTTCCCATCCACTTCACACGATGTTAAGGGCACATATGCAACAGGACTATGCTTGGTGTAATCAAAGTTCAAAACTTGCTTCATCTGAATTGGCTTCTCCACGAAGAACTTCATAAAAAACCCACCAAACACAAACGACGAAACGAGGAGACCAATCAAAACACAACAAACATAGATTGACCACAAGAAACCCCATCCAAACCGAAACGCCACGCTCCAAATTGTCTCGTTCTTCTTAAACCACCTACTAACATGTGGCCTAATGCACCCAAACACAACACCCCACACTCTGCACAAAACCCCAATAACAAAATCCTTACCCCTCTTTGTTGTCCTAAAGGGATCGATAAAAAACATGCAGCAATGGAACGGGATAAGCAACGGATAAGTCACAAACATGAAGATTAACTTGATTTGAAACCCTAATGCCTTAATCACCAACCCCGCTATGAATTCGAGAAGACTCGGAGACGAGTCACCGAGCCGAGGCGCCGACTCAGCGGAATCGCCAGCTGCATCATCATTCGCAGCTGTGGTTACGGTAGATTCCTCGTTGTTCTCTTCCGTCACGGGAACCGAAGCTGGTAGAGCGCTAACTTGTTGCGCTTCATCATCCGAATTGGGTTTCGTAGCGAATTTCTCATCTTCCTTGAGGTTCCTATACCTTGTCTTGTGTCGGAAGCTCCTTCTTGTGCCATTAATTGAATCGATCTCGGTGCCGGAATCCGACGATACCTTGCCCGAAGGTCCGAGACGTTTTTGCCGGCGCCGATGCGTGGTCGCCGGAGAGGGAGGGTTGGAATGCGAATCTCGAGGTTCGGGTGAAACGGGTGGAGGATCGGAAATCGTGGAAGTGGAGGCAGAATGTTCCGGTGGGTCCTCGGCAGAGCAGGGGTGAAGCGCGTCGATGAAAACGTCGTCGTCTTCGTGTTCATGGTTCGAGCCTGGCGGGTCCATTCAGATTCTGAGCTTTCGACAGGGCGACAAAATATAGTTCTTTTATTTATTTTTTAACCCATAATATGAGAAATTGGATTTGGAAAACGAAAAAAAAAATTTGATTGTCAGCTATGTGATGTGTACTTTTATGAGATATAAAAATTAAATTAAAATATAAAAAATTTCAGAAATTAAATTAATTGGTAAAGAGTTAATTTAATAAAAATATATAGATTCTTTTTTTAATGTTGATAATTGAATAAAGAAATTAACATATCCTTTAGGCTTTTTTTGGTTTAGAAAAGAAAGTGAAAGAAAATAAAGTAAAAAGAAAAGAAAGTGAAAGGAAATAAAAGAAATAAAAAATGAGATAATTTTGTGATTGTTTGGTTGAAAAGAAAATGAAAGAAAAGTAAGAGGAAAGAAGAAAAAAAACATAGCCGTAAAATGACAATACTCTAAATAAAAATGAGATGTAATAAAAAGAATAAATAAGTAAAAAATACTCTTATTAATATTAAAATAAAAATAAATTTAAAATCCAAAACAAATTTAAAATATTGAAAAATAAACTTTAAAAAATATTTTATCTATTTTAAATATTTATTTAATAAATAAAACAGAATTATTATAGGAGGTATATTAGTAATTTGGTGGAAAAAAGGAGGTCTACGTTAGTTTTCTTCTCAAATTGAAAAGAAAGGATTTCAACGTGGGACCCACAATTTATTTTCCTTTCTTTCCATTTTATGCTCCAACCAAACAGTGGAAAAGTTTTTGAAAAATGTGTTTTCACTGTATACCAATCCTTTCCCTTATGTTTCATTGCATCCAAATAGACGCTTATGCTATGTTTGGTCGTAAGAAGAAATAGAGAAGAGAGAAAGACATGAGAGAGAGTATGAGAAGAGAGAAAAATATGAAAAATAAAGTAAATTTATGGTATTATTTGATATAAGATAAATAGAAAAGAAAAATAAGAGAAAGAAGTGTTGAGTTCTCTCTCTTTTTGTTTGGTTAGATAGAAATTGAGAAAAGAGAAATGATAATATTTTATTTTAAAACAAAAATACCCCCATTGTTTTTAGTCTTTATTTTACATAAATTCCTAGTTCCAATATATTATGGTTTGCTGATTCTAAATTGATATTTTTTCACAATCCTCTTAAATTATTTTTCGTATTGTTAATAAAAAGATAATAAATCATTATAATATAAAATATTAATGATACTTTTTTTTTATGAACCAAATATTAATGATACTATTTGCAACATAGACTTAAAAAAAAGAGGTCAAGGACGTTCTTATATGACATTTTTTTAAATTATATGAAATGAAATGAAAAGCTACGTACTATACACAGTCCACATTCATATATCATGGATAAGTGGAGGCACAAAAACAAAGAATCAGAGGAGGGTAAGAGTGGAATTAAAAAAATGGAATTGAACTCTCTTTCTTTGCTCTTTCTTGCCACCATAGCAGAGAAAGCAAAAAGGCATGGGCTCCACGTTTTTTTAATCTCTCTTTTCTATTTCTATGATGTACCAAACAAAGTGAGTTCCCTTCTCTCTTTCTTCTTTCTCTCTTCTTTGTTTCTCTCTTTCCAAAATCACTCATACCAAACACAAGGTATTCAGTAACTATTTAATAAAATAAATAAGGTTTTAATATGTTTTTAGTCTTTTAAAATATTTGGTTTTTTAATTTAGTTTCTGTTAAAAAAGGTTAAAGTTTTTTAGTCCCTTAAATATGAAAGTTTTTGATTTATGTCCCTAATAGTTGACTGTTGACATGGTACACTGAAATTCCTGTAAAAATCCTATGTGACACCTCATTAAATCTACTTGGCTTATACATCACCTGCCTATATCTATAAAAATATTAAGTTTTTAAGTTAGTCTCTTTGAAAATTGTGTTTTGAATTTGGTCTCTTTCCCTCCTCCTCTTCTCCACCACCACCCCTTCCTTTCATAGCTTCCCCCTCCACCACCACCCCCTCCTTCTCCCCCTTCTCTCATGGCTTCCCGACCCCCTCCACCGCCCCTTCTCCGCCCGTGTTTAAAATCTATCTATCTCCATCCCGTGCCTATTTTTACTTTTCTGTTCGATAATGAAGAAAGCATGCAATGGTGTTCGTGGGTTCCTTTGTGGATAAGGGGGTACATGCATGTTATTTTTATAGAGAAAATCAGAAGCTGATATGAATGTTAAGTGAGGGTTATTCTTGATAGATTCCTTAAAATACATGTGTATTGGGTGTCATTTGTAGTCAATAGAATAGTTTACCAACTTGTAAGATTGGGTTTAAAAGAGTATTTTCGTTCAGAGTAGGACTGGGTCTCGTTTCTTGTTGCTGCATAAAGTGGGGGTGATTGAGGGGGGAAGCCACGAGAGGAGGGGTGGAGAAGGAGGGGGAGGTGGTGGCGGTGGTGGTGGTGGAGGGGGGAAGCCATGAGAGGAGAGGGAGAATGAGGGGGTGGTCGTGGAGGGTAAAGCCATGAAAGGAGAGAGAATAAGGAGGGGGAGGGGGTGGAGGTCAGGGTGGTGGTGGTGGTGGTGGTGGTGGTGGTGGTGGTGGTAGAGAGGGAAGCTATGAGAGCAGAGAGAAAAATGAGGGGGTAGTGGTGGAGGAGAGAGTGGAGTAGGGAGAGAGACTAAATACAAAACATAACTTTCAGTTGGACTAAGTTAAAAACTTAATATTTTTATAAGTATAGTTAGGTTACTTGTAAGCCACATAGGTTTAACGAGGTGTACGTGTAACGTAGAATTTTTACATGGACTTTAATGTGTCATATTAGCGGTCAACTTAAATTAAAGACCTAAATAAAAAACTTTCATATTTGAGGGACTAAAAAATTTTAACTTTTTTTACGGAGACTAAATTCAAAAATTGAATATTTAGAGGGATTAAAAATATTTTAAAGCCAATAAATAATTATTATAAAATTAAAACCCAACATACTTTATAAATTCAAAAAATATAAATTAATATTACATAAAAGAACAACAAATCAACAATTTTGTAAGAAAATGGAAGTATGACCGTTGACAGACTCCACAAAATTTTAAAAAAATTAATTAAATAAATAGTTAGATATAACTAAATAATAAATAGTCACATAATTGTTACTAACTTGAAAAGTAAAATGTTAATTAAAAATTGACAAATAATTTGGCTCGTTTTACATCGCACGACGCACGATGCTTGTTACGAATTGTGAATTAACAGTTGTGCTATTTATTACGAATTGTAAAGTGCAAGAATTGCACGATAAGGAAATCTACCAATCACGTTAGGTGCTTGGCAGAAAACACGCGAGGTAAAAATTGATAATGTTATGCCACGTTTGCATCCATTAAATTCTTATGACTTCCGTGCATAGATTTCTCGTGTAGAACTGGACAAGCGATGTAGATACGAAAATGATGTCAAACTCAAAACACAAAAGGAGTACAGTATTGTCGGTAAAGATTCGCAATTTCTGCACAAACTGTTTAATTGTAAATTTTTTTATTTTTCACACGTTTATATATCTTGCCTCCTTAATTAATAGGTAAGACTAGTAAATTAATCTTTTATTCTTATTTATTTTTTTAATTTGATCTTTTATTAAAAAAATTAATAACAAGGTCTCTTATATTTATTTATTTATTTATTCATTCAATTTTGTTCTTTTTTTATTTTTTGATGATGTGTCCGTTTATGATTGACCCAACATCATCACCTGAGACCAATCAGTAATTGACACGTCATCAAAAGGACAAAATTGAAAAAATAAATAAACATAAGAGACATTGTTATTAAAAAAATTAATAAATAAATAAAAATAAACGATCAGTTTATTAATTTTGCCTTGGATCATAAATTTTTTAGGAAATCAGCCTAGAAGAGACAAATAAGGCTTTGAAAATAATTTTGATTAGATGATCCTTTTTTTTATTCCCACAATATTTCAAGAGAAAATGTCTTTGGATTAATCTATATTCGGTCGAGAGGTAAGTAAAGTCTAGCAACAAATTGTTCTATCATTGGAAATCGAACTTGGATACTAATCGAGCTTGTCGCTTAGACAAAGTATATTAACTACTTGTATTCAACCTCGTGGTTAGATGATAAATAGAAGATAACATAAAGGAAAGAATTAAAAACAAAATGTAGCAACAAACGTGTAACACGACGACGATGTGATTTATGACTTTGCTTGGATCGGGAGGAAACTCAGCAGATACTCACCCCAAAGCAACCAATCGGTGTTATGAAGAAAAAAAAGCAACCAATCGGTATATATAATTCTATATGATTGCTAAAGTAAATTCAGGGGGGGGGGGGAGAGAAAGGAAAGTGAATTCCAGCCTTTTTCTTTTCAGTATTCGATCTAACATTTCCTGTCTATATATGATCAGTTTCTACTTCAATTTCAAAGTAAGCGAATAATCAAATAAAATTGACGGGAAGGAAACATGTAGCTAGCTAGGGGATTAATGACCCAAAAAAATGGAGAAAATAAATTCCCTTCTTCATCATCACTTTATTCTGTGCAGGAATAACTTAATATGGAAGCAAAAAAAAGTGGCAGCAGCTAGCAAAAGGAATGTCAGTACAAGTGACTTTTCCAAAGATATGGAAACAGACTGACATAAAACATTAATTTGTCTGAATTGGCATATTTTTAAGATAATTATAAAACGGGTCCATATAATTGGCAATTACCCCAGCAATTATAAGCATGCAGATAGCAAAGTGATATACTACTACTACTACTACTACGTTACATGGGTGAAACTATGGATAGTAGTGTGATAGGTAGTACCAGTAGGGATGATGCGGAAAAAACTAATAAGCATCTGTTCAAGCATTGCATGAAAGGCGAATGGAGGAAGGTGGTTGAGAGATACAAGAGTGATAAGAATGCTCGCTGGGCGAAAATAACGAGGGCAGGGGACACCGCATTACACGTGGCGGTCACTGATGGGCAAGACGGAGTGGTGGAGGAACTGGTGGAGCTGATAGTCGGTGATGGGGAGGAACAAGTGTTGCGAATTCAGAACGAGAGAGGGAACACGGCCTTGCACTCTGCGGCTTCCACGGGGAGCGTGCGAATGTGCAATGCTTTGGCTTCCAGAGACCATTCGTTGTTGGGTATTCGCAACAATGAGGAGGAGACCCCTCTCTTTTTGGCTGCTCTCAATGGCAGAAGAGATGCCTTTATGGCCCTTCATTACTTCTGGGCCAAATCCATCCCCAATACTGCTCCCAACTACTATTCCATCTGTAGAAGAAGTACCGACGGTGAAACCATTCTTCATTCTGCAATTGCCGGAGAATATTTTGGTAATTAATTAAGGCAGCAGTAGTATATGCTATTTATATTCCCTTTTCTAGATTCTAGTTATTTAAATTTCATCTACTAACGATATCATCTAGTTATTTAAATTTCATCATTAATTATTTAATATATTATATTATTTGTTTGACAGATTTGGCATTCCAAATAATTCACTTATACGGAGATCTTGTAAACTCGCTGAACGAGAGTGGGTCATCTCCTCTTCATATTCTGGCAAGTAAGCCTTCCGCCTTCAGAAGTGGTAGCCGCCTTGGACGATTTGAAAGTCTTCTTTATTTCGGTAAGGTGTACGTTAACATATATCCCCACACAAAGTAATTTCTAAATGAAGAAATGTATATTTAAATTTTTATATTAAACAATTTGTAACAAAAATTATTGTGAAGTTTTCTATTCAATGTTAAAATTATATTTTTTTTCTACACTTTTCCTCAAATGAATTTTTAAAAGAAAAAATATTTTTAGTTTGTTTTAACTAAAGAAATTTCTCGTAAAATTAGCTCATACGTGCACTAGGTGGCAGTTAGCATGGACCACCCTTGAAGTGGTCCACCATAGACCAGTGAATATCCACGATGGACCAGCAGTTGTTAGAGCCATAGATATATTAATTTTTAAATCCAATAGTCAAGACTGAGGAAATGGTGACTAATAGTATCAACTTTTTAAAAATAAAAATTTAATTACTCTAGTGCCCTTTGTAATTATTATATTTACAAAAATGAACAAAAAAAAGTAATATATTAAAAAAAACTCTCCCTCTCTCTCTCTCTATTGCTCTCTCCTTACCCCCTCTCTCGCTTACTCTCTCCCACTCTCTCTCCCTCCCTCTCTCTCTCTTCCCCCTCTCTCACAATCTCCCTCTCTGAATCGCTCTCTCCCTCCCCCTCTCTCCCCACTCTCTCTCACTTCCTCTCTCTCCCCATCTCTCATTACCTCTCCCTCCCTTTGTCTCGCTCTCACTCCCCCTCTCTCACTCTTTCCCTTCCCCCTCTCTCTTTCACTCTCCCTTTCTCTCCCCTCCCTCCCTCCCTCTTGCTAGAGAAGAGAACAAGAGGGAGGGAGTGACAAAACGCGCAAGAGAGAGGGAGTGAAGGAGAGGGAGAGAAAGAGAGGGGGAGAGAGAGGTTTCTCAGGGAGTGAGAAAGGGAGAGTGAAAGAGAGAGGGGGAAGGGAAAGAGTGAGAGAGGGGGAGTGAGAGCGAGACAAAGGGAGGGAGAGGTAATGAGAGATGGGGAGAGAGAGGAAGTGAGAGAGAGAGTGGGGAGAGAGGGGGAGGGACATAGAGAGAGCGAGAGAGAGAGGGAGAGAGAAATCGAGAGAAAGGGCAAAAGGGGGAGAGAGAAAGGGAAAGTGAAAGAGAGAGGGAGAGAGGGGGAGGAAAGAGCGAGGGAGAGGGAGAGAGTAAGGGAGGGCAGGAGAGGGAGAGAGAAAGGGAGGGAGGGAGAGGGAATGAGGGAGGGAGAGAGGGAGGGAGAGGTATGAGAGAGGGTGGAAGAGCGGAAGTGAGAGAGAGAGTAGGGAGAGAGAAAGTAAGAATGAGAGAAGGGGACAGATAGAGTGAGGGAGATAGAGAGAGGGGTAAGAGAGAGGGAGAGAGAGAGAATGGGAGGGGGAGAGATAGAGCGAGAGAGAGAGGGGTAGGGAAAGAGCGATAGAGAGGGGGGAAGAGAGAGGGAGAGTTTTCTAATATATTACTTTCCTTGTTCATTTTTGTAAATACAATAATTACAAAGGGCATTAGAGCAATTAATTTTTTTATTTTAAATAGAATTGATATTTTTAGTCACCATTTCTTCAATCTTGACCATTGAATTTAAAAATTAATATATCTATAGTTTTAACAATCACTTGTCCATCGTAGACATTCATTGATCTATGATAAATCACTTTAAGGGTGATTCACCGTAAATGACATCCGTACACTGTCAAGATCTATAGAAGTTAACCTTTATCGGGAAAAAAATCTATAGAAGTTTAGTGATTTTTTTAACTTCGTCATTTTTTTTTGGTCGTGAACTTCATCGTATTATACATGATCATATTGCAAGGTATAATTATCAAGGATCTCGAAGTAGCGCCCCCCGACCACTGTTACGAGCTATGTCCAATCCCAAGCAAAGACAAAATTTGGTATCCGGAAAATTACCGGACATGCATGGGGCTTTTGAGTATGATAAAAAAATCAGCCTTAGTCGGTATGTAAAGCAAATCTATTTACTTGTTTAAGAAGAGATATAAATTCATTCTTTAGAAACAATTTATTTTCTCAATAACATATTATATTATATATAGAGAATGTAGAAAAAACCCCACAATACGTACTATCACTATTATTTGCACCTGATATTCATTTTCCACATTTACAGTGATTATTACCCCTGTGACACAACTCTACCAAAAGAGCCCTTTGCCACGAGTTTTGAATCCCTTGTGTGAGAAAATGAAAAAAGCCTTGAAAATGAAACCTAAACCAAGAGACCTCGAAGCACCGGAAAAGACAGTTACAAATGGGGCCGAAACAAATTCATCAGGTGAGTGAGGACTACTAAAACTTTGGTGTATATATACTAGTAATTAATAATTAATAATGCGTTAATGATATATTTTGGTACAACACATTAATCAAAATTGCCATCAAAATCCCAATGCGTTGGGAGTATATATACATCTTTAAGTTGTAATATTACAAAAATATATTTAAACTCAAAGTAATTACAAAGTTTTTTCTAAACAAACGTCGTCTAAATCCAAATTAAAACGTAAATTTACAACTAAAAATTAAACCAAACCTGCCCCAAGTAGTGAAACTAAAGGAGTGTATTGGATTGGGATTATAAAGGATTTTGATAGATTTTTTTGTGATAAAAAAATCTTGTAGTATTTAATCAAGACTTTTTAATAATATAAAAAAATCTCGTGATCGATATTTAATTAGGACTATCGTGACTTTTTAAAGAGGACAATGAAATCTAATGATATTCAATTAGTTTATTCCATTCTCTTGCATTATGAAGTCCATGTTACCCAGAAACAAAAGGGGCGGGTCTTGGTTTGTCTACCCATCCCACCCACCCATTTGGGGTGAAAAATCCCTACTTTTTAAAGTCAAAATTGAAGAAACATAATTATAAATTACAAGAACAATATATATAATAATGGCTTAATTACAGTTTTAGTCTCTCATCTTTCGTGATTGTGCAATTTTAGTCCTCTATCTTTTAATTGCGCAAATTGGGTCCCCTATCTTTCAAATGTGTACAATTTTGGTCCAACCGTCAATTTTCTAACAGAGTTTGCTGATTGGACAAATGGCGCTGATGTGGCAATGACAACATGAAGCTTAAGAGTCTGATTGGATGCAAAAGTCCTAGCTTTTGACTTATAGAGTAGTTAGTTTTATTTTGTATCTTATTTTTCTCATATATGGACAAGAGAAAAAGTGTTAAATAATCATTTATAAATAGATAGGTGCTTTTGGAGAAGTCAAAAACTAGAACTTTTACATCCAAATAGGTTCTTAAGCTCCATGTTATCATTGTCACGTCAGCATCGTTGTCAAAGTCAGCAAACTCTGTTAGGAAATTGACGGTTGGACCAAAATTGCACACATTTGAAAGATAGGAGACCCAATTGACGCAATTAAAAAATAGGGCTAGGAATCTTATTACCCTCTCGTTTCATTTGTTTAGGGTCAAAGACAGAAACTGGAGAGCGGCCGCATCCGTTATATCCAGACAATTACAAAAGCTGTGCGAATTTGTTCAAGTTTGCATTTCTGGTATTGTTGGTAATCTTTGGAAAAGGTATGCTTCCATGAACATAATTAGCTGTAGAGTCATGAATTTTGCATCTCAACAATGATTTTTGGGCACTTATCTATTTCTAACATCTATCTAATACCTTTATTTCTTTATATTTTTCTGTTATGGTCATATCACTCAATTATCACATTTATCGCTCATAGCTCTTCTATTCTTGTATATCTCTAGATATAGGAAAGCATATAGCAGTGGTCCAAAAAATTATTTTTCTTTACCTATTTTGGTTTTTGAATAACTGCTTATTTACGGTATCTATCTAATAACTCTCTTTTTGTATCTCTCTCTTTCTATCACATCACTCATCTATTCATCAATTACTTTTCTTTTCTATTCTCATTTCTCTCCGGGTGTTTCATGAGTATGAATGTCGAAAACTCCTTTTTCATATTATAAACTCTCATCCCACTATTTTTTTAATGAGAACTGAATATGAAATTTCTCTTTAAGCTGGACGCTTTTTTTTTATACAATCTTTAAGCTGGACGTTTAACAATTTGGATTCTCATCAAAACCTTTTCAAAATCATCATTAATAAAATCACCAAAGTAATCTCCTTTTCTTTTGAAAGGCACCTTCTCAAGTCCCATCAATCTTCATTTGTTGATTTTGTTTTGGTCCCTTTTTTCTTTAATAACATTAACTCAAAATAATATGGTATTTTTGTATGTATTAATAATTAATAATACCTACTACAAAACAAAGGGTCGGCGGTAATAAGGAGGATAAGCCGGAAGAAGGAGAAGCACGTGTGGTCTGCTCAAATCATGGATCAACTTCTGAAAGGAGTTTCCATATATGAGTATGATGACACTGGCAACAAACCCCAGCAAAACTCGGAGGATAATGCTGATCAAGATATAGTTCCTTATGCTTTTGACAAAGAGGGTGGTGTTACTTTGGCCAATATCAAGCAGCAACCTTCCACCACCGAAGGAGAGGCCAAGCAACAAAAGAATGGTAAGGCATTAATCAGTAAAACAACTTGGTTTCCGGGTAAAAATATTTGGAATATGGATTTACTTCTACATACAGGTCATGTTTAGATAAATTTCTCCATAACCACTTCTAATGTGTATTTTTTAACTAACAACTTCTCACATAAGTTGAAATTAATTTTTGTTTTTCACATTTTTCAAAAGCTTTTTTTTAACTTCTCCAAAAACATCTATCTATTTATAAATGACTATTTAATAACTTTTTTTCTTGTATATATATGAGAAAAATAAGATACAAATAAAACTAACTTCTCTATAAATCAAAAGCTAAAGATTTTGCATCGAAACAGGCTCATAGACTATTGCTTCAAAGTTGTTGTGTTTTTTTTATTCCCTCTTTTTTTGGGGACTTATTTTTATGCACAGGAGATGAGAAAAATGTAAGGGATAAGATGCCGCCGGAGACACCAATACTAATAGAAGCAAAGAATGGTGTGACAGAAATGGTAGAGAAAATACTGGAATTGTTTCCAGTAGCTATTCATGACATGGACACCAAGAAAAATATAGTGCTATTGGCAATAGAGAATGGTAAGGCATTAATCAGTAAAAGAACTTGGTTTCTGGGGGGAAAAATTTGGAATATGGTTTTACTTCTACATACAAGATTAGTGCTTCAAAGTTGTTTTGTTTTTTTCTCTCTTTTTTTTTTGGACTTATTTTTAGGGGATAAGAAAAATATAAGGAGGGAGATGCCGCTGGAGACACCGATACTAATAGCAGCAAAGAATGGTGTGACAGAAATGGTAGAGAAAATACTGGAATTGTTTCCAGTAGCTATTCATGACATGGACGCCAAGAAGAAAAATATAGTGCTATTGGCAATAGAGAACAGGCAATCCCACTTATACCAGTTCTTGCTAAAGAGGAAAATCCTAAAGGAAAGCATATTCAGGAAAGTGGATAGCGAGGGAAACAGTGCATTGCATTTGGCAGCCAAGCTTGGAGACACTAAACCATGGCTCATTGCGGGTGAAGCCCTACAAATGCACTGGGAAATCAAGTGGTTCTTGGTAAGTCTATATATTATAACACATGGCTGAGTTGTGATAAAAACCAAGTATTGACATCAAGTCATATTATAGTTGACAATCTGAAACCAGTAATATAAATTACCTGGTCTAACATGTAATATAACACCTCTATGAAGAAGTACACTCACAAACCTCTATTAATGATTTGATGCAGTTTGTTAAGGAATCGATGCCAGCCCATTTCTTTCGTCGATACAATAACCACAACATGACCCCAAAAGAGGTCTTCAGCAAAACTCACAAAGACCTTCTCAAAAGCGGCATGGAATGGCTGAACAAAACCTCTGAATCTTGCTCGTTAGTGGCAGCACTGATCGCAACCGTAGCCTTTGCCACATCCGCCACCGTCCCAGGTGGCGTCGATGAAAAGACCGGCATGCCAACCCTTGAAGACAGGCCAGCATTTAACATCTTTGCCATCGCATCACTCGTTGCCCTCTGCTGTTCGGTCACCGCAGTGGTGTTGTTCCTCTCAATCCTAACATCTCGGTATCAAGAGAATGATTTTGGTAAAAGTCTTCCTAGGAAGCTTATCTTTGGTCTGACATCGTTGTTCATGTCCATTACTGCCATGCTGGTTTCCTTCTGTGCTGGCCATTTCTTTGTGCTCAAGGACAAACTCAAATATGCTGCATTGCCTGTGTATACGGTGATATGTTTTCCGGTGACACTTTTTGCCCTGGCTCAGTTTCCCCTATACTTCGATCTTATATGGGCTACTTTTAAGACAGTACCACAACGTAGCTACAAAACCACTCTGCATTAGCTGTGCGTCGAGTAGACCAGCATTCCAGCACCTTCAATTACACTGCATCTATTGCGGTTCATGTTCCTGTGTGTACTCTAAAACTACATCCTAGTTTCAAGGCCATATTTATTATGTGGCTTAATTTAGACCTTGCATTTGTTAGTTCATTAGAGACTACAGATCTGGGGTTTTCGGGTGTATATTTCAGTATTTCTTCATGTAATATTAAGCGTTTCTTACGGTATTTTAAAATATAGCTGACAACATTGTTCTTGTTATGATAATTTTATAGAAGATAAAACCGTGCAATAAGATACCATTAAAAGATACCCATTAATACTGAGGGAGACACCACATAGACAACTACTAAGTGTTAAGTTTTACTTTCTTGACCTTTCCAGCTCGTCCAAAGAATACATCTGTCTTCAACTACAGCTTGACAAGAATTAGGAAACCGAAATTGTAACAAATAACTTGCCTCCTTAACATGCTAGAGAAACTAGAAGGTCCAAAATGACAACTCTAGAAGACAACAGTGTCAAGCATCATTCCAAGAGTTCGAACGATGTTGGAAGACATCAAATTGGAGACATGCTCTTCAAGGTGCTTCTTGGCATCTTGTCTCCCCACATTCGCTATTGCAAGCTTTTCAGGGGGCAGCTCATCTTCCTCTTGGACAACCTTGTTGTATTTGGTAGCTAGGTTCAGCATTTCCTGCATTATCAAATTAATTGAGATCTATCAGCATCTAAATTATTAAATATATAGGGCAAGTATTCAAATCTTAAAATCAGCATAAATAGAAAAAATATGCAGCAAGTTTATTTGAGTAATCAGATAGGCACCAATCTACCTCACACATTGAGTCTTTAAATTACCTGAACAGTCTGTTCATCTACTATCTATTTAAGCAAAGAAAATGTTGTGCTGTTTACCAAAAACACCTCAACAGCTGGTTGCCAAGTGTCCATTTAAGGGATATTTGGTAAATAAACTTGACTGGCCAGCTTCACTTCCATTTCAATCCAGCTACACTACACTTCTATTTCAAATTTCAAAAACGTGGAGGACGAAGGCGACTGTGCTGGTGGAGGACGAAGGTGACTGTGTGGCTTCGACGATGGCTTGCGGTGCAGGTGGACTGGCAGAGGAATGGGTTGCTGTGACGGTGGCTGGGCGGAGAGGGTGACTGTGATGGTGACTGTGATGGCGGAGGAATGGTTTGTTGTGGCGGTGACTGTCGTCGCGATGAAGCTTCGCGGTGATTCAAGCTGCATGTGTCCCTATGTTGTTGTTGGATCTCTCATTCCTAATCCACTCCCACAGGCACCACCCTCCCCCTAAGGTTGCTTATTACCCATCTCTTCCTTTGTTTTCCTCTTCTCTTCTAGGTTTCCCTTTTGATCTCTGTTTCTCTTTCAGATTTGAAACTCCAACGCCCCACCCATGGCTTCAAAGCGCATCCTCAAGGAGGTCAAGGACTTGCAAAAGGACCCACCAACTTCCTGCAGTGCCAGTACCCTTTTCCTCTTCCTCTTTTCATTTCCCCTCAATCAATTTTATTATTTGAGAAATTATGTTGTTTAAGCATACAGAAATGGTTTTTTTTGTTGTGTTTGATGTTGGGGATGGGGATGGGGAACGATTTAATTATTATAGTTACTATTCTTCTTTGATCTTTTAAAAAAAGGAAATTGGAGTGAACATTGTGATATGCACTTTTAGAATGGAAAGACTAAATCTGAAACAACGAAGCATCCAAGAAAAAATATGGCCATTGATTTGCAGTGCCTTGCGAAATATAGAAATGGGAGCAGGTGGAACTCATCTTTCAGTGCAATCAGATTGGATACTTGGTGGTTTTCATCTTGCAACCGATAGATTTTGCCTTTTAGTTTTAGTTATTGTCCAGGTAAACAAACCATTTTGGATATACATTGTCTTGGCTTGCAGTTTAAAAACCACAAAATTGCTTTGTGCCAAGGTCTCTATTGTAGCACTACTAGACTGTTCATTATCTGCTATTATCTGCTAATGAATTTCAAGGTCTCTTTTGTAGCACTACTAGACTCTTCATTATTTACTCAAGAAAACTGGTGCACAATGGTAACCTTCTCCTTCATGGCTTTGTTTTTGTAGATCTACCTGGAAGATATATGTAAACAAGCTGCTAAATGTAGAAAAGTTGCAATAAAAAGAGCTTCATGGATGAAGGTCCTTTGTGATCCACATCAAAAGTTTCCATGCTGCATGTTTTGCTGTTATTTTTTGTTTTGAATGCAGGATCAAATATCACAAATAGTTTTTCAGGACAAATAGTTCACAAAAACTTAAGAGAGAAGTCAAACCAATATGTAGCTAAAAGTCTTTATGGGGGTGATGCAGGTAGTGTCTTTACGGGGGATATAAGACATGCTGGAAGTATTATTCCTGTAAATGAATGTATAGATGCTCTATAGTCTGAACAAATGGTACTTTTTAATTAAGGGATTCAGATGAAGTGTCTGAATATGTTAATTATCAGTTTTTTATAATTTCGTAGTATTATTGCAAGACTGGTTTTTTTTTTATGTTAATGAATGGACTCATGATCACTATCTTTATCTTTTCCTGATCTTCTAATCTGAAATTCACTATTTTCATAATTCTATATTTTGTTATTATTATTTTGTCTTCTACTCATTCTATTTTCTGTAAGAGATAGGCCAAAGTATTCTTTTTTGTGATTTTTGAATGATTTATGCTTGGGTATATTTAAGTGGGATTTGTGATTTTTTTCCTTTACTTTTCTTAATTGCTTGAATTAGACTCATCTAATTGTCAAGAATTTAATTCATCACTGAAAGTTTTTTTGCAACCCAATATGTTAGGATGTGTTTTCCCTGCAAGTGCAATTCGAGGCCAAGAAAATCCAGGATGAAACTCAAGAAGAAAATAATAGAATAAGTAGATTGATTGACGATCTCCAGGGTGCATTGTAGGATGCACAAAAAAACAGCATCTCTCTGAATGAAAGAGAAGCTTGATGCTGCTGCCAACATGAATACTACATTCTTCTATCAAAAGGTTGAACACTGGCTGAAAAACAAGGACATATCACAACTCAAGAATCAGTCTTCATTGAGTGAACAAGGGAGAAAGGCAGAGGAAACAAGGTATGTTATTTTAGTTGTGTATTACTTGGTGAAGGATGGGGATCTTTTCATTGTGGCTACTATTTACTCTTGCATCTGAGTTGGCTTTTCCTTCTTGAGTATCTTTCAACTTATTTTGTGTCATGGTCTTCCTTTTCAAGTATTAGACTTTATTTAGTTTTTTTTTTCATTTCTAAGGCAGTGATTTTCCTTCTTTGTGGGATTTTATAGTGTTTCCTTTTTAATTTTCAGGCAAGAAACGATTGCCATACAAAATTGTCTTAATAGTCTGTTATAGGGGTAAAGGATCAGGTGCATATTTCAGAGGCTAATTGACTATTGTTCTATCAGTATTACACGATTGGTATGGTTGATATTATATCAGTTGGCTTTATATTAATATATGCTCCTATAAGCTGACTTCATTTTAAATCAATTGTCTCATTGTGCTGATTGTGAGGTGCAAATTTTTGTCTAAACCCATGGGTACAGGTTGTGTCCAATTAAGATCAAGGTCTACATGTTTTGGGGTTTATTGCCCTGGGTATATGGTGTATATTTATGGCTTGCATTGGGTGTATCGTGTACAATTGGCTTGCATTGTATATGGTGTCTGTATTGTTATCTTGGATAACAGCATGGCTTATGCTGTGTTAGCTTATCATTAATAATATTATTCATTTTGCTTTTAAAAAAAATATATGTTGAACATATTATTTTTGCTATTTTTTGTTTTCTAGGTGTCATCTAATATATTTTGTTTGATTTGGCAGATAGGAGTGGTTAGTTTGAATTTTACATAGGTATGTGTTTTTCCTTTCATAAGGTCATACTGGTAGCATTACTATATAATTCCATAGGTATGCACTGCTATTAATTGGGAAAATGCAGAATTTCTATTGGGTTTGTGGAAGACAATAACTAGCACAGGTGATTTGGAGTTCTAATAGGGTGGCCTAGAGCATCACCCTTATATTTATGATCAATTTCTTATATAAGTTGTTCTATTGCTCTTTCTTTCTTATATATGTATGTACTGTTCATAGAAGACAGAACTATCTTACAATACAAGCCAATGCAAACACTTCCAGGCATTTTTAGAAAATAGAAATACACCACTTCTTCCACCTGTATCTTTCCAATTCTTGCTGTTGTATTTCCACAGGTAACTCCAGTTCCTAATGCTCTTTTCATTAAATGCAGCAACCAACTAAACAAATATCGAAATAAATAGTGAATTAATATTGGGTTCATTGTCTTTTATCATCTATTTGCTTGCTTCCCTGTATTGATTCTTTCCCCAATGTGATTTCTATCATTCTCAATATATAAATTTAAAAATAAAATATATTATTTGAGTTTGGTACTTGAGAGTGCTTGAATGTTTCATAAGTTGCTTTCTTTTTGGTGTCAGTTGCTTGCTACTTTGAATTCCTGTTGCTTCTCAAACTTTATATAGAATTGTGATGTAAAATCAGGAGGTCGACGAGGTTGGGGAATCTATTAACTATGTGATTCAACCCATGTGATTCAAAATCTGTTAAATGAATTGGTGTTAACTTGATATACTTCTCTACTGCATAGGGGTTGAACATCGTGGGTTGGACCACTAGAAGACAAGTTAGATTGTGTTTTAATAGATTGAATCCTTAACACATTATATTTTACACTAGCTGACTTGAGGTTTGGTGTTTCTTACATTTTCATTCATGCTTTACGCTAGCCTACTGCTCTTGCTATTAGGGATGCAACTACTTTGTGCATTTAGGAAATGGCATGAACTATTCCAATTGGTATTTTTCTTTTGTTGTGCAAAGTATATAGGAACAGGGATTGCCACTTTTTTTCCGGCTTGAATTTGTGTTTATGTTCAACACCCTCTATAGTGTACATTGATCTTCAAAATACTTTGGATGTGTTTCAGCATGTTTTGTGATCTGTGTTTTGAAGGTCAATGTGCATTTACAACTATGCATTTACTTATCTTGCTAGGTCCATGTATTTTGAAAGTGAGATATTTCAATTGGGGTGGGGTATATTATCACTGGTATTTCAACAGGGACTTGACTTGGTACTACTTTGGTGCAATTGTCACCTGTTTGAACACTAATATTATCTTATGTGAAATTTTGTTGTAATATGGATATCACTTGCTTTTTGTATGCTTTAATTATGGGTACAATTGCTAAATTTATTGTCTCAAATACATATCTGTTGGTCAGTAGTGCTTTCTGAGGACTATGGTTATCATAGTTGTCAACTGTTTCATAACCATTAAAGGAAAACTGCATGACCCGTGCGTACGCACGGGTACCTTACTAGTTAGTTTTGGAATGTGTATCAAATTGCCTAAGTGTCAAACCATCAGTCCATTTCTTCTTGTGAAGATTAAGCAGCATCTTCTCCTCAAGTTCATTTGTAAGGTTTTTAGAATATAAGAACAACTGAAATAAAAGAGCAGAAAATAATTCTCCTTCGAGGGGAGCACCTCCAAAATAAACAAACACTTGTCTCATTAATTTTCTGGTTGCCTCTGCAAAGGCAATGACAGTACAATATATAGGAGTCCAATACTAACAAACCGAAAAGCAATGTGGCTCAGCACCACTACAAGACAAATAAATCAAAAGGAAAATTACTAATAAGAAAAGGAGAAATTCTAGACTCTTCTTCCAGCAGCAGATTTGGCTTAAGGCAATTCATAGTCTTTGAGACATTTGGGCTTGACCCTGTTGCTCTTCGACCTCATGCTTGGTCTTCTCATTTGGACTTGTAGTATTAGCATTTGGGTCCATAACATCATTCTTCCTGTAATTAATGGCAATGGAATAATAATGCCGGTTCAACCCATGGATCAATGCCTAAAGAGGGCCAATAAATATAGGTCAGAACTGGGGAAAAAAAAAGTGCAAAGTAGCCGCTTCCAAAAAAATAAATAGTATAGATGTCAAAAAAGAAAAAGCGCTTTGAGTAACACACTTGAATGGATGATTTATTCAGATGCCCCAAATTTGATGTTGTCTGCCTTGGTTCTTTGACCAAGCATCATTGTCTGTGGATTGATCAATAGAAAAGCATCAATCACCACTTTGCCAGAGATGCATCATATATTTCAGGAATGCCAGCACTAGGTTGGTATTCTGCCCTTTGCTCAAGTGTCACTTTCAGGCATGATCTGGGTAGATCCCCTGGGCCTTCAACGAAACCTTTCATCTTGACATTCAGAGTCTGGGTTTCGGATACATAGCCTGCAACAAGAGGAGCAATCTTGATGAAAGTCGTGATTAGGCGGATAGGCTCACTTCTGAATCTTAACATGCAAGGTTGACTTAAGCTTGCAATAGTTTTCCCATTGGACAAAAGAAAATCTACCCTGAAGTAAGCAACAAAGGTATATGATGAACTGCAACTATCATCGGCTATTTTAACTGTATAAGACTCAAAATTACATGATACAAATCATAAAAGCTTGCATCATCTGAATTGGCTTCTCCACGAAGCACTTCATAAAAAACCCACCAAATGCCTTAATCACCAATCCCGCTATGAATTCAAGAAGACTCGAAGACGAGTCACCGAATCGAGGCGCCGAGTCAGCGGAATCGCCAGCTGCATCGTCATTCGCAGCTGTGGTTACGGTAGATTCCCCGTCGTTCTCTTCAGTCACGGTAGCACCAACTTGTTGCGCTTTATCATCCGAATTGAGTTTCGCAGCGAAATTGTCATCTTCCTTGAGGTCCCGATACCTTGGCTGGTGCTGGAAGCTCCTTCTTGTGCCATTAATTGAATCGCTTTCGGTGCCGAATCTGACGATACCTTGCCCGAAGGTCCGAGACGTTTTTGCCGGCGCCGAAGCGTGGTCGCCGGAGAGAGAGGGTTGGAATGCGAATCTCGAGGTCCGGGTGAAACGAGTCGAGGATCCGAAATTGTGGATGCGGAGGCAGAATTTTCCGGCGGGTCCTCGGCGGAGCAGGGGTGAAGTGCGTCGATGAAAACGTCGTCGTCTTCGTGTTCAGGGACCGAGCCTGGCGGGTCCATTCAGATTCTGAGTTTTCGATAAGGCGACACAATAATTCAATTTTTTTTTATTTTTTTTTAACCCGTAATATGAGAAATTGGAAACACTAATAATACACAAACATCTATCACACACCCCATTTTTTCATTTTATTCATTGAGATTGGGTGTTGGGGAAGTGTGTGGGTGTATGTGTATCACCACTCAATTGGAAAACGGGAAAAAATAATTACTGTTAGCTGCGGTATGTGTGCTTTTGTGAGATATAAAAATTAAATTTAAAACTAAATTAAAATATAAAGATGTTAATATTTTAAAAAGTTTCAGAAATAAATTTAATACAAATATATAAATTCTTATTTTACTTAATGTTTGATTAATTGAAAAAATCTATATATTAATTGATAAAAGAAATTAACATATCCTTTAATTGGGCACTATTTAATAAAATAAATAATTAAATAAAATTAAAACCCAACATATACTTTATATAATATATAAGGGTTTTTGACTTAGGTCTCTATAAAAAATTATTTTTCTCCATTTTTTTATTTTAGTCTCAATGGTGAGTTGACTGCTTATATTGATACTTAAGTTCCTATAAAAGTGGCTAACTTCTATGGCCACATAAGTTGACACGTCATTAATTTATTTTTCTCTATTTTTTGATATAGATTTACCCACCTCCTTCTCCCCCTCCTCTTATGATTTTGCCCTCCACCACCACTCTTTCCTTCTCCCCCCTCCTCCACCACTACCACCCCCTCCACCCACCCCTTTCTCTCATGGCTTCCCCCCCCCCCCCCAACCACCACCACCACCACCACCACCACCACCTCTCTTATGTGTTTTTACGATTTCCTTCTCTATTTGAAGTATAAGAAAAAAGAAATTCTTCAAAATCTTCATTCAACAAAGAAAACCGAAAAATCCCTAAAATAAAGTTAAATTTAAGACAAATATAATCATAAAATAAACAAGATAGATCTCTCATATGTTCATAGCAATAAGGTCAAGAAAGACAAAATCTAAAATAACAGTCATCAAAAAAATAAAGTTTAAATATATTTTTAGTCTCTCATATTTGACTAAATTTATTTTTAGTCTCTCAACTTTTAAAAGTATTTTTTTGTCCCTAATTTAATAAAAATATGCCACATTTAGTCTCTGACTATGAGTCCATTGAGTTTTTTTTTGTTTACATGACAAATGACGTTACAGATAAGTACTTGGTATGTGTCTCATTTATCATATCTTGCGTCATAAGTGATTTCAATGGATCGATCTAAATGGATGGATGACCATTTTCACCGTAAATAATTGATCGATCTGGACCATTAATAACACTAAGGCTATATTTGGATGGGGGGTTTTTGGAGGGGAAGGGAGAGGAGGGAAAAATTTATAATCTCCAATTACCTTGCTTGAGAGTTTTTAAAATTTAAAAAAAGTTTTATATCTTGGTGTCTGTTACCTTTTAACATAATATTTTCTTTGTCCTATTAAAGCTAAACAAGGTAATTAGGAATTATAAGCCCTTCGTTCCACTCCCCTCCCCTCCCTTCCCCTCCAAAAAACCCCATTCAAACATAGCCTTAAGATACCAAATAAGTGAAACACATGACAAGTGCTTACATGTAATGTTATTTGCTACGTAAATAAAAAACTTAACAAAGTCACGGTAAGAAACTAAATATGACATAATTTCATTAAATTGGAGACTAAAAAAATATTCTTAAAATTTCAAAGACTAAAAATAAACTTTAATCAAATATAAAAAATTAAAAATATATTTAAGCCTAAAAATAAAATAACTTTTCTATGACTCCCAAGCACTAGATTTGGCTATATTACATGACATCTCCCTCTGAAAATTTCGAGAAATATTTCTTCAAGTATTTCGATTTCAAATCTACAAACGAGCACTTCAAATAAATATTGCGATTTCGAATATCGTAAAAGCACACAAGAGGGGTCGTGGTGAAGGGGTGGTGGGAAAAACTAAATTTAAAACCCACTTTTAGGTACATTAAGTTAAAAAATTAATATTTTTATAGGGATCTAATAAGTGACATGTAAATTATGTAGGTTTAATGAGATGACATTAAGAAGGATACATTAGTATTTCGTGCCACGTAGAAATGTTGATTGGACTAGAAGTGTGTCCCCTAATAAGTCAACTCACTATAGAGATTAAAACCAAATAAATAAATGGAGAAAAAATTGACTTTTTTATAGGGATCTAAATAAAAAATCTACTATATTATAGGGATTTAAAATATATTTAAGCTTAAATTCCACAAATGAAAAATTAATTTTTCATAAAAGAACACATAATTTTGTTAAAAAATGGAAATATGACAGTTGACAGACTTCACAAAATTCAAAAATAAAAATTTAAGTGTTTAATAATTAATAAAGATTCTTTCAAAAAAAAAGGATGAATAGCCACTTAATCATTAAAAAGGACATTGCGAGTCCCCATTATATGAAAATATATGTTATTTTTTGGCTTAAATATATTTTTAATCTCTTAACTTTGGGTAATTTTATTTTTAATTCTTCAAATTTAAAATACATATTTTTGGTCTTTTATTTTTAAAAATGTGTCATTTTTAGTCTCTGAGACTATTTTTCAATTTGAAAAATATTTTTTAAATTTATATTTTGACCCCTTTTAAATTATGATTATCACCTTACTCCCATTTTCTTAACTTTTAAGGATTTTTTAAATTTATATTTTGACCCCTTTCAAATTTAGATAATGTTTTTTAAAGTTAAAATATGACCCCAGGAACTAAAAATGACACATTTTTTAAAATGAGGGACCAAAAATAGGCATTTTAAATTTGAGGGACCAAAAACAACAATTTTCTAAACTTGAAGGACTAAAAACATACTTAAGCCTTATTTTTTTAATTTGAATTATAAGAAATATAGATTCTAAATAAATTAATTGTTAAAATTATTTTTATATCCTTAATTTGTTGCAAAATTTACGTTAAAAAGATATTCATCAATTCTCTATAGAAGTGAGTGGAACTATTTTATCCAATTAATATCAAAGATATTTTTAAAATAAAATCTAAATTAATTAAAACTACAAAACTTAACTGTTTTTTCATGGTTTTGAGTTACTTATTAATTTTTTTGTCTAGACTACGGTATTTTTTATGCACATGTGAGTTCTAATCCCTTTGAGATCTCTGATTAAATTGGAAGAGACCATACCATCTCATCCAAATCTATAATGGTAGTTAGTTATTAATTTGTTTCTTATAACATAGACCAAAGATAGTAAAATGTTAATTATAATTGACAAATAACTCGTCTCATTTTGCATCAAATTATTAAGACTTAAATATGTTTCTAGTTCTTATAATATAGAGATTTTTTGCTTTTAATCCCTATAAAAAAGTTAAACACTTTTAGTCTCTATAAATTTTTTTTTAGTATTTTAAGTAAGTTGATCGCCGATATGTCCATTGTAAGCCTAATCAGCACATCTACGTGACCAAAAACACTGCCAGGTAGGATGCACATCAGCCCTTCTCTCTCCTCCCCACCTTCCCCCTCCCCACGTCCACCCCCTTTCTCCCTCCTCCTCCCCCATCTTCGTCCCACCTTCATTGTCTCTCTGTTTCTCTCTCTTGATCCAAAAAAACTTACAAAAAATGGGGTAAAAAAGCATAAAACAAAAAAAGAGTAAAAGAATCACACTACAACATGTACATCACACAAAACACCGAACGATAATCACAAAGAAAGAACCCTTGTTGCTGATCAAAAAACATAAACACCCTTTTGCAGGAAGAAGATGGCATTGTAGTGGATGGTACTCACCTACATGGTTGCCGTGAGGTTGCCGTGGCCATTCTTCTAACCCTTTCATCACCAAAGCTCTTGAAGAATTGTTTGGTCTCTCTGATTTCCCTCATTCTGTAACCTGTTCTTTTCATTGTCCCCTTTTATGGGTTTCAGCTCCTAGGTATGTTCTTTCCCTCATTCTCTCTAACGGTTCTCTTCCGTTTCATCTAGTAACAACTGGCTATGCCCAAAAATCTTTCCTTTTTCACTTCTTTGTTGGTCGGGTGTACTTGGTTGCAAATTGTCTGTTGTCATTGCTCTTTACTTTAGGGGTTTACGAATGACTAACCATTTAGGTATCTGTCTGGTAGTTAAAATTTTGAATCTTTTTCACTTTTTTTCTCTTTGGGATGAATTATGTTGTTGGTGGTAGGTGGCTAGATTCACAAGTTGGAATTGGCTGAGAAGAGTTTTTATTTTTTTTTTGTTTTTTTTTGTGTTGATTGTGCTTTATTTCTTTCGGCTGTGTGCTGTGTGTGCTGTGCAAATTGGGGGACGAAGGTGGTTGGGGGAAGGTATGAAGGAGAGAGGAGGGAGAAGGGCTGATGTGGCATCCTATGTGACAGTATTTTTGGCCATGTAAGCGTGTTAACTGGGTTCAAAATAGGACATATTAACGGTCAACTCATTTAAAGGGCTAAAAGCAAAAAAAAATAAAAACTAAAATCATTTGATTTTTTTTATAAAAACTAAAATCAAAACACCCCTATATTATAAAAATCATAACATATTTAAGCCAATTATTAATTATTAATCACGTGTAGTGGACAAGCGAAGTGCTCCACAACAAAAATAAAAATGTTAGGAGTGTCGTACCGTCGGTAAAGATTCCTAATTTCTGCACAAATTGTTTAATTGTAATTTTTTTTTATTTTTTCTTCTCTTAATCGTTAATATAGTTTGCCTCCTTAAAAAACGCATATTAAAATATTGCTTTTGACCATAAAAATTTTAGGAAATCACACGCGCCTATAAGAGACAAGTAATATACAAATAGGGGACTTCTATGGCCCCGTTGATCAAATAACAGTTTTGAAATCGTTCTTTTATAAACCAATAATAAAACAGAGTTATGTCATATCAAATTATTTCTTTTAAGGACTATAATTTTTTTATATTGCATCGTAATCTCTAATCTCTTTTATTTTATTTAGAAACATTTTAGCAAACACTTTGAATATAACAATTATTAGACATAAACAATAAATAGATTATAGAGTATATATTACACACATTTTTAAGAGGCAAAATAAATGCACTAAAATAACCAGATACAATGTCATCTCAGCAACAAATATAGAACCTCAAATATATATAAAACTAAGACTCACCCAAAGCAAATTGTCCGATCCTCTAAACATAGAAATACAAGGACCAAAGACTATGACACAGAGACACATCCCAACATTCCAACATCGTTTTACTTAACCATCCAAATATAATTCACTTTGAAAACACAAATCACAAACATATTATTTCAGTAAATTCTATTGAAATCTAAAATAATACCAATAACATCCCATAGATATCACAATATTTAGAGACAGTGAATATTTTGAGACAGTGAACAAGAAGAAAATGAAATCAAAACTAATCATATTAGCAGTGCATTACGAAAATAGAAATATATGGTAATCTTTCAGAAAAACAAAAATTTTAGAAATTTCTAACAACACTCATCATTAGTCCAGGTTTTACAAAACTCGAACCAATGTGCGCTTTCATGATCCCTCTCGCACCTTGACCCGGTTGCCCAACCCCAAAACCCATCTCTCTGTCTTCACACTCACACTCACACACATTAGCCTAGTTGTAGTATGCGCATGGTGTAATTATATATATCAGGTAGAAAGTGCAATGAAGGTATGAGAAATGTATATATATGGGAGATGTGGGTTTTGTGGGAGAGAATTTGAAATACTTAAGCACAAAACTGCAAAATACTATTACAACAGGATCGAAACCGTTACTTTTGTAACACCCGCATTTTTAGATCAGTAGCTAATTCTATGACACTGTGTGAGTAGATCAAATTACATATTATAAGATTATATTAGAAAATGAAATGTCATGATTATAGTCGCTCAATGTAAAGCAACCAGGATTTCGAGTTGAAATTGGAAATTTCAACAGAAAACGATTCTCGTTATAGACGGAGAAATAAGATTATATTGATCTGAAGGCTCAGACAATACCACCATGAGGAATTAAAGAGACAAATAGTATTTTTATATTATTTAAGAATTTAAGAATTTTAGTTTGGAATTTTCTGAGATTAGGATAAATATGTTACAGTGGTGGTCCCTGTAGAATGGGATACGTGAAGTATAGCGACCAGATAATTACCAGACGGCTAAGAAATGATTCAAAATGGAAAGTTAGTGATATCATTAGTGTTTTTGGATTATTTATGATTTTTAGAAATTTTTCTAGAGTTTTTCAGAAAATTTTATTTTCAGCCGTTTTTAGCACGTTACGGATAACCGTAGCGCAAACGGGGTATCAGGAAATGACCAAAACTTGAGTTTTTAAATTCTAACCTTTATTATATTAATTTTAGGTTTCAAAATTAATTTTTCCATTAATCAATTATTTGGAGAAATATTTATTTCAAAATATATATTATAATAAGCAATTTGGCCCACTTGTGCTCCCAAAAGCAAAACCCCAACTTGTGAATTCTTCTCCCTTCCTTTCCAGCTGACTTTTGCACGAAAATTCAGCCCCAAAATGGTGCTTTATGCCCATGTGCTCATGCCTTGAAAGTCTTGGTTGGAAGAAATATTAAAACACCTTTAACTCTTAATTTATTCCAAGATAATACCACTTGCCTCTAAGCAAATCTTGGCCCTCCATTCTTTTTGGGTTCAGCCGTGACTTAGGAAGGGAAAAGGAGAGGGTTTGCTTTACTTTTCATTTCCTTTCTCTCTCCAAAGCCAAATACTCCATTGTTGCTCTTAAGCTTTCAAGCTTTTTCCTAAACTATTTCTTTGAGTTCCAAGAGCTTTGATCCATCAATCTTCTTCAACCAAGGTTGGTTTATGATTCTAAACCATCAATCTTTCATATACTTTCATGATCTATCTCTTTTGGTTTTTAGATCATGTGTTTCTTCATTATTTTGAGGAAATATCTTTGTTTTGGTCTTAGGTTCTTATCCTTGGAACCAAGAGGTTTGATCTTCATTGTGATCCATTTTTTCTTCAAGAGCAAGAGTAAGAAATCATTCTCTCATGTTTTTGATCTTAGGTTTTGGGTGGTTTCATGATGAAGATGTTTTCATGCTTATGTTTTATGATTTTATTTTGTAAGGGTTGATTTCTAGCTTGGAACAGCAAGCTAGGAAAAGTGAGTTTGGTGTTTAAAGCTTCTCTTCAAGAGGTAAGTGGGATGTTCTTCTAAAAGACACAAGTTTTTATGTAGTTCTAGTGTTGTATGATTTGGGTGGCATGATGACAACTCAATAACCTTGAGTTCCATCTTTGATTTGGGTGGTTAAAACCATCCTTGATGTGTTTAAATCACTAAGCTAAGATTTTTAGCTCTATGGTTTTTGTATGGTAGAAATCTTGTGTTTTGTTGTATGATTGTTCTCTTGATGGTGTATAAAAAAAATGGTGTCTTGAAGTGATTGAGTGTATTTAATTATTTGTGATTCATTTGATGTATATTGATTAATGTGTATTTCATATACTTTGATTGGGATTGGATTGATGAGATTTAATTAAGCGTGGGAAGAGAGTTTAAAAACTTTAATGAAAAAGTTTTACAAATGAAAACAAAGAAATTAATGAGGATTCAAGATAACACTTAATTGGATAAATTTCAAGAATACAAAACTCTGGAAATTGGACGCAGACAGTGGATGCAGAAACTGGACGCAGACATTGGACGCAGAAATTGGACGCAGACATTGGACGCAGAAATTGGACGCAGACACTGGACGCAGAAACTGGACGCAGAAACTGGACGCAGAAACTGGACGCAGACATTGGACGCAGAAATTGGACGCAGACATTGGACACATTGGACGCAGAGACTGGACGCAGAGACTGGACGCAGAAACTGGACGCAAGAACTGGACGCAGAAACTGGACGCAAGAACTAGACGCAGAAACTGGACGCAGAGATTGGACGCAGACTGGACGCAGGAACTGGACGCAGAATGGACGCAGAGACTGGACGTAGAAACTGGACATTTTGGGGTCAAAATATAATTATAAAAAGTTATGTGGTTTTAACAAATAATAAGAAGTAAGGGGCATTTTTATAAATGCGAAGAGTCCCACACGTAGTTGGAAAAGAGTCCAAACGTGGCGTTGTTAACTTAAAATTTTACACGTTGTTGAAAGAGGGTCAACACGTGGCGAGTTGAAGATTCAAGGAATAATGCTACACGGTGTTGGGAGAGAGCTAACACGTGGCGATGAAAATCCTAAATGAAGGATTGCATTATTCTCCTTGTAGGTGTGTATGAATTGTATTGTCATATGCATTTGAGATATTGGCTTTTGCCAGGCTAGCTTTATGCTATGATGAGAGTATACAATCCTAGAGTGATGGATTGAGAATAAGCATAGTCTGACTATAAGTCTTTGAGGGCGTTCAGGTCACGAAATTCTCAATGGCCTTGAGGGGAATCTCCTTGTGTCGAGAAGAGTAGTATACCCGGCTTGAATGATCCTGACCGGCTTGTCTTATTTATGATGTGGTGTACGAGTTAGCACAATGGGCCATACCGAATAGATGACAACGAGGGCTAAGAGATGATCAGGTTGCATTTATGTTAGGTACAAGTTCCGCCATATCGCTCTACTTAGTTGAGGAAGAGAAGTCTCCATGGAGCAGTGCACCGGTGTGATAAGAGATGATTGAAGTGTCATGCATATATATATCTTGATTGAGATAGATAATTTTGTGATGATGTGTGTTGGTTGTTTGTGAACTTAGAGTAAAGTTTTCAAATGATATTTGCTTATTTTTGAAGTATAATAAGTAGTATTTTTCCTCTTACTATGTATGTTTTGTGATTGTGACTTTGGGAGAAACTCACCCTTGCCTATATGTTTTGTGCCCTTCGGGACATGATTCATATAGATTGATTTCTAGCTGAGTGGACTAGACAGGACTCGAAGAACGAGACGTGCATTGAAGACGTGTCAACAAAGTGGAAGGACGTGCGAGTCCTAGTTTTGTTGGAGTTTTTCTTATTTGAACTTTTTGTAGAAGTTCTTAGTGCTTGACCAGCATAGAGAGTCTGTACTGATTTGGGAAAGGGATTTCTTGTGTATGATACGTCCCATTATAATTGAATACGTTTTAGTTCCTATGTTGTTTTCTGGTTGGTGTTTATTCTCACAAAGTATAATTTTTAAAAAGATTTTAAAAATTGACAGAGAAAATCCATTTGTGAAAATTAAATAAAATTTTGACAGCGTTTTTCGAAAGAAGAATTAGAAGAAAGATTTTAATTTCCGCATTAGAGGTTCAGTTACGAAGTGTAATGCCTCCTGAGAAAGGGGTGTTACAACTTTCATAACGGGAACATAGAAAATGCCATAAAAATAAATACTTAGTATAATATTGTATGATTTTTCAAAGCGAGTGATTATAATGTACGTATCATAAATTGTTGTTATCGGAATTCAATATTTCACTATTTGGGTATCGTTACATTCATTTTTTGAACGTAAGAGATCATAATTTTCAATGCATGATTTTGAAAGCATGGAACAAATTATTCTACTTATCCATTCTTTCAAGAAGCCACTCACCATATCTCTATAAGAATGTCATGTGAAGAAGCCATTTCACTGAAGAGTTCGAGCATATATAAAAGCTAAAGAGAAGTGAATAAAGTGGGTGATCACTCTCATGTAGGGTAATACACAATTTGGGGTGAGAATTTTTAAATTTCTATAAAACTTATGTTTGAGATATTGAATATTTGCTTGGAGCTTTTTTGTGGACATACACAGTAGTTGCCACAAATCACATATATCTGTGCGTGCTGTGCTCTTTCACTTTTTTTTTTTGTGGTTTGTTTTGCATATGTCCTATCTTTATGCATATCTTTAAAAAGTGAAAATAAGAAAAACAGTAATTATCTGAATTATTTTTTATATCAAAATTAAACTTACAACTAAACTAGCTGACAAGTAAAATTAGGTTGTTCACTTGTTCAAAATCTATGTACAAACGATTTAACATATATAGATAGGAAAGAAAATTAAAAACTAAATATATATAGCAACAACCGTGTAACACGACGAAGTGATTCATAACTTTGCTTGGATCGGGAGGAAACTCAGCACAGATACTCACCCAAAGCAACCAATCGGTATATATATGATTGCTAAAGTAAATTCAAAGTGGGAAAAAAGAAGGAAGTGATCAATTCAGAATTTTTCTTTTCAGAATTCTAATTTTTCCCGTCTATCCGTTTCTACTCAAAGTAATAAATAAAAATAGGTTAAATATGTTTTTAATCCCTTTATATAAATTGATGTTTGCTTTTAGTCCAACAAAATCTTTTTGTCTCTTTTTAGTCTTCTATTCTTGACAAATGTATCGTTTTTAGTTCTTGTAGCCATTTTTTGAATTTAAAAAATATTTTAAAAAAATCATTTTAACCCATCCTAATTTTCAGTTATCAATTTTTACTCAATCCTCATTTACTAGTCTTGGAGATGTCAATTTTGTTCTGACTCGACAACATGACAAGATGGACTCGTGTTTTAGGCAACATTATATTCGTTAACCGCAGACTCGAAATAAATTGGGCCATTTTGGCCCAGCCTGATTTGTCTGTCGGACCAGACTGAACCTTCATTTTATGCCTTTTTTTAATAATTTGAGATATATTTATTTGTAAATAATTTGGGCTAGATCTGACCCAGTGCATTGGAAATTGAAAATTCAAGAGAAAATGAGTTTGGTAAAAATTGGTAATTGAAAATTAAGAGTGGTGAAAATGAATTTTTAAATATATTTTTAAAATTGGAAAAAAGGTCACTACATGGACTAAAAAAGATGTATTTTCAAAAATAGAGGATTAAAAAAACATAAAATATTTTTTAAAGACTAAAAACGAACTTTAACATATTTACAGGGATTAAAAACATATTTAACTCATTAAAAAAAATTGACATGAAGGAAACATGTACGCTCTGTTTGGTGAAAAATAGCAAATAGCTTATAGCGAATAAACTAGCGAATAGCAGATAAGCTACAAAATTAAATTTGAAGTATTTGGTAAAATTAATAGTCAAACTAACTGATAAATGTAAAATGACATAAAAAGATATTTTTAATTATTGCTTACATGTCTTTAATCAATATTAAACATGGTAAAATATTTATAAATAATAAACTAATTATTATGATTTTATAAATTAAAATTATAAATTTATATTTTAATGATATTATTTATTTATTTATACTTATTATCTATTGAGGCCTCATTAAAATAATTTTTATTGAATAAAAAAATTATATTATATTAAATTTATTTTATTTATAGTTGTATTTATTTACTTCGTTATTTATTATCATTAAAATAATTTATTTATTTACTTATTTATTTATTATTATTATTATATTTTATTTTATTTAATAGATGATAGAAAATAAATTTAATAAAAATAACGAGGGTAAAAAAAATTATATGCTATAATATATAAACTCAAACGCTACTTGAAGTAGCGTGTGAAAAAATGTTATATGCTATTGAAAATCTATAAGTTACCTGTTATCAAACAATTTTATTTTTTATAATCCGTTAGGTGGCAGTTAGAATGAGCCAGCAAAATTATGTCCCAAGAATGGGGCATAATGTTTTCACCATTGATATAATAAATAAAAAATTTAATGATTAGGATGAATGACCAGTTACTTATTTAGAAAGTGAAAATAATCTAAAAAATAATTTGTAAAATAGTGTTTTAGTTTTTTTCAAATCCACACCGTCAACAAACTGCAACAATTCGCAAAATGGTCAAGAGTTTTGAATAATTACAAAAGTTACCCCGAAAAATGTAAAGGTGTATTTTTGTATGTTGACTATTTTTAAGGTTTAGTTTATTGGTTAAAAAATAACATTTATGTTGTGGTTTATTTTAATGATTTTTCCTCAACACCCATGGGATTTGATAAATGTATTTCTCAGGTAATAAATATGGTATTATTGGACAATAACTTGGTAACCATATGGCACAGGGTATAAAATGTATTTTTTTGCTATATCTATTAATGTATTTTTTAAGGTAATAATTTGTCCATAATGAGAAAAATGATCCAATAAATTTTAGAGTGTATGTGGGAAGGAGGACGGCTAATGTAAATGAATTTTTTTGAGTAAAATACACTCTTTTCCCGTGAGAGATAACGCTATTACATTCTCCTTCTCTCTTGTTTGAAAACACATACTCTCCTCCCTTGAGAGATACCAATATTATACTCCCCTCTCCTCTTGTTTGAAAACACACACTCCTATCCCCTGAGAGATACCAATATTACACATTTCCTTCACTTCAAAGATAAAATATGATATTTTTTTTCATTTTTGTAAATTTCCATTGACGTAAAAGTTAGTCTCCGTTAAAATATTTTTTTATTACTATAATAACCTTTTATCTTTTATTTTATTTCTATTTTTTGTCCTATTTTCTTTTCCAACCCGATTTCAAAATAACTGTTTCAGCGTCGTTCACCACCACATTCCACTAAAACCAAAACGAATCCATTGTTGGTGGAATGTGGTAGTGAACGTAGTGAAACGGTGATTCTGATTTCAGGAATTAGGAATTGTAATGAAAAAAGAAATGAGGCAAAAAAATGAAAAATAAAAAATTATTATTGTAATAAAAAATAATTTAACGGAGGCTAATATTTACGTTAATAAAAAATTACAAAAGTAGAGAAAAATGTATTATATTTTATCTTTAAAGGGAAACAAATGTGTGTTTTCAAACAAGAGGGTGGAGAAAAGTGTAATATTGGTATCTCTCTGGGGAGAAAGAGTGTGTGTTTTCAAACAAGAAAAAAAGGGAGTGTAATATCGTTATCTCTTAGGGAATGAGAGTGTGTGTTTTCAAACAAGATGGGAGGAGAGTGTAATTAATATCATTATATCTCAAGGGAAGGGGGTGTATTTTACTCATTTTTTTTATGGAATGGTGTATGTCAAATATTGTTTCTATGAGCTTTTTAATTTTTTTTATGAAAACATTTTTTAAGTAAAATCGTGATATTTTAATTTGATGTATATTTGTTGTGACTTCTTTTGAGCTTTTTAAGTAGATCTTTTTTTGGGTGTAGAAGTTATTTGTTAAGGAATTATTTTGACAACATGAATGTCTTAAATGATTTAGACTAAGTTAGTATTCTAGAATAGCCCGAATGTGACATGATTTGGTAAAATACTAAAATGATTAAATCGACATTACGATTGATGAGATATAGCTTAACATTAAAAAGTCGAAGGCTATTGTGTGGTAACAAAATCAATGAGAGCCATCAATGTTCTTAATGGATTTCTTTTTTTCTTCATAAAACTTAATGATTTTTTTTATTTTCTATTTGTTTTTCTAAGATATATTTATGTATGACAATACTCTAATTAATGAATTATTTGGGTTATTACAATTTCTGAAACTTTAGAGTTACAACATAAAATGTTATATTTTTTTGGTACAATTTTGAATTCTAAAGGTATTGGGCACCAAATTTGCAATACAACAAAATCGGTTTTACTTATGATAATGGATAAAAATACATTAACCTATTCTTGAACATAATTTCGATGACCCATTATAAGAGTCACCTAATCCGTTATTCGCTAGTCACAGAAACGCTAATCAAATATACAAATGGCTAGCGAACGAGAGACTTGCTATATAGAGTCGTAACGTAGCTAACGGATTAATGACACAAAAATGGAGAAAATAAATTCTTCTTCTTCGTCACTTTTCTTCTGCTGGAATAACTTAAAATGGAAGCAAAAAAAGTGGCAGCAAGGCGAATGTCCGTACCTGTAACTACTTTTTGAAAGAGTGAAATATTACCTCGGTTATTTTTTAGAAGTAACATACGATAAAATTATCGAGATTATCAAAATGTGTTAATTTTTATTATTGATGTTATAATTTTAAATTTTTTTAGAAATATTTTTTACATTAAATGACTAAAAGTGACATATTATAACTAATGAGGTGAGTTTCTTGTTAAATGGTTTGATAATAAATAAGGTAAAATTGAAAATGAATAGTTAATAGTGTTGAAAATAAGACATTATTTCTTATAAAAAGAACCCAAATAAACAACACATTTTGTTTCTCACATAATGGACTGAATTAAGTTGCGGGTTTAAAACATTTGTTTGTATTTGCATTAAATAAGAGTTGAGTTAAGAATACATTCTCTAACATACTTTTTTAATATATTTTTTCAATTGAGTGGAATTCAATGGGTACTATTAAATTATGCGAGTCTTATATTCTATTTGATAGAATCCATTTTTAAAAGTAATGGAACACACATGAACTAGAGAGTGTATTGAGAAAAAAAAGAGAAAATGTGTTACTAACATTGGACTGAGGATAATTATAAACAAGGTTTAAATATGTTTTTTGTCTATGTAAAATGATCGAGTTTCATTTTTCTTCTTTGTAAAAAAATATATTTTGTTTATGATCCCTATAAAATAAAAAGTTTTATTTTTAGTCATCGCAAATTTATTTTAGTCCCTGCAATATTCGGTTCATGTTAAATTAGTCATTCTAATATGTGGACAATTTTGTTTTTAGTCCCTATAATATTACATAAATTTTATTTTACTTTATTTTACATGGACCAATTTGTCGAATATATAAATATTACAGGGACAAATTCAACTTGATCTAAATATTACAGGGACTAAAACAAATTTGTGAGGACTAAAAATAAATTTTTTTATTTTGCAAGAATCATAAAAAAAATTATAGGGACGAAAAATAAAATTCGGTCATTTTAGAGGGACGAAAAATGTATTTAAACCTATAAACAATAATGATTCATGGACCCCCAATGTGCCACTACACCTATAGATAGACAGAAACAAATTAAAGAGAAAGATGATAAATGACTGTGCTATAAGAAAAGAGAGAGTAGTACTAGAAAGAGAAATAAGGTCATGTTTGGATAACAAGTGTATCTACTACTTATGGTATAAGTTGTATAAGTTACTTCTATAATCGAAGAAAAAATATAGCGAAATTTATTTTATATAAGTCATAAGTTGTTTTGATAAGCTATCCTGTGTAGCTTATGAAAAATAAGCCAAAAACAACTTATGAATCAGTCATAAGTTGTATTCATAAGCTCTGTATAATCTAATCCACACATGTTCTTAAATGTTTTTTTTTTTGGTCAAAGTTGAGATATATTGAAAAAGGGCAAAGCCCAAACATTACACAGAAAGGACACTGAATACATAGGCCCAAAACAGATAAGCAATAACTAACCCATAAACAATAAACTCAAGCTATGCTCTGAAAGAGCCTAAACAGCTCCCAACTGTCCAACAAACAGAAAAGGAAAACACAACGAACAAAAACAATAGACAGAAGAGAGAAAAAAACAAAGACACGACCTAACTTACAAGCCTAGCATACCACAGACATGAAAAAGGATATTCTTGAGAGGGATGAGTTTGGCCCATTTGGGGCACCCAGAACCTTCATTCTCAGCATATTTGCATACATGTCTAAACCAGCCATCAAACAACAGACCAGAGGCAGAGGTGGTGCTACAACGAGAAGCACGGCAACGCAGAAGCACTGAGAGGGAAACCTGAAACGCAGAAAAAACAAACAAGAACAACACAAACAAGAAAAACACCCCAGCAGATCTGGAGAGACAACACAGTCCAACCCCCAAACCACCAACACACGAACCACCACGGACCACCACAGGGCTAAGACCGACCCACCACCAAGCCACCGAAGAACCCGCAGAGAGGCCCTCCCAGCTGAGGAAGGAGGCGACCACACAGAGAGGAGGATCGCGTCCAAACCCAAGCAGAGGCGACGCCCTCCAACCCCCAACAGAGACCCTCAGTCGCAGAGCTCAAAAGATCAACACAGTAGCAGTGGCTTCCCTACAACAGGTGCGCCTGAACGGAGGAAAGGGAAGAGGGTAAAGAGCTATTTGGATTAAACGGGGAAGAAGAAGAAACGCGAAGGACAGAGGCGGTGTCTGCAAGAACCAAATAAATGTTAAATAAGTGTTAAAAGTTGATGAATAGTAAAAAAAAAATAATCAAAACTTCGTTATAAAAAGGGGTCCATATTTGGAAACCCCGGTATGCTGCAGCAAAGTGATATATCAGTAGTCATGGGTGATGAAAGTACTGACATTAGTAAGTATCTGTCCGTACTTTGCATGGAAGGCAGATGGAGCAATGTGGTTTATATGTAGAGGTGGCAATTCGGGCTTTCGGGTCGGGCTCGGGCCGGCTCGCATCGGGTTTGGGCTTTATTGGGCCGGGCCAAAAAAACCCGGATTGAAAACGGGCTCAAATTTGTGTGTCCGAGCCCTCTATTTTTTGGGCTTTTTTCGGGCCGGGCTCGGGCTTTGGCCTACGTTTTTCGGGCTGCCCGCTTCGGGCTCGGGCTTTTACGGGTTCGGGCTTTATCGGACCGGGCCAAAAAGGCCCGGATTAAAAACGGGCTCAAATTTATGTGTCCAAGCCCGGTGTTTTTTCGGGCGGGCTCGGACCGGCCCGGCGGGCTAAGCCAATTTTGCCAGCTCTATTTATATGTACGAGAGTGATGAGAGGGTTCACTGGGCGAAAATCACGGAGGCAGGGGACACCGCACTGCACGTGGCGGTCACTTATAGGCAACACTTCGTGGTGGAAGATCTGGTGCGAGCGATCTACAGATTGAAGAAGGATGAAGTGCAGTGCGAAAAAGTCCTGCGAGTTGAGAACGAGAGGGGGAACACGGCGTTGCACTTTGCGGCTTCCATTGGGAGCGAGCATATGTGTTGGAACATCGCTTCGGGTTTGAAAGACCCTTCGTTGTTGAGTAGTCGTAACTGTGAGGGTGAGACCCCTCTCTTTTTGGCTGCTCTCAATGGCAAAAGAGATGCCTTTATGACCCTTCAATATATCTGGGACAAACTCATCAAGGCAAACCCAACAATTGACTACTATTCCATCTGTAGAAGAAGTACCGACGGTGATACCATTCTTCATCGTGCAATTGCCGGAAAATATTTTGGTAAGGCAATGCTCTATTTAATTAAATGAATTATTATTTAATTGTTTTCTCACATCATTAATTATTTAATATATTATTTGTTTGACAGATTTGGCATTCCAAATAATTCACTTATACGGAGATCTTGTAAACTGGAAGAACGAGAGAGGGTCCTCTCCTCTTCATGTTCTGGCAAGTAAGCCTTCCGCTTTCAGAAGTGGTAGCCGCCTTGGACTATTTGAAAAACTTCTTTATCACGGTAAGTATTAACATATGAAAATTGTTACTTGTATACCCATAAAGGTATATACACCTAGAGAGAGAAAGATATAGAGGGGAGAGAAGTGATAGATATGATAGGTGATATGATGTGATAAAAAGAGAGAGATAAAAAGAGATAAAAGGTATTGAAGAGGTGATGAAATTTATGGGGTATCCAACTATCCATAAATCATAGTTCTTAACATATATCTCCATATTTGCATGAGTCTGTTTGTAAATTTGGTTTTATAATTTCAATTTTATAAAATTAATTTTAATTAATGTAATTTCTAGGTGAAGAAATTTATATTTAATTTTTTATATTAAACAAAATTGCAATATATCAATGTAAAAATCATAATTTTTTTACACTTGTCGTCAATTGAATTTTTAAAAGAAGAAATAATCTTAGTTTGTTACAACTAAATAAGTTTTCAGTAAAATCACGTTTATAGTAACAATGTGCTTTTTGGGCGTAAACTAAATGTCTGTTTGTTTTAGATTTTGGTAGAATTGTGTTTGATAGAATTGTGTTTAAAAAATTGATATTAAAAAATTGTATTGAGAAGAATTGATTTGTGTTTGGTAATGATATTTTAAAAGTGTGTTCAAAAGAATTAATTGTGTTTGGATGCTAAAGGTAGAATAACTTTTGATGTATAAATATAAAAAAATTTATGGGTCCCACACCCAAACGTGATTTTATAAATAGAAAAGCAATCCATAACTTCTTTCCACCAAAATTAATGTTGGACCTCAAAATCACGTTTTAAATTTTTATATTTGGGTAAACAAACACACTTACTTTTGAACAAAATCGTGTTGACTGGTCAAATACGATTTTAGAGCCCAAACAGAGGTTGAGGAATCTTAACCAAACCGGCGCTAAATAGATAATGAATAGATCGATATATGTGTGCCAATTTCCGAAGGTTTATTGTAACTTGTCATTCACAATTTTTATACATGAATTGTTGATTTTATATAGGACCAGATCCCATTTACAATGTTCGTAAAAAAAGATCCCATTTACAATATACAATAATTAAAGATTTACAACTTTTTCAATCATTTTTGAAAATCTGAATGACTTTTTTAAGCATTTTTCTCATAAATATTTTTTCTTTTAATTTATTTATTTTGAGTTTTACTTAAATGTAAAAAATATTTATATAATGTACGGAATATTTAGTAATTGTAAATTATTTAACAAATCTGAAATTTTCAGTCAAAAAAAATCTGACATTGAACTAACATGGTCAAACCTATAGTATTCGTAGCAATATGGATCTATGATTCCTTAGGTGGTGCTTTGATTTTAAGAATGTCATGGAAAAGTAAAGCAGGGATAAACTTTTTTTATATATAATTTTTTTTGATATATAATTTTTTTATGTTTAGTACAAGAGATAAACAAATGTTTTCATGGATGAATATAAATTGTATAAAATTTTTATAAAAATATAAAAAAATAATATACTTATGCATGAATAATATATTTAATTTATTCACCAAAAATAATTAACATATTTAATTTTATATATGTATATGGCTTAAATATTTTTTGATCTCTTGATTTTGGTCCCTAAACAGAGGGGTGGGGATAGGGGAGGAGGAGGGGGGATGGTGTGGCAAAAATGGTGATGTATCAACTGATGTGTTTAAGGTGAGGTAAATTTTTTAACTCACCCAAGAATTAAAATGGAAAAAAGATATATAGAAAAAAATGTTTGACTTTTTAAAATTAGCTAGGACTTAAAACATATTTAAGTTTATAATCACTCACTCGAATTGGATTGAATTAGTTTCAAAATCAAATCAAAAATCTGTCCATTGAATTTTCAATTTCGGTTTTTAAAGAAAATTGATTTTTTTTGGTCGAAAAAAGAAAATTAGCTTGAGTTGACTAGTCATTAGTTGAATTAACTTATTAATATAAAATCAAATTAGCTCATACACTATCAGGATTTATAGAATTTTAGTGATTTTTTCTTTTACCTTCATCACATGATCATAAAAACTACACCCTCGGGACTGAATTAGAAGTAAAAAAAAATTTGATTGTAGTGGTCTAAAATATAAATAAGTCATAACTATTTTTATACTGTCTAATGAGTTTATTCACAAAATACTTTTTATTTAATGTAAATTTTAATTTCAATGATCCCTTTTATTAAATATATTTTAAAAAATAAAGTTTAATTTTTTATAAAATAAAAAAATTAAATACAATTAACTAACTTTTTTAATCTATATAAATTAGTTATTTTTTGCTTAGTGTAATATTTGCAAGGTAACTCATTGATTCCATTTGAAACTGAAATTGAAACCTTAAAAACTATTTGCAAGGTACAATTATTGAGTATCTCGAAATAGCGGCGCCCAGCGACTATTATGATGAGCTACGTCCAATCACATCCAAACTCGGCCATCATAGTTATTATCCGGAAAATTACCAGACATGCATGCGGCTTTGGAGGATGATAACAGCCATAGTCGGTATGTAAAACAAATCTATTTACTTTTATAAGAAGAGCACATAAAATCATTCTTTAGTAACGATTATTCTCTAGAGACAATGCAGAACATCAACAAACCCACAGTACTATATCAATATTATTTGGACCTGATATTCATTATTTTCCACATTTACAGTGACCAGCCCTTTTACACGAGCTAAACGGCCAAGAGACCTCGAAGCAAAGACTGGTACAAATGGGTGTTTAATGATATATTTTGGGGAATTAAAGCAAACAAAATAGTTTATTCCACTCTATTGCATTTTTAAGTCCACCTTAAAAAAAGGAGGATGGGTCTTGCTTTGTCTACTCTACCCATTCACACCCACCCATTTGGGTGAAAAATCATTCCTTATGTTTTGTAGTTAATTGAAGAAACATAAATTACGAGAACACATATAAGATAATATGATGGGTCAGGAATATTCTCATTACCCTCCTCTCGTTTCATTTGTTTAGGGTCAGAAACCTGAGTGCGGTCGCATCAGTTATATCCAGACAATTACAAAAGCTGTGCGCAATTGTTCAAGTCTGCATTTCGGGTATTGGTGGTATTCTTTGGACAAGGTGTGTCTCCATGAACATATATAATTAGCTGTAGAGTCATGTATTTTGCATATTTGATATGCACACTGTAGTCTGTATAGACTTCAACTTTACATTGTTCATTCGTATATTACAAACTCCCATCCCACTATTTTTTTAAATGAGAACTGAATATGAAATTTGTCTTCAAGCTGGACGTTTAACAATTCGGGTTCTCATCAAAACCTTTTCAAAATCATCATTAAAATCTTCAAAATAGTCTCCTATTCTTTTAAAAGGCGTCCTCTCATGTCCCATATATCAATCTTCAGTTGTTGTTTTTCTTTCGGTCCCTTTTTCTTTAACAATAGCTCAAAATAATACGTTTTTTTTTGTATGTATGAATAATAATACCTACTACAAAACAAAGGGCTGGCGACAATTATAAGGATACGCCGGGAGAAGCAGAAGCACGTGTGGTCTGCTCAAATCATGGATCAACTTCTGAAGCGAGTTTCCAAGTAGGAGTATGATGACACTGGCAACAAACCCCGACAAATTAACTCAGAGGATAATGCACAAGAGACAATTCCTTATGATTTTGACAAATCGGATGATGTAATTGCTTTGGCCAGTATCAAGCAGCATTCCACCGACGAAGGAGAGGCCAAGCAACAAAAGAATGGTAAGGCTGGCATTAATCAGTAAAACAACTTTGTTTCTGGGTTAAAAAGTTTGGAGTATGGATTTACTTCTACATATAAGACTAGTGCTTCAAAGTTAATTGTGTTTTTTCTCCCTTTTTTTTTTGACATATTTTTATGCAAAGGAGATGAGAAAAATTTAAGGGAGAAGATGCCGCTTGAGAAACCAATACTAATAGCAGCAAAGCATGGTGTCACAGAAATGGTAGAGAAAATACTGGAGCTGTTTCCAGTAGCTATTCGTGGCACGGACGCCGAGAACAAAAATATAGTGCTATTGGCAGTAGAGAACAGGCAATCCCACTTATACCAGTTCTTGCTAGAAAGGAAAATCCTAAGCGAAAGCATGTTCAGGAAAGTGGATAACAAGGGGAACAGTGCATTGCATTTGGCAGCCAAGCTTGGAGACATTAAACCTTGGCTCATTTCCGGCGAAGCGCTGCAAATGCACTGGGAAATCAAGTGGTTCTTGGTGAGTTCTAATACATGGCTGAGTCGTGATAAAATCCAAGTATTAATATCAAGTCATATATATAGTGCTTCGTTTGGTTGAAAATTCGAAACCAGTTATCACTTAGTATATGGATAAAATCATGTGTTGTGCCATTTAAATTACCTGGTCTAAGATGTAATATAAGTTATACTAGAGTATGGCGTTGGATGCACGGGGTAAATTATGTGTGAGAAATAATATTTTTATTATTAATACAGTCACAAACCTCTATTAATGACGTGATGCAGTTTGTCAAGGAATCCATGCCACCCCATTTCTTTCCTCGATACAACAACGACAACATGACCCCAAAAGAGATCTTCAGCAAAACTCACAAAGACCTTCACAAAAGCGGCATGGATTGGCTGAGCAAAACCTCTGAATCATGCTCATTGGTGGCAGCACTGATCGCGACCGTGGCCTTTGCCACATCCACCACCGTCCCTGGTGGCGTCCAAGAAAGCACCGGCATACCAACCCTTGAAGACAAGACAGCATTTCACGTCTTTGCCATCTCATCACTCATTGCCCTTAGCTGTTCGGTCACCGCAGTCGTGTTGTTCCTCACAATATTCACATCTCGGTATCAAGAGAATGATTTTGGTAAAGATCTTCCTAGGAAGCTTATCTTTGGTTTGACATCATTGTTCGTGTCCATTACTTCCATGATGATTTCCTTCTATGCCGGCCATTTCTATATGATCAAGGACAAACTCAAATATGCTGCATTTCCTGTGTATGCTGTGATATGCCTTCCGGTGACACTTGATACATTGGCTCAGTTTTCGCTATACTTCGATCTTATATGGGCTACTTTTAAGAAAGTACCACAACGTAGCTACAGAACCACTCTGCATTAGCTGTTCGTCGAGGATACCAGCATTCCAGCATCTTCAATTACATTGCATCTGTTGCGGTTAATGTTCCTGTGTGTAGTCTAAAACCCACATCCTAGTTTCAAGACCATATTTTCAATGATGTCATGTGGCTTAATTTAGACCTTGCATTTGTTAGTCCATTAGAGACTACAAATCACGGGTGGTTATTTCCGTATTTCTTTATGTAATATTAAGTGTTTCTTATGGTATTTTAAACCAAAGCTGACAACATTGTTGTTGTCATGATAATTTAATAAAGGGTTAAATATGTTTTGATCCCTATAATATTTCGGATTTTGAAATTAGTCTCTATAATAAAAGTCATTTTTTTGGTCTTCCATTTATTTATTTTTTTGAATTTAGTCCCTGACCAGAGTTGACCGCTGATGTGGCACTGTGAGATCCCTATAAAATTCCTACGTGACACTTCATTAACTTATGTGACTTACAAGTCACCTAACATATACTTGTAAAAATATAAAGTTTTTAACTTAGTCTATCTAAAAAAAACGTGTTTTAAATTTAGTCCATCTCTTTCTCCCCCTTCTCCACCACTCCCACGAGGACAAAGGAGAGTGGGCCCATGTGTCGGTGTCACAATCAGACACCGAAAACAAACCCTAATAAGAAGATGAAGGGGCGAAGTTTAGGGTTTGTAGTGGTGATGGTTTGAGAAGAGTCCTTATTATTTCTGATAGCCACCATTAACCATTCATTTGGGTTGTGACTCGAGGCACATGACCATGATGATGACGTCCGCCATTTTTATTCAATCAGGTGGGATAGATTGGAAATGGAGTAAGGGAAGAGAAACAAATTAGGAAATAGAAAATGGGCATACCCAATTTTGTTTCATCACACCACCGACACAAGCTCAAATAACAGATTCAAGAAACGTGAGATACAGGAGTGTGGAGGGGGGGGGGGTGGTGGTGAAGGGAAGAAAGAGAGGAACTAAATTCAAAATACGTCTTTTTTTAGAGACTAAATTAAAAACTTAATATTTTTATAGATATTTGTTAGATGAGGTGTAAGCCACGTAAGTTTAATGATGTGTCACATAGGAATTTTATAGAAACATCACAGTGCCACATCAACGGTCAACTCTGGTCAAGGACAAAATTCAAAAAAATAAATAGAGGACCAAAAAAAATTTAATCGTTTAATAAAAGAGGAAACCCTGCGATAAGATACTATTAAAGATACCTACTAATACTGAGGGGGAGGCCACAACATAAACTACCAAGTGCTAGGTTCTACTTTCTTGACCTTTCCAGCTCGTCCAAAGAATACATCTGTCTTCGAATACAGTTTGAGAAGAATTAGGAAACCGAAATTGTAACAAATAACTTGCCTCCTTAACATGCTAGAGAAACCAGAAGGTCCAAAATGACAACTCTAGAAGACAACAGTGTCAAGCATCATTCCAAGAGTTTGAACGATGTTGGAAGACATCAAATTGGAGACATGCTCTTCAAGGTGCTTCTTGGCATCTTGTCTTCCCACATTTGCTATTGCAAGCTTTTCAGGGGGCAGCTCATCTTCCTCTTGGACAGCCTTGTTGTATTTGGTAGCTAGGTTCAGCATTTCCTGCATTATCAAATTAATTGAGATCTATCAGCATCTAAATTATTAAATATATAGGGCAAGTTTTCAAATCTTAAAATCAGCATAAATAGAAAAAATATGCAGCAAGTTTATTTGAGTAATCAGATGGGCACCAATCTACCTCACACATCGAGTCCTTAAATTACCTGAACAGTCTGTTCATTAGTTTTGGAATGTGTATTAAATTGCCTAAGTGTCAAACCATCAGTCCATTTCTTCTTGTGAAGATTAAGCAGCATCTTCTCCTCAAGTTCATTCTTCCTGTAATTAATGGCTATGGAATAATAATGCCGGTTCAACCCATGGATCAATGCCTAAAGAGGGCCAATAAATATGTCAGAACTAGTAAAAAAAAGTGCAAAATAGCCGCTTCCAAAAAAAGAAATAGTATAGATGTCAAAAAAGAAAAATAGCTTCAAGTAACACACTTGAATGGACGGTTTATTCAGATGCCCCAGATTGGATGTTGTCTGCCTTGGTTCTTGACCAAGCATCATTGTCTGTGGATTGATCAATCGAAAAGCATCAATCACCACTTTGCCTTTAACACTTTGTATTGGATCTACAACCACAGCCACTGCCCGCTGATTCAAAGCTTCAAAACTCTGCAGCAGGACACAGGACACGAGCAAGTTACTTCAGCAGCACCAACTAATAACTAGTAAAAACCAAAATAATAGATAATGCTAATATTGCACTCAATTCTAATGCCTAGGCCTACCTAGAAACTTCAACTACCTGCAATTCAAATTTCAAGTTTATGGAATAGGCAATAGTTGGCACTTGGCAGTGCATTCCATGACACTAATTTCAATCGGCAAGAAAATGGTTTGCTTCCACTGACAACTTGGGAACTTCTAATATCAAAATGAAGAGCTCCCTATTTGGGGAATCAGAGCAAGCTTTCATGCTTAACAAATATTGACTTTCTAGGAAATCAGAAACAAAACTAAAATTTTCTTTTATTAGATGAACCTCAGATCTCTTTAAGAATAACAGAGTGCAATGGCAACATCAACCTTTAAAATAGGTCTAGCCCGCAATTCCGTCCCCAATTTAAATTGTGTGTGATTTAGTCCTTAAATTATTCAAACTCATTTTACATTAAATATTGACTTTCTAGGAAATCAGAAACAAATCTAAAATTTTCTTTTATTAAATGAACCTCAGATCTCTTTTAAGAATAACAGAGTGCAATGGCAATATCAACCCTTAAAATAGGTCTAGCTCGCAATTCTGTCCCTGATTTAAATTGTGTGTGTGATTTAGTCCTTAAATTATTCAAACTCATTTTACATTACTCTTTCTGCTAAGCTAGCACAGAGAATACTTTGCCTGCAATCATCTCCTAGGGTAAACTAAGCACATAGTATACAGTATAGGCATCAGTTTTATAGACTAAACCAGCAAACAACCAAAGCCACGTTGGCAATTTTAATAAGATTGATAAAGGTTCATATCAGAGAAATTATAATCTGAGGGTTAGTATCGTGGGTTGGCTAAGTTGGATGCTATATTGTTCTCTATTATTTTAAATTGGACTCTATTGTCCTTTCCATACTACCCTTCCAAGAAAAGAGTGAATGAGTAACTAAAAAGAGTGTTCAACAAAATAGGAAGCCTGAAGTAAAAACAGAAAAACAGTGAGAAACATATTCATACCAAGAGATTCATGTAAAGCTGTCAATGAAAGTAAAGCATTGAATTCTAGATTCTAGAATCTGCAGTGTTAAAATCAATAAAATCAAAACAAAATGGGATCATTCGGCACATAAATACTTTGGATAGGGTAATACCAGACACAGAAACACGATATAAGAACACAAGGACCACCAAAGAGGGGGCAAAAATAGTAGAACCTGCTGTGTATTGATGTCAACACCAGACAGCCAACAGCCAAATCCAGGATGTGAATGGTACCAGCCCACAACCATCTCTGGTCTGCAACACAATCAAGCGGTAACTAACTAATTAACATGAATAAATTCATGAATCTAACCAATCGCAAAGAATACAAAGAAAATAATTTAAAAAATAAAAAAATACCGTCCAGTTTGTTTGAGCATGTCGAGCATATTAGTCTGGAAGACATGATCAACGGCTTCGACACTAACACCAGTTCCACTCTGAGGCATTGCAAAGACATCAACAACACGGACGGTGTACTCGTCCACGAATTCCCCCAGCATCAAACCCATAACCTCCATGGGAACTCCAGCCCTTCCTATTATTAGTGTTTAAAAACAAAAAAAAATACGAATTTAGGAAACCCTAATTTTGAAATCGGATAGCCCCTGAATTGATTGGGTTGAAGATGGGAACTTTACCGTGCTTAAGCATCTTGAGGAGAGCGAGGGAGGAGATGTAGACCTGCTCGGAGGAATCGAGAGTTGGGGAATCAGGGGGTGGATGCCCTAGCGCTCCTCCTGCACCTGCGAACATTCGCTGAAGCCTCTCCATGTCAATTCCCAAATCTCTGTTTGGATTCCGTTTCGGATTTGAAATTTGAATCGGTTTCAGCGAGATTTGAAGTTGCAGCTACTGAACCAAATTGTTACTTGATGCTACTTCCAGTACGCTTCCATTGCTGTTTCGGAATTCAGTGTGAAGAAAATATATGGTTATTGCGCATTTTTTTTAAAAATAAAATAAAATACTGCTATTTTTTATACGAGATAAATATTGAAATATTATTGTTTTACGAGTAAATAATCATTTTTATCCCTCAATTCTATGTAAGTTGTTTGGTGAACAATAAGCAGTACAAATAAAATAATGTAAAATTTACTATAATACCCTTTGTATTATATGAATATTTAATATATTTATTATTAAAATATACTAACTTATTAATTTATATATTACATATATATTTATTTGTCATATATATATATATATATTATAATATAAATTTATATTTATTATATTGATAATATATATATATATATATTACTTATATAAATTATTTATTAATAATTTATATTTATTTATCAGTATAGATTTATTATTAAAATATAATTATTTATTTTTAATATTTATTATATTAACAATATATATTTATAATAATAATAATAATAATAATAATAATAAAATATTTATTATTATAATAATACTAATATATTTATTATATATATATATATTATATAACATATTTATTAAGGTGAATATTTTTATCATTCTGTAGTTTGTCCCTGGGACAAAAAGTTGTTTCCTGGTTTGTTAAGGGATAAGAATTTAGAGTTTTGTGCTGTCTATGATCTCCGTTTTGTCCAGTACCTAGAGTAATTTTTAAATCAAATAGAGAATAATTACTTTTATACTGTCAAGTGCCTTACTTTTTTACAAATCCATCGCAAATGTTATTTCTGTCATTTAACTGCATTAACAATAATAATATGTTAAGTGCCACATAAGTTTTTATGTATCTCTCCACGTGTCATCCAATTCCACTAGGACCAAAATCAAATTAATAGAAATCAAAATGAAAATGGTTCACCTCTCCCTCTCTATCTCTCTACATCCCCTTTTCCTCTCTTCCAAAATAAACAATAGCTATTAGACATTATTAATATTTAAATTACAATAGATAAATATATACCACACGAAATGAAAAATTTATATAAAAGATATTCAAATCTAAATTTAAAAAATTTAAATTTTAGAGATTTTTTTTTGGTGAAAGCACGAGGCTTAACTGAAATTTTAGAGATAAATATACATATTATATTATATAAAAATAAAATATCACACAAAAGTATATCAATATATAGATCATAAAAGTGAATGTAGGTGAAAATATAATAATGGCAATGACAAATTTTATGAGGATGTATTTTAAAAAAGCTTATAGTTTAGTTGATTTTTTAATATAAATTTGTATTGATTACAAATTTTTATTTGTGTCTCTTTGTTTAAGTAGAATAATCTTAAAAAAAAGATTAATTAATAAAAAAATAAGGTATGATTTTATTTATGTAAATTTTTTTACAAAAAATATATTTTTTTTTATCACATCATAATGACTTAGACTTTACATAAATATAGTAATATAAGTTATTTTTACTTAAATATTGTTCCTCGCTTGATGTAGACTATACGGAGGCATGGGAACTGACAAAACAAGATAAGACAGGTACGGGGGAGACGATAGAGTGTACTAGTTTCCAAAGCCCCGTACTTGGCCTTGTCTGCAAATATGTTTTCATATTAAACAAATCGGGCCTTGATGGTTGCCCTTCTACAATCATGACCGTTTAATATTATAATCAATATATCTACGGTATCTTTTTGACTTGAGTTCGGTACTCAAATTTTAGTCTTTGAGTACCATAGACACCACCATTACCATGAGAACTCCAGAGATCTAGAAAACTTGAACCCTCCTCCATTCATTCATCAAGAAGCAACCGAGCAGGAGAACAGAACCCGTCCTTTTATCTATGATAAAAATACCAAAAGAAAAAAAAAATTAATACTTTTAAGAATTAAAATTATAAAGAAAATATATAGAAATCATGGAGACAGTACTTTTAAATTATAAAATATCACAAAAATAAACCGTATAAATTAAAATAAATCATCGTTTGTGTCTACTGATTTAATATGATTCATCAAATGTTAAATTTATAAACTCTAAATTTATAGTTCTAACAAGTTTTAACATTGTTCTCTCCAAAAAAAAAAGTTTTAACATTGACGATTTTGATTGATTAAATTTAAATAATAATAATAATATTTAAGATAAATGACATATAAAGTATGATGCATTTGATATAGAAAAAAGGTTTAAATATCTTTTTCGTCCCTGTAAAATGATCGAGTTTCATTTTTCGTCCCTGTAAAATTTTTTGTTTGTTTGTGATCCCTGTAAATCAAAAAGTTTTATTTTTAGTCCCTGTAAAATTGTTTTAGTCCCTGTAAAATTTAGATCATGTTGAATTAGTCCCTGTAATATTTAGATAATTGCCAAAGTAGTCCTTGTAAAATAAATTTAATAGGGACTAAAAACAAAATTGTTCACATATTACAGGGATTAATTCAACATGATCTAAATTTTACAAGGACTAAAACAATTTTGCAGGGACTAAAAATAAAACTTTTTGTTTTACAGGGATCACAAACAAACAAAATTTTTTACAGGGACGAAAAATGAAACTCAATCATTTTGCAGAAACGAAAAAAGTATTTAAACCTAGAAAAAATGATGTAATTGTAGAAGAAAAAAAATCCTCAATAGTGAGATGAGGACTAATATACATGGGTTGATTACATTAATCCACCAACCATCAAAAATTGACAACCGGATTGTTTGTCAAATAATAATATTGAATGGAGAATTTCGACTATTCAATGAAAAATTACAACTAAATTAGCGCTCCTGGCTCTCTACAGTCAATGTCGTTTTCATTTTCACGTTTATAGTAATGGCGTGTCTAATTGTCCCATCTCCATTAGAATATGCAAATTAAGGTTCAGACGAAGTTAAACAAAATATCAATTTACTGTACCAACAAAAAAATGCAATAAATAGTTGCAGTGTCTTTGACCCGGACAGTGTCAAACATGCATAATCTTCTTTCCAACCTGTGTTCCCTGCAAGTTGAAGCAAAATCAGCCTTACAGAACATGCATACTCCTTCAGTTGACATTTGAAGCAAAATCAGCCTTATAGAACAGAGTCTAAATCTGGTAATTCTCTCAAGGCATCATGGTGGCTGTGAACTTCTTTGCTTTCCTATTCATTGCACTGAGTTGCTTCCAATTGCTCAGAATTTCTGAATCAAAATTACCCCAAGAAGAAGGTAACTTTAAATTCATCTTAATCAGTAACTGTGTTTGTTGTAGTGGGCTTCAATTGTTCCAGTGCTAATTTTTAAAGCTATCTACCTTTTCTCTCCAAAATTCAAGCAGAGAACAGAGATACTGATTTACAGTTGACAATGAAACCCAAATCTAATGGGTACTCATGAAAATCACTCATAACAGTTATGATTTTTTACCCATTAAATGATCTTTTGAATATTTTTTTCAATTAAGTTAACTCCTATATTTTTAATAAATGCTCTCTCTTTTCATGGTTAATGTTAGTATATAATAGCATTTATATTTTACTAACATGTCAAACAAATATTTTGCCAGATATCGTATTTAGGTTAATTAAAATGCGGGTAAAGCAAGGTTATTCATATATAAGCATATGAGTCTAGGATTGAGTATTTAAAAAAAATCATGGACATAAAAACGGGTAGCAATATGAAAAATGATTGATAGACACCCCAACTCTAATTTACACCTAGAGAGGCATATGAATAGAAAAGATATGAGTGATGTGACAAGAAAGAAGAGATAGAAAGAGAGAAAATGTTGAATACTTAAATGAGTGTTAGAAATTTAGGGGCATTCAAAAATCAGAACTCCTACAATATCTTACTCGGTCTCTACCTTTTGCCATTTCTTGTTAACTTGAATTTCATGTATTGCTTGTTTCCATAATTTTGAATGTTTGAGAGATTTCTTGGGAAAAAAGTGAAAGTTAGATGTGAAAGTTTGTATTCTCTTGTTGAGGAGCATAATTTACTAACTCTCCAGCCTTGTAGACAAGTACATGACCAGCTAAGTTATTACTCTCATGATTTCAAAACATTATTTGATAAAAGTTTATGGGGTGAAATTTTAATGTATTATTTTCTTTCTACTTTTTTTTTCTTAGTTATATGACATTTAAACAGATATTTTCCTTTTAATGCATTGGCTGCGGTCGAGTTGATATTAAACTCACACTCCATATCTGTTTATGTCCTATATTTATACGAGTATTAAAAAACTACGAATCATATGAATACACACAGGTTTACAATGCTTACGTTTATGATTATATGATTGTCATTCAGTTGATGCTCTTAAAGAAATTATCAGCACAATGGGATCGACATATTGGAAGTTTGATGCCGATTCCTGCGAAATTGAAATGGTTGGACTAACGCAAGAACGACCCGCTTTATCACAGAGCAGCATTGGTTGTGACTGCAGCTTTCAAAACAATACTGTCTGTCATGTTGTGAATATGTATATTTCATTTCTCTTTTCTCAAGTTTGTGTGTTACATGTTTTCTTTCTATATATATCTTGAATTTCCTGATTCAGTTATCTAAATCCAATATCATAGCAAATATAATAATGAATCCCGAGCCACGCTGTTTTCAGTACTTCATGCATCCTTAATATAAGACTGCTGAACAATGTTTCTATTTTTAGGACCCTCAAACGCTTTAGTCTGCCCGGCATTCTCCCCCCTCAACTGGCCAAGCTACCTTTTCTCCAACAAGTGTATGAGAAGCTATGTTAATTATTGTTTCTTGTTAAAAAAATTGTGATGACTTCCACGTCTTGAATTGATTTTATTCCTGATGTCTAACAGTTTTAAATAGTTTAGTGATTCTTTGATCTTAATATTTTCCAAAAAAATTTCCTTCTATTGACAGAGATTTTGCTTACAATTGCTTCAATGGTACAATTCCAAAAGAATGGGGTTCAATGAAATTAACTTCAATGTGAGTCTCTAAGTCATTTTCAACTGTGAACTTGTAGTTTCATTTTATTGTTCTTATTTTATATTGATTACATGTTACATATAATATGATGCAGCTCTCTTGTTGTGAATCGCTTATCGGGGGAAATTCCTAAGCATCTAGGAAATATTACTACTCTCACATACCTGTATGTTTTAAGGCTTTAATTAATTTATTCATACATATCCTGCACACTATCTTGTTTATTGAAGTCCTCAAGAAAGTCTCTTTGTGATAGTGTGCTGTTGTCATTTTCACTGAAATTTCTGCATTTGAATTATCAAAATCTCAATTAGGATGCTTGAAGCAAACAAATTTTCTGGGGTTGTGCCGCCTGAACTTGGGAGTCTAATAAACTTGCAGACATTGTAAGACATCCTGGTTCCTTCTGCTACTTTCCAATTATAAATATGATTATTTGATTTTTGAACTGTCTTTTGAAGCAAATATTATATATCATGTTTTTTGACAATTGGCTTTGCAATATTAACACTGAAGGGTGCTGTCATCCAATCAATTGTCTGGGAACTTACCACTGACACTTGCTGGGTTACGGAATTTGACCGATTTGTGAGCTTTGATTCTGTTCTTTCCCCTTAGAACACAACTATTTAACTTCTAACACAGTAATCTCATGCATGGAATTCATTCTCACATTGCAGTAGGATCAACAATAACAATTTTATTGGAACCATACCTAATTTCATCCAGAACTGGCAACTTCTCCAAAGACTGTGAGATTCTAATTCCTTTGTTTTTTCAATAATTCAAGATTTTTTGGAAGAATATTAAATTTTATTTTATTTTCTAATTCCATACTCTTATCAATGTAAATCTTCAAGAGAAATGCATGGAAGTGGACTAGAGGGGCCCATTCCATCAAATATATCTGTCTTGAGGAACTTGGTTCAGTTGTGAGTATATTTATCATTTTAGTTTTACTGATTATGATGCATTTTTTACTTCATTACTGTCTAGTTTAGCTAATGGTAGTTCATATTTATACAGAAGAATCAGTGATATAAAAAGTCCTGGCCAGGATTTTCCTTCTCTGGAGAACATGGAAGCCCTCACTACATTGTACCTAGACTGCTACCATTGATGAATACTCATTTTTTGTTTCTTAAATGCTAATAACTTTTATTCTTTAAATTATTGGTCTGAAGGTTAATGTAATTCAGTTTTGTGTTCAAGGATTTTGAGGAACTGTAGCCTGTCTGGGGTGACACCTTCATACATATGGACAATGATGAATTTGGAGGTTCTGTAAGTAAGCGTGTGAAGATTCTCTGCCTATAACATGCTCACTTTTCATCTCTGTGTTAATCAGAATAGGCTACTTTAATTTATCCTTCCTGCCAAATGATGTTGGAGAAAAGCTTTTCGCTGCCAAATGCATAAAAAAAAAACTTACCTAGTTTTATGAAATATTGAAATTATTTTGCAGTTTATGATCATGTAAATAATGCATTCTTTGGATTTTCATCATGACTTAGTCCCCTCCATGTTGACATATCTTAGCTATGGTTTGATGGTATGACTTGTTTCTGACTATGAATTTTTAAAAAAAAAAATTACGACAGGGATGTCAGTTTTAATATGCTAGTTGGGGAAATTCCAGATATGATAAGCACAAGGCGTCTAAGATTTCTGTAAGCATCTTACTCTAGTTGCACGTTGACACTTGAATTTTGAATTGAAATTGAAGAGATAAGAATTTATGCAGAATTGCAGATAGTATATTTATGCATATGAAAGAAATTAGTAGTTCTGCAGACATTAGATAATATTCAACTAATTTTCGTGGTTAGACATCTCTTGTGGTCCAGAACCATGTAGTGCTCATAGTTCTTTTTCATAAAATTGAATAAATTGTTTCTATGTTAGAGTATTGACTAAGGAATTAAACAGTTTGGCATTGCTTTTGTTAGCTACCTAACAGGTAATATGCTTAGCGGAAACATACCAGATTCAATCCTGAAGGATGGAAGTAGCATGTGAGTGTCTTGATATTCTTTTACTGTAGCCAAAGTTGGTAGTAGATTTGGAATAGTTCAACACTCTATCATATGTCTCCATCAAATAATATCGGGAACAAAATTATATATATGTCCAAAATTGGGTGTTCACAATATACGAGATGGAAAGGATTGAAGCAGGGTTGGTATCTATAATAGCTTTTTCTTCAAATTTCATCTCTATAAGATATGTTATCGGTATATCGGTAAAATTAAGGTCTTAAATGTTCTAAACTTCATTTTATAGTGGCAGAACATACTTATTAACACATTTGGATTTCAATTTATAGTTTGTTTCTGACGGAAATTCCCCTATATATTGTTGGACACAGTGATCTTTCTTACAACAACTTCACTTGGCAAGACCCCGGGCAATCTACTTGTCAGGACGGCATGTCAGAATATGGAAATTTTTTCAATGATCTTTCCTTTATTATTTCAGGTTTGATATTTTTTTAGACCGAAATCTGTTTCATATATTGTTCACTTGGCAGGAACTTGAATCTGAATTTGTTCAGAAGCTCATCAAAGGAGAATAAGCTGTAAGATCTCTTTATCTAGTTTTCTTGGTTAGTCAGGGGTGATAAGTAGCCAATGGAAAAATATAAGCTTTACACTAATACTACTCTTACATGTTTTTATTTATTGTTATTTCAATTAATGAAAGAATGTATAGTAAAAATGTTAAAATATTAGTAGATATCACTATATCAACATTTTTTCAACTCACTCTAACTCACTATTATAGAGTGAACTTCATGTAGGTTCCACTCGATAATACTGAGTTTATCATTTACCCTCTGTTTAATATGACACTTAAAATTCACTCAATGATAACTAGTGTTCTGTTGGCATTACTTAAACTTCTTTACTTTTACATTGCATAATATTAAACTGTATTTGCAAATTGTGAGTAATTCTAGTTTTGCTATTGACAGAGAGGAATATGTTCCTTGCTCAAAGAATTTCCGCTGTCCACGGTGTAAGTACATGTTAAAATTCTTTCCTCATTGTCACATTGAAAGAAACAAAAGAAAAGAAACTTACACTGTCTTAATTTTTTCCTCATCCATTAGATTCAAGTTGTGTGCATGTTAATTGTGGCGGGAAGGACGTAAATGTAAAAGATGATAAAGGAGAAAACCTTTATCTGGGAGATGGGCATGTTGACGGTGGCACTGCAACCTATTTCTATAGTAATGATGGCAACTGGGGATTTAGTAGCACCGGAGACTTCATGGATGATTTCGAGGCCCAGAACATACGTTACACCGTGTCTCTTCCATCTTCAAATATGCCTGAATTATATACAACAGCACGTGTAGCTCCAACGTCACTGACTTATTTCCATAATTGCTTGGAAAATGGGAACTATACTGTAAATCTACACTTTGCTGAAATACAGTTCACAAATGATAATACATATAAAAGTCTTGGGGAGCGCATATTTGATATCTATGTTCAGGTAACTGGTCTAATTAACTAATAATGAGTTTCGCTTTAATTTCCAGATCATGGATTAATGCATTGACTTTGTCTCAGGAAAAACTGATTTTGAAGGATTTTAATATAGAGAATGAGACCAATGTTGTTGCTGAAACACCACTGGCACTGCCTATACATAATATCAGTGTCACAAATAATATCTTGGAGATTCGATTCTACTGGGCTGGCAAAGGAACAACTAGAATACCTGATGTTGGAGTTTATGGTCCCCTTGTATCAGCATTGTCTGTGGTTTCTGGTGAGTGTATACTATTGTATTTAAATACAAAAGGTTGCATGGTTACTGTTTATGGAATCAAACACACTTCATTTCTTTCTAGCATATACTATTGCTGCTAATAAAAAATGAATGCCCTTAAAGAAAAAGAACCTCACGAGATAGGATAGTTCTGTCCTCATTTTTCTTTTTGATAGGCTCATTTTTGTTTCTTAAATACCATTCCATTGATGCCTTTCTCGATCTTTTCAATAAGATCAAGTGCAGTGTCTGTTCATGTCACTTTTTAAGTAGCATTTTTATACTCAATATTGTTTCTTACATATCTTAATCATAGAAGGCATTTTATCGATTTGACACCAATCATTATGATGGCTAATGCTGTCTAAAATTCAGTATGATACCTTCCTATGTTTTGACCAGATTCTAAACCTTGCTCAAGTGGAGGAAAGACGGTTTCTGTTTCTAAAATCATTGCAATTGTGGTTGGGGCTCTATGCTTTGTTCTTTTAATATCCGGATTCATTTGGTGGAAAGGCTTTTGCAAAGGGAAATTGCGAAAGAAAGAAGGTGAAGCCAATCTCTTACATTTTGAAGGCTGTGTGATGTGAATTTTCTTTCTAGTGGGGAATGAGAACAAAAGTTTGTAGGACCTAATTAGATTTTGTTTTCAATTGATATTTTTACGTAGTTCTGATAAGATTTGAGGCTTTTGTTTACATCTCAAGCTTAGTTAAAACTTAGGAAGATAACTACTAATTCCTTGACAAAAAAGTGTTTCTTCACTTACATGGACAGGTACAAACAAAGGAGATATTCAGGGAGGTAATTTTGGCTTGGAGCAGATCAAAGCTGCCACAAATAACTTCTCTTCTGATAATAAGATTGGGGAAGGTGGTTTTGGTCCAGTATACAAGGTTTTTGGATAACTTCCAAATAATTTTATTTCATTGAAATGGAATTTTCTGTCAGTGTATTTCATGTGTGGTTTTGATAATTTGAATGCAGGGTCAATTGCTTGATGGTACTCTCATAGCAGTCAAGAAACTATCTTCAACTTCACGGCAAGGAAATCGCGAATTTATGAATGAAATAGGCTTAATATCTTGTCTGCAACACCCAAACCTTGTAAAGCTTCATGGATCTTGCATTGAAGGGGAACAACTTTTGTTGGTATATGAGTACATGGAAAATAACAGCCTTGCACAGGCTTTATTTGGTGAGACATTACTTGTTCATGAATTTCTTTATATCATGAGAAGTTATTAGAAGGGTTAGTAGAAAGTATAACTATGATTTCAGGCAAATGAGTTGTATTTGCTCGATATTTGTAGGCAGTGAGCAGAAACAACTTAAAATGGATTGGCCAACAAGGCTTAGGATTTGCATTGGGATGGCAAAAGGTCTAGCATTTCTCCATGAAGAGTCAAGATTTAAGATAGTTCATAGAGACATCAAGGCTTCTAACGTGCTACTCGATGGCAAATTAAATCCAAAAATATCTGACTTTGGATTGGCTAAGCTTGATGAAGAGGAGAAGACCCATATTAGCACCCGAGTCGCTGGGACGATGTAAGTTGTCCTTTCACCGATCATGCATACAAGTCCAAATGATATTTGAGTACCTAAATTTCTAACTACTAAGGTTTTTCTTCCTGCAGAGGATATATGGCACCAGAATATGCATTATGGGGTTATCTTACACACAAGGCTGATGTTTACAGTTTTGGAGTTGTGGCTTTAGAAATTGTTAGTGGGAAAAGCAATAACAATTATTTACCAGACGGTGACAGTGTTTGTCTTTTAGATTGGGTATGTTCATAGCTCCTGATTGTGTTTCTCAAATATAAACCCTTCAGTTCTTTCTTATTACTTGTATGGTCATTAAAATCCTTAAAGCAAGTGAACAACAATTCCTATTTTTGCAGGCATGTAAGCTGCACCAAACTCAAAACTTGGAGAGACTGATTGATGAAAAGTTGGGGGCAGATTTTAATCTGATGGAAGCAGAAAAGGTGGTCAAAATAGCTCTCCTGTGCACAAATGCTTCTCCATCACTTAGGCCTACAATGTCTGAGGTGGTGAATATGCTTGAAGGAGAAGCAGTTATTCCTGACTTGATCCCAGAACCAAGTGCCTACAATGAGGATTTAAGGTTTAAAGCCTTGAGAGACTTCCATAAACATTTGAGTGAAAGCAAGAACCAACATTCAATGACAGAACAGACATTCAGCTCCACATCTGGTGGTAGTTATACTTACACAAGTTATATTGAAGATCGTGGCTTAGTTGACAATAGTAATTAGCTTTCCCCCTTTGACAAGTTATGTATACACCGAATTAGTACGGTCTATTTATCAAATAGTAGTGGTAGCTAAGCTAAGCTAAGCTCCAAATCTTGTGTGTTTAAAATTTTGATCATGCACGGCCATACTTAACAAGAGTGCACTACTGCCACTATACACGTGCTTGGAACCTTGTATTTCTACTTGTGTACTTTTTCTTTCTGCAGAGATTTTTCTTTTTCTTCCCTATTATGACTTTCTTTGTAAATTTTGTCCGAACGCCAAATTTTGCTATAAATAAAGTCACCTTTTTTTGACAAAATAAATAAATAAAGTCACCTGTGAACATAAGCTTTGGCTAAATCTTCATTCATTTGTATGTTTTCATATGACGGAAAGCTCAATTAATACACAAGTAGTGTATTAGTATTAATACACTCCTCTAAAAAAAATGGTATTAATACACCACTCACCAATCTTTAACACATAATATCATTGTATGAAAACTCTGTCTATTTCTCTCTCTATAAGCATTAAATAGGTGAGATCTTATCAACATTTATCGAATCCTCATAAAAAAGAAGAGCTAGAACATACAAATTTCATATGATAAAGTCACGGCGATGCTATGGGTAGAAGCAATTTCCACTCTTGAATTACTTTGCTTTCAGATGTAATCAATAACAACATAAAAATGCTCGTTGTAAATTTGTTTAAGATCTAGAAGGAAACAAGGAGTGGTTGTAATCAAGACAGCCCTCAAAGTTTCTTTGGATATCCGAATTGAAAAAAATATTAGGATTACTATAATATTTCTCTTGAAACCTAACTTCCTCTTTGGCTTCTAATTCACTTGGTTTTCTTCATATAGCACTGGTTTCTATTTCAGTTGAGCTTCTTCTCAACAATTCGCTGGGGAGGAAATGTTAGGACTTTTGGGGTTTCAAGTTTGATTGTTTGAGATTTAATATTAGCAGGTGCTAAAGGAGAATACTACAAGACTTATTGATTTACAATTTCTAAAAAATATTAAAATTTGTGTAATCTAAATTATTCAATAAAATAATAATATTATCGATCAAAAAGTGGTGTTACACCGTAAGCCACTCGTAAGAATGGACGACGACGGTAACAATTAGTTGCCATATCTTTTTCCAAGAGGTAATTACCATTAGTGTAACGATACTCACGTACTTCAAAAATTAATTCATCCATCTAATAACATTTTTTTTTATATCTCTCTAACTATCATATCACATATCACATTTTTATTACTTTTCTCTCACCTCACTCTATTTCTCTCTAGTGGTATACACCTCAAGGGGTGTCCTCACTCTATCTCTCTCTAGTGGTATACATCTCAATGGATGTCTACCTATCTTTATTCTTACCATTAAATGCTCTGGTCACTCGCCGGTGCTATCCCGAAATATAGGTTCTGAAAAATAGAATAAATATTGATAGATATTCCTTAGGGTGTATATTACTAGAGAGAGATAAAGTGAGATGAGATAAAAGTAATAAAATAATATAATATGTGATATGATAATTAAATAGAGATAAAGAGAAATGAGAGATATTGAATGAGTGAATATATTTTTTAAATATATGTGTATCATTGTTTCAAATATATGAGAGTGAGAGTGAGAGTGTGAGTGTGAGTGATGAGCTCTACTAGTCTACTCCTAGTGCTGAAAACGATATTTGGTTTCTTTTCCCGTTTGGCTCCTCCTTTCCCACGGAGTCAATACTATTTTTATGAGTCAATTTTGGCTTTTTCCCCCTGCCCTTTGGTTAGAGTGGTTCTGATTAATGATTATGTTTTTTTTAATCAATTGATTAACGATTAATGTTTAAAGAAAAGGAAAGTTATCTGAAAAGTATGGTGGCACTTACATTCCAGCAAAGCTTAGTTTCACTGTGAATACATATTTAAATTTAAATTAATTATTCTAAAAATATTTAAAACTAATGTTTTAAAAATAATCAAACATTAATCAATCATGTTTTAGCTTAAATGTTATATAATTCAATTTAATTATAATCAAACTATAAATTTAATCGATTAAAATGGTTAAATTATAATAAAATATTTCACTGATTTAATTTTTGGTTGAGACTGTGATTAGTCGATTGCACAAACACCATCACAAAAGTAATAAACCCAACATTCCTTTTTCATCCACATTACCATAAACACTTTCACATACAGGACACAAACCATAAACTAGATATCATATCACAGAAATTCATATACTGCAGACTTGATTCAGTAAGTAACCGAAGCTCAAACTATTTTACATTGCTTCGGACTCAGCCAAGAGTGAACTGAAACTAGTTATTTTACCCCCAAAAGCATAATCTCAGAAGCATTCAAAGAAGACGCATTTTCCTCTCCAACTCCTCCTTCTTGTCCTCAAACTCATCAATCTCAGCCAATTGGTTCCTATCAAGCCACTCAGCGGTTTCCTCCACTGCCTCCCCGAGCTTCTTCACTATCTCCCTCATCTCATAAAGACAGTTCTCAAGCGAGTTCTTTGCCTTCACCTTCTTCCTCACCTCCTCATCCTCTGCCTTATACCTCTCCGCATCTCTCACCATCCTCCTAATCTCTTCAGCACTCAACCTCCCCCTCTTGTTGGTGATGGTGATCTTCTTCCTCACCCTCGTGCTCTTATCCTCAGCAGTGACCTCAACAATCCCATCAACATCAACGTCAAAGCTAACATTGATATTTGGGACCCCTCTAGGTGCTGGAGAGAACCCCGAGAGCTCAATCTTACCAAGGAAGAAGTTTTCCTCTGTCTTAGCTCTTTCTCCCTCATACACCTTGATCGAAACACTCTCTTGATCATCAGAAAAGGTAGAGAAAACACGCTCCTTCTTGGTTGGGATCATGGTGTTCTTTGGGATCAACACAGACATGAGATCCCCATTAGTTTCAATCCCAAGACTGAGTGGCATCACATCAAGCAACAAAAGCTCCTCCACTTTCTTCCCTCCTTCACCACTCAAGATCGCTGCTTGAACCGCAGCACCATAAGCCACAGCTTCATCAGGGTTAATGCTCTTGCAAGGCTCTTTCACCGTACCATTGACACTGAACATTTCCTTCAGAAGCTGCTGAACTTTCGGAATCCTTGTAGATCCACCAACAAGAACAAACTCATGGACTTGGCTCTTACCAATCTTTGCCTCAACCAAACAATTCTCAACCGTCTCCATGCACTTCTTGAACAACCCCTTGTTCAATTCCTCGAACAATGCCCTTGTCACAGTTGCATGTAGATCAACCCCTCCAATTAGAGAATCAAGCTCAATTGTTGTCTGTGAAGTTGAGGACAGAATCCTCTTAGCCTTCTCGCATTCTGATCTTAACCTCCCCAAAGCCTTGGCGTTGTTGTTGATGTCTTTCTTGTACCTTCTCTTGAACACATCAACGAGATGGTTCACCAAATTGTTATCAAAATCAACACCACCCAAATGGGTATCCCCCAATGTGGCCTTAACCTTAAACATCCCTTCATCGATGGTCACAAGGGAAACATCAAAAGTGCCACCACCAAGATCAAACACAAGCACGTTCTTTTCCCCTTCTTCTCTCCACCCCTTTTTGTCCAAACCATAAGCAATAGCAGCTGCGGTTGGTTCGTTGATGATCCTCATCACGTTGAAACCAGCAATCTCCCCTGCATCCTTAGTGGCTTGTCTCTGTGAATTGTTGAAATGAGCAGGAACAGTGATAACAGCACAGCTCACAGCATGACCCAGATAAGCCTCAGCAACCTCCTTCATCTTTGACAACACCATGGAAGATATCTCTTCGGCTGCAAGGTGTTTCTCTTCGCCCTTGTAAGTGACAACGATCATGGGTTTGTCTCTGGTTCCAGGGACAACCTTGAAAGGCCAGAGCTTTTTGTCTTGCTGAACAGAATCATCGGAGAATCTGCGACCGATCAAGCGCTTAGCGTCGAAGACGGTGTTGTGGGGGTTCATGGCTAGTTGGTTCTTTGCAGCATCGCCCATTAGTCTTTCTGTGTCGGTGAATGCCACGTGGGATGGGGTGGTGCGGTTGCCTTGGTCGTTTGGAATAACCTCGACACGGTTGTGTTGCCACACTGCTACGCAGCTGTAGGTTGTGCCAAGGTCGATTCCTATGGCTTTGCCATTTCTGGTTGCCATGGATGGAGCCAGAGCTTAAAATTATTACCACTAGTGTGAGAGAGTTGAGTGAGAGCAGAGACCAAAAGAGAAAGAAAGAAGAATGGTATTGTGGGATACTGAAAATGTGGTGAAGTAGAAGTGAGTCACTCTTGTGTTATTTATAGGCATGGAATGAAGAAACTGTTGGTATCAGAATCATGACACTTGTTTCGGAAGTTTGGGGAAGCTGCGTGGAAATCACTCGGAAGTTATAGTCCATGAGAGTGTCAGATGCCAGAGGGTATTATTTTGATCCCTAATAGATAGAGAATTAATAAAAGGTCTTTAACTCTTGTTTTTTATTGGTCACTTTAGTCTCTGTTGTCAAGAATATAATCACTTTTAGAACTAAAATGACAGTTAAGTAATTATTTTTAGAAACCAAAATAATAATAAGTAATCACTTTCAAATACCAAAGTGATTAATGACTAACAATTAGAGACCTTTTAATAATTTTCTATCTATCAGATATCAAAGTAACATGGAATTACACACTTGAGAACCCTAAAATTAGGGGAGTGATGAAGGATCGCCAAAGGGGGAGGTTTGGCAAGTTCCAAACGAGATAGGTCCTTAATAAAGTGGGAATATATGTTGACTGATGTAATTTTAAAAAGTCATATCCAAAAATTAAAAAAAAACTGGTTTAAAAAAATAAATTATATTTGTAATTAAAAAGGTTAATCTTTTTTGTCCAAGAAAAAAAAGGTAATTTAGAAGAATAGTACCAATAATTGAACACCCAGTCACTTTTCTTGTACTCAATTCTAATGAGCTAAATGCTAGCAAAAGTGTGGCATGAATGTATTGGATGTCCAATGTCCAATGTAGCATTATTGTTCTCGACACTCTTATAATTGGAAGAAGTACTAGCTAATTTGAAAAATCACTTTATTTATATGCGCATGTATTCTTTTTTGGGGGTATTTGCATTATTTTAGCCGGAGTCTGAGGGTATTCTTGTGATTCTGAATATGAATTGGACAATTGAAGGATGCAAAAGTAATTTTATCCGAAACCGTGGAGAAGATGCCAATGTCGCATCTAATTATTACGAGTTTTCATAAAAAAAAATTTAATTATTACGAGAGATGATACTTAAAAACTAGATATCCTCTTATATCCATTCAATATCTCTTATTTTTTTTATCACATCATATTACATATTATATCTATTATTTTATCTCTTTTATTTCTCAAGGTATCTATTACATTCAATGGGTATCTATGCAACATTTTTCAACTATTATCTAGAGCTGACAAAATGCGCCGGTCTGATAAAACTCAAAAAAATATTGGATTCAGATACACAAATTTGAGTTTATTTTCAATTCGGGGTTTTTTGGCCCGGCCCGATAAAGCCTAACCAAACCGGGACAACCCAAAAAAATACAACATTAAAGTCTGAGCTCGCCCGAAAAATAAAGGATTCGGACACACAAAATTGAGCTCGTTTTCAATTTGGGCCTCTTTAGCCCGGCTCGATAAAGCCCGAGCCCGATGTGAGCCGGCCCGCATCGGGCCAGGGTAGCCCGTTTTGCCACCTATACTATTATCGGGTGATTTACTTTTACTGAATAGATTATAAAAAATGGAAAATGATCATTATACACTCCTTACTAGGAGTATCCGTGGATTAGATTAGATCGATTTGAAAAAAAAATCGTTTGATCTAATCATTTTGGTTTTATTATTAGACCATCCAATCGATTTAATTTTAAAATCAAATCCAATTCAATTCGATCCAATTTATTTCTGTTTGAATTGAATCGGTTGTGGATTTCAAAAAAAAAACTACAAACATATTTAAAATGGACAAAAAGATTATTAAAAATAAATTCACAAACTATGAAAAAATAAATAAATATAATATAATAGCAATTATAGAACCGCCATACCACATATCACATTATATAATATATTGTTTTAAAATATAAATTATTTTAATATTTATTATATAAAATATATGATAGTTAGTGTATTTTTTAAAATAATAGTACACATATATAGAAGTTCGGGTTGGATTGGATCAGATTGGTTTCCACTAAGAGATCCGAAATCAAATCCTATCCGATAAAAAATTCAGTTTTTTGGTTTGTATCAGTTTTTAATTTGTTCGATTTTCGATTATTCAGTTCGGTCACCATAATTTACATTGGATCGGATCGGTTGTGAACACCCCTACTCCTTAAACTTTTGCATTTGCTCACATTACATGACAAAACTAAAATATAAAAATGTAAAATAATGCTTGTGTTACTATAGATTTTTTTTTTTGAGGAAATGTGTTGCTATAGATTATTATGGATTATATGTTATATAGATAGATAAAAAATGATACCCCTTATTTATGGAAGAAGAAAAAAAAAGATATAGCGGTAAACATATTTTGCAAAGTTCTCTGAACGGGAGATTCCCTTGCGCGTCTGCCATGCATTGTTAGTACAGGGTTCCATCCGGCTCCTTCTTCGCTAAGGAGTTCATAGGCCGCCAATAATGTGATGTGTTTAAATTAAGTTAAGGGTGAAAAAAATTGATTTTAACTTAATTGATTTTTATAAAATTGATATTAGTTAAAATTAAATTTTAAATAAAGATATTTATGTTTGGATGTTTTCACTCTAAAAACAAGTTTAGGTAAAACTTAGTATAAAATTTTTGACCCTATGCAAAGCAACAAATTTTAACTTCAACTTTAATCAATTTTGGATAAAAAGTTTGTTTTTACTACAAAGTCTCGAGTATTTGTTATCTATATATATAAAAAAAATCATGTTTGACTCTATAAACTTGAGTTTAACTTGTCTCACCATGTTATAAAAATAAAAATGCACTTAAGGGTTTTTACCACCATACACTTATCTAAAATACTTCTATGTCTTTATTATTTTTCTATTTACTACATTATTCATCTAATTTTCATTTTTTATTTTTATCTTTCTCAATGTATAAAATGATATTAATTTTGGTGTTCGTCTAGCTTTTTCCTTACCACATAGTCGAGGATAAATCATCAAAGAGCAATGATATATATATACCCCAAAAATACATTCACTCATCCAACACCTCTCATTTTTATCTATCTCTCTCTAACTATCACATCATTTTATCACTTTTCTCTCATCTCTCTCTTTCTCTCTCCGATGGTAGATTAGCATTGGTGTCCACCGATCATTTTTCATCATCAATTAGGGATACAACGAAACAAAATTAAAGCAAGAGATCATATATGGAACAAGGGTTTATACTTTATATATGATTTGACCATCCAATGCAGCATACATCTATATATGGACAGTTTGAATCGAAGTAATATCATGCTGCAATACATTCCCTTTCATCACAACTAGAGCACCCTTGCAAACCTTAACCTTGTCCAGATAAACTATACCCCTGTTTATGGAAAGTATCAATGGAGATCAAGTTCTTCCGAAGACTAGGCATGCATATTAATAGTTTTGGCTATGTCATTATGCCTCTGGATTTGCACTTAGCCATCCTTTCCCAACAAGCTCCTTATCATCACCCAACCTCAGGAGTATTACGGACCTATTTACTTAAGATTAAAAACTAATTTTTATTCTAATTTTCATTTAGAATAATTTAGTGACTTTTTTAGAGTTTCTCATTTTTTTTATTGACAAATGTAAATAAATTCATATGTTATGTTAGTGGGGAAAATGTAAACTCATGACATTTTTATCACTATAATCCATATGTCATTTCTCCAAACCACAAAACCACCTTATGACTCCTTTTAGAGTTTCTCATGTAAAGTAAATTGTATTTTGTTTACAAACATAATTTTTTTAATCTTCTCAAAAGCTACTCTAAATGTTTTTTCATTTTAATCAAATTTTATATCATTTTTAAATTATAATTATTTTCAAAAGCAAACAAGCAAGTAAAAAATCTTTAAAATTTATTATTTATTATTTATTTAAAAATGTGATTTTTCATAAAATAATAATATGATACAAACAGGCTCTATATATATAGTTATTATATAGATTTAAGCACATACTATCTAATATCTATGGTTCATTGAATCAACTCGTGTTGTATATTTTTTTGTCGAAACATCATTAATAGGAAAAAAAACAGTGGCATTTACACAATAACAAAATGTTAAAATGATAATATTACATCAGTGTACAATATATAAATATAAATATAAAAAATTAACAAACCAAACACACATATTCCAAATTAAATAGATTATTAATCCTAAAACAACGAACCAAAAAATCACGTCATTCAAACACATAAAGGCTTCGCTTGGATTCCCATTTGTCAAGCCTTAATATTTGTCAAGCCTTAATATACATTGATCTCTAAACTCAATTTGACATGATATTTAGTTTCTTCTTCGCTACCTTTTCATAACCAAACTTGTCTTCAAACTTATTTTGAGCTGAAAGGAACAACTGGGTTGTTTTTAAGTTTCAATTGTGCATTGGAGAATTAATGGGGTATATTCAGAACTGAACCTGACCGGCCAGTCTGATCGGTTGGACTGGGAACCAGATCCTTTTTCGGTCTAGATGATCTTCAAAACTAGACCAACAAAGGACCAGTCAAAAATTGAAAAAATTGGTCAAAAACCAAAAAATTTGGACAAAAACCAATTTGAACTAATCTAGACTTTTTTTTAAAAAAAAAATCAAAATTGCCAATTCTTTTATTTTTTTATTTTTTTTGAAAGAAACAAATATCACTTTTTTCAATTATTTATAATTTTGAATGTTTTATATTATGATTATGATTATGAATTATAACATTTTGTATTGAAGTTTAATTTTTCTTTATGAAGTTATGAATTTATATGTTATTTTTTATTCAATATTGTGTTATATATTATATTATATATTATATTAAAAATTAAAATAATATTATTTAATTATAACCCGATTGAATCCTGATCGAACCTCTGAACTTTAAACCCCTGTTCTCGCCGATTCAATGATCGGTCCAGTTCTGACTACATTGGGTATACATACTCTACACATCCAAAAGTACTTTGTTTAATATACTTTTGAGAAAATGTATTAAAACATAAATCACGTTAAAATAAATTTATTTTTAGCCAAATTTAAATTTACAAAACGAGATTAATCCAAATTTAGGTATTTAGGTATAATTATTATGAGGTTAATCCAAACTCGAGATTAATATATCAATAACTTCAATTGAACAATTTTACAGACTAAATTATTTAATAAAAAAGGATCAATATATTTGAAAAATTTTAATTTTAAAAAGCAATTTTAATAATTATTAATTTAAAAATTTAAATTAACATTACCTGATAATTTTACGATGATTTTGGTAATTCAACCCAATGGTCCTCCTATAAACACAAGCATTTACACACACAACCCATAAAAAGACTGGTCAACTCATAAGTCATAATCTCGCACGGGAAAAAAAAGCGCATAAAGGAAAGAAAAACCCTCCTCTGATCCATGTGGATGGACTCTATGGTCCCTACAGATTACAAAAAAAACGCGTTTTCAGACAAAGACAATTCATTATCATTATCATTTTCATTTTATTATTATTTTTGTTGTTACAGTCAAACTCATAGTTTACCTTTTAGAACGAGAGAAAAGAGAAATTCAGGGAGAAAAAAAAAAGAACAACTCCGAAGCTCGCCAACACCTACAAGGTCCAACCTTCTCTGTACTATCCTCTATTCAACAATCAACCCCCACCTTTTTTTCCTCCTTCTTCTTCCCTCTCTGAAAAAAAACTGCACTTTCCATGCTTCTGTAGTAGTTGTACAGATAACAAATGCTATTATTCATCTTAATCAATCCAGTTCCAACCATTTCCTCTTTACCTTCCCTTCTTCACTGAACCATGGAAAACCCAGCTTCAACAAGGAGCTCTGATTCTCTCTCTGCAACTCTTTCCAACTCAATCCAAGCCCTTGGTCGTGGCTTTGATGTTACCTCAGATATTAGGCTTCTCTATTGTAAAGGGGCTCCTGGGTCTAGACTTGTTCACCTTGATGAGGACCATACAAGGGATCTTGTTCTCTCCCATCTCGTTGTTGTTCCCAATGTCCCTGTGGACATTGATTGCTCCCTTGGCAAGAGTGGTATTGAGAAGATCCCTGTGTGTAGTTTCCTTGAGGTGATTGTTTGTTTCCTTTCCTTTCCTTTCCATTCACCCCCTTTTGATTTTCTAGATTTTGATTTATAAAAGGCATCTGGGGCAGGAGAATTTTTGCAATTTTATTTATTTATTTATTTGTTTATTTATTCTTTGTTTCTGTTGTTGTTGCTTTTATTTGTATGTGGGTTAGCTTGTGATTTCAATTTGTTGCATTGTATTTTCTAAATGCATTGCCTAGCTCAATATATGGGCAATTCTATTTGGCTCCTAGAATAGATTGATGCATCACGTGGATGATTTTACAAGGAAATGCACAATGAATCATTTTTTGAGATAAGAATGGTTTTTAACAGATTAATTGCTGCAGGTCCCTATTTTCCTTAAATAGGAGTTGGATAATTCCAGTTAACTCTCATATATATGCCCCCTCTTGAACGGCATTTTACTTTTGGCAATATAAAGTGAATGCAATGCAACAAAGCATGTCATTATAAAGGCACAAATTGGTTTTCATAAAAAAGAACATTATCAGGGAGTATGCTAAAAGCACACCTTACTTGATTTAACTCTGCCACTTTGCATTGGTGCTGAGAAATTATGGACCATTTATCTATCTCCAACTAGGCTTATTTTAGCCATAACTCAAACGGGAATCAAAGGATCGTGTTGACGTCTGACGCCGAGGAATACCAATCTCACAAGCATTGACTCTGGCAGCAAAACGAAGAGAGCAAAGTGACTCTCCTGTTGAAGATGGGTCAGGTGAGATGTTGACAAACATCAAAGTTTTGGAATCTCCACCAAGACATGGCTGCCATGTATAGAACAGAAGCAAATTATAAGTTTGGTTCATGTAGTATATGTTGTTGGGATTAATAAAAATAAAGCACAACGAAACAATAACAAGGAATGCAATTATTCATAGCCTAGCATACCTGGAGAAGGTATGTCAGTTTTGAATTCCTAAATGGGACGTGCTCCTCTTTCTTTGCCAAAGCAAAAATGACATCACTCAAAGAGGAGAGACTTTTGTTGATAGCCTGACATACACAGAGAAAAAATTTATTACTAGTTTATTAAATTAATGAAAATAAAGTTACTTACATAGAGCTCAAATCCATAACAATGAAAATCAAACAGACACCTGAGTTTCCTTCAAACGGTCCCCAGTTGCTCCACTTCTAGACAGCCTTTCACTTCCAGCCAGATCAATCAGGTTTAACACACCTTGCACCTGTTGTTCAGTCTTCTGCAAACGAGAGAAAAGTATATCAGGAAACAATACCGAGATAAAAGAACAGTAAATATACCAATGTATCTGAAAGCAGTACCTCATTAAAACCACATATACGCAAAGTAAAGACAAAGTGACTTCGTGATGACTGTTCATTCATCTGTGTTCTTCCTACTGACCTGGAAAAACACAAGGGACACATCACACAATGTCTTTGTTTAAAAATCTAAGACCAGTACAACCTAGACCAAGAGCACAAGCACATTGTATCTAAAAATTTATGAATCTAACTTGATTTTACAGCACAAATAAACTTGACAGCTTCGATAACTGATTAGTTGATAAGGAATAATATTGGTCATCCACAATTCATATGGAAGAGCAAATGCATTCTTGCACATATTCGCCCAGAGATTTCATCACAGCATGACTTCACACGCAACGACAACACTAAAATAACATTTGCAGATTTCAGGTACAATTTAACCTGCTTTGCGCAGCCTGTTGCAGGAGGGAGGAAATCTCATTTACACTGCAAACATCCACAATAATCAGGTCTGAAACGTATGTGTTTCCATTGGCATCGTGTTTGATAGTGTACTGCTTTCCAGGAGCACCATTATCCGTTCGTGTTACATCAATACCACTCGACCGATTCGGTGATAACAAATCCCTGATGGTCTCATTGTATATTTCCAGTATTGAAGCCTACAAATATTTTACAAAATTTGTCAAAGTTTTCACTGATATATGTAAACTCATGAAAATAATGAAGAAGCATATAAACCTGCATTTTGTACTTCCACCCCTGATCTTTCAGGGACTGACTAATCTGGAATATCTGTTCTAGAGAACGTGGTATCAATCCTTTCAGCTCTGGGGCATCAGGCCTACCCATCATTGTGTAGGTTTTGCCTGAACCTGTCTGTCCATAAGCAAAGATACAAACCTGCCACAATCAACCATAAACCCTCCCGTCAGCCAAGGCATGGTCTATCATGTGACTATTAGTAGCCAAAACCACACATAAAAACGAGATAATATATTAAAAAAAAAAACCAGTAAGTATTGTCCATTATGGCATAATCCCTTGTACCCATCATATTGTGAACCAAAAGAGGGGAAGGTAGAAATCACCTTGTACCCATCAAGCGCGCTTTGTACCAGCTGTGATATCTCTGTGAAAACTTCTTCCTGAGAAGCCTCGTGATTAAATACCTTATCAAATGTAAAAGGATACTTCTGCCCTGCTTATTTTTAAAGGATGAAATTATTATAATTGATAGGCACATAAACTACGTGAAACTTGTTAGACAAGAGAAGAGGGGAAAGAAGCTTGTGTATATACCGCTCTGTAACAAATCAATGACCCTGCCAAGAGCATCTGTTGATGATGTAGGGTAAGAAATTACCATGTCTGCTGAAGGACCATCATCTGGCAGCAAAGGCCGGACACGGCAGAACACGCGAATATTTCCTTTTAACTCCTACATATGTACGGAAATGATGATATACTATTGAACTATTATGCCAAACTATCGATGAGAGGTAATAACAAATTTTCAGCAAAAACCATTTACCAGGATAGTGTTGTGCAGTTTTTTCCTTAACTCCTCTCCTCCAACTACTTGGCGTTCTAGTTCACGTATAACTCTTTTCTGATCTGCTAGTCGCTCATGTAGTTCTTCAAACACTGTTCTTGTTGCTGAAGCAGATAAATCAGCCATCTAACAAGAAGAAAATAAAAGTTAGTTTTAGTTGTAATCATCAAACATGCGTTAACTACTAACTACTACAAGCAAAAATCAACTAATACCATTCAAATTAATCATTCCCCCACCCCTGTTAAATGGATTTGGATCTTCTATTATTGAATAACTGGTCTTGTCTTATCTGAGATAGACCCAAACTTGACCATGCAAGGACCCACCATAACTGGTTAAAAGGTTCAATATTTATATTGAGAGAAAAAAAATTGTGCCTCTCTCTCTAACAGAAATCATATCCTATGATTCAAAGACAAAAGAAAATAAAACTCCCTATTAATTTAAATGATGTCCAGTAAATTTTCCAATGAAATTAATAGGAAAACAAAAACACACACTGCGCACACACCTGCACAACTTACTGACCTTTGACTTCTCCTTTTCAGCAATTAACTGCTGCTGCAACATGCTTATTTCCTCCATTTGAGACTTACATGTTGCCTGTAAGTAAAGTCACTATCTCATAAATCTAATAAACACAGGAGTGCATAGTTAATCACTAAAAGGATCAACGACCAAATGGTAGAGAACAAAAATACAACTAACCTCGAGAGTAGTTGTTTTAGTCATCAAATCCTCCAACAGTGCACATGATTCCCCAGTTTTTTTATTGTATTTTGCTACTTCGTCAGTTAAAGTCTGTACTTGTAGCAGTTGGCGATCACGATCATCTCTAATTTGTTTTAATTCTTCCCGAAGGCATTTGAGTTCATTTGCTAACATTTCTTTCTGCTTTGTAGCCTCATTTTTTGAATCCTAAGAGAAAAAAAAGATACAGCAAGAGAACCAATATTAATATACGCAAAATGCAAAAGGTTCCAGTCGATATTATTTTCATTTCACTTTTCTTCACAAAAAGGTTACAAGTGACCTGTTAAAAAATATTTTACGAGTTGATGATCAAGTGCTTGCATGAAGAAGGATGCTAGTGCAATTAAAAGAAGAAGAACAAGGCAAGTTCATGAGGCCAAGCTTATCCAATCTATTCACTTTCCATTTCATTCCCAAGATTAGGGGTGTCAAAACGGGCCGGGATAGGATTTTGAGCTCGCGAAGCCGGTGGGCCGGGCGGGACAGAGGCGGGGCCGGACAGGTTGGCCTGCAGGGCCAATTATTATTTTTTCCCAACTTTTTAAAAAATAAATAAATAAATAAATACTTTTCTTATTTTAAGTTATTTTGTATTTATTTTATTTTTATTTTGGCAGGCCAACCCGTCCTTAAAATGGGACGGGGTATATTTCTGGGCCCATTTAGCTTAGCGGGCCAGAGCAGGGCCAACCTGTTTTTCTGCGGGCTAAGATAGGGCGGGCTGACCCGTTTTGCCACCCCTACCCAAGGTAGCATTGAATGGACAGAAAATTTCCAATTGGTTCACAGTTGTAAAACCCTCAGTTGACAATACACATTGTAAATGATAAGACTTGACGGCATCAATCAAATATTACCCTAAACAACTTACTTTAAGAGATGCCAACTCTTGTTGCAATGCCTCATGGTAGCCTCTTACTTTCCTGAGGTCACGAAGAATAGATGCTTTCTCGGTTTCCAGATCTTTATGTGCCTTACTCGTTTCTTCAAGATCTGACTGAAGACGACTATTGTACTGCTGCAGACTCATATTATACTCCTGTGATCGCTTGTTCAGGTCATCATTTGCAATGGCCTAAAAAAATCAACAGTTTCAAAAGGAGAGTAAAAAGTAAGCGAGGCAACTTGCAGGAATCAAATAACCAATAAGCACGAAAAAATAATTAGTCAATACAGTATAGAATTTACCAAGTTGCTAATAATTCTTGTGTGACTTGTCGACTTCATCAATATTTAAACAATAACTGTAAATTCTCGAGGTTATAACATAGCATTACCTTCCGCTCAGCAGTTGATTTCTCAACACGAACTTTCTCAAGTTCAGTTGAAAGAGAAGCTTGCATCTGCTCAGCTGCATTTCTGGCTTCTTTTTCTTTTCTATAACAATCAATAGCTTCCTGGTTGGCATACCACAGGAATAGAGGTCATAAGGCAAAAGAAAACTTCACTAGGGATATCCAATCACAATGTTGTGGCAAACAATCTTACCAATTTATCTGATTCTTCCTTTGTAATCCTCTCTTCCAAAGAGGAAATTGTCATCCTCAAATTAGATATAACCTCATTCAATTCCGCCATCTTCAGTTTCATCTCATTCTCTGAGAAAACACAAATGCAGAGTATATTGAACAAACATATATTATTTCACCTGAATTTCTTAAATAACAACCAGAGACTAAACAATTACTCTGGAGTGTTGACGATGACACAATGCAATGTAATAAAATTATTTAGTACTTCCAAGTAGAAAGAACAATTTCTTTCAAAGGTCTAGCAGAAAAAATGAATGTGAACAAACAGTCTCTTCATTTCATATGGTCATATTGAAGGCTTTTCAATGATAGAGTCAATAAAGTCATTAGATATACTTAAGATGAGTAATCTACTTCTACTGCATTCCTCAATGATACTGACAGATCATACAACAATTGCCTAAAAAGAGCAACAATAAGAGCAAACAAGGCTAGACAGAAGCGATCATAAAAAACACTTGATGATCAAAACACAGATAAATAAACAAACAAATCAATGGTCATTCCAAAAGCAGTAAAGGAAGCAAGATAGGCAAGGAGTCAAAAAATATCAGAGTCAAGAGAGAAGACTTACCAGTATCAATACATTTCTTCTCAGCAGATTCTAGATCAGTCTGAAGCTTTTCTTTTCCTTGGATGTAGCCTTCTTCAACTCTCTTAAACCATCGAAGGCAAAGCTTAAGTCGCTTAATGAGATCTGCCATCTGGTCCATCTTTTTCTGAAAAAATAAAAGAAATCCAACCGCAAAATAAGTTTTACAAACAACAAAAATCAATGATTAAATTAAGAACACCCATGTGAGAGAGTGAAGAGAAACCTTATTATCAAAGGGATTCCCCTTTTTCATCTTCTCATTCAGCAATGCCTCTACGTCCTCTTTGGTGAAATCAACAGCGCTGCATTCGGATCCCTCGGGGCCACCAGCATCGTTGGCTTCTGCTTTGTTGGTGTTGAGTGCACCAAATGGAACCCTGGCTCGGCCCTGTCGCTCCATTCTTTCTGCTCCCGTCCTTCGTCGCTTGTCTGAGGGAACTTCCTCACAACCTCCCTTTTTCTGCATCCGAAAAGAAAACACCTTTTAATACCAACATCCCCTCCCCTGTTTATGCCAAGCCTTTCGATTCACTCATCACTGATTTCCTATTTTCTACTTCATCAATATCAAATCAAATAATTAAAGAACAAAAACTTAATTAGTTTCCTTTTGCAGCTTGCTCACTTATCCCTCTCCAATGTCTCTCTCTTAATTTGCCGCACCCTACGTAGTTCACACAGTTAATGCATTTGAAACCGTTTCCTTCCAAAACTCTCCCAATTCCAGATTCCTTCGTTTCACATCTCAGCCATGATGGCCTCCACCATATCATGTGATTTCCAAACGGGTCCCAAGCAACTTTGGAAAACCCTTAAACTCTGTTAATACTAGATACATACACACACACCCTCTTACACAGGACATATGCATATAGTTACAGAGATTATACATGCTGGTGTTGGTGAAGAAAAAAAAGACGCTTATGTAGTCAAAGGCAGCAGCATGTATATATAAAAATCTATATCTTAATATAAAGTTTTCATTCATTCATAAGAAGCTAAAGGGACCATATTTTGGCACCCCAATTCAGCTGTACAAACAATGAAGAATAGCTTTTCTCTAGATCGAATTCGGGCCAACCCCTTTTTTATGCGCCGCTTTAACCTGAAAGGAAAACGAGCTTTGCTACTCTGGGTGGTTCATGAGAAGGAGAAAGTCCTATTATGTGCCCTACCCTTATCGAATTGAAGCCTACTTGAGTGAGATCTGAAAAATACAGAAGCGTGAGAGAGAGAGAGAGGGGGGGGGGGGAGCTTACGTTGGAGGGGCTGCGCGGTGGCCTGTTCTGGTTCCGGGAAGCCATGTGAGGCTTTGCAGAATGAATCTGCTTAGGTCGATTGGGAACGATGCTAGGGTTTGCAGTTGTGGGTGTGTGAAGTGTTCGCCCGTTTGGAAGAGCGTTGTGAAAATTTGAATTTTAAGAGGGCGGTTCTTCAGACAAAATGCGCTCTTCTCAGTTCTCAATGTCCTAACTCGATTTTATCTTGCTTTTAGGATCGGACCGTAATGTAAACCGGTTCGGAAGAAGGGCCTTTGTTTTTCAAATTAAAATTTGAATTTAACGGTCTTGTTTGACATTTGAGACCCACCGGAGTTTAATAATATATGTTCTCGCTTAGAACTGTCAAAATGAGATATGACTTGCGAGCAAGCTCAACTCGTGGGTTAAAAATATTACTAAATAGCTGATTCGTTTAACCCTATACCGATTTGGCTCGGCTCATTTAACTCGCGAGCTGAAGAAGACCAACTCGTCGCGAGCCAGCTCGGCTCGCGAGACACACTAAAAAAATAAAAATAAAAATGATTCATTTTAAATATTTTTTTAAGTTTTTTTATTTTCTAGCATTTGAAATATTTTTTTAATTATTTTAAATATATTTTCAGTGATTCAGCTTACGAGTCAGCCCGTGAGTCTGCTCGCGAGCCCGTGGTAGGTTGAGCCAAGCTGTACATTTTTCTGGTCCTTGAAAAATCTGAGTCAGTTCGACTCGGCTCATTTACCTCTCATGTAGGCCGAACTAGCTCGTTTTAACAGCTCTGCTTTCGCTACGATGCTGTATACCGAATAGAAAATTAATCTTTTTATACTGGTTAATAATTTATCAGTTTGTTCGTCAATTAGTGTTTGAACTCTTGCGTCCCACTCACTTTTGAAATCTCTTAATACTTCGATGTGTTTTCGTATGTGCTACCCATGGTCTGCTTTAAAAAAATAATTTAATATTAAAATATTCGTACTAATAAATAATATTTATATATAATATAATATAATTTATATTACAATTAAAATGTACATCTACTATCTGATCGGATTGAGTTTCACTTTACAATTTGACACAATTTGATGTATACATCTAGGGTTGGGTTGGGTTGGGTTGGGGTGGGATGGGATGGGATGGGAATTGGGAAAGTAAGCCTACAATCGTTGAACTTCTACTGTGAATAACAAAATCTAAAAGCTTTTGTATCATTTCAGTGACATTTGAAGGGGAATTCAAATAAGTTGAACTATGTTCACTCTCAAGTTGTAAAAATCATACTATTTTTAATTCAAACAATCATTTAAAAATTGCAATTCACTCATAACATTATTAGTTATTATTTATGGCATCAAAATAAAAAAGCTTAAATATGTTTTTAGTCCCTTAATTTTAAAAAGTTATTGTTTTTATTCTTTAATTTGAAAAATATTTTTTAAATTTATATTCCAACCCTTACCAAATCCTAATTTTTGACATATTCCCTTTTCTCTAACTTCTAAAGATTTTCTAGATTTATATTTTAACCCCTCTTCAACTTAGAAAATACTTTCTAAATTTAAAATATAGTCATAGGGACTAAAAGTGACACAATTTAAAAAATGAGGGATCAAAAACACGTATTTTAAATTTGAAGGACTAAAAGTAACAATTTTCACAATTGAGAGACTAAGAACATATTTAAGCCAAATGAAAAAGTAGATAAGATACTCTAATGAAGGTGGTTCGGCTTGCGGATGAGTGATTTGTCGCTCCAACGGGTCCTTGGTGTAGAGGTTTCAGTAAGCTAGGCCTAGGAAATGCCATGTGGGCCGAGCTTTGGGACCTTAGGGTGGGTATTAAGCTGGCTTGGCAATTGGGCCTAAGTTGGGTGATTTTTGAACTTGACTCTAAATGTGTGTTGGACATGATAAATGTTGGTAATTCTTGTATGGCTTACCTCAACCCCCTTTTGCAGGACATCTTGGTTTGCTTGTATGCTCATGATTGGAAAATTGATGTGGTTCACACGTATAGAAAGGCTAATTGTTGCGCTGATTTCATGGCCAGAAAAGGTTTATCGACCTCCTCGTTTAATTGGATTATTGTGAATTCTACTTGTCCCATGTTGGGACTTCTGCTTGCGGATGATGTTAAGGGTACTGCGTTGCCCTGTCTAGATAGTTTCTTTTTTTTTTTTTTACTTTTCTATTGTATATAAAAAAAGCAAATAAGATAACCTCAAGAATTTGATTCTGTTGCGTCACAATTGAATTTGTGTCCTATGCTTGTACAAACAAATCTAAAAAAAAATTGTATATGGACATTATACTACTGTCATAGCATGTTGCCTTAGATTTGTGCGGAATATTTTTGTATACTTCATATAAAGAAATTAGGATTTTTTTTGGGTACGATGGATAGGATTCAGGATAACGTTGCCTAATGTTAGTAAAAAGCAATCATCGCATTAGAAGACATCAATATCAGCCAAAGACATAATCCTTGATTCACCTCGATGTCTTATAATACCAGATTTGCATTTTTCACAAGTGATTGTTGTTAGACAATATTTTTATATTTAATTAGAATTTTAGCAGAATGAAAAAATAACAATACAATTAACAATTTTTCAAAAATAAGTGCAGAAGATTACATGAATGAAAACTATGGTTCTTACTATTTTAACTTGGTGTTCAAGTCCCTAATAACAATACAATTAACAATTTTTCAAAAATAAGTGCAGAAGATTAGAAGAATAAAAGCTAAGGTTCTTACTATTTTTAACTTGGTGTTCAAGTATATCCAAACTTAGGTGGTGAAACACCTGTACATAGAAATATATAGGCTTTTAATGTTATGAAGACTTTTGGGTTTTCTCACGAAGTGTGAGAAATCATAAGAATGAATGACACATGAAAGAGTTTGAATATATATCTCGAAGAGTTTTATTAATCATGTATAGTTTCCTAGGGGTTACTAATTGTTAGTTGTTCTTGGTCTTGGGGCTTTTGCCCCTCGTACTCACCAAAAAAAGATGTATAGTTTTATTGAGATGAAATCCACAAGTATTTTCTCATTGGAGATAATTTCGCTCAAGGTCAATAGGGCACCAAAGGCAATTTCTATTCTCATTGCATTTAATATTATTTTTTATATTTTGAGATTTAGTTATACACTTACCCTATATTTAATATATTTTTCTCAATAAATTAGTACAATGATATTATAAGGAAGATATCAATACATCCTCTCATATTAAAATTTTACAATGAAAATAAAATTCTTATAATAATAAAGTTCTATTTATATATATATATATATATATATATATATATATACCTCGTTATAATACCATCAGGGGTTTAAGTGAGATGAGTTGGGACCTTTTTCATTTTTTTCTCTCAATTTTTTCTATTATTATGCTTTTAGAGGAAATAAATAACATAGATATAATACATGTGTGTCATTTATTTTATTTATTTTTTCAAAAATATAATAATGAAGAGAAAAATAAATAGAGACTCTCATTTATTTCATCTAAGTCAACCAAGACCAAAATTAAATTAATAGAAATCAAAATGAAAATAGTTCACCTCCACCCCACCCCACCCCACCCCCCGCCCCGGCCCGCCCCAACCCAAAATCTTCCCCGTCTCTCTATCCCTCCTAGGGATGGCAAAACGGGCCGGTCCGTCCCGGCCCGCGCAAAAAATGGGTCAGCCCAGCCCGGCTCGTATTTGAAAATGGGCCAAAAAATCGGTCCCGGCCCGTCCCTTGGAGGGCTACGCGAGCTAACGGGCCAGCCCATTTTGACGGGCCGACGGGCCAAAACGGGCTAGCCCGTCAAAATAATAATAGAAAATTTTAAAAAATTTAAACAAATAAATAAAAAATAAGAAAAAATATTATTTTTTCCAAAAACGAAAAACGGACCAGCCCTACCCGTTGTCCGTTTTCGAGCCAATATATTTTCAGCCCTTTTTGACGGACCTAATCGGACCGGGACGAAATAAGCCAGGGCCTAAAAAATTGGTCCGACCCGGCCCATTTTACGGGCCAAACGGGCTGGCCCGTTGGGCCAAACCCATATTGCCACCCCTAATCCCTCCCTCCCAAAATAGACAATAGCTATTAGACATTATTAATATTTAAATTACAAGAGATAAATATATATCATATGAAATGAAAAATTTATATAAAAAGATATTAACATTTAAGTTTAAATTTTAGAGATAAATACACATGTTATATTATATTATATAAGAATACAAATATCGCACAGAAATATATTAATATATAAATCATAAAAGTGAACGTATGTAAAAATATAATAATGATAACATAATTTTATGAGGGTGTACTTTAAAAAACGTATAGTTTAGTTGATTTTTAATATAAATTTGTATTGATTACAAAATTTTATTTGTCTTTATTTAGGTAGAACAATAAAAATGATTAGTTAATAAAAAATGAGTTATTTTAAAATAAATTATGATTTTATTTATATACTTTTTAAAAAAATTATATATGTTTGACTTAAATATGTTTCTGGTCCCTATAGTATAGATGTATTTTGCTTTTAGTCCCTATAAAAAAAGTCAAACGTCTTTGATCCCTTTAAATATTTTTTTTGTTGCCTTTAGTTCTTTAGGTGGGTTGACCGCTGATGTGTCTCATTTTGAGCCCAGTTAACATGTCTATGTGGCCAAAAACTGCCACATATGATGTCATTTCAGCATCTCTCTCTCCTCCCTCTACCCCACCACCACCTCCTCTCTCTTTCTCTCTCTCTCTCCTCCCTCCACCCCACCACCTCCTTCCCCTCCCACCACGGTGGTCGAACTACTTGCAGAAAGCCATGGGTTTAGCGATGCATCATGCTCAAACTAATCCCGAAAGTCATGGGTTTAGTAGTGCGTCGTGCTCAAACTAATCCAAATTTTAAAAATAAGGTTTTGGCAAAAGATTTAATATTGTTTAGAAAATTTTATTAATTAAACATTTCATTACTGAATCTTTATCCCATCCATGTACGTAACCATGATACATCACATCTCAGAATTAGTTCACATCGCAATACACGCATGACAAGCCAACATAAAATAGAATGGACAAAACAGGCTATATTCATAGTATATCAAAGGCATATATATATTTTGGGCTCCATGCTAATTCTTTGGTGTAAGATACACAAAATTTCAAAAACTAACGCTACTGAACTTAAAGTCCCAAATTCATAAACAGATAATGACGTAAAGTTTTTGGAATTAATTGGACCACCACCGCAAGCAACTAGGTTGCCTATACTCACATTTCATATTACAAAATGAATATGCTCCGATAGAGGCAGAGAAATCAAACACGTTTAAGGGAAAAAGGAAGTGAGGGCCATCCTTATAAAAAATGGTTGAGAACTTACCTATGTAGTGAGCAACTAGAGGCAGGGGACCGGCTTCTAGTGACCTCCTTTGCAATGCAATACCCTCCCTTCCTTGCGGTATCCGTCTCTACGGACTCTCCTAAGGCTATGTCTGGATGGGATTTTGGAGAGAAAAAGAGGGGATAATTGGGGATTATAAGCCCTCCCCTACCCTCCCTTTTCCTCCAAAACTCTCCCATCGAAATATAGTCTTAGTTCTCCTTCTTACTGGTTTGTCGCTCTCTTTCTCTCTGTTTTTCCTCTCACGCTTTTTTTAGAAATCAATCACTTTTCTTTTACCCTCTTTTTCTTTTTCAGAGATCCTCCCTGTTTTTCACTCTCACGGAGAGTTTCTTTTCTACTTGTCTCTGGGACCCCTTTTGATTGCCGAAGTGCCCGATTTTATAGTGATGCTCTTATCCCTTGCTAGCTGGGAGTGGGGTGCGAGATATGGGGTAGATAATGCTACCGTGGGGGAGTCATTTTAGGAGTTGAAAGTTGCACATCCTCATCCAAAAACTATTTCACCTAGTTATTAGTGGCTTGTCTCTGTGAATTGTTGAAATAGGCAGGAACAGTGATAACAGCATGGTTCACAGCATGACCCAGATAAGCCTCAGCAACCTCCTTCATCTTTGACAACACCATGGAAGATATCTCTTCGGCTGCAAGGTGTTTCTCTTCGCCCTTGTAAGTGGCAACGATCAAGGGTTTGTATCTGGTTCCAGGGACAACCTTGAAAGGCTAGAGCTTTATGTCTTCCTGAACAGAATTGTCAGAGAATCTGCGACCGATCAAACGCTTGGCGTCGAAGACGGTGTTGTGGGGGCTCATGGCTAGTTGGTTCTTTTGCAGCATCGCCCAGTAGTCTTTCTGTGTCGGTGAATGCCACGTGGGATGGGGTGGTACGGTTGCCTTGGTCGTTTGGAATAACCTCGACACGGTTGTGTTGCCACACTGCTACGCAGCTGTAGGTTGTGCCAAGGTCGATTCCTATGGCTTTGCCTTTTCTGGATGCCATGGATGGAGCCAGAGCTTAAAACTATTACCACTAGTGTGTGAGAGTTGAGTGAGAGCAGAGACCAAAAGAGAAAGAAAGAAGAATGGTATTGTGGGGTACTGAAAACGTGGTGAAGTGGAAGTGAGTCACTCTTGTGTTAGTAGTATTTATTTATAGTCACTGTTGGTATCGGAATCATGTTTCGGAAGTTTGGGGAAGGTGCATGGAAATCACTCGGAAAATAAATTGGGGGAGTGACGAAGGATTGGCGAAGGGGAAGGTTTGGCAAGTTCCGAACAAGATAGGTCCTTAATAAAGTGGGAATATATGTTGACTCTTGTAATTTTAAAAAGTCATGTCCAAAAATTAAAAATCTGGTTTAAAAAAATAAATTATATTTGTAATTAAAAAAATTTAATATTTTTTGTCCAAAAAATGGTAATTTAGAAGAATAGTACCGATAATTGAGCACCCAATCACTTCTCTTGTGCTCAATTCTAATGAGTTTAATGCTAGAAAAAGTGTGGCATGAAATATGAATGTATAGGACGTCCAATGTCCAATGTAACATTATTGTTCTCGACACTCTTACAATTGGAAGAAGTACTAGCTATTTGAAAAATCATTTTATTTATATCCGCATGTATTCTTTCTTGGGGGTATTTGCATTATTTTAGCTGGAGTCTGAGGGTATTCTTGTGATTCTGAATATGCATTGGACGATCGAAGGATGCAAAAGTAATTTTATCCGAAACCGGGAGAAGATGCCAATGTCGCATCTAATTGTTACGAGTTTTCATAAAAAAAATCTAATTATTAGGAGGGATGATATTTAAACACCAGATCAATATGTCTTATCTCTTTATATTTTTTTCTTTTTATTACATCATATTACGTATTATATCTATTATTTATCTTTTATCTATCTCTTTTATTTCTTGAGGTGTATATATTCAATGGGTGTCCATGCAACATTTTTCAACTATTATCTAAAGCTGACAAAATAGGTTGGTCCGATAAAGTCCGACCAAACCGGAACGACCAGAAAAAATACAACATTAAAACCTGAGCCCGCCTGAAAAATAATGGGCTCGGGCACGCAAAATTGAACTCATTTTTAATCCAGATCTTTTTAACCCCACTCGATAAGCCCGAGCCCAATGACCCGTTTTGCTGCCTATACTATCATCGGGTGATTTACTTTTACTGAAGAGACTATAAAAAAATGGAAAATGATCATTATACACTCCTTACTAGGAGTATTCGTGAATTAGATTGGATTGATTTGGAAAAAAAATCATTTGATCTAATCATTTTGGTTTTGCTATTAGAGACCATCTAATCGATTTAATTTTAAAATCAAATCAAATCCAATTCAACCCAAATTATTTTTGTTTGAATTGAATCGGTTGTGGATTTCAAAAAAAAAAACTACAAACATATTTAAAATAGACAAAAAGATTATTAAAAATAATTGTCATTTCATAAACTATGGAGAAATAAATAAATAGAATATATTAGCAATTATAGAATCGTCATACCACATATCACATTATATTATCTTAATATTTATTATATGAAATATATGATACTTGGTGTATTTTTTAAAATAATAGTACACGGATATAGAAGTTCGGTTTGGATTGGATCCAATTGTTTTTCACTATGAGATCTGAAATCCAATCCAATTCGATAAAAAATTCAGTTTTTTTGTTTGTAGTTTTTTTGGTTCTTGATTTGTTCGATTTTTTGTTATTCGATTCGATCACCGTAATTTATATTCGATTGGATCGGTCGTGAACACCCCTACTCCTTACGCTTTTGCATTTGCATTTGCTCACATTACATGACAAAACTAAAATATAAAAATGTAAAATAATGCATGTGTTACTATAGATTTTTTTTGAGGGAATGTGTTACTATAGATTATTATGGATTATATGTTATATGAATAATTATAAATCTTCCTACTTTTTAATCCTCTAAATTCTCTTAATTACTAAATAGAAAAAGTATTAAATATTTTTATGTTTTTAAAATATTAGTTATCCTCTTTTTCTTATTTTATAAAATAATAGAAAAATATATAAAAGAATTTATAAAAAATATAACATTTCTCATGATATATAGATAGATAAAAAATGTTACCCCTTATATATGGAAGAAGAAAAAAAAGATATAGCGGTAAACATATTTTCCAGAGTTCTGAACGGGAGATTCCCTTGCCTGTCTGGCCGTCTGCCATGCATTGTTAGTACAGGGTTCCATCCGACTCCTTCTTCACTAAGGAGTTCATAGGCCGCCAATGATGTGACGTGTTTAAATTAAGTTAAGGGGTGAAAAAAAATTGATTTTAACTTAGTTGATTTTTATAAAATTGATATTAGTTAAAATTAAATTTTAAATAAAGATATTTATGTTTGGATATTTTCACTCTAAAAACAAGTTTAGGTAAAATTTAGTTTAAAATTTTCAACCATACGCAAAACAATAAATTTTAACTTCAACTTTAATCAATTTTGGATAAAAAGTTTATTTTTACTGCAAAGTCTCAAATATTTGTTATCTATATATATAAAAAAAATAAATCATATTTGACTCTACTAACTTGAGTTTACCTTCTCTGACTGTGTTATCAAAAATGCACTTGAGCATTTTTACTACCATACACTTACCTAAAATACTTCTATATCTTTATTATTTTTCTATTTTTCCATTTACTACATTATTCATCTAATTTTCATTTTTTATTTTTATCTTTCTCAATGTATAAAATGATATTCATTTTGGTGTCTGCCTAGCTTTTTCCTTACCACATAGTCGAGGATAAATCATCAATCAATTAGGGATACAACGAAACAAAATTAAAGCAAGAGATCATATATGGAACAAGGGTTTATACTTTATATATGATTTGACCATCCAATGCAGCATGCATCCATATATGGATAGTCTGAATCGAAGTAATATCATGTTACAATACTTTCCCTTTCATCACAACTGGAGCACCCTTGCAAACCTTAACCTTGTCCAGATAAACGAAACCTCGGTTTATGGAGAGTATCAATGGAGATCAAGTTCTTCCGAAGTCTAGGCATGCATATATATTAATAGTTTTGGCTATGTCATTATGCCTCTGGATTTGCACTTAGCCATCCTTTCCCAACAAGCACCTTATCATCACCCAACCTCAGGAGTATTACGGACCTATTTACTTAAGATTAAAAACTAATTTTTATTCTAATTTTCATTTAGAATAATTTAGTGACTTTTTTAGAGTTTCTCATTTTTTTTATTGACAAATGTAAATAAATTCATATGTTATGTTAGTGGGAAAAATTTAAACTCATGACATTTTTATCACTATAACCCATATGTCATTTCTCCAAACCACAAAACCACCTTATGACTCCTTTTAGAGTTTCTCATGTAAAGTAAATTGTATTTTGTTTACAAACATAATTTTTTTAATCTTCTCAAAAGCTACTCTAAATGTTTTTTCATTTTAATCAAATTTTATATCATTTTTAAATTATAATTATTTTCAAAAGCAAACAAGCAAGTAAAAAATCTTTAAAATTTATTATTTAATTAAAAATGTGATTTTTCATAAAATAATAATATGATACAAACAGACTCTATATAGTTATCATATAGATTTAAGCACATACTATCCAATATCTATGGTTCATTGAATCAACTCGTGTTGTATATTTTTTTGTCAAAACATCATTAATAGGAAGAAAAAAAACAGTGGCATTTACACACTAACAAAATGTTAAAATGTTAATATTACATCAGTGTACAATATATAAAAAATTAACAAACCAAACACACATATTCCAAATTAAATAGATTATTAATCCTAAAACAACGAACCAAAAAATCACGTCCTTCTATTACAAATAAATTAACTCGTATTATATTGAGTGAAAAGAAATTCAAACACATAAAGGCTTCGCTTGGATTCCCATTTGTCAAGCCTTAATATACATTGATCTCTAAACTCAATTTGACATGATATTTAGTTTCTTCTTCGCTACCTTTTCATAACCAAACTTGTCTTCAAACTTATTTTGAGCTGAAAGGAACAACTGGGTTGTTTTTAAGTTTCAATTGTGCATTGGAGAATTAATGGGGTATATTTAGAACTGAACCTGACCGGCCAGTCCGATCGGTTGGACTGGGAACCAGATCCTTTTTATGTCGACGATCTTCAAAACTAGACCAACAAAGGACCAGTCAAAAATTGAAAAAATTGGTCAAAAACAAAATTTGGATAAAAACCAATTTGAACCGATCCCGACTTTTTTTTTAAAATCAAAATTGCCAATTCTTTTATTTTTTTATTTTTTTTTGAAAGAAACAAATATTACTTTCTTCAATTATTTATAATTTTGAATGTTTTATATTATGATTATGAATTATGACATTTTGTATTGAAGTTTAATTTTTCTTTATGAAGTTATGAATTTTATGTTATTTTTTATTCAATATTGTGTTATATATTATATTAAAAACTAAAATAATATTATTTAATTATAACCCAATTGAATCCTGGTCGAACCTTTGAATTTTGGACCCCTGTCCTCGTCGATTCAATGACCGGACCAGTTCTGACTACATTGGGTATACATACTCTACACATCCAAAAGTACTTTGTTTAATATACTTTTGAGAAAATGTATTAAAACATAAATCACGTTAAAATAAATTTATTTTTAGCCAAATTTAAATTTACAAAACGAGATTAATCCAAATTTAAGTATAATTATTATGAGGTTAATCCAAACTCGAGGTTAATATATCAATAATCTCAATTGAATAATTTTATGGACTAAATTATTTAATCAGAAAGGATCAATATATTTGAAAATTTTTAATTTTAAAAAGCAATTTTAATAATTATTAATTTAAAAATTTAAATTAACATTACCTGATAATTTTGGTAATTCAACCCAATGGTCCTCCTATAAACACAAGCATTTACACACACAACCCATAAAAAGCTGGTCAACTCATAAGTCATAATCTCGCACGGGAAAAAAAAAATCGCATAAAGGAAAGAAAAACCCTCCTCTGATCCATGTGGATGGACTCTATGGTCCCTACAGATTACAAAAAAAACGCGTTTTCAGACAAAGACAATTCATTATCATTTTCATTTTATTATTATTTTTGTTGTTACAGTCAAACTCAAATAGTTTACCTTTTAGAACGAGAGAAAAGAGAAATTCAGGGAGAAAAAAAAAAAAGAACAACTCCGAAGCTCGCCAACACCTACAAGGTCCAACCTTCTCTGTACTATCCTCTATTCAACAATCAACCCCCACCTTTTTTTCCTCCTTCTTCTTCCCTCTCTGAAAAAAAACTGCACTTTCCATGGTTCTGTAGTAGTTGTACAGATAACAAATGCTATTATTCATCTTAATCAATCCAGTTCCAACCATTTCCTCTTTACCTTCCCTTCTTCACTGAACCATGGAAAACCCAGCTTCAACAAGGAGCTCTGATTCTCTCTCTGCAACTCTTTCCAACTCAATCCAAGCCCTTGGTCGTGGCTTTGATGTTACCTCAGATATTAGGCTTCTCTATTGTAAAGGGGCTCCTGGGTCTAGACTTGTTCACCTTGATGAGGACCATACAAGGGATCTTGTTCTCTCCCATCACGTTGTTGTTCCCAATGTCCCTGTGGACATTGATTGCTCCCTTGGCAAGAGTGGTATTGAGAAGATCCCTGTGTGTAGTTTCCATGAGGTGATTGTTTGTTTCCTTTCCTTTCCTTTCCATTCACCCCCTTTTAATTTTCTAGATTTTGATTTATAAAAGGCATCTGGGGCAGGAGAATTTTTGCAATTTTATTTATTTATTTGTTTATTTATTTATTTATTCTTTTATTCTTTGTTTCTGTTGTTGTTGTTGCTTTTATTTTGTATGTGGGTTAGCTTGTGATTTCAATTTGTTGCATTGTATTTTCTAAATGCATTGCCTAGCTCAATATATGGGCAATTCTATTTGGCTCCTAGAATAGATTGATGCATCACGTGGATGATTTTACAAGGAAATGCACAATGCATCATTTTTTGAGATAAGAATGGTTTTTAACAGATTAATTGCTGCAGGTCCCTATTTTCCTTAAATAGGAGTTGGATAATTCCAGTTAACTCTTATATATATGCCCCCTCTTGAACGGCATTTTACTTTTGGCAATATAAAGTGAATGCAATGCAACAAACCATGTCATTATAAAGGCACAAATTGGTTTTCATTAAAAAGAACATTATCAGGGAGTTTGCTAAAAACACACCTTACTTGATTTAACTCTGCCACTCTGCATTGGTGCTGAGAAATTATGGACCATTTAGCTCAAGCTCTGAATGCATTAATACTATGTTTTATCTATCTCCAACTAGGCTTATTTTATCTTGCAACCTCTGCAAATTTCCAGCAAAGTTTCTACTTAATGTGGTTCTGTTATTGGTACCTTTTTTATAAATCCAGTATCTTAGCCCTAAAGGATGTATAGAGGCGTTCAGGGAGTACTCAAGGGTAGAGTTAAATTTTTTTAAAGGCTACAAAACTTGGTTTTATTCTTAAATGCATATTCCTTTTCAAAAAAAAATAAAAAATTCTTAAATGCGCAATAAGTCAAAGAGTAATGCAGCAAATTCTTGGAGAATATGGGAATGATAAAATAGTTAAGAAGTGAGTGATTGGATTGTCACTATATATCGTGCAGAAGCTGCTTCGAGACTGCTTCTTTGAGCATTAGTGCAAGTTTAGCTTCTCTTAGAATAATGGGTAGTTTTATAGTTTCACAGTTCCTTCAAGCATCCTAGTCCATTTCTGATGCTATCTTATGACTGAATTGATGATTATTGCTATATTTTCCGGCTATGGTTATAGTGCCAGGGTTAGCATATAATTTGGACTTGTAAAAAAAGGATTTTGGATGGGATAGTGCATTCTTCTCTATTTGATTTTTCCCCTTAAAGTTCAAACAAATGGGACATTAGGAATTTCTGGTTCTCTTCTCAATAGTCTATTTGTTTTGAAATTTGTCAATAACCTCATTTGATTGAAGGTAGATGAATAAATTAATAATCTAATAGCCACTTTGATGTGTTGAGAACCCCCGTATATTTTTCTAGACTCTATGCATGAATTTTACTAAGTGCATTCATTTATAAACTTTGAGCCTTATTTATAGAGTCTCTGTGTTTTTCTTGATATAAAAAATTTGAGTTTCACATAAGAGATGTATGATGAGAAATCCTTTGGAAGCCTAGGGATTTTGTTCGGGTGGATGAAAGAAAGAATATATGAAACTCAAGTGCAATCTGGAAAGGAGAGTGGATGGTGTAATAGTTCATTCATTTAGAAGGTTGAAGTGGCTCCTAAGAGAAAATGATAGAATATCGTTTAAAATGGTCTGGACATGTAAGAAAATGGCCTGTGCAGGCCCTGGTGAGATGTGAATCCAAAGATGATGCCATTTTATAAAGAGGTAGAGAGAGACTGAAAAAGACATGGTGGAAGACTATGATATATGATTGAGCATAATGGCATGCTAGAATCCTTGTAGCCAACTTCACTTAGTGGGAGTAATGCTTGGGCTTTTTTTTTTGAATAAGATATGCATTATTTCTTTCTACTTTGGTTTTGCTTATGCACAAAAGAGACAGGTTCATTCCTCTGACTACCATACGCAATTAGTTAAGCAGTTTTGTTGACCTTATATGATGACTAAATTTTTCAGATGGCAAAATATTTCAATGAGAGATCAGGCATAAAAGGACAAATTCCACTTGGAAGCTTCAATTCTATGTTCAACTTTACTGGCTCTTGGATGGTTGATGCAGCAGCCACCAAATCTCTTGCCATGGTTGGATATTTCATTCCACTGGTTGAAGTTAAATTAACCAAACTAAATTTGGTCTTGAATGATGAAGTCAGGCGCGCTGTTCCTTACTCTTGGGATCCAGCATCCTTGGCAAGGTAAACTTAGTATATGTAAACAATATTTAGTTATCCCTTTCTGCAGAAAATGGTCTTGGCTTGATATTTATAATCTGACTTGAATTGATTGTTCCAAAATTTAATCCATTTTCCCTAAAAAATCCCAAAAGAAAGAATTGTATATTGTTTTAGCTAGATGGGATGGACAGGGTCAAGTTCTAATTGGAAACTTCTGCCCTTTCTTCTCAGTTTTATTGAGAATTATGGTACCCATATTGTTACATCTGCAACAGTTGGTGGAAGAGATGCGGTGTACATCAGGCAGCACCAATCATCTTCTTTGTCTGCCTCAGACATTGAGGATTATGTAAATGACATTGGAAATGATAGGTTTCTTGATATGAAAGACACCTCGGGTCCTAGTCCTTTAAAGTACAAGGAGAAGGTTAGTATCAAGGAAAGGCTTTTTCCCCCACTATTACTCAGTAAATAAATAACCTTTTCTGTTTCTGATTATTTATGCAACTTCCCTTATTTTATGCAAATACTTTCTGGCTTAGCCTTGTGCATTTGTTTCTTGCTATTGCACACTATCTAATTGAAAATGCAGTCACTAATTCAATACATAGACTCTGTTGCTCTAGGAATCTCAGTCAAGTGATCTTTAATTTTGTTGCTGCAGGATGTTACAGTCATTTTTAGGAGGAGAGGAGGGGATGATCTTGAGCAAAGTCACACTAAATGGGTCGAAACTGTAAAATTGGCACCAGACATCATTAACATGAAGTTTACACCCATTGTTTCCCTTCTTGAAGGGGTGCCTGGTGTAAAGCATTTGACCCGTGCTATTGATCTATATCTGGAGTGTAAGTTCTAATCCAATTATTAGTACTGCAGAGTTGATTTTACTATTGCTGACAATAGTCATGTAAGGGTGATGAACTCAATGAGCCCTGGGAGCAGTAAATATCTTGAACTTTCTCATAATATAAATTGCAATATCAATCAGGATGGTTTTGAAAACAGATACAGCCTCTGTTGATTTACAATGAGACTTTCTTAGCAACAAAAGTTAGCTGCATAAGATAAATAAAATTAATATACTTCCAAACTCGACCAAAATGGGAAAGTAAAAAAAAATAGTGAATAAGATCAATAAAAGAATTTTGTTTTGGAAAGTTTGACGAATACTATATTAGATATGCAGCCACCAGGGTGGTCTGCCTCCTAATCGATATTTATCCAACTCATTCAAATTTGTCTTCCTTGGAAAATTCTTTCACCCATATCAGTACAGGTCTACAGGGTCATATTGGCAATTTTGTGATATTTAGATGGAAAATGCTGATTTGTATGAAAAATATTTTTTTTAAGTTGTAAGAATTGATTTGATTGATTGATACATACGGCAAGTGTAGGTAGTTACTTTCATTACTACTATTTTTTTAACACCCATGTGTTGTTATATATTCTGACTTTTGTAGCTAACTTTGTAACAAATTTTCTTCTATTGAATAACATCTTTCTATTTAGATTATGTCTATATGCCATTATTATCTGCAAGAAGAAAGAGCTTGCCTCCTAGTTAACTTTTTGGTGGCTTTGTCTTCTTCCTGGATACATATGCTGGAGTCCAGGGATTAGTTGAAAATTTGAAGAATAGTTGTTATTTTCTTATTCTAGTTTACTTTTGTGAGTGCATAGAATACAGATGCTGGGGTCCCCAGTTATGATATGGATTTGAAGTTTTTTTGTTGTTGTTGTTGTTGTGAGCCTGAAAACTAACCATGAAATTACCAGGATTGAAAGGGAATTTTGTTTGGAAACTGGGACATTAACACCAGACATAACAATTTCTGATATTAATAATAATAATTTACCTCTCTGTTATGTTAAGCAGACAAACCTCCTATTGAAGACCTACAGTATTTCTTGGATTTCCAAATAACTCGAGTTTGGGCGCCAGAGCATAATAATCTACAAAGAAAGGAGCCTGTCTGTCAATCTCTTCAGTTCAGCTTGATGGGACCTAAGCTTTATGTCAGTCCAGATCAGGTATTGTTCTCTAAATTCTACTACATTGAACACAGCTATCAAATTATGTCAAAAGAGGACTATTCAAAACACATGACTTAGAATTAGTGCTGAAATTGTCAGTCTACCCCGGTTTAATTGAATTGAAACTAGCTATGGAGATGTTTCAGAAACCTTCTCAATCAATTTACTGTAACGCTGAGAGAGAAAAATGAAGCATGGTAGCCTGTAAAAGTGAGAAATTACAATTTTCATTTGAATTGCAACAAAAATTCTGCTTATGCCTTTATTGTTGAAAATCATCAAAAAGCCAGTCCCATGCCTTTATCAAATCTTTATGATAGAGATTATAACTTGGTTATAAGTTTGTCGAATTGAGTTCACGATTCCACAATTATCACATGTGCTTACTTGAGTTTTGAAAAATCACGTATTTTCAAGGTGACACTTGAGTGGTGCACCGATACACCCATAGTTTTAACTGTTGGATAGGAATTTATTTATATCATCCAATAAATCCAACAGTTGAAACTTGAAACAATGAGTGTAACTCTACAAGGATGTTTGTTATTTCTTTGCTATCCAAGTAAGTGAGGTAACACCATGACTTGGCATTGCAGGTAACAGTTGGACGCAAGCCTGTGACCGGGCTAAGGCTCAGCCTAGAAGGCAACAAACAGAACCGACTTGCGATTCATTTGCAGCACTTAGTCTCCCTCCCCAAAAGCCTTCAACCCCACTGGGATACACACATGGCCATAGGTGCTCCCAGGTGGCAGGGTCCGGAGGAGCAAGACAGCCGTTGGTTCGAGCCGATCAAATGGAAGAACTTCTCCCACGTAAGCACCGCACCGATTGAGATCACTGAAACTAGCATTGGGGACCTCTCTGGTGTCCACATTGTCACTGGGGCACAGCTTGGTGTTTGGGACTTTGGTGCCAAAAATGTGCTACACCTCAAGCTCCTCTTCTCAAAAGTACCAGGGTGTACGATAAGGCGGTCCGTGTGGGATCATAACCCTTCCACTCCTGCTGCTGCTGCACAGAGATCAGATGGTGCTTCATCATCATCATCATTGACAAAGAAAACCTCTGATGATAAAAAGGAAGATAGTTCAGTCCACACTGGAAAACTCGCAAAAATTGTGGATATGACAGAAATGTCTAAAGGACCCCAAGATATTCCTGGTCATTGGTTAGTTACAGGGGCTAAGCTTGGACTTGAAAAAGGAAAACTTGTACTGCGGATAAAGTACTCTTTGCTTAACTATTGATCCATAGATATTCTTCATCTTTTTATTTTTTGTTTTGTTTTTTTTTTCCCTTCACACTAGAAACAATAGTCGAGCATTCTTTGCACAGGGAATCGTTGAGTTCTTTTGTGGTGTAGATTTTACATTTTAGTTATTTAGTGGATGGATGGCCATGCAGTCGTTGATTATGTTTCTATAATTTTGTATTCAATTTTGTTTATTTACTGGAAAATGGACAGAGTGAGTGACGTTACTAGAATTTTGGGAGACTTCTGCATTTTTGCTTGAATGGATTGTTTCATGCATGGTTGAAAAAACCAACCCAAATTAGCCTAATCCACTTGAAACCAGTGAAACCAATGAAAGGGAATTGGTATATACACCACAAAAAATTAGCCATACACCCCCACTTAACTATGGAAATTTCTAAAATATCCTCCATTTTTACGTATATTCCGGAAACTGAAGTTTTCGAAATGCAATTTTGTATTCCGAAAACTCCAGTTTCCGGAATGCAAATTTTTTGAATTGTGGGGTGTATTCCGGAAACTAGTTTCTGGAATGCAAATTTGTATTCCGGAAACTCCAGTCAAATTTGTATTCCGGAAACTCCAGTATCCATACAATTTGTATTCCGGAAACTTCAGTTTCCAGAATGCAATTTTGGATCCAGTTTCCAGAATGTAAAATTGCATTCCGAAAACTCCAGTTTCCGGAATGCACGCGAATTTTGAAGGTATTTTTGAAATTTCAGCATTAAGTGAGGTGTATGTCTAAAAAGTGTGGGGTGTATTTACCATTTCCCCCAATGAAATTGCGGTTTGGACAATTCAGAAAATCGAATTACAAAAAATTTAGTAAAGAACTGAACCGGTTAAAAACCAGTGAAAATCGTAATGAGAAAAACGGTTTGAACCAGTATTTTTTAATTTTTTATTTAATTTAAACATTTTTTGAGACAAATAAAAACACGCGCATGTATAAGGATTACATATTACATATATTGATTATTATTTAGTTTATTTTTTTATATAATACAAAATATAGTATGATCTTTTATATTATTTTACAATTTTACATATTTTCATTTGTTACAATCTTATTTTAGTTTATTGCTTGATGTATTATATAATATTAAAAAATAAACTTAATTATTACCGGTATGAGTGTTTTCATTGGTTCAATGATCAGTCCTACCTATGAAACAATGGTCTCATGACAAAGCATGTTTGTGAGGAGAGGGATCTTTAAAATAATTTTGGAAAAAATTTAAAAGTTGTCAATGTCCGTTTTTTTTATCGTTAAAAAAATTGTTTTCATAATTTAAATATAACAGTGCGTTTCAGTTTTACCTTGTGGAGACAAAAAATGAACAATATGGTGCAACAATGAAGATTCTTATTTGAGATCCTACCTTTGGTCTTTTTTATAAAAAATATATTACAAAATTATTAAGACTAAAGAAGTGTATTGGAATTGATTAATTATAATTAATAATACTATGATTTTCCAAAAGTACTATTTTTGAGATTGGTGACTTTTGATATTATTTTTGTGGGTCTCATAATAAATAAAAATAAAGTTAAGAATAAACAATTAATATTGGTAAAAATAAAATATTATTTTTTATAAAAAAGACCATCAAAATAATTGTCTTTGTTTCTTATATATAAAACCAGAGGAAGTATATGGGTAGGTACTTAGCAAATGGGCATATGCCAAAGCCAAACTGGCCGCAAATTGTTTCCACAACGAATTTTTAGAGATTATCTAAACGAGATTGTCATGATGTTAAGCATATTTCAGGCTGTGCCAGTTTTTAATTTTAATTTAACTCTAGTGGATATATTATCATTTAAATAAGGAGAGAATGGGGTAACTCTCGGAGCTAGCTATGTAGTACCCGCCATTATGTTTCTAGAATTCTAGTTGATAATAAATAGACTGCAACCTTGGAAATTGGAATCTCTCTTCTAAAATCGGTGAATCTCATGCAATGCATTTCGCTATCAACCAATACCATAACAGCTGCATTCTGTCTAAATAAAACCGCTTATCAGCCATCTAGCTGTCATAGTCGTACGAGGCAATTGAACATATACACTATTACAACAGTGTAACGTTTTAGCCATGTTATACAATCAATAATTTTTTTATCAAATAATTATATTCTAAAATTTACTATTACATAGATGATTCTTATAAATCATTTACCTCAATTTTATCTCAAGATTCGGTCATTTTAAAAGGCGTTAATCTTTATCTATTTCAATTATCTATTAAATAATTTTAAATTGATATAAAATTCTATAAAAATTATTTGTGATTATAACTTTTAATCTAAGTGAGTTTTAAAGTATAATTTTCGGTAAAAGGTTCTTAATGGCATAAAATTGTCCAACTGTCCAAATATTACATCAATATAATTTGATCCCTCCTTCTATTATATAAAAAACTTTTATTCCATTTTTAGTGACAAATATTGCTTAGTTGAATTGAATTTTTTGTATATATAGACACAGATTGGTCTTCCCTGCTGCAATTGTATTTTCGCCAGTTCAGCTCTTTCTTTTGAATTGGCTACTCAAAGTGCTCTGCAGAGCCATGGTGTTTATTTTTTCTTCTCCCCTTGTTTTTCACGTGCCCCATGTACCTCACCACGTTCCATTTCTTTTTTTCAATTTTTGTTCATGCAGGAAAAATCCGAGTTCGTGGATAGCAAGGTGGAAGCTGCAGAGCTTCATCAGCTGGTTGATGGAAATAAAGTGGATTGGAAAGGAAGAAGTGCTCTCAAGTTCAAATATGGGGGGATGACAGCTGCTGTGCTCATACTAGGTAAATTGTTAGTGATAACTGACAAAAAAATTAACCAAAGTTAAGATGGATTATAAATGTCATTTTACTAATCAGATGCAAGAAAAATATTTACTCCTCCTTTCTCTATAATATTTCTTTTGGGGGTCAGTTTGAAAATTGAGGGGGTTATTAGTGCATGTTTTGATTTCAGCAAATCTACATGGATTGGCTCAAGAAGTGCATTCCAAATTGAAATCCAAACACAATTTAGTTTTTAACATAAACTAGTCCAGGGATACTGCATACCCTTGAAGTTTCCAACAAAAGGGACAACCTTAAAAGTATCATTCTTTATTGTAGTGCTGGGTTTTTGAGTGAGGGATTCTCTATGCAAATTTTTTGGTGGTCAATGAAAATGATGCATAATTTTATTTGGGTTTGGGTGCAGTGACGCTTGGTTTGGAGAACTTGGGAACATTCTCACTAGCAGTGAACTCGGTGCCATATTTCAATGGGATAATGCATTATGACATAGCAGATGCAGCTAACATGCTCACCAATTACATGGGTGTCAGTTACATACTCTGTATTTTGGTGGCCGTCCTTGCTGACACGTGGATTGGCAGATACAAATCCGTTTTAATTTCTGGCTTCTTCGAATTTGTGGTAAGCTCCAAAAAAATCCCCTCATCTCAATAGCACCCCTCTTTAACATCCCTTTGAAGTTGCTAACTATACTATCGGTAATCAAAACCAGATCAGCTGTTGAAGAGTACACAGCACTAATTATTTGTGTTTGCCATTGCTTATTTTAATTTTTAGAAGCTTATAACAAAAACTTAATTATGGTCAAAAACTGAGAAATAAACCAAAAGGGTCAGTCAGCTTACATTTAAGACTTTTCTATTTTTATAATATTAATAACTTCAAATAGAATATGATTTTTTTATATACCAATTTTGGATATCCATTTGCATCCTTGCAAACATAAATATATTCTTTCCAAAACACCTTTTTCTAAAGCATCAAATTCTTGCTTCTAAACCAAATTATATAGGTTTGAGAAGGTTTCAACTGAGAAATAAAACATGCACCTAGATATATTAATTTATAAATATTTATTATTTTAATTATTTTTATCAAATTTCATAAAAATTTAATAACAATAATAAGGATATAATTAAATGATTTTTATTTTCATATACCTTAAAGATATAAATAACATTAATCTTTATATATATCAATAACGTATTAAACAATTTTAAATTGATATAAAATTTCTTATATACATGGTCTATATAATAATAACTTTCATTCTAATAATGAATTTTGAAATATAATTTTCCAATGAAAATTTATTAATAATTAATATAAAAGTGCTATAATTCTTATACTAGTGCGTGTGTCACTTGTCGGTGAATAAAAGTATTTTCTTAAACAAAAGAATAATTCTAAATTCTTCAATCATTTATTTCTACAAATTCTCCTAATTACTAAATGAAAAATGTATTAGATGTTTTTTTATGTTTTTAAGATATTAGTTATATTTTTTTTTATACAATAAGTAACAGGATGATATGTAAAAAAATTTGCAGAAGTATATAGCATTTCTCAAACCAAAATACGTTTTTCGCGTAACTGAATTGAATTTGAAACCCGTGTAAGTGGTGTAACTGATTTGAGGCAAATTCTAGGGTGAGCAACCACCCTATATCTCTCACTGTGAGAGGTGAGAGATGTAAAATACCGGCTGTAGCTGGTTATTTTTTTTTCTTTTTACAAAAAGGTCAAAAGAGCCTACCGTAGATACACACACATTGGATTATCATCACTTCTCTTCTAGCCACCCGCACCGTTCCTCCAGCCTTCCACTCGGCGTCCTGCCAATGGAAGCCATATCAACCCATCAAGTTTAGAAGAGAAAGTTTGAAACTTTATGCCTCTCTCACACCTGCTGAGGCCACCCCATCTACATATAGAAACAAGAACCCAAAAGATGTTAACGTCCTGGTGGTGGGTTCAACCGGGTATATTGGAAAATTTGTGGTGAGAGAGAGGTGGCTAAAAGAGGCTTTAACGTTAACAGAGCAATGTCGACGCCGTCGGAGCAGGGAGCACGGAGAGAAACTCTTGCCCGAAGGCGCCGGTCACCCCCACCACGGCGATGGAGGGTCCGTTTTCTCGGAGATACATTCGGATCTTGCCCCGGCCCGCACATCTGGGTTTGGGTCGGGTCTGTAGGGTTGCAGTAAAGAGGTGGCGGAGACTCTTCTGGATGGAGGGAGGGGTTGAGGTTGGGTGAAGGGGAGTGGGGTAATTATTGTATGGAGGAAGCTCCACAATGTTCTCTATTTTGGTGAGATAGATCTGAACCGTTGATATATTTATTAATAAATCTAACGGTTTTTTATTGTCATGCATGGTGAGAGACATGCGAAGTCTCTCACCCTAGTTTTATTTAGGTTAATTCATTTTTTTTTTGGTCTGAATGTAGGTTAATTCATAAAACTCTAACTTTGGGTCAATTTCCAGTCAAAATAAAAAATATGTTTTTGGTCGTGAAAAAAAGAGACAATAAAATAAGGTAATTGCTATGTTACCTTAGACAAGTTTATGAGTTTTGATTTCGGTACCTGGGTCAATTGGATTTTTTTTTGGGTCAAATGGTCAATTGGATTTAAAAAGCGAAACATCTAGCGCCTAACATCTTGTCAGCAAAGTGCCAAAACCCACTACCAAACACTTGCCTAAATGAGAGACAATAAAAGCCCAAAATAAGACCCAATATCATCCGAAACTCACCACTAATCCAAACTCGAAATATCTGAAATTCATTGACAAAAAAAAAAGAAATATCTGAAATTCAATGGAAATGAAAGGCCCCACTATTCTAAAACTGGGATACATGTCATTTTTTATTTTTTGCCAAAATTACTTTGGTAATTAGATTTTTTTTTATTGTTTATATTAAGATGGGTAGATTAATTTCTCAATAAAGATTTTTGGACACCTTAACATGCTATCAGACACCTTGAGAAATATAGGAGTAGAAGAAAAAATGAGTGACAGAGATGATAGATAAATGATGTGAAAAGAAAAAAGAAATAGAAAAAGAAAGAAGTTGAACGAGTATTGGAAATAAATAGGTATTTAAATATCACTGTTGTTAATTTGTAGAGTAAACTTAATAATGAATACAAATTCATGAGATTAAGTTGTAGTGAATGGTGCATGTTGCAGGGACTTGCATTGCTTACAACACAGGCACACTACCCCAGCCTTAAGCCATCCATTTGCAACGTGAATGATAAAACAGCTGGGTGTGAAACACCGAGTGGGGGACAGGAAGCATTCCTCTACATTGGGCTATACCTGTTGGCCTTTGGCAGTGCAGGTACCAAAGCTACATTGCCATCACACGGTGCAGACCAGTTTGATGAAACAGACCCCAAAGAAGCAGGCCAAATGTCCACCTTCTTCAACTCTCTCTTGCTTGCTGTTTGCCTTGGTGGTGCTGTCAGCTTAACCTTCATTGTGTGGATACAAATCAACAAAGGATGGGATTGGGGCTTTGGCATTGGCGCCATTGCTATATTTTTGGGTACCATAATCTTTGCTGCTGGATTGCCACTATACAGAATTCAAGTTGCTCAAGGAAAAAGTGCTCTCCTTGATATCATACAGGTATCTATGCCTTTCTAAACCTCCTTAATTGTTCTTCATATTAAAATAGCAGGAAGCTACCAAGTACCGACGTTATCAATGTTCATTGGTCCAAGTAGCAATGAGTTTGATTTTTCTTAAACAATATTTCATGTTCAAGTATTGTAAATGACTCAAATAGACACTAAAAATATGGATCTATCTCACTCGACTCAGATTAGTCGAAGTCCAATATAACGTTCAGATACCAAAGATCTAGAACAAAAAGGATAGTAGGAACTAGGAAGCTATTGGTTCACTCAGATTAAATAACTTGAAGTTTGAAGTAATTGAGTTTTTTTAGGACCATAATATTGCATTGACCAAGCTGTTTGTTTTAATTTTTGCTCATGTATTTGACAGGTATACGTTGCTGCAATCCGCAACAGAAATCTTCCATTTCCTGAAGATCCAGCAGAACTATACGAGATCGAACAGGACAAGGAAGCTGCTGAGGAAATAGAGTTTCTACCTCATAGAGACATTTTCAGGTTCAAATGCTACAATTCCGCTCGTATCTCTAAAACACACAAACAATTGTATCTCTCTTGGTCATAATTCATAACACACTAGTAAAAGACTTAGATCGATCTTTTATAAATAAAATATATGCCTCAACTAAAATTTGAAATATCAGTCTAATTCCAATTTATAATTATATGCTTCTAAACTGAAGTTTCCTTTTTCACAGGTTCTTGGACAGAGCAGCCATAAAAATGAAGCCTGATATGCAATCAGAGAAACCAGAGGCTCCAAGCCCATGGAAACTTTGCAGGGTTACCCAAGTAGAAAATGCCAAGATCATTCTCAGCATGGTCCCAATATTCTGCTGTACAATCATAATGACCCTTTGCCTAGCTCAGCTCCAAACCTTTTCAATCCAACAAGGCTACACCATGGACACCAGCTTCACCAAGCATTTCAACATCCCACCAGCATCCCTCCCAATCATCCCAATCATGTTCTTGATCATCATTGTCCCCATCTACGACCGCATCCTTGTGCCTCTTCTGCGCAAAATCACTGGCATTCCAACCGGTGTTACCCACTTGCAGCGTATTGGAGTTGGTCTAATACTTTCTTCCATATCCATGGCAGTGGCTTCAATCATAGAGGTGAAGAGGAAAACAGTGGCTAGAGACAACAACATGCTTGATGCTTTCCCAGTACTTCAGCCATTGCCCATAAGCACATTCTGGCTTTCTTTTCAGTACTTCATATTTGGCATAGCTGACATTTTTACCTATGTGGGTCTCCTCCAATTTTTCTATTCAGAGGCACCAAAAGGGCTTAAATCTACATCAACATGCTTCCTTTGGAGCTCTATGGCACTTGGGTATTTTATGAGTACCATAATTGTGAAGTGTGTCAATAGTGCCACCAAGCATACTAAAAGTGGAGGATGGTTGGCAGGGAACAATATTAATAGAAACCATCTCAACCTGTTCTACTTGTTCCTTTCCATAGTGAGTTTGATCAACTTCTTTGTCTATTTGTTCGTTTCAAGGAGGTACAAGTACAGGCCTCAAGGTCCTAAGGACTTCCCTGATGGCAATTCAAAGGAGTGAATATAGCGAATGGAAAAAGAAAAGGACTGGGGCTCCTATGCGAGTTGTCTTTTCATTTCTTCCTAATTTGGAGGCTATAGTCTCGAAGATATTCATAATACTTGTATTATCTTACTCATAATTGATTTCTATTTGATCTTCTTTCCACAGCTCGCCCCTAATTTATATCTTCATATATCATCTTCGTATTGCCGAACATATCAAGTATGGTATGAGAAAGATGCATTTTTCCGATCATTGTTCCCATTTCACACTTTACAAAAGAAAAAAAAAATCACCTTATAATTATTACAAAATTATAAAAGCAAAAATACCTTGCATCTGTTCATGAATTAAAATAAAACATTATTAACCATCAACAATTAATGTAGTTTAATTAACTACCCTCAGTTTATAAGTATTTATTTAATGCAAATTTCAATTTTTAATTATCTTAATACTCAATTTCAATTTTAGAAAACCCCCGACACTTGTTCAAATCAAATATCTTTTATCCACGAGATTAAACCCAGGTAGTTAACGTGCTCTATCTACGAAGAAAGGAAGTAGGAACCAGTTCCACTCCTCTTATATCCTCTACATAAAAATCTGTTCTCTAAATCAATTGACTTTAGCAGCCCTTGAATTGGTGACGAGCTCCTGCTCCTACTCCTACTCCTAAACAAATGGCAACAGAGCCCCGCTACACACAGCCACGTAAGCATCCCTGCATGTCTACGTGGAACCAAAACCACAACTCACGTTTCCTTTCCACCATCTCCTTCTCCTTCTTCTTGTTATAAGCCAAGATGAAAAGTAGAGGACACTCAGTCACTCAAACTCGCAACATACATACATCAAAGCAATGGCGTCCACCGACAAGGCACCGGACCCGATGCCGGCGATGGGATCGGAGCCAACTCCGGGGGAGCCCATGAGCGTTGAGCAGCACGCGGTGGACAAGAGTGCAATGATGGTGCAATCTCTGAAGCCCATAAAGCAGATGAGCCAGCACGTGTGCACCTTCGCCATCTACAGCCACGACATGTCTCGCCAGATTGAGACCCATCATTACTGCACCCGCCTCACCAACCAGTTCCTCCAGTGCGCCGTCTACGATTCCGATGACCCCAAAAAAGCCCATCTCATCGGTCAAAAAAAATCTTTTTTTTTTCCACTTCCCCTTCTTTTTTTTCTTCTTAAAAAGATCCTTTTTTTATTTATTTTTTTGGGTTTGTGGTGACAGGTGTGGAGTACATCATTGATGATGACATCTATGAAACTCTGCCTCCGGAGGAGCAGAAGCTTTGGCATTCTCATGCGTATGAGGTTTTTGAGCTTCAACTAATTGCAACTTGTGCTTTCATTTGGTTGAATTGCATGTGTAGTTTTGATTGTAGAAAAATGTTGAGGGATGGCTAATTTGGATGGTTCAGATCAAATCAGGACTCTGGGTGAATCCCAGGGTTCCAGCGATGGTTGGGATGCCGGAGCTCAAAAACCTTGCCAAGACTTACGGAAAATTCTGGTGTACATGGCAGGTTGACCGAGGTATATGCCATGCAACATCGTTTCTGTTTTCATTTTTCTTCACACAAAACTTGACTAGTGTTTGCACAATATCTTGAGTTATATAATTGGTTACTACTGTCATAGTATCTAGAACTCAGTGTGACTCATTTTAATAAGAATGAATGACCAAAATTTCTCACAAATTATTTGTGTATATGTTTGGTTTTCGGTCAGGAATGTAAAATTACATTTGAATCCAAGTAACTATAGTATTTCTTTTGAATCAAATGTACTTTTAAATCCAAATCTATTTATCCGCTTTTATAACCAAACATTTCCAAATTAGTATCTTAAATTGAAAATCTTAATCATATTAATTTTTTTTTTGGGTCATTCAATTTCATTCCGAAAATGAAATTATCGGATAGTACGATACAATCAAATTAAGATTTTCACTAATTTGCAATTTTCTCTAGGAATTAGTGATTCAATCTTTTTAATTTTTGTTGGTAATGCTATAAAAAGAGCATTACTTTGAGAAGGTTAATCTTTGCAGGTGTTGTGATGCATGTGGGAACGTATTATATAATCTGTGAAAATTGGAAATTAATGTAGGGGACAGGCTTCCTATGGGTGCACCCGCTCTGATGATGTCGCCACAAGCGGTGAGCCCTGGAGTGGTGAGGCCAGAGCTGCTGCATGAGAGGGATGCCAAGTACAAAATTTCCTCAGAGAGCCTGAAAAGCTCGAGGGTGGAGATTCCAGAGCCAGAGATGATCAACCCCAACGCAGACTATTGGAAGCAACATGGCAAAGGATTTGCCATTGACATCCAAGAAACTGCGATGAAACTCAGGGCACCTTTTCCTTGACACATATAGCATAGCTCCTTATGTGATCTTGAGTAAATAAAGCAGAATTATATGTATGCGTGCAGTTATAGGTTCAGGGGATAAGCTAATAAATAAATATTAGAGGGTTGATTTATATTATATATATGTGGTCACAGTCCTTGCATTCTTCATTTCGATCGGGGTATGTAACAAGGAAACTGTTCACTCTTGCTATCAAGAACGACTTTTCCAACTGACCTGAACATTTTATTTATTGCATTATTTTGGACAATATACATGGACAATCCTTGGCTTCTACGGTGGACAAGTGTGACATATGGTGGACCCAGTAATATTACTGGTAGTAGCAGGTAATTATGGGGTTAATTTCATAATATGCTAATGTTATAGGGTTAAATTTTAAAAACTTACAAATTGCAAAATAATCCCCAAGGAAACGGTGAGAGCAGTGGTGAAACCGCCAATGTCCTTCCACCGTCACCGATGGGTCCCTTATCCCCGCGGCCCATTTTCCTCATGACTCTGCCTCACTCCTCGGAACTTCTTGCCGGAGGACACTCGCCAACTCGCCGGAACTCTGGCTTTGCCGATGGTGCCGGACTTGGTCCTGCTCCTCTTCCTCGAAACGACGCCGTCATTCTCGCGCACAACAACGACTCAATGTTCTTTCGGTATGGTTAGTGGGCTGAATAGATGGGTTTGACAGGGTATATGCAGTTGAATTTTGGTGGCCTTCGGAACATTCTCACTGCAATCTCCAACTCCTAGAAGGTATGAACCCTAGTTTTGTGATTTGGACTGTGTTTGCGCTCTCCTGAAATTTGTGTTCTACCTTTTCGTATGTTTCGGTTCAGCAATTGTTCCTTTGTCGATGAATTCTTACTGATTCCTAGATCTTGTGTATCCTTGAAAGGAGGAGGATTGAAATCAAATCATTGAGAGGATCGGGATGGGTGGACTTAATATTTGACTAGGACTAAGATCAATTAAATTTTTTTTCCATCTTTCTCCCTCATGACATGGCATTATTTTTTATGTTAGAAAATTGCATGTCAAGGTGACTACGATGAAAATTGCATGAAACGAAACAGAAGAGAAGAAAAACCAATCTCTAATGAGTAATAACAAGCTCTACCCACATAGAACCCGTAGACTCATTCCAGGGTTTGCAAGAAAGTCAGCACAAAGACAAGGTAATAAGGTATGCACTAAAGTCACATCCCAAAAATTACTTAGCAAATGCTGATGTAATTGTATATGGATTAAATAGTGCAACAAAAATTTTAATAAGATGGGAAGACAAGAAGCGTGTCAAGAAGGACTCTTGTTTTAAAATGAGTAGAGAACAAAAACTAATCTCTGTACCCCATAGAATCCGCAGACTCATTCCAGGGCTTTGCAAGAAAGTCAGCACAATTTGCGCACCAATGTCACATCCTAGACATTACTGAGCAAATTCTGATATAATTGTATACAAATTGAATAGTGCAACAAAATTTTTAATAAGATGGGAAGACAAGATCAAGCGTTGTCAAAAACTCTCTATTTTAATATAGGTATTAGGTACTAGTGGTTCAACTCAAACAGTTAATAATGACTTATTTTACAGCATAGCTCTGTGTCTTTCAGAAAGGGCATGCATGTAGAGTTGTAGACTTTGAGGTGGCCAATTGTTTGATTTAGAAAATGAACATTTTGGTTCTGGAAATTATTATCAGGAACTTTTGTTTCTGTTTTTGCATTATATTGTATCTGGATCATTATCACTGATGTATTTGCAAAGGTGCTAGCAGTAGCAGTATCCCAAGTTGACTTAGTGAATTTCACAGAAGATGGTACACATCCACTGATAGCTTCACAATATTTCTTTTATCAAAATAAAAAAATCGTTAATGAGACTATGTTGGAAAAAAAAAAACAGGAACAAAGATAAATTAACAAAGAAATTCCTAGCCACTTTGTTCTATATATATCTCTAATCATCAAAAGCTATTGCTCATAAATTTAAAACCATCTGATATCCTCTGGTGGGACGATGGCAAGCACAAAAATCGTCTTTGGATCTTTTGTTATTCCTCTCCTCTTTCTTTTTGCATCAACTCCGTGTGTAGTCACGAGCCTTAGTGTTAGCACTCTTTGCATTAAGGAAGAGAGAGTGGCCCTCCTTAAAATCAAAGAATATCTTAAGGACCCTGCCAATTGCCTTTCTTCATGGGTTGGGAAAGATTGCTGTAACTGGACGGGTATAGAATGTGACAATCAAACTGGTCACGTTCTAAAGCTTGATCTCCAGAATTCACATATCTGCACAGATATATTCTCATCATGGTCACCCTTAGGCGGTGAGATAAATCCTTCACTCACTCACTTAAAACATCTGAGTCACTTGGACCTAAGTAACAATGACTTTGATGGAATCCCCATTCCAGAATTCATTGGTTCTCTCAATATGCTGCATTACCTTGACCTATCCAATGCAAACTTTTCTGGTATGGTCCCTACCCATCTTGGCAATTTGTCAAATTTGCACCATCTTGATATCTCCACCTCATTTAGATCACTTCGGGTCAGAGACTTAAGCTGGCTCTCTGCTTTGTCTTCTCTTCAATATCTTCACATGGATTATGTTAACATTACCAACACTCCCCATGAGTTGTTTCTAGCTGTGAATAAGATGCCATCTCTGCTAGAGTTGCACTTACCCGGTTGCAATCTTCGTGCTCTCCCTCCATCTTTTCCATTTTCAAATATCACATCACTTTCCGTGCTTGATCTCTCTGCAAATCCTTTTAATTCCTCAATACCTTCTTGGCTTTTCAATATGAGTACCCTCACCCATGTTCGTCTTTCTTCTTCATCTCTAAGAGGTCTTGTTCCTTCTAGGCTTGGTGGATGGAATCTATGCAAGCTTCAGAATCTAGACCTATCAAGTAATTATGATCTAACTGTTGATATGACTGAAATCATTGAGGCCTTGTCTTGTAGCAACCAAAGTCTGGAATTTTTAGACTTGGGTTATACTAAACTAACTGGAAGATTGCCCCATTCTATAGGGCAGTTTAACAATCTCTATGATCTTGATCTTTCAGGCAACTCAGTGAACTCACTCTCACGTCTCTCAGGTCCTATACCAGCATCTATAGGAAACTTAACAAGTCTAGGCACTCTGAACTTGGAAGGCAACATGATGAATGGGACAATTCCTGAAAGTATTGGTCAACTAACCAATTTGTATTCTCTTAATCTACTCCAGAATTATTGGGAAGGTACCATGACAGATATTCATTTCCATAATCTTACAAACCTAGACAGTTTCTCTGTGTCATCTAAAAAGAACTCTTTTGCTTTTAAAGTGACACATGACTGGGTTCCACCTTTCAAGTATTTGTACTATGTAGAAATTCGTGATTGTCAAGTTGGCCCAGCATTTCCTAACTGGCTCAGAAGCCAAAGGTCCTTGAGTGAAATTTTCCTAGAAAATGCTGGAATTTCCGGGGAGATACCACCTGATTGGCTTCACAATGTGTCCTCCCAAATTTGGCATCTAGACCTTTCTCACAACAAAATAAGTGGTTACCTTCCCCAAGAAATGAACTTCTCTTCCTCAAAGTCACCTACAGTTGACTTAGCTTTCAACCAGTTGAAGGGCTCAGTCCCACTTTGGTCTGGTGTGAGTGCTCTCTACCTAAGGAACAACTTGCTGTCCGGAACAGTACCAGCCACTATTGGCCAAGAGATGTCACAATTGACTTACTTGGATCTCTCAAATAACTACCTGAGTGGGAAAATTCCACTATCCTTAAACAGGATTCAAAATCTGAGTTATCTTGACCTATCCAACAACTATTTGACGGGGGAAATCCCGGAGTTTTGGATGGGTATGCAGAGATTACAAATCATTGATCTATCCAACAACAGTTTCTCAGGTGGAATTCCAACTTCAATATGCTCGCTGCATTCACTCTTCATCCTAGAATTGAGCAACAATAATCTCTCTTCGGATTTGTCTTCAGCCTTTCAAAATTGTACTGGGCTGAAAACTCTCTCCCTAAAAAACAACAGGTTTTTTGGGCCTATACCAAGAGATATCACCAAAAACATTCCTCTACTTGCAGAGTTACTGTTACGAGGCAACAAACTCACAGGAAGCATTCCTGGAGATCTATGCCATCTACCTTTCCTCCATTTATTGGATCTTGCAGAAAACAACCTCTCAGGATCGATACCAGCTTGTTTGGGTGATGTGCACGGTTTCAAACTGCCGCAAACTTACTTCATTTACTTGATGTATTCATTCACCTTTCAGGCATATGTACCTTACACGAGGCACATAGAGTTGGTCCTGAAAGGAACAATAACTGAATACTTGAACCAAATGCCGGTGCAATCCATCATTGATCTCTCTAAGAATCACTTTTCTGGAGAGATACCGGAGAAGTTAACACAGCTAATTCATTTGGGTGCCCTGAATTTGTCATGGAACCAGCTAACTGGGAACATACCCAGCAACATTGGATCGTTAACAGATTTAGAAAGTCTCGACCTTTCACACAACCATCTCTTGGGTCCAATCCCTCCAAGCATGGGCTTCCATGACATTTTTGAGCCATTTGAACTTGTCCTACAACAACCTTTCTGGGCAAATTCCGGTTGCTAATCAGTTTGGCACCTTCATCTCCGACCCATCAATTTATGTGGGCAACTCAGAGCTTTGTGGGGAACCTTTGCCAACTAATTGCTCATCACTATTGCCTGGAAATGGAGAGCAAGAAAGGAATCGTGAAGATGCTGATGATGATGACAAGACTGAAAGGTTGGGGTTGTATGCAAGCATAGCTGTCGGGTACATTACCGGCTTTTGGGCTGTGTGTGGCAGCTTGGTGTTAAAGAGGTCTTGGAGACATGCATATTTCAAGTTTGTATTTGACATGAGAGATAAAGTTCTGGTCTTGATCACAGTTAATTTGGCGCGTCTAAAACGCAGGTTTGGATTGGAAAGAAACTGAAACCGCAGCCTATTATCATGTTGTTTCAACTACTAAGTCCATCGTGAATGTAACTTTTTAGTATTATGTGGCGTAAATTTGTGCGTGTTATACATGGTGATTCCTGTTGGGTGCTGTTGTAATTTAAATGCAATTATAGATATCTTAAGAGTTGGTTACATAGTTATTCCCTTGTTCACACTTAGAATTAATTTAACCTGGATCTTGACCCACCTCATTAAGGCACTAGATCCTCTTTAAATACTTATGTTTCATTAAATGTGTGGAGGGAATTAAGCACGGGACCGGTGGTCCCCCTAATTGATTCTTCTCTATTGTTCCCTGATTTTATCAGTGTGTAATTGTTGTCCTGAGCCTAAAAGGCGATGATGGTCCAAGCGACCTTAAACTCGGCAGGACAACACAAACTTAGCCAAGAAATTAGCAAGATTGTGCCAAATAAAAATAAAAATTTGTAAAGGTAGCAACTTTATTAGTGCTAGAGTTGATAATAATATTATTACACATTTTTGGAGTCCCATCCATCATAAAGGGGTGAGTTGAAGATCATATATAATTCACAGGGAGGTGATTGATCCTCATGCATGATGTGGAGGCGGATTCTCATAGCGTGGAGGGCCACGATAAGGTCCCGAATAAAATGACCCAAAAGATGAACCCAAACGGTGTGGGGGTGGTGGTGTCTCATAGCGCGGAGGGCCACGATAAGGTCCTGAATAAAATGACCCAAAAGATGAACTCAAACGGTGTGGTGGTGGTGGTGAATGCTCATAGCGTGGAGGACCATGATATGGTCCCGAATAAAAAGACCCAAAAGAAGGAGGATGTAGTGGTCGCTCCCCTTCCTGGGTGGTAACCTCTGCAGCTAAGGCAGAGCCTAAGACAAGACACACAAGTGCCAGTTTCAAAGCTGTTTCACAAACTGAAGCCATATCTTTTGCTGCTTTGGCGTTCATACTTCAGACTCCTATTGGCCCTTATATATATGAGTCCCAAGCGACTTAGAAGAAAATATTACTCTGTTTATGGAAATAATTAATTTCTCCTGAATATTGTTTTCTATAATTTCACCAGTGATCGGTGCTTGTTTTGACTGAATTTTGTAAAAAAAATTCAATGCAGTCCATCCCCCGGATTGAAGTGTCTTTCTATAGCAAGAAATTCCAAAATTTGTATAACCCAAAAATGACGTAAGTGCATTAAAATGGTATGAAATCCTGAGTTTAATAATAATTAATTTTTCTTTTTCGGTAGTGAAATTGAATATGTTGATACCTGCATTCACCCACTAATTGTGATGCCAGTTAATTCATATTTCATACCATGTCAAGGTGACTCAGTTGATACAGTGAGCGGATATTTCTTAACGTTAATCCAATCTCTTGTCCTTCTATAAGCCTATTTGATGGTACAGAGTAACAGAGGTACTATGAAGATATTTTGATACTTCAGTTAGCAAAAGGGTATGGTATGCATGTGTAAAGAGATAGCATAATTAGGTGTGTGGCACCTGGGATGCGCCCCCTTATATATCGATATTAAGTGTCATGATAGATTCCTCCAAATAAGAATAGAAAGAAAGTCAAATCCAGTATACATGTGTAGAGAGATAGCATTAGGTTAGGTGTCGCACCTGGGATGTGCCCCCTTATATACCAATATTAAGTGTCATTATAGGATTCCTCCAAATAAAAATAGAAACAAAGTCAAATTCTTAAATAATAAAAGAAAGTAGTTGGCTAAAGAAAGAAAAAGGAAAGCAGTTAGTTGAGATCTTCATAAATATAAATATATATGATATGATACAAATATGATTTCTTCCAAGTGAAATAAGAAAAGACAAATCTCCTTCTAAATGAGGTAATAATTATAAAGTTGCATCTTTACCAGTTATCCAAATAATCTTACCTTCATAAAAAAATGCATAATGATCAATGTACCCCTTTTCACACGCATAACACACCTCTCACTTTATTGGAATGAGGTGTGAGAGGAGTGATGAGGTGTTCATGTATCATTGCCCTAAAAAAATTATACCTTTTAAGATATAAAATATTTTGAAATAACTGGGTATTTCAGTTGGATATAAAAAATTGTATCAAGATTTTGTACGTATAAAAATGATTTGGGCTCTTTTCAGTTGGATCCAGGTTAGTTAAGTATATGTTTCCATGGTGGTTACGAGTTACTAACTGCAATGCAACCCGTGTCTGACATCTGGGATCCTGGACGAGGATTGAATATCTCAATTAAATGAACAGAACCGTTTCAATTGTTTCTCTTGACTTTTTGATCCATTTAACTTTTATTATTTTATTCTCAAAATAAGGGACATTGAGCATTTCATTGAATGAATAGAACAAGAAATATATATAACAGTCTCAGTTTTACATCTTTTGACTTTTCGGTCGTAAGGCATGACCACCGACTCTTTTACTTTCAAACAAAAGGGGTGCTTACATTTATCAATTGAACGAATAGAAGCTACCGTTACATCATTATATATTTGCCAAGAAAAAGCTACCGTTACATCATTGTATATTTATTTGCCAAACTAAAATGATATAGCATCAATTATTGGCATCAATTATTGCCGTTATTTTATGCAATTCGATCGTTTTCTATAAAAGCAAACAAAAAGAAAAATATATCTGTACGCGCGAAGTAAGAAAAACCATCGAGATTGCTGAATCAGAAATTAAAGCTCAAAATACAAAATTATTTAACATTATAATATTTTATTTGATTTTATTTTTAATCTAATCCAGTATCTTCGTTTACAAGCAGTTGCGGCAACATTACAACACTAGTCATGCGATATTGTATGCGCTTTTCGAGGAGCATACTGCAGGCACGCGCAAATTCCACCCAAACACCGCCCATGCGTAGAGCGATGAGCGCAAGCTTTATCACAATCTTTGTCCACTTTGCATTGATCCCCTTTCGCAATAGCATGTTGCGTCAAATCTGAAATTGAGAAATCATATGAGTAATTAGTTGAATGCTCTTTTCTCAAATACTATAGTTCAAGCTAATTATAATAATCAAAAGATAGGGTTGTACACACTTAAAACATTAAATGAATTAAAACACAACATTAGAACCTAAGTATGCATCGCACAGTACAGGAGAAGGAATTATAAGGGATAAGGAATATTACCAGATGCGACCAAAAAGAGGAACATAAGGAGGACCAATTGAAGTGAAGCGTATTTTGCCATTGTTTCTCAAAGAGCGTTTTTTTGCTACAGTTGGAACGAGTTTCCTTCGTCTCTAACTAGGATAGGAACACATGCTATAGCTACACATTCAAATTTATAGTCAAATGCAGTCGTCATACGTTATCAATTTTAAGGAAAATATTTTGACCAGCTGGGCAGAAATCAGGGAAGGGATAATGTCCTCATTAAATATATATGAAGGTTGACTCATGACTGACCGTTTTTTGGGTCATATGGATTGACTAACTTTATTTTTTGGTCATAAAGGTTTACTTACTTACTCTCTCTATTGCTTGATATATTTCTTTTAAGGTTGTTTCACATTAAAAAAAGAATAATTTAATTGAATTTTTTTCCTGCTATACCATCATTTTTTTACTATTTTATATATTCATTTATTCTCTCTACATTAAAGTGTATGAAAATGGTGTGAAATAATTAATAATGATAAAGGTATAGTAATAGAATGTAAAATTAAACTATCAAAATAACAGATAAAAATAGTAATAAATTTCTCCTTACAAATTGACAATTTAAAAAGAATAAAGGGAGTAATTTTATTTTTGTTCGCTGGTTGACTTAATATTAGGTGACGTACGCAGAGATTCCTTTGCTTCTTTTTTTGGTCGAAATATACTTGGATTAAACAGCCCGAAGGCAAAGCCAACCGGCCAATAGTACAAAGGCCCCAAGGGCAGTATCAGCTATGCAGAGTCGCTACAGATACAACAACTAAAACCATCAACTTGCATTGATAAAACAACCAACTGAGCAACAAAGAACAATACAACAAAAAAACCTACGAAGTCTACAAAACGATCACACCCCCGACATGAAGGATATCCTTGAGATATCCTTGAGTGGGTTGGGTTTGGCCTATATCTGAGGCACCCAGAGCCTTTTTTAATAACAAATAAAGCACACATGTCCTATATTCAGAACCCAGCAGACATCAATCAAACATGGCATAGCCCATACAGATGCAGCAAAGGTTGGCGGTGAATCGACGTAGACGCAGACGACGAAGTTGAAGCACAACAAACAAACACCCACAACGAGAAGGACATAGAAACAGAACACAAAAGCAAACGAAGAACACAACACAACAATGCAATAACCGAACACTAGAAAACGAAAAAACACTTGGAAAAAAAAACGATGAACAACAAGAAAACCACCAACAACAGAACAACATGAAGAACCGTTGGAACAAAAACGAAAATAAACTACAAAACCAAACCACAGATCGGCCGAGCCGATCATCACCACCGACTAGCTCATGCCAAATCCCAAACCACCCACTCGGGTATGCAGAGAAGCAAGAGGTGGAGGATGTGGATCATCATTTTTTGTTGAATCATCATATTCAACAGCAAAAACAATTCCAAAGCAAAAACAACAACCTAAGCCCATGGCAATTGTAGGCCCAGAAGCAACATGTCGAGTGCTCGGTAAATATATTGCTTCTTCTTTTTGAATATTTTATACATCCTCCACTAATCTTTTCACACCAAATACTATTCGAGATACCAGAACAAAAACAAATACACTATAATAAACTAATAAAAGGAAGCTCCAACATAAATTGAATGACAGTGGGTTGTGGTTGTGCCTCTTGAATTTTAAGGCATGCATAGTAATGGCATGTCGATCATAATTGTACAAAAGAGATAGATCAATAACATGTATTTGGAGTGTTCACCGGCAATGAAAAGAATAATATTCCCCTTAATCACGATCGGTTCTAATATTGTGTATTAACCATTTAATGGAACAACGATTAAATAACTTATCATATGAGTAACAATATAAAACTTAACCAAAAAACACGAGTAACACTATTTTGATAAACTCTAATGGTTAAGTCTTCAGTTAGTGGACCTACAACATGTTCTATAACAATATGCTCATTTTTTAGTTTGAAATTTATGAAGGCCATGTGCTCATAATAACTCAATAACAAGAGTAATTTCATAGGGTTAGACAAACAAATGATCTACAATATTTGCCATTCAATTAATCCGTGTTTCACTAAATAAGTGACTATGCGAATCCAGAAACAAAGAAATCCAAGAGTGCCACCCAATGACACACGACATGTCCATCCGTCGTTCATGTTTTCTATTCCAAATTTTTTTTCTTAGACACCCAAACCCACACATTGAGATCAAGTGATAGAGATAGAAGAGATATGGATAATAAATGTAATAGATAAGTGGGGGTAACATGACTAGAGAAAAAAAATGAAAAAAAAGGATATTAAAGAAATGTTGGACATTAATTAGTAAATATACAAATCTCAGTCGCAGTGTATTTGGTTTGGAAAGGGAAGAAGATTCACAACTACAAGTAATGAGTTACTCCCTCGGTCCTTTTTTAATTGACGTTTAAGGTTGTGATACGGAAATTAAAAAATACAATTAAGAGTTTAGAAATCATACAATAAATGAGTACAACCAATTTGAGAGAGATCAGAGAGAGAGAGGAGCAAAGGAATATATATAAGAAACCAGAAAAGCACGTCTAAGCACATATTGGTGGACAAAATGAAGGAACATAGTGAGCTTTTTTAATTCTGCTTGCGTTATTATAAAATTATTTGTGATTCAACATTCAATTTATTATTTATCGTTGCAATAATATTGATGGATTATTTATATGACAAAAATCAATTTATTGGCAAAAAAAAACCAAATTAAAAAGATAGATTTGATTCTCATCTTAAATATTATATATATAGCTCATTGCCGTTATTTTATGCAATTTTTTTTCTATTAAAGCAAACAAAAAGAAAAATATAAATGGACGCGCGAAGAAAGAACAGAATCAGAAATTAAAGTTCAAAATACAAAATTATTTATCATTATACTTTATTTTTATCTATTCCAATATGCTTCATTTACAAGCAGTTGCAGGCTTGCAGCAACAACACTAGTCATGCGATATTGTATGCACTTTTGGAGGAGCATACTGCAGGCACGCGCAAATTCCACCCAAACACCGCCCATGCGTAGGGCGATGAGCGCAAGCTTTATCACAATCTTTGTCCACTTTACATTGATCCCCTTTCGCAATAGCATGTTGCGTCAAATCTGAAATTGAAATCATACAAAGACCAAACATTAATATTACTGTAAATATTAATTACCTGAATGCATGCTCTTTTCTCAAATATATATATATATATATATATATTTCAAGCTAATTAAACCACTACCACACACTTCAAACATTCAATTAATTTTAACACAACATATTTAGTACCCACTTATGAATTGATTTTTAAGTTGTTAATTTTCATTAGAAACTACATATGCATCGCACAGTACATGAGAAGGAATAAGGAATACCAGATGCGACCAGAAAGAGGAACATAAAGAAGACCAAATGAAGTGAAGCGTATTTCGCCATGGTTTCTCGAAGAACGTTTTTTGCTGCAGCAGGTGGATCGAGTTTTATTCGTCTCTATAATTGGGATAGGATGACAGACATGCTAGCTACACATGCAAATTTATATATAGTCAAATGCAGTCGTCGTACGTTATCAATTTTAAGGAAAATATCTTGACCAGAAATCAGGGAAGGGATAATGTCCTCATTAAAGATGAAGGTTGACTGACCGTTTTTCTTTGTCATATGGGTTGATTGAATTTAATTCTTGGTCAAAAGGTTGACTAACTTAATATCTCTTTCGTTTCACTATCCCACTATATCTATTTATTCTCTCTATATTAAAGTGTATGAAAAATAATTAATAATAATAAGAGTATAATTGACAAAATATAATATTAAACTATCAAAATAACAAATAAATAGTAATAATTTTTTTTATAAAAAATGGATAATTAAAAAACAATAGAGAATAATATTTTTTTGTGTCGTTGACTTGGCTTACTTAATACTCTCTCCGGTTCAAAATATAAGCAATAAATGCACTTTTTTTTTGGTCCAAAATATAAACAACATTTACCAATTTTAAATAAATTAAATGCTAGTTTTTCAATTATACTATTCATTTAATGCAATATTTATATTTATGAGAGATACCAAATGAGGTATTTTTGAAAAAAAAAATTAAAACTAGTGAATATTAATTAAAATTATTATATTTTCAAAATATTATTTGATTTATATATTTTTATACTATATTATTTATATTTTGGATCAGAGGTAGTATTAGGTAACGTACGCAGAGATTCCTTTGGGTTTAGGATGACACAGACCAGAACAAGAGGTGGTGGACTGGAGGATGTGCATCATCATTCTTTTTTCTTTTTTTTTTGGTCAAAATGTGCATCATTGCATCATCATTCAAGTCATATATCCCTGAAGCTATTGGGCTTCTCATCTGGTCCATTATATAGTTAAGTGGGGCAGGCCCGGGCTAAGGGGGCTAACACAATTTCAAAGCAAAAACAACAATCTAAGCCCATGGCATTTATAGGCCCATAAGCAAAATGTTCGGTGCTCGGTAAATATATTGCTTCTTCTTTCTTTTTGAACATATTTTTATACATGCGCCTACACTAATCTTTTCACACCAATTCTGTTCCAGATACTAGAACAAGCTCCAACTTTACATAAAAAAAAAGGCAGCTCCAACATAAATTGAATGGCCGTGGGTTGTGCCACCCAACGACACACCACATGTCAATTGCAACTATAAAGTAATGAGTTATTAAAATAAAAATACACACACTTACTTTTTTTATTTAAAAATTACATTAATAAGTAAGTAAAATGGCTTTTTTTTAAAAGAAAAAGTAAGATTTTTTTTTTTGGTGAACAGAAAAAGTAAGTAAGATGGTTAAAGGACTATCTAGAAAGTGGTTCTCAAATTTCAACGACAGGGTCTGTTTGGATTAGTTTATGCAAAACTTATGAATACAGCTTATGACTGATTCATAAGCTGTTTTGGGCTTATTTTTTATAAGCTATCCTCAAAATAGCTTATGACTTATATAAAATAAATTTTACTATAAATTTTCTTCGATTATAAAAGTAGCTTATATAACTTATGTCATAAATAGTATATAAGCTTGTTATCCAAACAGGCCTAGGTCCCACCGCAGTAAGGCATTTTTTTCCTTGGTGCAAAGCAAAACATGAAAAATCTGTAAAGCCTAGCACAAATGGTTAAAATTATCATTCATTACTAAGTTGGACATGGTTCAATTTCCAGTTGGGGCACTTGTGTGTGTTTATCAGAAGAAAAAAAAGCAAAACATGAAAAACAAATAAAAAAAAACCAAAAAAATCGACGTATATCAAGGACCGTCCACGGTTCATTCATTTCACGACGCGTTCCACAGAAACAACGACTGAGATCATCTCCAATCTACACAGCACAACGTCAGCACGGCAAATTTTATCTGCAGCCGTCAGGGCGCACGTTATCAACCGTTCTTACACTGCGCCGCCTTGCAGGATTCAGTTCACCATCGTGCTGGGCTGTCAATAAATCACTAGCAGACGCGTCACGCGCTTAACCCAACGCGTAAAGGCCACTGCTTTCTCCTCCTCCTCCTCCTTCCTCAGTTCAAACATGGCCACGTTGACTGCGCTTAAACAAAACGTTGAACATTGATCATTCACAAGTGGGGCTACAGAGGACTTTGGAAAACTTCAAAGCAAAGCAAAAAGTAACAACAAAGCTCTATCCATTTTTTGCTTTTGTAAAATTTTCCGCACTCCAATCCTCAAAATCCAATCTTTCTCGACGCTGCTGAGATCTTCCACATTCATTCTGTGGTGTTTTTTCTGCAATGGAAACGAAAAACCCTCCAAGGTTTACGCTAGGGAAGCAGTCATCGCTGGCACCAGAACGCCACGGTGAAAAAGAACAAGGGCTTCAAAACGACGATGGGGATGCTATTGATCCCGGGGTGAGGTTGATGTATTCGGCCAACGAAGGAGATGTGGATGGTATCAGTGAGGTGTTGGAATCGGGTGTGAGTGTGAATTACAGGGATATTGATGGCCGCACTGCTCTTCATGTTGCTGCGTGTCAGGGCTTGACTCATGTCGTTGCTTTGTTGCTCGAGAAAGGTGCTGACGTTGACCCTAAAGATCGATGGGGGAGCACGGTGATCACACTCTCTTCTTTCCTCCTTTAATCTGTTATTTTTTAACCCCTAACTTGGTTTAGTAGCCTAAGAATTTGTTGGGGTTTTGTTTAGTGTTTTGTTATTTCCAATTTTTAGTGTGGCAAAGCCAATATTCATTGGCATGGATTTTATTTGTCTTGCAAAGCTCAAAATCTGGCTTTAGAATTTAGGGTAGTTTTGTATTGATTTAATATTGCTTGACTAGTCACATGCTTGGTCTTGTGGTATGGATTCATTTCTGTACATTGTAATGCCTGAATAAATGATTGCATGTTGATTGAACTATAGGCATTTTATCATGCACAAATCTTATTTAGGCTTCAAAACCTTAGAACTTGTTAAATTAGCTTCTCCAGTTACCCGGAGGAGCTTGCTCTTACACTGGCTCATCGTCATTTGTTCTGAGCTTAAAGTGGAGCAGCTGGTGTGCGCTGAGCATTTTATTTGGCAGTGTGGTTTCGTCTGGTTTTCAAGAACAGATGTTACTGTTGCACATTGGCCAAGCATTTCTCTGCTTGAAACATTTGTATGATGGGAGTATAAACATCAAGAGGATATGAGTAATGTGAAACTGAGAAAATATGATTGATCTAGTGCTGCAAATTGTACTAGGGTTCTTTCTGTATGAAATATTAATCATGGTGGTCCTTTACCTTAGCTTCATTCCCAATGAAACGATGAGCATACTCAGGCTGTATCACATCTCCACTGAATTTTTTAGTCTGACTTATCTAGGGATGCATGGTCTGTTTTTTCATGAGATTCTTATCTTTCTGCTTCTTGCTTTTCCTCTCTGCAACAACTGTTCCGTAGTCTTCTGTAATTATGGACTGCATTTGAAAATAAATTACTACTTTTATATATGGAATTACTTGACTGATTATTAGTCTCATGTCTCTCAAACAGCCCCTTGGAGATGCTATATATTATAAAAACAATGACGTGATCAAACTTTTGGAGAAGCATGGAGCAAAGCCTCTGGTGTGTGTGGATTGAGGATTGTTGCACTTTTTTGTCTCGGCATATCAATTTTATCTTTTGAATTCTGCTGGTGATTGTATTGCCAATATATTCTAGTATTTTCTGTTTCAGATGGCCCCTATGCATGTTAATCATGCACGTGAAGTCCCAGAATATGAAATCAATCCGAAAGAACTTGATTTTACCAACAGCGTGGAGATAACAAAGGTAAATACATCGATAGGAATTATTATTTTTCCTTCTGACCGTCAATTTAGTCTGTCTTCACATTATTTTATTTCACATCTATTTTATTATCAACCATTTGGATGGCAACACAAACTTTTGAATTTGTGTGATTTCCTCTTTTTTCCCTTTCAATTATCATACTACTTTCTAGTTAATGATTTCTGTAAGTTTTATTAACAGCTGTAAGCTCTTCTGTACATAATGATTTTTTGTGATACATTTGTTTATGGCCATGTCATGGGGACATAATTGTTGGGAAACTGGCTAATTCCTTATTCTTAAGGAATTTGACTTCTGTTGAGTATCTGGATCCATCTTGCTGGTTCGCTTAAAAAGTTTTTTAGTGTACATAATTACACAAGTGCATGAACCAATCTTCAATTCCATTGCATGTACATGAACATGATTCTTGCCTCTTATAATCTTGCGTTAATTGGCAGGGGACTTTCTGTAGTGCATTGTGGCGTGGGACAGAGGTTGCAGTAAAAAAGCTTGGGGAGGATGTGATTAGTGATGAGGAGAAAGTGTGAGTTGCACATAACATATATTGTTTTAGTTCTGTTAAAAACTTCCATGATAACTAATATACTTGACTTTTCACAGGAAGGCTTTCAGAGATGAGCTTGCTCTGTTCCAGAAGATCCGGCATCCAAATGTAGTCCAATTTCTGGGTGCTGTGACACAGAGTAGTCCAATGATGATAGTGACAGAATATCTTCCCAAGGTTTTGTCCTATAATCACATGGGACATGATTTCTTGGTGTTTCTTGGTACTGATAGAAAATGTTCCTTTCTAAATCTTACTTTCCCATGTTGTGCAGGGTGATCTTCGCTATTTCTTGAAAAGAAAAGGAGCTTTAAAACCAAGTACAGCTGTTAGATTTGCACTTGATATTGCTAGGTATTTGACACTAAATGCTTGATTTTATTTTGGTTATTCTATTTCCAACATTGAGCCTCAAAGTCAGCTCTCTCTTTTTTCTGAGGGGGTATTTTATCTGTGTGATTTTTAATTGGTGCTTGTAAGTTGTTATTATTAGTTATATAGAGAAAAGAACACAAACTTTAGGATATTTTCACATTTAAATATTCCTCAATATTTTATGCTCATTTAAATGCTTGGTTCTGAATAATGGATAATAATGTCTCTACTCTCTACTATTATATTTGTCTTTTTGTCTATTAAAATATTACTTGATGCCATGTTTTTATTTGAAATTATGCAGGGGAGTGGGTTATTTGCATGAAAATAAGCCATCACCCATTATTCACCGTGATCTTGAGCCTTCGTAAGTTTCTGTTTAATTATAGTTTTTTCTCTATTCTTTTTTGTGAAGACCGTATGTCTGGTTTAATAGTCTGATATATTCTACACTTTTATCAATGTTGCTTATGAGTAAGCTAACAGTAATATATTGCGGGATGATTCTGGGCACCTAAAAGTTGCAGACTTTGGGGTTAGCAAGTTGCTAGCAGTGAAAGAAGACAGGCCTCTGACTTGCCAAGATACTTCTTGTGGGTGCTGCTTTTCTCCAGAACTGTCATTAATGCATACTTGAAATATCTAAATATCTGAAATACTATTTTATTCATAGGACATATAAAAATATTGTGATATTTTTCATGCAGTGGACTTTGACATGCACTTCATGAACTAATTTTCTGAAACTCAGAAATTTGTTATTTTTGTTAATAGGCCGCTATGTGGCTCCTGAGGTTTTCAAACAAGTCGAATATGACACCAAAGTGGATGTGTTCTCATTTGCACTAATTCTACAAGAGGTAACTAATTTTAATGTTTCATCTTCAAATGGAAGGCTTGTAAAAGCTATACAAAGTGAATGAAGAAAATGAATAATGGTCTTCAGAACAAACTTTGTAGTGAAACATGTTTTAATAATTTGGTAGAATTTGTCAAATCATCATAGGAAATTTCTAGCAATCAGTCAATCATAGTCAGTCGAGGGCTGAGTTTGGCAGACTGTTTTGGATTTTCTAACAGCTGAGTGTGTTTATGGGCTCTCTTCTGGATAATTATTTAATTGATTTCAAAGGTTCATTTGTTCATTGTTGTTACAGATAGCCAAAGGCAGCAAAATTTTCTTAGGGGTTTGTTTTCAATGACACAATACAAAAGAAGCCTAAGAAAACAGCATACTGCTTAATTTCTGTCTGATCTGTGATAGATAGTATTAGATAAACCAAGTTTTCTAATGTTTGTCCATTTTATTATCTCGTGCCCATATTCTGCATGAAATCTTTCTTGACTACAAGTTGAATTAACCTCAAAAAGGTCCGTAGTGTTAGTCAACCATCTTCATAGGTAACATTTAAAATACACTAGTTTTTCCTTGCAAATCTTCTATGCAAATTTTTTAAATCTTTTTAAATTGATGAGTTAGTTCTCTTCTTTCCCATCAAATCCCGATCATTTCTACAAATTATAGCATGGTTTTCTGCTATTGATTCTGTGACTATTTTTATTGATGAGATGAAATTATTGTAGCTTTCCTGTGAATGATACAATCTTAACTTAATGTAGTCATTACTGATGTTTCTTGTATGCTCCGCTTTAGATGATTGAAGGCTGTCCTCCTTTTTATGCGAAGCGTGACGATGAGGTTCCTAAGGTGTATGCTGCGAAAGAGCGGCCACCCTTCCGAGCCCCAACCAAACGTTATTCTCATGGACTTCGAGAGTAAGTTTTCTATGTTTTTCACGTGATATTTCCTGTTTCTTGAGAATAGGTAATGGGATGTTAAGCTATTCCTTCATCTTAACTTGTAACTTTCATTCATTTACTAATAAGTTTTTTAATGAGTATAAGTATTTTCCCCATCTGATTTGAAAAAATAACTACGTTCATGTCTGTAAACTTTTTCCCATTTTACAATGCAAATCATGCTAACTTAAATCAAGTGAATGGGGTTAGTAGAGAATAGCATGCGAATGATTTGTTACATAATTTACATTTTGCTGATCTTTAATAATATATTTGCTCACAGATTGATTGAAGAGTGCTGGAATGAGAATCCAGCAAAAAGGCCAACATTCAGGCAAATAATAACAAGGCTGGAGTCCATCTACAACACAATCGGTCAAAAAAGACGTTGGAAGGTCATTAACTCTCTCCATCCCCCTCCCTCCCCTGATCCAGATATTTGTGTTTGCATATCAGCATGTGCTTGTTCTGAAGTGTGTGAACTGGGCTGAATGCTGCAACTTAGTTTATAAATGTCATATTTTACTAATGGAAGTAATTATTAGTTACATGTCTAATATTACTATCTATGGGCCCAAATGGTTGATAAATTGTTTTCAGACATGTTTCTGGATTGATAAAAGGAGGAAAAACTAATTGAATGATATAAAACCTAGGAGAGGGCTTGTATGAAAAAATAGAATCAAATACTAACAGGATTGTCCACCAAAAAAAAAATACTAACAGGATTGGCGCAAGACAGAATTGTATGAAGCTTCTTTTGGAAATTCTCGGCATAAGAGCTTCATTTATATAAATGGCACTGTATTTCATTTATATAAACAAGTTTTGCTGATGACAGAACATGTGGAGGAATTGTAACATTGACACTGGTTGCTTCATGCCCCTTGTGTGACATCTGCAGGTGAGACCATTGAAGTGCTTCCAGAATCTGGAAGCCTTATTGAAAAGGGACCATTCAAATGCAAGCAGTTGGGGAAGTTCATCTCGCTCCACTTCCAGCCGTATATGAAGGAGGAACAATTGGTGTTATTCTGTGACTTAGATATTGGCGTAAAGGCAAAGATAGCAAGCAAAATTTGACTTCTTGAGTTGGAGCATTGCAACATTTTCTTGTGTGTATTCCCAGGCTCACGATTGTGTTTTTGACTTTCAAGATTCTTAATACTTCTCAACGATTTGTTTTCAACTACATTATATCTGGCCATAGAATTGCTTGTAACAAAAGCACATATACTAGGAATTTGCTCCATGTCTTGTACATTATATATGTATTATGCAGCTAGACTTTTTGTGTAAACATTATATGCAGTGGGACTTTTCACTAGATTTTTATTCGAAGAGCTTCACCGACTAAATCCAAATTGCACAGTCTACGAATGTATAAACATCAACATTGAGCAACAAAATCATTAAGTGTCTGTTTGTTTTAGATTTTAGTAGAATTGTGTTTGATAGAATTGTGTTTGAAGAATTGATTTTAAAAAAATTGTATTGAGAAGAATTGATTTGTTTGGTAATGATATTTTAAAAGTGTGTTTAGAATAATTGATTGTGTTTGGATGTTAAAAGTAGAATCATTTTTTATATGTAAATATAAAGAATTTTGTGGGTCTCACACCCAAACTTGGTTTTGCAAATGGAAAAGTAACCCAGAACTTTCTTTCACCAAAATTGATTTTAGACCCTAAAATCACGTTTCGAAATTTCACGTTTGGGTAAGCAAACACACCCTGGCCCTCAAACTGCCGTTTCAGAATCTGAAACAAACAGGTACCAAGATGCTTAGTAAATTATAGATTATGTGAACATGTGATTATGGAGAGAGATAAAAAAATAGTAGCACCATTTAAGGCCAGGAAACACGCACCTGTAGTCGTCAACGTGGAAGAAATTATTTACGAGTTTATACTTGAGAAATCAACATTTTTTTAGAGTAATTGATGAAAGTATTCATTTGGAAAGATGAGAGCAAGGTCCTTATTTAATCGAAAGTCAATTTTGCTTTTTAACAAAATTTACTTCAAAAAAGTAAGTAAATAAGGGATCCCGTGGAAATTGTCATTTGTGTAATTTATATGGTTCTGTCAAAAAAAAAAATGGTATATGGTATAGTGTTTATCATAGTTTTAAAAACAAAAGTAGATCAGTGGATTCGAAAAGTTGAATCGAGAATATCCCAAAATCGGTGAGAACAAGTTGAACCAATCTAAAATTGGAGATGAAAATTGATTTCAAGTATTTTTTTTTGCAATTTTTAAATTTTAATAAAAAAATTGGCTAAAGAAAAGTTGGGTTAAAATCAGTTAAATTGGTTTTTTTACTCGAAAATCGGTTAAATTGGTTGGGATTTTTTTTGGGTCAATAAATTGGTTGGGTTAAATGCTTTTGTAGTTTCTCTGCATCGTTGGTTCATTTGATTTAGGTTCTTTTTTGGGGTCAAAATTTGATTTGGGTGAATTAAATTGGTTGGGTTTACAAGTGGGTTAAATTGGTTGGGTTTGGGTTAGAGGTGGGCTAAATTGGTTGAGTTGAATGGTCTGTTGGGTTTTTTATTGGGATGAGTTACATTATATTTTTATGATGTAATTGGTTTTGTTTGAGTTAAATTGGTTGAGTTATTTGACCAAAGAAAAATTGGTTGAGTTACTAGAAGATATGGTTATTTTTGTGACACTAGTCATGCAATTTGTATTTTGTACACCTTCCAAAGACAAACGGGAAGGGTGAATGGAGGTGACACTTACAAGTAAAATAACATCATCCAAATAAAATATGACTAAGGTCTAACGTCAATTGGTCATATGAGTTTAAAGATAATTATTCTATTGAATAAGTAAACATTCAATTTTATTTATTTTATTGTTCAATTTTATAATATATTTTTGGTTTACAGTGTAAACGTAAACTTAGATCCAAACATACGTTTGTCTTTAAAAAAATATTTTGTTACTTTACCTTTAAATGTCTCTATATGTGTGTGTGTGTTTGCGGTTTCTCAACTAAACATAAACTAAAAAATAATTGATATTTGATTGAACCTTGCTATAAACCAAAAGTTTCCAAATGAACAGTTACAAAATGTTAGATTTATGCGTATCAATCAATACAACGTACTCAAAGTAATGCCCACCCATAAAATGTGACATTGAGACAACTACCAAATTAAACTAGGTTAGGAGAGAAACTATAATTGACCGTATAGCTGTAACCTTCAATATCACAGTAATTATTCTACCGGTATATTGCATTATTTTTCACAAAATGAGGGGGGAAAAAGATTTCTTAACCTACTATAATTTGCCTATTAAATGATGATATACTTGGTCCACTATATTAAATGATAGATTTTGTTACCGATGGCATCACTTATAGTGGGAAATATTTGCAGCACATTTAGCAGGATTGATGCTTTCCCCTTATGGAACCAAGACCTTAAAATTACTCTATGAAGCAAATTTAGGAAGTTTCTTTAGGGAGCATGCACGTTCAAATCAAAAGATTAATCCGTAGCTGAAAGATATATGGGGTTTAATAAGTCTAAACTTAAAGTAGCCAATCCAAATTGCAGGAATGCTTTACCTGTTTGTGAAGAGATAACAAATTTTCCCATCTTATGATTCTTATCCCACTGTTTGTGGAAGCAGCTTTTCCCCATTTGGATAGTTTCAAATGTGCAAGTAAATTTGCTGCCTTTACCTTTTTCCTGTTTGGGCACAAACCGTGTGCCGTAAGGCAAAGGGCTCAGAATGCAAAATATATATAGAGCTTGTGAATAAATACTATAGTAACTATACACACTTACCTTTAGCATAATGAAGAATCTGGTAACATGAATTTGCCAATTAGTGGGCAAACCATAGGAACCATGGAGTCCAACTCAACCATATTATTTTGAGAAAGCTTTGCACGTAATGGTCATGTAAGCTTCACTTCAACCACAGTGTTTCAGCAGCCACTAATTTTGACAAATGGTGATGACTTTCTAGCAATTCGTACGGAGCATTTAAGTTCTGCTTTGATGCAATTGACGAAGATGCAGGCAAACAAATCCAAGGTTGCTGAACACGGAAAACTCTTACTACAATAAAAGTTAAAGATAACCATAGATTGGTGTTGGTGTTGAAATTAAAACCCTCTCATGATCGAAGTCAAATTTTTTAATAAATTTTTTGCAGGCATTAAGACTTAAAGTACTTATTTATGTCTTTAATAATGTTTAAAATTAATTTTGACTTATAAGGTGGGGATTTGTAGGTTATATTTAGGCTGTATCTCTAATTGGTGTGAGATTTGAGTTTTTCTCCAATACACCCCTTACGCTCAGGGTCTAGTGCACGAACAATACAGGTGATTAGGATAAGTATTGGGCCTACTTTCACATTTTCGACAATTTAATACTTGAAGAATAACTTCAATATGGTACATTTTAACACATAATTTACTTTGTCAAAAATAAAACACTCATAATTTACTGATTTTTCCTTCTTGCTTCGAACTGATGCCTTTGTTCTTCAGATCACTAAATTTTATGTCACTTTATTTAATTATTTCTTTCCTTCCGTGAAACAATATCCAATGTAAAAAGGATTTTGATGGTGAGTCGACCTAATCACAAAATGATTCAATCAAACTCCAGGACCAGATAAAAGACTCGAGTTTAAACAATGGCATTTCTCGGCAATCTTAATGTGTCACTCGGTTATTTGAATTTTGTTCTTTTACTCTTTTCTAATTTATTCTATTATGAAGTGACTTCTGTGTGTAGTTTTTTTTACTTTGTTGACTAATTAATATGTAAATAATTTCTGTCGTTCTTTTCATTTATTAAGTAACAGGCACCCCCCCGCATATAATTTCTAAAAGAAAAAGGAAAAAAACAAACTGAAAAAATATATTCTAGCAGATGAGCATATAGTCTGGCATAAAATTATTCACATACTTGCATATATATTTTCCGAATGATACTGTCCATACTACAGATTTTATTTTTAAGTTAGTCTGATCATAAGTGTTACTTATATATATGTCACATATATAATATCTTGATAGCTTACACATTAAAGTGTCAGGCCTAGCTGCAGCCACATATATTATTGCTGCGACTTCCCGTGATTCTTCACGCGGGGATGTGATGGGCAATGTTACATGTTTTGGACTTGGATCCAACTACCTGTTAAAATGCTCATAATAAAATTGCCCTACTGAGGGATGGGGGGACTTCAGTGCTATATAAGATTATATGACTACAAAAGTAGGTCTTAATTTCTCAGGCTGTGACATGTTTAAAATTGTAATACATATCATCTCTTCGGTTCTTTTATTTCTAACTAAAATTATTTTATTTGTTAGGTTTTTTATACTATTTTTGTTAGAAAAAACATGTACTTTGTATGGGTTGAGTTCATCGACTAGTTCTCTCTAAAATAAACCATTATGCTTACCGTCACTGGGCAATGAAAAAGGGGAAGTATGGAAAAGATTATTTTGTTATTTTTTCTTGGTTGAGATTCAAACGTGCTACTGTGCCACGATGAACATAATGATAATATATGTCAGCACGAAAATAGATCTTGTTGATTTATTTCCAATTTTCTTCCCTTTCCCAGGTTGAAGATTCAACATAACAACATGAGATTTCATTTGGGGTGGGAGTGGGGTTGGGGTTCCTATTAAGGGTGATTGATTCTATAAGGTAAAAAAATGGTTAAACAGGTACCAACTTCCAACTGATTTCTGTTTTTTCCAAGGACATCATCACCCTGCAGAATATGAAAAAAGAGTGATATATAGGAGTCCATAATAATATAAATAACAAAAAATATATTCAGCTCCATGTGACTGCCAAGATTAAAGTTAGCTCATATATCATGCCTACACAACACCAAGTCCAACAGGGAAAAAAAGAGGCCTGAAGCATGAGAATGGTTTTTAGAATGAGTGGAACCTTTAGCAAAAAGGTACACTTCATGCATTCCAAATCCAATAGAGCAATCAAAGTTATACACAAGCATAAGTCACTCATTTTTTTTCCCTTCAGTTTCCTTTTCAAAATTTTAATCAGGGTAAATTCTTCATGGATCCTCATACTCCATTTTATACATAACTTGTAGTAAACTTCTTCTGTTAAAGCTTCACACCACTTGGGAAACTTTACAGAGAAGCATCATGGGTGAACATCACATTACAAATACTGGCATAAACTTTTAATTCGTAAGAGAAAGAAGTACTAAATTCTTTTCTAGTTTTGTTGATCTAACTAGGCTGTGGTGGCAGGGGACCCTCAATTTATCTTCTACATCTTTTTTGGGTCGTTGAATTTGGAGTTTTGGACCCATCAACTAAAATTTTTATAGGCTTAGATCAAAAGCCTAAAGGTAACAAAGAAACAAGAGGAGGAAAATGGACTACAGATTTTTACTGCAATTGGGAATTACAAGCATCAACAAATTACCATTGTGGGTTCTCTTTAGTAAAAGGAAGGGTTAGGACCAAACATCAGTGATCCTAAAGTAGAGAGAGATGAGAACAGAAAGATGTTGCCTAAGATAGCTTGACTATTTTTGTTGATCTTCAATATTCTTAAGCTTTGGTAGGAAAAAAGGTGGAATTGACTTTTAAGGAGGGCCATGGACACTAATGCTTGCTTTTGTTGAGAAATAGTATATATTTCATCACTAGTGCTATCAGGTTGTTGCGCAAACCAATTGTCATTTGCTAAAAATACTGATATAAACCAGTGCTTTGCAAGAAATTAATACTACAATTATATAATAATCAAAATTGAAATTTTTTGTTTATGTCTTTTAATTCCTCATCATCTGTAGAGGCTTTGCATTATGATTTCTGCTTGTTGGTGCTCAATTATTTGAGTCATCAATCAAGAATGAAACGTTTAATTTTTTATTTATTTGGATCTCATAATTAAGGAAACACAAAGCATAAGAAGTGGTAGAAAGTGAGAGATTGGACCATAACATGACAATGGTGATAAAATGTTGAAGTGGCGACATATTATTGATTGAACTCCTGAAGTGTCAATACTTCAACTCGTGCTTGAATTTTTACATATTACAAATTGATCACTAGTTCATTTCATTTGAATTGAAAGGCTGACTGTTTTCTCTAATAATTCATTGTATACATGTAACACCCCGGATTGATGAGTTATAACATTTTTTTCCCACCCTCTTGGGCAAATTTTATTTTGGGGTTGGGGTTGGATCCTGCATTTCCTAAAACTTTGCAAAATTCAAGACATAAAAGAAGAAATGAAAACAAAACTGTTCAAAAGTATCACGGATGCAACATAAGAAATTCCTTTGACATATTACAAGCTACAGAATTCACTATCACTAGAAACACAAGGGGTCTTGTTGATGCTAATGCAATCAATTTATTCCTGATAATATCTGAAACCCAATTGATGCTAGAATAAAAAAATGCAAGCTTTCTATAACTTACTGCAGTAGACAGGAGTAGTCCATGATATGTACTCTAGTTCATTATAACTTACATGTAGTGTGCTCAAAATCGTATACTTGAAGCATTTTAGGTGGCATGGTATATATTGACACAAACAATTGACAAGCTTCAAATGTGCCCCGGATTAAGGCCTTTAATACAGGGAGAGAGTTTCACGTCTCATTCCAGATAGAGCTGCTTAAACAAAGAGCAGATCAATCCCTTGCAGCAGCTAGTAGCACTCCTGCCAGACCCCCCCAAATTTTTTGAATTCAATTTAGTTCCCATTTGAGCTAAACTTTCTATTTAAGCATGTGGGGGAGTGAAAGGAAGTACTTGAATCGGTTGAAATCATACAATAGCTTGACGACAAAGAAGGTGAGATTATGACAACCTACAATACTACTATTGCATTTATGAGGATTAGGTCTTTCATTGAAGAAACTGCAACGCGTATAGCATCATTTGAAAGCCCTATGGGAGAATCATGTAATTTGCTTTGCTTTTGTGGTCCCTCCTTGTTGTGCAAAGAATATATTACTCCTCAAAGGAACTGCAACTTGTACTTTGCTACTCTTCCCCAACTTTACAGTAAAGAATGAGTGAATGACATTCTCTTCCTAATAACAGTCACTCTCCCAAAAATTTATCATTTCCCTAGGGGCATTTGATTTTTGAAGTAATTAATTTATGCATATATTAAAGAGAAATTAATTAATGACAAGCAAAAAGATCATTATGACTTCCTCTATTTGTTGAGACAATTCTTTGAAACACAATAGTATAAAACCTCAAAGGACATTGAAGAATTGAACTATTTAGAATTACAAGTACTATAGACTCTGCTTGATGAAGAGATATTTCAAAGAAAGATAAAGTAACAAAATTAACTCCTCCAGGGTTAATTAGAAGTTATATTAAAAAAAATAGGAGAAGAAATTAAAGGGGCCAGAAGTGGGTTCTCTCCCACATTCCCCAACAATAATAAAAGGGGGACCTCCTCCTTCCTTGTCTTCCCTTTCTCTGCTCTTTCCCCTTCCTCCCAAACAGGGCCTTAATCAGAGACTTCTCATCAGGCATCAAGGTTCTGATTTAAAAAAAAAAAAAAGATATAGTTTCCATGTATTATTCCACTAGCTACTTGTTTTGCATAATTGGTTCACATTGAAAACCATGCATAACCAATAATTGAGAGGTCGATATATGCTGCCGAGTAGTGATGACACATGCATCTCTTAACTTTAGCATTTGGATGGCTGAAGCAAGAGGCATGTGGTACCACTTACTCTCCCAACCTTGTGGTCCTCGTGGCAGATACGGGCAAGATTTTCTTGTTGTGAAACATAACGAGTTTGACCCAATGAGAAAAATGGTCCTCTCTTTATTTCCTTTCCATTTCATAGCTAAATAGAATTAGAATTGAAGTTATAAGTAGAAGGTGGGTTGGAAGGTTTAGAATGCTGAGTAATTTTGTGCAGAGAAAATAATAATCATAATAAATAAATAAATAAATAAAAACATGGGAGTGACCTGTCCTGAGCAATACTATATCGTGGCCGTGGCTGAGACGGAATCTTGACAAGGATTGACCCAATGGGTGTGTCACGTACAGTGGTGATACTTTCAATTGCTAATATAATCACCTGGAAATAGAGACCATCCATGGAACATTCTTCCTATACCATGAGATATTGGTGTACATTTGTTATTGTTAGGAGTATGTACTTACTACTTTTGCACTACATAAGATGAGGTAAGAAGACGGTGGCAAGGAAACTAAGCAAATTAAATAAACCGATACGAAAAGAGTGAGTGATGTAATAACTTGTGAGGTAATTGAGATGATATTAATCTAGGTTGTAAAGTGCCTCAATTATACTTAATTAAATTAATTTGGCATCTAAAGATAATTATGCTACTACTTTTTAATACTCTGTTTTGTTCTTTCTACTTGTTCAGTTAATTTCCAGCTTCCAAGGGAGCAGGATTGGCCCAAAGGATTGATTTTTATTAGGTGGAAGGTAGAGTTTAAACTACTTAATTATTCTCACAGCCTTTTCATAACAGGTAAGGAAAAGATCATACATGGTGGGCACCATGCTTTGAAGACTAGCGTCTAATATTTTTTTTAATGTAATTACTATTCACCGAGTGTAGAAAAGTTTTAATTAAGGTTTGATTGTATTTTTAGTCCTTTAGGTATAACGATTGTGTGATTTTGATTTCTCGGTTCTAATTGTATGCGTGAATTTGGTCTCCTAGGTATTACAATTGTGCAATTTTGATTCTGGGTTTCAATTGTGCAATTTTGGTTTCATAGTATCTCAAGTGTTACATTAATTACGTCCCTTTAGTGACTATGTCGTCCAATTTTTAACAATAAAAACCTATGTGACACACATGGCACAGATTTGACACTAAGTTGGACCACCTTGGCATGGTGCGTATTATTAGAAAATTTCTCAAAATAAGCCAAGTAAGTGAGTAACACATGTGATACAACACATATTAAAAATTTCCGATATATGAGGTTTTTTTGCCACATCATTAGTGTTAAGGTAACCTGACTCAGTGTCAAATTCGTTTCACATGTGCTGTATATGTTTTTAGTGTTATAAATTGGATGACATGGTTAACAAAACGACTTGATTGTACCTATTGGAATACCCAGAGACAAAAATTACACAATTGAAACACGGGGCCCTGCGGGGACCAAAATTGCACAATCGTAATATTTGGGGACAAAAAACACACAATTAAAATATGAAGGATCAAAATTGCACAATCGTAATATATGAGAGATCAAAAGTACAATTAAACCTTTAATTAATATTTTTTGAATTTCATTACTATAGAAATATTTTAGAAAATACGAGATAGCACCATGGTGAGATATAATTATATATTTGTGTAAAAAAAATTATACTATCAGTGTATAGTTATTAAATTCATTTTTCCCCTTTCATAAATAAACTATTGTGAGGGGTTGAGAATATTTGTCACATGCACATTAGGAGGATAAAATAGGACTAGCCAGCCACTGAAAATTACTTTCAGAAGCTACTGTTCTTTTTCATAAAAATGTAAAAAGCAGGATTGCAACATATAAAAGTTTTTCCAAAGCTTCTCTTCAAATAACGTGTCACAGTATCAGTACCGGAGAGGAAAGGCAACATATGAGCCCGCATATGAAAACACCACCTCCTCTCATCAAGCACTTGTCTTTAATTTGTTGATCTACAATATAATTATTTGAAAAAAATTCGAATTCCACGTGGAATAGTAATAAGACCTGTAAATAGAATATATAAAAAATTTAAGCAATTCTCACCTTATAAACTAATTTTATGGAATTGAGTTATATCAAAATCTAAAAATAATGCTCGTGAAATGCTAAAGAGGTCTTAAGTATTTAATTTTTGCGACTTTTAAAAAAAAAGTATTTAATTTCTAACACAGTAACCCCCTGAATCCGGATAGCCCCTTTGGTTTGTTTTAGTTTTAGATTTTTAACTCTGACCAAATTAAAGTAACATATTATAATACAACTTTACTTCTTTGTTAGGTGTTTAGTTAGTAAAAGAAGACAAACACATTGATATGTTTGGTATTAGTAATCTATAACTATTATAAAAGGGATATCCCTTTTTGGTGTACACATTTTGGATGTCCATTATACCCTTTTAACTGTCATTGAATAACTGCATGCATACCTATTTCTTCTTTACTGCCTCAAAGAAAACTAGAAATTCATATGAGAAAGAAACGGTGCACTTACTTAAATTCAGTGTGTGTTCATCTGGGATGTTTTTTTAAAACGATAAAAAAGCTGTGATAGATGGTTGCTGGCACGGAGTGCTTGCTCCCCACTAGTTTTAATAAAAAAAAATTAAAAAACGCAATTTTTTTAATGTTTAATGTTCAAATGGGTAAATTGTCAAAATTTAAACTTCAAGAGGTCATTGTAAAGTTTAAAATTGAACGGATAATTTACAATTTGACTCATAAATTATTAAATATACTCCACTGTCACATAAGTCTTGAAATATTGCGCATTTTATTTTTAAGTGGGAGGATAGGATGCGAGAGGAGAGGTAACACACATCATGTAATTTGGTTGTCGTTTGCCATATGGTCCTCCCTTTGTACTCTTCCCTTTATTCCTTGCTATTTGCTAATTATTACGAGCAACGTTTCTTCTTAAAATTCTTGCTGCGTAATTTTTCATTTGAAATGTTTAGAAATCTCGTGATGAAATTTAATTTTTAGTTAATCAATTTTTTTTTTATTTTCATTTGAATATACCATTTGTTTTAAGAAACCGTTTTCTGTTTTATTTCTTAATATATTTAATTAATTATAAAATTGTTATATTATTTTCAATATCTGTGTCTTATTTTTAAATATTTCTACAGGAAATAATGAAAATATAAAAAATAACCAAAATATTAAATATTAAGAAAACCTTTAAGATTAAATGATAGTTTGAAAGAAAACCTCTAAAATTCAAATAAGTCAATACATGGGGTGTCACGTTAGTTAAATTTCCATTATTGTGATGTTTAACACAATGGATTTCCTTATAATCCCTACATCTTCAATTTACAAAAATGGCTACACGATCATTAATAAAATCGAATGCCGTTATTTAACTCTTCAACACCACCAAAGCAAGACCAGCCTACACTACAGTTTAGGCAAACCCAAAACAGCAAATAACACACAGCAAGGGATCGGATAAATAATCAAATTTGACCACATGTACTAATTAGTGAATAACGTGGATGGTGTTTTCCCCATGTCGATCCATGGGCAATATCTAACAATTGCTTGCTATAGAACGACCTGTCAACGCTATGCTTAACATGTATTGCCAAGGTAGGCATGGATGGCTGACATGTCCTATGCCACTTGAGTGATGAGGCAGAATCCACGAATAGAACAAATTGTACCCACTCGACAATTTCCCCTGCTAGGTCCAATCAACTCAATAAGTGGGAGTTACATTACATAGTCCTAGCTACGTGGTAATTAAATCGATTGGAGTTATTAATATTTTACCCTTGTATATTTTTTTTAGTGAACCCAAGTATCTTCCACCGCTTCACGTGCAACTGTGGAGACTAATCCGTATTGAGATTCATTTAAGGGGTTGACATCTCCCACAGATGCTCTTCCATACACACGACCGGGGGTCAAACCCTCGCAATTTTGGATTAGTATAAAACTTTATAAATATGAATTACTGAATAGTAACTTTTAATCAAATGATAAATTTTGAAAAACAGTATTATCTAATAAAAAATTATTAAATATTTAACGGAAACTAGAGCAAATCAAATATCTAGCTAAGATCAATTAGTCAACTATTATAATGGGAAAATCCTTGCATGGTAGACTGGGGTAGTTAAATAAGAAAGGTCACCTCAGTGTATGTATTCAAGTTATTCAAGTTGATTTCTACTATAATGCTAATTTCTTTTGTCATTACCATAAATGATTTGCAGTACTAAAGAGGTGAAGGGCTGGCTGTCACATGGCAGTCGCCTTTAATTTTGGGTCACCACTCGAGAGAGATATAATGATGCAATAAGTCCCCAAAGTAATAGAATATCCCAAAAAAAATGGTAATAGTTAAAATGAAATATGAACCAGTTGTAGTAATGATGGGACAAAAAGGATAACATTTAGATTTGTGGACAAAAAGGATAACATTGACGGTCTAATAGTCATCAATTTAATCGTAAAACTTAATAGAGGACTAAAAAGAACAAAACCGCATTGTTTATTATTGTCAGTTTGTAAGATAAAGTTAATACGGTGGGATTACTTGAAGCGTAAGTAGCATACTCAAAAAGGAAAAATCGAAAACATGTAGAATTTAATATGGAAAGAAATTAAAGGATAAATCTTCTTGGGGTATGTTTTAATTGTCAGTTTGCAGTAAAATCAAATTGTGATTCTATCCATATATAAAAGCTAGCTAACTCTAACTATAAATACGCCCTTCTACAGAGAATAAAAAGAGGTCCCTTTAGATTATATTGTGGAATATCGACCCTGTTTAAGGTACACCCCCACAAAAAGGGTGCATTGGTAGTTCTTTAATCATAAGCCGTTGGATTTGTGTGAATGGGGATGAACTATTAGAATAGAAATGATGCGCTAGCTAGTATTTCACGTGTAGAAATGGTAAGATGTTGAAATTTGATGTTACATAAGGCTTTTTGTGGCGAGGAAGCAAAAAATCCCCCACATGTGAGCCATGATTTGATATACTGAGATATAACTCAAGATTTGAACGGCCCATATTTGTTACGGGCTACTTCTCGTTAGAAATTATATAGATAATTGCAACGAAGCCCTTCAATATTAGAAAAAGCAGCACTTGACCTAATGTACTCAAACATTGGATAGAATAAAAACTTATTAAGCTGATATTCTATCTATTCTTATTCAGCTTTTTTAGTTGAATAAGCTAATAAATGTGAACATTCATGTAAGCCAACAAGTCTAAGCCTTTAAATACACCAAGAAGTATATAATTTTTAAGACATTTTAATAAATATAATAATACTAACAACAACAACATTATATCATATTAATTAGGTTTAATTGCACTTTTAGTCTTTACCAAAAAAAATATTAATTAGGTTTAATTGCACTTTTAGTCCCTCATATATTGCTATTGTGCGATTTGAGTCCCTCTATTTTTAATTGTGCAAATTGAGTCCCTCATCTTTTCATAATGTTACAATCAAGTCCCTCCATCTAATTTACGTCAATTTACTAACGAAAAATGCTGACGTGGCATTGACTGAGACACGTGACATCTGATATGGCACTTAGTCGCTGACGTGGCAGACATGTGGCATGTGACATGTCATTTTTCACTGACATGACAACTTGGTAGAGAGATGCTGGCACGTGGCATTTGAGTTGGCACTTGGTCGCTGATGTGGCAGACATGTCATTTATTCGCTAATATAGCAGACAAGAAAATACGAGACAAAATTAAAAATTGCATGACATGGGAATCGAACACATGCCTTGACTTATACAAGACTCAACTTATGCCACTAGGCCAATTAGAATCAATGATATATTTGCATAAACTAAGATATATATTATAAAGTTGATTATTCTAAATAAATAAATTTATTAATATACTAATTTATATATATTCATTTTATTAATATATATTTATATATATCTTATTAATATATAGATTTATAACTATATCATTTATTAATACATTAATAAAATAATATTTGAAGTACATAAATAATAATGAACTATAATTAGAAGAAAATCTAATTACATATATTACAATATTTTACTACATAATAGAAAACTTTTATTTTAATTACAAACTTTTGGTAATAAAAAAATTATTTAATAAAAGTTATTTTTAATAATTAAAATAAAAGTTTTATATTGTGTAGTACAATTTTTTAATATATATAATTAAATTTTCTTCTAATTTTTTATGCAAATAAATTTAGAATAGGGGAGACACTCCCCCATACAAAGAATAAGGAAAACCACCAACCTCGATGAGAATTTATTGTAGAATTTACGTATAGCCTACTAACAATGGAATTATTTTCTTACAATTTTAGTTCATTATTATCCATATATTTCATATATTATTTTATTAATCTATTAATAAATATTCTATTAATAGACTTATATATTAATAAGATACATAAATATGTATTAATAAAATTAATATATATAATTTAGTATATTAATAAATTCATTTATTTAGAATAATCAACTTTGTAATATATATATATATATATATATATATTAGTTTACATAAATATACCATAGATTTTAGTTGGCTTAGTGGCATAAGTTGAGTCTTGTATCGGTCAAGTCATGTGTTCAATACCCATGTCATGCAATTTTTTATTTTCTCCCGCATTTTTCTGCCTACTATATTAGCGAATATCAGCAACTAAGTGCCAACATATATGCCATGTGTTTTAGTCCATGTCACGTCAGCATTTTCCATTAGTAAAATGACAGAAATTAGACGAATGGACTTGATTGTAACATTATGAAAAGATGAAGGACCCAATTTGCACAATTGAAAATGGAGGGACTCAAATCGCACAATGGCAATATATGAGGGACTAAAAGTGCAATTAAGCCTATTAATTATATTTAGTTAGATATGCCTAAAAAGAATTTTTTTGATGACCTATAACTTGACTTTTTAGTTAAATAGTGTCTTAGAAAAATTTAACCTAACTTAATTATTTAACAAGTAGGCATATACTAACAATGTTAGGACATAGATCCTCAATGGGGCTCCTGCCTTATTGCCATTCTTAACAAAAAGAAATAGACTCTTGTTGTGTCGGTGATTGTTTGGATACATGCCATTTCTAAAATCATTTTAGCAAGGGGATTTGAAAAGAAAAAAAATCATGTTTGGTTGTTTCAACTCAAACATGACACTAAAAGTGAAAACATAGTTTTTTTACTGAGTTGAAAAATTTTATACTAAGATTTATTGTAAATTTATTTTTTGAAATAAAAATTTTCAAACAAAAATCAAGTTTCTTCAAATTAACTTTTAATCAAAGTCAACTTTACAAAATTAAAATCAAGCAAAATCAAGTATGCAAAATTCATCCAAACACACTCTTGGGCGAATTTTTGTTGCCTTGTCTCCACCGAGATCAAAAGAAATTATCCGAAGCCCACAAAGAAATGGGCAACAAAAAAACAAATACTAAAAGCAGTTCATATAATACATTAATGTTATTAAACATGGTCTAATCAAATAGCTCGGTTAGAATACTATAGGTCAATAAACCATGTATGTGGGATTCAAATACTCACACTAACACGATATACTAATTACTAACATTTGCTTATAAAAAAACCATACACACATATTTAGAGTCAATATTCGTTGACACCGTGTATAATTAAGTCTTGACTCTTGACATACTTATACTTTTATTAACATTTTGCAAACAATAAAATCAATCAATCTAACCATTAAACCATGTGAGTATTATATTGATGATAATTTATACCAAATTTTAGATAACTTAGACATTCACAAGTATATATATGATATAATAGTGAATATCTACTTATTCACTTATGTTTTAAATAGTATATTATAATTTAAAATAAAGTGGTGAAATAAATTATTAGCTAATTTTTGAATTATATAAGATTTATAAACTTCCCTAAAACAAAAAGATTTATAAACTTGATTTACTTTATGAAATTTTTTAATTTAGTGAACGAATTAACAAATCATCACATATAAAAAGTTATTAAAATATGTAACTATGCCAAGATGTACACCTAATGCAAACTCATATACTCAAGTATGTAGTCGTAGTAATAGTGATGATGGTGATGATCATAGTAGTAGTAGTAATAATAATATAACTAACATGTAATTATTGCTTAGTAGTTGATGTTACCCTCCCAGAATATGATATCTCCAGGATTCAAACTTCTAATGAGTAAAGTTTGTCCAGAGTCAAAGTTCACTTCCGGCGTGACCAGCTGCAATTGTTGGGTATCTCTCTACTAATGAAACTAATATTAAATATTACAAAATCAGTTAATGTCGTGAAATTGTTATCGATTAAAACGAAAAATGTGAACAAGCAAAAAGCTGAAGAAGGAACAAAAATATAAATAATCATTTGAGCCTTATTATAAGTTCTCACAACTTATGATAACAGCTAGCTAAATTTAAATGCGCATTGTTTTATCACATCTTCCAGAAGTGCACCATAAATAAAATGCACCAATTTTTTTTTTGTAAATTAGTAAACTTTTACAATAAAGGGTAATTAAAAAAAATGAGTCCACAGATACATCTTCAAGATGCATAGTAAAAGGCACAGTGCAATATCAGTAGCTAGGTGGGAAGTTCTCAACTTAGCCCAATGTCCTTTTCACACCCCCATTAAAATCGTTTTCAGAACTTCGCCTCTCTGTCTCTCTCTCTCTTTCATATGCCCTACTTCGTTCACCACTGATTTTTTGTTTTTTGTTTTATCAATCACTGATTTTTTGTTTGGTAACAAAAGTTTGTTAATCAAGCTTAATTGCAAAGGTTATTCCCGCTTTATCCTTCTCATTTGATTCATCTCAAACATACGTCACTAAACCAGTGGGGTTAGAGGGAATAAAAAATGAAAAAAAAAATGAAAAATGAAAAGACAAATTAAAAAAGTTAATAAAATATAGAGATGACAGATGAGTATGTAGTAGTTTCTGATGCATAAACCATGATGGATGAAAGGTCGTTTTATCACTTTATAAATACCCAATTCTTTGGCCACTTTGCTTTTATTTTCTGATATCTCCTTTCCTTACTGTTCTGATAAGTGGGAAAAAGAAGAAAGGAAAAAAAAAAATCAAGAGCTGAAACAACATCTGTCTTCTGTTGTATCCTTAATTATATTCTCCTTTTGTTTCCTCACCAAGGTTAGTGAGAAAAATACTGAAACATCATTTGAAATCCGTTCTCAACTTGCTTCAACTCTTTTGGGGTGAATCAAAACTTTTCACTTCAAACCCAGATTTGGTAACACAAGCTCCTCTAGATTGCATACTGTATTTGTATTACTAATAACAAATCAAAAATTTGGAGCTAATGATGTGAATGTTGGGGAGTTGGGGGGTTAAAGAGGTTGTAATAGGATTTCCAAACTTTCTATCTCTTTTTTCTTCCCTTTCCATGTTCTATCCCTATTCAGAAAGAAAGAAAAAAACTAGCTGAAATACCAGAAATTGGTTTATGAAAACGGATATATAGATACATATAAATGCTCCTTTTGTGTTGGTTAAAGTGTATTGATTGTCTCTCACTTGATTCAGTTTGTAGCGATGTAAATACTAATTCTAAATACTCCTTTTGTGTTGGTTAAAGTGTATTTGATTGTGTTTCACTTGATTCAGCTTGCAGAGATGGCTTTCCCAAACCAATCCATGTCAGTTTCTCCACAGAGAAAGATGGGAAGGGGGAAGATTGAGATCAAGAGGATTGAGAACACTACCAATCGCCAAGTTACCTTTTGCAAGCGCAGAAACGGGCTTCTCAAAAAAGCATATGAATTGTCTGTGCTTTGTGACGCAGAGGTTGCTCTAATAGTCTTCTCTAGCCGTGGCCGCCTCTATGAATATGCTAATAACAGGTATATTATCTGCTTTCTAAATACTCTATGATTTTGAGCCTTCTAATTTGTTCTTCTCATTTTTTTTACCTCCTTCTCAAAAAAGCCCTTTTGAAACTTTGTGTTCCAAGTTGTTTTTGCTGTTATATATGTTAGAAATGATGTTCTGTTTCATTTTGGGAACTTGGGATTTAGATTTTTAGTACTCCTGCAGATAGATCTTTTGAAAGATTTAAGCACAAAGAACATAATCATTTTTTGTGATGGAGTTAAGATAGAGTTTTTCCTCTTTCTATCTCTGTTTTCTGTGACCAAAGGATTCACTTGTCTTTCTTTACTTCTATTTTGGAGTTTTCCTTTCTATGATGCTTTTCTGTTCTTTCTCTTAGTCTTCCTTATTTTTTTTTTCTTTTTTCTTTCTTTTCTGCTTATGATAATTTTTCTAGTTCTTGTGGTTTGTTGGATACATAGATCTGGTGCAATAGATATAGAAATAGAAGCACTATGGGTTGTAAGTAGCAACAGGTAAGGATTTGGGAAGTTATGCAGGCCTGTGAGATCAGCCACTTCCCCTAACTCCCTCTCCCATATTCTTGTCAATTTTCTGTTTCCTTTTTCCTCTTTCCCCTTCCCATTCTCTCCCCACCTTCTCTCTCTTACACATCCTGTGAGAGTCTAAGCTAAGAAGGCCTAAAGCAAAAGCTGTCATATATGCTCCAATTAGCCCAACCCTTCCATCTCCTTGACACTTCCTTAATAACACGTCAGCTAGAGACATCAAGAAAGCACAGTACAATTTCAAGCAACTTGTCAATATGCCCAATTGAAATAAATAGAACAGAAAAGGGGAGGAAATAAAAAAGGAAGGATCTTTAGGGTTTGTAAAAAGCCCCAACACTAATTTTTATCAGATTATGCAGAAATTTTCTTTTTACTAACCAAATCAGCTAAGAAGCACCCTCACCCAGATAAAGATTTTCAACTCCAAATACATGAATCGAGGTTTCCCCAAATCTCACTTGCACCCCACGTGCAAGATCTCAGCCGAGGTCAAACCTAACCCTAATGATTAGGGTTTTGTTAATTAGTTGGATAATTACATCTAATCTGATCAAGTTTTAAAAAAAGGTTAAAACTTTCTTTTCTTTTTCAGCCAATAATCAAAAGTTCAACATAGTCAAAATGGTTGTCAAAGTTCAAATGTCTTTGGTTGATTTCCCCCCCCCCCCCCCCCCCGTTTTAGGAAACAAGGTTGGGTGAATCCGGTTAGGGTTTGTCTTGGTTTGAAAGAATCTTTGGTCACGTCACACATGATTTCTCAGTTCTTGACTTCTGACAAAAGAGTGTTTATGTCATGATTCCCATACATGGTTCCTCTTTCCCTCTTCCCAATCTTGAACCCTAAAATTTATCTTCTATAGTGCAAACACCCTCCTCTGGGAAATTTTTCCTTTCTTTCCCCTTGTTTCCCTTCTCTCCTATATTTATTCCAAAGAGTAAAAAAATTCTTTTTACATTACACACACAGCAAAAGACAGTGAAAGAAGTGTGATGAGCCAATAAGCGTGACTCTACTGGCTTGTCATAATAATATTTTCACCACTGTTGGTATCCCAGACTGGGATTTGTGTTTGCTCACTGATATATTTATGAAAGTAAATGTTTTGAGAAAAGAAAAGGAAGAAAAGGGTTTCCTAGGCTCAACTAGGAGAGAGAGAGAGAGAGAGAAAAAATAAAAGATTTGAAGTGAGTGAGGTAAATGGTGGCAGAGACAACGTACGACATTTTGAGACAGCCAATGGGAGTGTTCTAAATATTTGGCTTCTTTGCATCATGCAATGGGAAGCGTAAAACCATTGTTGCTGCTGCTGCAGCTGCTATGGCAGCAGCTGAAGTGGACGGCTGTGATGTTCACAGACTTTCAGAAAAGAAAAGACTGAAAAATATAATCATAAAATATTAGTTATATTCAATTTAGTAATTCGGTTGGGATTTTAAAAGAGTTTGTGTTGTTGTGTGGTGTATTGATTATTTGAGTCTTTCATGTGGGTTCAATCGAGGTGGATATTTCAATGGGGCTTAGGGTATTAACCATTGTGAAATGGGTTTGGTCCAAGTGGCAGAGAGAAATATTGTCCTAGAAATAGTTGAACCAATCATAGAGTGGGATCCTGTGCCAGCGTGGCAGAGGCAACCAATCAGTGGCTCGAGGAAATTAAGGTATCAGAAAATGCCTATATAAAAGGGGTTTTTCCTGATGTTTTTAATTTTGTGGATATTCCCAAATTTATCTATTGTTTTAATATTTTATTTTTAATCACATCGATCCATTCGATCAGATTTTGACCGGATGACTGACCAATGAGGTCATTTTGGTGTTTCTTTTTAAAGAGTTGCGTTTAAGGTTCAGTTAACTGAGAGGGTTGGATGATTTGACCATCCACCAGAGGCTAGTTTTCTGGTTAATCTTCAATGTGCTACGTTTTAATTTCATACTATTAAATTGAACACTTTGATTGACACCTTCGACAATGGAAATGAAAGATGGCAGTTTCATGCCTACGTAAGAATTGACGACTAGACGTCAAAAAACAGTGGAGTATAGTATATAAACCACAATATATGGAATTTATAAGGTAGTAAAAGTTTTATTATTGTAAACCAATGCATATATAATTAATTTGTTACATATAATTTCTTTGCTAATATTGTCCTAGTAATTTGATTTAATTTACTCTATTCAAGACTTTAGTCTTTAAAGTACTTTGTGTGTGTGAAAACACATCAATGATTTGATAGGCTCAACAGCTCTAGTCAAGAAATAAAAGGTTTATTGTGGTTTTGATTGCAATATTCTTCATGGTGAATTTTCCAAATCATTTTGATTACAATCATAAGAAAGTTGGATACTTGGTTCTGCCTTGGCTTGAAATTCAAGAAAAATTGGGAATTTTAAACTGAACTGAGTTATTACTCGATTTTTTTTTTCCATTCCTGAGCAATATGCTGTTGCGTAGGAATTAACATTGCAAAAATCCCAGAGTAGACATCCCAGAGTACACCTCCAAAATTTGTTACATAATTCTCCTGGAGTTTTAATTACTACTGAATTTATTGGACTAACCCAATAGCTTTGAAAATGAGAGAGAGGAAAGATTTTGAAAATTTAAAATTAAGAGATTATTTTAGATGATATGTTTGAAATGTAAAATTCATATTTTGTTTTTATTATTTGCACTTTTTCCTTCATCCAAACCAGGAAAAAATATCGAGTTTTCAACTTTTTCCCCATTCAATCCAAACATAGGATTAATGATAACAAGAGACATTGCAACCTAGGATCCATATAACCCAATTGTTCCAAATCAGTAAGTTGGTTTAGATATACAGAAAATACATATTTCAGCTTTATTTTTGTGTATTGTTTGATTTAGCGGTTTCATATGGATTGTTTGATTTTCTGTATATCTAATCAAGATGTTTTACTTTTAAGAAAAAATCTCTAATTGGTGATGAGTTCTAACTTTGCTGAGATGTGACCAAAAGAAGTACATGCCAATGAATTTAACAATTAATTATTCTCTACATGATTAGTAGAACTCATATAATTCACAAGCCCTTTTATTACAAGACACTTATCTATTTAGCTGGCTAATATACAATGAACGTGAATATTAAATGGTACTAATATTATATCATGGCAGTGTCAAAGCAACTATTGAGAGGTACAAGAAAGCATGTTCAGATTCATCTGGGGCTGGATCTGCTTCTGAGGCTAATGCTCAGGTACTGGATGATCCAAATAATGATATCCTTTTATATTTATTTGGGGTCATGAGATAGATTGAGTCCATCAATCTGACCATCAGTCAGTATGTTTTAGCTCCTAGTTAAACAATAATAGCCATTGCATTTTATTACATAAACTAACACTTGAAGCCATGATTTCACATTTATTCTCCAGTTTTACCAGCAAGAAGCAGACAAACTGCGTGTGCAAATTAGCAACCTGCAGAACAACAACAGGCAAGTTGAATTAACACCTTAATGCATAATTAGGACAAGAAAATTCTCATTCATAAGAAAAAAGAATGAAGAGCTTTTTCAATTTTCAATTCATGTGGTTATTTGTAATGTGTATTATTTGGGCATCCTTGCTGAAAAAATTTAATTAAAGTGCAGGCAAATGATGGGTGAGTCTTTGGGATCTATGAATGCCAAGGAACTCAAAAATCTGGAGAGTAAATTAGAGAAAGGAATTAGTAGGATTCGTTCCAAAAAGGTATATATGTCTTGTTATCAACAATTTATTCTTTGTACAATTTTTGAAAGGATAGATGATTTGATCTATATTAGCTGATAATCCTGCATTTTTCTGACTCTGTCCTTCTTCCTTTTTGCTTGTATTACATCCCAAACATCAACATCAGAACGAGCTGTTATTTGCTGAAATTGAGTACATGCAGAAGAGGGTAAATATTTTTCTCCTATTCACGCCTTTATTTTTTTTATTTGATTTGATTTTTGAAAAGCAAAGAAATATTATTAATAGAGCATAAGTGGTACTCAATATACAAATACAAGATAAACACCCTCTAACATATAACAGCTCCATACACCATGATTAATACATCAGTCTAAAAATAAATAGGAGCCTTTAGTTTTTGCTATAAACCACTTCTAAGAGGAGACTTTAATCTAATCACATCTTCCATTTGAAAATATCACCCATATATGATCTTCCGAGATTGACCAAATAGCACTCCAAATCAAACCAAAAACTCCTTTTCATACGAATTTACAGTGAACTAAATTTTAAAGTTTGGAAAATAATTAATTATTCATATATTGATGCATATTCTTGAATTTTTGAAGTCCAAGTGGTTAATTATGTTACTACTTAGTTAATAAATGCATTGCATTAGCATATTTTGGGTTAATTAGTTCATTATATCATATATCTATATATGTCAAAGAATACCTTTGACTTTCTCTTAATTAAGCAAAACTCCTTAACGAGGAAGAATGTAAAATGAAGCCTGTTCATGGCTTTCCATTTCTCCCACTAAAACACATTGTTAGAATTAATTAAGTCTAGACAGAATACCCACATAACTAAACTGTACACTGCAGGAGATAGACTTGCACAACAATAACCAGCTTCTTCGAGCAAAGGTCTGTCTCTCTATCTATCTCTCTGTCCTATGTATCTTCACATGCTTCCTATGTTACAATTAATGTTGGTAGTATTGATATGTGATCACTATTGATTATGTTTTGCTGATGGGGTATTGAAGATAGCTGAAAGTGAGAGGAGCCACCATAATATGAGTAGTGTGATGCCTGGAGCTGGCACAAACTATGATCAGTCTATGCAGTCTCAGCAGCAGCAGCAGCAATTCGACTCTCGTGGCTACTTCCAAGTCACTGGATTACAACCCAATAATCAGTATGCACGACAAGACCAGATGTCCCTTCAATTAGTGTAAGATAAGATTCTCCCTTCCCACCCAAGACTCACTCACACCCCCATGCTATAATTATTATTTTTAAGACAATCTTATTATTGATGTGATAAAAGAGAGAGAGAGAGAGAAGTGATTGATGACAAAATAGATAATTATTATTTCTCTTGCATTTTCCTGATAAAACTTTTGAAAATAAATATTTATCCTTTTTAAAGTAAGTTGTTAGCAAACATAATAGCTATTAGCTAGTAACAAAAATAGTCCATAGTTCAGAAATCAGAATTAGGGGATTTGAGAGCCTTTAGAATTAAATGATCTGAGAAAGATAGTAGGGTTTATATATACAATAAAAATGACATGATTAATAAGTTTCTCTCTTTTTTGTTTAAATGGATTTTTTTCAAAACAGAAATTGACTTTCCTATTGAAGAATTCATTCCATTTATATTTCTTGGAGCCCATGCATAATTTGGCCGGACTCTTTATGTGCTTGTGTATATATTCCACTTCTAGCTACTGACTTGAATTATTAACACTTGACTCTTTTTTTCTTATACTCTTGTGCAGTTGATGTGTTGGGGTCATGAGAAGTATTAAGACTTGTAGTTTGCCTTCTAGTATAGCAAATGAATGCATGCTAAAGTGGTAATGAATATGAGAAGAACTATGTGGAGGGAATTCAAGCATTCTCTCGGTACTATATATATGTACTGTAGTGGCTTAATTTGTAGACTTCCTTAAGACTATATATATATCCTGTATCTATTGTGAAACGCTCTCTGATATATGTTGAGTATGTGTCCTAAGATTATGGAGAAGACTGCACCTTGATGACATGTTTTGTCAACCTTTGTTTAATCACTTTCCATATTCTAGCTAGGCTTGCACGTTTGAAACCCCAATAATATTATGCAAAAGCACCTCTGAATTCACAATTACAACCCATATGGTCTCTCATATATACTTGCTATAGTTGCTACTATTATCAAGTCTAACTGTAAACTCATGGTCATGATGTTCAAATAGTAAATACTGTTTTGGCATATATATATATATATGCTATTGCAACATACACATACAGATTCAGCTATATTGGCATTATAAGCTTGAAAGGAATGACCAATGACCGTTACTGATCTGGATAGTGAAAACAAGGCAATATATTATAAGTACTACTGCTGTTTATTTCTGTGAGGTCATCATCAACTGAAGGATCTACATATTAATTGATGATATATACACCAAAAGGGATCGTATAAGTATTAAAGATCCTCTATGTTCTGAGCTACAATATGGTTCTCCTAAGGGAGTTTATTTACATAAAACAATTAATTCTTTCATTAACCTGATAATAATACAATAAATGTCTAAATAACCTCTCATAGTCAAATGCTTACGTATCCCATTCAACTTTTCCTTTTTAATATTTTGAGGTGGCATGGATCAGAAAAAGAGATGAATTTTCTTAATTAATTAGATGAATCTCGCCCTACTAAAAAACACATCATCTAGCTCATATATAATAAGTTATTGATGAAAAATCAACAACTAATTAGTGTTTGTTTGGTTTAGATTCTGGATCATCTAGAATCAATTCTACTAAAATATGAAACAAACAGACTTTAAATTTTTATCTGCGCATGTTTACATGTATAGATATATTTTTATTAAAGTCATACTTTTGAGTTTTGATTTTTAACACCATTATTTCATATTCACAATTTACACTTCTCTTTTTTTTCTTTGTCATATGTCCCATTATATATATTGCTTCTCTTCACACTCATTTACAAAAATGCAAAAATGGAATAAAAATAATAAATATTTGAGAAATCTACATTTCTCTCTCTTAAAAAAGTATATATATATATATGTATGTATTATACTTAGTCCATTAATCCAGCTTTTTTTATGTATATTTTTCTCTATTTTTTATTCTGAATATTATTAACATATAGTTTTAAATTTCCACCATCAACTATGAAATTATATAAGATAAAATAAAGATTTTGAACAAAATTCTTAAGCTAATAAAATATGTATTTGAAGCTTTATTTTATCTTTCAAAGTCTTAAATCGATAATAAAATTTTCAAAATTAAATAACTGCAACATTGAAAGTTGCAAAAAGAAAAAAATTTACCGAAATAATTGTTTCGTTCATCGTTATTAAAAATTTGTTTAGGGTGATACATACATATTCTACATTTGCCTAATATAGTTATGATTGGGGGTGGTGGTTCTGCTTTGGTACATTTTAAGGTTGTAATGTGTTATGGTGATGTAATGAGAAGCTGAAATTGCAGAACAGGACAGGACCATTTGATTTGACGCCTTATTGTCCTTGTAAAATTACCATCACGTCTTATCCTTTTAAAACTGCCATCAAGTGCACAGTTTGTGACTCTTTTCATCGATTCCTCAAAATATTCATACGATTAATCATAGTTTCTAAGGCTACGTTTGTTTTACTTTACGATTGAAAACTAGCGAAAAGGCTTTATAACTGTAGCAATACTATACTAGTGTTCTTTCAATGGGGAAAGTCGCGGTGCATAAAAAAACATCCAATTTCCTTTTGCTGCACAATTGCAATCTAAGCAGGCTTTTAAATCTTCAAATGTAATTCAACTTTGTAAAATAAAATATTATATATCAATATGGATTTTATTTTCTCAATCATTATATCTAGTCAATACAAGCACAACATTTAATAAAATGATATATTCAATGCAAGTACTTATTTATTTCCATATGAATGACTGGATGAGAACTTGAACTAATTATTCAGGGGCACTGAGCTGTGATGTGATCTCATTTTTGAGCTCCAATTCCATCTTAAATTCTTGGTCAACAAGGTGCTTAATATCCATTGGATAAGTGAAGGATGGATTAGAAGAAGCATCATAAGACGTTAGTGCAGGGAATAGGTTCCAAGCCTCAGTGGGATGGAATTCATCCCAAAACACATACTCACTCCTATTATCACATGGCCTTTGATCAGGAATACACCCTCCAAGCAACCCTGATGGGCAGCAAGCAGCATTTGAAACCAAAAAACCTGAGATCCATGGACCATACATGCATTGGTTATAATATACATGTATGTATGTACCTCAATCAAAGATAAGTACTGTTTTTAATCTAGGGTGTAGACTGAAGTATGAGAAAACCAACATTATTACCTTGTGAATTATCAAGGGCCTGTGATGTACTGTTTATAAAGATGAATTTGGAATCAGCTTTGAACTTGTTATTGAAAAGATCCACTAGAGATTTAAGCTTGTCATTGAAAATGAATACAGGGGCATTCTCCTCTTCAACGCAAGACCCATTTGTCCTGTGAGTAAGGATGGCATTTGGAGTGCAGCCCAAAAGGCCCAACCCAACCAACACATATTTTCTTGCTCCAACCTCATGTAGAGCCTGCCCACAAATATCAAATGCTCCCCATTAGACCCCAAACTTCAATTGATATGCTCCTATTATTATCTTAATCATTTTGTGAGAAAAAGTGAAACACACAGAAAACTTCAGTGGATAGTGGATATATATATATATATATACCAGTAAATTCAAAGATAACTCTTCAATTAGAGCTTCTGCATACTGCTCAGGGCTATAAATGTGGCTTGTTGGGTAGAACTGGGGAAGAAAATAATTGTTTATGTAATCATCGCTGCCTATGTTCACATAGTACAAGCACTTATTAAGGTGTTGTTGAGCTTTGTCAGCACTTCCAAGTCTGGTAGCAATTTGAGAAACTATAGCTCTGTGATTTGTTATTTGTAATCCCAAGCTGATAACAAAGCCCTGTATTGCATAATGTCAATGTAGTGGCATGCGTGAGCAATTAATGTAACATAAATCCTCTGGTCATCTACCAAAAACAATTCAAGATCAAGATGAACAATTAAAGAAAGAAAAAGGCTCTTTGATTTTATACCGTATTCATGCTGGTCTCATTACGAATTCCAGCTCCCCCAGATGCATAGTTCACACCTTTAAGTACATCTGAACCATTAATGTTTGCAAATGGTGGAATGAAATTCTCAAATCCCAGAAGTTGAGCTGCAATGGTAGTAACTTTAGTTTGAGCTGAGAAAAGACTTGGTACTTCAACAAACTTAGCTTTAATTACTCTTTCAGAAACTATTAAAAAATTGTTGAGGCCTCCAAAATTGTTAAATGAGACTTGAATTCAAAATATTTAATTGTAGTACTGTATAATACCCAATCTTTAAGAGAGAAAAGAGAGATTAGATCTAGTTCTTAACAAGTTTAAAGAAATGTTACTAATTATGTCAATTTCAGTTCGGCCATTGGTAAATCTTCCAGTTGGGCCTATTTGGAAGTCGATTCCATAAGGATTGTAATTAGATTTTGCAGAGGTTGGAAGCTGGTTGTTGTTTCCACTATCAGACAAAGAGTCCCCAAAGATAAACAAGCAAGGCACTTGAGGTTCCCCAACGACACAATGTTGCATGTAGTTTGCAGCCAAGAAGAATAGAGGCATCACCAACCATGTCTTTGTCTCCCAAGCCATCTCTCTAGGAAGAAAAAAAAAACACTAATGAAGCAAGAGAGGTTGCGTTATGATCCAGGAAATAATAAGGAACCAACTATTGAAGGTATATTTTATATTTTATTTGTTAAATATACAAGTTACCCAAAAAAGTGTTAAATATGAAACATGTGGCAAAGATATAATTCCTCTGTTGTCAATCAGATTAAATATTAACATTTACTCTGCTTATAGACACAAATCTGACGTAATGTAAATAAAATAATTAAATCATGTCTAGAATGTAATTGCGATTGAAGTTATAAATCATAATCAAATAAATAGAATCACAAAACCCTCCATCTCCATGTTCCCATATATCGCACCACAACACTATAAGCTAACTTCAATTTGAATATATCAATCACTTGAAACATAAAGATAAAGACAGCATACTCACCTTAATCAGTCAATTAAAGGGTGCCACGATTCCTTCTCATCAACGATATTTATCCACTGATCACCATAACCTGATCATGCAATTAACTTCAAACCACCATCTCCATGAAAGAACACTTCAAAAAGAAGGTGGAGTTCGCAAAGAACTTCATATATCTAAAGAGACCTTATCCACATATGTAGAGGATTACCATTGCCCCACTTATCTATAACTCTAGTGATTGCTGAGAGAAATACCGTACGGTGAATAGCACCAAAAAAAACACTGTTTCAGTTTGGGAGGCAATAAATGGCATTGTCTGGTAAATGGCAAGAAAAAGGACAGTTTCAGTTTGATAGAGGGATGCTGTGAACCCATCACATATTTTATTGAGGCATGATGATGGAATACTCAATCACCTCTCTCACACCTAATCTCACGGGTAGTGATAGGTGGACACCTCACCACCCATCACACATCCCATCTCAATGAAATGAAGGTGTGCCATAGGTGTGGGGTGGTGGTTTACCCTAATCTCAAAGAGTTAATTGGAAGAAAAAAAAGTGTGAAACAGGTGTAGAGAGTTGTTCCATGTAATATTTTGGTGTTTTATTTTTATTTTTCTTTATTTCTCTCTTCAATGAGAAAGTCACTTTTATTTTAATAATATGTCAAGTCTTTTCCCATTTGCAACGATTCTCTTCTCTACAACCGGATTTTGAAAGATGAACTTGGATTAGCTGTTAGATTAATTAAACTTGGCGACTTTTGAGATGAGCGACTTTATGTGAGACCTATTTAAATCGTCGGATAGGTATACCTTTACGCGTTGAAAAAATGGACGTCTGATATGAGTTAGAAATCCCTACGGCCCCACGGTGAGCTTTATCACACTCAATCCCATGTTCCCCTCTTCCCTTCTCTCAGCGCGCCGTCGCTGTGCGGTTTCTTCCTCTTCTCCTCGCGCCGCCGGAGCTCCCCCTTCTCTCCCTCACTTGTGGTTGCGTTGGTTCGATCTTCAACCTCCCGCCTTTCACTTGCATTCACCGGCCTACTATTCCTCGTCCTTGCCGGCGGCGGCGAGGTCCGCGTTGGCCAAAAGTTGGTGAATGCAAGAAAGCTTCGATCTGGTCAAGAAGCTTCGAAAGCTTCAATCGTTGTACCCCAAAAGCATAAATCTGTGCATCAGGGACAGGGAGGGGAAGCGGAGGAAGACGGTTCGTGGAAGACGGTGAACTACAGTCTACAGCCTACAGGGGACGGGTGGAGGTATCCGGTGTGTGAGGGTACACTGTAAGGTTGCCCGCTTACCGTGCGCGACATCACTCGATTGCTCACGCTAGCAACAGCCATTCAACCCTATTGATTTACTGTTTGTTGAGCATGACTGTTCGTTTTGGGATGATGGTGGTGAGTGTTTCTCAAAACTCATGTTCTATATTATCCCTTCAATTTGTTCTAAGTTTTACTAAGTTACTACGTTATGTGGATAATACTTCATTCTATCATTTTTTTTATTTCTTATGTACATTCAGATTTAATTTCGCAAACAAGATTTTGCTTTTTTTTTGGGAATAGACAAGATTTTGCTTTGCGTACATCTATATCTATAATTTATAACTATAATAAAGGAAATAGTCCTTTTTGTTGTACCTATTTTTATCCTATTTTGCCCATTAATAGTATTTTTTTTTTATTAGTTATATAACTGTTATAACTGTTGATTCATTTAATTTTTTCCTTTTTAACTTTTAATCCATCTATAATTTATAACTATAATAAAGGGGATAGCTCTTTTTGGTGTACACATTTTTTATGCTATTTTGTCCTTATATATAACTGTTAATATAATTGCTAATTCATTTAATTTTTTCCTTTTTAACTTTTAATCCATATAAAATTGTGCATAAAAAAACTGTTTATATAAAAAATAACTGTAAAAAAATTGCGGTGAATGGATGCAGGCTCCCCACTAGTAATAATAATAAAGAGAGGTAACAAAGCATTTTTTAGATTTAACTATAATTATGTGTATGTTTACAAAAGGACGTTTTGTGGATTTTGTGAAAATATGAATTTTGACTTGATTCAGTTTTCGATTCAAAATTGAACCATGAACAAACCTAATTATAAACTTATCATAATACTATTTTCTCCCTTAAAACATGTGATTATTATTTATTTATGTGAATAAAACAGCACATACATTGGTGTTTGATATCCATTGGGTAAGTGAAGGCTGAATTTATATTCTGCTCAATTTATTGTTCAATATGAATTGAACCCTAAACTTATTTAAGCAGAGTTGTGATTTGAACTAATTTATCATGACTGAACAAGGTGTTTGATGTCCACTGGGTAAGTGAAAGCTGGATTAGAACCATTATAATAAGCTATTGCCGTGAGTCGGTTTGTGGTCGATGTGGGATGGACTCCGTCCCAAAACACATACTCATTTCTATTTTGGCATGGCATTTGATCACGAATACATAACCCAATCCTGTTCGCTGGACAGCAAGAAGCATTCAAAACTGTAAAACCTAAAATACAAGGATCATAGTGGTATTATAATTGTGTCCATCAATTCAAATAATCTAGGATATTGTGAAATAAATTAGAGTGTGAGAAAAATGAAATAATATTTACCAACTGAATTGTCAAAGGTTTTGGCCGTACTATTTATAAAGATGAATTTGGAATCATTAGAGAATCGGGCATTGAATTGATCCACTAGAATTATATCCGTCAAAGGTTTTTTTTTTTTGGGTCTAAACTAGAGATCTAAGCTTGTAATTAAAAATCAATGCACCAGCATTCTCCTCTTCCACACATGATCCATTTGTCCTATGAGTAGAAATGGAATACGGTGTACAACCTAAAAGGCCCAGCCCAACCAGCACGTGTTTCCTTGCCCCAACTTCATGTAAAGCCTGAAAAAAGACCATTTTTATTATTATAAACCATCAAAACATTTTGACCAAAAAAACCCGTCAAATCATGGGATATAGACACATTTTTATTATTATCCCCTCCAATGGAGGATTTTCTCCCTCTAATGGGTGGATTTTCTCCTTCCAATGAAAAAGGTTTTCCACCCAGTTTAGTGGGTTTTATATTACTCCATGTTTCTTCTCCACCACCATCCATTTCCACCTCTTTTAGCCACCATCCTCACCACTTCCATTATATCCTCTTTAGTTCTAATCCTCTTCCATCATATTTTTATGTTCAAAAGGAACTTGTTAGAGTCCTTTCTTGCAGCTCCATCCAAACGATTGGGGTCAATTTTGCAGCTCTGATCTACTCAGATATGCTGCTTAAGAGCTCTATTACACATCACTGTTCTACTCATATTTGTTATGAGTTGTTTTTGGGTTGACTCGCGAGTTTTATCAATGTTTCTTTATAATAAGAGAAGGTGATTACTTTGTTTTTTCTTTTATTGGTTCAAGATTGCTATTCTGTTTAATTTGGAGTATGTGTGCCTAATTTGTTATTGCTTATATGTTGTGCACTATTATAGTACTCTTCTTAGCATCCTGTGAGTTTGTAAGTGTCATTGGGCACTTTCTATCAATGATAGTTTGACAAAAAAAAGACACGCGTCATGTGTACACACATGTACATAACATGCATAATGCAAAATATCATGAGATACCTGTATATATACTAATAATTGGTCTATAAGAACTTGAGCATACCGCTCAGGGCTATAGAGGCGACTTGTATGGTAGAATTGGGGAAGAAAATAATTATTTATGTAATCATTGTTGCCTATATTCACATAATACAAACACTTCTTAAGATATTGTACAGCTTGGCGAAAACCTCCAAGCTTGATAGAAATTTGAGAAATTATGGCTCTGTGATTTGCTATCTGTGATCCCAAGTTGATATTACATATTAGTACCCTGTATTGCATAACACTAACTCAATTAGTGGCATGCTTTGACATTGAAACACATACATACATATATATCCTTTAGAAACATATAAAAAATAATTGAAGATGAAAATAAATGAATAAATTAAGAAGGATGTAGGATATTTGATTTGATTTAACTTATATATACCAAGTGTGTGCCACTCTCGGCACGAATTCCTGCTGAACCAGATGCATAATTAACACCTTTTAGTATATATGAGCCACTAGTGTTTGCAAAGGGTGGGATGAAATTCTCAAATCCTAATAGTTGGGCTGGAATGATAAAATGTTAGTTTGAGTGAACAAAAAGTTTGGGATAATATTAAGAAGACTTAAATATGTTTTTAGTCCCTCATGTTTGGTTTAAGTTCGTTTTTGGTCCCTCAAATACCAAGAATATTATTTTAGTCCTTAATCTTTTGAAAATCAATCACTTTTGGTCCTTGGAGCCATATTTTAAATTTAAAAAGTATTTTTTAAATTTATACTTTATTCCCTCCTAAAGCTTGATGTTCACCTTAACCCGTTTTTCCATTCTCCTCCCCCTCCACTAATGCATCGCGACCTCCATTCCTGCTAGGAGTAGTTCCAATGTTTTCCCTCAAAGCTGCCATGAGATGCGGCCTCTCTCTTGTTCTCCTCCCTGTGCGATCGCGGTGGCCCCCTCCCTTCTCGCCATTGTGCGCAACCTCCCTTGTCCGCACGGAGCTCCTCCCTTGGCACGCGGGGATGGGGGCCACGGTGCATCAGTGGAGGGGGAGGAGAACAGAAAAACGGGTTAAGATGGACATCAGACTTTAGGAGGGGTCAAAGTATAAATTTAAAAAATACTTTTCAAATTTAAAATATGGTCCCAGGGACCAAAAGTGACTGATTTTCAAAAGATTAGGGACTAAAATAATATTCTTAGTATTTGAGGGACCAAAAACGAACTTAGGCCAAACATGAGGGACCAAAAACATATTTAAGCCTATTAAGAAAATAGAACTGAGAATATAGAAAGGGGTCAACGTAAATATATAGACTTTATTCTTTTAGAACTAAAACATATGGTGAGTCTTTTTATTTTATTTTTTGATTTTTGATGAATGAAAAAATGGCGAGTTCAAAAGAAGTACCCACCCAAATTAAAATTTTGACCATTAAAATTCTAAATAATAGTTGAGTTTAGAATCTTTAACTACAACGCTGAGTACCCAATACATCTTGAAGATAAAAAGAGAGAAGATTAGTGCATGGTCTTAATAGTGTACAGATTGTTACCAATTTTGTCAATTGGAGTTGCTTCATTGGTAAATCTTCCAATTGGGCCAGCTGGGAAGTCAATGCCATATGGCTTGTAATTAGATTTTGCAATTAATGTTGGAAGATTGTTGTTGTTTCCACTATCAGATAAAGAGTCGCCAAAGATAAAAAGGCAAGGCACTTGAGATTCCCCATAGACACATACAATATTGTTGCATGTAGCATATAGGGTCAGGGTGGAGTGATAAAGTTTTGAGGCCAAATTGTCAAAATGAAGTAATATTGAAGAATGACGGGTTTGGTATGCTTACTGTTATTTTTTATTAAACATAGAAGGTCCATAGAATAATTAAGAACATTCATTTCAATTTTGCACCAATGAACACGAACTAAATTTGAAAGAACGTATTTTTTATTAAACAAGGTTTTGCTTTGTGTGTATAATAATAATAATAATAATAGAGGTAACGAAGCATTTTTCAGATTTAACTATATATTTATGTTATGGTTATATACGGGTCGACGGATCTAGAAATACATTAAGGGAGGGGCCAAAATATCATCGAATTAAAATTTTATTATCAATTCATAAATTTTTTTTCACATTGAATAATCTGTACATATCTTTTAGATCTAAAGCTGAACAAAAAGTAAACAAATTTATCATATTTTTACAAAATCTGCTACTAATTAAGCTTGTGTATTTAAATATTAAGTGTAGCAATGAACAAATTAATATGACAATAGTATTTATATGATGATATAATATGTGTGTGTTTATAATATAATAATATAATATAATATTAATATGTGTGTGTATATAAATTGTGTGTATATGAACCAATGAAGTTGAGGGGAGGGAGGGGCCCAAGCCCCTGCTAGCCCTCCTTCCCTCCGTCCCTGGTTATATATATGTATGTTTATAAGAGGACGTTTTGTTGATTTTGTGGAAATATGAAATTTGACTTGATTCAATTTCTATTCAAAATTGATCCATGAACAAACTTAATTATAAATTTATAATACTACATATTTTCCCCCTTAAAACATGTGATTATTATTTATTATATAAATAATTGAAATGGTAAATACATTGGTGTTTGATATTCATTGGGTAAGTGAAGGCGCGCTGAACTTAATTATTGGAGAGAAAAATAAATTAGAAAGGATCTTAACTCGAACTTATTTTTGTTCAATTTATTGTTCAATATGAATTGAACCCTGAACTTATTTAAGGATGCAGAGTTGTGATTTGAACTAATTTATCATGACTGAACAAGGTGTTTGATATCCACTGGGTAAGTGAAAGCTGGATTAGAACCATTATAAGAAGTTTTTGCCGTGAGTTGATTTGCAGACGATGTGGGGTGGACGCCATCCCAAAACACGTACTCATTTCTATTCTGACAGGGCATTTGATCACGAATACAAAACCCATTAGCATCCATTGGGCAACAAGAAGCATTTGACACTGTAAAGCCTGAAATAATATTACAAGGATCATATATACAGTGGTATTATATATAACTATATCCATCCAAAATCAAAGATATTCAATTGCTTCAATTCTAGAATAATATTATATATGAAATATGAGAAAATTGAAATAATAATATTTACCAGCTGAATTGTCAAAGGTTAAGGCAGTACTATTTATAAAGATATATTTGGAGTCATTAGAGAATCGGGCATTGAATTGATCCACTAGAGATTTAAGCTTGTCATTAAAAATGAATGCACTAGCATTCTCCTCTTCAACACATGACCCATTTGTCCTATGAGTAGAGATGGCATTCGGAGTACAACCGAAAAGGCCCAGCCCAACTAGCACGTGTTTCCTTGCCCCATCATCGTGCAAAGCCTCCAAAATAAACAAACAATTTTTTATTATTATGAGCCATATTATAAGTAACATATACATAATGCAAAAAATAATAAGATATACCTGTATAAATCTAGATAACTGGTTAGTAAGAACTTGAGCATACTGCTCAGGGCTATAGAGGCGACTTGTTTGGAAGAATTGCGGAAGGAAATAATTGTTTATGTAATCATTGGTGCCTATGTTCACATAATACAAGCACTTCTTAAGATATTTTATAGCTTGGCGAGAACCTCCAAGCTTCATAGAAATTTGAGAAACTATGGTTCTGTGATTTGCTAACTGTGATGTCAAGTTGATATTAGTACCCTGCATTGCATAACACTAATTTATAAGTGGCATGCATTGACATTGAAACACGTACTACATACACATCCTATATATATATATACATATGAAAAATCAATTGAAGATGAAGATGAACGAGTAAAGAAGGATATGGGATATTTGATTCAACTTATACCAAATTTGTGCCACTCTCAGCGCGAATTCCAGCTGAACCAGATGCATAATTGACACCTTTCAATATATCTGAGCCACTAGCGTTTGCAAAGGGTGGGATGAAATTCTCAAATCCTAACAGTTGGGCTGTAATAATAAAATGTTAGTTTGAGCAGACAAAAATTTGGGATAAAAAAATAGAACTGAAAAAAGATATAGCTAGAAAAGAAGGGTTCAACGTAAATATATACAACATTTATTCTCTTAGATCTAAAACATATGGTGAGTCTTTTTATTTTATTTTTTTACGAATGAAAAAATGGTGAGCACAAACCCACCCAAATTAAAATTTTGACCATGAAAATTCTAAATAAAATTTGAGTTTGGAATTTTTAAGTCTTGAAGGTAAAAAGAGATGAGTGGTCTTAATAATGTAGAGATTGTACCAATTATGTCAATTGCAGTTGGTCCATTGGTAAATCTTCCGGTTGGGCCAGTTGGGAAGTCAATGCCATATGGCTTGTAATTAGATTTTGAAGATGTAGTAAGGTTGTTATTGTTTCCATTATCAGACAAAGAGTCCCCAAAAATAAAAAGGCAAGGCACTTGAGATTCCCCATAGACACAATATTGTTGCATGCAGCTTGCAACCAATAGAATAAGCAGAGGTGGAACCAACCACGTTTTAGTCTCAAAAGCCATCTCTCTGGGTAGAAAGCCTAATTATGACAAGGCAAAAGAGGTTGGGTTAAATGATATAGGAAATGAGGCAATGAAGAGGATATATACATGCCAAGCGCAAGCTGGAAGGTGTATATATAGGGTGGAGTGAAGTTTTGTGGCCAAATTGTCAAAATGAAGTAATGAAGGATGACGGGTTTGGTATGCATATTGTTATTTTTCAACAATTAAACATAGAAGGTCCATATATATTTCATTTGAATTTTGCACCAATTAACAACGAGCTAATTTTGAAATTAAGAACGCGTGCACCTATTTTCTTTCTTGCATGTTTTTTAATTTTTCTTCATTGATGATATTCATTTGAGAATTGAATACGTACTGTCAATTTGTTTCGTTGATAGATGATAACATGATATATATTAATATTGATAACGAATCAATTGAAGTAGAGACTGTAGAGTTATCCTAAATATATATATACCAAAAATAAATATGAGTAATTTTATACTAAGTTTATTTGAGAAATAACTATATACTACACTTTAATCTACTTTACTATCTAGAATCTAGCTTATTTTACATATTTTTAATTTGCTTTATTTTTTATTCCCAAGATCATTAGCATATAGTTTTGAACCACAACTATCAACTATGAAACAATACAAGAAAAAATAATGATGGTGGTCAAAGTTCTAAAGTCGATAAAAGAGTATTTAAAACTTATTTTGTCTTTTAAAATTATAAAATCAATAATAAATTACTCAAAAATAGCCACATTTAATATTAAAAGTTATAAAGAAATGGTTCTTTTTATATAATGATAGTTCAAAGTCATTTGCCTCGGGCCTCCTCTCATCGAAAAAAAGGTCATTTGCTACCATTGAAAAAAGATTACGTGTTAAAATTTACATAAATATAATGCATATTTATTTCTTATGGAGGAAAGTATATATGTTAGGAAAGTATAATTTAACCATCACTAAGGGGAGAGGAGTATAATTTATCCAATAAATAAACTAAGAATTCCTTTGATTTGAAACACGATTTGTTATAAAATTACACACTTATTAGGCTTTAATTATTGAAAAATGCTAACAAATGCCTTAAGAACATTGGTTAAAGAACCAAAAAACAAAAAGAATTTATTGAAAATTAAAGTATCATTTTTAAGTTATAATGAATTATTACCAACACGGTGTAGTACATGTGATTGATACCTGAGTCTTTTAAATATGATATTGAGAATTCAATCCCTAACCATGAATTCACCCAAAAAAATTATAATGAATTATTATATGTTACGTAATAAATAATTTTTTAAATCCTTGAAGATTTTTTTTTTGGTCTACAAATCCTTGAAGATTTGATCAATAATTATAAACAAAGTAATAGATCGAGTGATGGGCTAGCCCAATTAGCCCATAGGCTCCCTGTAGGAATTCACACATATGTAAGCAGGTGCGATATATATACTCTACAAAATTGATCGTTTACTCCATTTTAATATAAAAATTTTAAAATTATTCTCTTTTAATATTATATTGTACTTTTTGATATCTCTAAATCGCATTTTTTCAAAAATAAATTGGAGTTTATAGAATACAAAATTATATTTTGAAAACTCTAATTTTTAGAATGTATACGAAAAATTGAGTTTTTATAGAATACAAATTTGTATTATGGAAACTTCAGTTTCTGGAGCACAAGGAAACTCAAATTTATGGAAATATATGAAAAACTGAGTTTTTATATATTTAAAAATTCAAATTTTTAAAATAAAAAAAATTCCAAAATTTTAAATTTTCAAAATACAAATTTGTATTTTAAGAATTCAAATTTTTAAAAAATATGCGATTTCAAAATATAAAGTGTCAAAATATGATATTAAAAAGGAATCATTTTAAGATTTCAAGTATAAAAATATCAAAGTAGAATAGATGGCAAAAAAAAGTGAGATAAATTTACCAACACCCTTCTCTCCTGGGGAATGTAGTTATCTGGTTTGGCAAGACTTTCTGTGGATTTGTCCCCTCCGTCGGGTGTGTGCCTAGGTTCCTGTAGGCCTTTAGCTTCCATTCCAGCGAATAAATAAAGGACTTCGAGATCTAGTGAGATTCTAGAAGAATATCAAATTTCGACCAAAAAAAAAATATCAAATAAAAAAATAGATAAAATTGCTCTTTTGTCCTATAATTTGTTTATTTGTTTTAATTTAGTTTTATAATTTTTTTTTGTCAAATTGGTTTTTTAACTTTGTGGATATTTGATGATGATTTTTAGTATATATATATATATCTGTGTGTTTATTGAAATATTGTGTTCTTTGTTTTATATGAAAGTAGACAAAAAGTATTTCAATTTAGGCTTTAAAATGACTTAATCTGAACATATATTAGATTAAAAATTGTTTTCTCAAATTCCGGATGAAGAATAAATTTCTGATATGAAGTCCCTGTTTTTCTGGGACTAACAGTCTCTGAAAAAGTGTACATATCTAACTTGAGAGAACAATTTCTACTCCAATACATGTCCAAATTAGGTCATTCTGAAGTCTAAATTGAAATATTTTTTGTCTACTTTCATATGAAATAAAGAACACAACATTTTAATAAGCACACAGAGAGATGTGTATACTAAAAATCATCAAACACTTACGAAGTTAAGGGACCAACTTGACAAAAAAAAAATTATAGGACCAAATTGAAACAAATAAATAAATTATAGGATAAAAAGAGTAATTTTGCTATAAAAAAAATAACACTCGTTATTATATATATAAAGTATAAACTTAATTTATATATAAGAAGATAAAATCATGAGAGAGGGAATGCATTGTTAGACCGAAAGTAATTAACCATCACAAAAAGAGCTTATTATTGTAATAAAGTTGTACATATATATCGAAATCAATATTTTTCATATAAAGAAACCAATTGCAATTGAAGAACGGTTAGCTTTGAGAAGCATTGCTTGTGGGCTTCCATGTTTACATAATTTTATGTATTTCTATATTAATTCCTGTTATTTGGAGGAATGGCTAACCTTTCTTTTTTTTCTTTTTTTGTTCATCAAGGAATGGCTAATTAAGCTAAACGCCTGAACCTGAACTGAGCTATAATAGAGTTGGGTCGGAACCATTATATATTAGAATCCCTTGTTTCACACACTAGCTAGCGTATATGTGTACGTCATCTATGAGAGGGGATAGTTGCCTTCAATGTTGGGAAACCATTGCAGTCAAGAACAAAAGCTTATTAATTAGGATATAATTTCAAGTACCTAATTTGATCAAATTAAATACAATCATATGTCAAACACAAAGTACAGTAAACACTCGCCCAAATCTAGAAGAAAAATGCAATCTCAAGAGACTTGAAACAATGTAAAGCAAAGTAAGTCCAGGAAAATGACTGGGTTGCCAAACCAAAAGTATTCATCTAATGGCTTCACTCATTTAGTGGGGGTTGCTGGCCTAGATGAGTTATTATAGGACTCTAGATGAGTTATTATAGGACTCTTTAATCTTACTATTTTGCTCGTCAAATTACTGTGGCCATATAAGTGAAATACAGATGACATATTAGTGTTCATGACAAAACGAAAACAAAAATTTAAATATTTGTTGCATTCAATAATAAATAGCTAACCTTTTACATTAATCATATTAATTAATTTTATACATATTTTTTCTATATTTATTTTGTGGCTCATCTGATTTGCTACTCATTTTTATTGATATGAACAATTGTTGACTGTTTATAATTTGGAGTTTTTATATTTAACTAATAAATGTCAACGTGAACGAACCAACATTGTTATTAATTTAGAATATATCATATATCAAATTATTACTATATATATAAATAAATTATTTCATATTATATAAAAAAACAACGTGACATGCAAACCCGTGCATTCTAGTTTGCTCAAATTAAATATATACAATCATATGTCAAACACACAGTACAGTAAACTTTTTCTTCTTTCTTTTTCGTATCTGATTCTCAGTGCATTCTATTGATTCAACATATTTTGGTTTTATTTTTCAACTGCTTGGATAGAGGATCTCTATGCGAAATCACATAGCTCCTTCGACTTTTATAATTATCAAACGCTTCACATATGGTTCATTGTTCTTATTGTTAACCATGTTTAATTTTTGGCATCTTTATATGATGTGTAGGTTAAAATATTAGCTAGAATATGCTTCATTTTCATCAATTAACAATCCAGTTTTTTTATATTTTGTTTTGAGAAGTACCTGGATTAGCAAATCTTTTCTTGTCAATTTATTCATAATTTGTATGAAAATTTCACCCGCCTATAATTAGTAGCATTCACTATCATCGATCACTATGCAAATCTTACCAATATGTATTTAAGACAAATAAATTGCACTTTGACTTCTAGCCCAAATTTCAACCATTGGATTAATCTAGTATAGCTGAGAGTAATCCTAATTGGCTTTTTATACACGTTAACAAAAACAACACATTACGACAGTAACAGTGGCAGTCACAACTTAATGCCACCAATAGACCCTCTTCATATTTGAGCTAAGCGATTGATATCAAAAGGGTAAGCATCTGATGCAGATTGGGCATTGTAAGCTCTCCTACCAATAACACTATTCCCAGCCTCTGTTGGATGAAATGCATCCCAAAACAAGAACTCCCTCCTGTTCCTACATGGGGCTTGCAGGGGCAGACATGTAATTTGACCATTGTTCCTTCCCACACCACAGCACCCAGCATTTGTGACTCTGAAACCTGAAAATATTGAAGACCACATGGGAATAAAAATGAGCATATAACTTGCTATATGTATGTCCAAATTCTGGCTCTCAATATAAAATGAGAAATTAATTATAATCCCAAAAATGTTTTATGTACCATAGGATGATGGGTTGCTTATGATATCTTGAAAGATACCATAAACGTTTACATAGATGAATCTTGCATCCGGGAGCTGGTTGTTGAGTTGATCAACAAGAGATCTCAACCCGTTGTTGAAAATTTGGTTTGCAGAATTGATTCTTGCCACACATGTTCTTCCATCTGGGCTATTTTGGGCCAATTCATTAGGGCTGCAACCTACTTGACCAACCCCAAATAACACCATTTTTCTTGCTCCATAGTTGTACAAAATCTGAAATCACAAACACAAAAACAATTAAGCTTTTAATTTGTGTGCCAAACCATGATAATTTGATTTCTTTATCGTTGTTATTATCACTACTATTATTTTTAGAATTCCTAACAAAAAATGGCTAGTTGAATTAATATGTGGATATTATGAAAATTAACTAAGTGATAGGAAAATGAACAGAGAGAAATGGCATGGAGACTAATTACCCTGAGTTGTTGAGCATATGCTTGAATAAGGACATTAGCATATTGCTGTGGTGTGTACTGCCTGCTGCTGGAATAGATTTGAGGCATGAAGTAGTTGTTAAGGTAATCATTGCTACCCAATCCAATTGAGTAAATGCACTTGCTAAGATAATTTGCAGCAGTGTTCTCATCTCCAAGTAAATTCACCACCTGGGACACCGTCCTTTGGTAATTCTGCACCTGCCCTCTAAAACTAATTCTCCCTCCCTACAAAGTAGACACGAATTATGAATGATCGAGCAACTAATAACCAAATGAAGCCAAAAAGAAAATTTGGGTATACCAGTTGCTGTCCTGTTTCCTCTCTAATTCCTGCAGCTGCTGAAGCATAATTGACTCCATTGAGTATGTCTTGGCCTCTTGCTGTTGCATAGGGAGGTATGTAACCGTCGAACCCCAAAAGCTCAGCTGTTAAAATTCAAGAGATCAAAGTCAGACAAGAGTAAAATATCTCATGCACTTGCAATTGCATGCATACAGAGCTATAAAAGAGTCTATTTTAGTATTTTATCTCTATACTAAATCAGCATTTCTGGTCAATAAATATATGTGGTCAATCAGTAAGATAAAGGCTTAGGAGTGGGTTTGAAGTTTAGATTCTACTTTCCTCTCCTTGTAATTTATTTATACTAAATCAGCATTTTTGGTCAATAAATATATCCTGGTGATAGAACAATCTCTCCCAACTAAACACATATTAGTCTAATGGTCAATTTCCCCCGAGATACTGTGAGTGAAGACATAAAAATAACATGCTAGCTTGTTAAATTGACTTGAAAGCATTAATCTCACCAATTACATCAACGGTGGTTTTCCCATTGGAGAACCTTCCAGTTGGGCCTCGAGGGAAGTCAATCCCATAAGGGAAGTAATTAGCTTTGGCCAAAGAAGAGAGTTGGTTGTTGTTGCCATTATCCACCAAAGAGTCCCCAAAGATAAAGTAACAAGGTACTTGTGGTGCACCTCTAACCCCACTACTCCACAAACCTGCCACCAGAACCACCACCACCACTGCCCCTATATTCATCATCATAAGTGAGTGGATGAAGAAACTTCTGAAATGAGCAAGACTATTATATAGGCCAAGCTTTCAAAACTTTTATGTACAGTTGGGGATATTTCATACTGGTTAGGAGCATTAAATTTACGCCGACATAATGTGAAATTGAATGAAAATGATGGGAAACACAGGCATCATAGCATAATTAACCATCTCAAATGTTTGCTAAAATGGTTTTACTACAAAAAAAAAATTAATTGCTAAAATCCGTGCACGCCTATATTACTTTGCGAAAACTGTAGGATAGGTCCAAGTACTAGTACTCTCACTTCTTAATATATCACGATAATACTAATAAATACATGTAAAATATATATACAAGTATAAATAAAACTATTCAAGAAAAGATATGCATGGATTCATACCTGCAAAAAGTGTGTAGGTATGGGGATATAGAGGTTCTATTATATGTGAGCATTGAAGTTCCAATCCATGTAGATATATTATTCGAATTGTTATTCAAAATTATATACCAAGATCGTTAAGAGAGAATATTTAAAAATAAATGATTTTATTTTTATACTTAATACATGATAGAATTTTATGGCAATAGGCTCCTGTGGAATACATGATTTTAGTACATTTTTTCAACCACACTCCTGTGTTGAGTGAAATCCAGTCCCACCAAATAGACTACTCTCTCCAGTCTAAATTTTTGGTGGTTTTAGTTTTTTATTTTTGTCCCAAAACTTTGATTGTTTTAGGATTTCAAGAGATAATTTATCACTTTTTTTCAATTATACCCTTAATATAATTAATAAGTTTTGAGTGGAGAAATAATTAAGATAGTTGAGAATGATGAATAATAAATAGGGTCATTTTAGTCTAAAATTTGTTCAATTAATTATTTCTTAATCTATGTGTCAAAACCTTAAACAACCAAATATTTGGACCGGAGGGAGTACAAAATTTACATGATTTAGTAAAATTCATATAAAAAGAGTGTTGTTAACTTGTTATTACTCTTCATGAATATCGAAACCAGCTTTGCTAGCTATAGCTTTTAATTAATGCGTTTAACTTAGCTGTGCAAAAAATGGAAAACAGAGTGGAACCAAATCATTTTGAAATTTGGAAAGAAAAATTAAAGCTTATAGCCGCAGGTATATATAGCAGCAAGTGGGAATCCGAACAAAAGAGATGACAAGAAAGTCAAATGAATCCAATGGAGGACAGCTAATTCATCCCACAAATTTACTCCCCGTTTCAAAATATTTATTAAAAATTTTGGGCTAGTTTTACATGGCATTTTAAAAATTTAGATAATATATTAATTACTATTTTATTATATATTCATTGTTTAATATTTTCATTTTTCAATAAATAAAATAAGTAAAGATATTAAAAAAGATAATATTTGGAATGTTACAGTAGAACATAATTTAACTAACTACAGTTTATATTTTAAAGTTTTGTTAATGGATGCTTTAAAAATATTGATTAAAAGCTTAATGCATTTTATTACATGTGGTTAATATTTCAAAAAAAGAAGTAATGAATAGTTTATATTTTTAATAATAAATTTTATTTTTTTAAATTTCTTAAATTTTAATTTTAAACGGTTTTTAGTAATCAAATTAACATCAATTATGAAAATGAGACTCGTCCTTGTGTAATATTTGTATACTTCAACTATAAAATCTTTAAGAAACTTATTAACAGGTATTCATAAAATATCAGTTAAAGAGTGATCAAAGTAGGTTATTTTAATTATAGATATATTTATTATATTATAATTATAAAACAAATTTAATATACACTTAATATTTTTACTAATTAATACTATTTTAATGAAATTAAATATTCTTAAACAAATGACTTTAATAAAAAATATCATATTTTATAAAAAAAAATGAAGCGATAAAATACACATATGATTAAAAAAACACCACATATGTTTATATAAAAAAAAAACCACCACATATGTGATATGCCTTATATAAAATTTAAACTCCTTTTTTATATTAAAAATATTAGAGAGTAATCCCTGCCTGAATATGGTCGGTCGAAGAATTTGTCAACTAGCATTAAATGTTAGTGATCGTAAAATTTAATACTCCATTTTGATAGCCATGCCAACTATACTATTAGAAATTAAGCTTGGAGTATTGTCCACAGTCCTCGTTCTCTGCCCAATTTAGCTTACCTATCCCTATCCGCGTACTTTTGAGCAAGTTGTCGTCGTTGACATTTGCGTCGGCGTTGCGTTACAAGGAAAGATTGTAATCACAAAAAGTGTACGTGACAAATTAATTCTTTTTTTTATAATGTCATTATCTTAAAAATAATTTTTATGTCAATACAATAACAGTTATTGATTCCTAAAATATTTTAACTATCTAATGTTTTTAGAGTCCCGCTAACATTTGCTGGCGCAATTCAGAACTTTCGAACTTTCAATTATGTACAAGTTCATCATAAGAATGCGTAGGATGAACGTTGACCTGACCCCTCAAATTTATTTTTTCCTTGAGTTGCAATCAATTCCTATCGTTATTCTTCCACCCAAATAACAAAAAAAAATACGGATGGCACTTAACTAAAGTTGATGTGGCATCACCCTATTGGAAAGAGGAAAATGAGAAGTTGAGAAAGGGTGCTATTGAGAGTGTGGGTCTCAATAATATGGAGAGGTGTCGGCGACTGTTTTGTGGGCAACAAACATTGGAGTGAAGGCCCAATGGTTCAGTGGCTAGTTCAAAGAGGTGGGATTTTGTTGGCTACATCTTTTTTGGTGATACAAACGAGCTTAAAGCCCATTTTGTTGGGCTACATTATGATCTAATATTCTTACAAAATTTATAAACATTGACCAAAAATACAATAAAAGTTATAAACTAATAATATTACACACATTGAAATACTTACTTAGTTACTTATTAAATACTAAATTCAAATTCAAATACTACTTCCGACCCTTATATGATGGTTTAAGATTTTAACACATAGATTAAAATTTTTTTAAAAAAATTAATTGAGTAAATTTTAGACTAAATAACTCTTAATTATTATTTTATATATTTTTATTTTTTTATTATCAACTATTTTAATTATTATATTACTCATGTATTATTAATTATATTAAAGGTATAATTAAAAAAAATATGATAAATTATATATTTTGAAATATTAAAATAATCAAGGTTTTAGAAAAAAAATAGAAAAACCAAAATTACCAAAGATAAATGATGGAGGTAGTATATTAAAAATTAAAAATTTGTTTAAAAAGTGGATTCCAGCCAACTAATTAATTAATATTAATATATTATGAAATTTAAAATAGCAAAAAAATAAAAAAAAAGGGAAATCTGAGGAAGACCTCACCAGGTGAACACGATTCCTCAGTTCCAAACACTGAAGTTAACTGGCCGCCGTTGGCAGCTCACCTCCAACCGCCATACAAGGTCGTTCCGAGGTACCCTTTTTCCCTCTGCAGCTTCTCTCCACTATCCCTTTATTGGTTATCACACACTATCTCCTTAAATACCGATTTCATTTCCATCATTCACTGACACTTTTTCAATTAAAAGAAAAAAAAAATTCAATTTTTCACATTTAGGTTGATTAATACGATAGCGTTTTTAATAGAGCCATCTATGTCGAATTTATTATAGACTAATGCCCACAACCCATCCTACAATTTCTCTCCAATTCCTTGATTTCTTCACCCTTTTTATGGTTCTTATAGCTCTCTTGTTGAATCCATTTTATGATTTTCAACTGTTTATACGTTGTTTGCTGTGTGCTCATACTTCCTTCATTGGTATATCTCTTGTTTCAGTACTACCTCCGATTTTTATTTGCTTTGTTCTATTGATTTTGTGAGTTGCTACTAGAATTCATAATTCCACAAACAATCGTTGTTTAAAATACAGTGTTTTTCCCTCTCAGTGGTAAGTTCCCGTTGAAGTGGGAGAATGGAGGTCATGGCAAGGCTTATGGCTGCTGGAACTTTATTTTTTATTTTTTGCATTTTATTTCATTCAGTGATTTAGTTTTTACTTGACTTGATTGTAGAATGAAGGTGATGACTGTCGCATGTTGAAAATAACTAAATGTTCATTTTTTATTGGTTATGTTTATGGGGGTCCTGGTGGGGAGGGGGGGGGGGATACCAAGTTTTTAGTTAATATGAAACTGCCAAGTGCCAATTATGGTTGTTTACTAGAATGTGTAGTCTTCCTACTTTTGATCTGTTTTAGCTTTCTGTTATTTCTTTTGCTTCAGTTTCATGCTTATAATTCTCCATTGCTTTCCTCTTCCATTATAGTTTAAAATGCTCGAATGCTTGATATGAACTACTTCATAATATAGTTTTTTGTTTTCCATATTTGTTCTGTTTTCCAGTTCAGTCACTTGAATTGTAGTTAGACTGCTTGACCTAGAGAGCCGGTCTTCTAACTGGAGCAATTTCTGGTTATACAACCATATATATCTGGTCTATCACTAGAGCCCTACGTGACAACTGCACCATTACTCTTTGCTCTCGACCAGATTAGCACTCTCTATTCCATTGCCAAACACATGGACACCGATGCCATCGGAGATCCTATCAACAAGCTCAAGGCCATGCGAATGGATGATGATGAATATGAAGATGAAGAGGATGATCTTGATGATTATGATGATGAAGATCTTGAACCTGTCACTCTTGGTTTTGTTGACAAGCCCAAGCATCATTGGTCTCTTAGCCGTCAATATTTCCCAAGCAAAGCTGGAGGAGTTCCAGTACTTAACCTTCACTTCTGTATTTCTTTATTCAATAAAAGCAAGTTTCAGTTTCTGATGGTTATATGATCTGTTGTGGTGTCAAAAATAGGCTTGGCTTGACCCTCTGAATATTCCATCGGGGAGGTCATCAGTGTGTGACATTTGTGGAGACCCTCTACTATTCATGCTTCAGGTATGGAGCTAATGCCTCATATTATTATCTGATGTGCATACAGTTCGTCACTTATGGATCATGATAAATTGTATGAAACCCTTGAACCGCTAGGTTTATGCACCAATTGAGAAAGAAAGTACATTTCACCGGATGCTCTTTGTTTTCATGTGTCCTTCCATGACATGTCTGCTCAGAGATCAGCATGAGCAATGGAAACGCCATCCAGAGAAACCATCTAGAAGGTTCGTGATCATCCTCTGTGAAACCAAGTTTTCCATTCTTTTTAGTAACTTTGACTGTTGATCTCTGATAATGTAATGATTTCTTGAAGTGTGAAGGTTTTCCGTTGCCAGTTACCTCGCGTTAATCCTTTTTACTCAAGTGAATCCCCGAAGTATGATGGAAGCCACAAACCTGCTGGCAGTGGAGGTTGGCTTACTCATCTTCATAATATTTTTGTCTCATGTTGCTGAAAATAACCCCATCTTACAAATATTTTTTAGGATCATTTATATAAATTCCTTCTCTCCGAGTTTTATGAATGTCCAATCCAATTGTTTAGGGTAATTTTTGCCCTGCTGTTTCTGCTTGGGTCTTTATATGCCAGCCATCTTAGTTGTGTTTGTTATGAACTTTTATACTCGTAATTGTCTTATTGTGAGTACTAGTTTGCAGGAGTCCTGCGTGAATTAGGAAGAGTTCATGATTACTTGTTATCCTTGTTTCTGCTACTGCTACTGCTACACAGGGGCAATGTGCTTTTAATCAGGGAAAAATTTAATATGATGTCACACTTCAATCTTAAACTTAATTTGGTTAACCTGAACAAGCTGCACACATTGTATTCTTCTTTTTGTGATACTCAACATTATTTCTACAGTTGTTTTTACTTAATGCATAACTAACATATGGCCTGCTTGCCCATCAAGACAAGTGGATTGGCACTTTTGTTGACTTAAGTGTTGGAGAACTTGTATGCAGTCCAAATCTACTTCTGTTCTGACAGAATCTTTTTATTACTTTCAGCTGCTCTTTGTGATTGGTGTGGTACTTGGAAAGGAGATAAACTCTGCAGTAGTTGCAGACAAGTGCGGTATTGCTCCGAGAAACACCAGGTAACTGAATTGCTTAAATGTGTCAATTAGTTTTCTCTCCATTAATTTGATTCCTATAACATTCCTTTTCTCTTTCAACTTACAGGTCATGAGTTGGCGCTCAGGGCATAAAATTGCTTGCCAGCAGATAAAAGTCTCTTCACCTGTTTGTGGACCTAACAAAAGTGGTACCACCTCATTGGAGTCCCATAAAGGTCACAGTGGTTTAAGATTTGTATGTTCTTGCGGGGTTTATTTGCTTCTTCTTGTTAACAAAATATTACTCACTTTTTAGATGAAGACAATAAACGATAAAACTAATTATAAAATTTTATGATACCTACTATTTGGCTTCCTGTTAGTTGACATCTTAGATCATTACCACAGTTGAAAGCACCAATGTGTGGCTTGAACTTGAGATCACCATTGAAGATGAAAGTGAATATAACGGAGACATATCTGAGGATAATACCTTGGTTAATTCCTTGATCTCAAAAAATAGGAGTGATGACACTATAGATTCACTTTTGGATAGCTTTCAGGTATTACCTTTTCTTTATTAGATTATATGACCTTTTTTAAGTATATTATTTGCTAATTATATTGTGTGTGAATAGGGTGATGATGACAAAAAGAGTTGGGCCCACTTCCAGGAACGCATTGCCAAAGCCCCTGAACAAGTGTTGAGGTGATTAATGTTTAGAAAGTTTAGAGTGCTGAACTGATTTGGAAAACTGCCTTATGTGCTCCTATGGAGACAGATTATGTATTGAACTGAATGGGAGAAAATGTTTGTCAAAAGGATTATCTTGCCTTATGAGATAAATAAACAGGAAAGCAAGAATAATTATTCATTGCTTCTGACTGTCTAACCTGAGATATCAACCTTTTTGAACATGTTATATTAGCATAATCTGATAATCGTTAATGTTGAAGTGGGGGACAAAAGTTGGAATTTAGATTATGCCCTCAAAATCACATTATAGAAGGTGCTTTTCCTTGATTATCACATATTTCCACCGTGTATAACCTGGCTTGATGTTATTGATTTACCAATTTACCAATATATTTGTGTTTACTTAACACACTGATACATATGGTATAAAAACAGGTATTATAGGAATACTAACGCTAAGCCAATCTGGCCTATTTCAAGTGGTCGGCCATCCAAAGATGATATCCCTAAATGCAGTTATTGTGGTGGACCTATGTGTTGTGAATTTCAGGTAGTTATTTTAAAGCTGAATGTCATTCTGCATGCACTACCATTTCTCTTGCTTGGTCAACCCAATGTTTGCTCTTGTTTCCTTTTGATACTAAGTTGTTAATGTTGGTGGTGCCAGATTTTGCCTCAGCTGCTGTATTACTTCGGCATCGACAATGAACCGGACTCTTTGGATTGGGCTTCGATTGTCGTGTATGCGTGTGAAGCCTCTTGCGAAGCAAGTTTGCCTTACAAGCATGAATATGCTTGGGTTCAACTTTATTCACCATCTGCTACCTAATAATGAAATATTTGCGCTCTAAGTATAAGATTATTTTTAGCCTTGGTGGGTAGTATGAGGTAGGAATTTCCTTATTTACTTAAGCCAACAATTGAGGATTATGACAGGTGATTGTGTAATTTATATTCTTGTTTTGCGTATGTTACAAGAAATTTTGTCCTTTGAAAGAAATAGGTTATTGTTTGATTTTGCGTCTGTTATGAAGCAACGCACTGTCAGTGTTAATAACTAAAAAACGTAAGTTCTTTTATTATTTTCACAAAGAATCTTTTATATCATTTTAATAAGAATTATGATTTTATCACACTTCTGTTCTCTCATATCATTTTTATATTTGCTTTTTTTAATCACTTATTTTTCCATTACATCACCCTGAACTCTCATTTTCTCTTTTTTTTTTCTTCTCTTTCTATCTCTTTCCTTTCCTTCCTATACCATTTGAGACGAATGAGGATGTGAGACTATCAACTGTTGTTTTGAAAACTAATTCGTTTTAATTATGTGGAAACTGGAAACCCATCCTTTGAAAGTTGGGAAATCCATGAAAGTGTATGAGATGAATAATTATGATGTAAGCTCATTAAAATTTACCCCAGTAGGAATTATAATTGTGTGATTAACTTGCACAACTATCTTAAACTTGAATTGATGATTCTTTTTCTTCAAGTGATATTAGCTTTCTCAAGTTAAGAAAATTTGATGACCCTTCTGGATGCCCAGATACGAGATCAAAAGCAATGCAAGTGTCCTAGGCTGTACCTCATAAAATGTGAATAGAAGATTGATTAAAATGTGGAAGAGGAGGGGCTTCTTCACATTAAAAAGCAATGAATAAGTTGTAGATGGAATATGAACTTTGTCTCGCATGCAGATTGAATTAAAAAATAACTCAGCTTCTCTTGAACAAACATTATAACGAACCCTTTACAATTTTTTTTTCTATTGAATCGTTAACAAGAAACAGCAACTTTAAATACTAAATAAATAAAAAAAGTAGATTGATTTAGGCGAAATCTTGTATTCTAAGGAACTGAAAGCAAACAAAAGGAACTAAATTTGGTCACTTAAAAAAAAGGGCTTAGGGCAGTAATGATTATAGCTCAAAACCGACCAGAAAGCAACTAGAGTAATAATATTCCTGAAAATTCATCAGTGGTCCAAACACTTAACGCGTTATAGATCAGGCTCTTTACTAGTTATAGATCAGGGTCCTTATCAGGAACAGGAAAGAACTGTAATAGCAAATCCTTGACAACCTGAATCAAACCCTTCAAATCATTGCTACCCAATTCAAGGCAATCCCTGATTAACCCACCTTCCACCACCTCCTTTTGCAACGTCTCCACTACTTCCGTCACCACTTCCTGCCATTCCATATGCTAAAATCAATATTTGCATATTTCAAGTAAAAGTACCACTAACCCGACACAGTAACCACACATGCGACAAGGTTACATATATGTGATTATGATCAACAATAAACTTCAAAAATTAAATGGGACATAAATACTCCTATGTTTCAAAATGAATGACATTTAAGGTTTTTATTCATAAGTAAGAAAAACAATAAATAATTTTAATGAGTGAGATAATTTTACTAAATTATCCTTATTATTACACTATTAAGTAGTGTTATTATACAATTACCACAGTTATTTGGGATAAAATTGGATGGGAAAAAAAACAATGCTTCCTTAAAAATCTAAAACATTTAAAATATCACTTTTTTTAGTGAAATGTCACCTATTTTAGAAAGAGTGAATAGCCAACATCATTCATGAAATCGTAATGCATTGTCAATTTAGTCCATAAAATTATTAATATTACAAATTAATCATTGAAGTTAAAAATTCTTGATCATATTTGTTATTTTGAGTCGGTAAATTTAGTCGTTAAAACTGTTTAATAGAAATTAAAATGATAAAAAAATTCAATTTTTTAATTTAAAATATTAATAATTAATAATTTAAAAGACTGATTTAATATTTAATAATGTGGACTTAAATAGGTGATTCACTTTTTTCGAATGAGAGAGTATAAAAAAGAAATGAGTCAACGAAACGACGTCGTACATACCGATTGACCAAACGCTTTGAGGAGTTTGCGAGAGAGCGATTTAGTGACGGTGAGGAGATTTTGGTAATTTCGGGAGAGCCAAACTGTCCTTTCGGTGGCCGATTCCATGCGAGTCAACTCGCTGAAACCCCTCAGCAACTCGTTGATGTCGGAAACGGCGCCGTAGAGGTCCGTGAGGGGGAGGTCCTTCCAGGTCCATGTCCACGCGGACCACACGAGCTTCCAGAACCCGAAGCCGGTGACACTCTCCAACCTGTCGGCGATGGCCCTGGCTCTGCCGGCGCCGGCGAAGTCGCCGCGGGAGGCGCGGAGGTTGGCGACGCCGGTGAAGGTAGAGTGTGCGAGGGAGAAGAGGTCTCGGATGCGGAAATAAGAAGCGAAGGATAGTGATTGTGATTGGGAGGGTGTGAGTGTTGCGACGAGGAGGAAGGTGACGAAGATGACGACGGTTGGATTTGATCGTACGGTTGACATTTGATTTGTAGCTTCAAAAACGAAGAAATTTTCTGTTGCATTGCAAGATTAGAAGCTGGATTGGAAGCCTGGAACTTAAGCATTTCGGGTTGTTGGATCGGGTCGCGCTGCCAACTTCCCATCTTGCCCAAAAGCTTCGGTTTCCTTTTGATTGGGCCGGGCCGGGTTTCTTTTAAATTCTTTGTTTTGAATTCTCAACCAAAATATGAACCAGTTTTTATTTTACGTCGGTTACTGTAATAAGAAAACAAGAAAACAAGGTCATTGATATATGGATTTTGTTTTAGATCTTTTTTGCAAAGTATATAATATGTCCAATTTTATTGTCAAAAAAATAATATGTTCAATTTTCAAACATACTCCTTTTATTAAACCAGAGGACCAAAAGAAGCAAAATTAAAAGAGACCAAAAAAACCTGGTTAAGGTGAAAAAACTACCTCAGTTATATTCTCTTCAAAAAAAATAACTACCTCAGTTGTATATACAGTTAATTAACCTGGTTAATTAATATGAAAAGAACTGAATTTCATATTGAAATTTCTTTTTGTTTATATTATTGCAAAAACTATCAATAGAAATTGATTTAGCTCAATCGTAGTTACAATAATACAGATGTCAATATCCGTCAAAAGATACCGCCAAAGAGATTTTGTCCAATACAGAAAGACCTATAAAAATACCATACCTATAAAATCTTGTCGTTTAATCAGATAACAAATATTTAGGTCCCTACAATAGAGATGAGGGCAAGCATTGGTTAGATATTCGTGTAACCTTTATAAGACAAGAATGATATTTTAACATAGGTTCATTTTTAACATTCATTTAACATTTTTTCTCTTTCTCTTTTTATCAAATCATTCATGTATTATATCTATCCCTCAGTATCAAATTTGTATGCACGAAAACTGACGAATTTATTTTGACCGTTTGATTGCATTTTTGTTTTAATTTTCATTTATTTCATAAACTACTACGTTACTTTTATTTATCTTATAAATATCGTATTATCAAATTGCGTTTGTCTACAAATTAATGGCAACAAAGAACATCATTTCTGCAACATGTGTCCTGCTCCTCCTCCTCCTCCTCTTCCTTCTTCCCTTGGCCTCATGCACCGAAAAGAAGCAGGTCCTTCATTTTTCTAACCACTACTTCTTAGTCTCTCTCTTTTCTTTTCTTTTAGCTATGCGGAGTCTCATGTGAAATTAACATCTTTCTTGGGTTCTCACAGATTTATGTAGTGGAGTTTGGAGAGCACACTAGTGGAGACAGAACACTAGTGCATGAAATAGAGAATACCCATCACTCTTATTTGCTTTTGGTGAAAGAAACCGAGGAAGAAGCCAGAGCTTCCCTTCTTTATAGTTACAAACACAGTATCAATGCCTTTGCAGCATTGCTTACCCCAAAAGAAGCCAATAAGCTCTCAGGTAAAACTAGATAACGGTTTCGTGCATGTTTGGTTTTCAGTTGGAAGATTGCAAAAGTACTTCTAAATCCAAAGTAACTATAGAGTTCTTGGACAAACGTACATTTGCAACTACCCTTCACTTTTGCCTATTCTTGTTACATCTCCCTGAAACTGCAGAAATGGAGGGAGTGGTCTCTGTGCATAAGAGCCAGCCAAGGATCTACTCTTTGCACACCACAAGGTCATGGAAGTTCGTGGGGTTAGATGGGCCATGGGAAGAAGAATATTCCAATCAGACAGATAGAGACTTGTTAACCAGAGCAAAATATGGGGAAGATATTATAGTAGGAATGATTGATAGTGGTAATAATTCATATATCTTATGCTATTTATGTCTATGTTTTTACCATGCAAATAATTAAATGTGTGACTTCTCAAAATATTTGGCTCTATCTTCTAATGTATGTAACCAGAGAGCAATATTGTGTTTGTGTGTATTGCATGACGGCAAGTGATGAGTGTGTGTGCTTTCTACATATCTGCAGGGGTGTGGCCAGACTCAAAGAGTTTCAGTGATGAAGGGATGGGGCCAGTTCCACAAAATTGGAAAGGAGTGTGCCAAAATGGAACTGCTTTCACTTCATCTCAATGTAATAGGTGACTAACTGCTTTAAATTTTTTTTTGTTCCACTTGAACTTCTGCTACACTTTTTTTTTTCTCTCTCAATTTTGCATCCTATATGAATAGATTGAGTGATTTTACTGCAAATACTAATAAGGAATTTGCTTTTTGGCTCGACATAATTTAAGGTAAGTATCATTTTTAACAGAAAAAACTAATGCATGTAGTTTCATTTTATTTATTTTCATCACACTTGGAATCTCTCTGAATCAAGCTTCAATCTAGCTTTTTCTTTCTTTTCTTTTCTTGTTGGATATATTTAAAATGATGACAAGACAATTGCCTTTTGAAATGAATGTTTTTTGTCAATGATCTTTAGAACCTTTGAATAGGGATCTTTCTGAGTTAACTAACCAATATTAGTAGTTACTTTTTGTTAATTTATTCAATCTTGTACAGAACATTCACGAGTGGCTTGAACATTACGAAAGCAGAGTTCATTTCACTATCTGTTGCATAATTATGTCGCATGTCATTTTCATGGTATACATATAAATATTCATATATTTAGGAAAATGTGTAAAGAACAATATCCATTACCTTTCATGCCAGGGAAGACGGTTTTTACATTTTATTAAGGGAGTATATTGTGAGATATCAATAAAAGCTATTCACAAGTGGTTTTTCTAATTGATAAAAAAGAAGAAATAACTTTTAATTGAACAGAGAACATGTTAGAACCATTAGAAAGGACAGACAAATTAGTGTAAGAGACTACTCAGAGCATGTATAGCTGACATGTAACATGTTGGTTTCTCTAGATAGTCCTCTTTATCATTATATATATTTTTTGTTAATTCTCTGAGATATATGAATTAGACACAAAGATAAGGTCAAATGAGGTATTTTCTGATCCATGCTTTCACAATATACGTGGAGTTAAACTGTATAAATAGGATATCTTAAAGAGCCTGTTCGTCTAGATTTGTATGATTTCTGGCTTTTTGTCTTTTTGACTTAAATTGATTTTGGCTTCTTTTGTTTTTCATCCCGTGAGCCTCTATCTGTATTCCACTGTCTCTTCTCCTTTTGTTAGGGTCAAGAGTATTGTCTATTCCTTTATTTTATTTTCCTCCCATTCTGTCAGTGCCTTTTCTCATGGCTTGTGTTATTCTATCCCATGTAGTCTACATATAGATGATTGAAGGAAAAGAAAAAAAAAATCTCCAATTACAGAAGACTCTACAATAAAAGTGGTCAACGCATGCTAAAACATCCAAACATATGCACGAGAGAGAAGAAACTGTCATGTAACTAGAAGACAGAGTAAATTTGGACGCTAGACTGATTAAACATATATGTGTAGCTCTGACAAGTCATGACTCGCTTCCTCGTGACATATATATATATATGTATGTGTGTATAAATATATGTATATGTATACATGACATAGACAATTAGACACGCTGAGAGCATATTAAGTGAGAGAACTTTTATTACATGAGAGTGAGATGAGAGAATCTTATATCATAGGATCAAATCATGAATGATTAAGATTAAAACAAAATATCATGTAATTTTTTTAAGTGATTATGTGATCATTAAATAATTTTTAATCATAATCAGTCATATACGGTTGTGTGGTACAAATCTACACTTTTTAGCATCTCATATAAACATTTAGGACCAATATATAGTTTCTTTGAGACAAAGGTAGCAAACACAAACCAAACATAGTTCATCTTCAAACCAACACATCACATATGAAGAACGGGAAAACTAAAGGACAATTACCTCTGCGAATTGCAAATTTAATGACTAGTAATAATAGATTAATTGAGCATGAAAAAGGTTCAACATTTTCCAACTTTACCCATCTTATCTATATATCCCCTGAATCATATAACTTGAAGTTATACATATATGTATGTGTGGGTATGGAATTTGGTGCAGAAAGATAATTGGAGCTCGGTACTACTTGCGTGGTTATGAAAGTGCATTTGGGCCTCTAAACGAAGAGGAGGATTACAAATCAGCACGTGACAAAGACGGACACGGGACTCACACATCATCCATAGTGGGAGGGCGTGCAGTTCCCAAAGCCTCAGCCATTGGGGGCTTCGCCAGTGGCACCGCCTCAGGGGGTGCCCCTTTAGCTCGACTTGCCATATACAAAGCATGTTGGCCATTGAAAGGACAATCAAAACACGAGGGCAACATTTGCACTGACATTGATCTCCTCAAGGCTATTGATGATGCCATTGGTGATGGTGTCCATGTTTTGAGTATTTCCATTGGCTTCAAAATGCCTATCCCTTATGGCGATGATGTCATTGCTAAGAGCGCGTTACACGCTGTGAGGAACAACATCGTCGTGGTTTGTAGTGCTGGGAACATGGGTCCTTTACCTCACAGCTTGTCCAACCCTGCTCCATGGATCATCACTGTTGCTGCTAGTACTGTCGACCGCTCCTTTCTTTCTCCAATTAAGCTAAGCAATGCCACAAATATTGAGGTACATTTAACTTTCAACATTATTTGGTTCCAGTAGAACTGAGTTTCTTTATTTTCAATGTTTTAAAAGATGTACTACAAAAAGTAATTAAAGTTCTTATGGCTATAAGACTAAAATTTTGAATTTTACTTATACTTCGTTTGAATTAACTTCTATCGATATATATGTTTATGATATCAGGGGCGATCAATTACTCCGCTCCACATGGAAAACTGTTTGCACCCATTGGTTCTCGCTAGAGATGTTGAACATCCAGGCGTGCCGACTGCAGATTCTGGGTGCTTTTTCAGTAACCTGTTTTTACCTCTTCTTATATTCTGATTATTTGACTAAAAATAATAATAAATTTAGAAGGTTTTTATTTCATCATGCAGGTATTGCCTAGACAATACCCTTCAACCTGACAAGGTCCAGGGGAAGATAGTTCTGTGCATGAGAGGGAAAGGTGAAAGATTGAAAAAAGGGTTGGAAGTACAAAGGGCTGGTGGTGTTGGTTTTATCCTTGGGAACAATAAGATGTATGGAAATGATGTACCATCTGATCCCCATTTCATTCCAGCCACAGGGGTGTCCTTTGAGAATGCCTTAAAACTTATACACTATGTCCAATCTTCCCCTAATCCAATGGCACAAATTTTGCCTGGAAGAACAGTGTTAAAAACCAAACCAGCACCCTCCATGGCCTCTTTCTCTAGCAGAGGTCCAAATATAATTGACCCTAACATACTAAAGGTGCATGATTCCCGTGACTTTGTCATATAATATTTATGTGCTTCTTTGTTTCTCTTTATAAAAACATTGATATCTCATAATTGATAATTAATTAATCTGTCATGATGACCATTGCTTTTTGGAGAAGACACATAATTGGTCCCAGATATTTACTGCTTCTATCTGATAAGATCTTACTAGTTATAAAGTGTGTTACTTTATGCCATCACCAATTAATTTATGTCTCTTGTACATATAGAAATAGTAACACATATATTCTGGTTTCAAATTTCTCAAATCATTATTTGGATTGGACTTTAGCCTGACATTACAGCTCCTGGAGTAGACATATTGGCTGCATGGACCGCTAAAGATGGCCCTACAAGAATGACATTTCATGATAAACGAGTTGTTAAGTACAACATCTTTTCTGGAACCTCAATGTCTTGCCCTCATGTTGCTGCAGCAGCAGTTCTTCTCAAAGCCATTCACCCTACTTGGAGCAGTGCTGCTATAAGGTCTGCCCTCATGACTACAGGTAAATATTAGTCATCCTAATTTGGAAACACAACAAATAAAATTATGCCATTCAGATCGTCAATGAGCTGCAATTAGTCATCTATATAAGGGGAATGATTTATTGATCCATTTTTATAGCATAAATATTTTGCTATTATACTAATGTGCCAAATTAGTTCTATGCTCTTGATGTTGGCATAATGACAGAGAGACTTAACTGTAACAATTGTGATACTTGGGGACTCAATTGGTGCAATTGGAGTATGAGAGATCAAAATCACACAATCGCGATACGGACTAAAAGAGCAATTAAGCCTAAAATAAATTTCTTATTTTCATATCAGGAAAATATGAGTCCTCTTTTCTTCTTGCAGCCAGGACAACAGACAACACAGGCAATCCAATGACTGATGAAACTGGAAATGCTGCGACTCCTTTTGCAATGGGTTCTGGCCACTTCAACCCCAAAAGAGCAGCAGATCCTGGACTTGTTTACGATGCATCCTACATGGACTACGTTCTTTACACCTGTAGCCTTGGAGTAACTAAGAACTTAAGCATTGCATATAACTGTCCTAAATCGTTTCTTGAACCAAATGATCTCAACTATCCTTCCATACAAATCAATAGACTCAATTACACTAGGACTATAAAGAGGACAGTCACCAATGTTGGTAGGAGCAAGAGTGTTTACAAGTTTAATGCCATGCCACCAAAGGAATACTTCATCACAGCCACTCCCAACATTCTGAAGTTTAATCGTGTTGGGCAAAAAATGAACTTTATAATTACAGTGACAGCAAACAGAGATCAGATACCAACCAAACATGACCCTTATGAGTACCATTTTGGATGGTATGCTTGGACTGACAAATATCACATTGTAAGAAGCCCAGTGGCAGTGTCATTTCCATAAAAATAGCATTCTCTCTTCTTATTTTAATTAATTCATTGTGTTGTTTTTCCTTCTGACATTTCTCTTGAGCTATTGGAGAGACAGGAAATAGATAGGGTACAGATTATTAGAAGCGATGATAGGACCATGTGTTCAAGATGTGAAAGTGATGTTATTTAATTTGAGCATTGATTTGTGCTTTCATGGAAGACCAACACAATGATGGCATTATTGTTTTGCTGCTATTTTGTACCCTTTCCCTCTCTACCCATCAATCAAAATTATATTCTGCATATATGTTCTTTGAATGTTACGGTTTTAAGTGTAATTTGGAGAAAAGGCTTAGCATTGGAGGTTGGAAAGTGACAATGGGTATTAAATTAATCAAACACAACCACGTGGAAAACCCAAAAAGATAAGATAAACCTAACTAGGTACTCCATAATTCCCATGCCTGGCACGGGTTACTTATGAGTGAAAAAATAAATTATGTCATTTAAAGTTTTTAAAAATAAAGGCAAACAAAATGCTAAGATACACACCAAGAATTACTTAAAAGTAGTAAGTGATCTACTAGAATTACACGAACACAATGAACCCACAACAATCAATGGGAACTCTGTTAATCTGTTTACTTACCTTGCCATCCATTTGTCTAATGCCTCCCATAAACAGCCTTTTCATTGTTGGGAAGTTCTGACACTTGCCATATCAATATTCACAATGCACAACCCAAAATCAACACACTACAAAAAAGACAAATGCTAAACTGTACAAAACTTTTATGCACTATTCAGAATGAATGATAATGTCTCTCTGTTATAAGACTGAAAAATGCAATTAAAAGCATGGTATCTCAAATTTTTTCAGGGGTAAATACAAGAAATGCAATTATGTTATATTGCAATGTTTTTCTGAAGCAATTGTTAAGTGGGGTCAGACAGTTGAGAATTTATTCCCCAATAGAAGAGTTTTTGTTGTGTGATTCGGTGATTATTGGCCCTAGGCCTCCTCAATCATAAGAGGCTTCGTCCCCTCCCAGCACCAAAATTTTTAATCTTTTTTGTTTCCTCTCCTAATAAAATTGATCGAGAAATTAAAAAAAAAAGTTAAATTATGAAAACAGATAGTAATCTTTCCCTGTCTCAATTATGAATTATCTTCTCCTGTTTCAATTCCCACAACGCCAAGAATTAATTAATGGTGTATTTTCTTTGCTTAAAATGAAAGAACTTCAGATTTTAGTTATATGTTAGGCTTGAATTTGGCATTACTTGCAGATATAGTTCCCACAATTATAGGAAGATGTTTGCCTAAATAACGATAGGTCCGTTCCTTGTAAAACAAGCAGGAGAAAATAATTAAGCATAATCATATTTCAGATCTTTTTCATTATCATACTGTGAATATCAATTGTGTAAATGATATCACGTAGATATTAATGAAAGATGAAATGTTAAGCTTAAAACAGGATCATTAGCCTAAATTACTATATAGATGTCGTTGTCACATAGATAGAGTATATGTAATGTACGTCAAGCACCCTCTTAAGGATGTTTTCTCATTCATTAAAGCCTTTAATTCCCCGCTTGGATTAGGCTATACACTATACCTCTCCTTTGATTGATTCTCTCCCCACACACGTAATTTTAATTTCGCTCCATCGTTTTCTTTTCCTGTATGTATTCTCTTTCATTATTTTTTTTTCTTTGCGTTTTGTAGTTATTCATTCCAGCTGTGACATAAATAATAAAAACAAGGTATCAAAGTAAATCATGATTTATATTTTTGTTGAGGACGGACGTTCCCCGCGTGGATAAAAATCATTCTTACTCCAAAATCCAAATGCCCATTTGTCAAACATAGTGATGGAGAGAGAGAGTGACGTTTGACACTGTTCCAAAACTTTAGAATTTGTAAATCGATCGAAAACATCTTACTAGTGATTTGTTTGGATTCAAAATAAAACGCACGTTTATAAAGATAGAAAATGAATAGAAATAACGAATGACAAATGAGATAATTTATAAATAAATATTATATCATTTGTATTAACTTATATTAACTGGTCTATCAGATCTAAACAATGTTTTGATGAATTGAATTCTAATTTTTTTAACTAAATAGATGTTTAAAAAGTTTTAATCTAACTTATTTAGTAGTTAAATTTGACCTATCTTAAGCAAAGTCATGGATTGATCCTAACTAATGACCCGGTATATATAATTTCATTTCACATAGTTATGGACCGACTCTTCATGAGGAAACTAACATTGCCTGGGTAAGTTAAGTTATGACTTATGAGTAACGTTAAGATATGAGTAATGATATTTGAATTTTCGTTAATTTTTTTACATTTATCCAATATATTTTTTTTATCACATCATATCACCTATTAACAATTACTACCTCTGATCCAAAATATAAACAACAAAGACATTTTTGTTTTGGTCCAAAATATAAGCAACATTTACTAATTTCAAATAAATTAAATGTTAGTTTTCCAATTATACCATTCATTTAATGCAATATTTATATTTACGAAAGACACCAAAGGAAATATTTTTAAAAAAAAAATTTGAAACTTGTGAATATTAATTAAGATTATCACATTTTCAAAATATTCTTTAGTCTGTATATTTTTATACTATATTTCTTATATTTTAGACAAAAAAAATAATAACTAAAAGAATAGTTCTTTAAGCTATTGCATACTAGTATAGTGGTATATTCCGTCAAAGATCGTTTAACATTTATAATCCCTAATAACTGAGTTCAAATGCCTCTCACCTTTAAAACAAAAAAAAAAGTGGCGGTATATTCCATAAACTGAAAATGAAATTAAAGAGCTTAAGCAAATAGTAGTCAAAATACCACAAAGACTGCACGAAAACGACGTGGAACGTACATAAGCAGCCCCAATCATCAGACCCCGCCCCCTCCGGGAACACGTGCAAAGGGAGGGAGAGTACAAATTTTCACATTTTCTCATTGTAATATTTTATTTATTTTGTTTATATTTTCTTTTTAATAATATTATTTATTTAAATTCTCACTTATCACTTCACATTTTTCATTCGGGTGTAAAATAAAAAGATCCGCTTCCTCTGAAATAAACAATTCATTTTAGAATTTAAAATAATTAATTTTAACTATTATAAGAAAATCAAGGGTTGATATTTTAAATATATGTATAACAAATCATGGATATGGTTAAATATCATCCATTGATTTACTCATTAATGGTTAAAATTATTTACTTTACACTTTATTCATTTTAGAACAGCCGGATCCAAAATAAAATGGGGCGATATGACAATGAACGTGTCAAAAGAGTAGTGGCTGGTGACGTTGGAAATCAGGGTTCGCTGGGTGACAGATAATGGATGACAGTGTGGGACCGTCGTGATTCTCCCCTCGGGAATTGTAGCCGTGAGAAGAAGCGCCGAGCTGTAACCAAAACAGTCGCTGGCAGATAGATACCTTTATAATCACGCTTTTCACCCAATAATCATTATCGTGATTCCCCAAATCCCTATTAGCTTAGCGGCTTGGCTCTCAGGCTTCAGCGGCTCAGCCACCAGAAATGCCGAATAAGACAGAAATGGCATAGCTTCGGTTAATTTTTTTTAAAATAATCTTAGGTTAATTTTCTTTTCTTGTTACCAAAATAGGCATTCATGTATTTCATAAATTATAGTGTTTGCCCCCATACATTTTCGTTTCGTTTAATTATTATTTTTATTTCTAAACATAAATTAATTTTAATTTTGATCTTTATAAAACAATTTTTGTTTTTACTTTTCAAAAATCTGAAATTATTATTTTTAATCCATATAAAATGAGTACATTTTGGTTTTAATCTAAAACTCTTTGGTTTTATCATTTAACAGAAAATTGATAACATTCATTTTGGGGTTTAAAGAGTCACACATATTAACGTAGTATCAAGAACAGTGAGCATCACTTTGGTCCAAAAAAAAAAACAGTGAGCGTCGCTTGAAATGATTATTTGATCTTCTATTAAAATTTAAATACATAATTTGTTGTTGACACAAAGATACATAATTCCCTTTTTATAAAAAAAATACATAATTTGTTAATGGAAAACAATTTTATACGAGTAATGAATTTTCAGTTTTAGTGGACTGTGGAATTTACGTTTATAATTTTTTTAAATGTTATTTTAGATTTAAAGTCCGACCAAAAAAAATTATGCGGAATAATTATTTATCTTTCCATCGATCAGATATAACATTTGAAAATAAGAGTGTCTTACTTTTACTTGATTAATTCATTAACCAAAAAGTCAAACTCTTTCCATAATATATATATAGTACTATATAGGTAGTTAGGTACGGATTTGAACTTGTAAATTGTAATTGACCTTATCCTCTGTGAAACAGAAACGTACAGTTATCTGTTCATACGACTCATACTTTTAAATATAGAGCAAATGTTAGTCATAAATTTTAGAGGCTTAATAGGATTTTTGGTCTCTGTAAATATATTTATTTTTATTTTTCGTTTTTATATTTTTTTTTTACTTTTTTATCCTTGCAAATTGTTCCGTCTCTGTTTTTAGTCCTCGACGTCAAGTTTCGTTACAAAAAAACTGAGGTGGCAGACGGAGTGCCAGTTGGCATTGCCATGCTGTATTAGTGAGTATAGATGTCATGTCTGATTGTACAAGTGCGCTGAATCAACATTAATTATTAAAAAATTTAAAATTAAATGTATATTTTATATTTTCTAAATGTTTAACAATTTTCAAACCCTAACTATTCTTTTTCTTCTTCTTCCTCTCCCTCATCACCGTACCAAAACTAAACCCAAGCCACCCACCATGTTCTTCTTCTTCTTCTTCTCTCCTGCAGATCCGAACCACCACCACCTATTTTCTTCTTCTTCTTCTTCTTCTTCTTCTTCTTCTCACCACAACACAACCAGATCTAAACCCAACTTCTTCTTCTCCCTCTCTTTCCCTTCTCACCCCTCCATGCCTGCAGCCCCCACTCCACTCCTTGACCTAGAAATACAGAGAAGAAGATTGAAGGAAAACTTCTTCATGCAAAATGGCAGATTTTCCAGCAACCAAAACCCCAAATCAAATCAAATCAACATGAATTTATTTTTCCAATCCAAAATAAAAGAAATAAACGAAAACCCAAAAAGAAAAAAAAATCCCCAACATCACGGCAGTACAGGATTAGAAGAAAAAAAAATCCCCAAATCAAATCACGGCAGTACTGGGTTTGGGACATTGAAGCATGATCTGTTTTTCTCTTGAATCCTTTCTCTGTCTCTCTTGTACTCTCAAACCGCAGTACAGGTGTGTGAGCTCTACACACAAACAAGTTCAAGCTGGAAGAAGAAGTTCGGACGTCTGCTGCTTCCTCATCGTCTCCTGCTAGAACAAGTTCACCCTAACCATCCTTTTTCTTCTTCTTCTTCCTCTCCCTCCCCACTCGGACGTCTGCTGCTTCCTCATCGTCTCCTGCTGGAAGCTGCCAGATCTACACCGCCATCATCGAGGAGATCGCGGAGCTGCTTGCGCGAGAACCAAAAACAAAGTCTCTCTCCATTCTTTTAGCATCATCATTCGCGGCTCTCTCTCTCCCCCCTCCATCGCGGCTATCTCCCCCTCTTTTCTTTCAGATCTCAACAACAACGTCCCCACCCTCAAATCCATCACTCTGTTGACCGTGCCGTTGCCAAGCCATGTGTCATTGAGCTTGCCACCGTGTGGCCGGCGGCTCAACCCCACAAGCAGCTGCCTTCCCTTTCCTCCCTTTCTCTGTAGCTATTATGTTTTGTTTTTCCAGATTAGGGATTTGAGTTCTAGAATTTGAACCGTGTATCCCCAATTTGTTTTTTTCATTTATTTCAAATTTAAAATATAAAATAATAGTGTTTATCTGTTTTTATTTTATTTCAGTTTTTATTTTAATTGGTTTAGGGTTTTAATTAACGCTAATAATCACATTTTAAATGCTAATCACGCTGACTCAGCAGCTTGTCCACGTGGCACTGACAACTGGCGTGACACATGACCTCTGTTACCCTACGTGGCACTGACAGATCATCAACCGTCTGCCACCTCAGCTTTTTTGTAACGGAACTTGACGTCGAGGACTAAAAACAGAGACGGAGCAATTTGCAGGGATGAAAAGGTAAAAAAAATTTTACAGGGACGAAAAACAAAAATGGATATATTTACAGGGATCAAAAATCCTATTAAGCCAATTTTAGAATTCAAATCCAATACAATATCTGTACCAAAAAAATCCAATACACTTTTTTTGGACCAAAGTGACGCTCACTGTTCTTGATACTATGTTAATATCTTGTATAAAAAAAAAATCCAATACACTATCACAATAAAAAAATATTATTCAATGACGTGTCATTAAAAATAAGAATGAAAACTAATTGAATAATTTTTTTATGCACATATGATTGTAAGAAGTATTTTCAATCATTTATTGAGAGAAATCTCCTTTGGACAATCTAAAAACACAAAAAATGAATGCCCTATCCAATTAGATTTTCTCTATGCACAAAAGTCATGATTCAAACATTTGACCATTTGCTCAAGAGCTCATATCAAAGCTCATCGCTAGTCAAACCAACCACTTGTTGGTCAAACTAATGGAGTATTGTAAATTTGGAAGAAAAAAAATGGAGTATTGTAAAAAAAACGAATTTCTTACTCATGTTTCATTTTAACCTTATCCGATGCATTATAATTTTTAAAATTATAAACACTATGTTTGTTTAGAGTTCTTAATAAAAAAATAATTTTAGAATTGCATAAAGGGTTATTTATATTTTTTAGAGATTTAAAACTGCGTAAAAATTATAAATACTATATATGTGTGTTTTGAATCTTTTATGTAACACACATTAGCAATAATGTTTTTAAGTTTTTATTGGTTGGAGTACCTATTGTTGTGCATTAAATTTCTCATAAGGTTTAGTTTTTAATAGACTTAAATTTTTAAAGGGTGAACAAATTCAATTTTAGGTCAGGGTAATAGATTTGAATTCGGCTTTTTAAGAAGAAAAATGTCATTACTATTTTAACTAAACACTAAAACTCAATGGGTATATATGACTTAGTTGACTGTGTTGGGTTTATAGGTGAAAGGGCTAATATTCGATTCCCACCGAATATACTCATATCTAGAGAGGAATGATGTGTTTTAAGTGTAACTAATTTAGTCTTAAACCTTTGTCTCTCTCATAAACTCATCATGTATTATCCAATTGAGTCATACTCGTTGGGTTGTATACATAGTTTGGGTAAAAGTAAAATATTCCTCTTTGACCTTTTAATTAACTATGATTGGATAATTAATTTAGAAAAGTATTATATTAAAAATTAAAATTAAATATTTGGATATATTAATTCATAGGTTTTCTAAGGAAAGAAATTTGTATTAAACATGTAAAAAAGATTTATATATTTAATTGCCTAAGTAAATGTAAGTGGTTGAAAAAGATATACATGACAGAGACAAATTAAGTGATATTTATCTTCAATATGATTTTGAAAACAATGCGAAATAGTCAATATTCTTGCAATAATTCAACCTCAAAATGGAACATATTGATTTTTTTTTTGACAAAATATTGAAAGTTTTGAAACAAGCGTGCAACACCTTTTTCCTGTGATAATATATTTTTTCCTCAAAATTTCTTTAACAAAAAATCTATAGAATTGTTATAAAAAAAAAATCTATAGAATTCCCTGTATAAGAAAAACTCTATAGAATACGCTAACAAGTATATACCACGATAATGATTAAGAAATTAACAGTAAAAAAATAAATAAAAATAATATATATACATATATATTGTATTGAAGTTATATAAAATATTTTTAATTCAAAAAAAAGTTACATAAAATTTAATAAGTATTTTTAGGTAATTACGAGCATTTAATAGTAGAAGGCACTGATTAGTAAAACACTTCTCCAATAAAATAAAATAAATTTGTTTACCTTAGTAAATATATTTAATATTATGGGAACTAAGAAATATTAATTAAATATTTTCTTTATCTAATTGAAAATATTTGGTCATGTATTGAAATATTCTTTTGTAGTTATCCAAATATGCTGTTATTGCAAGATATTTTTTTTGGTATAAAAGCTAGCTGTTTTGAGAATAATTAAGAAAAAATAAACACGTACATTGGGTTTAAAAAGAAAAATGAATTTAATGAATTTAATTACATTTCAATCGATAAAACACCAATATATACAAATCGTCCCGGAGCAAATCGGTAAGTCTTTTTTTTTTGGTGAGTCAATTGGTCACCCACGACCGCTTTAGCCTCAAAATATTTTCTTAAAAAAAAACATTTTTCCATTGCCAGAAAAATTATGTGCACTTTTTTTTTAGAATTTGTTGTGTTGTTATATATAACTCGTGCATATATATACTTGAACTGTTCAATTTATGTAAAACTTCATAAGTTTTTATATGAATATTTAGAAACGAAATATATAAGTCCCACCCAAAATTTGGTTCCTGCCCTAATTGTTTCAACCAGTAAAACCTTTAACAATTACCTAAGTATATAAATTGCATTGTTTTATTTGTCACGTATTCAGGGTAATTCTTTTGTTCAAATTAATAATAAATTATATAAAATAATTTTAAAATTTTTTAACTTTAAAAATATTAAAAACAAGTTTTGGTCAAAAAAACTTAAAATATCAAAAACATGTTTTGGTCAAAAAAACTTTAAAATATATAAAATAAATTTGAAACATGTATAATTTTGTTTTGTAAAAAACGCATAAACAATAGTATAAAAAAAAAACGCATACACAAATGACTAGTCTTATCCCTTTGTCTGGATCTTCATTGGTTAATAATGACGCCACAAGAAAGAGATGATAGAACATTCATGAATCTGTTACTACCTATCCATAACAAAAACAATAAAGTAATCAGTAAAATAATTCGTTGTCTTTGGAAAGTAATGAAGGCATAGTACGAGTAGATAAATAAAATTTTCTTTACTCCATACAATCATTACAATCACGTTTGTAAGTTCTTTTTTTAATGTTCCAATGTGTAACATTAGAAAAAGTATATCGACCAACTAATTGAGGAAGGGAAATTTGATTCAATCGTTAAGATGTGCTCATTATCTCGAATTCTTACATTTGAACAAATATTTCAAGACTTAGACAAATAGATAGCGTAGCAATTCTCATGGAGTCACTCATGATACCATGATTTGAGGGAAGTCATCAGATTTGGACAGTACAAATGGAGAAAATATAGTAGAAAATTTAAAAAAAAAATAATTCAAATGGATAGGACAACGCAGAAACACGAAACTCGAATTCAACACAGCAAGGCATCCGAGTACACGATTAACTACACACACAAGCTACAAGTTAATTGCAAGAAAAGGAAAATACAAGTTATTAATTATTAAAATATAAAAAACAAAAATGGGAGTGGGACCCAGTGGGGAGGGGGGGAAATAATAGATACTTTCTTTATTTTTAATATAAACAAAAAAAATACATATATTTAAACTATTTGATCTAAATACATATTTTTTTTTGTTTATATTTAAAAATAGAGAGAGCAGTAGTATTGAGGAAACAAAAACAAGGAGCCGACTAGAGAGAAATGAGAATGAGAGTCACGCAGGAAGGGAGGGACCACACTGTGATGACGCCATCTGACAACACAGCACAAAAACAAAACCAATCCAAATCCCAAGTTTACTCACTACGTTTCTCATGACTCATCACGATCCCCACCCCACCCTTCCCCTGTTCCTTATAAATATAAAACCCCCAAACCTTCACTGTTTCATTCCCAAACCTTAAACCAAAACAATTAACATTTGGCAATTTAAAACCTTTGATTAATTAACCTGTCTTCTCTCTCTCTCTCTAACTAGAACCTAACCAAATGGCGGAAGAGTTCTCAGAATCCGAGGTTGTCTTCTCCGACAACCACCATCCTCAGCGCGCTGTTGCTGGAGGCTTCAAGGACATCCCGGAGTTGGCGGCGTCGCCGGTGGGGAGGAGTAGTGAGTCGACTGAGAAGAAGAGGGTGGTGAGCTCTGTGCCGGTGAATATCCCGGAGGGAATTCTCCGGCAGCGGCGGGATTCCGAGGAGGCGGAGGAGGAGGGCATGGTGCCGCCGCACGTGATCGCGGCGCGGAGGTTCGCAGAGAAAATGGCGTTCTCGGTGTGCACGGGGAACGGGAGGACATTGAAGGGACGTGATTTGAGCAGGGTCAGGAACTCCGTTCTCAGGTTGACTGGGTTTCTGGAGGTTTAATTAATTTGATCGATATATAGATTTGACATTTGATCGCGTTTGGATGATAGGAAAATGGACATGGAAAAGGAGAGAAAATTGTCTTTGTTGATTGGAGTATCTTCTTTAATAATTTTTTTTAGTTTTAATTTTATTATCTGAGATCTTTTTTTCTGAGTCTCATCGATTTGTAATAGGGAGTTAAAAACAGAACATTTGAAGATAAGAAATGAAAGTGATATGATTTATCGATTTTCATGATTTTTAATTTAGTGTTGGATATAGTGCATAAATGTATTTAATTTATTTATTATTCTCTTGTGGGGGAATGTTACATGCTCAACTGGAGCAAGAAGCTTTGATATTTGGGCGATTCCGGTAGGCTTTGATTGATTGCATCCTTCTCCAATGTGTGCGCAGTGCGCCCAATGCCGCGACTATGTCTTGTGAGACACTTGTCTGTTCCTGCACTTAGCCAACACAAAACAAATTTTGTTTTTTTGGTTTTTTTCTCTCTCCTTGATTGATAGATGGAAAGGGAAAGATAAAAGGGGCCCAAGGTTTTGAAGCTAAAACTTGAGCGGTAAATAAGTTCTGCTTGTGTGTGGAAGATTGTTTGTTTTGGTCTTTACATTTCGTATGCTTCACCCTTTTGTTTTAGTGTTTCGTTGTTAAAGTAAACTGTAATGTTCGTCTCACTCTCATAAGACCACCCATTGGGTAAAAAAGAAACGGTATAGGGAAGTAGGGGGTGGAAATAGGCTGCACATTTTGCTTAGATCTCACATGTTTAAGAATTTAAGATCCAAGTATGGTTTGTCATTTACCATAGACAATCAATGGGATGGGTTAATGTTCAATCACATTGAACTACTCGGTTGGCAAATCACATTGAACTTATGGGATGGGTTAATGTCCAATCTCTACAAAACACACTCTTAAGAATGATCAATGAACTACTATAAGTCCTGAACCAGGGGTCAAATACCCTAATAGTAGTTTACCAAAAAAATATCATAGACATTTGTTTAAGTTAATCAACCTCACCATTTTGAAAGCTCTTCTTAACTAGTTAGCCTATTTAGAGTATCTCCAATTGGAGTTATTTATGGAGTATTTAAAACTTAAACAATCCCTAAATTTCACTATTGAAATTAAAAGTTTGTTTTCAATTTCACTATGATAAAATATTGTTATTTACCATATCTCTCTTAAGATATATCTATTATCATATTATTTATCTATTATATCTGTCACATAAATCTCTTCTATTTATATCTCTCTCAAGGTATCTATTAACACGTGTGTGTTTGGAAATCAGTTTAGAGCTGGCAAAATTGGGTTTGCATTAAAAGCAACAATTTGTTGCTTTGAAAAAATTGCATTGAAAAAAGAGAATTTGCATCAAGAAGAGCAAACGTAAATTTGTAACTAAAATGCAAAGATCATTTTTGAAAATACAAATTGGGTATCGTGCTGCCAAAATTCACTATTCTATGTCTTTGTCTCAGTATGTCACGTGTTCAACAATGCAAATTAATTTAGAAAGGATAACAAAATACTTTTTTATCGATACTATGTGATCAATTTATTTTGCACGTACTTGAGGAAAACATATATTTTAACTTGGTTGGAGATCTTAAAGAGTTTATTCTCTTTAAAAATCAGTTGTTGTTATGCAACTAGCCTATATTTTTTAACTTGTAATTCGTTGTATTCCCCATTTTCATGGGATTCACAAATTCTATTAATTTGTTGTACAGTGGATTATATAGAACTTCTCCCATTCTTCATATGTTTCTTCTTAGCCTACTTTGAATCATTGGTGGGAAAACATTCCATTCCTCAATTCTTAGTTGTCTGTGGAATAATTTACTTGGTTTGTCTTTTGGTTGGAGGAGAATGAAAGGGGAGGGTTTGGTTCAATTTTTTTGGGTGGATGGGAGGGGAGAGGAGCCAAATCTTTTTTCACTTGATTTTGGCTCTCCTCCAATAATAAAGAAATTTGAAGTAATTTTAAAATATTGACTTAAATAACCCTATTTTAAAACTAATAAAAATGTTTATAAAGATATAAAATGTAAATCAGACATTTTTCTCCATTAAAATCTATCCCCTCCTCTCCTCAATCAAACATGATATGTAATTAAATCTCTCTCCTCTCTCCCCAGCTTCCTCTCCCCTCCCCTCTTTTAAAATCTCTCCCTCCTATCTTTCGAACCAAACATACTAAACTTTATTGTTTTGATTTTGACTATCCATTGTCAGATTCAATGATCAAAATTTACTTGTCATACTATCACGCAAAAATAACATTCTTTTTTTGAAACATTCTTGATTAAACTTGATATATTTCTTGTACAAGATCAACTCTTAAATTCATGTACCATGTCAACTAGTTGATGTACCATGTCAAGTACATTTTTATTGTAAATTCATGCCACATTATGCTGGACTTTATTAGTACTTCATCATTGAATGTATGATTATGTCTGAACAGTATATATAAATGGACCCATTTGCCATATCCGATTGCAGGTTGTTAATTAATTAACACAAGAATGCGGAAAAATGTTTGCACTTTAATTTATCCATATTATTTGTAATTAAGGAGAGGTCTGCTATAAATTCTTCTCACTGTTTCAGGCTTATTTGTTTTTTTTTCCAAAAGAGTATTGTTTCGTTTAAATGTTAGTCTGCGAGCGGGGAACAGGGGAAGAGAGAAGCAGAACAGCAAGCAACCAAATAAGGGGAAATAAATGGACAGAAAACTCCTTTTTTTTTCTCTCTATTTCTTCCATTACTATGTTTTTGGGAGAAATAAATGATATAAATGTGATACATAAGTATCATTTATTTCATTTATTTTTCCAAAAACATAATAATAAAAGAAATAGAAAAATAAATAAATAGAGAGGATCTTAATTCCCAAATAAGAGCATAGCGTGCAAAGTTGAAGAATTACAAATTACATCGGTATTTTAATATAATACACTTAAGCAAATGACGAAGCTATACTGCTATAAGCAATCGGAAAGGAACGATTCCAAAAGATGGCACGGATCCTTGAAGGTACAAAAATTGAGTCAACCAGCATAATTTGACACGATATTCAATTCGGCTTCTATATAAGAAATGGACTTTTCCCTTGACAATTTATTTTCGCAACTTGAATTTATCTTGAATTGAACGTCGACAATAAAGAGGTCAAATCTAGCTAACAGAGAAAATGATAGATGTACTCGGATTTTATCTAAGAAAATAGCATCTATACTATATATAGCTAGGTAAATTAAATCAAATAGTGAACAAACTAAAAGAGATTGAGTTTTGACCACAAAAAAAAAACGAGAGAGAGATTGAGTTGGGGCCCTGGTGTCAAGATGGACAAGCCCCCAAGAAGAATTGCCTTAATATTAAACAAATTAAACAGGAGAGAAAAATAGAGGGATTACGTACTCCAAAAGGAGTTCTTATATTATACCTTTAGGATGAATTGCATCCACTCAAGCTATCACAGACGTAAATATGCATTGCGAATATTAAACACAAGCAAATTGTTCTCATGAATATTGCTCATTAATTTATATAAGTTACGACACATGCTTAAGCCAACGGAAAGTTTTTTTTTTTTTATAATACGTATCGGCGACAGACACACTTTTACATATATTTCAATTATTAAATTTGCACTGAATTATTTTGTTACTAAATGATAGAATTTGCAATTAAGAGATGAAGATATTTAGGGCCTCACATGTATGTCATGATTGAGAGGGGCTTGGTGTCTCCTGCAAAACATTATTATATATATGTGTGTGTGTATGTCTTGTTGATTAATAATGCATATTTTTCTTTTAAAATAAATTCGTCATACAATTATGCTGATGTTGCCTAACAAGCAACAAACTGGCAAACTTGGAAGCTAAAGCATATTATTGACATTCCCTCCCAAGACTTGAAGAAACTTGTAAATTATAACTACACCATATGCCCTAAGAAACCCAAGACTCAACATATGATCTCTACGAAATAACCCCCAACATATAGAAATGAAAATGGGTAATAAACCAATAATAAATACCGCAAAAATTACTCATGATGGATAAATAATTACTCGTAAAATTTAACAAGGATGGATGTGAGTTCTTTCGATCTTAATACCCGACCATCCAATACCTGTACTTAAATATGGATAAGATTATGGATATTAAAGTTTTTACCCATATGATATGGATCCGAAAATTAAATACGATTATTTTTTCAGAAAAAATGTGAGTATGAAGACCCTATCGAATGTCATCTCTAACCCAACTTGTTAAAATATAAGCATTATCATTTTAATTTTTTTTAAGTATAGACACATGAGCATATAGTAGGTCAATTTTAATTTAATTGGTAGGAGGAACAAGAGGATTTCTGAGAAGGGTAAGCGTGGTGGGATCCCAAATCCAAGCAGAGCTAGTTCGATGACAACGAGGCCACATGTAGTGAACAAGGAAACGACCATGATGTCAGTGACACGTGTATTTCATGATTAACCTGTACCCCAAGACCAGATCAACTAGTATGACGTGGAGTACATCACAGCCTGTTGAAAATAAAATTATGCCGTTGAGTACTTCCACAAGATGCGCTTGGTTGTATATTAAAAAATGTACAAAATTATGCTGGTTAATTTGGAGGTTTGTGACCTATGATAAATTATAGAGTATCTCATTGCCATTCCAAGCAAGGTCTTTAATTTTGATGGCTTAATCTATACACCAACTTAACTATCTTCATAATAGATAATTATCAATTAAGGAGAGAATGTAAAAGTCAAGCTAGCTAGCGGATATCATAATTTAAGCCGATATTCTAACTTATTATCGTTTAAGTATTTATACTTATTAATCATATCTATAGCCGTTTGTTTGGTTATGTTGGGCAGCAAATGCACTCTCACATTCAAGTTTCTTTCTTAGTTCTTGTTTGTACATTTTTTTAATTATACTCCTATTTATACATTATTCTATATTGTCACAGTTTTGTTGCATTAACTTGTCACACGTCAAGTTGAATAATTATTTTCCAAATCCGATTGGAATATGACTCAAAATGATCAAGAAGAAAGGAAAAACTCGCGAATGGAAGCGTGAGTTGATGAGTGAATCATTACTAAAACTTGGTGATTCAACATATTCAGAGCTCTACAACGTTCACTGATAATTTATATATATCAGTACTGGACTCATATAAGATCATTTTCAACTAAAAAATGTAACTGCTAACTAACTAAACTTGTACAGCATGTCTGAAATAAATTGAAATAATAGAAAGATAAGCGGCAGATCATGGCCATAGCTTGAAAACCATTGTATTTGGATTGACTTTTGCATGACTTATTAATTTGGGATTATCTACTATCAAACACTTGTGAAAATATTTGAGAGAGCTTATAAAAACAACTTATGACTTATTCATAAGCTGTTTTGGATTTATTTCCATAAGTTATTTAAAATTGTTTGTCAAAATATCTACGACTTATATGAAATTAATTACATTCTCTCTTTAATTGTAAAAATAGTTTATACACTTAAATAAGTTATTTATCCAAACACATCGTTATTAACATTAATTTTTCTATGAAAATGGAAAGAAAAAGACGGATGAACATTTATAGCAACTACTTCCGATTTGTAGTAATACATATTTGGTCCTCCATCACGAATCACAAATACCGCGGGTACATTGATATTTAATTGGTATGCACCAACATATGACTCGAAGGTCTTCCCCCACCCCCCTTTTTTTCTTCCTGCACTTAAATGATTCAGTGCATTTCTTTTTGGTCCTGAAATGAATATGCTGTTTGCTGCCTATAGTACCTTTTTCCTTTATACTTTTTCGTTTGCTAATAACGTGAGTCACAGTTCCAAAGTTTGATTAAGGATAATGTGGGCCAAACTTTTAGCGATAGTTAACCAATAACCATATGTCCATATCAATAAATAGGTAACCAACATTTGAGACGTAGATGATGTTTTAAAAGTCTACGTTCATCATGTGGAACCATCGCCTTTTTTTTTCAACAACTAATTTAAATGATCGAGAACTTACTTGATTCGTTAAAGTTCACAAAATAAGTGGAATTTACATTTTTTTTTCTTGCAAGAAACGTAATCTGGTGTATGATTCACACACAACCTCGCCCTTATTGGTGAAATAGCCATTCAAAGTGGTACAATATTTTCTATCCGAACAATGAAATTAGATTCTAATTAAACCCCGAAAATGTGTGGAAAATAATAGATATTGCTCATTCTTCCGGTGAAAGACAAGTTCCACATTTTCCATTTAATATTTGAATTCCTGATAATGAAAGGGCAGAAATTAAAGAACCATCAATGAACGCCCAAAAATCGCATATAGGGAATAATTCCCTGGCATTATCCATCTCATCATTTCTTTCACACCAAAATATAAACCGATGGTAGCAATACACATACACATATATATAGAGAGATAGAGATAGAGGAGGATGAAGTTTCGTGCGGGCAAAAGCGTACTACTGATGGCTTGGGCTATTTGGTACCACTCTCAAGGGCAGTTGGAAAGTAGTGTAAAAGTCGTTTTAAAAGTTTGTGCAAGTGATTGTGACTCACAAAAAATCATTAGGCTATAAACAAAATGGATTTCACTCTCATTCATCTATTACATTATGGGATATGGATATGGGTTTTATGATATGTGACATCTAAGCTTTTCATATCAATCATACAAAAATAAAGACATTGGGAATTTGCAATTTTTTATAAATAAAAATGGATAGGATTACTAATATTCCTCCATGATGATAGAAGTCGATGTTTCAAACTTTGCAGATCAATTGCAAATGCAATGAACAACAGAAACTCATTTTTATCTCTTTCCTCTCTTTATTATGCTTTCTTAATGACAAACACCAAGAGTAGTTACTTAATAGATCGACATAGACAAATTAGAGGTTTCATTTTCTTATATAATTGTTTCCATCAAGAATTTTGAAGAGACTGCTTCCAGAAAAAATAAGTCCCTTTATTCAAAAATCAAACACAACATATTCTTTTGATTTAATTATTATTATTATTATTAAACCATCACGTGTATTTGTCTCACATAATAACACATTTCTCATACGTCAAAATCCACAATATTCTCTTTGTTTTGTTGTACATGGGGCCTTGTATATCACCCTTCACCCATTGCATTGCATACCGTCTGGTCCAGGCACTTTTTGCCCTTTTTGTTGTCAAAGGTCTAGGCACTTTTAGATGTACACTTTATTGGATTTTATGGGGTTGGTCGAATTGGGCTTCCAATATCCATATATCTATGTGAAACGGCCCAATGTTAACGCTAAAGCTTATAGAAAAACAGCCCACATCATGACCAAAAAAAAAAAACAGCCCACATTTGATTCAGTTCCCATTTGCCACGTGGACCAGCAAGATTTTGTGCTCACTAGCATAAATTAGTAGATATTTATAGATGTATAGATTTATTTATTTATTTATTTATTATTTATAGATCTACGACTACAGATAGATTATATAGTTGACCAAAAAAAATATCTTCAGCACTCATTATCATTCCCTGCATCGATCTTCGTTCTCTTGCCTTGAGTTTGCGCTATTTGATTTTCATTTTTCATTCTTATTTTTTAATTATAAAAATATTACAGTTATAAAATGAACCAAAAAATAAGAACAAAATATTGAGATCTAGAATTTAGAATAATAGATATAGATATAAGAGAGAACAAAAGAAAAATTACTTTACTTTTATTTTTTATTTTAAAATTTTGTATACGAAACAATAAAAATAACTTATAATTATTTTTACAATTTCTTATCCAAATTTTAAAAAATAAAAACAGAGCGAAAACATAGATGATATTTTATATATTTTTTTGACAAGGATGATATTTTGTATTATTAAAGTGAAAATAAAAAATAAAAATAACTTATTAAAAACAAAAACAATCATACTTTCAGATATTTTTCTTCAGAGAAAAAAAAAGAATTATGTCGATGTTCCCAACAATACTACTATATTTTACTACTTTTTTTTATGATAAATTTTACTACTTTTTTTTTTGTTTTTTGTTTTGCTTACCTTGTTACTTTTTGTTTGCACTGAAAATTATAAAAAAATTGAAGTAGTAAGTCCTAGAGTTGTCAAAACGAGTCAGCTCGGCCCATATAAGCTGGCTCGCCATAAGCTGAGAGGTAAAAGAGTCGAGTCGAGCTGATTTAGATTTTTTAAGGGTCAAAAAATACACAGTTCGGCTCAGCCCACCACGGGCTCGCGGGTTACGCTCTGTGAGCTGGCTCACGGCTGAAACACTAAAAAAAATATTTAAAATGAGTAATTTTTATTTTTTTAATTTTTTAGTGTGGCTCGCGAGCCAGCTCGACTCGTGACAAGCTAACCCTCTTTAACTTGTGGGTTAAATAAACCGAACCAAATCAACTCAAAATTAAATAAATCAATTATTTAATAACTTTTTTAACCTACAAACTGAGTTGACTCACAAACCACAACTCATTTTGACTGCTCTAACAAGTCCCTGCCCAAGTAGTAGCAAAAACTTAAAAAATAAAATAAAATTGTACTACTAGTATCCCAAAAAATCTAAAAAGTCAAGCTCACGCGTAGATAAGTAAAAACCCTAAAAAACATAGTGATCGAAGAGAGTCGAGACGCAGTGACATTGGCGGTGCTTCTCTTCTCCCCTTGCGTCCATGTGCGTGGGGGGCTTCGCAGCCCTCTCTAGCCTGCTTCTCTGTTTCCATTCAGGTATTTCCCTTTCAAATCCCTAAATCTGTCTCTCTGTTTTCTTAATTGTTTTGTTGTTTGGGTTTTCGCCGTCATGCTCGATACGAATGCGGAACTGGGCAAAACAAAAGTCTCGGTGTTTCCTTTACTCTTTCTATTTGGGTGTGTATCTAATTGAAGTACTGATTTACTGTGCTGATCTAGTGAGACATGTGAATTTTAGTGTTTTGCTATCGATTCGTGTTTACTGTAGTATGCACCTTTGCCCCCATATCATTCTTGTATAGCTTTTGGATTGAATTTGCTTGAATCACCTTGGGATGTTTACACTGGAATTCCTTCCCGGAAATTGTTTGTTTGGTTTTGGTAATTACAGTAGCCTGCATGCTATTCTTTTAAATTCAGATTCAGGCTTGGGAAAAATATTTAATTAATGTGAATTATCTACACTTTGGGCTTCCAATTTCAGTGTCATACATTAAATAACCTATTTTATATTGATAATTTATCGTTTTAGGAAAACAAACTTCATAAGTTATAACTATAACTATTGAGGTAAATTTTCATCAGGGAGAGGGATAATTGGAGTAAGACAGGCTTTTTTTGTTTAAAAGAAAAGTAGTGCACTACTGTTTATGCCCTGCATAAGTAATTTGTGCTGAAATTGCTGTTAACTTCCGCCTTTTTGATATATTCATTCAGGCTATCCAGTGATCTGTCTTCACGTGGAAGCATAGCTTTGCTTGACGCCTTTGTGTCAAGGGAGTTGGAGTCTTCTGGTTTTTGAGAACTTGGAAATTTAGAGAGTGCCCTCGCACTCTCCGGTTTACATCATCATGATTGCTACAGAAACTATTGCCCCGGCTAGAAAATTGAAGATTAAGTTCTCCACCAAAAGGATAGAAATTGGTCTCGGGCCAAAGTGTGACTTTGGAGAGAAAGTGTCCCAAGTTTGTGAAAATGGACCCGGTAATTCAATCAGAAACTCCTCTCTACCAGATTCCAAAAAAAGGGGATCACCAGGGAATATTGAGGACCAAAAGGAGAAAAGGCAGAAGATTGATCGGAAAGTGTCGCAGCGGTGTGCTACAATCCTGAAGAGTTTAACATCTCATCCCTATGGCTGGGTGTTTAGTAAACCAGTGGATCCTGTAGCATTGAACATTCCAGATTATTTTACAATTATATCTCAACCCATGGATTTAGGTACAATTAAATCCAAGCTGGGGAAAAATATTTATTCTGGCATAGAGGAGTTTGCTGCTGATGTCAGATTGACCTTTTCAAATGCCATGACATACAATCCTCCAAGTAATGATGTTCATTTGATGGCAAAGGAACTCAACAAAATATTTGACAGAAAATGGAAAGACATGGATAAAAAATGGAAGTGCGAAGATGAGCATGGGAGAAGTGTGACTGGAACAATAAAGGAAACTGTAAGAAAAAATTGTAATGGGACACATCCCCGGCATAAAGATACCTTGACCACAAAGTCACAAGTATCTGAACACAAAGGAATTCATAAGATTAGTTCATTGGCACCAAGAGATGCTAAAGTAAGTTTTGTATTCTATGAGGGAGAAAAGCCTTACTGTAATATGCAATTATACAATATATTTACTGGAATTGGTGAAATAAAATTCATACTTCTGCCAACTTTGTTCTCCATGGTCACCTTATTGTCACATGCTTTTTTTGTTTCTTTTATGTATTTTTGAGAGATGTTATATCCGCAATGTTTTACTCATAGGTGGAGGTACCTAAACTATCACTGATTCCTTGCAAATCGGTTGAGAAGGACTCAATCAAAGGTATGATGCATTAAGAATACTGTATGGGTGTATGGCTCTGTATAGGAGCTAATAGCTGTTTATTCTATATGCTGTTAATGTAACCATGATGAGGAACAGTCTTCTGGCTCAAAAAAAGGCCTGTCCTTTGTTGTCTTGTTACATGCAAGTATAGTATTTGTGGTGACATCATATGGCAGTATGTAGTTTGTTGCCTAATTTACTTATATTTGTGCGTTGACTTAGATATAACCTTTGAAGGATCTAATGGAAGGGACCCAACTGCACGTGGTGCTGTTGCTTTAAAACAGGTTTTAATAATATTATCAATTATCAATAGCAAAATTAGCTGTAGCTTTTAGAAATTCCTGTTGCTTGAAAATCTAAGAAAAAATGTCATATCTAATACCAGGACCGCCAGACTAAGTGTACATCACCTTTGCAGAAGAAATCTGATCCTTGTTCTGATGGTGAGAAGAATAATGATTTGCGATATATTATGCTCTACCTGCCATTACTTTAATGCTTGTTCGGTATACCTGATGTTGATATTATGTAAAGGGGCTGTAAGTTCTTTGGATAGTGAGGATGTATGTCCTAGTTCTCAGCATGCAACTGCTACTGATGCCTCTTCTGGTGAAGGTCAGCTTCTCTTCCTTTTATGCTTCTATTAACTCTGTCGCAATTTGTACTGTGAATTGGTATGATTGTAATTGTTATGTTGTTTATCTTTTCATGTTTTAGTATGGAGCACGCCAGTTTTTTCTGTACAGCTGTCTCCTAAAAAGGCTCTTCGTGCTGCAATGCTTAAAAGCCGCTTTGCTGATACCATCTTGAAAGCTCAACAAAGGACACTTCTTGAACATGTAAGGCTTTCTCCTCTTGTTTTAGTAAAGGTTTTTTTTATAAATGCAGTGCGGTTTCTTAATATATTTTTCATTGCTCTGTTTTTAAGGGTGATAAAGGTGATCCTCTGAAAATGCAGCTTGAAAAGGAGAGACTGGAAAGGATGCAGCGTGAAGGTGAATATTATCTCTTAAGTGTGCAATAGATTCTTCAAAGTGACTTTTCCTGTTGGGACAATGAGAATTGTAATTTAATTCATTTATGACTGCAATCCTTGTTCATGATATGCTGCATAACAGAGAGAGCAAGGATTGAAGCACAAATTAAATCTGCTGAAGCTGCTGCAAGAATGAGGGCCGAGGAAGAATTGAGGCAACAAAGAGAAAAGGAAAGAGAAGCGGCACGAGCTGCAATAGAAAAGGTTTTGTTCTTGGTAGTATATATAATATAATTTGTAAAAATTGAATTCTGTATAATTAACAAAATGAATTCACACTGTGATGTCTTTTGTAGATGAAAAAAACTGTTGACATTGAACATAATTTGGAGGTTGTGAAAGAACTGGAGAGTTTAAGTGGATGTACACTATCTTATAAGGCCCTGGGCGGTAGAAATGACTATAAAATTGCAATGGAGACATTGGATAAACTTCAGTTTGAGAACCCATTGGAGCGGCTTGGTTTATATATCAAGGATGAGTATACCGCAGATGAAGATGAAGAGGTTCTGAACGGAGGCTGGGAAGAAGGGGAAATTTTTTGATACACCTTTATGCTGCCAGTATTAATTGTTTGTCTCTTTTAGACAGAAACATAATAATTGTAAATGCATATTGCTGTGGAATTAGATCTTTTGATCGTGTCTGCCCCAATATCTCTCTTCTTTCTTGTATGCCCTATTAGTGGAATATAGGTCCAAAGTCCAGTTGGGATCCTCCTCTGGCGTAACTTCACCCTTGCAAATTTATTTGCCATATCTAGGTGGAATCCTCTTGCAAACAGAGGAAGTATTTAAATCATGATAGTTTAAAATGCTGCTTTGTTAATGTGAAATTTATGCGGTATTTATTAAACACAATCATGATTTCAATTAACAAATCAAGATTCAAAATTACTAGAGTGAAGGATGGTTATGACTAGATTCCCCTTGTTGGAGCTGGATTCAAGCTCAGTGGAGCTAGGTTTTTGTCCATCAAGTTGGGCTCACTGGCATTTTCAGTTTACTGCAAACTCGCAACGATGGGTTTATTTTCGGATTCGTGACTAAGTTTATGTTACATGCTACGGGGTTAAGGCTCAATATAACATCATTCGCCTTTATTATGGAATCTTATCATTTAGCTGTTGCATTTTGAGTTCTTTCAAAAACAATGAACAACTGTAAATGAGATAAAAACCGAGTAAAACATCAATTTTATCTCTGAAATTGTAGAATACTAAAAATTTAATCCTTCAAATTGATGATTATTCTAAATTAATTCTTGAAATAAAAAATATCCAATCAAATTAGTTTCTCTCATATAATTTTAGAGACTAAATTGACTAACTCAAAAAGACCAATATAATCAAGTATTTCCAATGTCAGGACTATATACTATTAATAATTTCAAAGACTAAATTGACAATACAATTTTAGGCACAATTTTGATAATTCACTCATAAAAACCCATTATATCCCTTAAACTTGTTACCCTATGCCGTGCAACCCGACACGAGTCCATGCGAATTTATAGAGACGATTTTGTAATAGAGTTAACTAGGTTTTGATACCTAGAATTATAAACTCAAACGATTCTTGAGTTAACTTGACAATCATGCATTTCAAGAATTTAATCTCGAAATCAGATTTAACGGTGAAAAGGAAAAAAAAAATGGTAGAGTAGAAGCAGGATGTAAAATTTTTGCACAATCAATCTAGAAGCAATTAACCAGATCACTATATTATCGAAGAAACATATATTCTCCAGTCAGAAACATTCTCCGTACACAAATCCGAAAATACTATCGAAGATGAGAAATTAAAAAGGCTCAGGAATGCAGCAGCTCAGCTACATGTTGGATGTTGAAGGGAAAATCTATCATGCTCTCTCAACTCGATCATGCAAGAAATATACAGTTCATATGACATATTTATTCTTAGCAGCTCTGTCAAGTTTCTTTGCATCCTCCTGCAGAAATAGCAAGATATAAGAAACAACAGTTTAGGCCAGCCAACTTTAGATAAAGTGTGGTACAAATGTGAAAGCAGAAGGATAGTTCTAGTTACATGAAATATAAAGCCAATGGTGTCATTATAATCAAGAAACTCCTTCCACTGTTTTCCAATGCTCACCTGCAATAATCACAAAATTAAATTTAGATGTTCCTCAAGTTGCCAGAAGAAGTTCAGAGGGAAGATTTAAACATTCACCAAACACAAGCACACAAAGACAGTCCCCCATAATGCATATATCATGGACTTTTGTCTACTGCTAACATTCAGTGTCATAACAGAAAAGCATATAGTATAAGTACACATTCATTCTCTTTCTAGCAAAACAATATAGTATTGGGGAACAGAAATGTGAAAACTTTCAATTTAAATTGCTCATGAACTGTGAATATCTGCTCTTTAATATGAGTGGGTCTCAATTTGTTCTTTCATAAGAAACATCTAGTTCCTTCTTTGGTATGTCATTCACATAACAAACACGCATCCTTAGTTCAGCAAAACCATAATACTCACAAGAATTTTTCAATAGAAAATATTAAAAATATAAAGAAAAAAAAGTCACCTGAGCAGCTTCATTTGAAGCGTTTTTAGTCCAAAGAGCAATTTTCTCCTGCTTACCTCTGACATTCACGACTGCTCCACAAATTTCATCTCCGTGATCAAATTGTTCTCCAATCATAGCCAACAACTTAAAAAAAAAGGAAACAAGAAAAAAAGAAAAATGAAAAAACAGAAGGATCAATCAAAAAGGATCATCCAAAATCAATGCCCCTCAAAGTTTTTGACAACAACAGATTCAAGAGCATATCATACCGTATACATCCAACTGGTATCAGATTTTCCCCTACCAAAGGTCATAGTCCACTTCCCCCCATTAGCACAAATGGGGTCCTCCCACTTTGGCTCAATCTTGTGCTTGAAACAGTGTAAGTCTGCTCCCACTATCAACTTGCTCGGACGGTGAATGTTATTGTAAATGCTGAACCAATAAAAAAAAAAGGGCAACCAATCAAATTACCAAGAAAGCATTTTATTTTCGAATAAATAATAAATATAAATGTATGCAAGAATCAAGAAAAGTTTTCTTGGCAGCCCAAAAGGAAGAGAAGGGTAAAGATTAAAACTTTACCTCCAAAACTCTTCGACAGTGGAGAAGGTGTAGATGGATCGAATAGAGCTACCCCAAGCGGCTTGTTTGGACTTGGCGGAGGGGTTATCGAACCAGAAGGTCCAAGAATTCTCGAGGGGGTGCGGTTGCCGGGCGACGGCGGCGGAGGGAGGCTTGGAGGTGGCGGAGGAGTCGTCGTCGTCGAGGATCTCTCCTTCCTCGAGGTCGTCGTCGTCGTTGTCGTCCTGAACCCTAGGGTTGTTGGTGATTTGTTCGTCGGTGATGCTAGATTTTGGGGTATCTTCCACAACCATCTTTGCTCTCTCTTCTCTTGGTTCGTTTTGATTTCTTTCTCTTTCTTTCCCAAATCCCTACTCTTTATGACGAAGTGGATTCACTGATTCGGCGTTTTAAATCAGCTACACGAGCATGGGCTGGGTCGCTAACAAAATTTGGGTTTCAAGGTCCATCCTTGTAATCTATGATTAAGGGTCTATTTAACGCGATTTTATTGTCAATAGAGATGTTTGATTACTATCAGGTAAAATTGATTTTGTTTCTAAATTTCAGTTTGACTAAAAGTAATAAAATGTAATTTTTGTAATAGGTTAAAAATTTTACACTAAGTGTGTGTTTGGAGGAATATTTGAAGTGATTTTGATTAAACTTAATTTTGTAAAATTGATTTAATTAAAATTGAATTTAAAGTAAAGTGATTTATGCTTGAATGTATTTACTCAGGAAGCAAGTTGGGAGTAAAACTAAATTTTTCAATCAACGCAAAAACTACAAATCCTTGTTTCAGGAATAATTGATTTTAGATAACAAAATTATTTTCTCTTTACAAACCCAAACACCTAAACATGCACTAAGTAAGTTGATTCTCCAAACACACACTCTATGCTCTTTATCTCTATTATTACGATTTAAATGATCCACTGTTAATACTTATAGTCTTTTTTCATTTATCTATTGTCAATTTATCTAATAATAATATATAAAAGATAAAGCGTAAAACAGAGAGCTACCATCTTAATTTATATAGACTACTTGTATCCCTTGATGTTAACTCCATCCTTTAAGTGATGATATGTCTAATGGACGCATGATGAGATCCCACTCGATGTACATGATAGCACATTGTTATCACAGCAGTATCTTCTACTGGTGTTTTCTGAAGAAAGCCATCTATCTCTACAGAGGTAGAAGCTACAACTTCATTTTTTTGGGGTTACTTTTTCTTACTTCATCATACATTTGATTTGATTGGAATTCATATTTATTATTTTGGGGGGGAAGACCATAATGAAATTTTAATTTTAATAGTAAAGATTTAAATTGATTTTTCAATTTAGAATTAGTTCCTCAAAATTTTAATACAATTACCAAATGGCAAATCCATCCTTTTGTCTAACCACTTTATTTGTCTATAAGGACAGTGATAAGATTTCACTTCCTTGAGAAACTGATGTGATGACAGAAGTCATAACTGATAACACCGTAATCTTTAAGGACCAAATAGGGTTTACTCAAGCTTTCGCACAACTATAAGACTTTTAAACCATCTATTAATCATTCAAGACTTTGCTAGAGAAAAAAGCAACGCCGCCGCCTGGAAAAGCTTTGTTTTTAGACAAACCAGGACCTAAAATGGAATAATCATCACAAAGCAGCAGCAGAGGAGACAAATTTTGCCAGGAAATGTAAAATAACAAATATTTCACAGTAACATACAAACGAAACATGTAATTATTGTTATATCAAAAATTTTCAACAGTGTTCTTGTTTTTTAGCGCTCATTAAGCAAGTAAGATTAAACTCCAGGAATAGGATACTGAGTAGTAAGAGCTTCAACTTTCCTACGCAACTCTGAAACCTTATCTACCAAAGGAAATTCAGGAGATAATACAAAGTTCATAAAATCTTGGAGCTTAGTTCCTGGGGCCAAGCTCTTGGCTTCAAGACTTATCTGCACACCTTCGTGAATGAAGTCTGCAATAAGTGCAAATTCTTTCTCACCAAGTCCTCTTGTGGTCATTGCAGGTGACCCAATGCGAATGCCTCCCGGAACTAGGGCACTCTTATCACCTTTTGTAATTAGCACATGTCAGTAATAATAATGGGAATGGGACATAAATATCACAAAGAATAAGCAAAAATGACAAACTAGGGGGTGTTTGGTCGGGGGATTTTTTTTAAATTTCTCACAAATCTTAATTTCGAAATCTTAAATTGTATGTTTGGTATGAATGTTTTGAAAAATATTTCCAAGAAACTAACATTTCCAGGGAGTTTTCCTTGGAAAACATTGGTGGGAATCAACTTCGTGTAAACATTGTCTAACATACCAAACACATTTTACACATTCCTAGGAATCATGAATTCTAGGAAACATGATTCCCAGGAATAAACATACCAAACGCCTCCCTAAATGATAGGCAACAAGCAGTCTCACCAGGCACTGAATTTTTGTTGAGGGTTATAGAAGCCATGTCAAGAATTTTCTCCGCCCGAGCACCATCAATACCCTGAAGGATGTGATGCTGATTAATATGGAATACAGCCAGGGTACTAAAAAAGGATCATACATCAATATGCAAAATCATGTCTTTTCATATTACAAAGCATGTCAGCAATTGACATTGCATTGCAAGTTTATGAGAAAATTTGGCACTCCTACATTATTTTTATAATGGATGGGGAAGGTTTATTGTGACACAAAAAACAAAAAAGAGCAAGAAGCTTACCGATGGCCTCAGATCAACAAGAACCAGGTGATTATCACTACCGCCAGAAACCAGTTTATATCCGTGCTCAGTTAATCGGTTAGCAAGAGCTCTACAGTTAGCAACCACCTGCAGGATGGTAGGTTTGATTGTCATTGTTAGGAAGTGCCCTTATGCCCAACTCCAATCAATGATTGAAAGGGAAATTGATATACCTGGTTTTGGTAAATTTTAAATTCTGGAGACTGGGCATGCTTCAAGCAAACTGCTAGTCCTCCAATTGTGTGGTTATGAGGACCCCCCTGGATAATTCTATACTATATCAAAATCACAAACTATAAAGGTAAAGAAGATAAATGCATCTGACCCCACAGATGCATAGGATCCATGCACTTTCTCAAGCAGAATAGTTAAAACAGAACTAATTAGACGACATTCCTAATTTACCTGTAGACCAGGAAAAACGGCATTGTTAATGGCAGACTCCAGATCAACCCCATGCACGGAATCTTTCTTGAAGAATATCATGCCACCTCTAGGACCTCTCAGGGACTGGAGAAAGTCACAGGTGTTTTAAGCATAACAAAGAAAAGTATTTACTTCACAGTTTCAAGTAAACAGCATTATGTTTTTACACAAAAATTGCAAATTCTTCTTCTCTCTTTCATTTTGACTCAAAAATACAAAGCACAACATAGAAATATCTCAATGCAAACCTTGTGGGTTGTGGTGGTCACAATATCACAAAACTCAAAGGGATTAGCAAGCACAGATGCAGCAACGAGCCCACTTATGTGAGCCATATCCATCATAAGAAAAGCACCTACTTGATCTGCAATCTTCCCTTGCATAAAAGATGTAATTAGCTTTTCGTGGAGGAAAAAATTCACACAATGTAGAGAAACATCAGATCATGAGGATATAATTCCAGAAAATGCACAAGTGCAGAACATACTTTTCTCATGCGAGGATAATCAATGTCTCGAGGATAAGCACTAGCACCAGCAATAATGAGTTTTGGTCGGAAGAGATTAGCAGTTCTCTCCAGCATATCATAATCAATAAGACCTATTGTCATTCCAAAGTGGGTTAAGTAATTTGATGAATAGGCCAATATATCTGAAACAAATTTAATGACAAAAAATAAGCACCTGTTGATTCATCAAGTCGATAAGGCATAGATTCAAAATAAATTGATGTGGCTGATACGCGTCTTTTAGGTGTCATGAATCCATGAGACAAATGTCCCCCATGAGGCAAATCCAAACCCTGGTAACATACCATCATACATTAAAACAATAACAAAATGGACTTCCATTTTGGAATAGTCAAAATCAAGTAAGAGAAAAATAGTTTACCATTATTCGATCATGTGGTTTAAGAATTGCAGTGTATACTGCAAAATTAGCTGGGGAACCAGATAATGGTTGAACATTTACACCCCACTTTTTCCCATCTACATGAAATGCAGCCAGCGCCCTTTCTTGACATAGAGTTTCAAGCTCATCAATGTACTCATTGCCACCATAGTACCTTACATGTATAATGGGATTCCAATCAACAAAATTACAGAAGTGGTAAAGGAAGGAAGCCTTCAACAAAAGTCTCATTTTTTGAGAAAAAGAAGCAAAACAAGAATTTACCTTTTACCCGGTAGTCCTTCTGAGTACTTATTTGTGAGGCATGAACCAACAGCTTCCATGACTGCTCTAGATGTAAAATTCTCAGAAGCAATAAGCTCAAGACTTTTAAATTGACGGTCCTTTTCCTTGTCAATAATAGCATGGACATCAGGATCAGCTTCACTCAAGCCATAGTCCAGGAAGCTACTTCCATCACCTGATATTTGTAATTGCGTGTGATTCCATGAACAAAAACGATCATCATTGGAGCATAAAGTTTTTAAATTGGTAAACTGAATTCAGGTATATATTGATATAACGGTATCAAAATGTTGGACTTAAATGATGATATTGAACACCAAACAAGAGAAAAGAGTACAGGAACAAATTTTCCAAAGCTGATTTATTATCATGAAAGGGAATTGTTCAATCATAAGTCAAACATTTTGTTGTTGACATTGTCATACTTATATTGCTTGATGATTACATCAAACTCACACTGCCACATAACAAGATATCAGCAATAAATATAGATGAAACTGAGCAGATCAATCACTCACAGATAAAAGGATTGCATGTTGCAGTTTAGCAACTGCAGCTGTATTCCATTGGTAGATACAAAACAAAACAGAAAACCTCAAGCCTATTGGTTGGGGAAGCTTCACACGTGTTCTATAACATATGCTATCTTAGATATTATAATGGTCTCTAGAACCCTCAATTATACGAAAGGAAAAATAATACTAGTCATTCACATACGATATTTGTCCGATCAAATGGTAAATTAAGGTTACCTCCAATTACAGGCACAGAGAAAGACACAGATGATGGCTTCCCAGTGACTAAACCTCCTTCAACATGAGATGCTTTGCATGGCTTGACATTATAGAAATTTACTTGAGGCATAAATCCATGACCGGTATACCCTTTATAAGTGAAATTCTGCCACTTAGTCCAAACAGGTTGCTGCAAAGAACCCATCATTGCAACTCCAGCACATGTCGGCATCCTTGTCTTGTGAATTCAAGAATAATCAGTGTTATAACCCCTCCCTACATGGTTCACAATTCAACAATCACGATGACATATATATTACTACATAACATGTCGTAAAAGTTACAGTCAGAAAAGTGAAAAAGAGTTGAGATAATAGATCAAAATATAGCTATACTACACAGTGCTTTCTTGCACGTGGATAATAGTTTTGAACAAACAAATGAACTACTCTCTTATGGCTACTACTCTTCTGTCAAATAAACATTCAACCGGATGGAATAAATTAAAACTTAACATTTAGCCTTTTGTTAATGTTGCACTTACATGTAGCAGCGTCGTGTTTTGTAATTATTATCATCTCACTACTCCACAACTCTAAGAAACTGCACACCTTTTTACTGAATCATAAATCATCATATGCAAGGCATAGTCCAATGGAAATAACTTGAAACAAAAATGTTGGAATAATGTTTCAGACTGAAATTTTGATTTGATTAGACTCTGTGAGTGGAAAATCTATGATTATGAAATTTCAGTTGTCCAACAAACATTATTAGCAACAGAACAAACATTTTTATACACCACACACTGTAAAAGAAAAAGATAAAATTCCACAGAGGATGAGACTGACAAGGACTGAGCTGCAGTCGTTACGTATGGTCTAAGGCGACACTCTCCGGCGACGGCGAGAGAGGTTGTTTTGACGGCAGTGAATAGAAGAAATTAGGGTTTTGGTGTGTAGTTAGGACATAGCTTTGTGGAGACGAAAACGAGAACAGAGAGACGAGTGAGTGGAGAGGGGCAGTAGCGGCGGCGCGCAACCTACACGTGTGGTGTCGACTTGAACTACACGCACAGATACATAAATAGCACGAATCTCGTGTTGTTGTATCGGTTGGGTATTTTCGTAAAAGTGCTATATATAAGAGACTTATTAGCTCACTCACACGAATTTGGTGATGTGAATTTTTAAAAAAAGAAACACATAAGAATAAGAATCAATTACATTTGGATTTTTATTTTAAAAAAAAAAAACATTTGGTTTTTACGGAAATCAGAGTAGGTTGATTGTAAAACTAAAATGTAACTACTCAGATCAGATTTATTCATTGTTTTTGTAGATGTTGTTTTCGTAATATTAAGCATGTTTGTTCCGTAAAATATAAAAAAATAAAGAGAAATGATTAGAGGTACGAAAAATGTAAAAACGAAAACATACGGATGCAATGTGGCAGTCTATGACTGGCCACCCACCATGTAGGGTTATTACTCCCTGTTTTTAACTTTTCTTTGATTGGTTAAAATTAATTTCTTTAGGTTTTTGTATATATTTTTTTCGGTCCATTTAGCATTGCTCAAAAATAAAATGCATTTTTAAAAAAACTATTTTAACACTAACAACAACTATCTAAATATTAAAAATATTTAATATTTTACTAAACAATCACAATTCTTTTATTATATTAAATGTTTAACTAAAGAAATTCAAATATTGATTAAAAAAGTGAAAAGGTGAAATTTTATTTTATTGAGTGAGTGTTTGTTTTAGATTTTCAAACGTTTGTTCCAAGCCTGGTCAAACGTGATTTTGGCAAAAAGGTGGGTTGTTTGTTTCCCCAACGTAAAAATTCAAAACGTGATTTTGGGATCCAGAATAAATTCTGATAAAAGGAGGTCCTGGGTTGCTTTTCCGTTTGCAAAATCACGTTTGGGTGTGAGACCCACAAAATTCTTTATATTTACACATCAAAAGTGATTCTACCTTTAGCATCCAAACACAATTAATTATTCTGAACATACTTTTAAAATATTATTACCAAACACAAATCAATTATTCTCAACACAATTTTTTTAAAATCAATTCTTTAAACACAATTCTATCAAACACAATTCTATCAAAATCTAAAACAAACATACCCTGGATAGTTATTTCCAACAAATTTTTTGATCAATGCCTTTAGCATGAAACAACGTTTAATTGAATGCAAGGGAATTCGCTTAGCATGAATGTTGTTGACAATTTTTTTTATGACTAAAACGATCCTACTCAGCCCTGAAAAGCAACTCTAACGTCGAGTGCTCACTTGTCTGGCTCATGGAGCCGATGAAGGGGTTTGTCTTGGACAAATTGGTTTGGTTTTTTTTTTTTGGGGTACACAATTGGTTTGGTTTATAACAATTATATGATTCGTTGACCCAAAAAAATAACAATTATATAAATATAAATTTTGGCTTCTATTAAAATTTGACTTCTCTAAAAATGTGGTGTGAGATGCATTTCACAAAATAATAAAGTGCAAAATTATCCTCCAAAATATACCGAATATTTTCGAGGAAACAAATCCTTTATTTTGCTCGTAGTGTTGTTGCGTAAAAATTCTTGTGTCAAGTGAACACACATAATTTAAAACAACAACCATTAAACACATCGTTGTTATAGCGATGTAAATCTTTGTATCAAACGGCTATTTCATAGTAAAGTAATAGTGTCAAAATTTAACTGACTTAAGTACCTTACTACTCGATTGATCAAAAGGGCACAAGGATATTTTTCCTCCAAGTTTTTCTTTGTCAGCCAACCAAAGGATAGAAAATGAAATTCCATCCTTACAAACAATTCCTTTCTTTTTCTTATAGACAAGAGATCGCAATTTTCTTCTTCCTTTTAACGGGTTTAACCTCATCAAATTTTCCTCAGCTAGAACCGAATTAGATTCGCTTTCTTTAAGAAAAGTCATTGCATCTCAGCCAATGACAATCTACATCTACATCAATTACATGCCAATAAAATCGTATCTGACCCTTTTCATTGCTTTTTGCCAAAAAGAGCAAATTCTTCCAATGGCAGGGAGAAACGAATTGAAAACGCTTAGTGTTTCCGTTGTTCTATAAGATATCTATATTGTCATAACAGCATTGATGTTCATCATCCAGATCATACGTATTACGCAATTTACATAGACTCCAGTATCAAATTATTTCATTGCACGCGATTGTAGTTATCCAACTGTATTCTTCTCTGGCTTAGGAGGTGGGAGGAAACAAGGATAAGGAGGTTGGGTTACGATGATGGTTATCGAGTAACAAAATAATATCATTGAATGTTATTTCATTCGACATGTGAAAGACCCCCGCCACTTTCAGCACGTGTCCTGCAAAAGAACGTGTTAGGAATTAGGAAAGAAAACATTCATTGCAATGTCCAAAAACATTAGACACCCAAAAAAGAAAGAAAGAAAATGGAGGCAATGAAAGAAATATGTGTCAACGTGTAATGCATAACCCCCAGGAAACTATGCTTCATATGGACATCGAAAAGATCATGTAAGCAAACATTAAGCAATGAGCATTGAGACCAAGAAATGCATTTAAATCTTGAATAGGTGCCTCTTTAAACTGACCTACTGACCCATGAGCCATCTTTTACAGGTTCTAGCAACTGGATTGGATTTGGATTCTTTCAGAGGATTAAAACCAACTTATTGCAGAAGCTATATATAAGCTAAGATCAATGAGCCAGTGGACGACAATTTCAAGAGGGTAATGATTTATGATTTGCTAATAGAATAAGGCATGCTGCAATAAAGCAAGAACTGGAATAAAGAATGCCTAATGTGGAAAATTTAACATTGTTGTTCAGTTACCAACAGTTTTTCCTGAAAGGAAATTAGACTTCAAACTTGCAAGCCTCCTTGATGCAAACGATATAGATGAATGCCATGGAAGGATATAAAAATAAAGCAATATTGTGTCAAGAGTTCAATGCTTACTTGTGGTCAGAAGGATTTGGCATAAGCTCATAAACAATAGTGGCAACAACATCCCTTTTTATCTATACAATAAACACGGAAGTTAATAGTTAGACTAAACTATAAGCAACCAGTAACCTGAATTTAGAAGTTAATAAAGTACCTGAGTGGCTTCGCCTTTAAAGCCAATATAGTGTATTTTAGTTGTGTCACCTCCAAAACTCTCAGGAAAGTGCAATGTGATATTTGCCACACCTTGAAATTTAGAATATCTAATCAAAAGGACCAAGACATTAACAAACCATGATGGAAGAGACACGAGAAAACTCCAATGACACAAAGCACTAGTTCCCCTACTTAGTGTTTATATGTGAATATTAATATCATGTAAGAATTTAATTGCATATGTGAAGCATTGCCTTAATGAATGTTTCACAATATTTTCGGGACAAATGTTAGTAGACAAGGCCAATGTGATGGAATGACTAAAATGAGAAGTTGGTAATGATTACCTTGTCTGGTATTCCAACACTCCTTGCATATTCTCAACCAAATCCCATTCCTTAAAGAAATAAAAATCTGCATCATCCAAGCTGTAGTGTGGATTTGTCAATTAATTCCTTTAAAATCTTGTAAGAAACTATACCTGGATGGCTTGCATGCTTTGTGCATCTGAAAAGTCAATTCCATCTCGATTGATGAACCTAATTCAAGTAGAAGTTTTCACTTTTCCGCCTTTTGTGTAAGAGAATATTTGCAATAATAAATTATTGTAATTGCAGAGGCTGGTACTTTTCTCCAAACTTAAAAACAAAATTATTTTCAGGAAGTAGTGCCAAAAGTTACCCGTAAAAAAAGGTCAATCAAATAATAAAGCTGCTTCAAAACCATAACCACTTACGCTCTCATCTTGGAAGGACTTGTTCCATCAGCTCCACCCACTACGGATATGCTTTTAATCTTGACATCCGAGGTAAATCTATCTCACACAGAAGCATAACAAGTTCTGTAAGACCAGTGTTCTAAATAAAAATGGAAAAATGTTACAGTCATTGTGATTACTGTTTTTAGCATAATGCAGGTTGTACAAATTTAAAGGATGGTAAAATATAGAAAAAGCTTTACAATGAAAGGAAGCATTATTCAAGACATATTTAAAGTTCAAACTCAAAATCACTCACACACATATTTCTTATTAAAATAGTGCATGAGACTGACAGAAAAATTACATAGTTGAGGACTACAGTTAATGCCGAATGATATCTGATTCATGGAACATAAAAAAACTAAGTTAAAATAAAATAAAAATAAAAACACCATAAAAACAGAGTGTATTGTTATTAGCAAAATATATACTTCTTCTTTTCCTTTTTAACATCAAAAGCATATCTCCCTAGAATCATATTATGTAGTTCAGTCCAATTTCAAGAAAACTTGCTTTATTCATAAATCATAAATCACAATAAAGGGCGGGGTGCATCAATATTCCATCTGGCAATGTTATCCAAATAAAAAACCTATTTTATAAGTGTTGCCTTGCTATGTGCCAAACATTTCAATATCATAGAGGTGGGTTGGATACAACCATTGAACTGTCTCATATGAAAATTAATTATACACATTAGAGATAGACTCACTCTTACACTCCATGCATCTAGGGTAAGCAGCTATATTACACAGGTGTTTTAAAATTAGATGATTCCGTCATTCAACAAGAGTTTCAATAATCCACCCGTTTTTCTAAAAACAAGGGTACAATACTTTTCTCCCCAGAACCAATACTTATAACATGATGATGATGCAAATTAAAAATAATAAGAAATTGATAAGAAAAAGGTTGCAAATTGTGATGTAATAAAATGGTAATCAGAAGATGAAAATAATAACCATAACTAGCAAGGTGAAATTAAATCAGAATTAGCCGTTACATCTCCAGCAGATAGCTTATGTTGACAATATTACAAACTAGAAATGTTTACAATGCAGTTAAGCTTTTGCAAACGAGAGACCGAACGTACAAATTAACACAGGAAACAAAGAAAAGCAGCTGATCAAAATAGATTAATAGATAAATAACACATTCAATATAGCAGATGAAAACTAGAGAATAGTGAGCTCAGCAAAAAAAGGTGTCAGGCAGAGAAACTTACGGAATGAATACAAGTAACTCAGGATCACCTTCATTGCTTTTCAAGTGGTCCTGTTGAAGCCATGATGACCAAAGAGGATATATTATTACAGGTTAAAGACCAGATTGCAGAAGCAATGAATCTTAAATATTCATTCATATCTAGCAATAATGGTAACTTCCAAAATCCAAAAATAAAAACAAAAACAATAGCAATGAACTGCTGAATGCATTACCCCAGAAGTATTCAAACGGTCTTCCCAAGCTTTAAAAACTGACTTAACACTTCCAGGAGTTGCCTCATTCAAAGCAGATACCTGACAGAGATATTCAGATTATGATTTTGTTAATAAAAATAAAATTCAAGAAAAATAGAGAAACATGCATTTGATAAGTCAGCATATTCTTAGGGGCATGTTCATTTCAATTTCAAGCTAAGTCCTGCATATGGACTAAGACTTGTTATGTTCTCTCCTTTGCTCTCAGTAATTACAGAAACAGTTAAATCAAAAGGAAAGGATGGTTTGAAGAATTTTGATGAGAAAATCGATATAGAGAGAGAGAGAGAGAGAGAGAGAGAGAGAGAGAGAAACCTTGGAGAGGTCGATGTGCCTGTAGAGAGACCAGTCAGAGGAACAATCATGATCTTCGCAACTGTGGTCATGCAAGCACGCCATCTTCACTCAGGTCACAAGCGCAGCACAGAGCAAACGAAATCCTCGATTCTTTTCTCTACGATTTGGGTTAACGCACCACCCCGAACACCATTTCACGCTTCGTTAAAACGACACACACACTGCTCGTTCCGATTGCTTATTTTTCGCGTTTTATAATGTTCTCAAACTAGGAAAAAGACCCCGTCCGTGCTAAGCACGGGTAATGTAAAATTTAAAAAGTGGAGCATGATTTTAATATATATTTTCTATAAATTTTAAAAATATTTATTGATTATTATTCATTAAAATAATTAAAATTAGAGTAAGATTATGTTTGAAATACATGAGTGCTACTGTCACCATTTTTTTCACATTAGTAATTATATGAATGAATACATATTATTATGTTAAAAAAATAAAAATGCAAATATTATTATTGCCCAAAACTCAATGATGAAAACTATTGTAATTGTGGACGGGTTTTGATTATATTATAGAAAACATGTGTATTCATTATTCATAATTTAATAATTAATATTTATTTATCTTTTAGATAACATATTATCAATTAATTCTTGGCTATACATGAATTCAATCATAAATCTTAAATTCTCATTGAGATTTGTGGTTCTTTTTGACTTTGCATGAAGTGTGCTCTCTTGATGTAAAATTTATCCTCATAAAAAAATCCTAAATCCATGATGCAACATTTACTTTACGTTAATCCCTCCTCTCCTCTTTTATTTCCCTTTACTTATCAGTGACATTCACCCATTCTTTTTAATTTGCTTATACAAAGTAAACCACAAGATTATCAGAGTGAAAAATATTATGCAGTAATATAGAACATGATTTTGTAATGCTAACAACATTTGAAGGGAGCAAATGCAAGAACTCAACTACATCTAATTTTTCTCAATGAAACAGTAATAATAGAACCATTTCTATGCATTAGCAATGAGCACCACATAATCAATCACAAAGAGTAGTTCAAACATCAATCATTCCAGGCCTTTTGTGAGCTAAGTAGCTACCAATGCGTTACATTACTAACCATGAATGTATGAAAGAAAGAGGCTACTGAATTCTGAGTTCAAACCCCATTCTGAGTTCAAAACAATTAGAAGATCTTGAACAGAAACGAGAGGAAAATCTTGAACTAACCAATGATATTGAGATCTTGTTTTTGGGATCTAGAATAAATTAGAAGATGAAATATCTATCTTATGATTAGAGCTGTCAAAATGGGTTAGTCCGATAAAAATATGGGCTGGGCTAGTAAAATCTAGGTCCGAAAATATTTTGGTCCAACCCGACCCGGCTCGAAAATTCATTGGCCCGAAGTGGGCTAGCCTGTGGTGGGCTGGGCTGGCCCGCTGGCCCGACTAAATTTGCTAAAATTGTGTGCAGACTGTTTCACACCAGGGGTATGAATAATTACACAGGTGTAGAAGCGTCAGATATTTTGGACTATCTTTTCTCGGTACTAAATTAGCCTCACAGATCGTTTCACATCACCGGTGTGAATAAATTCACAGGTGTGAAAGCGTCAGGCTTATGCAATTGTCTTATTTTTTGTGCTAAACTAGCTTACAGTGCGTTTCATACCTAGGGTGTGATTAATTTCACAGGTGTGAATGCATCAGTTTTCTATTAAAATATTTTTTTAAAATAAATAAATGAGTCCATGGGCCAGCCCGTTTGGCCCGCAGCCCGTGGAGGGCTGGGCTGGCATATTAGTAGCCCACATTTATTTTATCCCGGCCCGGCCCAAAAATGTATTGGCCCGTAGTGGGCCGGCCCGGCCCGGCCCGAATTGACAGCTACTTATGATGCACTTGAATGAAGAGCTACTAATGAAGCATAAACTCCATCAGTAATCTTCATCAACACATCATGTCTCCCCTTTTCAGCAACCACCCCATTTTTAATCACTGCTATAATGTCGGCCCCTTTAATTGTTGTGAGACGGTGAGCTACCACCACAGTAGTTCTATCCACACTGACATTGTCTAGAGCCTCTTGAACTATACACTCTGACTCAGCATCAAGTGCACTAGTTGCCTCATCAAGCAAGAGGATTTTGGGGTCTCTCAGCATGGCTCTTGCAATTGCAATGCGTTGCTTTTGCCCTCCTGATAACTGTGTGCCCCTCTCTCCAACAGAGGTATCATAACCATTTGGAAGGGAACTTATGAACCTGTGTGCATTGGCTGCTTGAGCTGCTGCAATTATCTCATCCTCTGTGGCACCTCCTTCTTTGCCATAAGCTATGTTGGCACGAATGCTCTCGTTGAAAAGAATGGGCTCTTGGCCAACCAGACCCATTTGCTGCCTCAGCCAGCTCAGTCTGAACTTTTTGATATCCGTTCCATCTAGTAATATAAGCCCTGAACCAGGGTTGTAAAATCTCTCTAAGAGGCTTATAACTGTCGATTTTCCACTACCACTTTCTCCAACCAAGGCAATAGTCTGCATGCAGAGACATATATTAGCAATGTAAATACATTTGAGTTGGATTATGTAGAGCTTGTCTCCGAACATAAGCACTTGTGACAGTGTTTGTGAGAGCTTATGAAAATAGTTTGTAATTGGCTCATAAGCTATTTTGAATTTATTTTCATAAGCTCTCCAGAATAGCTTATCAACACACTTTACAACTCTTTGAAATTAGTTTCATCACATTCACTCTTAGATTATAAAAATAACTTATACTTGAGCACTAACATGATAAACACTTATGCCATAAGTGTTTTTTTCTTGTAGTTATGTCATAAATATTTAAATAAACTGTTTATCCAAATAGGTAAATATTCTCGAAAAACTGATTGGTAAAACCAAAAGATTACCTTTCCAGATGGGATGCTCAGATTCAAATCTTTGAAAATTTGAATATGAGGCCTTGTTGGGTAATTAAAGCTAACATGTTGAAGTTCAATATTACCAGCAACTGTTTCTAGTGTTATGCCCTCATTGCTGCTGGAGTCAATAATGGGTTTGCTGTCAAGAATTTCAAATATTGAAGCTGTGGAATCTTTGGCCTTGTTAGTGTCTGGTGCCAGGGCACTGGACTGGGAAATGCCGATTGCTGTTACTGTTAAACTAAAGAAAACCTGCACAAATTCTTCTCATAAGAACCAGGTCAAATGAAACAACATCAAACAAATGAAGAGCATCCCAAGTTGATTGAGTGATTGTGTGTACCTTGAAAACCTCTTCAAAAGTTGCTTTCCCGCGTTGCACTAGAACAGATCCAATGTAGAAACAGAAAGCATTTGTGCAATATAGAGCCAAAAAGGAGAAACCAAATCCTGCACCACTTACAAGCCCCAACCGAACACCTTGCTTTTCTGGCCCTGAACATTTTTTCCTATACATATCCATCACCTTCGATTCTGCACAAAAAGATGCAACAGTTCTGATGCTACTAACTGCATCATTTGCCACCTGACTTGCCTCTTCATACTTCACCTATATAGAAGACAAAAAGATCCACATGATTTCCACAATGTATATTATAATTCCCTTGGTGTAATGGACAAAGCCAAAATCACAACTAACCTTGGCATCTGCACTAAATCCTTTAAGAAACTTCATCTGAATGATTCCTTGCATAAGGATCAAGGGTGACACAGCCAGGATTATAAAAGCAAGAATCCAATTAGCAGTGAATGCTATGACTAGACCTGCTGTTATTGTTGATATGTTTTGCACAATGAGGGCTAAGGTGTCACCAACAAGACTTTTCACCGTTGAAGCGTCAGTAGATAACCTTGCACCAACTGCACCACTGTAATAGGGTGATTCATTTCTTTCAGTTTGATTAGTAGAAGGAATTAACGCATGATAATAGCAATATTGTTTTCAATCTGTTTCGTAGTTTTAAAGATTTGCACAGGAAACAGTGAAAACAATCATTTTTTGTTTTCACATATTCTTGTACATATATTTAAAAACAGAAAACAAATTGAAAATAATATGAAAAATTTGTACTTAATTAAAAGTAAAAACAGGAAACAAAAGTAGGAAATGGTATCTCAAACCAAATGGGCCTAAGTATTGTTTCTTTGTTTTGTGTTTCCTTGCTAGAAGTAAAAAAAAAATTGTGACGTACCTTGAATTTGCAGGGTCATCAAACCAACTAATTTCTTGGTGCACAACCTTTTCAAATGTCAGTGAACGAATTCTTTCTATAAGTTTTCCACCAGCAATCCCAAAGAAGTAATTCTGCAGTGGTAAGACCACCAGAGTAACCAAACCCAAACCCACATATAGAAGTGACCAGAACCTGGAATCTTTCCGCTGCTGTTCTGGAGGTTCATAAAACATAGTAATGACTGAGGAAAACAAGAGGCCAAATATTGGGAACACGACACCATTTATCGCTGCAGCAATGGATCCAAGTAGCATGACAGGAACCTCAGGCTTGTTCAAGTAGGCCAAACGTCTCATAGAAACCTTCTTTGGTTTCTTCTTAGAGTCTTTCTCAATATCTGCTTCTTCTATTTCTCCAGACATATGCACAGTACTTTGACGAGGAAGAGCAAAGCTATGTGACTGGGAGGAACCTTGGCTTATTGATCTAGCCATGTGACTGTCTATATTAAAACTGTTACTTGACTTATCTGCTTCATGCTTTGGGTTACCTTCAGCGTCTTGTTCTCCTTCTTGTAGACGAATAAGCTGAGAATAAGCACCATCACCATCCTCAATTAACTCATCATGAGTTCCTACGTAAAAAAGGAAGCATCCAAAAGTGAATACATACTTCCAAGATGTTACACAAATCGATTTTCAATTAAAATAAAATAGTTTGTCCACGAGTTACCTTTCTCCACGATTTTGCCCTGATGAACCACTGCTATGGTGTCAGCATTTCTAATAGTTGTCAAACGGTGGGCAACAACAACAGTAGTCCTTTTTAACATCACTTTTTCTAATGCTTCTTGAACAATACGTTCAGACTCAGCATCCAATGCACTTGTTGCTTCATCAAGAAGAAGGATTCTTGGGTTCTTCAAAATTGCCCTTGCAATTGCAATTCTTTGCTTTTGCCCACCAGAAAGTTGGGTCCCATTCTGCCCTGCCATCGTGTCAAGGCCCTGCAAACACATTAAAATTAAAATGCTTTTATATATTAACTTCAATCAAACTTAATCAAATAAACAAGCCTATAACAAGAGTCACTCATGTAAGAGTTTGCAATATATATATATATATAAACCTGAGGCAGCTTGTCAATGAAGTTTTTGGCATTGGCAAGTGTTATTGCTGTTGTGATCTCCTCATCAGTTGCACCTTCTTTCCCATAAGCTATGTTCTCTCTGATAGTAGTGGTAAACAGGATAGGTTCTTGACTAACCAAACCAATCTGTTCTCTTATCCATTTAACTTGAAAGTTCTTCAAATTCACCCCATCTATAAGCACTTCTCCAGCATCAGGATCATAGAATCTTTCCAATAAATTGATTGCAGTAGACTTCCCACTTCCACTTTGACCCACCAAAGCAGTAGTTGTGCCACTGGGAACATACAATGAGAATCCAGCGAAGATCTGCACATCTGGCCTTGCAGGGTATCTAAAGTAAACATCCTTGAGTTCAATATCTCCCTTTATGTCTTCCATGACAACACCACTAGTGTCATAGGCATCAATTTTGGGCTTTCTTTTAATTGTCTCAAACATTTTATATGCTGCTGCTTGGCCTGCAGCAAATGCATTTAGGCTTGGTGATGTCTGACCCAGTGACCTGTGAATGAGTGAAAAGTTATCATCAAGTTGTGTTGTGATACCCATAAATTGTTATGCATTAATCAATGTCATCATGTCAAATCATTTTATTCAACAAAGTACTAATGTCTTACTTACATTCCACCAGTCATAAGAGCTATGATTATATTCATGACAGTTCCACCATTATATCCTTTCTCAATGACCAATTTGGAACCATACCACATGGCAAGTCCATAGGTGCTAAAGACAACAAACAAAAGTACTCCCATTCCTAACCCTGAGGCCATCCCTTGTTGAACCATTGTAGTATAGGCAACTTTTAACTTGCTATTGTAATTTTCTATTGCTTTTTTCTCGCCGGTAAAAGATGCAACCTGATCAATTTTTAGAAAGAAGTCAGAGACAATGGTTAAATACAAATTAATATGCAAACTAATCACATCAATGCTTCTATTTTATATAGTTGATGTGAGTGTCTTACTGTTCTTATGGCTCCCACAGTTTGTTCAACAACATTTCCTGCTTCTGCATAAGCAGCTTGCCCACGACTTGACATTTTAGACATCATCATGGACATGATTCCACCAGCAATGATGACACAAGGTATACATGCAAGCAAAACTATAGCCAGTTGCCATCCTTTTATAAAGGCAATCACAAAGCCACCAAGAAAAGTTGAAGCAAGTTGAATAACCTTCCCAACCTGTCATTATAAGTTTTCATTTATTAGTATACAAATACTCCCACAGTGTAATTAAACCCTGCAAGATCATGAAACCTTATTCATAACAATTTATGAGGGAAATTATATACAAAAAAAACTAGTCTATTGATCCGATCCATGTAAAATATGAGAATGTGTCACAATCTAGGAGGTGACACGTGTCACAGTGTAGAATGTCATAACTTTATTTTTTTTTATATAGTAATTGATAAATGAAGGAGCATATATATACTACCTTTTCTCCCATGGCATCTTGAATGAGAATTGTGTCACCAGACATTCTCCCAATCACCTCTCCGGTGGTTGTTTCAGTGTCAAAGAAGGCAATGTCCTGCTTTAATATGGTTTTCAAGTACAAGCCACGAATTCGAGCAGCTTGTCTTTCTCCCGTCACCATCCAACATGATACCTCTACAACAATTAAACAAAATCACCCTCATATATCATAATCATAATATGCTACAATTCTCTTACGAGAATAAACTAAAGAAGCAAAGAAAGGGGAGTGTCATCTTACGTAGAAATGATGCTATTCCAGACCCAATGGCCAGGTAAACAAATAATTTTGCAACCTGTAAGATTGAAGTGCATTAGTTTATCCAATAATCACAATTTGTATTAATAGGATTGTAATTAAATACCATATATATGGACATACCATGAATGGTACACAAGATGGATACATATATACAATAATTAATATTGGAAATCAAAATAAATTCAACGGGCTGTACATTGAACTTGAAGCAGTGGCATGCATATAACAGTCGCCGCAAAAAAAAAAATAAAAATAAATCATATATTGGTAAATATTTAGGGGTGAAATTGCCAAAAAGGAAAAGTGTACTTAATTAATAGCCATTCATCATATATGCACTAGTCCATGCATTTGAAACGGAACTGCTGGCTACCTGGAAAATATGATCTTCAAAATTTCTTTTTTCTTTATTTAATTTAATTATTTTTTAATTTCAATCAGAAGCTCACTCACAGTGGTTTTGGTTGAATTTGGTTTCATTTTGTTGATTTATAAACATTTTCCCCTTACGAGATGGCATTGTAGCCTTACTTAAATGTATCTAAAAACATTGCACCAATTTCCACCGCCAGTGTGAAAGAACATCTGTTCAGAAAGGTCAATCCTTTAAATAGATCTCAATAGATTAGTTTTTATCGTTATGCGTGGAGGATTCAAAACACACATTGCACCAAAAGTTGAAATAAAAGAAGAGAAAAGAAATTAAAGAAACAGAATTGTAAACCTTGGAAACTTCCTGGACAATGTGGGATATATCGGTGGAGCCAAAGGTGTTGATGAGCTTCCCAAAAATGACGGTCATGAGAGGCTGTGACAATCCATTAGCGATGGCACAGATCGTGCCAACGATCATCAAGTTGACGTCAAATCGATCAGCAAAAGTGAAGAGCATGTAAAAGGGAACTTTTTGGTTGTCTTTGTTTTCTCTTTCATGTTGTGAAGATGATGGAGGAGACACCTTCTCCTCAATGTCCTTTGCCATGAATGCCTCGAGAGAGAACGAACGAGTGAGTGAAAGTGAGTGAGAGAGAGAAAGAATCAGAGAATAGGTAAATAGGTATTGGGAGGCTTGGAGGTCACGTAGAAAAAGGAAACGTGATCAGAAAACATAGAGTATATAAGATTTAGATTTAATTATAAGTTCGAGAGATATATGTAATGTACCGGATTCCCCTACTCATTTAGACCCATTCCTTATCATGATCATAGTAATCTGTTTTTTTTTTGGGTCAAAGATCATAGTAATTTGTTATAGAAGGGAGAAATGCATGCATGGCATTTAAAATTCAAAAGATCTTTAATGATATATTTATTGTGAAAGAGATTCTATAACTGGTTAAAGTTGTCTTTGGAACAGCTTCTAGAAATTAATCTCAAAGGTATCTAATTGGAGACACGTGTGGAACTAGATGAGTAGTATTAAACTAGAGGAATATTATTAACTTCACATTCATTAATAATTAATGTGTTAATATATATAAATGTAAATATAATAAAAATAACAATGACTAGTTGAAATGGATACGCACTCTCTTTGATTGAATGTTTGGTATTAATTTTAAAAACTAAAAATGAATAATAGAGTATTTTTAACAATTTCTCATAACCATAATTGGATTATGATACCGTGAACAAAGGATCGTCACTTTCGGTGGAAGTTTTGATAAATTTAAATTCATATCTTCACAAATATTAACATATAAATATTAAAGAACAATATAAATTCAAATTCGTCAAACAAGGGATTTTTTATGCAAATTTTAAAAAATTGTTTTTTAATTAGTATGACATCTATAAGAAAATTTTGAAATTTTGAAATTTTTTTAAATAATTACAAAAATTTCAATTATATAGCATTTGAATTTTAGAAAAAATATATATATCCATCACTCACTTAAAAAATTAAATTGATAGATATTTATCATGGTATTTAGAGTTTAATAAATATAAAAAAATAACTATAAAAAATAGATGTATTTTATCATGCTTTTTTTAATAAATATAAAAAATATTAAAATACTAATAATAAGATAACTATAAAATATAAGTATCTATTTTTTACTTGAATATTATATATATTATCTTAGTATTAATTAATTATTATACTGTTAATTACTTATATTATCATATTTTTTATTAAAAGATATTTTAATATTCTTAATAGGATCTTATAATCCGTCAAGTCAAAAAAAAAAAAGGATCTTGTAATCCGTGTTACGATTCCACGCACGAATTATAACCTTTTACCCTCCTTTCAATTTTAGGTATTTATTTTGACTACCTTGGTCAATATTGATGATTCACCGTAAACCACCCATTGGTGGCTCATGCTAGAAAAAGCCACGATTATATAAATGAAATTTACATTCTCAAAATAAAAATCATTTTTCCTTAAAGCAAAAAAATAAAAATAAAACTCACCACATTGACGCAACAAGATGGAATACCAACAAAGGAAAATGACAGACAGAATTGAAAATAGAACCATCTCTATAACGTTTAAGCTTAGAATAGCATCAAAAATTCACAAATGCATCTCCTTTTGTTGTATTCCACGCTCAACAAATCTTAACATAAGGTTATCAGCCTCTACTAACTTACCATCTAACACTAGTTTCTTGGTCACTTTCTCACACAACTTTAAATCAGGAATCAAATTACGTCTAAACATTTGACAAGCCACTTTATATGCAGATAGAGCAATCCCTTTAGTCAAATAGCTTTCCATCAGAACATGGCATGTATTAGCATCAAGTTTTGATGCTGTTCTCAAAACCTTCCCCACTAGTTTCTCAGCCTCCTCAAGGTTCCCAAAATCACAAAGCTTCTCAATAACCTGATTGTATACTGTTCTAAATGGCTGCCTAGCAAGCATTTTCTCCAATAACTTCATCATGTCATCTACTCTTCCCCATTGACAAAATCGGTGGATGACCGCCCTATAGGTTACCGGAGTAGGAACCAGACCTTTGCCAAGCATCTTTACAATTAACTCAGCAGCCTCTTCCAGTCTACCTTTCTTCCCCAATGCATCGAACAATGCTGTATATGTGACAGCGTCAGGATGTTTGTTGCTTAAATACATGTCGTCTAGCACCGATAGAGCAGCATCCAAGTCACTGATCTGACAGAAACCATGAATTACAGTAGTGAAGTTTACAACATTAATGGCACAGCCCTTATGCAGTAATTCTTCCAAGTATTTTTTAGCTTCTACTACTTTCTGATTTTGACAGAGCAACTGTATTAGCAGGTTAATTTCAACTGGATTTGGGAAAAAACCCTTTTCAATCATTTCCCTGACCAAATCACAGGCCTCAGACAATTTTCCCTCCCTACGGAGCCCATGCATCACAACACTATAAGTGATGGCATTTGGTGTCCACCAATGCTCCTCACTCACATTTATCATCTCCCTTGCTTCTAATGATTTTCCATTGTGACAGAGGCCATTCAACAAAGCTGTATATGACACAGTATTTGGTTTGCACCCATGTTTGTACATCTGCTGCAGCATCTTTTTCGCTTCATCTATCTTCCCCACGTGGCAAAATCCATCGATAATAGCAGTATATGTCACTACATCAGGATTACAGCCTTTCGAGTACATGTTGATCACTAAACTCTTTGCCTCACCTAGCCTCCCCGTTTTACAGAACGAGTGGACTACCGCACTGTACCCAACCTTATCAATGTGGAAACCCTTGTCTTCTGCTTCCCTCAGGAAAGCAAGAGCATCATCTGCATGTCCATGCTTTGAAAGCATGTGGATTAGTGTATTATATGTAACTTGATCCGGTATTAATTTACTACTTCGAACCATGTTCTCCATTAAATGCTTCACTTCTTCAACTTTTTTCTCTTTACAGAGGAAAGCCATCACAGTATAATAACTAACTTTATCTGGAGGGCATCCCTTGGAAGGCATTTGTGCAATAAGCTCCAGTGCATCTTCAATCCGATGTAAATCACAGTAACCCTTGATCAAGCAGTTATAAGTGACAATGTTGGGTTTGATTCCAACCACCTGCATTCGTTCCAAGAATCTCAATGCCTTTTCCAATTTACTTCCCTTCACCAAAACATAGATAGCAGTGTTACATACAGATAAATTAGGTTCAACTCCAGCTTTCTGCATCAAGGTCAGAAGCCGCATGGCATTCCTCAACTTGCCTGCACGGCTATAGGACACCATCACGTAGCCAAAAGCTTCGGGTGGACATTCGATTCCACGGCGGGTCATGAGCCGAAGAATCCGCCTTGCACCTTGGCACAATTTAGTCTTGCTAAGGATATCTAGCATTGTGTAGTAGACAATGGTGTCATGCCTGTAGCGCCACTGCCGATCAGCCCAGTAAAATAAATTCAAAGCAATCCGTTCATCGGCTTGAGAGCGCAAAACAGCACAAACAAGTGGGGGTTTGAGGCTCCTTAATAAGTGCCTCAAATGCGCCTCAAACTTTGGGTTCCAAGCAGATCTGAGGGTAATTAACCTACAAACCTCCCTCACCAATGGGTGTCTAAGTTCACTCTCATCAATTTCAACTCTTGCAATATTTTCACTCTGCTTGTGATTGCCATGAAAGGCACCAATAAACTCGAGACTCTCATCATCGTCACTACTTCCCTCTTCTTCACATTCTTCTTCTTCTTCTTCCACACCATCATTGACACTTGCAGCAAAACGTGATTCCCGTGGAAACCCAGAACCCACTTTCCCAAAACCATCATTGAAATTCTTAGTGTTGCTGCATTTACTACCCTCACGTTCAGCTCCAAAGTTAGCGGATGAATAAGAACCCGGAACATAATTTCTTGCAGAATAAAGGCTGAAAGCAATAGAGGACAAATGGTTCGCACAGAAATGGGAGGCTAAAACCTTTTCCAATAGATAATGATTCAACCTCAGAATTGCCATCAACAAAAAACTATACTTTCTTACTTACAGCAGCAACAATACCCACATCTCAATCTTTTTAACAATCATTAGGAATTCATCTATTTACCTGCAAGCTTGTGGAGGGTAACCGACGAATCATCATCAACTTCCAGACAGACCTCCTTTTTAACTTGGTCTGTGTTTGGTTGCTGCTTCAAATTTGGGTTTCTGGGTTTTCCTTCGTTTTCAGAGAAAACCCTGTTTCTTCATCTCCACCCTAGGGTTTGCAAATTTCTGGTTCAGAGAACTGAGAAGAAGTGAAAACGGGTAGTGACTGACAATGGAGTATGGATAAAAATGTAATTACATAGTAGTAAATGCTAATTTAGTATTATTCTCAATTTCTTAAAATCAAATCAATTTTTCAACATAAATAAATAAATAAATTCGTTTAAAATAAAAAACAAACGGAGGTAGGTGAGTCTTCTCCACGCCGGCGGCGATTATCCTTTTCCTTGGCCACATTGGCACTGTGTTCACTGAAACAATATACGATATGATGTGGCATGGACTACTTAAAAAAGCATCCCAACGAAACAAGAAACCAAAAGACAACGCTGTCATTTTCATAGCCACCTAATGAATATATGTCAAAATCTCGTGCTCAATAGTCATTTATCTGCCTTGGATAACTAGGTAACCATCTTTTTATTATTTTATTTTTTCTGTCACAACATTTTCAAAGTTCAGACACTGCAAAGAAACACAAATCACACACTTGTCACACGGTTACACGATACATATAGCGGCACCGTTCTATTTTTTTTTCAAATAAAAATGTGTCAGCATTTTGTTTTTGGTTGACATGCATGAATCATATCGAATTTGGTAAAAGTATTTCATTGGTCTGTAATTTTATGTAAGACAGAATTGTCATGTAAGATTTATTCATTTAATTATTAGTTAGTAGTGTTTTGTTGACACAGACACAGTTACGTGATAATTTAAAGAACTAAAAAGAATCCTATATTAAAAACCATGGAAATGCTGCTCAGAGGGAAAAGAGAGTGGACATTAAAAATGGCAAAGTTTAATTCAAGTTATGGTAGTTACGGTTTCTTTTATGGGGAGGTTGTTCTTCTCCTTCTTTTATTATTACAGATTTCCTTTCAACTTGCAACTTGTGGCTCCATAGTGCAGTTCCTTCCTGGATTCCAGGGACCCCTTCCCTTTGTGCTTGAAACCGGGTCAGTTTCACTAAACTGGGCTATCTATGGCTTTTAATCTACGATATGAAAAATCATTTATTTGGATTTTATATATTTTGTTGATAAAGTTGATCAGGTATGTGGGAGTGGGTGAAACAGAGGATGTTCAGGCCTTCTACTATTTCATTGAGTCAGAGAACAATCCAAAGGAGGATCCTCTCATGCTTTGGCTAACCGGTGGACCTGGTTGCTCTGCCCTGTCTGGCCTTGTCTTTGAAATAGGTAATTCATAGCAACACTTTGCTTTCCTTTTTTTTTATTTTGACTTTTGGAACAGTCTTACAATATGTATAAGTAAATTCTTATTTCTTAGTTCTTGATATTTTAACATTGTTCATGGGCTTATCACATCATATTTTTAGTGGATTTTTCACATCTAGTTCAAACACATGATTCAATGCTACATCCTACTCTTCAGATTTAATATCATCGAAATATAATTGAGCATACTTTTATCTACGTTGCAAGCAACAATATTCTCTATGGGTGTTGCAGGTCCACTTGCATTTAAAAAGGAGGAATATAATGGGAGCCTGCCTAATTTGGTCTTAAGGCCACACTCATGGACAAAGGTGGGGGGTATAAACCCACATTTTTGTTAGCTGGGATAGATATTTTGGCATTTATTGTATCTAGTTCATCAAATCCGTTTAAATTATTTATTTATTTACTAACTCTGTCATGCTTATTTATTGGTATTAATCATAATTTTTTCTTGGTAGGTAAGTAGCATTATATTTGTAGATTTGCCTGTTTACACAGGCTTCACTTATGCCAGAACAGAGTCTGCTGCTCAACGAAGCGACTGGACACTTGTTCACCAAACTCATCAATTTCTTAGGAAGGTATAATCACCCAAACTCTATTGCTTTCATTTCACAATAATCACTTTTTTCTTGGTTTTATTTAATTTTGCTTGCAGTTATATCAATCCATCAATTGAATAGCTATAATCATGTTTAAATCTTTGTAGTGGTTGATTGATCATCCAAAATTCCAGTCAAATGAAGTTTACATTGGTGGTGATTCATACTCTGGCATTCCTGTTCCAGCAATAGTTCAAGAAATTTCACAAGGTATGGCAAAGTTTGAACCATAAACATAGGTAGAAGCTAATGACCACTGGACTGTTTGTGACGACTGATATGTACAACACAGTATTCTAGCAGTGCCATTGTGTTACCATAGATCTGCTGTAAGTATATGTTGAAAGTTTAATTATTCACAAATTCCCTTGTTGCAGGAAATGAAAAAGGGGTCCAACCATGGATAAATCTCCAGGTTAGCATCTTACAGTATCTCTTTCTTATGTTAGGAATATAATAGTTTAATGTATGTGTGTAGGTGAGAGTCAAAGGAGGTAATGTACACTGTTGTCATAATGTGAAAAATGCAAGGCTAGGATTGAAACTTGAAAGCATTTAATGTACTTCTGTTTTATTTTTACAATAATAGTAAGAAGATTTGAATTCCTCCCTAGATTGAACGGTGGTAGGGGATCCAATAGTTAGAACAGTATCCATGGCATTATAGAACAGCTTCCAGATTGATTATGACATGTTCTTTTCTTCAGGGATACCTGCTTGGGAATCCCGCAACAACAAGAAGGGAAAAAAACTATCAAATCCCCTTTGCTCATGGAATGGGACTTATCTCTGATGAACTATACGAGGTAATTAAATTATAATTCCCCAGTAGCTCATTAAATTAGAATTATAATTCCTCAGTAGCTATTCTTAAAAACTGTATTAAAGAATCAAAAGTGTAATGCTAACTGATCTCTATTATTTTAATGAGCAGTCACTGCAAAGAAACTGTAGAGGAGATTATATAAATGTAGACACCAGAAATGTATTCTGTTCAAGAGATATGAACTCATACAATGAGGTATATATATGCATCCATTAATTCTTTGTTGTCCCTTCAACCCTTTTTTTTTTTTAATCAAATTTCATGAGTAGAAATTCTAGTCAAAGGAAGTAAGGAACAATTACATAGTCAACCATTCTGTTTTCACAGGTTACATCGGGACTTAATAAAGCCCATATTTTGGACCCGCTATGTGAGTGGCTCGATAATGAAGACGAAGTTTTTAGGAAGAGATCTCTAATTAAGAAATATCCCTCCAAGCTCCACAATTCACATCTCAAATTGCCACCCTTAAACTGTCGGGTAATCTTCGTGCCTTTATTGAATCAGAGATGGTTACTTAATGCTTCTCTTCCATACATTTATGCAATAAGAATCTTACTATACCATGTATTTGCTGCACAATATACCATTTGTGAATTAACTTGTTAACTTACAAATAATTTGTTAACTTGATATTTATTTCCTTTCCACTGTTAGAGTTATTCATACTTCCTTTGTGCTTATTGGGCCAATGATGATAATGTTCGCAAAGCACTGCACATACACAAGGTATAATTGATAACACATATGAAAGTAATTTCCTCATGTTGTTACCAATACAACTCTGACATAAAGCTACCCGGCTGCATGTGCTGCAGGGAAGTATTGGGAAATGGCGTCGCTGTACTTTTAATATCCCTAATAAGGTGGAAATCCTTAGCAGCTTTGAGTATCATGTTAATCTCAGTAGAAAAGGCTATCGTTCACTGATATACAGGTCAATATTCTTTCTCTATGCTCATATATTGCATAAGATATATATAACACTGATCATGAGCTAGCTAGTTTGAATTTCTGACGGCAAATAGTTTTTCTTATGTATTTCTAACAGTGGCGACCATGACATGTCTATTCCATTCCTTGCGACTCAAGCATGGATAAGAGATTTAAACTACTCCATTGTGGATGATTGGAGACAATGGCATACAAATGGCCAAGTTGCAGGGTATAATTCAAGTAACTGTAGTCATATACTGATAAGTAACCATGCTGGGTTTATCCAAAAGGCTAATTAAGTTTTGTACTTAATTTTCTGCAAATAGGTACACGAGGACTTACTCTAATCGGATGACATTTGCAACTGTGAAGGCAAGCCTCCTGTTGCACTTGTGGGTCACACATGAGGAGTCTATTATTTAAATGGAAGTTTTGCTGCACTTGTGGGTCACACATGAGGAGTCTATTATTTAGTTTGCATAACCTAGTGATTCTTATGCCTTAAACAAGATGAATTTGAATGGTTGAGTCCACCTATAATCCAGTTTTCCTAAATATCTCATTATAACCACATTTTGAATGGGAAAGTTATTTCCTAACAAAATCCAACAAACATAACAATTTTAATTAAAAATAGAAGAAGTTAAAAATGTGACACGTGTTACGGTTTAAGAGACCAGAGTCTATTTTTTTTAAATATAGTAATTGATGATTGATAAAATCATGCACACATCAATCATTACTAACTAGTTTCTTTGTTCTATTATTGGTTGATCTACTTTCAGGGTGGAGGACACACAGCTCCCGAGTTCAAGCCTGAAGAATGTTTTGCCATGTATAATAGGTGGATATCTAGGAGGGCTTTGTAGGAATAATAACCAAATAAAGTCATCAGCCAAGTTGCCAAGGAGTATAGTAGGCTTCTACGTATCCAAAATAATAATAATGAAAATCTGTGTATCTTTCTAACGATTACAACAGGGAGACCATATTTCAAATGTAAGAATGGATCCTAAATGGGATTTTGTACCAAGAAGTTTTCTATGTTTTGAAGAATCAATTCGACTTATAAATTATGCTCACACTTGTGCTTGTGTCGGGAGCTTACTTACCTTACCTTGTATTGAAATTAGTAGCCTATGCACAGTGGCGGAACTTGGACCAAAATTTTGGAGGGGCCAAAATTATACTAATGAAAGTCAAATATGTAATAATCATATCATATAACTAAAAATTTAAGTTATAAAATGTAATTACAAAATTTAAATGACTAGAAATTATTTTACAGTACTACTTTATACTCTTTGAGTGAATTGAAATCATCGGTAATTGAATCAGAACTAATGCTTCCAACAATCTCCCTTTCTCACAAACTTTTCTCTTAAAAAAAAAATCAAATTTCTATATAGTTATTTTTTTTAGATAAGTTTATCAACTACATAAAAAAAAGAGAAAAAAGAGTTAGAAAAAAGGGGATGGGGGTATAGGCTTGGGAGAATGGCCAAGGGGGCATAGGGGAGTGATTGAAAGAATGAAAGAAAATATAAATAATAAGGTGGATGGAGTGGACAAACTCAGAAACCTGAGGGCAAAGGACTGAGAAGTTAAAATAAAAAACAAGTGTGCAGTGCAGCGACGACAAGATGGTGGGATGACTGGAGTTTTTTAAAATTGGAGTGCTATTTCTTATTTTTGCAATACAGATTACCCTATTTTTAACTCCCTATATACATACATATATATATATATATATATATTAAACAAAATAAAAAAGTTTGGGGGGACCATGGCCCCCTTATGTCCTAACTAAGCTCCACCACTACCTATGCAATTTGTGCGTTTTGATTAAATTTTAATATATTCAAAATTATTTAGTAAATATATTTTAATGTGTGTATAAATTAGATTTATATATAATATATACATACATATAATAAATATAAATCTTTATATATTTATATTGATTATGCCACCTTTTCTTAAGATTTGACACGTTTAAGACTTAGAGTCGATCTTTTAATTTTAAAATAAATAAATTTCCACTATAAATAAAAAAATTCATCAATATTGTCTAATAAATAATAAAAACTAATTTTTATCATTTATTAACAATTAAGATGATTTATTTTTTCTTTAAAACTTCAGGGTAAATTATAAATTTGAAAAAAAAAACAAATCCAAAAAAATGAGTTTAGTATACATAAGAAAAATGAGTTTAGAAGAAGAATTACTACGAGGCAAAGAATTGAGAAGTGTGCATCTGCGTAAAATGAGAAGAATCGCGGAAAGCCGTCGATTTTGGCGGGTTGGAATCTGCGTATATAAATGAAAAATATTCCCCCTTGCACCTTTGGAATCTTCCCTCTTTCTTCCCTTCTCTACACTCTCCTTTTTCCCCTCTCTCTCTCTCTCTCTCTCTCTCTCTCTCTCATACCTTTGTCTTGTGGATCCGCCGTCACGGAATGGCCACTCCCAATGGCTCCGACGACGGAAACCACCGCGCAACCACTCCGTCGGAATCGGCATTGATCTTCCTCGGGACAGGTTGCTCCAGCATGGTTCCCAACGTAATGTGCCTCATCCAGCCCTCCAATCCTCCCTGTCCCGTCTGCGTCCAGTCATTGTCTCTCCCTCCCGATCAAAACCCTAATTACAGGTCTTGATCTCTCGTTTTGCCCCTTACAACCGAAGAAATGTGCTTCGAGATCCATGGATTAATTCTGTGTGCTGAATGTCTTTTGTAGGGGTAATACATCTCTTCTAATTGATTATTGTGAAAGCAACGGCAATCACAACTATATATTGATTGATGTTGGGAAGACGTTCAGGGAGGCAGTGCTCAGATGGTTTGTTACCCATCGGATTCCAAGAATTGATTCTGTGAGTTATTAATCCTCTCAATGCAGATCCAATTCCAATCTAACCTTATATTATATGTGTTCGGCAGCCTTATTTTATTGAAGCATGATTTAGATATAGTTCCCTACTGATTTACAAAAGCTAGTGAAATCAATATTATTTGTAGACTGCATTGTTGTAAATTTAAAGAAGCTATTGCCTCATAACTAAAGCAAAGCTGAGGAATGGCTTGCTTCCTTTTAATTATTCCTTTGGAAAAATGGGCTCCTAGACGCTTTTGTTATCGAAAATATGTGATAGATTCAACTGGAACTAGGGAAAAGAAACAAGGAAGAATACAAGAATTGGGCAGAGATAACCCAAGAATATTATTCACAAATCTCAGAAAGAAATACACTGTATGCTAGGGTGAGTTCGAGAGCACCCAAATCTCTCCTTACAAGCCACTCAGTTAGCAACTAACTAACTAACTCCAAACTGTTCTGTCCCTCTTTTTATAGGGATCTGTTACCCACTAATTCCCGCCCTCTACTTGTCTATTTTTTGTCCCTTACATAGACCTTTTTCTATTACTGAGTGCTATCAATATGAAATGATTTTTTCCTTATATCTGACCTGCTAAGCTTTCAGTGACTTTATTTTCAATGAAAATTTATTATTCGAATTAGAAAATTTGTTAAATGGTCCTTTCCTCCTTATATTCATAAAATTCTAAAACATTTGAATACATCATTATTTCCTTGAAATTTGTATTGACCTGAAATTTTCATTCTGAGAAAAAAAAAATTTCTTGCTTGATTTGCAGATTATTTTGACTCATGAACATGCCGATGCAGTCCTTGGATTGGATGATATACGTGCTGTGCAGCCTTTTAGTCCTACAAATGACATTGATCCCACCCCCATCTACCTGAGTCAGCATTCAATGGATAGGTAGGTCTAGTAACTGTTGCTTGTTGTATAATTAATGTATTGATAAAGTGCATCCCTGATTAGCTGAAATTACATGCAGCTTCCCTCTATTTTCCAAACCTACATAAACATACTTTTGAGATTATAAGGCAGTACAAAGTAACCCTAACTATCAAATAGTCTCAGTAATAGTAACAGAACCATCATTCCATGCTCAAATGCAAAATTAGTTACTCAAATACCCTAACTATCAAGACTTCAACAGTTTAGCCTTTAGTGGGTGAATTGGCTTAGGGAACACCCGAACAGTTTTATTGAAGTTATTAAATTATTCTCATCGCATGTGTTTTGTGGTTAATTAACACAAAATATGTATCATTAACAATAAAGTCAGCAAATTGAATCATTTGTTGTGATAATCAATCTGTTAAAAAGGTACCTTATTGACCAATGTGGCTCTTTAATTTTTATTTTGGCTTAAATATGTTTTTGGAAGTTCGTTTTTAGTCCCTCAAATACTAAGAATATTATTTTAGTCCCTAATGTTTTGAAAATGTGCCACAATTAGTCCTTTTCCTTGAAATATGAGGGACTAATTGTGACACATTTTTAAAATATTAGGGACAAAAATATCAATGTGAGGGACCAAAAGTGACTCATTTTCAAAAGATTAGGGACTAAAATAATATTCTTGGTATTTGAGGGACTAAAAACGAACTTAGGCCAAATATGAGGGACTAAAAACATATTTAAGCCTTTTATTTTTTTAATATAGATGATATGATTCATGTTGCTGTCATGGGATAATTATATGCTTTGCAACTGTAGCAATCTTCGAGAAACCAGTGTGTTGGGAAAATTGTTTTCATTACAACGTGACTCCTATCGCAATGTTATGCTCCTTTTGCTTGATTTTATGACCATCTTATGCTCTCCATTAGCTGAATCCACGTTTTAAATCTTTGCAACAGCATAGCAGAGAAATTTCCTTATCTGGTTCAGAAAAAACACAAGGAAGGACAAGAAATACGAAGGGTAGCTCAGATTGCCTGGAACGTTATTGCCGATGACTGCAATAAACCATTTTTTGCATCAGGATTAAAATTCACTCCTTTACCAGTTAATTGCCGCTGTCTTTGTCCTTATGTTAAGAATGCAATAATCCTTTTATACAAGGGCTTCACAGTCTTGTTTGTGGATGTGTAGGTTATGCATGGAGAGGATTACATCTGTTTGGGCTTTCTTTTTGGTGAGAAAAGTAGGGTGGCTTATATATCTGATGTTTCACGGATTCCTGCTAGTACAGAGTATGGTACGTTTTAAATTAGTTTCTTCCTGCTTGGACATATGCATTTCTTCATCAGTGCTATCTCACAAAGTGGGACTATAAGTGTGCTAAGAGATAATTTATCTATCTGTTTTTATCATATATATGTTGACTCTCTTACTTATCTATTGACTGAAAAAGGAACACCGTCATGGATTTCAATCACTAAGGGGGTTTGTACACTGTCATCATTGCTGTTATTTGGACAGGACTAGTTTCTTTTTAGATTGCAAAAACATCTTCAATTCTAGAAGACAAGTTTCATTTTTGAGGCATCTATACATAATAAGAAAACCTTCAGCTGAATTATGATTTTTGACACCTAACATTTAGCAATAAATTTCCTTTTTACAGTCATTTCGAAAAGCGGAGCTGGACAGTTGGATCTTCTAATACTGGATTCATTGTATAGGGTCAGTAGTTCCATTTTCAAATTTTTGGGTATAAAATATAAATATGTAAATATTGTATTGTGTGCATGTGTGTGTGTGTGTCAGTTACTTTCTGCCGTTTAATTTGTATAATATTGTACATGATATGCCACTAAAGGATCTCTTTGTGCACAAACCCTCTAGGTCTAGGTGTTTGACGGACCTAGGCTCTCCCTCCCAATTTCCACTCTAAAACCAAAGAGAACCCTCTCTATTCTTTTCTCCCTATTGTTTATACACTGTCATATCTCTAACTATTCCAACTAACTAATCGGGTGGGGTTATCTTACAATTTCTTTGTTTTTTGTTTATCGCAGACTGGATCACATAATGTTCACCTTTGTTTCCCACAGGTTTGTTTTCCATTTGCATAATGATAATTACACTATATCCGTGGAGGTGAAATGTCTTTATTAATTGGTGATTTTACAGACTCTTGAAACTGTGAAGAGGTTGTGTCCAAAGCAAACCCTATTGATTGGAATGACTCACGAGTTTGATCACCATAAGGACAATGAGTTTTTGACAGAGTGGTCCAAAAGGTATATGTTGTATCTATTTGCAATGAAGTCAAATCTTGACCTTTGCAAATATATTTAGTAATAATTGACCCAATAATCTGATAGTAGCAAGGTCATGTATATATATAATATTTATCTTTGTACTCTATGGTACGTTGTGGATTTTAGAAAATGATAGAGTTGACTCTTCTATTATTGTGCTTAGGGAAGGAATTCTAGTGCAGCTTGCCCGTGATGGTTTGAGAGTCCCCATAAACTTATAGTAAGGAAAGGTAATCCATGTGGACCTGAATATTCATTTTTATCATCAAGAGCGGTAGTACATAAAGAAGTAGGATGTGAATTATTTACTATGATACGCAGCATGCATTTGTGTCTGATTTCTCATTCTTCTAGGGATAATATTGTTACCTTTTTTATGCGCCCCCCCCCCCTTTTTTTTAAAAAATATGCAATAATAAATTGTGAAGGGAATGACATTCAGGGTGTTTGTTTATGGAGGGAGTAGGTAGGAAGTTGGGTGAGGAGCGAAAATCGAGTGGGATTGAAGGATAATTTTCACCTTTTGTTGCTTTTTTAGTGGACAACCACTTTGAAATCACATTCATGCTAATGAAGTAGATAAATTTGCGCGGGAGTGTGTAAATGAGTGGCACTACACTTTCACTGGCCCTGTATTTTTGTGGTCCCTAACCATCATGAAGAAATCTTCGTTCTAGTTTTTTGCCTCCTAAATCATGCACACCCTTATTTGCACCTTAGCCAATAGCCATAGACATTTAGGAACTGAATATGTATTTAATACCGACAAACCAGGCACGTAATGCTTTTTCTCCTCCCGTTCTATTCCTTTATTTAGTAGCCGATTATGTCTTTCAATGAATAATAATGCTCTTAAATCTTAATATGTGCCATCATGTTCTTGCAGGGTAAAGCATGTGACAATGTATACCGTATACTGTTGATCTTAATTAGATTCATTGGAGCCTTAATATTTTTTTAAAGAATGTGCTCCGTTTCTACAACAATCCAAGGAACCAACATTTTTGCTAGAAGGCGGCATTTGTGGACATGACTATGATAAATTATTGTGATGGAAATCTCATTTTTATAGTTAAACTCGTGGAAGCTGTACTAGAACAATTTTATTGCGAAATTGGAAAACAAATTGGATAGCAATGAGTTTTTAAGAGCTTAAAAAATGCACCCTATCCTAAATTTCTTTTATAGTGTCACTTTACACGCAACTAATCTCCTAGCTGGAAGATGTAATCTTTTTTTTTTTATTAACAGCTGGAAAATGTAATCTTCGATCATATATACCGAATATGATTATATTTTCCCGTGAATTATACGAAATAATAACGAATCATCAATTGAACAGTACCGTAGTCAGTGGGTTGCACGGCTGGAATTCAGTCATCCAGACAAATTTAGTTCTCCTATTTACGTAATATGCTTAAATATATTTTTAGTCATTTAAGTTTGAAAAATTATTGTTTTTAATCTTTCAAATTTAAAACGTGTTTTTTGTCTTTTATTTTTAAAAGTATGTCACTTTTAATCTCTGATACCATATTTTAAATTTAAAAAATATTTTTAAAATTTGAGAGAGGTTAAAATATAAATTTAAAAAATCTTTGAAAGTTAGGAGAAATGGAATAATGTGAGAATTAGGATTTGAGATGGTCAAAATATAAATTTAAAAAATATTTTTTAAATTAAAAAATGACCCCGGAGACTACAAGAAACATATTTTAAAAAATAAGGAACCAAAAATACACATTTTAAATTTAAAAGATTAAAAGTAATAATTTTTCAAACTTAAGAGACTAAAAACATATTTAAGACTACCAGACTGACATGATTCAAGCCATAAAGATGAACTAACTCAAAAAATGTCGATCATAGACCCTGAACCTCAGTCGGTCAAAATACTATACTATTAAATTACATTTCTGTAGGTGTTCGACGTGTTAGTTTATAATAATATATATATATATATATATATATATATGAGTATTATTTTGTATAGAAAAATTAAAGCAAATCTGTGTCTATAATGTAAAAAAAAAAGTGTATTTATTTTTAGATTTTATTCGGTTAATAACAAATACATCTTTACTAACTTTTGTGACAAACTTCTTAGAAAACCCTTCTCTAATTCCACCATTTTTAATTCCTCAACTACAAAAACTTTAAAAAAAGTAGGTTGATTATTAAAAAATAATGTGCGTGTAACGTACGTTATATTTTTATTTGTCCTACCGCATGGAAAAGTTTATTCATTTTAATTTGAAAAAAAAAATGAACTAGTTCAAAAAATTCTAACATATTCTCTTCCAAAATCTGTAATAAAAAAACCATATAACAGCAATCAACGAGGAATTTCATATTCATAAATGTAAAATACCTTTTTGTTTTTTGTTATATATGTGAACATGTTGAAATTGAACTAGTCAATGCACGTGACTGTCTTTCGGTTCCATTTCCAAGGTATATTCTTTGTCGATCACAAGAACCAACGTCAGCAAGACCAGGCAAAAGGAAACAGTTGAATTCCTCTAAACAAAAGTCAAAATTTGGAACCAATCTAGAAGTAAGAAAGCAACCTTAGTATTCATGGAAGATTCGGGTATGCGTGTCTTATGGGTTGCTTCTTATATTTGAACACTCTCTCACAGAATAAATAAAATAGCATTAGTAATTTAGTAGTAGTAGTAGTGAAGAAGAGGAGAAGAGGCTTTGAAAAACACAAACAAACTAAGAAGATGGCATGTTCTGTCTCTGTGCCTTTTAACAACCAGAATTTGGACACAAGCTTCTTTGTTTTCAAGCCAACCGTTGTGATCGTTGATGATCTTGTTCATGGACTCAAACAGTTCTCCTTAAGCACTGAGAGCCTTGGTTGTGTTCAAAGCTCTATTTTTAGAAGCATCCATGGAAATATGGTAACTTTTTTTGCTTTCTCTGGTTTCCAATTTTCAGTTCAAATTTTTGCTAACTTCTCCTAACCTTATCATCTCAATTCTGAAGTGCATGCTTTTCTTTCTTTGCCTGTTGGGGTTCCTTTAGTTTGAAACTTTATAGTTTATGAAACCCATTTCTTCTCCTGTGAGTTTTACCATTTCTTCTAAATTAGTTTAGAAGCACAAAATTCTAAATTTCCACATTAATTACACTGATTACTTTTTGATTGTTCAGTTGAGGTAAAACAAGGCTGTCCTTGTTCAGTTTCATTTCGTCTGTTTCACAACAATTGTTCTGTATTTGTGCTAATTCATTGAGTTGGTTGGTCTTTCTTTATTCATTGAGTTGAATATTTGTTCACTGTAATAATGATCAGATCATATGGTATGGAGCATGGCAGAAGCGGTCGAGTAAGGAAAAAGAGCTGCTAACCACAACTCTTGTAAGTTTGACACCTAACTATTGGATCAATTCATATTACTTGGACATCTATGAGATCTAATAAGACATTAAATTTTGCTGAAAGCTTTATGTGAACTAAAATTTGTCATGTATGTCAACTTGCTTATATGTCCTTTTATAAAACTTGCTTTATAACTAGGAAGAATTAACAGAATATATGATCTCTCTTTGCAGAAGTCAATGCTAACCAACGTATCAAGCATGGCTGTGTTGATTGAACACAGTTTCCTTGAAGCATATGCTGGGGAATCAAGAGATGGCTCTTCAACTGCAAAACTCTCAACTGGGGACATAATATCCATCAACATAGCAGACACCACTTGCAGGGACCTCAATGACCTCTGCTACGCTGTGCTAGCAATTTTCAGGTCCCGCATCGCCAAGATGGAAGGCACCACTGCGGGGCTTTGCTTGAAAGGACAGAGCAGACCCATCGTGGTGTGCATTCATGTGTGGAAGTCTCTCCACTATTGTTACTCATGGATTCTCAACTCTGACAATAGGAAATGGATGATGCCATATCTTGAACGCTTCTCTATCGACATGAAGTATGACATTTTCCGAGTAGTCCATGTTAGTGGCTGTGGTGGTGACAGCAACAACAACAACAACAATGTGGTTGATCATCATCTTAACTATGTTTCTCCTCATCAGATGTTAGAAAATGGGAAAGAGAGCAGGCAAGGGCAGGTTATGCAGAACTGAAACTGTTCTGTTAGTAAAGAGATTTTGAATCATCCTCTTCTTCCAAGATTTTGATTTTTTTTTTTTTTGCTTGTAAATATTGTATATTACTTTTTCAAAATCAATTTACCGATTAGAACTCAATGAAAGAATGAATGATTATTAAATCTTCTTTTTTTATCTTGGCTTGATAAATTAGACTTAAGAGTTCACTTTCTATAACGATTTTTAATTTTCACGAATTGAAGTTATAGATAAACCATGAAAGATGTTACATAAACGTTTAACGGGGCAAATGTACTAGTAATAGGTGAAGGTGATTCGAATCCCATGAAACGAAAGGTAGGTAAAACGGAACTCACATTATGTGGATTCCATAATGCGAGGTAAAAAATTTCTTCATAAAATATTTTATTCTGTGGAAGCTTACATGGAGTAAGCTTTCATGATCCCAATCGTCGTGAACCAGCAACATCCCCTTCAATACAGTCAAGAACGCCATGGCAACGATGGCATCTTGTGTTTCTACATTTTAAATCGTTAAGGTCCCAGGCGATGGTAACCATCGTGCAGAATGTAGGTAGGTGTATCAGAGATTTCAAGAGCGTTGATCAGATGGAGATATCACTTATGTGAAAGCCTTTGAGACTTTGTGTTCAACAAATATTACTCGAAACTAGTTGTCAAAAATGCATATTTTCACCCCTCTAATGTGTCGGTTAAAGCAAAGAGTGAGTACTTGGTTGCTGAGAGCTATCTGGAATTCGTAACAAGAAATAAACCAAAGATCTGGCAGTTAGGAAAGTACTTAGTTATTAATTGCCCTTACTAAGTGCATATTTGATTTTCCTTTGAAACAATCCCAAATGTGCTTTAGATGCATTTGGATAAACAACTATAAATTATCTTAGAGCTTATTGAAATAAGACGAAAACAACTTATACACATGTCATAAGCTATTTTCACATCTTCCAAACACAAATTCTTGACATAAGATAAAAACCCAAATAACCTTCCAAACACACTATTTGGGCAAACGAAAACATGCACTAAATCGATTTATAAAATCAGTTATTAGTGGCTATTATTCTATTCTCGCACTTTTCCATCAGAAAAAAGCCGAGAACAGCACCGAATGCTCTCGGAAGACTCAAGTCTCAACCGTCAGGTCCGTCACATTCATAAGCATATTATCTGATAATTAAAGCCTTACTAAAAAAACATGAGATAAAGATAAAACAGACTATAAATTCACGTATATAGTTCCGCAGCACTGAAATATTTCATCACACTTAAAATTAAAGTTTCAATTTTTAAGTAACAAATTAAAACAACCACGTCCTAGCTATGATCTCTCAATATAAGACCAACTCACAAAATCTCAAGCTTCAACTACAGAGAAACAAACATCACAAGATTGAAACAAATGCCTCTCCTTGGCTTCTCACCCAGAACATCTACAGGTCTTGAACACTCAAACCTGAAAACATCAAGAGCATTGTAAGCTGAAAGGCACAAAATGACAAGACTACATTGATATAGCACAAATTAAAATTAAAATAATAAAAGGGAACACATGATTGATTCAGTTTGAATTTCCCAAAAGTAACAATACATACAAGCATAGAGCCTATTTGAATAATTTTTTCTATAAACACTTATAACATGAATTTTGACCTATTAGCTTCTCATAAAGTAAAAATAAGCTTTTACACTTCGATTTTTTCAAAAACTCTCTTTTTTAACTTCTTCATAAGCATCTACCTATTTAAAATCTAACAATTACTATTCAACAACTTTTCCTCTTTTCCATATCTGAAAAAAATAAAAATGCAATGCTAAGCTAACTTTTCCACAAGTTAGAAGCTGTGCTTTTGAACACAAAAAAGACCATAAACATTACTAATGTTCAACCAAAGTAATTTTTCTTAAACGTTTTTGTGCTCCAAAATTTTATTTCTGCAATGTGCTGCGGACATCTCACAATTGGCATGTGCACAGTTGAAACCGGGGGTATCCTACACTAAATAAATATAAAATCCTAAAATACAAACTCCATTACTGACCTGGAGGAAGTGATTGCTTCAATTTGTCAGCTTTCTCAGGGTCAAACACACAAAGTGTGTAGAGGTACTTGGAGCAACGAACCTTGAACTTAACCACATCTCTGCTCCTCTTGATTTTCACTGACCTCGCATCCTTCCTTCGGGCAGTGAGAAGGAAGTCCTTAATCTCATGGATTTGCTTAGGCTGTGTAGAAAACACCATACACATTCAGAGAAAATTGGCATGTAATATTATAACATCAGCAAAGATGCCCATATATTAACCTCAACAACCATGAACTGGAAATCAGTTATAAAAAAACATAACTTCTGCAACTTAACTAGATAAAAATTAATGGTTGAAGATCACAAAGCATTGAGTATTTATGCTGAAATTGAAAACACTGATCTCTCTATAATCCAAAGTCCTAAATCAGTGTACAACTCCAAAAATCATGAGAAATAATAAAATCGGTTTTGATAATTTGTCTTGCAGTAGAACAACTGAATCCAGAACAAAGAAGAAATATATAATTGAAGACCATATTTCGATAATGTAAAATCAAAGGAAGGAAAAAAAAACGGGAATGAGAAATCACCATTGTTCCAAGCGGCACGGAGGAGACAGGGAGTGGGAACGGAAGGAAATGTGAATTGGATTGTAAAACGCATGCAAGTGCAGCTCATAAACCCTAACCCTAGTATCTCTCTCTTTAGTTGCTCGATTGGACCCGGAAGCCCATACCATGTTTGGGCCCGTGGACCTCCTCCTCCCCCTGGCCCAAACCCAGCCTGATAGCAGAGGCTGGGGGAACAAAAAACCTGAACCGGGAGGAACCTGTTGTTACTTGTTAATATGTCAATGAAAAATATAGTTATTTATCTAAAATTTTCTAGGCCTAAATATATTTTTAGTCTCTCATGTTTGGCTTAAGTTTATTTTTAGTCCCTTAAATACCAAGAATATTATTTTAGTCCTTAATCTTTTGAAAATCAATCACTTTTGGTCATTTTCCTTGAAATATAAGGGACTAATTGTGACACATTTTTAAAATATTAGGGACTAAAATAATCATATGAGGGACCAAAAGTGACTAATTTTTAAAAAATTAAGGACTAAAATAATATTCTTAGTATTTGAGAAACTAAAAACGAACTTAAACTAAATATGAGGGACTAAAAATATATTTAAGCCAATTTTCTAGTACTCCTGTTGAAAGCTATAATTAATCACTACTATTCAGAATGTACATTCCAGAAGTTCAATTCCATATCCCGTTCCTATTTCATCACCATCATGACCATTTTTAAATTTAAACAAGAATTTAAAGTTGATTTATTATCAGCGTAATTTATAATATTATTAAATAATGTGCTAACCTATTCTTAAAATATCTAGAATTCCTAAGTTGTGACCATGAATCCATGATAGTCAAAAAAAAAAAATATTAATTTTATAATGAGTTTTTGATACAGTAAAATCTTTACAGTAACAGTCTATCAAAATTATATCCATTTAAAAACTATATAAAGCTCTTAAAAAATTATCATGGTTTTATTCCTCTAAAATTGAAAAATAAATACATACGTTTTTTTTGTCAAGATGAAACAGGGTCATAACAGGGGTAAACCTCAGCCAAACGGCATCTACAGTAAGGAAAACAGCATATGCAGAGTCAAACATATATAAATACAAAGTAGGACATGCTGCTGTAACAAACACCAAGTTGTAAACTATAAAAGACAAGGAAAAACTAAAACCCAAACAGCCAGAACACACAAAAAAAAATACAAAGCAAAACCCAGCACACCACAAAGGATACCTCAAAGGATACAATCCAGACATGTAACAAACTTTGAGGTGGGTTAGGAAAAAACCCATTTGAGGTGTCCTAAAACCTTCTGCCTCCACTAATAAACCCACATGCCACATCAGAGGACCCAAAAAAGGTGAAAAAAGCTTTGCATCTGCATTCTCAAGATGATCATAGCAGCTTGGGCATGACAGCTCCAACCAAAGACCTCGACCTAGCGAAACCAGCACGGCAGAAAGGAGAAGAGGAACCCCCAAACAACCAAACACGGCATCAACCAAACACAACAGTGAGCCCACGACCACCACACAACCACAACGCAGCGCAGCACAGCACACCTGAAACTGAGCTAGAGGGAGACAACAACAACACCATCCCGACGAGGGGGGATCTCGTCTAAACCCTTGCCAACAGCGGTGTCTCCCAACCATAGAGCCCAGACGACAGCCAGGCCGCACCCCCAACAACCAACCACGGCCACACCGCTCCACCACTGCCACATCGCCGCCACGGAGATATCGGGATCCTCAGCCTCTGCTCCATCCTCTGCACACCACAACCAGCCCAACCCGAGACCCCTTCCTCCAGCACAGCTCCCCGAACCTCCCCAAGCGCCGCTGCGATGAAGCTCCCGTCCACCATCACAGATCGATCTAGCACCGCTACGATGGACGAAGAACCAGGGACACGAGGGACCTTGGGGGACTGAGCAAACCGAACCTCCTCAAGCACCATGGGACGCCGGAACGCGAGCTAGCCACGCAACCGTCGGAAATGAGCCACCACGGCAAAGCTCTCAAGCGTGGATCGCGAGCTACCCCGAGAACGAAGACACCGCCAAGAGCCGAAGACGAAAAGGAGCAGAGGAAGGAAGAAAGAGGAATGGAAGAAGCATTAGGATATGGTGGTGAAAGGACTGGGGGCCACACGCGCGGCGGTCCCTGCTGCAAAAACTGAAGTTTGTTCTCTAGCGGCGTTAGGTTTCGAGAGAAAAGGGACATCCACAGAGGCTTGAGAGATTAGGGATTGAAATTTGAAAAAATTAAATAAATACATACTTGTGTAGTATAGGGGAAAGCTCTTTTTTTTTTGTCAAAGAGGTCACAAATATTCAAAAAGGGCCAAGCCCTAGGCAATACAAAATGCGGCCCTCAAGGCTTCAACTTCTCCTTGATGGACTAAAGTAGCAATGTAAAGCGAGGCACAGATGACGCCCAAAAAAATAGTACTTCTCACACATAAGGCTTAATTAGCATTTGACAAAAAAAAAAGGCTTAATTAGCCAAATTTGTCACGGTTTTACTTTTGTCATTTCTCTACATAACAGCCAAAGATAAATATTTACCTACATGGGATCGCCCCGCACATGCAAATTTACATCCCAAAACAACTGAAAACTTTTTTAGGTAATTAATATAATAATTGGATATACTTTCAGGATGCTTAAAGAGGCGCATGCATAAACTTTTTATGACAAACGAATGAAGATATGTAGCAACAATTTCTACAGTGGGAAACAAGAAGCCGTAAGATCCCTGCACGTGTTAAACAAGTTTATCACAACCTTTTTGGTCATGATGTGGGTGACAGGGCAAAACCAGAGAGTAGAGTCAGTCCCAAGAAAGAAAAAGAACTAAAGTGTTATATATTATGATAGAAAGCGAGCTGAAGAATCAATAGTAACTCCCCCACCTAATGCATGCATATGCATACACACACACATATGCTACACACTCCTTATGATTAATTGAAATTAATGTAGGTCCTATATAATGTACATAATATTTGTATGAGAAGACAATAGGAGTGAATCTAAACCATATATACAACCATATAATCATACATTAAAAAGTAAGATTAAAGTATTTAATTATTACATGACTACTAAAGAATCACATATCTTTATATTGTAATCGTTCACATACGATTAGATCCTATGATTATGATTCACTCCCTACTCTCTCTCGAGTTGAAAATTCTCTCACTCGATATAAAGGGTCGTTGGGTTGCCAACCCTACCTTTTAATTGGTATTATTATTGTAGATAGTGCCCTACCTTGTCACCATTCCATACCGAGAAAAAAGCTATTCAACAAATAAGGCAGCCCCACAACATGCATCAAAACAAATTGCACAAACCTATTACTCAAGTCCAACTTTTTTGATCACCCATTCCCGGTGGGAGAGCCAGCTAGTGCCAGAACTAAAAAGGTGACCTCAATATATTAGACTCTTTATTTCCACCGGCCTCTTCCCTAAATTCGTTGAAATATAAAACAATTTTCAGAGGGAAAAAAAAATTGTATACACATAAATGCTTAAATGAACCAGCAAGTATCCGAGCATTACATGATATTTTTTATAATTTAAAATAATATTAAAAATATTTAAGAGATAAAATATTCAAAAATATAGAAGAGATATGTACACATTGTTAAAATTTTTTTTTTTTGCTGAAATATATTATAAACCTGGTCAATTGTTTGTATAAGCTTGCCATCTGCATCCTTTGAAAAACATATTGTATCGATATATTTTTCCTTTCTAAGAAACGTCAACTTAGACAATGCAGACAAGGAATTGTGATGCTTTACAGATCCCAAATACTTTGTACACGAGGGCATGAAGCAGGTGTGATAGAAACAAGGTCGAAATGGACAATATGTACAGCTTTCGCCTTGCCATTCAAGAATCAAAAGCATTGAAGCAAAGGTGAAAGTGTGTGTGGCCAAAACCAAGAAGACAACAAAAGAGGGCCACTTTAACATTAATAGGAAGGGCATGGTGATTTGTTTTCCATCCTTGTATGATCAGTGAGACACATCACATGGCATTGGTGTCCTCTTCATGTTCAAAAGGGTCACATCCTCCTTTTTTTTTGCCCAAATGGTTTGGTTTCTACCCATAACTATAAGGTCAAGTAGTCCAACATCATCTGCAGTATTATCCACGTCCTATTCTATTAGCCATTTATCTTCAATGCATTGATATAAACTTTACCAAACAATTCAGCCCCATAACTCCTTAAAGGTCAAGAAGTTCAACATCACCACCGGTTGTCCAATATAGTCCATAGTCAATTCATGCATTCCAATGATTTAGCCAAAACAAGACTAAATAGTAAAGTTCCTTATAGAGAGAAACTATCTTCACACATTCATTGATTTCCTAATGGATTAAGTATTGTATATATTGTAGCTAGCACAATGACCATATAATTACAGTATTAGTTTATGAATGGTCTCCTAGCATGAAAAACAAGAAAATAAAAAACAAAAGGCTAGAGAGTAGGCTATAAACTACATTTAGGCAAAGAACTTCCCACCACCATTGGCAAAGTGTTGGGAAGCAAAGGGTGATATTACTACATGAGAAGAAATGCATACAAATTAACAGTCACATGCTTTCAATAGTCTAGAGACCCCACAGCTGTTATCCCAGTGCTTAAATTTCTTGGGTCTTGACGGCTCACATAGTCATCACAGATGCCATTTGAGAGCCTTTGAATTGGAACAGAGTTCAAAAGCCCGAGGCCGGTGTTGCCCATCTGCTGAACTTCCTCAGGTGAAAGTATCTTGATGCACCACACACTGTTAACGAATTCCCTGTCATAAGAAAAATCACGTATAAGTGATGAAGATGTGTTGAAAAGAGGTGCGATAATCTGATTTCATAAAAGATAAGGTACTTGATAATCTGATTTCATAAAAGATAAGGTACTTGAATCCAAGACATATATGCCATCACGGGCCAAAAAGCAATGCAAGTTTATGCTACTCCATTATTTTCTGAAGGGTTAGCTATATGGAACTATCATATCATTTAAGACAGCATAGGTCCCTCGGTTTCTCTAGTTTTTAATTTAGCATTTAAAAGGAAGATGAAGAAAGAAAGAACGAGGCATCGGATACTTACGGCCAGGGGCCATCACCGAGGAGAAGAACGTCATTCTCTCGGTCAACGAATACAAGCTGCCAGCCTGATCTCACAGGGTCCTCCAACTCGCCTTCCAGCCCAAACATTCGGGCGAGCTCAGAACGCAGCTCATGGTAGCTGCTAAATTTAGTGATGTCCAATGATCTTCCAAAGGACCCTGATTTATAAACCTGTAACAAAAAAAAATTATCAAATAAGACTGCAAGACGTGAATAGTGATAAAACTTTGATTTGAAAGATAATATCCCACTGAGAAAAGTCACCTTCACAAAGGTCTTGTTCAGTGGGTTGTTTCCTTGCCCCACATTATCCGGCGTATGCAAGAAGCCCGATTCACCAATGCTGTGTGTTACTCCATGATTCAATGAAGAATCAGTGCCTGTGGTATTCAGATAATTAGAAGATTGATGATAGGGCATGGTTGAGGGGTCACTGTTGGTGCCGATCCCCTTAAAACTTGACATCCCATTATGCATTAGAAGAGATGAGGGATCTATATTAACACCAAATAAAAGATTGCTTTGTGGATCATTGCTTCCTTCTTGGTCTATTGAGCACTCCTTACCAGGAAATGGTGGCAATGTAATAGCATTCTGAGATATGGTACTCTGTGGCTGCCCTAACTGCTCCACCTGAGGCAGAACACATTGAGATGCACCAGAAGAAAGGAGAGGATCCACTGCAACACGCTTGGAGGGCCAACCAGTTGAATTTTGAACAGGAACCCAAGAGCTTGTTCTAGGAAGATTCAGAAGGTGAGATGTTTCATCCTGGGGAAACGAACCCAAGATACTGTGCAGGGGAGAAACATTAGTCGTCGTAGAATTCACATTTGAATCGGAGAAGCTTTGCTGTTGGCAAAGTGAAGAGAGAGCTTGCATAGGTGGTGATTGAGGTGGAGGTGCTGAAACAAACTGAGACATCGTAGAGACTGCACTAGAAATCTGCTGATTATCCACCACTTGCTGTTGAGTTTGTTGTTGCTGCTGTTGCTGCTGCTGGTTATGATGATGGTGCTGACTATTGAAAGAGTGCTGATGCTGCAAATGCTGCTGAAGATGAGTCTGAGTTTGTGGCTGAGATTGCGATAGATGTTGATTCTCCTGATTATTTTGAAAAACCTGTTGAGGTTGTGATTGTGATTGTTGCAACATCTGGGCCTGCATTAAAGCAGCAGTCCTGTTTGGGAAGTTCTGTGGTTGCTGAAATTGTTGAAGTAAGGATGGATGCTGTTTGGAAGGATCTACACTCCTCATGTCCTGAAGTGCAGCAGCAGCCACAGCTTGATACATATCTGTTTGCATATTCAGCATGGCGGGATCAAACCTTGGCTGCATCCAAGGATTAACCCCAATTCCCTGAAAATTAAGAGATTGAAGCCCTCTGTCGGTGTCTCGAAGCCACAACAAGGGAGAATTTATGCCAAAATCGTCATCCTTCATGCCTGCCAGCATTTCGAGTAAAGAAAATTGGGATGGGAAATAAGAATGAGTTTCCATTGGTGCACAAATGAAACAGTCTTTGAAATGTAATTAGCTTGGAAAACTGAAACTAATTAGGTGGTCAATAAATAAATAAATTGTGCATATTTTCAGTCCTAAAGGTGGCAAGGAGCTGACCATGGAATGAAGGCAATCCTGGAGGCCACGGTCGTTTAAGCCTAAGGGGAAATGGGGATGGATACATAGGAAATGTTGTTAATGGCTCAATTTCCCACAAAGACACTCTAGGTTGTCTCTCCCCTGCAGTGGATTCATCCCACCCAACCTGCAATCCAAGTCAAAGCCATGTTAATTTTTAAAACCCTTCCTTAATGAAAAGAAACTGTAAACAAAAAAAATATGCTAGAAATCATACTTCCGAGATGCAAGAAGCAGGTTAATTTAATGATTTAACTTGAATGAAATATCAATAGTATTTTCTTACAAACCTTCACCGAGCGCCAATGTGAATTCGGCCATCGGGAAGGATCCAGGTCACTAATGCCAGTTATTGTACCCATATATCTGCACAAGAAAGGCATATTAGTATTATATAATTATATTATAACATGCATCACCAAGGCTGATACGCAAGGGCATTACTGAGGATCAGAAGTTCAGAACACGCAGCATACATGTAAATTTGTCTCCATATCATTTCATTGCAACAGCCATGATCACATTTTAGACACATTAATGAACAGCTTAGAACAAAACCCTCTTATTTATTTAATAAAATGAAGCAGTGAACAGGCATAAATGAAACTCACTAATCTAATATTTGTGACTTAGTGAATAATGATCTGATAGTTATTTTAACATCTTTCCCTACTGCATCTCGACTCAGATACAAGTACTTCACATGAGAAATTCACAATTACCTTTCCAAACGAGCCAAAAACTTCATACAAATTTATGCCAAGACTTGTAGCAGCATGGAAAAGACAACCATGTTTGCTTTCTAAAGTCATGTTGTATATTATCCATCAATATCACATCAAAAAGGAAAGCATGTATACAATATCATCTTCAACAGAAAGTTTAAAAAACCTACCGTCGCACACTAGACTCCTCTGTTTCAAACAGCATCCTGAAACGCATACCAACTGAAACTCGAGTATGATACACAGCTTTAACATACTTCACTAAGGGTATGACAAATTCTGATGGGCTAGCACTGAATTTATAAAGAAGAAAATAATGTCAATCAAATGAAATATTACATGACTTGAAAGTTTTACAAATGTGTACTTCTCATACCGTGGGTTATAGAAAATAGTGAATCGACTATTTGTTGCAGCCGCATGAGCTGCTGCAGCAAGAAGCCCCAAGTGCATACTATCACTTGACAGCACCGATGAAGGCATCACAGTTTGTGGTCGATTAGCACGGCGGATGCCAAGAAGCAATTGGTTCTTTTCATTCCTATTGAAGAAGATGTGCTTGAGTTACAGCGTTGATAAGATATAACAAAAAAAAATTCTCAAGTATGATAATAAAGTAAGCAGATACAAGAAATACGAATCAAACACACTTCTCAAAGCCTGAACCACGTGTCAGTGAGAATGTTTTAGTATATTCTTTCACATGGCCAAATGACAATCAAGTCACATGGCCTGCTTCAGATGGACAAGTCAAACAGCCACATAAATGCCAGTGCGGAAATTTCAATATTGAAATGATGAGAAAATCCGATGTGAAGGAGTAGAATAATAACGATGATGAGGATGATGAGGACCACAATGGAGAAAGATGCCACTTTGATAAGCAGGAAATAATAAAATCACTTGCCAGATAAACAGCACAGAATCACCAGCAACAAGTCTTTTAGCACTCACAAAGACACTCCATCCAGTAGTAAGTAGATGTCGTTTGGGTTGGCCTGCAAGCGGAAAAAAATTCAAAGGTTACAAACAAAATCTGAACTTATTTTTCAGCCCCCAGCGAGAAACAAGGACATCTCAAACTGAAAGGAAATTTCCCGCATATGCAATTAAAATGAAACTCAGCTTTGTAACTCACCCCGGAAGATATGTCTGAATTTCCATTCATTACCATGCAAATCCCTTGCAATTAACTCTTGAGCAGGAGGTTGTTGGGAGAAGTCCTGCAGGTCACAATTATAAAGACATGAGAAATTAATAGATTTGGTGAATAAATTGAAGTTTTTGTAGCATGATTTTTTGACAAAGGTTTACCAATGGAGGAAACACTTTTTCAGCCGCCCGGCGAGGCACAGAGAATCCCCCATGAGTACTTGTATCACTAGCAGTCAAAGTCTTGCAGAAGTAGTTTGTTGGCTGTTTACTCGGAGTGCCCAACTCTGCTGGAAGGTATGCCTCCTTTTGCTCTTGCTGCAAACATGGTCATAGTCAAAAACCAAAGAATGAATATATCTATATAAGCTGCAGAACCAGTTATCAGGTAAGACAGTGTATCATACAGGATTCAGAGGCTGCAAGGTCATCTGTGCATACACTTCATCGGTCTCCACATCAGCCTGGATCCAAAACAAGCAATTGGATAATGAAAAAGACAAAGAGGGTGCAGAACAGAAACCAAAGAATGAGGAAATTGAAACAAAAGGAAACCAATACAAGCCATACATGCATAGTCAAATTATGAAGTTGACATATGAGTTGAGGAGGTAAGCTCGGGTAGTTTGGGATATGAGCATCCACTTCCTTGTTGGTTGACACAGCCACCTGTGCAGAAAAGCGCCGAGTTAGGATATATGCATGGATGTAGCATATGCAGAAAAGAACAGAAAGATGCTTTAAAAGTTCATGTGCTGGTTTCTGGGAGGTAGGTGAAGTTACTTCATTTCTAATGAGTTAATTCATTAGCCTGAAACAGTTCAAAACTAAAGAATTGAGCTTGGAAGCCAGTTAAGTATGCACAGCACATGGGTAGCCAGGGTGAAAGAAAAAACCGGTTTGTTTCCATAATGCTAAACAAGGGTATAACAGTAACCCCATCCTTCAAATTGGTAGCAACACAGAAACAGAGAGACAAGAGACATGATAGCATAAGATTCCTATTATTACTTTATTCTTACCATTAGTAAAAGCATGTCTACAAGGGTTTTTCCATGGGGGGAGCAATACAATAATAATCTAATAAAAATCATATTTTACTCACCTGTTCACTGTGACCTTGTGGAAAGTATACCACTCGACTTCCAACTGCTGGTAAGGAGACAAGGGGGCCGGCACATGCATGCCAAAGTTCTGAGTCTAGGACTCGCTTTTCCCCTGCAAAATCCATCCCAATGTCATGAATATATGGAATAGAAAAAAGTTCATAGCTTGTCCCCAAAGGGACAAATTGATTTTTGGGGCAAATCCAAGATCTTAAAACCATAAAAACAAATCCCAGAGGAGGTAGTTATTTGACAAATCAAAGTACTTTTCTGATCTCCGAGCTATGCCAAAAACAAGAGAAACCATAGCCCAAAAGGATGAATTTCCACCTCCCCCACCTCAAAAAAAATTAAAAAATATATATATTTAAGCACCCCCACCCCCAAGTTAGATTAAAAAAAGAAAAAAACAGACTTCATTGGCAAAATATATTAACACAAAAGGCAAAAGAAGAGAATACGCATTCTAATAACCAGCTCCAGAAAAACTGAGAATGAAAAAAGGGAAGAAGAATCTGCAAGCAAGAGTTAACTAACACACCTTCCTGGGGTGGAGGGCTAAAACCAGCTGAAGAAAGTCTCATTTGAGCAAAAGATTTGAGCAATTCGCAAACTCAAAATTGAGCCCACAATGAAAAAACTATTCTCTAAGTAGACCAATTAAGCAACAAAATTTCTGAGAAAATGACACCCCCACAACCACAAAACAAGCCTTTTGGTCTCTTCCTTTCCACTGCAGAATATCACTCTTTGTTATCCTTCCACTCTCCTTCACCAACCAAAACCCATTCAAATCTAAACATAACCCACAAAGATTCCCCACCTCCCCCCACCCTCCAATCCTCAACCAAAACCAGTATCACAGCAAAAGACAACTGCTTTATGCCTCATTCGCTTCTCGTCTTCCTCAACCCCCAACACCCCAAGTTCATGTCTTCAACCAAAGGCTTCATTGCACACACAAAATATTCCAGAACCTGAGCTCAAGTATATGTGGGCTTCTCACAACCAAATTTAGTAACAATCTGAAAGACCAACAAGAGCCAGAAGAAGCTTAACAAAGGGGAAAGGAAAAGCTTGAAAAGGAAACAGATCTCAGCAAGAGAAGAGTGACGCCGAGAAGAGAGAGCGGATCTCACAAACCCAGAAAAAGAGAGCAAATGGAAGCAACAAGAGAGAGAGTGTCAAGGGATCAAGTTGAAGTTGAAGTTGAAGTTGTAGTTTCAAGTTTGTATATTTTAATGGAGGGACACCAAAAAAACAACAACAGGGGTGGCTGACGAGTACAAAATAAAGTTTGAGCTTGGCTCATTTTCTTCCAGTAATAGAAAAATGGGAAGCAGTGTTTTTTCTGCTTGTGGTGGTGATTGTGGTTATGGCGCTACTACTACTACTACTACCACTCTACCAGTAACTTGTTGGCCATGCCACTGTTGCTTTACCCCCTTTTTCTCTCTATTCTCTCTCTCTATTCTCTCAGCTCCAATCAATCAGAACACAACCGCCATCATTTTTGGGGTGTCCTTTTAAGAGGGAGAAAGAGAGTGTGTACGAGTGTCACATTTTTTCAAGGGAGAGAGAGAACTCAGAGAAGGTTTCACGATTTTTTTGCATTTTTATTTTATTATTAATTATTTATTAATTTATCAATAATACTATTACTTTTCGTGCCCACCATTTCATTTTCAGACAACCAAGGAGGGAAATTTACATCTGCCTAAGATTCACTGTTTTCCCTCTGCTATTCTCGTATGATTAAGATTTCTCTTCGCCATGACTACAGTGAATAGCAGGGCATTGATCTCAGTACCTGATTGGAAAATAATTTATGCAAGGTAATTTTTTTAAATATATAAATGTATTCTACCTTTAAAATTGTACTAAATCATTGTATTTCTAAAACATTAATAACTTTGAAATAAAACATTAGTGTGTGATTGTTTTTCTCAATCAACCCCGTTCAAACCTAATTTGGAAAGAAAAAAAAGTAGTGTTGTTTTTGCTTTGAATAACATTGGAATGTATTTTAAATGATAATCTAAACACACACATCAACGGTTTATGAACCAATAGAGTATAGGACAAAAATCTAACTTTTTGATATTAAAAGTATATTTTATATATATATATTGTACATATCATGAACTCATATATTATAGAGTTTTTTTTTTATTCTTACTTTTTAAAAAAGTTTGAGCAGTTTAGATAAAATAATATTAGCATCCAACTTATTGTAAAATAATATTAAAATTGTAAAAATTAGACACAAAAACATTCTATTTAAATTGTGTGTATAGATATAGGGCCCGTTTGGATACACAGCTTATTTAAGAACTTATCGCATGAGAGCTTATTGCATGAGAGCTTATCGCATGAGAGCTTATGACATAAGAGTATTTGTGTTTGGATATGCACATTTACAAGTGCTTATACAAAAATTGAGCTGTTTGGATGCATAACTCTATAAGCACTTATAAGATATTATAATTTTTTAAAATTAAAATATATTGAAAATTAACTATTTCACCAATGGTCATATCACAAAATGTTTATTTTAAAAAAATGAAAAAAAATTATTGTTTTAAAAAAATTTAGAGTAAAATCTAAAAATTAGTATTATCATAAATCATGATTAAAATTAAAATTAAAAAATTTATCATTCATTTGTTCTTAATTTTTGTAACATTAATAATAAAAACATGACTAAATATGCAATTGTAATTTAGTGCATAGTTTTAAAACAACATACAAATAATAAAACATGAAAAATAAAGCTAAATAGTTGTAGGCATCTGGTCTCTAATGATATCTCTGACTCGCTCCATTTGTCTGGTAGTTCCTTGCCTTGGCTCCTCCCAAGTGACATCTCCAGCAACAATATCATCAGCATTATCCTCTAACTCAACATTTTCATCAAATAAACGAAATTCTTCATCACCTGTGTCATTCCTTCTTATAAAATTGTGTAATGTCATACAAGCAACAATAATCTGAGTCGAAGTTCTCAATGAAAATTGAGGCATATTCCCTAATATTCTCCACTTAGCTTTACAACAACCAAATGACCGCTCAATTGTGGTTCGAAGGCTAGAGTGCATATAATTGAATACTTCATTTCTTCCTCTAGCTCTAGGACCTAATCTAAAATGAGGGAGATGGTATCTAATAGTTTTGTAAGGTCCCATGTAGCCCATAAAGTTTGGATAGCCAGCATCAACAAGATAATATTTACCTGCAAATACAATATAAAAGATTAAAAAAATTATATACACAATCATATTGGTGTTACAATGAAAAGTATAAGTTTTTAACCTGGCGGTGGATGTGGAAAATGAAATCTAGGCGTGCGCAATGCATCCATAAAGACCCTAGTATCATGTGCAGAACCCTCCCATCCGGCTATCACAAATGTGAAGCACATATTGAAATCACAAACAGCCATTACATTAGTTGATGTATACCCTTTTCTGCAAGTATAAGGAATTTGTTGTTCAGAGGGTACAATGATTTTCACATGAGTGCCATCTATAGCACCAATACAATCCTTAAAGTAAGGATAGTATCGTTCATCATTTCTAATTTGATGGGGAATATCTGTAAAGTTAGGGTCAACAGGCTTTATAATATCTCTAGAGAGTGCAATCACTGCCTTTAGGACCCTATGAAATTGTCTAGAAATGGTTTCTCCAGAATGTTGAAGTCTCTCTTGTGCATTGCGAACTGAAGCTGGTTGTCCTAACATATATAAGAAAATTCCAACTTGTTCATGAATTATCATTCGCCTTGTTGGTTTGAGACCATAGTTTTCTTCCAAAACATTGGACAACTGTAGAAACACAGGTTTTCTCATTCGCAATTGTTCATAAAAACGGTTGTCATTTCCATGAAGAATCTCTTGAATCCATCCATGTCCTGTCAATATAGAAGTCCTACATGGATTCTTCTCTACACGATTTAAGAAATAATTTGCCGCATGCATTGCCATCAACAACAACACTCTTTTTTTCCTTTTACCCTGTGACAATTGATGGTTATCACATGAACTATCACTATCTGACCCAGAGGTGGTATCATTTGTACTGGTAGTAGACATCCTGTGCAATTATCAAATATGAAAACCAAATTATGTACTTACATAAGAAATAAAAGAAACACAATTGCATAAATTGAGAGGTCAATGTTACACACATGGGTTCACTTAACAACACATAATGAAGATGGAAGAACTAAATAAGTAGAAACACAACAGTGAAAACTCAACAAGTCAAAATTACAACATAAAAAATCAACGACGAGACACATCAGCTAAGGTGTGGCTCTTAATCCAATTAAGTTGAAGGAGAGGGTCATTCAATAGAACAAATGTCTCCCTATTTGACTTCGATTTCATCAGTCTGATACCAATTACATGGATCTCACTCCCATATTCCAACCCTGGCAATTGTTTAAGCATGTCCAAGCAACCAGCAAGTGTAGGAACATTATCATTTGTATTACTGGTAATGGAATTTTCACTATTCAAACTTTCAATTATACGATCAAATTGATCACACATTCGAGAACCAACACCGCCTCTCTTGTTATCCTTGCCACCCCTTTTCCTTTTCCTTTGAATAGAAGGGCTTATTTCTTCATCTTGCACACCTATGTCATCAACATACTGATCTTCAAACACCGGTGTACCTATGCCATCAGTTGCTTCCGTTCTTTCTCCTTGTTCTGGGTCTGCAGATGGTATCTCTAGAGAATAGCCTTTTGCCACGGTATCACTAAAAAGGATCTCCATCTCAGGTAAATTTCTTAGGCCCCTGCCTCTGAACTTTGCAGCTTCAGGATATTCCTGAAATAGAATTTTTGATTTACTATATTTTTTAAAAATCAAATCAAATGAAAATATAGCTTAAATTTGAGAAATCAAATTACCTTAATCTTGGCTTCCCACCACTCTTCGCTTGCCGTAACGGTCTGTGCCCAATGATCCCACCCAATTCCAATCTCCTTTCCCTTAAGTTTTTCCCACAATTGCCATTCTTTTCTCAAAAGATCCCATTTATTTTTCATTTGTTTGTGCTCATAAGATAATCCAGTTTGTTCATTGAAATTCTTTATCACGTTTGACCACCCAACCCTATTAAAGTGAGCATGTGGCCTATTCCCAGCCCGTACTTGCTCAACACAAACCATTATAAATATGTCATTGTTTTTTTCATTCCACTCAGCCTTAAGTCGTTTCCCACTACCATTATTTCCTTTATCCTGAGTCTGATTTGAAGCCATTTTGAGGGCTATTCTAGCACAACACAACACAAACAAGTACAAATATACAAATAAACATAAAGGAACACAGTTAAAACTCAGCCAAATATCAGCCAAAAGAAAACCTTTAACATGCAGATTGGCACATATTAACCAAGGCAAACACAGACTCAGCCACATAAAACCACTGGAAAAAATAAGCAAACAAGTGTTATCCAGGTGCTGGCTTTTCCTAAGGATAGACGCTAGTCTTGCTAATTTAAGTTGGCCTTTATATTAGGAGGTAAGAGGTTGAATTTAGCACGTGCCAGAGATACCAATTACAATATTGAGACTGACCTCGCCCTTAAATTTACAATGTGCAATTAGGACTTGAAGCTTTCAGTTAAAAGGCCCAGTTCAAAATTTCATAAACAACTACGTACTAATCTCTAAACCAAGTTGGCAAACTGATTCGGGTTAGATTCGCAATCGCTATAAATTTCAGTGGATCAAGATCATAGGGTCATAAAAAAAATCAACCTAACAACACTGAAAAATCAAACCCAAATTCCTAATTCAATGTTTTAAACAACAAAGAGTTCAACAAGCAGAAGGCAGGAACCACACGCAGAAGGCAGAAGAGCAACAAGAAGAGCAACAAATCAGAACGTTAAGGAACCACACGCAGAGAACAAGAAGAGCAATCGAGATCGAAGCAGAAGGCTTACCTCGAACTGCAACAAAAGAACGTAAATGGAAGCAGAGAAGAGTGATCGAGGTATCGAGCAGAGGCAAACGCGAGGTATCGAGCAGAGAGATTGGGAACGATCTTCGGAGCAGAGACAAGGGACGACGGTCGGAACAGAGAGATTGGGAACGAGGGACGACGGTCTTCAGAGCAGAGACGAGGGACGACGGTCGGAGCAGAGAGATTGGGAACGAGGGAGAGAGATTGGGAACGAGGGTTTTGTGATTTGGGGCTTTTCCGTTTCTGGTTTCGCACGAGGAAGACAGAGAACGCGTGAAAAAAAAAAGGATAAAACACAAAGAAAAGAAAACGGACGAAGCTGGAGTCGACCGCGGGATCAAAAGACTGTTAAGGTTTAGTGGAGCCATAAGCTCCGCATAAGCTACACCCATAAGCTTGGATAGGGAGCTTATGAAAATATGTTATAAACTCTTATGAAAATCCAATAAGCTCTTAAAAAAAATTGACCCAAACACTTCTATAAGAGCTTATGGTATAAGAGAAGCACCCATAAGCTGAAAATTGGTGTATCCAAACAGGCCCATAGTCATAGATATAGATTTGTACGACCAACTTTTGCAGGAAGGTGAAGTTTTGTTTTAAAGACAAAGTTGGACCAATTGCAAGATCTAACTCCAGGTGCATTGATTTTTTTCAAAGCAATGGCCCAACTCGGAGAATCCATGGGATAACGGAGGATAATGTGTCATATACCCAGTACTCAGTAGGGTGTTTAAAGATGGGGCTGGGACCCATGGGATAACGGGGGATAGGGATAATGTGTCATATACCCAGTAAGCGGAATTTTTAAACTCAAACTCATTTATAGATTTGATGATTTACGGGACTAATTAAGATTAGATCTAAAAAGAATGTGATCGAATTGACTTGAAAAACAGGTAATATCTATAATAATATCCAATAGAAAAAAAGTTTATACAATTTATATATAAAGGGATTTACTAGCTTATATCTACTATTTTTAAGAAGGAGTGTCTTAACAAGTTACGTGACCTTTAGGTGTATTTAACAAATTTTAAATTATAACTTACACAAGAAAAACAAAATTATGGATTGAATTAAAATAAGAACCAAAACATATAAAAGATAAATTAAAGTTTTTGATCTCAATTAATAGTCAAAAACTTAATTAATTAGTAGTTCTTGTAAAAAAAAACTCAAACAGTAGTGAAACATACAGCAGACTTTTAATTAAATTGATTCAAACCAAATACACTGCACTCACAATGCACATACAAAAAATACCTAGTTCGTGTATAAAAAAAAAACTAGTTCGCAGCCTTTTACTCACGAATAGTGTCCCCTTAATTCGGCTTTTTTTTTTATTACTCCTTAATTCCGCTCTTCGTATGTATATTCAAGCACCTTTCTTCATTTATTTATTTTTTTTGGTGAAAACGCAGGGGCAAAACACCCCCCCCCCCCCCCAACACAACTCAAATTAATAACATCTGGGAAAGAAAATCCCAGAACCGTCTGCTACAAGAGCAAGGGAAGCAAAAGAAGGTAAAACATCAAAGAAAATACAATTAGAATCAAGGTTCATTCCATATTTGGCGAAAATGTCCGCAACTTGATTGGCTTTCACGTAACGTATGAAGAAACACAGTATCCTCCTCCATCTCCATGATCTGCCTTATCTCCCTGACCAGATTATAACAAGGGTGAAGACCAGAGCACTCTCCCAGGATCAAGTTCTTTATGTCGGCTTAGAAAATTCACAAGAAATCATCTTCTCGCGCGTATTCATTCACTGGCTATTTTTATGTTAAATATAAAAAAAACTATTTTTTATGAAAAAAAAACTAAAATCCAAGAAGTAACTACAATTTATTATAGGCAGTCTAGCTTGAGCACATACTTTTCATAACATGTATGCTCAAAACTATAATTTTATTTTATACTTTGGATCACATTAGATGTATTACCCGTACAATCCCAAGATTCACTGATTGCACATGTGTGTTACACTATTGAGTAGATGCCAACAAAATCATATATTGTGGAGTCACCCTCATCATATATGTACGTATATATATGTAGCCACGAGATTGATCAAAAAAAAAAATATGTAGCCACGAGAAGCGAAGTTTGAATTATAGAATCAACAAGTACAAACTTGCACATTCACTAGAAAACCCATATAGCTCTAGTGAAAGAGAACACATGTATATTAGTTGAAACATCAATGTCTCCATTGCAGCCCCCCTTCTGCTGTGGGTGATTTTGGCCGTAGGCCACATGTGAAGGGATTTTTCTTCATATACACAGGGATAAGATATGCTCCTTTTTTTTTATGTCATTCCTTCAACTGTGCAAATTATAGCAGCCAAACTAATTGTAAAAGTCATGGCTTTAATTTGTCTCCTACATATGTGGATAAAAAAAATCCCAGTTGGGGAATTTTGCAAAAACACATTGTACTGCAAAAGCTAGCTAGCCCCTCTTCATAATTCAATCCATGATCAATTTCTGCAACCAACATGGTCTGTGTTCACGGATGATCGATTGAGTACACGTAATTTGCTCAACAGAGTGTGTTTATAAGATTATGGTGAACTGAAAAAAAGTGGTGACTGTACTACTCAAGCGTGTGGCTGGGACATTGCCCAATATTGATTTACTGTGTGTTTCCCTGAATTGTATATAGCGTGGACCATTAATGTTGATAGCAACTTTACAAGTAGCAGAGAATAATGTATGATCAGGAACACAAGCAATTGTGTGGGTTGATGCTTGGAATACACCCTGAAGATGATTGAACCGATTTGTTAAACCTGAGAGGTTCAATTATTCTTTGACGGGTATTGCTGTAATAAGGCTTGAAAGTTTGATAACTACATGACACGTATGCAAATTGGAAATCCCTATCTTTGTTGTGTCAATTCAACCTAAAGAGATTTTAGGTGTGGGCACTAGATATCGTTTGTGAAATATATTCATCGGATCAATTATTTTGAAATGCATATAATAAAAATAAAAATAATAATAGTCCACCAAAAAAATATAATGATAATGTAAGTCCCTCGAGCTCCGTTTAATCTGTGGGTGAAGGGAGAATCAAACATAGACCTATTTAAATGGAGTCTTATTTTTGCCCAATTCATTTAACCCGTGGGTTAAGTGGGTTTGATCTACGGTCGGCAAAGCGGGCCGGCCCGCTAGCAAGTTTGACCCACTTAAACCGCAAAAAAAAAATGTGTAGAAGTTGCGGGTTAAAATAAAAAAAAATTAAAAAAAAAAGACTAACGAGCCAACTTGCCGGGCTAGCCCTCTTTTTGACGGGTTGGCAGGCTGACACACTGAGTCCAACCCAAATTGTCACCCCTAGTTTGATCCATGGATTGATTGATTGATTTGCATGTCATTTTTTTGTTTTGTTTTTTTGTTAAGCCCATATGGGGGCAGATATGTACCTAACAATAAATTATAGGTCTTTTAATTTAGCATATTGGACCAACCCGATCCCTTTACATACAAGTCAATGCAAATTAGTCGGTGCATATACCCACCTTTACTTATAACTAAAAAATGAGCTAATTGAATTTGAAGTATTTGATAAAATTAAATGTTAAATCAGCTAATAAAAACAAAATAACATAAAAGGACATGTTTATGTGATTTTTATAAAAATTTGATTCTTTGCTTATTTTAAAATAGTTATAAAAAATAGTTACCACTTTTAATATTTTAGTTTATTTCAAATTTTTCGTCATCTTATAATTTATAATATTTTTTAAATTTTATTCTCATTTTTTAATATTTTTGTTGAACAAAATGACATGTTCATATTGTTTATATAATCTTTTTGTTTGTATAGACAAAAATATTTTGTATTATTTTTCATAAAGTTCTCATTTTATTTTTAATTCAAGAAAGGGTAATGGAGGAATTTGATTAAAATAAAAGGGTAAAAATGAAAGAAAAAAAATATTTGATACTTTATCGTACAACTTTTTATCATATAGTATACTCTTTATCCGTGGCCAGAGTTCAAATACAAACTCTAGGAATATACTAGTCTTAAATCTCGTTGGTAGGGTTTTGCCGCCTAACGAGTTTTACTCGACTTGATGGGATTAATCTCTGCACGCGCGCATGGATACCTTAGTGTAGGCCCAAAACTATATATATATATTGACCATATGACATTATATATTTATAAATATTTAAATTATCTAAATATTTTTTGATGAGATTTATCTAAATTTTGATATATACATATTATTTATCTTACTTGTACAGTTGGAATTGTTAAATTTATATTAAAAAATAATATATGAATAAAAATTAAAAAGGCTTACTTTAGTGATAAATTAATATACACATACATGTATGTGTGTGTCCAATTTCAAAAGAAGGGTAAGAGGGGACGCGAAGTCTATTGTGAATTAATGAGGTATGGGGACTTCGATTTGTGCCTTTAGAAACTACTATTCTAATTTGATGGTCACAAACTTAGTGGGACAGTGATTAGATAATACAACTTTGAAATTGGTAGGGGTGGGGTAAAGGATCCAGCTTCAGATTTATAAATGGTTCCATACTTTAGGGGTGGGGCTTATCCGGGATAACATCAAAATAAGATTATAATATTACATCAATGGATCCCACCAAATTTGTAAATTTATGCCTAATTAATCACATGATCAGGTTATATTTAAGAATTAATTTTAACCCGAATGAAGCATTAACATTCAAATAATCATTCATTCATGTACTTAATTATCAACGAGAAATATATTAAGGCAATTTCTACGGTTCCGTTGGTAAAATAACAGTATCAACCAATGATAAAATAAAATTTTGCCACGTTAGATTATTTTTTTTAAAGGCTACAATTTTTTAATATTACATCTTAATCTTAATTTTTTCATTTTATGGCTACTTCACTACAAAAAATATTGCGTTTAGCCACGGTTAATTTGCCACGTTATTGTAACTGTGGATAATTTTACTGGGAAACCCAACCTTACGATCGGCTCTCTCCCAGTCCCTCCATCTTTTTCAGCTTCGATCTTTCTCTTATTCTTTTCCCCCAAAATCATTTCAGAGCATTGTTCCAAAATCATTTCGCTCACAATCTTTCCTCTCTTTCTTTCTCAATACTTTCTTTCTCTCTGTGCTGCAATGGAATTTGACAATAAAATAAGCACTTGGGGTGAAACTTGCGATTTGCAAAAGCTGAGGGTTTCTCTTTCGGAATAATGGTTCGCTTCGCTTGGAACAATGGCTCTGAAATGATTTTGGGGGAAAAGAATAAGAGAAAGAAGCTGAAAAAGATGAAGGGAGAGAGCCGATCATAAGGTTGGATTTCTCTGTAAAATTATCCAGTTACAATAACGCAGCAAATTAACGTGGCTAAACGCCGTACGTACCATGGCTAAACGCCGTATTTTTGGTAGTGGAGTAACCATAAAATGAAAAAGATTAAGATGTAATATTAAAAAATTACAGTCCTTAAAAAAAATAATCTGACGTGACAGAATTCTATTTTATCATTAGTTGGTAAAACAACGGTTCCAAAACCGTTATTTTACCAACGGAACCGTAGAAGTCCCCATATATTAAAAGGTATAATATTTGAAACGCTTATTATAATAGACTAAATCAGGTGAAATGTATACAGCACTATGCTTTCAAGCTCCATATCTTGATTGAAGTGTGATTAATCTTTAATATCCAAAGAAACAAGTAGCCAGGAATAAAACTTTTCCCTTTTAACAAATAAAAAGTATCTCTTTTATGTTGAAAGATACGCCTTGGATTAAAAGTATTACTGTTTTCTTTCTTTTTGGTTCTAGGAGTCAAAAAGCCTCATATTCGATGAGGTCTCTAGCTACCTATCTCAAGGAGTAGAAGCTAAGAAGAGACAAATTAAAATGTATATCTTTATATTAATGATACCGAATTTCGGCATTAAATTTGGGGAAAGTGCTATAATCCAAGGTTATTTATATATATTTTAATACAGAACATGTCTATGCTAAAACAAAAACTATAAAGATTTCGGCTATGTTTACATAGAATCTAGAAGCATGTTCAAAACGACACAATGGTTTTAGCTTTTTTAAGGAGACTCTGTTTTTTTTTTGTGATAGGCTTTAAGGACACTCTGTTTAATCACGTAATTACAGAGCTTTATTTTAATACACATGTAAAACAGGGATTGAGTTCATTAGTACCAGCGCATAAGCGCTTATAGAAGGAAGAAACTTGTCGATGCACTAATTAATCTCAAGGAATTTTGAAACCATTCGCACGTGCAAGCAAATGTACAGATTCTGATTGGGTTCTGATAGAAGAATTTCAATTCTAAATATTTCTAAGAGATGGGGTTGCTGTAGGTCCGACGAGCTCAGTAGATCGACAAACCAAATTCGAATGTATGGGCCAATATTATTAATTTAAGAAGTGAAGCAAGAGACCTTGCAAGTAGATTGATTCATCAAACTCAACAACTAGTGGGGTCCTTGATAATTAACAACGACGAAGGTGACCAATTAGACAGTTAGACTATATATCATGCAAATTGCAATGCATCTCCTTTAATTTCTTTCCCTTCCCCCTCTTTAATTATTTGATCATATTTTCCCTCTGGTCTGATTCTCTTCCAAGTGCTGTTATTGTACACTATTAATTAATACGATTATGCGAAAAACATATGTAATGGGCAATACATTTAATTTATTTTTAATATCACAATAATTCAACAAGAATTATACGAGTGAAAGAATAATGAATACAAGATGGAGGAATATGGGGAAAAATTATGTGAATTAAAGTACTCTAGCCATAAATTGAGGAAGATGTATTATTTAGGATCCATTTGTTTAAAATAAAGAAATTATTTAAAAAGCTATTTTTTTTGTCTAAATTAGAGTATCTCTGTATGTGTACTATGACTAATCCATTCAAACTAGGTAGAATCCATTGCGACGATAAAATTTTACTACGCAAGATTTAATTACTGATTAAATCGAAAAAAACTGTGTTATTTCACCAGAAGACCCTCAATGTCTTTAAAAATCTATTTTTTTCCTTAAAAGTTAGAAAATAACTGATAATTAGCACATACTCCTAATGAAATTTCGAAAGTACAATTAATACAAACCGTAAGCAATACACAGTAAGGCAAAATCAAGAACGAAGATTTTCTTTTTTTTTTTGGGTCCAGAACGAAGATTTTCTTTTAAAAAATGACTAGTTTTTTTGTAAAAAAAAAAAATAGGGAAAGGGTGAGGGGTGGGGGGGGGGGGGAGAACTAAAAAGTAGAAAAAAGGGGTGTGGGTGGAGGGTGGCATTTAGCCTGGTCAAGTCGACAGATTTGATCACTGTCGTCAAGTTGTGTCTAAGCCATTGATATATTAGTATTAAAATTGATTGGGCAGGATCTTGTATGGGTTACCTGTAGGATAGGTAACCGTAAGTTGAAATAGTATTTACAAAGAAAGAGTTTATGTGTGTATTAATTACATTAGTTCCAAGAGTTCCTTGATATTATCGTGTAGCCCACAAGTTTAGAAAACTACAGAGTAGGTAAAAAAAAATTGAACTCTTATGTTTTTTTTAAATTTTTTTTTGAACTATTATGTTTTTTTAATCTCGTTTTTTGTTTCGTTGAGCTGACAAGCAATGTTTTTTACGAGTCGAGAATGAGGTTGTTGTGTCTAGGGATGTCAACATGTGCTCATGAATGTTATTAATATTTTTTAAAAACTATATCCATGAATATTATTAGTATTTTTAAAAAAGTATATTTCTATTAAAAAAATATTTTTGACACAATATTGTACCAATTATTATGATCTTAACCCAATTGTCATACCAATAATTGCTCAATTAAATAAAAATAAATAAAATTACAACACTGGAATCATGATTATAAGAATTAATACATCACACAACAATAAAATATTCTAGAGTCGCTTGTTCAATATTAAAACAAAGCAAGATAATAACTAAGAATTAATACATTACATTCCAATATTTTCAAATTGGCTTAAATATGTTTTAGACTCCTATAATATGGGGGTTTTGACTTAGGCCCTTATAAAAAAAGTCAAATTTTTTTTCGTCATCTATTTATTTATTTGATTTTAGTCTCTATGGTGAATTAACTTGCTAGGTGGCACACTTATAGTCCAGTCATCATTCCTACGTGGCACGAAATGCTGATGTGGTCTTTCTGACGTCATCTCATTAAAGTACGTGGCTTATACATCACCTGACATATCATATAAAAATATTAAGTTTTTAATTTAGTTCCTCTGAAAAGTGTGTTTTGAATTTAATCTCTCTCCCTCCTCCCCCTCTCCTCCACCACCATCCCTCTCCACTCATGGCTTCCCCCTCCTCCACCACGACCCCCTCCTTCTCCACCTCAGTTAAAAGGCAGAAGCATGTAGTGTTGTGTTTTAGAACATTGTAGGAACCAACAAATGAATTAAATTATGAGCAAGATGAAAATGACATGGCATTGGCGAACCTGGGAAATGAAGCTTGAAATTTAGGTTATGTGAGGTGAGTGTTGGTTGAAATCTCAAATTGAATCTACAATCCTAATTCAAGTCAGGATCAGGACTCAAATTGAAGCATTCTAAATAAGGCAAATATTTTACAGACTCTAAACGCAACTTCAAAGATTATGTGAGTTTTGTTCCTTTTTTATTTTTATTTTATTTTAATGTATTATATTTTTTTGGGGGTTTCTCTGTTTATGGTATTTTGAGTTTCTTTTCTGGTATGAAAAAATAAAAAAACAGAAAGAGGGGTGGTGGTGGAGGAGGGGGAAGCCATGAGAGGAGGGGGAGGGATGGGGAAAGCCATGAGAGGAGGGGCTGGTGGTGGAGGAGGAGGCAGCCATGAGAGGAAGGGGGTGGGTGGAGGGGAATGGTGGTGGAGGGGGAAGCCATGAGAGGAGGTGGAGAAGGAGGTGGGTAAATCCATGTCAAAAAATAGAAAAAAAAATGAATTAACGATGTGTCAACTGATTTGGCCATGAAAGTAAGTCACGTAAGATTTTTATAGAGATTTAAGTATGTCATATAAGCGGTCAACTCATCATAAGGACTAAAATTAAAAAATAAAATAAGTGGATGATAAAAAAATTTAACTTTTTTTATAGGGACCTAAGTCAAAAATCTCTATATTATATGGACATAAAACATATTTAATTATTTCAAATTTTTCATCAAATTTTTTTCTCAAATTGAAGGATATATCTATAAAAGAATATTTAAATAGTATTATTTGCGGGTGCGAGTACCCACGGGTACGGGTACCTCAATATCTGTGCCCACCCATTTATCTTGCGAGTACCCGTTAAACTATCTGTTTTGTGCCCATTACGGATTTTATCCACCGATATCTATATGTGTGGGTTTTTTTGTCAACCCCTAGTCGTGTCGAACTAATATTAGATTTGTAATACTAAAAGTATTTTAATAAAATACAGATATTAATTTTGTTGAAGTAATAATTTGTTTACATCGTGCGTGAAAAAAATTATAATATGGATTATTGAAGTCATTCACGCAGAGATGAGTGAAAGACACTCACTTGACACGTTTAATTTTTTGTTATTAAAAAAATTGGGGAAAATTTAAGATTTAGTGTTTTTGTGTGCGTTAAATGATATTGAATTCTCGGTGGTTCAAGTGAAATTTTAAGAACTTAGGGGGAACGTCTTTGATTATCAATAGTTAGGGGGACCATTTTCCTGTTTCCCAAAAACCGAGTCAACCTATAATAGTAGGTAAAAGGCCCACTTGACCACAGTGATCAAATCTGTCGACTTGACCAGGCTAAAAGCCACCGTGGGTGGAGGAGGATAAGGTGACAGGCATTGGACGCGGAGATGGATACGCACTTTTAAATTAATGTTTTTGCATCGCATGAATGAATCATCAACAGCTAGCTAGCTAGCTAGGGAGGGATATCGAGGGAGCCTTTCATTTTCGTACTCACACACTCTCTCATACTAATGTTATGTACATTTTGTCTTGATGGTCACTTTCTGGGGCTCTCTCTTTCTTGGTGGGGGATTAGTGAAGAGAGAGGGAGGTGTGTGTGTGTGTGTGTGTGTGTGTGGAAAGGGAGAAAAGCGAGAAATGTCAAAAAAGCAACAGCTCATGGGTTGGATTTGAGGGTCCCGCGAAATTCCTCTCTCTGGATTTCCTAATTTCCCTTTTTGACGCGACGCCTTTGGTTGGACTTGCTTGGGCCACTCCCGTCGTTGTCATCCCCTCTCATCTAGGAGTGTTTGCATGTTCAATTAATTTTAACAAAAACAAAATTACCACCAAAAAAAATGTTTTAACAGAAGAAAAAAAACTATTCGGTTTAGTTTATTCAGATTTTTATTTTATTATTTAATTAGCTTAATTTTAATTTAATTTAAAGTAATATAAAACCAGTTGACAAAAAAAAATCTAATATAAAACCACTTGAATTGGATTAATTTTTAGCTTTTGTTTTTTCAATGAGACATTTAACAAATTAAAATATAATATATATTCAAAACAATAATTAAACATAGTAAATATCATATCTAATAACTTAATTATTACAAAAATAAAATTAATGCCATCTATTAAAAAGAAAAATTACACAATCTTACCAGTAACATTAATTTATAAGCAATAAATTACTTCTTCACTTTTGTTTTTTTATAATACTTCTTCAATTTTGTTATTTGATCTCTTTTATACATTTTTATTGAAACTTATTTTCAATATAAACTATAAAAATTTAATAATAAATGAAAACATGAGTCATGATAGAGAATTTCAAATTAATTTATGGTATACTTATAAATATATATCGATATAGTCAAATATAATTTAGACAATAAAATCACAAAGAGATCATTAATATAAGTAATTTCATAAAACTCTGCACGTATGCATATGGTTATTTTATATATTGTATCCTCCGTTCCTTTTTAATTGTATACAACTACTTAAATAACTTCTTTTTAGTACACTACAATGACTTTTTCTCAAGGCACGTAGAAAAATTGTCATTTTACAGTTCTTTTTTCATCTTGAACTGTATATTTTTTTATCCTACTCAAATTAGAATATCATATTTCCGTATTATATAATCAGTATTTTTTTATTCTATTTTGAAAAAAAAAACTACTTTCTATATAATTATTTTAAAAAAAATTGAAAATATATAATTATTTTATAATTAATTAAAAATAAAGACAATAAAAGAAAATTAAAAACAATTTTTCAAACCAAACTAGCGTTAAATTTTATTAATTCGTATACAGCTGTTTAAATAACTTGTTTTTACACTATAGTGATTTTTTCTCAAGGCACGTAAAAAATTTGTCATTTTACAGTTTTTTTTTTTACATCTTATTCGTACGGACTCTCTGAGTAAATAGTCACTTTAGTCTTTAAGAATATCAGACGATGTCATTTTGGTCCCTGACAAATAGAAAATTATTAAAAGGTCTTCAACTGTCAGTCGTTAGTCACTTTGGTCTCTAAAAGTGATTACTTACTGTCATTTTGGTCCCTAAAAGTGATTACTTAACTGTTATTTTGATCCCTATGAGTGATTATATTCCAGATGGCAGGGACCAAAGTGATCAATGAAAAACATGAGTCAATAACCTTTTAATAATTTTCTATTTATTAGGGATTAAAGTGATACCACCTAATATTCTCAGAAATCAAAATGACTGTTATTGAATTTCTAACTTAGCTGCTTTTGTACCTCTTGTACGCAACACATATAAAAGTTCCACCGTGGCAGCTGCTCATCTATGTAACTTCACGAAACCCTCAACATACATACTTTTTTTTTTTTGGTTGTTATTCAACATACATACTTTTTTTTTATTACAATCAACATACATACTTTGAGTACTACTAGCTCTACCTTAATCGATCGAAAACTGGTAATGGCCACTTACAGAACCAGAAAATCCACATCCCACATGGCTCTAGCCTCTAGGACAAAATGAGTCACATCTTATAGGCTCATATGGTTTTTCAATAAACAGATACGATTAATTGGGACTCAATAAATGAAGCCAAAAATCAGGATGTACTACAATCTATCTATAATGTACAAACAAGCTAAGGGAAAATAATGCGAATGAAGATAGCCAGCAAAGGGACAATCCATGTAAAGAAACCACACAGAAAACATCACACCCATGATAAATTGATAATCACCTTAGTAGTGCCAATAATTTTCTTGGAGATATTGATTGTTGTGCAGAGGACGAAAAAAGGACACGTTATAATTGAGAGGGGCCTTTCTACATGCAATAATTTCGAGGATCTTGCGGAATTTGTGACTCCAATGTGGCCACTAGGATTGTTTCTGTTCCATTCGTGAGTTCTTGTCAGGTAGCATCAAAGTCAGGTAGCATCAAAGCCAGACTAATTTTCCCCGGCATATAAGAAGTTTATTTAATTATTCATCACCTAAACAAGCGAAAATTGTATTTAATTTTGATCAGCGATTTTTTTGTTTCGCTATTTTTCAATATAACCATTGTATGCAGGGCCAGCCCTGTGATTTTGTGTGTCCACGGATAACCGAAAAATTAATCCCCTCTATTTTAATTTGTTAGTCAAGTTACGACAATGCGTATGTCAATATATTATTTTTATGTTTGTTTGTTGAAAAATAAAAAAAAGTAATATAAAATTATATTTTTTTTGAGTTTTTAAATAAAATATTAAATATAATATAATTCAAAGTACAACACAATCTTTAATTATATAAAATTTTTATCATAATATATATATAGTAAAAAGAATTAACGCCCCACTAAAAATGGGACTGGGGCGATTGCGCGCCCTCCTCGCCCACGGAGCCCGCCCTAATTGTATGAATGACATTTTTTTATTATATACCAACATATTATAAAATAATGATGACAGAACTACAAATATATAATGAATTAAATATGAACTCCTAAAAATTTTAATTCATTATTTTATATCAAGAAAGTGACATTTATTTGTCGACTAGCTTCATAAATGCGATGGAATATAACTTGAGAATTAAAAGAGTAAATTTTTATTTGATGTTTTATTTTGTTTTTAGATATAAAATTCCTTTAATAATGCTTCTCAAATAATATGTTTGATTGTTACACGATGCCTATAGCGACTATATATAAATCATTTTAATGTTAAAAATATTATCACAAGATCATATTGATTAAATAATTTTTCATGATCAAATTAATCTTTTATAATCAAATTAATACTTCAAAAAAGATTAAAATTTAAAAATAAAAATAAAATGGGAGTTTACGAAACAAAACAAGATCTTACAATATTTTTGTATTGTGTATGAAGATTTTACATCAATACCTACAATAATGAGATAGTTCTAAAATGAAAGTTTTTCTTGTCGTTTAGTGCTTAAAAATTGTTCCTTTGAATGATACAATCAACAGAGTGTAGGTATGATCACCAAAAAAAGAACAGTGTAGGTATTTTTCGGTACTCAAATTTCTAGTTTATCACCTAATATTTTTTCTGCATAGTAGAAAATGTTTTCTGATTCTTTCTTATTTGGGTCAATAACACACACCTCAAGATTTTTATCTGGTTCAATATATCCAAATCTTCCAAAGGGATGTGTTTGGAAGAGAGTTTTTAGAATAAAGTAAAAGATTTACTCTAATATTTAATTAGTTATATAAATAGCGGAAAAGGAAGGAGAAAACATTTTGAAGCCCTCCAAAGTTCTCCACTTTAGGCCCTGTTTGGATAACAAACTTCTCTACTGCTTATGACATAAGCTGTATAAGCTACTTTTATAATTGAAGAAAAATTATAGTGAAACTTATTTTATATAAGTCATAAGCTGTTTTGATAAGCTATTATGGGTAGTTTATGAAAAATAAGCCCAAAACAGCTTATGACTGATTCATAAGCTGTGTTCATAAGTTTTGCATAAGCCAATCCAAACAGGTCCTTAATACATTTCTAAAAACACTCCAATTTGGGAAACTCAAAAAATAAACTAGAGATGTGACTTTAGAAGATTTTCACATACTCTTTAAATACTCAAATAGGTAAAATATTGATCACAAACTCTCTCACCACCTCCTCTCCAAAACTCCCAAATACACCATTAGAGATCATTCAAGATGAAACCTTTCAACCTACTAACCTTATATTGTAGAATGGAGTAATCCATAGGACGAAGTGTGTTATAGGACATAATGTCTTATAAGATAGAAACATTAATTTGCCCTTTTGGCTTTGATCTCCTTATTTAAGTGTTTCTTTTGAATCCATTCTATATTATTTTGTCCAGGATGGTGTTAGAAAATTTTGAAATATCGTTTGCACACTAGGTAAATTCATCAACTATATATATATTGAACTGAAAGATGAGATGAAGATAACACGAGCGCATAGTTAATTTTAATATAAAGTTGCATATGGACATATGTGCAAAAACAATTGGAAAGAATTATCAAAATTAAGCAACTTGTTAAGTTGTTAATTAATACACCATCGAAGGGGAAGGTAGACAAACTTAAGAACAATACAGCACTAAAGAGGGAGGCAAACCAAACAGAATAATAGTGTGGAGCCCATCTCTTAATCATTATGGTCTTGTAGCATGAATACGACTAATTAATGACAAAAGAAAGTTATAGAGAGTGTCACTAATCACAATTATTAGTAATCAAAAGGGGTTTAGCCATAAGTGTCCCTTTTCAAATATACAAAGAAAATAAAAAGCACAAACATTACTAGAGAGAGACGAACAAGGAATGAAACATGTTGACCAAATGTTTCTGTTATTCACCCTCTTTGTTTGCCATTTTTCAAAGGAAATCCTGGGAGCCAGGGAGCAGAGCAAAAAAACAAGGCAGCAGCACTTTGGATTTTTTCTTGGCCATGTTTTGGGTAACATAATAAGGTCACCAATAGATCATCATCAAACAGAATAATAAACCCATTAAACAGTTAATGTTTTTTTAATTATAATTACATGTTTGCTGATCACAAGACTTCCTAATCATTTCTATATCATCTCTCTGGGTTAGTGAAAATGGACCTACAACCCTTTCAAGTCAAATCTCAAATTCCCTGTCATTTTAGATTAATAATTATTTTTTAATTTGTTCAACTTATTTATCTCCTTTTTGTCTCTCTTAACATGTGACAGAATTGCATTGAGTCAGTGTTCTGTGTCTACATAAGCATGCTGCACAGGCAGTTTCCCCATGGTGCAGGAGGTCTCAATAATGTGTTCCCTTGAATAGTGAAAATAGAAATTTTTGAAGCACCTATACTAATTAGGGAAAAAAAGAATAAAATAAATAAATGCTACTTAGAATAAAGAAAATTATGCACCACTTGAGATGGGATGGTCAACAAAATCTCCCCCCTTTGAATATAGCTTCGAGAATATTGGTATTCTACAAGGCGCTGAATTTAAAAACAATTGGAGTATGCCTTAAGATCAAGAGATCTCCGTTGAAGTATTTATTTTTGGGTACTTAAGTGGACTCTATTTATACACATTATTCATTTTTATTTTTTTTTAATTCAAGTACCTAATAGATATTTAACCTTTCCAACCCAGTAACTCTAAAAAATTTACTAAATGGGTCCCAACAATAACTTCACATCCAATTATAATTAACCCACAAAAAATATGTGAGACCCACGATGAGAGAGGAGAGAGAAGGTGTTTGTATAAACACCCCTCCCCAATAGGTACCCAAGTTTCTTTTGTTCCAATGAGAGTACCTAATAGATACCCATTAAATACCATTTAAGTACCTCAAATGATAATGCTATAAGATATAGTACATTTTGAAAGCTTTTGTGTTACTAAAAAATTGTGTCAAAGATACATTTGAATATGAAGCCCAGGTAGGAATCCGTCCCATTATTAATGGGACCACATTCCAAGCAAGGCAAGTGGGTTGGATGCATTTCTTGGTTTAGAAAACGTTAGACATTAATGATGCTATTTAATTCTATAAAGAATTATGGCTATAAAATATTATCTCCGGTTTAAAATATAAGTAATATAGTACAAAAATATACAGACTAAAGAATGTCTTAAAAATGTGATAATTTTAATTAATACTCATTAGTTTCAATTTTTTTCTCCAAAAATACCCCTTTTGGTGTCTCTCGTAAATATAAATATTGTATTAAATGAATGGTATAATTGGAAACTAGCATTTAATTTATTTGAAATTGGTGAATGCTGCTTATATTTTAGACAAAAAAAAGTGTTTTTGTTGCTTATATTTTAGACCGGATGGAGTATATAAAAGGAGTATTATTAAAATATTATAGTATTTTTTTAATGGAATACCGGTTACTGGGATTTTAATATTACTAAAAAACGTTATTTTAATGTATGGAGCACTTTTAAGATCTAGCAGAAGAATCAGGTAGATAGTGTAGGCCAGGGGAATAAGTTATTGCGAACCAGGGAGGAGTAGAGAAGAACACACCTGGGCTTTTAATTAAGGCTTGATTTTAACTAGACTAGATTTCAGTCAAATATGCTCTGAACTTGCTAGGATTAGAGGAAAGAATGCTTCTTGACCAAAAAAAAAGAGAGAGGAAAGAATGCTTAATTGCATTTTGATCCTCTTACTATAATTTTTGTGTAATTTTAGTTTTTTAATTTTTAATTGCTCAATTTTGATTTTAACACGGTGCAATTTTGGTCTATTTGTTTACTTCACATTTAATATTTAACAGAGAGATATTGACATAGTAGTGGTCTAGTGGAGTGCCATAACATGAGTGTGTTGATGTGGCTGTTGAGTTGGTAACAATTAACAAATAAGGATATAATCTGATCTTATAAGGAGTTGAGGTGAAGCTGGAATTAAAAGGGCTCTCTCTATAACTGCAATCTCCTCACTCTTTTTTAGGGTGCAAAAATTTTCACCGACGGCTCATTTTGGCCTCTATTATTTGGTCGATTGGTGACAAAGCTCAATATTGATTAAAAAAAAAAAATGCTTTGTATAACGACAATGGCAGCACATGGTTCGGTCAAACATTAAATTATCACAAGAGAAGCCAAAACAGTTGTCTGCCTCTGTATGCAAAAAGCGAAAAATATAAATATTAAAAATATATATTCAAAGGGTAGGCAGTATATACGGTTTATAAAATAAGTCAAATAATTAATGGCACAAGTTCCATTAGGACACGCAACTTCCATACTTTATTATTGTCCATCTTTGAAATGGAAATATGAAAACATTTGAAAAAATAGTCGTGTGTGCCTTTGTTTTTATAGATATTTTTCGTAGTTTTAGATGATGATGATGATAATAATAATAATAACTGCTGAGAATTTAAAAAAAAACAGCTATTTTTTTATTAATATGGTCTATCTTTAATTAAATTATTCAAAAAAAATGATTCACCGACAAAATTAACTAAGAAAATAAACAATCAGCAACAATAAAAGAGAGAGAAAATTTCCGTGTTGAAAAGTAGAAAATTCCAGAGAACTGCCTTTCCTTAAAGGTTAGTTCCACTTGTGATTTGAAATTTGAGGATATGCACCCAAGACCTAATCCTCGGATTATAGTGAATTTAACTAGCTCTCTTTCTTTGATTTTAGCGGATGACCTAGTGATCAAAATTCACTGCAGTCACTGCTTCACGCAGTCACAGCATCATGAGTCATTGGATTTGCACTATCTTCTATCATAGTTATTGATTTATTTTATTCAAAAAAATTAAAAAAAAATACAAGACGAGAGAGAAAGACAGAGGCAACTGCAGGGAATCCCAATTCATGACCTAGTGGTATGTTAACTAATATTTACAAAAAAAAATAGTACGCATATTTGCCCAAGCAAGGGAAAGACATCACTGGATTAGGCTCTTGCATAATATACACCATTTTTATCCAAAAGAAAATGGAAAATGTACTAGTTAGTTAGGCCCAATAAGAGGATGTATCCAAACATTACTCTGTTATATGCCTATAAAGGGAATTGGTAAATACACCCCAGATTTTTGCCATACACCCCACATTCATTCAGAAAATTACTATTATATCCTCATTGTTTGGATTTTTTTTTTCTTTCTGATTTTGCTTCTTTTCCGGAAACTGGCCATACACCCTCAGTTTCCGGAATACAGATTTGCATTCTGGAAACTGGAGTTTTCGGAATGTAAATTTTTCTTGGAGTTTTCGAAATGCAAAAATACATTTCGGAAACTGGATTTTCCTGGAGTTTCCGGAATATAAATTTTTCTGGAGTTTCCGGAATGCAAATTTACATTCCGGAAACTGGAGTTTCCGGAATGCAAATTTTTCCTGGAGTTTCTGGAATGCATTTTTGCATTCCGGAAACTAAGTTTCCGGTAACAACGCGAAATTGAAAAAAAAAATAAACAAATCAATGAGGGTATAATGGTATTTTTCTTTTTAAATGTGGGATGTATGTCCAAAAATATTGGTGTATTTACCAATTCCCGCCTATAAACTACGCAATTATGCATTGCCTCCTGTGGCCCATGTCGCTGAATTTTATTTTCCTACCTTTGACAATTTAGCAACAAAAGGCAAACAATATTTTTTTGGTCGACGGTTTCGGATAGCTGCTGAGGCAACCCTTCTTAGCAATTAGCATGTTCACTTAAATTTGAGTTATCATTCTTAAAGATGAAAATTTATCCTAACATATTTTTATTTCAATATGCCACATGGTTTCTTTTACATCAAGAACCTCACCATCATTTTCTTATATTAGTTAATTAGTTATTCTCCTTGAATACTATACTTATATTTAGTCAATCATAAATTTGAATTATTAATATTAAAAATATTTATAACTATAAATTTAGAGATCATAAGCATAAATTGGTTTATTTAGAACCAACTGAGTATTCTGTTGGGCCTGTTATCTTTGTCCTGGTTCGCAGTTTATGGCCCAAAAGAAAAAGTAGGAAGATTGTATAGGTATTCTGGACCCAAAAAAAACGAGTTTACAAGTACCTGAAGCCAAAATTGACATGCGTTGGGCCAAAATCTGTGGGAGGTTGTAAAATCGCAATAAATGAGGACATTGAATTACTTGAGGAAGATGATATGTTATTTAATATTTAATGATAAACTAGATTCTAGTTTGCACCAAAATTACAATATGCATACACCAACACATTTAGTATATTGGAAGGGTTATTCTCCTAGTTAATTTGTCTTCTAAGTTCCATATGAGGAAGACCAAGAGATATCAAAATTGTTGGAACAAGAGTGTTGAAGGGAGTATATAGCTCTCGTGGGAACTTGACTCTGGCTTAAAATGTTTCTACAAACCTATGAACCAGCATTCAGAATCTCATTCCAGGGCCACCCCATCCGTTGTGGCAGTGCCTAAAAGAAATTGACAAGGAATACTTACACCAAAACCTCTCATCCTGTCTACAACACAACATGCATGTCTACTGCTGCAGTACACCGCTTGTGATGGAACGCTTCGCAAGGAGGCGTGTCATTCTTCTTCAAAATCCAAGAGGAAATCAGTCAAGTTCTCAGAATCATCTATAGCCTCATCCAGGCTCATAGGACCCTCTTTCTTTGGTTTTGGCTGCATGTTCAAGGAGAGGAAGGCATGTTTGTTACTGATGTTGAAGTAAGAAACATGTGAAATATAATAGTGTTTTGTCTGATTTGATAGAGTCCCAATAGGTGATATCAGAAAGCCTTTTTATTCACCTCTTGATTTGAAGTTATTGAACACTAGAATAACAGATGACACCAGCAGGGACAAAACTACAAAAAAATATCTGATTTACAATACCTTTGACTTGCGAAGCTGAGGAGTAGATTTCAAGACACTCCAATTACGACTAAGCTTCTCGTCCTCTCCCTCTCCCTCTCCCTCTTCCTCTCCTGCTCCCTCTTCAACATCAAGATCACTATCCTCTTCATCCTGGTTATAAAATGAGAAATGAAGGGGGAAATGTTACTCACAACCAATCATTTAGGAATGGAATTCACTAGACAACCATATGCCAAGTATGGTTATGAGAGTAAATGAAATCCAATAAACATGGCGAATTGAAGCTCACGTCATTTTCACCAATATCAACGGCTTTTGCCATAGCTTCATCGATGTCTGTAACCTGCCATAATGCAAATAAAGGGTATCAAACTATAACAGCATGACAAGCGATAGATAGTATTTGATCAAAGGAGGAGGAAACAGAAAGAAATGGCTATAAGAGGTTCATTGAAGCCTTAGAACTTGAAACTTGAGTTGAGTGAAGCATGAAGTTCAGGTAAAAAAAAAGCCAACAAATGCAAGTGATAATGCTAAATAATTCCACAAAAATTATGTTGTCAATGAATTACAAAACATGCTACAACTTTTGATAAGGTCAAAAAGGTCATACATCTATCCTGCCTGAAACAAAATAGTAAGGATCGAATGACAGCTTGGTATGATAAAAAGAAAACTTAATACGGAGACCTGAACAATCCAATCTCTGTATTTCAATCTCCAACACCCAAGGCAAACCATACAAAACTCAATAACATATCTCTTCAAGAAAGCAATTTCCTACATGGACATCTGTTTGCAAAATAATTCATTCAATCCGTATCTTCACCATCAGTATTATGAAGTTCATACTTGTTACTTCCTTACCTCAACTTGTTCAGTCTTTTGCTTTGCCAGAATCTGGTCAAGTTCTTCCCTTGAAATGATCTTTCCATGCTGATCATATAATGGAAAAGAAGTTCAGTAATTGTGACATGAATAAATAAACACAGTTTTCATTAAAAAAATTGGTCTTTGCATCATATGTCCGAAAATTGAAAATTTCAACAAACTGTAGAAAAGGAAAGAGAAAATCATATATTTGAGGAAAATCACAGTAACTACAGTACTATACTAAAGATAAATGTAAAACAACAAATTTATAAAAGCATGGCATGTGCTCTTGGGATTATCCTTATAGATGCAAAGCAGCAGCTAATCTGAAAGGATTAGAATGTAAATAAATTATACAGCTACTATTCCATCTTTAGATCTCATAAACCAATGAGGAAATTTGTCATTCACTTTTTTATTTTTTGAGCTGGTGAGAAAAGGTGAGAGAAGATACCTTAGAAGTTAGAACTGTGATATGATATCATAATAATTAAGTTTGGAGGTGGGTAAAAGTAACTTTGGATACAGGATAGTTCATAGATATAAAGCTGTATTCAAGAACATCATTCTTAGAGTGATAAAAATTGTCTCAAAAATCTTTTAAGCACTCCATCCTGGAGATATGTTCCATATTCATCTAAAGAGGTTACCTATAATTTACTCCCTTTAGCAATCAAATTTTTCAGAAAAGCAAGAAATGACAGAAAACAAAGAAGATGAGCTTGGAGAAAATAACCTCCTTCAGATAAGCCAGCATATTTGGTGTTGGTTCATGAAAATCTGCCCCCCTGTAGTCAATCACTTCATCTGGATCTTGAATATAGTTCACAGTAGGGTAAACTGGATCTCCACCCCATACTGCAGAAAGAAGAGAATTTGTTTCAATTGGTATTCTGGATTAAGAGTATCTAGACGCTAGAGTGAGCAAGTATTTGAGTAGTAGATGTCAATGCATAAAGTATGATGTCATTGGTGCAAATAGTGAATGGTTTAGCACTGATACTCAGAGGTAAAAGCAGACGACAATTAATAAAGTATCAGGATTTTATGATAGTCTGAAGTTTCCAGGATAAAATGAAATGTAAGAATCTGAAGACTTCTGCTAGTTAATTATTATGAAATTGATTTAGAAATTTAAAAAAAAGACATACGGAGAAAAACAGATGATCAATATGTGGATAAATTTAATTAAATGTTATCCATTCAGATATGTTTTTTCAGTTATTTTTTCCTTTCCTTTTCTAAATACAAACAAAACAGGGTCCCAATAAGAGCACAACATTTCTTATATAAATGCATAGTAACATTATTTCCTAGGGGGAAAAGCCATAATTAAATAGTGGACAAAGTAGAGTAGATTATCATCTAAGCAATAGGTTCACAATTCATACCTAGTGGACTTTCATGTGTATAGGTATGTCGTAGAGATAGACAACTCATTCTCATGCCCTTGCCTAACTGCTTAAACTTTTAGGTCTAGTGGTTCTTTGACAAACAATGCTAAATAAAGTTGAATAATCATGGAATTGTAAAGAGTAAGATGGATGACTAGATAACAAGATGGCATTAAAAGAAAGATTCAGACACATCACACAAATAATTTTTAAAGTCAATACTTTGCTTTATCTGATCCTCCCGCATTCGCATTGCCAAAGGATCCCTACGGATGCGAATATCAGTCCCCATCATTATGCGATACTCTCGGTCAGTTTGGTGGCTAAACATTTCAATTAGTTGAGTAGTTTCGTCTTCACCAGTCTCTTCAAAATGCTTCTGAATGGCTTCCCGAGATGTGTCCCTCTTCCATGCTTTTACCCATTCTGAATAATATGCAATTGGACCAATCCTTTCCAGTTTCTCTTGCTCAGCCTGAAGCCTGCAAAAATCAGGAATTTTTACAGATTATGTGAGGCAAAATGCTACGGGAAACTTTTACAATCAACATTTTCCAAGCTTAAAGCATTTTTTAAAAGATGATAAAGCAGGAATTTCTTTTGGCTTTATTTATGTTAAAGTATTTTGAACTTAAAAACAAATTTTGATATATGAATGTTACTGTTATAAGAAATTAAATCTATTAAGTTTATTGTTTGTAGTACTTTTTATATGTTTTGCATTTAGGATGCATTACAAAAACACCACTTTCATTTCTAGGCTTATCAGAACTATGTTGTGAGCATAATAGTCGGCGACGGCAATACCTTTCTTCCTTATAAAGATGGCGCCTAGCTCGGTAAAGAGCAGTTTCTGTTAATGTTGGAGTTTCACCATAAAGCTTTACTTGCCCAGTTTCTGCCATGGCTTTCAAGAAAACCTGAAAAATGATAGAGAAGTAGATGTAAGACTTCAGTATCAACAATAGTTTGTGACTTCAACATATCTGACTGGCTTTTAGATCTTGTTTGATGAACATAACCATGGAAAATCTTACAGATAATAGTATCTGACATCAGGGCTGGGAGCTTCTGAGCATCTTGCTACAAGAAAATGATTTTACGCCTAAATCTCTAACATGAAAGTAAGCTCAATGTTGCAGAAATAAGAATATTATGATGAATAAGTGGACACACAAGGCAAGATATGATTAAGAATGAAAGCATTATAGAGAAAGATGGGGCAGCACATATTGTAGAAAAGATGGTAGAATCTCTAGTTTGGGCATGTATGGAGAAGATTTGTAGAAGCATCAATAAAGAGGGTAGACCAATAGAAGTCAGTCCAGTAGTTAGAGATAAAGGGAGATCAAGGAAAAAGATGGGTTTGAATTTAAATAGTCCGTCATTAGGCATGATCCATGATAGGACATTATGGCATCATTTGATCCACGTAGCCAATATTTTTTTTGGGGGTGGGGGGGGGGGGGGGGGGTGGGGTGGAGATTTGATTGTTGGTGTTGATCTTAAAACCAATTTAGTTGTTAACCAGAATGCCATTGCCACCGAAAAAAAGGACATATGAACTAGCCACATGACCCTTTAATGCATAAATCAATAAGGGTGAACTAATTCATAGGTATAATGAATTACAATCTTAAAACACAAAACCAGTGAATGGACAGACACACACAAGCAAATACACCATAATTACAATATCAAAAAGCTTTTCCACAATTATTTCATGAACACCAACCGTTTCAACATCGGGTCTCCTCCTTTGCCACCTGGACCATTGTTCTTTCTCTGGCTTTCTCCAATTCCACCACAGTTCTTCACTTGTAAGCGTTCCCTCTATTGGCTTTTTAATCTTTGGATCAACAAATGGATGAGGAACTCCAAGTTTCTTGTCGAGTTGGTACCCAGTCTCTTCTTCTCCCACGGGCTCAGGCTGATAAACAACATAGTCCGACGAGAAATCCTCGGAATCTTCCTGGTGTTCAACAACCAAAGCCTCGGCCAGACCAGGGTCAGTTGATTCATCAACACTGGCCTCAGATGAAGAAGCGGAAACAGGTGTTCTGTAATTCTTCCTCCTACTTCCAGGGTTGCTGCCATAAGATGGAGACCCTGATGATTCACCAGTTGGAGCAGGTGCCCTTGCAGCCCTAACTTGATTAAGAGTCCCTTCAGGCCAATACTCTTGCTCGGGAACACTTGCTCGAGCACCGGAGGCTGGCTCAAGCTGCCCAGAGGTGGAGTCCATGTAACTGTAGTAGGGTGGACGCTCAACTGAGACATCAATATAATCATCTTTCTTTTCCCCATCTTTCTTTTCACATTTTATGCAACTATATGAAGGAACCCTCCTTCTTGACTTGCTGAAACCAACTCTACATTGCAAAATACCAACACCCACCGGGTATGATGATGTCTACGGGGTTTCAAGCATTGTATACTATAAATTAGTCCATATTGCATACTATAGAAACATAATCAACCGAGATAAATAGCTTTAAATGAAAATAAAAGAATAAAATATGTAAATTTTCAATTTACTCACTTCCAAAGTTTTTTTTTTTTTTTATGTATAAATAACACAAATGTAAAGTGCAGTTAAGAATAGTGAAGCAACGTAACCCAGAAGGTAAAAACTTCAACTTTGGAACACCCATTGACGCTAACCTGGAAGTGATTGAAGGACAAGTTGGTGACAAGATTGGGTTGAATGGAAGCCATAAGGGTGTCGCCTACTCAGAGAAAAGCAAAGGGGTTTAGAATTTAGAAATATGGGTTTTGCAGAAGTGGGGATGACAAAATCCAAACGTCGTCGTATGACGATGGTTACGGTGGAAAGTAAAATTGGAAAGCAGAGAGAGAGAGCTTCAGTGCCGGATAGTGAGAAGCTCAACTCAACCCATCTGATGCTACTTCCACACTGCCACCACCACCCTTATCATTTTTCATTTTTCTCGGTTTCCTTTTTATCACTTCTTCTGTTGCTGAAAATTTTGACTACGATAATTATATAAAAAATTAAAAATTAAATATATTTTTAATCCCCATAAATAAATAAAATATTATTTTTATTTCCTCAAAAAAAAATTGTCCTTTTTAATCCTCAGAAAAAATATTTGTTTTTTGAAATTTTATTTCTACCACTCTCAATTCTAAATTTATAATTCTCACCCTAAATTTCTTTCCTTCTCCTCCTTCACCAGCAACCCCATCCTCCTCCACAGCAACCCCATTTTCTTATTCTTCTTCCCTCAATTCCAACATTGTCACTAAAAAAACACACTCCCGTTCCCAAGAATCTCAACTTTCTTTTACCACATTGTTGCTGCAACACCACCGCCATTCATCACTCCCACTACTGTTCCTTTTCTTTTCTCCCCAAACGCATTTTCTGCGGTTCCTCCCTCAAAGACACTGCCGTGCCGGACAACCCTCCTGCATCAAGCCGCATCAAGACCCTTCTCCCTCACTCTTTTGGTTGTTTCAATCTTCCGCAATCAAGAACTTCCCATTTTGACTTATGGGGTATACCTATTTTCAGCAAAAATCCCTGCTTGATCTCACTTTTGTCTTCGGTTTTATGTACAAATCATTTCTTCCGAAACCATCTTCAAGATTGCATGACCCATTTGTTCTCTTATGCAGAAAATGATGAAACTTTTTTTGAAATGAAAGTTGCGTATTTGATAATTTATCTGGATTGGACTAAAGGGAACGAAATAAAAGGCATGGGTTTTGTCTGAAAAGAGTGGAATTTTGTAACAAAAAGAAGAAAGAATGGGGCAAAAAAGAAAATTTCAGTTAATGAAGGTTGATTTTCTGAGGTTGATCGGAGTTCGTATAACTATGCATAACAACTGGGGTTGCTCTTGCTGGGGAAGGGAAAGAAGATTAGGGTGAGAATTAAAAATTTGAAATTGAGAGGGGTATAAATAAAATTTTAAAATATGGCCACAAGGCTTACAAGGGACATATTTCTAAAATTGGAGGACTAATATGAGACAAATTTTTTTAAGGGACTAAAAGTGAATATTTTCTTGTCTATAGAAATTAAAAACATATTTAACCCAAAAATTAATTTTATTCACCGTAACTTCCATTAAGAAAAAATAGTGATATTTAAACATCCATTAATATTCAACTTACTTTTTATCATATATATCATTTATCTATTATATATATCACTCTTATTTCTCTTCTATTCTTATCTCTCTATATGTATCTATAGGTTTATGTGTATCCAAAGATATTTTTGTATTAAAATATGCATTGATAGATTAGTTAATACATCATTAAATAAATTTAATTATAATAGTAATTACACTTCTAAATTATAACACTCCCGCTTTACCACACACCGGGATGGAAATAGGCGAGATCGCTCGACAGGGGCCTATGACCCAGCCTACATCAGGCCCAGGCTAGATCAGACTTTTTCATAAAATATATCAGACAAAGGCTTTTTTCAAAGACTATTTAACTAAAAATGTCAGGTTTAGGTCATCTAAAAAGCCTTTTAAGCCTAACAGGTTGACCTATTTAAGTAGACATAGATATAATTTTTTTATAATATTATTATTATATTAGATTTTTTATAATAAATTAAAATTGTATACTTATTTATATTTTAAATGTTTAAACACATGTTGACCTACATAAATACTCAAGCTTATAAAGCTTATTGAAGGATAAAGTTGTGATTTATGTAGAGGTTTTATCACAAAAATACTTCATTCTTACTCACCACTATGTCTCTATCATAAATAAAACTGAATTTAATTGTCATATGTTATAATTTGTTATACATAGAGATTTTCTTCATTAGCCTATTTAGGAGTAGGTTAGGCTACTTTTTTTTTGGTTAAAGGTCGAACAACTTATTTGAATGTCTTATTAGGAATCGGGCCTTTAAATAGGCTAAAAGGACAAATCAGACATTTAAAAAGGTCAAGCCAGACTCAAAAAAAAACTTATAACAAGTAACAGGCCAGACTTAAACTTTGAACTTTTTAGACAGGTCAAGCCTATTTAAGCAAAGTCCAGTCCAGCCTACTTCCATCCCTAACCACACACAATCTTTTCCCTATTACCAAGCATGTTTCGCCCTGAGTTTTGTTCAATCCAAATTTGAAAATATAATATGGTTAATAATAACAAATAAATCAAATTTGTAATTTTATAAGAAGGAAAACCCTTGCCGTTTATTTCCTTTACTATAGTGGCATTAAGTTTTGAATACTTCATGTTTATTGTTTAAATCTCTCCTACTAACTAACACAATCATAATAACTTATCTTATTGTTCAAATTTAACTATACACAATATACAAGAGCCCACATGATGCATGCCTCACTAGCTAATAGTTGCCACATGTAAAAATATGTGAGTTTTGCGAGGAACGTCTTATGTGTAAATAAAATAAATAACCTTAAAAAAGCATATATGCATGCTACTACCTAATTATCGTAAGAAAGAGAGAGAGATAAAGAAAAAACAACAACACAACATAGAAGTGGAATTTGGAGATAGCTACATCAACCGTTTTTGTCGCTCCTTCGGTTACCAGGCCCGAGAACTCGCCACTTGTGTTTGCGTGATGAGCATCGTCACATTCACTCCCACCTTTCCATTCCTCTTCCTCTTTCCTTCTTCTCTACCATGATTTCCCCATGTCTCATCAATCTTCAAACAATAACCCGCAGTTGAATTAAATTAAAAATATACATATAATTATGGCATCCATGAAGCTGGGGTCAAAGCCTGAAGCATTTCGTCGTGAAGGCCAAACATGGTCAGCATTCATTCATTCATCTCTCTCTTTCAAAATGGATCCTTTATGTTATGCCATTAACCTTATTTTTATTTGTTAGTGTTCCCATATTATCAAAATGGAACCTTGAATCAATATTTGATCATTTTGGATGGTGGGAGGTTTTCAATTTTATTTGCATTTTTCGCTAATTATTTTCCTTTCAGGGTTTGTACAACGGGACTTCCAAGTGATGTTACCGTTGAGGTTGGAGAAATTTATTTTCTCCTCCACAAGGTGCTTAATTATCTTAATTTAACTCCAACTTATTGTATACATTCTTTTTTTATGTCTTTGTTGGTCTCTGTTATGTGCTAAAATATTCAAGTATGTAATTCATGTTGGTCCTTAGTTTTGTTTCTACATCTGTGATTTTGATGCAGTTTCCATTGCTTTCTAGAAGTGGGCTACTGAAGAAGCTCATTGCAGAGTCCTCAAATGAGGATGGAACAAGTTGTGCTGTGCAACTCCATGATATTCCTGGGGGAGCTAAAACCTTCGAGCTTATAACCAAGTTTTGCTATGGCGTAAAATTAGAAATCACAGCATTAAATGTAGTTGGCCTCAGGTGTGCAGGGGAGTACCTCCAAATGACTGAAAACTATGGTGAGGGGAATCTCATTGCGCATACAGAGACTTTTCTTAATGAGGTTTTCAGCAGTTGGCCAGATTCCATAAAAGCCCTTGAAACATGTGAGGAAGTGCAAGCCTTTGCAGAAGACCTCCACATTGTCTCAAGATGCATTGACTCCTTGGCTATGAAGGCTTGTTCAGATCCAGACTTGTTCAATTGGCCAATGGCTGGGAGTAATTGCACACAAAACCAAGTAGACCATGCATTGTGGAATGGAGTTTCTTCCGAGTCTAGACCGACATCTCTGGGAGGTGATTGGTGGTACTATGATGTGTCTTTGTTAAGCCTACCTCTATATAAACGATTGATTTTATCCATTGAATCAAAGGGAATGAAATCTGAGAGTGTTGCTGCATCTCTCATATATTATCTCAAGAGGTTTCTCCCCTTGATGAATAGGCAATCAAGCTTTAAAGATACAAATTATGCAATCATTGCTACAACTTCTGAAGCAGATCAAAGGGCTTTACTAGAAGAAATTGTGGAGTTGATTCCTAATAAGAGAGGGGTCACATCCTCCAAGCATCTGCTCAGGCTGCTCCGCACTGCTATGATATTACATGCAAGTCCATCGTGTAGAGAAAACCTAGAGAAAAGGGTAGGAGCTCAACTAGATCAGGCTTCACTTGTTGACCTTCTCATTCCAAATATGGGATACTCAATTGAGACCCTCTATGATATAGATTGCATTCAGAGGATTCTTGATCATTTTATGTCTATATACCAACCTACATCCTTGTCAGCTTCTCCATGCATTATTGAAGACGGGGCATTGATAGCTGGGGCTAATACATTGACACCTATGACAATGGTTGCAAACTTGGTAGATGGATATCTTGCCGAAGTGGCTTCAGATTCTAATTTGAACTTGTCCAAGTTTCAGGCACTTGCTGTTGCAATTCCAGATTATGCTAGGCCCCTCGATGATGGTATATACCACGCAATAGATGTATACCTTAAGGTTAGATCATTTTGGATAGCCTATCTTGCTCAAGAAATTTGTTTATATACATGATACATCCCTTTGTTATGCTTCCAGTTTACAAGATGTCTTGACATACAGATAGAAATTTTTTGAAATCGTGGAGCAGAGTAATGAAATTTGTGAAGATTTAAGTGCTGCTCATTTACTATTAGGGTTGTTTGAAATCCATTGCCTTATCTATAGTTATTTGAGAAAAAAGATAAAATTAAACTCATGACAAAAAAGAGAGTAAAAAGTATATTTGGAGAATGACCCTCTTACAAATTTAGTACTATGATCTCACAATCAAGTACTGTTCCAACATTGTTATTATTTGTGCTTAACTGTTCCAAATTGTATACTTCTAATGTAAAACTTCAGGCACATCCGTGGCTGACAGATTCTGAACGGGAGCAACTATGCAGGCTGATGAACTGCCAAAAGCTCTCATTGGAAGCGAGCACTCATGCGGCACAAAATGAAAGGTTACCTCTCCGAGTAATTGTTCAAGTCCTGTTCTTTGAACAACTTAGACTCCGCACATCAATATCTGGTTGGTTCTTTGTTTCTGACAATCTCGAGAACTCAAGGAACCACAGTGGAAATCTTGGCCTACCCAAGAGTTGTCAAGTGGACTCTGCAGAGGGAACTGAAAATGTGAGGGAACGTCTTTTGGAGTTGGAAAAGGAATGCTCAAGCATCCGGAAAGAGCTGCAGAAGTTAACAAAAACAAAGAAAAGTTGGAGCATTTTCCCAAAAAGGTTTGGCTTTAGAAGAAAGTCAGAGTGTTCCGATCCAAAAGAAACCAAGTCATGAAAGTAAATGATAAGGGTTCGCTGAACTTCATAGCTCAAGTAAGTGGTGATAATTTGTTTTCTTCTACTACACATTCTATGTTTCTATGCAAATGTGGTTGTAACTTCACAATCAAATTGTTGGTAGAATATATGTACAAAAAAAAGTATCAGATTCATATTTCTTACATTAGTCTGTGTCTGACAGGAGGAATTGGGACCACCACTTCTTTTTTGTGTTGCAATTCTCTATGAACAACATGTTCTCAACATTCTCTTCCATGTTTTCTCTAATCATATTTGCTATATTTGGTTTAACATTAGATAACTCCAAATGTATCTTAACCCCAAAAGAACTCTATAGTTGCTTTGGGGTCAACTGGTCAAGCATACGTTTGGGGTTTTTCAAGGATAAACCTAATATACACAAGTCGTGAGAAGGTTGTCTAATGTCACTGTTTCCGATCTTTATTCCTTAGCTTGACATGTACATTGGTGGATTCTGTAAGTGTTTAAAACTAAAGGGTTATAATGATGCATTGCACTTTCTAATTGTGGCACTTCGGGGTTGCCACCCCTTTTAGTTGGTGGCAGTCTTGATTTCTCATATGTTTTGTTCATTACAAAAATGACAAGCTCTTCATTTCTTAGCCTGGTATCCTCATCCTTATCTGATGTTGTTTCTTGTTTGAAGAATACTTGGTTGTTTACTAATGGCAAAGTGCTATGCTTATAAACCATTCATACATTCAACTCCACATGGCTGTATCAGACCAGGGTGTTTAATTATTAAAACCAAGATATGAGAGCTTGCAGAAGCTACTGCATATCGATTATTTTGATGTTGCTCACCCTACTTATCACACATCCGTGGCGGAAAAGCAATTATTAATCTCCTGTATGTTGCATTCAGTATATGATCAACCAAATTTTAGAGTGTGTTTGTTTCAAGGTAATAAAAAATATTCCTGGGAAAGTTGATCTGGGAATGTAACATTCCATGTTTGGTAGAAGTTTTAAAAAATTATTCTCGGGTATTATTAATTCCCGGGAATATATTTTATTCATGGTTTCTCTCTTTTCTATTCCCATAAAGCATGGTGGGTATATCATATTCCCATGGGAATATAGGTAGTTTTAATATTCAACCAACTATAACTCCCCACTTTCATCTCATTCTACCACATTTTTTCTTATTTTTGATTTTTTTAAATAAATAAATTTTAAAAATATTCCAGGGAATATTAAGTACTTACCAAACATTTAATTGGGAATCAAATTCCTGGTAATAACATTCCCAGTAATGTCATTCCATGGAATATGATTTTATAACTTGAAACAAACGTCCCCTTAGAGTTGTGTGTATATAATCGGAGAATTTCAATAGAGAAAATGAAAATGAGTTTATCCTATAATCGTGTGGACAGGATAATTGTTTTTTTTCTCACACCAGTATCCTAAATATTTGTAACATGAGAACACATGATTGGGGGCACTAGGAGATTACAAGAATAAAAATTAAATGAAACGTAAAGATGGATGGGGGAAAAAACTTATTCCGTCCCATTCTATTGTATGATATTTTTATGATGGAAGGCAGGAAAAAAAACAAGAAAAGTTAGTGTGTTAAATGGAATGGAATTGTTTATCTTATTTAAAATAATTCAAAATATTATTAAAAATTGAGAAACAGTATTAAAAATGCGGTTTCACAAATCGCTCTGAACATTGTAACGTAACGATCTTCCGCTTGTTATTTTATAATCGCATTTACCTTCGGCTCATGTATCCAATACATCACTAGAGCTTTCTGAGGTAAAACCCGAATAGTGACAATTCACTTTCGATTATGTTTTGGAATGATATCTTTACCGCACAGATCATCCATCTGATGCAGATTGGACCTCGTGAAAAGATAAATTACCACCATCTTGTAATTATATAATTTGTATATTTAAACAACATAAATTTTAGATGCATAGAACTCGTACACAATTGTGAAATTGCGATGAAATCCTAACATCCACTGTCAGTCAATTAAAGCAACCAAACTCGGATTACCATTGACCATAAATTTATATGCAGTTGAATCATCAAAGGCTTCACTCACAAGATTGAATAGACCAGACAAAAGCGGCATCCATATGAAGCTAGGAACAAGTCAGATGTGCATATATGATATATATATAAGTATCAACTGATTATTCCAACAGTAAATTAAACCCAATATCATTCATCAGGTGATGTACATTATTACAATCCAAAGGGTCTTTTGGCGAGTGGAAATGACATTTGGTTCTTTCATCCCATTGCCGTCATATAGTATATATTATGCATAAAAAACGCCTGTGAAACAAACAAGAAAATGCTAATGTTATTGTCAAAACTCGAATCATAAAAAGAAGCATGTTAATCACAAAAGTAGGAGACATATCTATACGCATCACATGTATACAACAATGGTTACAGAATATGAAATATATTAAAAAAAAGAAAAGGTGTCAGCAGTGTTATCACATGATCAATCATATACATCAATCTAATCCTCACAAGTGTACAAGGAGCATCAACATATTGAACACAATGCTAAAAATTTCCCACTCATAAATTGCCACGGTTATGATCAGGGGCAGATATGAATTTTCCCTCCCTTTCAACAAGAAGCCATAAAGCCACTAACCCTCAACTTGAGAACATTCATACCATGTGACACCAATGGCTAAGATTACTTCAAACTACATCAAAATTATAACCCCTCACCAACAGAGCACAGAAATTAAATAAACCTCAAGTTTAGTCGCACAAGTTCATTCAATTTTTAACTCCTCCAGTAGAGTTTTGATAGATTCCACAGAAAACATGAAAAAAATTCAACAAACCACGGACGTAATATCAAAACCCGACAGATACTGATAAGAGAATCCCAATTGATAACAGAAGCATGATTGACGCGAGAAATCACAGAATCCTCGAAACTCTCCCTATAGCCCTAAAATATCGTGTTGAAAGTTTAAAATAAATAATAACAAAAGGGAATTGAGGTGAAAATAGAAAGGGTAGAATAGAAGAGACCTTAAGAGTTTTTTAGTTGTAGTAGAGCTCGAGACCCATGCCATCGTGGATCTCGTAATCCCTGAGAGTGATGTGATCCTTGTAGATGGTGTACCACTTCTGGATTCGGATCTTGTCGGCTCTCGTACCTGTCTGAGCCGCCACCAGCTTCTTCAGGTCACCGATCGTGTCGTCATCGTTGCACTTCACGCGCACCTTCTTCCCCAGTCGATCGTTCAGCACCACCTCTATCATCTTCTTCTTCGTCCAAAACCCTAACCCCCAATTTTATGCCTCGAATTTTCGCCCTCGCTCGCTTTGTGGGGGGCCAATGATTCAATTTATAGTTTTATTCGCCGCCACTTATGGGATGGCGTGTATTATTTTTTCAAGTTGATCCAAATGACGTATAAAATAAGCTTTTTAAAACTATTTCGTTTCATGAAAAAAGAGTCCACTAGTTTAATGTTCTTTTAACCAGTAGTTCTTCTGTTTTAAATTAATTGTTCATTAAAGCTTTTTTACTAGAATTAAAAAAAATAATAAATCAGTTGAAAAATAAAATAACTTTACTGAATTGTTCTTATAATTTATTTATTAAATTATATTATCTACTAACCTTATTATGTTTCCAAAGAGAATTGAATGTTATTTTTTCTATAAGCCTAGAATTTATTGAATAGAAACTTTTTTTTCTGTAAGCGAATAGAAAACTTCTTTTTTTTTTGGTCAATGATTAAAGTTTATAAAAGGGGAAACCTCAGCCATACGAGCAAGGAAAACAACATATGCAGAGTCACAAGAAATACACAATTCTAACTAAGACATACTGCCGTAACCTACACCAAGCTGTAACATATTACAGACAAGGAAAACAACTTAAAACACACAACCAAAACATAAAGAAAACAAAAAAACTACACCTAGCACACTAAAAAGGATACAGACATGAAAGATATCATTGAGTGGGTTGGGTTTGACCCATTTGGACACCCAAAACTTTCTGCTTTAACCAATAAGCTCACACGTCACGGATCCAAAACCCAACAAGCAATAAACATCCCAGGCCTGGCCATACAGAACCAGCAGGGGCAAAGCGGGTGGTTGGTGATGGCCCCTCATAGTGCACGGCGGCGAAAACACAACAAACAGCAACACCAGAACAAAACCAACAAACAACAAGCAGCAGAAAACCAGAAAAACGAACACCAAACGAACACAAGAGCACAAACACAGAAAACGAACAAACAACAGGACCCAAAAGCAGATCCAAACAACACCAAACCCCGCCACTAACAACCACTACAACTGCTCCACGACAACTCCCTTCACGGCGGCGCACCGGCGAGGCAGAGAAGACGACAAACCAAACGGAGATGGCAGCACCTGCAAGCCTCTACGGTTGGACTAGGAGACTACCTCGCAGCTCCAATCTTGGCCAAATCGCGTTCGACCCAAAAGGTGAGGGCGGAGCTCCAAACCCCAACCCAGGCAGACCGCGGCTCAAACCCCCCAAACGACGGCGACCAACCCCCAACCGTAACAGCGACCACCAACAAAGGGGAAGGGGAGACAGCAGCTGAGTAGAGGGACGCGGGGACAGAAAAAAGAAATAGGATGATGACAGGAGATGCAGCAAGGAAAACGAAGGGGACCACCAGTGCAACGGCGGAAGAAAAAAAACTTCTAAATTTGAGCATAAGAAATGTGCCAAATTAGAAGCCCAAAAAAAATAATACATGAAGGCCCCAGCGTGTGAAGCCTTTTTTTTTGTCAACCCCAACGTATGAAGGCTGTACAGAATTTAAAATCAAACGTGCGAAATAAAGTGATAAAAATAGGGCTTTTCTATCTATATATACATATTTTTCTATCCACACATACTTGATATGGAACTAATAGTTTCGCATATATATTTTTTTGAGAACATATCTGATGCAGAACTATTAGTTTCGCACGTTGTAATTCAATGCGGAATTAATAGTTCTGCAGGTATTTTTTTTTAAAACACACATGATTTGAAACTAATAGTTCCGCACGTTGTAACTCAATGCGGAATTAATAGTTCCACAATCATTTTTGATTTGTTATGCATGCTTGTGGAACTATTAGTTCTGCATTGAATTACAACGTGCGGAACTAGTAGTTCTGCATCATGTGTGTTTTCAAAAAAATACTTGCGGAATTATTAGTTATGCGTTGAAGTACAACGTGCGGAACTATTAGTTCTATATCATGTATATTCTAAAAAAAATATACATGCAGAACTATTAGTTCTGCATCAGGTATGTGTGGATAAAAAAGTATGTATGTGTAGATATAATATAGCTAAAAATATCCATGTAGTTTTTTTTGGTTGATAAAAAAATGCATGTAGCTTTTTTTTGGGTCAATAAAAAAAAAAATCCATGTAGCTGAGAATGTATTTTGAATTCAAACCAAGCCCTCGAAGTCCAAAAATGTGGCCCATAAAACCAGATGGCCCGCCCAGCTGAAGAGTGCCGAGTCTGCTGACCCTGAAACAGTATTTTTCACAGCTGTTAAATTTGCAACACCCCGGGTGTGATACGTCCAGTGGATATTCACGCCAGAAAGACCTTCCAGACAGAAAACTCCACAACTGTGAAACAGGTTACACCCTTGGTGTGGGATATTCTGTATTCAGCATTCAACTAAAATTTCCATAACCAGAAAATTGTCACTCAGAAGTCGGTTTGCTGTCCTCCAAAATCCACCAGCCTGTCAAAACGCCACCATCACAAGATTCACAACCTTTCATCGATCCCCAACCAACATCCCTATACACTTCCAAGTTCCAAAAATGTTTTCCATACTGTGAACTGAATTATCACTCATAAAACATGATCTGTGGGGGGACTCAACCAGAATCATTCCTAGTCACAATAGGGCACGGTGCTGCAAGTTCAGATAACAATATGCAATTCTGCCACTTTGATTTGCGACTATACAATTTGTTGTGTTGAATTGTTGTGCTGGTCTTTTAGTTCACCTAGCTAGGTTAGTGTTTGGAGAAAATTACAGTGATACAAAATGTAAACATTCAATTTTGAAAGAAATGGGATTTTGTTGGGGTGTCAAACCAAACCAAACCATATTTTTCGGTTAGTGAAGTTAATTTACAAATCAAACGAAACCGCAAGTCTTTAGGACTGAACTAAATTTAGTTCACTAATGCTTGATTTGGCTTCAAATTATGATTTATTGGTTCTTCAAGTTTTATTTGTATGGATTCAATATTCATCATCAACTTAGTATTCCAAAGTATTGTCTAACTCTAATGGAAGTAAAATAATAGTCATGATCAACTTCTTACACGAAAATTTTATTCGTAACAAAACTTGCACTCGTCATTAAACACCTTTTTTTGAAGAAAAAGAAGAGAAAAACACATATCATTATTTTTTTTTGTCAATACATACTCCCTCCGTTTCAAAACTATAGCTCTTTTAGCCTTTTATTTTTGTTTCAAAACTATTGCAATTTTACAATTTCAAAGTATCATTAATTATTTTTTTCCACCCATATCCTTATTTAATAACTACTAGTGGGAGTAGTTGACATTAATAATATAGAGATTTGTAAATAATTTGTCATAAATACTCTTTCATTAAATAAGGGTATTTTAGTCTATCTATAACCATATTTTACTTCTATTAAATATTTCTTAATCTGTGTACATTAACCTTAAAAAGCTATAGTTTTGAAACGGAGGGAGTATATCATTATCTGGATTGCGTGAAAATCAGAGAAACGTTGGTCTATCATTAAAATAAAATGGGTCCACTAAAGAAGCGATAATAGAGAAAAGGAGGTTTTGTTCAATTCAGTAGTGTAATTATTCTTTCAGTCGTGTCCAACTGTCCAGTCCACTGCGTGTTCGTTGCGTTTACAATTGCATTGATTTGAGTGACTCTACATTGGGTCCCTCGCTTGGCTCCGTGTCAATAGTAGATTTTTTCTATTTTTTTCTCTTGATTTTCTCTACTAAGTTTGTGGAGAAAATAAATAACTAAATATAATATATATATATATATAGTAGAAAGAATCTAACCAATTGAAATGGATGTGAGTGGTTAAAATCTGTTATCCCTTAATCAAGGTCTCAGTTCGAGTTTTAAATATAGAAAAAATCTCAATTGAAAAAAATACCACTCATAAATAGTTAAGTCTCAACGTAAAATAAAAAAAAAATAATAGAGAGAATCTAACTCCACTACCACAATCCTTTCATTGACAGCCCGCCAGCCACTCTCATTTCTCTCAGTAGGTGGCACGTGCCATGGCCCTCATCAGTCACGTGCCATTATCCCACCCACGTAGCCATAATCTGAAAAGTGAACAAAGTATATAGAGTTTGGTACTTTGGTTTGAAATTGAATTGAATGGTCTTAAAGTTAAGCATAGCATATGGCATTTTACCATCTTCTTATCCAATACTGTGGGGTCGCGTTTTTCTCTTCCGGTCCCTCTGTCTGTCGGCAGCACATTTTATGTGCCACCTGTCCCATGTGCCGTCGACACGTGTCGGCAAAATGTCGCAATCCTCGCTGTCTGGGTCACACAAGGCTACACACGTCGGCAGCAAACACGGGGTGACTCTAGCAAAGCAATGCTACTACTGTACAAATGGGGGATGTAAACCACAACGGCACAACCCGCTAACTGATTTTGTTCCTATTCCGTGAAACTACCACAATGCCCTCTCTGGGGTAATCACACTCAACTATAGTCTTAAAATAACCGATTAGCTATATTATTTTATTACTTCATAGAGATTGTTTTTAACTTTTTATGAACACCAGGGGAGCCAGGCACTTGCTTGGCGTATTGTTTTTTGTTTTTTTAGATTTTGTTGTATAATTAGTTGACAAATTGGGTTAATAAATATTTAGTAATTAAATATTTAATTAATTAACAATTTAATCACAATTTTAAACTAATAATTAATATTTAATTCATTAAAAAATAATTAAATAAATATTTTATTCAAAATAGTACTATTTTGGTAAATAAAAAAAGAGTACTAATTTAAGAAATAAAAAATTAAAAAGTGCTATAGAAAGAAAAATGCCCCTATAAACACCATTGCATAAAATTTACTTTTTCATCAATATTATACACACCGTGCATGCACTCTTTTCTCTCTTTCCCCTTTTTCGTAATCAAAGTCAGTTTTCATATTGTCATACACTCATGCAATGTAAATATACTCAATGTGGTTAATAGTGACACAACGTGGTGCAATACAGATCTCAAGTATGCCATTGCCTATTTGCCATCTACTTACTTTCTACTATTGATATTTCATAATTTTATTGACCAATTTGCTCAAATTTTAAAGTTGTATATAGTACTATATACCTACTACCTCTTCGAAATCGTGGTTATCTATGCCTCATCATTCAACTTTTTCTAAAAAAAAAAAATCCCACTTCCAATTCTCAAAATTACTTTCAATAACTGCTTGGGCAACTTTCAATTTTCATACCAATAATAATAGCGCTATTTTCCCCCAACCAACTGTGGGCTCACAAGGGGGATGCGCAAGCCTGTATGGTCCTCGCTTACAATTTTAAAATTATAAGGTGAAATATATAGTATATATAATGACAATACCAAATTTTGGTAGAACATTTTTTTATTCTAATTTTATCTATTTAATAACTATCCCATAATTATAATTATTCTATTATCTAATTATACAATAATAACTAAAAAAAGTGAACAATATGACAGGCACAAAGCGCCCGACTCCCCCTAATACTATATAGTGAGCTATTGATGAAGCTTTGCTGGTTAGAAATAAAATTAATTTCTGTTGAAAAGTCCATCTGCCAGTCCAAGTTTCTTGACTGTACTTATGTAAGATGTATACTCTTGCATTTTTTAATATCTAACTGTCGTGTTCACTGGCATCCAAAGTTTGATTTCTCTCCCATTTAATTAACGTTAAGTATTGCTAGTTTTAAACGGCTATTTTGTAATGGAAAAGGAATTTCTCGGTGCATGAAAGTGGTGTAGGAACTAGGAAATAGAAATAGAGAAAAAAGAAGAGTAAAAAAAAAACAGAGAAAGTAATAAGACATATGATGAGTGATATATAATATGTAAAAGAAAGAGAAACAATAGATTGGCCTCTAAGATCATTTAGAAGGTGTAGCTCTTAATGTTTTAAGAAATCGGAAGAATCACAACACGTTGATTTTAAACAATAGAACGTGAGTATTGAGAAAAACCCAAATTTGATATTGAGTATCGATGAATGAATAACATTATTTTATGTTCCTTGTGAATAAATTATGAATGAAATATTTGTACGCCATGTTCTGATATATACCTCCTAATCTCCCTAATAGCTGCCACAAACTCTGCACTAAATTACTCTCCTATTGAGTTTTAAAACAATTAATCTTGTGGAATTAAGATGGCTCCGTGTAAGCTTAACAACAAAAACACAACACCTTACTAATTAAACCAAACCATCACTCCTAGCAGTAAAGGATCGAGTTGCTCCTACCAGAAAAGTTCCTAGCCGTTAGCCCCCATAAAAAGTGAAAAAGGACAATATTATTAATTGTATATTAATATTAATAATAACTAATAACTACCATCAAAATTAACCCTATTATGTCTCAAACTTCTATGTTATTCACTTACCAAAAAAAAAACTTCTATGTTATTCTAATATTCTAAGCACTTGCTATTTTTAAGTAACTGAGGACTACTGAGGGGTGGCACCACTCGCGATTAATTAACTGGATGAAAAATAAGCTTTGTCTTGTCATCCCAATTATTATTGAAGGGGCAATGTCGGTTATTAGAGTAAATAAATAATAGGGGCATATCTGTCATGCTAATTGTTTCTTCATACATGGACATGGAAAAGTTTTGTCCTTTTCAACAGCTATCTGCATCACCGTTTTCCATGAATCCCGCTCTTACACACACTCCCTCCCTCACTCGTTCTTCCCACGCATCACATTCTTCAAACTGAAACAATAAAAAGAAGATAAAAAAAAACCGAAATGGCATTAATTAAATATAAGAAATCCAAAAAGTTAAGATACCCTACACACAAACACAACAACCACCGCTTTATGGTAATAAAATCACCATCGTCGAAATAGCCTTTCTCTGATTCATCTTCAGGGTGCGTGGTAGTGTGATAAAATCACTCATTCGACTCATTCCCCATTTGCTTGACAGATACACAAAACAAACACAAAATATCTTCTTTATGCTATGTAACTGTTTCCAACACCAATTAATTCCATTGGCAACGGTTTTTCCCTTTGAATGAAGGAAGTGCTATAGTAGTGTGTGTGTGAGAGAGAGAGAAAGGGGTGTTTCAGTTTCAGTGAGAGAGCTTAGATGGATTTTTCTTCGTTCTTGACGTCCCTTGGGACATCCTTTGTGATATTTTTGGTTCTGATGATTCTGTTTGCATTGCTATCGAGTAGACCTGGTAACAATGTGGTGTACTACCCCAACCGGATCCTTAAAGGGTTGGATCCATTTGAAGGTGGCTCCAAAACCCGCAACCCTTTCTCTTGGATCAAGGAGGCTCTCTCTTCTTCTGAAAGAGATGTCATCGCCATGTCTGGTGTCGACACTGCTGTCTACTTTGTCTTTCTCTCATATGGTTTGTTGTGTCCTTTCTCCTTCTCTATCTACATAACACACTACTACTTTGTTGAAGCTTTTTTTTTTTTAACTATTGTTGTGATCTTTGACCCTTGATTTGAAACTTAGTCACACGTAAAACTCTTCGCCTCTTCCCTAGGGTGTGTTTTGTTGGGGTTGAATCTTGGTCCTCCCCTACAAGCTCAATGTGTGTTGACAACTGAGCCACACCATTGGGTTGAACCTCTTTTTTGTGTTGGTGGTGTTGTTTTCCCTGTATTATTATTATTATCTCTGGTTGTTGCTTGGATCAAAAGGTATTTTAAACAATTTCACTCTTTTTGTCTTGTGCAGATATTGATCTGTTCAAGCCTTCTAGGATTCCTTCTCCCTCATCTTTCCTCACTTTTTAACTATATGAAGTTATATTGCTATATAAAAAACTATATATATCAGTTTAACCATGTTACCCGAAAAGCTCCTTTGAATTGAGATTGTATGTAAATTGAGGAATTGAACTAGTTTGTAATTCAATGGACTTTCTCGATTAAAATAAGCAATTAAGCATTTAATTATTCACTTACTGAAAAGCCTTTTTAAGTGCATTGTTATTTGTGGAGAAGTTAGATATGCTGAGCATCTAAAAAACTTGATACATGAGCTAATTTTAACTTATGCTAGAACCTAGTATTATTTAAAAGACGATCATAAAAAAAAAGTATTATTTAAAAGGCTTGTGGTTACGGCAAGATCTTTCAACTTTTCTTTTCCAGTAAGTACTTGTAGAGCTGTCTCCCGAGAAAGAAAGTAAGGGTGTATTCATGTTACCATGAGTATATAAGAAAAACAATTTACAACCTTTTTTTTTTGTTTACTCAATCACACCCTGTGCATATTTTTTGGGGATTTGTTGGCAATTCCTTTGAGCACCTATAATATCATCATAGGAAGTCTCAATTCTCAGATAGTGTAAGTTTCAAGTGACGTGTGAAAAAAATAATTTTCAAATGTTACCAAATCTCGGGTGAAGTAGAAGCTTTCCGCGAAAAAAAGAAAAAGGAAAAAAAACTGTGTGATGAATCCTTGAGACTTGAGTGTTGAACTATGAAGCTTCACCATCTATTGTAGACAGTTTCTAAACCAAAAGAGTAATTCCTGGTGAAAATTGCATACTGTGATGAAATAGCCAATTTACTATATGATAATGAAGCCGTAGAATAAATCTTCATAAAGAACAATAGTTAATTTATAAAATGTAGTCTACATATGAGCCCTTTCATATTTACTCTTTATCATTGTTACCATATAATTCTTATTCATTTCCCCACAACTTGTTCACTTTTGGTGCTTATAAATATTTCAGTCATTGTGCTTCTAGGTGGACCCTCTTGAATAGCCATGAAAGCTGCAATGATTAAAACAATTTGTGATACATTCTTTCTTAACCTGTTTTCCCCCAATGTTTCTGTGATCTTAATTCCTTCTACATCTTAGGATAGAGAAATACATGCTTTGTAAATAATCATGTAATTCAGCCTAGCGATGTTTTAAATGGTTTCGTTATAAGGGTCAGATTCTTGCTTGGATGAACATAGTTCTGTGCTATATGTGCTGTTCCTTTGGAACCTCGTGGCTTGTAGACTATTGCATTTGTGATTTCACTCTCAAAATGTGTTTTGACATGACAAAAAAAATCTCTTCTTTTTGAATTTTTTTGCTATACATATGTTCATTTGCTTGTAGACTCATATTTTCCGATTGTTTGCTGACATGCTTATCAGATGATAGGTGAATCAATTATTCAGTTTTTAATTATTATTCTTCATGTTCTCTGCTAGTATTTGGCATCCTAGTCTTATGTGGCATTATTCTGCTACCGGTTCTTCTGCCCGTTGCTGCTACTGCTAATGGTGGGAAGACGCAAACAACTAGCAAAGGGACTTTCAATGAACTTGACAAGTTATCAATGGGAAACATTACAGTAAGATCAATATTGTCTGGCATTTTTAAAGCTTGATTAATATCTTCATATGACAATAGTGCCAGAGACTGAATAACTTCTTTATGTGTAGGCAAGGAGTATAAGGTTGTGGGCATTTTTTATTGCCTGCTATTGGGTTTCACTTGTCTCATTTTTCCTCTTATGGAGGGCTTATAAACATGTGGCATGGCTGCGATCCGAAGCTCTCAAGTCTCCTGATGTGAAGCCTGAACAGTTTGCTATAGTTGTGAGAGACATACCTCCTGTTCCTGGAGGTCAGACTAGGAAGGAACAAGTTGACACTTATTTTAAAGCCATATATCCTGAGACATTTTACAGATCTATGATTGTCACAGACAACAAAGAGGTACGGTGTTCGTTTGATTTTCCTTTTTTCGTACCCTCTGTATCACCTTCACTGTCTTTCCAGTTTCTGATTGCTGTAGCATTTAGGAATCTAAGAGACAATGCAGAATGTCTAATGATTTTGTCCCTGTAATATAAATATATAATTTGTCTATGAAATGTTTTCTGCTTGTGGATGTTGTAATAAGTTTATTGCTAGCAGGTGAACAAGATTTGGGAAGAGTTACAAGGGTATAAGAAGAAGCTTGCCCGTGCTGAAGCAGTATATGCAGGATCTAAAACAACTGCCAAACCAGAAGGTACAAGACCAACTAACAAGACTGGCTACCTTGGACTTATTGGTAAAAAGGTGGATAGCATAGAGTATTATAATGAAAAGATTAACGAATCTGTTGCGAAATTGGAATCTGAGCAGAAGGTCACTCTGAGAGAAAAGCAGCTAGACGCTGCTGTGGTCTTTTTCTCAAATAGGGTGGTTGCAGCATCTGCAGCTCAGAGCTTACATGCACAAATGGTTGATACATGGACAGTCTTTGATGCTCCTGAACCGCGTCAACTAATATGGCCTAATTTGAAAATCAATTTTTTCCAAAGAGAAATGAGGCAGTACGTGGTGTATTTCATTGTTGCACTGACGATATTATTTTACATGATTCCCATCACATTTGTATCTGCCTTTACAACTTTGGACAATCTGGTGAAACTTCTCCCATTTATAAAGCCAATTGTGCATATGAAGGCTTTGAGGACAGTGCTGGAAGCTTATCTCCCTCAAATTGCACTGATCATTTTCTTGGCTTTGTTACCCAAGCTGCTGCTGTTTTTGTCTAAACTTGAGGGCATTCCAACTGAAAGTCATGCAGTCAGGGCTGCATCTGGAAAATACTTTTATTTTACAGTGCTGAATGTTTTCATTGGAGTTACTATAGGTGGAACCTTGTTCAGCACATTGAAGACAATTGAGAAAGACCCAAACAAACTTGTGCCCTTGCTAGCTGCAAGCCTCCCAGGCAATGCTACATTTTTCTTGACCTTCGTGGCCCTGAGGTAAGATAGCATCCTAAATTCAATTCATTTTGTTTGTTTCTCCGTAATGAAAATTTTATTTTGTTGGTTTTTATATTAAAGGTTCATAACCACTTTCTAGTGATGGTAGATAGAAACGTAGAAGGTACACTTTATCTACAAATTGGTGTTCCTCAGTATATCTTGTTATTATCTTTTCCTAGATTCTTTTGATGTTAGGGTTACTCTGAGTGTGTTCCAAAGCATATCTGTAACATTTATCTCCTCACATGATTTTGTGTGTCAACTTCAAATTTTGGACTATTCCTACTAGACTGACATATGGATAAGAAAATATTTCACCTTTTTATTTTTAAAAAAAATGCTCGACATTGCGTATATTAACTGATTTTTCTTAATCTTTTCTGTCTTAGATTTTTCGTTGGCTATGGCCTTGAACTGTCCCGATTAGTTCCTCTTATTATATACCATGTGAAGAGAAAGTATGTTTGTAAGACTGAAGCCGAGTTGAAAGAAGCCTGGACTCCTGGAGATCTTGGTTATGGAACTAGAATTCCCAGTGACATGCTGATTGTCACAATTGTTTTCTGTTACTCAGTTATTACTCCTCTGATAATCCCATTTGGTGCTCTGTATTTTGGCCTAGGATGGCTTGTACTGCGAAATCAGGTTTGTTTTATGAACCCAGTTCTATGTTTTTTCTGAGCACTTTTTCATTGCAAGCTCATGGATAATTAATAACCATAAACTGGAAACTATTAATCTTGTAAACCTCTAAATTGATTACTAGAGGCTTGCAACAAAGGAAGGAAATACTTTTTTGGCATAATACATGGAATTTAATGATATCTTACGCTCTTTGCCATCAGTATGCACCCCAGAGATTTCAGCTAATGTTAGCATACGAATATTTTAGTATTTTTTTTGTACTTGTTTGATTGTAATGTCCTTGTATTGTATCAACAGGCACTCAAAGTCTATGTACCAACATATGAAAGTAATGGAAGAATATGGCCCCACATACACAACCGTATCCTATCATCTTTGATATTGTACCAAATCACCATGATTGGGTACTTCTTCGTGCAGCACTTCTACTATGCACCATTGTTGATTCCTCTTCCCATATTGTCATTAGTCTTTGCTTTCGCCTGTGCAAAGAAATTTTATCCAGCTTTTGAGCATCCTGCACTTGAGGTTGCAGTTCCTCCACTCAAGGAAGTTCCCAACATGGAATTGATCTTCAGGTCTTTCATTCCAGCAAGCTTGAGTTCTGATAAGATTGATGATGACCAGTATGAAGATGCATTGTCTCAAGTTTCAAGAACAACATCATTTGTTTGATGTAGTTACCTGAACATTCAACTGGGGCTTTTACCTGTTAGCTGTAATCTTGTAGTGATAGATATCTTCTTATTAATTGTCGATAACACGTTTTAGGAAGCAGGGACTGCTTGTGAATGTCATTTATGTAAGGGTGAGATTGGGTGGTCTGGTAATATTATATTATATTATTATTATACAATGTTTGTTCGACTTGTAATAGTTGTGGAGAAGTGTTTTGGTGTTCTCTATAATTCAAGATTTTTTTTCTGATCTTTAGTCAGAACTGATGAATTTTCCCTTACATCAAATAAACAATCTCAAATGATTTTTTTAAGAAAAAAAATCGTTTGTGGTAGGCCAAACTCATGAATTTTCTGCCACGTGCTGCAACCAGCAGCGTGGTCCCCAAACTTTTGTTTGCAAATATAACGAGAAAGGAAGGACTAAGGAGAAAGTGGGAAAGTAGGAGCTGATCATAACATTAGGCATGAGCCTGAGCCACCTTAAGAATATACGTGCCACGGTATGCACATCAATACACAATAATCAATCATATAAAGACATTTCGATTTAACAAATGAAATTACTTCTTGAACACGATAAGGAACCCACACTACATATAGCTTAAAGGCAACAGATAAACATTGTAAAGAGAAATAAAACTCCATTAGTAAATATGATCACCACCGTACACATTTAGTAATTCACTATTTATTCAGAATACACAAGAACAAGATCTTGCCAAGTCAATTACACAACGTAATTCCTTCCTTATGACAGTAAGATAAATTGAAGTATTCCAAACCATGGAGGAATAAGGTTAAACATAAAATTCTGTAACTGACAACAGACAAAAGGCAAATGCTAGCAACTACAAAACTTTCAGCTAAACTCTATTCCAGTCTTCCAGATGAATTCATGGAGCAAACAAATGGACTAAGGGCAACGACAAATAACAATCAGATGACTATTGGTTTGCTTTAGTTGGTTATAAGCTCCTCCAGCAAACCATCCACAAGCAACTCCTGCAAGGTTCCAAAACAATGGCATAGGTGGAAATCAAACGCCAGTATTTGCTCCACCTGGGGAATCATGTGGCCTCACAAAGCTGTGGTCAGGTTATATAACATGCTCAAAATTTTCGTAAATAGTAGCCCCTTTCAGCCAAAAAGAAGCTTGTGCCACCATATCATCAAGATCAACATCAGAGAGTCAACATATATTCAGGTGCCCTACTGCCCTCTCCTTCCACACTAATCAGTGGATTTTATTTTAGCAAGGGAAATTAGTTCAAAACAAGTTGAGAGAAATTCTCAAGCAACATGCTTCTATCTGTTCATCTGCATTTGGCACTCATAACAAAAATCAGCTGACTAATAAATATATGGTATGTTTAATAGACTTCAGAGCTCTCCAAATCAGGCTCTACCAAGCAACAGTATGCAAAAGGAACATGTCAAACATGTCGAAACAAGCGCATACATAAGTACCGAATCTACTCCCGGCAGACAAAGTGCAAATCATTCAACAAAGTCTTGTACATCTTTTCATTCATAGTGACATCCCTCTTCTTGCACTCATCAAGCAGATCGAAGGCCTCGTCGGCTCTTCCTTCCCGGCACAACCCTTCCAAAACAGTCTTGTAGGTGAGATGATCAGGGGACCTAGAATTCCCCAACATATCAAACATAACCTCAATTGCATCCTCAAACCTCCGTTCCAAAGCAAGACTACAAACTATGATCACATAAGTACTAGTACTCGGCAACAAACACTTGCCTCTCATTTCCCTAAAAAACCCTAACCCCTGATTCACCCTCCCTTTCTCACACAACCCCTTGGCAATATAGCTATAACTATAAGCATTAGGCTCACACCCATACAACCCCATTTCGTGGAAAACCCTAATTGCCTCATCAACCTCTAAACACTTAGAATAAGCCTTTATGATCATGTTCAACACAAATGTATCAGGTATTACACCAGAGGCCTTCATTTGTTTAGTCAAGGAACGCACAGCATGTAAATAGACATAACACACGTGTAACTTATTGAACCTTCTAAGGAGCGAGTTGAACAAGAGGGTATAGGTTTCGAGGTTAGGTTTACAATCCTCAGACCTGAGCATCTTGTTGTAGGCGTCGAATGCGCGGTTGAAGAGGAACTTGCGGCCGCAACAGAATCTGATGATGGAGTTGTAGAGAGGGACGGTGGCGTCGCACGCGCCGGCGATGACCTCCTCGACGAGTGTCTCGGCTTGTCGGTAGCGGCGGCCGGCGATGAGTTGTTTGATGATTGTGAGGTAGGTGAGGTGGTTGTGTGCGTAGGAGCGTTGTTGTGCGGTCCATCGGAAAATGTCGAGGGCTAGATCGGGGTCTGATTGGGCCTTCAGGGCCCGGTCCACGTCGGAAGGGGTGAAACCGGGCTTGAGGTGGTGGACCCATGTCTCGAACTGCTTCTCGAGTGGGGTTTTTGTGCGATTAGGTGGTGAGGAGGTGGACGATGGGCGCGTGTGGGAGAGTGCGGGTGGGGTGGTGGTGGAGTTGAAGAGAGAAGATGAATAAGCAGCAGAGCGTATATTGAAGAAGCGTTTCGTGACGGTGTTGATAGCCATGTTGACAGGAATGAAGGACTCAGACCAAACTCCACGCCATATTCCTTTGGGACTGATGAGAGTGAGGGAAAGTGGGGACCCGGATTCTCTGCTGTAGAGAATCCACACCGTTCACGCTGTTGTGATATCGGGACCGTTCGATCTCCATCGAACGACTCGTGTTTTTACGTATTAAAACAGATTAAAAATATATACTCAAAATGTAATCCGTCCGATCTCCATCGAACGGTGCCGATCTCACAACTGCGTGAACGGTGTGGATTCTCTACCGCAGGGAATCCGCGGGGAGAAAGGGGCTGTGTTTGTTTGTTTGGCCCACTGGATCAACTTCATTCCTTCCGGGAACAGGGTATTTGTCAATAACAAGTATTTGTATTTTGTGCTCTTCGTAATTTAATTTATGGTTTTATGCAAATTTATTACTTAAGCTCTTTTCCCTCTCCATTTCTCTCTCTCTTTTTTTAGGGAAATAAATAAAATAAATACAATACACACATATGAACTAAAAACATATGTAAAAATTAAAATTATTTTAAGAAACAAACTTTCAGTCCATACTCCATACTACTTACTTCACATTTATTTCACACTTATATAAAAAAAGAAAGAAAAATACTACATACTTCACATTTCACAGGGGACATGTGGCGTCTGTAACCTTTTTTGAACTTTTTATCCTGCAATTCATTGTACAAAATATTTAAAAATAAAATAAAATAAAAAACCAAAAGATATTTTTTATTACTATTATTATAATTAAAAATAGAAACATTTTCTCATGCCATGCCAGTGATCGCAAACAGTTCACTCATCATTTTCATCTGGAAAAAATTTGTGTACCCTGGCTTTGTACCACAAAAAAATAAAACAAACTCACGGTTTTCGTACACCTTCTCGATCGTCGATCGATCACGTGAACAGAGAGGGAGAAAACAATTTTTCTCTCCATTTCATTTGCATTGAGAGAGAGAGAAAGAGAGAGAGAGGGCGAGTGAAGATGGTGCAGACGAATTCGCATACGAATAGGATGACGATGGAGGCGACGCCGGGAAGCTCAGACTACTTGGAAATGTATCCGGAGAGGAAAATATCGTTTTTCAAGAATCCCTATATTCTCGGAGTCACCGCTGCTGCTGGCATTGGTGGACTCCTCTTCGGCTACGATACAGGTACTCACTCCTCTCTCTCTTCCTCTTTTTCCGTTAATCTGTTTACGCGCTCTTAAATTCTTAATCGCCTTTTTCTAGTAGTAAAGTTTATTATACTGCACCTTTTTTTTGGTTGGCGTTATTATACTGCACCTGCTCCATTTATTTTATTTTATTTTATTTATTTGTTTATTTATTACTATTTGTTTATATTGAACTGACTGGTGAATACTGAGTGAAACAATTGATCCTTGTATCGTGCGTGGAAGTTTTCCTCGGAAAATTCCATTTCTGTGCTGTAGTATTACCAATCCGAAATCAATAGTTTCAATTACAAATAAATAATAAATAGATAAAGATATACTTATTTTTTAATTTACTTTAAAATCTATGATAATCTTAGTTTATTAAAAATCTATGAAATAGACTTCTGCGAACTGGTTGACTGAACGTGGAACTGTTATTTGCTGCAGGTGTTATATCTGGGGCCCTTCTGTATATTAAAGATGATTTTGAGGTTGTCCGGAGAAGTAGCTTCCTTCAGGTACAAGCTTTTCTGCCCTATTGAATGTTGCAGGCTTCAGAATTCATTCACCTCTTTGGTTGCCTGTTTGGTAAATGGTAACATGTGGTCTGAGTCGAGATCTATGAACAGACTAATTTCCAATTTTCCATGTTTAGCCAATTTGGGCAGCTAGAAGGAGAAAGAAGATATGGTTACTGTGGACATAGTCACATAGCAATATACTATTTTATTGCTGCAACTGCAGAATTTTGGCAGCAAAACAAAAAATAGTGTCAACTTCAAGTGCTAGTTGCAGCACTACTGGTTGTTGCATGATGTGTGCGGTTAGCTATAGTTTATATGTTGGTTGCCTTTTCCTTTTTCGTTTTTCTTCTTTCCTTTCTTTTGTTTGCCTGTGGGTTGGGTGTAAGAGTTGGATTTGATTTCCACTAAGAGCCAGAAACATAACTATCTAACTGGATGAACGAAATGTACTGCTTGCAAATCTCCTTTAGCATGCATGTTCACATATTGCCTTCTTTGGAATCTGAATCATTTTAATTCTTTAATTTGGCAGGAAACAATTGTAAGCATGGCATTGGTTGGTGCAATTATTGGAGCAGCAACAGGTGGCTGGATTAATGATGTTTTTGGACGTAAGAAGGCCACCCTTAGTGCTGATGTTGTATTTACTCTTGGATCAGTTGTTATGGCTGCTGCACCAGATGCATATGTTCTCATATTTGGCCGTCTTCTTGTTGGCCTTGGTGTGGGTGCAGCTTCTGTCACTGCCCCTGTATATATTGCAGAATCCTCACCATCAGAAATAAGGGGTTCACTAGTAAGCACAAACGTGCTTATGATAACTGGTGGACAGTTTCTTTCTTACCTCATAAATCTTGCCTTTACCGAGGTTAGGCCTGTCTTGCTTTGCTCTTTAAATATCCCAGCCATGCTGACACTGCTTGACATTCAACTTGAGTAAATGAAAGTTTTTGTGGAAGAAACCTATTTTGGTAATATATAGGACTTGAGTTATGTTTCCCTTGGTTATCATTTAGAAGTTTAAAGAGATTAACAATCTCTATTGTGACTTTCTAAAAGTTCAGAAGACAATGGCAGAAAAAGCAAAAGAGATATAAAAATGCCAACAGGAGGGTGGTGTTCTGGTTTATAAAAACCAGGGAAGATAGATGAAAACCCCTGTTGTTTAGTAAAAAGAATAGATCAATATCTTGTTACAGCCATTAAATGCATTTATAGAATAGAAACCAACTGAACATATCCTAGCCTAGTCATTGTCTAATTTAGTTTGAACCCAAAGAAACTAAAAGAAATGATCTGTATCTATATGACAATATCTATATCTATATCTATATAATAAAACACAGTACATGTATGTTGGCTCACTTGCCACATATCCATCATAGTCCACCCCCAAAATTCATGTTCCATTATTTAAAACAATCATATTTTTTCTGCTTTATTATTATAAAGTTGAAAATTTGCTTATCCTTTGATAATTGAGAAGCAAATTTGAAGTTTCTTAAATCAATTTCTAACAATGAAGAGTTACAAATTTCCCTGAGAAGTTTATCTTTCTTTTATAGTCTCATCTCAATTACAGTTGATAATGTAAATAACCAGCTATCAGTTGGACATTAAAAAGAGTAAATATAATAGAGGATAAATCACAAAGTTTGAGGTTATCTTTATAATTATTATTCTGTGAGGTTGAAAGTGATAACTTATATCGTCAGGAAGTTTGAAAATGTCATAAATGATATACTCCTGGATTACTGTTCCTCTTAAAACAAAAGCTGATGCTAGAGAATATTTCATATTAATGCTTATTTCATGTTTGCTGGCACATAAGATTTCCAATTTTGCAGTTTGAAGGGGCAACACCATCATCAAGATATAAATTGGGGCAGCATCATTGAAGGAACTTCTTGTGTTCTTTCCTGCCTAATTTAATGATTTATGGTCATTTGATTTTTAATTGCATGGTTCCGTCTTCTTTTTCAATATAAGAAAAGTTGTGCAATACCAGTATAGTTTTTCCTTCTCCAGTCCTTCTAAGGGTTATGTGGCCATTTTCTCTTTTCTTTTAGGATTTGTTGACCTAATTAAAAACTAATTCATCTGATTGCCTGTGTTCATTCAGACAGTATGTGAATAGGGGAAAGTGAGATAACTCAAATTATCTTTTGCAATTCTGTTTTACCATTATTTTCTATAGTTTTATCTGCAATAGAATATTATTAAAAAAGTTTCCTGTTGCATTTCTCTGTGTTCTTTTGGTTTGGAAAAGGAAAATCATGAAAAAAACGTCAAGAGCTTTGTGAAATCCATTTTTTACTGAACTTGTGTAATTGATCTGAGTACTGCTACCTCTTCTTCTACTGTCAACTGTCAGTTTGTCAACCACAGGAGCTTAAATTGTATGACTGCTGAGAGAATTTGTAGGTTAGCTCTTGTGATGTCACCTGTAACTAGTAAGCTTTGTGTGGCATGTTGCTTGTGGAAAACCGTACCTGCAATGTTTTGCAACAGTTATTACTTATTAAGATCTAAGTTTGATACTCTTAATCTGGTTGGCAATATAGGCAACACTGGCCTCAATATTTTTTTAGAGTTTAATTTTATGCTGTTTATGTAAATATTTTTACACTATTTTTTAATGATGTGCTGCCACATGGTTTCATAAATTTGAAAACTCATATTAGATGTCAACTGTCAAGCTCATTAAAGTACGTGACAGCACATCATTGGATGAGAGTGTAAAAACATTTTTACACTCAGTACCATGTATTCAAATTGAATTCATTTTTGTATTTCTAAAAAATCACAAAGGCTTTAATGTTGTTCAAGCAACAGTTAGTGTAATGAGAGGCTAAATAGTTTTTGTTTCATAAAATTTTATTTGGCTATTACCTGTTAAAATTCTTTGAGAAATCGCCTAAGGGAGTTCTAATAAAGCAGGTTCCTGGGACATGGCGATGGATGCTTGGAGTTGCTGCTTTGCCAGCTATTATTCAGTTTTCTGTCATGCTTTGCCTGCCTGAGTCTCCAAGGTGGCTTTTCCTGAAGGTGAAAAGCTTCTTTTTCATTTTATGAATTATGTTTGGGGTATTGTGTCCCTTGTATGCTTTCCCTATGCTGCAAGCTTACACCAGTATCTTTTGTTTACAGAATAGGAAAGACGAAGCTATTTCTGTGCTTTCTAATATCTATAATTATGAACGCCTAGAAGATGAAGTCAATTACCTCTCAGCTCTTTCTGAGCAAGAACTTCAGAAACGGGAGAGCGTTAGATACATGGATGTTTTCAGATCAAAGGAAATCAGAATTGCATTTTTTGTTGGGGCCGGACTTCAGGTTATTGAGACAAGCCTAAGTTTTTCTGTTTCTAAATTACACTTGTGTTTTGTAGTGTCCATCTGAAACATCCCTTTTTTCAGAAGATTAATAGATCTACTTTAATAAATAATTTATTTGTGATTTTGGAGGGTTATGATTGAAAAGAATTGTTACAACACTGTCCGATATTCTTTTTAAAAGAATTAAGTTACGGACGGTAAGCTGCAAACAATTTTCTATCATCTCAACACTCAACGGTGTATATCTATAGATATTGAGTTCATGCTTTTGGATTGCTTGCATCTTAAGCTGTATAACATCTCTCATATTTTCATTATTATGCAGGCTTTTCAGCAGTTCACCGGTATCAGCATAGTCATGTACTACAGCCCCACAATCATTCAAATGGCTGGGTTTAATTCCAATCAGTTAGCTCTTCTTCTGTCCCTCATTGTTGCTGCCATGAATGCTGCTGGAACAATTCTTGGCATTTATCTAATTGACCATGCAGGGCGAAGGAAGTTGGCCCTCACAAGCTTGTCAGGTGCAATTGTTGCTCTGGCAATCCTTTCTACAGGATCTTACCTAGAATCGTCTGACCCTACAAATAGAACCTTTGGGTGGATAGCAATTATCGGGTTAGCCCTGTATATTCTATTTTTTGCTCCAGGAATGGGACCAGTGCCATGGACTGTGAACTCAGAAATCTACCCTGAAGAATTCCGTGGTGTATGTGGGGGCATGTCAGCCACTGTGAACTGGATTTGCAGTGTGATAATGTCTGAGAGCTTTCTTTCAATTTCTGACGCCGTGGGCCTTGGTGGGAGTTTCGTGATTCTTGGTGTTATATGTGTGGTTGCTTTTTTCTTTGTGCTCTTGTTTGTGCCAGAGACAAAAGGATTGACATTTGAAGAAGTGGCACTCATATGGAAGAGGAGAGCTTGGGGTAAACATTATGACACACAGAACCTTCTCGAGAGAGGAAACCAGCCCTAGGTGTCTTAATTGTGAGCTGCAGCATTATGTGACGGGAGATAGGAAACCAGTCGTAGTCATTTGAGTTGTTAGCTGCGCCTGCCACATTATGGGATAGTAGTGGTAGCTTTGCTGTGATCCTATGCCGTGGATTTTTATCTTTACTAAGGGATCATTGGGATGATTGGTATGTTGGACCATCCAAAAGCTTTTTGGGAGAACTACCATTCAGGAAACTTTGCAAACTTATCTTCGATATAAGAATTAATCGAACACCTAGGATTTGTTTAAAGATAGAATTTGTGTTAGCTAATAGGAAAATGGTGTAGACTTGTGACTCTTGGTTTGCTAAACTCTCTGTGAATGGCTCTCTTCGTGATGTATGATATTTGATGTTTGTATGTTGCATATGCTGATTGAAAACTAGGGTGGTGGTGATATTATATTTATCCCCACCCATGATTTTAATCTATTTACTTCAATATAAACAAATTATTATATAATATAAAAAGTAATGTATTTAAATATATTAAAATGAGGAGGGATTAAATTATATTAGTGTAATACTTTGGGTAATATTACACAATTAATAACTTTTTACTGGATAATTATATTCTAAAATTTACCATTGGATTGAACATTATTGTCACATAGATTATTTCTATAAAATTTTACATCATTCTAAAATCATTTCATATGTCATTGAAATACGTCGAGATATATGAATCTTTTCGTAGTGGTTTATGATATAACTCTACCATTGAATTGGTTTTTAATTAGAGTAAGATCATCTTGTCCTATTTGCTTACCAAGTTATCTATTAAAATAAAATAAATAGAATAAATCATCCTATTATATCTCTTTTACGCTAGCCATCAAATAATCCCTAAATTGTGAATCATTTCAAGGGAGAGGAAAACATGGTCTAATGTTATCTTGTCTTGATTATTAATTGATTTGTGTCATTTTTCAATTTCCTTACTGGGGATCCCGCGTTAGCTTTCTTCCACCACTCAGTGGGTCCTTCGTCAAATCAAAAAAGTAAAAAGAAAAAAAAAATGGAATGACAAGAAGAGTAGGAGGAGCGAGCGAGGGAGGGGATTTCAAGTGAAGTGGTTTAAGGCTTTAAGCTGGTTTTCAATTTCAAATTCTGAGAGTCGCAAAACCTAGAAGCGAAGCGAAGCGAACAGTGGCAGTGTGTGAGGATTGATTAAGAAGAAGAAAAAAACGAAAACCCGTTCCATGTCTCGAACAACACCACCAGAGTTGGTATTGAAGAATCGGTTTCTGAGTTACTTGATCTGGCAATCAATACCCTCCACTCTCATCTTCCTCTTCTTCTTCTCCCTCCCTCTCCCAAACACCTCCCCAATATGGCTCTTCCTCCCTTTCCTTTGTTTCCACCTCCTCTTCTCCGCCACACTCTCCCTCATCGCCTCCCCTCACCCCTTCTTCCTCCCCACTCCCTCCCCCGACCTCCGCCGCCGCCTCAAGCTCTCCCTCACCTTCCTCCTCTTCATCGCCGCCTCCTCCCTCTCCGCCTCCGTCGCCGCCCTCTCCCTCTCCGGAGCTAGCTCCATCGGAAGAATCGGGCTAAGGGGTTTCCTCGTTGGTTCTCTCTTTGGCTTGCATTACGTTTTTAAACGCCGTTGGGTTTTAGACTTCCCCATCATTCAGGTCAACAATCCCTTCAAATAGTTATAATCCCTCTCTTTTTTTTAAATTATTTATTTCTTGCTTATCTTTGGCACTTAGTGTAGTAGCTACTTGTGTGTGTGCAGCGTCCTCCTTTCTTCAGCTTTAAGATGGGGATTCCTTCAGCTGCTAGACGAGCTTTGAAGCTTACCACTGTTGCTTTCCTGTTTTCTGCTATCTTATTGGAGATTCTGCCACACCCCTTTAAGTGCAGCATTGCAACGGGAGCTTTCTTCACTGAGCAGATTACCTTTTTTATTGCGAGTTTTGCTATCTTCTTCTCTTGGGAATTGACTCATCATTTACACCGGGTTGGTGCTCTCCCTGCATACTCGTCTAAATCTTGATTACTATTATGTTAAATGTTGCAAGTTGTTGACAGCTTTGTTGCAATGCATGGCGTCTTTGATTGTTATACTGTACTTTCTTATAGCTGTTAGTTTTAGTCATTCATGTGCTAAATTGCTAATCTCTAAATAAAATGGTGTTGTAATCTCGTTATACATTAGTTTCTCTGGTACATGTTTTTTGCAAATTGATGATCCCTAATTCTAATCCATGTTTGTTGTATTTGTCATTAGTCATTCATTGGCCTAGAAAAACCTATTTCATGTATTTTGTTGTCATGCATCAGTCATGTTGTGCTTGTTCAACCTTTGTTCCGTGATCTGTTGTGACTTGTGTCATCATACTCTTTTGCATGATGTGAATATTATCTTGCACTATCTATGTTCATGCTCTGTAGATGTGTTATCTATGCAGGCATAATTTAGTGTAATATTTGGGATGTGTTACTTGAACTGATAATCTAAATGTGCGTGTTATAGTGTCTGCTCATTGTACTATGCGAGAATGGCTGAGAAATGTTCAATCCAACATGACTACATGAATGTGCAACATTAAATAAGAAATACCTTTGAAACGACTCTGAGTTACTCCATCTTAACTATGCATAATGAACCCTTTATGTATGTTACCCATACAACCATTTGGAATTCTAGATAGTTTTATATGCATGTACAATCCCAGGCCATTAGAGGCAGCATTCTTACCTATTGACTAGAGTCTCTATCTTGGTCAAATATGATACATAGGTTTTACATACCAAGAGATCTGTGTTTGCACCCCCAAAAGGATCAGCAGCTGCGGAAACAAATCCAAGTGAGCATCTCCTTTCAGCTTTGGAGGAGAGCAATCCAACATCTCTTCTTCGTTATCTTGCGTATCTTGATCTCTGTATGGTCTGTGAGAACAATGTTGACACTTGGCGGCGTGCGGCATTTTTTGAAGAAACTGGTGAGACTTACAAAAGAGTAATCACTGTGTGCTTGAGGCCTCTGGAGCAACTTGCCTCAAGGTTAGGTGAAGGCTTGGGAAATTCTGCTGACAAACCTGCACAACTATTGAATCAGTTATCCTCCCCAACAGATGCACGACTAGATGTGAAGCACGCAGAAGAACTGTACAACTTCCAGGTATGTGTATAACTTTATTATTCATATATTGTTTATTTGTTACTAGCAAACCTTTTTTTTTGTACAACTGGAAAGCTTTGGGAATATTAAAAGCATTTGTTTGCTTGCTTGCAGCTATATGCATGGTGTTCAAGGATTGTTGCCTCACTGACTGCCTGCTCACATAAAGAAGATAAGTTTGGGGTTGCTCAGCTTTCCGGGAGTAATGCCGCTGTGGTTTCAACGCTGATATCCTGTCTTCTTGCTGTTGAAAATTTCATGGGAAAGAAAACAAACCTGCAATCCCCAAATCAGTTGTTGGGACCTGCTGGTATCAAATGGGCAACTGCGAATAGTGGAAGAGTAGATGTTGCAGCTGGTAAAAGAAAAAGTGGCCCTGTAAATTCAAAAGCTTATGCTGTTGCTGATGTTCTCAAGACATCAATCTACCAAATAGTCTCTGCATTCCATGATGAGATGTTGGCTGGTACTAAGGCAAGTCTTCTGGAGAAGGACTGGGTCTCAAGTGGGAAACCACTTTTTGGTACTCGCGAGATGCTTATACAAAAACTACGCCTTTTCCTTGATTTTCGGGCTACCTAAATGGTGCATTGTAGTGGGGGGTTTTGGATGCTACTTTACTGGATTAAGCAACATGCTTGTAAGACACTGAATACAGATAGGATGTTGTTAAGTGGAGATATATAGATGGAATGGAAGGAAAAGGTTTGCAATTTTGTTACCAGAAATTTGAGATGGATATTATTCTGTAGCGATTATGTTGAACATACTTTGCATTGGCAGGTGAGTTATTGTTTGGATTTGCTTTTTCTTGTTAATTTTTTTAAAGTGCTTCTCTTAAATTTTGATGAGTTTGGATGGGCTTTAAAAGAAGTTTAGGCACTTAAAAGGGCAGAGATTTTTTTGCAGATAGATTTTTGTGTTGACCAAAAAAAAAGATAGATTTTTGTGATCATGAAAGTTCCCAAAAGCTTATTCAAGCCAGCTGAGTTCTAAATTTAAAAGCAGTGAAAGCTCTTCAATCATTTTAGTAAAATTTTGACATGGGATAGACGCAATTTCGATACTCAGCTTGTGTGAAACTAAAGATTGCTTTGATCTTGAATCTTTATAATTTGGTAGATATTTCTGTCACTAAGTAATAAGACTCTCCACAACTTCATTTTATTTGTTCAACCTTCATTAAGCTGTGTTGCTGGATCCTTAAGAATTGTGCGTTGGTTTTGTTTTGAACTCTTTGATTGTATGTATTTTTGTTGTTATGGTCAGAATCTATCTTGGCTATAATTTGTGTTATGTTCATGCAAATGATTTAGAGAATTTATATTCACACATACCTTACTTTCTTTCTACACATACATTAAAATAGAAAAAGTCAAAACTACCCTTAAATTGGAAAAAACCCCAAAAACCTTTCTTTTCCCTTCTTCTCTCCCACTTCCGTGTCCTCCCACACATTTCCACACACACACTTTCTCTCTCCTCACGATTCCATGGGCAACACACACAGCGTCTGGGCGAAGGTGTTCCTGGTAATATTTAGGCTTCAGCTGCTGCTGCTTCATTACCGAAGACGCTATACAAGTCACTAGCGATGGCTACAGTGCTACCCGTGACAGCCAAAAGTAAAATTAACCAAGATAACAGCTTGTCCTTTTTTGGTTGCACCCCCACGGTTGTCCCTGCCAAAAGGGTAATGACAAAACTAAAATATTATCAATTTCAGAGCATATACCCAAGGTGCATCATCCGCATTCTGATGATTCAAATTCAAGCCCCTTCTATTTGTGTGTGTTAATTAATTAAAAAAATTTCAACTTGGATTTTTTTTGGTTACAATGAGAAAAGAAACAGAAACCAAAAAAAGAAAAACAGAGGCAAACAATCAGGCTTTAATACGGATTAAGACCATAGAATCTTCCAACAGGTGGAGTTTTGTGTGTGCAGAGTTTTGTGCGTGCAGAAACAGTGGGAAACTAAAGTGAGAGGAAGAAATAGATTTGTGGGTGATGATAAGTGTGTGCGCGGAAGTGTAAATTTTAACATGTGTACAGAAGTAATAGTTCCACGCTAATGCGGAACTAATAGTTCCGCACGTGTTATTTGTAGCACACACATACAATGCGGAACTAATACCGCATTGTATGTGTGTGCTACAAATAATACGTGCGGAACTATTAGTTCCGCATTAGCGCGGAACTATTATTTCCGCACACACTCACTTCCATCTTCCTCACACAGAGAAAGAACGCACAGAGAAAGAATGTGTCAACCCCTGGTTCATTGGGCTTATTTCTTCTTTTGTTGTTGTTCTTGCTTTTTTATTCTTGTTTTTTTTCCTTCTTCGATTTTTTCCTTCTTCGGTTTATTTCATCAGATCAGTACAGAAGTTGGCATGAGTTATCATTTTCCTTCTCTTTCCCCTTGTACCAAAAAAAACGAAAACTTTCTAGAACATTGGCATGAGTTAACCTTTTATAGTAAAATCAACAATGAAGAAATTGCAATAGTTTTTTTTGTTAGTAATGTTCAATTTAAGTCTGATTCAAGAATGGAGAGGTGAGAGAGATAGGAGAAGTGAGGAAGAAGCAGGGAGCACTGCGGAAGTTGCAGCAGTGTGCAGTGTTGCGCAGAGAAGTTTGGAGAGGTGAGAGAGATAAGATTTGGGGTTTTTTTCAAAAGGTAAGGGTTTTATGGTCTTTTTAGATATAAGTGTATGTGTATTTAGAAAAATATGTATGTGCCTTTAACAATTCCCAGTGATTTATTGTGATAGAATTGTATTGATACTTTGCGTTAGGTTTGTCTAGGTAAGAGAGGCCCATTGTAGATTTTTTATCCTGAGATTGGACCGTGACAAAAATAAATTAGGTTATTTTTTTTTCAAATTTAAAATGATCTGTTGACCCAAAATAAAATGTTTTTTTTATAGAAAAATTTAAAATGAATTAGAAAGTGGATAGTATTGACCGATAGATTTTGGTAGAAAATTGTATACTTTTGGCAGGTGCAATCCAAGTTAAGACTCCACTGGATTTTTGGTGGATTTCCCTAATTCGAACCTAGCATATCATTTAGCCCAAAATTAAAGAAAAGTTTTAAGAAGAAAATGTCCAAAAAAATGAAATAAAGACTTCGACCCAAAAGAAGAAAAAAAAAAGGACAAAGAGGACGATATGTCAACACTTAAACAAGGACAAACCTTGACCAAAAACAAAGGACAAACAGGTTGACCCAAAAAAAAAAGGACAAACAGTATTTCGACTCTGCCCAAACAATAGATTTATTATGTGCATAGATATTTAATTGATGATAATAATAAGGGTTAAATATGTTATTGGTCCCTATAAAATATCACTTTTTTACTTTTAGTTCCTACTTAATTTTACTTCTAAATTTGGTCATCTATTTATTTTTCATTTTCAAAATTGGTCCTTACTGTTAAAGTGTTTCTATTAAGTGCTGACGTGGCAGACGGAACTCCATGTCAGCACATGCCAGTTGGGATTTTTTGACAACATGGCGTCGACGTGGACAACACTAAGAATTTTTTTTTCTAATCAAAATCCAATTAAATAAATTGTTTAATAAAATAAACCCTAATCCCCAAAATGAGATCAGACCAACATCGATCCCCCTTTCCCTCTGCGGCGGCGGCGTCCAACTCTGCGGTGGTGTCTTCCAACTCCATATTCTTCTTGTTCTTCTTATTGAACTCGGCATCATCCTCAGCTTTTCTTAAGGTTTCAGGGTCCCTTTGAATCAATTCAAAATCAAAATATTGGATTTTTTTTGCAAATGAAAAGAGAGAGATGTGGGTTTTTTTTTTTTGCAAACAAACACCGGAATGCCCCAGTGGTGGTTGGGACATTTGTCCTTGCATGCAACCCACCTGCCATTTGTCCACTCTATTCCCTAAACTAGCAATCTTTAAATTAATTAAGCGGCAGAGCTACTTTTGATTTTTGATTGATTAGCAATAATATGTTGTTGGCGGGTCAGTGGGATTTTTACATCTTCTACTTCTTTTCTTCCTTGGCCAGGTTCTTTTATTAAGAGATGTAAGCATTTTGATTGTAAAAAGGAATAGAAAGGAGAAAGTAAGAAAGAGTGGGAGTTGTGAGACCGGAATAGCAAAGAGAATGACAGTGAAAGACCGAATATAACAGAGAGTAACAGGGGATGAATTGGGGATGAACGGGGAGGGGAAAGGGATCGCGCGATGGTCTCATCTCATTTTTGGGGATTAGGGTTTATTTTTTAAACAATTTATTTAATTAGATTTTGATTAAAAAAATAAATAAATCTGAGTGTTGTCCACGTGGACGCCATGTTGTCAAAAAATCCCAACTGGCATGTGCTGATGTGGAGTTTCGTCTGCCACGTCAGCACTTAACAGAAACACTTTAATAGTAGGGACCAATTTTGAAAATGAGAAATAAATGGAGGACCAAATTTAGGAATAAAATTAAGGACTAAAAGCAAAAAAGTAATATTTTGTAGGAACCAATAACATATTTAACCCTCATAATAATAATGATGGCCAGAATATCGATCTATATTTCTTTTTGATATATTTGATCGTTATTGAAATTTTACCAAAGTAGTTTTCATCCAATAAATTCTTTTTGATACATTTATTTACGAAAGTAGCTCTCATCCAATAAAATCACACCATCTCAAGACTACCACCTACTCAACAACATTCATAAATTCATGTCGTTGTCAATAACAACTGTAATCCATTTGGCAAGTAAGCGCCTTTTAGTCAAAGTGCCGTAATCATAATTTTATTATTATTAAATCCTTTTTTTGACAAAATTATTATTAAATCCTTAATCTCAACAACTTAACTATAGTATGTTGTTAACCCTTATCCATCTATCTTTAACAAATATTACGTTAATCTCTCTGCAAGCAAACCATGAACCATCCAACACCATTCGATTTGTTGACTTTGAACTCAAATCAACGGCCAACATTACCTCTCCTCGTTAAAGTTCACATCACTCTCATTTCATAGCCCACATAACTTGGCTGGCAGCCTAAATAATGTCCCCCTTTGGTCCATTTTGCCCCACTTACCAACGAAAACGAAACTAATATACTATTCTGTCTCTAATTATAAGAGATTTTTATTTAATTTTTTTTTTAAAAAAATTAGTTAATATAATTTATAACATTAAATTTGTCATTAATTTATATTATGTTTCCAAAATTATCCTTAATAGTATATCTCTTTCCACTTACTCTCTCATATTTAATTAATGCATTATCTCTCTTCTCTATTTATCACAAGAGAAAGAGACAAAAAATATTTATAATAAATAAAAATAATTTAGGTAAAATATAATTAATACATGACACATTTTTAAAAATTTCATATAAAAAAGAATAAACAAACTTCCCAAAAACTTCTTATAATTAAGTACCACAAAAAAGGATATTAATGAACACAAACCCACCAAATCCAAAAAACCCTCCTCCAACAGATGACCCCACCCCACCCGTGTCCAATTTTTTTTTTTTTTAACACTAAGCAAAAGCAACAACATGGTCATGGCCATGGCCATGTGTAGCTTCCATGAGATGAGATGGTTCCTACCTTACACGTGTCACGACTCTGATTGGTCCAATATTCCCCCCATCCACCCCTCGCGGCTCGCACAAGCACCATAATGCATAATGTTTACCCCCCTTTCTATTTTTCAGGGAGATTAAATTGCCATTATATGAAACGAGACACACAACTTCAATCAAACTTTACAAGCTGTTTTTGTCGGCAGAGTAAGTGGTCAGTGCTCATTCACTCTCGTGTCATGACTTAAATATTTACCTCTCGTTGGAGAAAAAACAGTCTCCACTGGCTGCTGAGTTCAAAATGATGAAGAAGGAACTGAACACGTACGGTGGAACTAAAACGAAGGAGACGACGTCGTTGGGAGAAGAAGAAGAAGAAGAGACGGAGTGGGAAATGAGACCCGGAGGAATGTTGGTACAGAAAAGGAGCACGAAACCGGATGCTCCGGTTCGCAATTTGCGCCTTCGAATCGCCTACGGTGCGCTACGCTACGAGATCTCCGTCAGTTCCACCGCCACATTCGGTAAACTACTACTAATATAATTAAGCTAGCTCTGGATCTGTATAATACTGTAGCGTTTTTTATGTCCTGTTTTGTAAATTACTCTTCTCATCAGTAATTAATGTTGGTGAAATTTAGTTAGGTTAGGTAGCTGTTTTAGCAATTAGCACAGCATCATCATTGCTAATGCTACGTAGCCTACGTAGCATTGCATGGACTATTTGATTTTTTTTTTTTCCCGTTTTCGCTTTTTTAATTTGTTGGTAGCTAGCCAAACGAGTCATGATGAAAATGAATGATGTTCGTTCGTGGTTTCTGGAAGGAACGTTTGGAAGGAACGTGGAAAGATTGGTCTGGTTGGTGATTATTGAATGATTTGAATTAATTTATTTTATTTTTTGATTGTGTGACTAATTTGCCCTTGTGAAACTGTGGTGTGCAGGGGAGGTGAAGAAGAGAATGAGCGGGGAAACAGGGCTAGAGGCAGATGAACAGAGAGTGGTGTACAGAGGGAAAGAGCGAGAGAATGGAGAGTACTTGGATTTGTGCGGAGTGAAAGAGGGGTCGAAATTGGTGGTGATTCAAGACCCTTCCAGCATTGAGAGACGCTTCATCCAGATGCGTATCAATGCCAAGATCCAGAGTGCAAATCGTGCCATCAACAATGTCTCCCTCCAACTTGATCAGCTGGAAGACCAGGTATGTTAAGTTTTCCACATTTAGCTATTATTGTTTCTGTGACTCTTGAGATTGTTTGTGTTTGATCCTTCTGTAAATGGCTTTGACATCTACTATATTATAATATTGTTTTTTAAAATTATAATATAATATAATATAATGGTAAAATATAATTAAATATCTACCATTATTACCAACATTGCGTTAGTCCGAGTGGCAATGATGGCAATGATACCAATATCGAGCATATACATTGTCCTGTCCGCACCAAGTCAATTCTTTTGTTGATCCGAAGGTGGCAATGATGCGAGAGTTTTTATTTGATAAATTATTTAAGCTTCTCATTGTTAGATCAATCTCACACTATCTCAGTGATACACATTAAGGGCTATTTGTTTAAGTCTTCTTTAAAAATAAGCACTATGTGTATGTAAAGTGCTTCCTGAATACAAACATCATATAACTCATCTTTTTCCAGTAGGTCTCTGCAATTGAAAAGTCTGTTTCCAACGGAGTCAAAGTGCCAGAAGTTCAAATCACAACACTGATTGAGATGCTTATGAGACAAGCAATCAAATTAGAAAGCATTTCGGCAGAAGGGGATGCTTCTGTACAGAAAAATTTGCAGGTATTTCCCATATAATCTTATTTTCTTACCCGGTACTTATTTAGTTTTTCTTAGAAGGTAAGGTAAATGTAGGTGGATAGTACTTGTAATATATTTTGGAATTGAGTGAACATCATTTTTGAATAAATTTACTTTTTTTGATCTTATCTTCAAAATTAAAGGGAACTTTGAAAATGAAAGAAAAAAATTACCATAAAAATGAAAGAAAAATCTGCTTTGTTTATTTGAGGTAGCTTCACCAAGGAATAACTCTGGATATGAAGTTTGTAGTCTTTTGCTGACTCTATAATTAGATAGTAGCATATTGTACATTATTGCTTTGGTATGTTACTATGTTCTAGGAAATAATTAGTTACATGCTAAATCTAATGGTTGTTTTTTCAGGGAAAGAGAGTGCAGAAATGTGTTGAAACTTTGGATATACTAAAGGTATCGAATGCAAGAGTAAAGCCTGTTGTTGTTACAACCAAGTGGGAGACCTTTGATCATCATCCATCCCCGTCCAAGTGGGAATTATTCGATTGAGTTTGCCCATCCCTTCCTATTCCTTTGTTTATACGGATTTAGCTTCTTATTTCTGAACTCTGCCCATGTCTTTCTATGATACTAGATAACTAAATTTTTGTGGAAAAAAAAAATACTTGTACCTTGTACGTCTTCGAAATTGCAATTAAAATAGAAGTCTGAAATGTTAATATAAAATATAGCCAAGATTATTGTGTGACGATGAGTTTGTCATTTTTTTACAGTATAATGTTTGTATTTTATAATTGTGCTCTTGTGCCAACCTATATCCTTACCGCTCCAGTCTTTTATTAGATGAACATTATGAATCAAATCGTAATTGCTTATGTGATATTATAACCATCCATAATAAAGAGAATTAACCGATGAAATGAACCATGATTCTCTCCATTGCATTAAATGGAAGGGATCATTACTCCCCTTGACAATGGTCAACCGTGAAGACAATAAATGGAAATCTAGCTAGGCCAAGGAGGTGGGTTACCTTCACTCATCTATTCTTGGGAGAGTCATTGCGGTTTTCACATGTTACCTGAACTCGGTATCTAGAGAATTTGCGTGAACATTTTAACGCCTCCGTGCCAGAGCATTTTCATCTTGGGCATGGATATACAATACAGGACCGTGTTTGATAAACTCAAGGGAAAGTCAATGTCCTCAATAATCTCTCTAATGACGCTCCATTTCAACCTGTAATTGGCCTTCTCTAAATTAAATCAATGTTGAAAAGTAGTGTTTTATTTAACACCTATCGTTTTCTTTATTTTTATGCATGATATCTTCATGTCTAAATACACAATCTAATATAGTTTCATGTCTAAACATATTCCGTCGTTCTCCAGATGAGCGTTTATTTCCGATCTCCACGAGTTTAAGCTAAAGCCAGAGTTAGTTTTTAGCGACGCATATCCTTGTGGAAAATTCAGAGTTTAGATTAACAAATAGTGGGCAATTATTTAGAGGCAAAGCATGTCTTCTATTTGATTCACCATTCTCAGTATCTAGGTAAAATGAGGAAATTAAAATACAAAAGCAAGGCCATCGTAAACCGAAAAAAGAAATACTTGTAGTTGGATTGGTGGGGTACGCCTGGCACGTGCAGTAGTGCAACGCATGGGCGACGCTCAAGAGTCAAGCTACTGTAATGGACTCTTCTCCTTCAAAAATTAATTTAATATCATGTGAGCCATGGGCGACGCTCAAGAGTCAAGCTACTGTAATGGACTCTTCTCCTTCAAAAATTAATTTAATATCATGTGAGCCATTAACCCACATATCAGATATTAAACTGATAAGAACAAATACTACACTTGATCTTAGCCAAAAGGCCGAGAAAGGTATGATTTGCTTAGTGACTCACTGCGGCTTTTATACCTGCTACATGCCTTGCTGCTTCGTTGACAACCCCATGTGGGACTCTCATATGGCGAACTAAAAGTTGAAGTTCAAAACAGGATGTTCTGTTGCTTGCTTTTTATTATGTTTGGGATCGTAATTCCTAATGTTGTTTCGATTTCTACTCCCATTTTGCTAAACAGCTTGGACGTGTGGCCACACCATTAATGTTCTCCTATCTCGACTTGATCCAATCCCAATTGCGGCCACAGAATTAGTGCTTGCTATCTGGTTGGTTACATATCTGAGAACTTTTAATGATTGTTACATTACCTTGGAGGTTCTGTGGTGTTGAAAGAAAAGAATGATTTATTCGAGTACTACCGGGTTCTTATTGAAATATTTTGAGCAAGACATCTTCGTTATATGGACCCAATTTATTTAAGCAATACTTTATATTAGTCAGCATCTTGATGAGACGTGGAGGTGTGTTTTGTGGAAACACATTTTGAGAGGATGAATTGTCACTTTACCTGGGTAGAGGCAGTCAAAACATGATAACACTTACTTATTGGTGAATAAGGGAGCAACCTGGGATCCATACCCTATGACCATTCTGGAAAGGTAGCCACTCATCCATTCAAATTTCTGCTAGTCTCTCCATTACCAATCCTCCAATGACCTCCTTTGTCAGCAACCCACCTCCTCGCAATATCTCCTCCATGTTTAACTCCATTTTATTGATCATGGAAACTTGTGAATCCTCACCCTGACATTTACGATCACGCATGTTTTAAGTTGTTGCTCTTCCACATTACTCGTTTAAAGTAATGCGTAAACAAAACTATAATTATACCTATAATTCCCATGAAATAAGATTAAGTAGCAGAGACATGCACAAACCAATTAAAACACAAAAGAAGAGAAGTAGAAGGATCCTCCTAAATAAATATAACTAAATAATAATAAATAAATAAATAAATAATACATACACAAATACACAAATAAAGAAATAAATAAATATTAAAATATTGAACTTGAATTGGTAGAGTGCGCCAGGCCCGTGCTGCAGTGCAACGCATGGGCGACGCTAGACAGCCCCAATAGCAAGCTATTGTATCGGACTCTCCCCCTTAAAATATTAATTTAATATCGTGTGGGCCAATGGCCCACATATTAGATATTAAACTGATAAGAACAGATACTACACTTGATCTTAGCCAAAAGGCCGAGAAAGGTATGCTTTGTGTTGGCACTGGCTGCGGCTTTTATAGCTGCTACATGCCTTGCTTCTCTATTGACAAACCAATGTGGGACTCTTATGCGGCGAACTAAAAGTTGAAGTTCAAGACATGATGTTCTGTTGCTTTTCATAACTCTGTAAAACTTATTATGTTTGAGATCCTAATTCGCAATGTCGTTTCAATTTCTATTCCCATTTCGTTGAACAGATTGGACGTATGGGTGTGGCCACACCATTATAGTTCTCCTATACCGTCTTGTTTAGTGCTTTGTATCTGGTTGGTTTCATATCATATCATATCATATCTGATACATTACCATGGAGGTTCTGTGGTATTAAACGAGTGATTTTAGCTAATACCCATTTCTCATTTGACTGAGGCAAAATCAAATGAACGTCTACTCAAAGCTTTCCTCATTCTTCCACAGTCACACATCCCTCCCACCACCATTCAACCCCAAAAATCATTTATTCTATTGTTCCTTCACATTTTCAACTACCCCGGAAAACCCAGCACCATACGTTCTCACTAAATGCATTGCTCTCTTGCAATCTTGTGCCTCTTCCAAACACAGACTAAGGCAAATCCATGCATTTTCCATAAGGCATGGTGTCCCACTCCACAACCCTGGCATGGGCAAGTACCTTATCTACACAATCGTGTCCCTCTCTGCACCCATGTCCTATGCTCACCGTGTATTCACCATGATACGTAACCCCAACGTATTCACGTGGAACACCATGATCAGGGGCTACGCTGAGAGTAAAAACTCAAGCCCCGCACTTCCTCTCTACCGCCAAATGATAGTGTCTCGTGTTGAACCTGACACTCACACTTACCCTTTTCTTCTGAAGGCCGTTTCCAAGTCACTGAATGTTAGAGAAGGGGAAGCAATACATTCAGTCACAATAAGAAACGGGTTTGAGTCGTTGCTCTTTGTGAGGAACAGTTTGCTTCACATATATGCTGCTTGTGGTGACACAGAAAGCGCATATCAGGTGTTTGAGTCAATGCATGAGAGAGATTTGGTGGCTTGGAACTCGGTGATTAATGGGTTTGCTCTCAATGGAAGGCCCAATGAGGCTTTGACTCTGTTCAGGGAAATGGGTCAGGAGGGTGTGGAGTCAGATGGGTTCACTGTGGTTAGCTTGTTATCTGCTTGTGCTGAGCTTGGGGCCCTAGAGTTAGGACGCAGGGTTCATGTGTACTTGTTGAAGGTTGGCTTGAGACAGAACTCGCATGTGAGTAATTCACTGTTGGACCTTTATGCAAAATGTGGGAGCATAAGGGAGGCCCAAAAGGTATTCAATGAGATGGAAGAGAGGGACATGGTTTCTTGGACCTCTTTGATTGTTGGCTTGGCTGTTAATGGGTTTGGTGAGGAAGCACTTGAGCTTTTCAAAGAGATGGAAAGACAAGGACTTGTGCCTGGTGAAATCACTTTTGTTGGTGTATTGTATGCTTGCAGCCATTGTGGGATGTTGGATGAAGGGTTCAATTACTTTAGAAGGATGAAAGAGGAATATGGTATCATGCCAAGGATAGAACATTATGGTTGCATGGTGGATCTATTGAGTAGGAGGGGTTTAGTGAAACAAGCTTATGAATACATTCAGAGTATGCCATTGCAGCCAAATGCAGTTATTTGGAGAACCTTATTAGGGGCATGTACAATACATGGACACTTGGAATTGGGAGAGATAGCAAGATCACACATACTGAGGTTAGAGCCTAAACATAGTGGGGATTATGTGCTGCTCTCAAATCTCTATGCCTCCGAACGCCGATGGTCGGATGTGCAGTCAGTGAGGAGGTCAATGCTAGAGGATGGTGTCAAGAAAACCCCTGGCTATAGTCTCGTTGAATTGGGCAACCGCGTTTATGAATTTACCATGGGTGATAGATCTCATCCTCAGAGTCAGGATGTATATGCACTGCTGGAGAAGGTCACGGAATTGTTGAAGTTAGAAGGCTATGCGCCTCATACTGCAAATGTGCTTGCAGACATAGAGGAAGAGGAGAAGGAACAAGCTTTGTCTTATCATAGTGAAAAGGTAGCAATTGCTTTTATGCTCTTGAATACAGCACCTGGGACTCCAATCAGGGTCATGAAGAATTTAAGAGTTTGTGCAGATTGTCACATGGCTATCAAACTCATATCGAAGGTTTATGATAGAGAGATTGTTATCAGGGATCGTAGTCGGTTCCACCATTTTAGAGGTGGTTCATGTTCCTGTAAAGATTACTGGTAATGTGTCAAATTAATAGAAATTTGATAATTGCATCTCTGAGAGCCAAGTGCTGTTCTGTTTTTGAGGTATAGAAGGAAGTAAGACATGACTGAAGATTTTGCCAACTTGAAGTCATTCTCAGAAAATACTTTCTGCTATAGGGGACAACCAATTCAAGACTCTTCTTTCTCTCATAGATGAGTTGACAAACGTGCACAAGATTATGCAAGTTTGTTACAAAATCCGTCTACTGTAGTGTGCTCTTTCCACCAAATACCTGGACCTTTATGCTTCAGTATTGATGACATGTCACAGGCCCTTTCTTTGGAATTCAGGGCTTTCTGTTGGCAGAGCTTAAGACTTGCATCATTTTTTATATACTTGTACAGTATATTCCCTCAAGTTTATGTGCTCTGCATTGCTCAGTTTTCTATTTTTGTTTAGATTAGTGTGAGCCATGGTTGCAAGAAAGCGCAGCCTTAAATTGAATATTTGTCAAAGGAAAATTGCAAATGCACCTTTTGAACTTTAGCTCCTTCGCAATTACACTTGCTCAGTTAATGTGAAACGAGTCCTTGAGCATTCTAGTGAGTTATAAAAGTTCTGGTGGCCTGAAGCCAAGTGTGAGTTGGACGGTGAGGGCTTTGCTACAATTGGTATTGGGCTCTGTCTGGTTAATATGCTTGAGGGAATAAAGAGAACTATTTTCTATAAGCATTGCTGGCTCCATGTTGTTCATGAGAGAAGTCAATAAAATATATTCAGTAGGTGTTTGATCTAAACAGTTCGGTTTGTTTTGTGAAAAAGAAAAGAAGAGCATGCATTTTCCTAACTCATGATTATTAGATATATGCTAAAGGCTGTGCTGTATGAATATACAGTTTTGGAAAATTATGTAATTGAGAATCACAATTTGTTATAAGTGAACGTACTCAGAGGCTATCATAAGTGTGAATTATGCTGCATAGACTTGGGATATACTAGAAACTATTATAAGTCAAATCTAAAATAAAATTTGGGCATGCGAATCATGCTATGGGCATGTGTTTGGATAATTTTTTATCTTTATAATTTCACTCCAAATTACTTAATTCCTGTGATCTAAATCAACTGAAAGGATTTTTTTAAAAATAAATTAACTAAAATTATTTCTATTTATAGTATAATTATAAAATCTTATATAAATTATCTCATATTAAAAGTTATAAAGATCATTTTATATTTTTAAAAGTATAAAGACATTCTTTTACATTTTTCAACTATAAGACTAAATTAATTAAAGTAAAAACATAAGAATGAAGGATTAATTTTACACAAAACCAATATAGTTAGTTAGGAGTGTTTAAAACTTAAATTAATTGAAATATAAAATAATCCTCATAACATTTATTCAATTTAATATAATACGTACAATTAATATAATAGTAATTCTACAAATTGAGTGAATTGTGATGAATATTTCTTACAATATTTAGAATATATAAAATTATAACATTTAAAAGATTGTTCAAGTAGTAATGTGTGTGTGTGTGTGTGTGAGTATTGCATTTCTCCCAAGCACAATCTAATCCCAGATACCATTTATTTTAAATAACATAAATTTTTATTAATTTTTTTGACAAAATAATTTTTTATTAATAAAGTTAGCGTAAAATTCAACCAAATAATTAAGAAACAAAATATAACTTATTATTAAGTGTTGCAATGGCAAGTAATTATTAATTAAGAAACATTATTTTCAACTAATACAAAAAAGATATATATATATATATATATATATATATATATATATTTTACCTAATAAAAACACAGATGAAGCGTACCGTGCAATCTTCGTTTAATTTGAGCCGCGAAAGGCGAAATGAGTTGGCGCGTGAGAGAGAGAGCGCGGTTTTTTAAAATTTAAATTAAAAAATATAAAACTAAAATCCCCATTCCATTCCCTTCTCCACCTTGCGAGTTGGTGTTGTTATACTGTGTTGTTGGTGTTAGCGAACACAGATAATATCCGAAATGGCGGATCTGGAGAGAATGGGTAGAGAACTCAAATGTCCCATTTGGTACGAATTCACTAACTATCCCCCTTTCCTCTCTTTCTCTAATTGCTATTCCCATTCCAATTCCTAATTCACTTTTCCTTGTTTCCATACAGCTGGAGTTTGCTCGATTCTGCTGTTTCACTCACCTGCAATCATCTTTTCTGCAAGTAATACAATCTCTCTCTCTCTCTCTCTCTCTCTCTCATTCTTCTCAACAATCACAGTCACTCAATACATGTGATTTTGCATTTGCATTTGTCAGCACATGTATATTCAAGTCCATGAAATCAGCCTCCTCTTGTCCTGTTTGTAAAGTACCCTTCACTCGTCGAGGTACGTCTTACGAATCATGATCTCACTACACACCCCATGATATGATATAAACCCTAAATCTGCACTCACATCAACTATTTTATTTTTTATTTTTTTTGCCTAAACAGAGGTTCGCCCTGCTCCTCACATGGACAACTTGGTCACCATCTACAAAAGCATGGAAGCTGCTTCCGGAATCAGCATGTTTGTCACTCAGAATCCACCTCTTACCAAATCACCAGGTCAATCTGCCTTTCTTTTTTTCAAAGGGATCTTCTATTTTCAATACTATCTCTCACTTTATTCTACATGTGCAGCATGCATGCTTCACAACTAGCCAGTTTTAAGTTTTTAATTTCATGTTCTAATGGCCAGTATCTACTTAATTATTGTTTTTTATTAAAATTAAAATGGGAACAAAGAACTCTTTTGCCTAAACTGTTTTATTTATTTATTTATTAAAAAGCTAATAATAAGCTGTATAAAGATTGATTTGATTTATTTTTTTAATTTCTTATTTGTGACCATGGTATTAGTGTATGCGCTATTCTTCTTGTGTTGTCATCGATACACCCAAAACATGCTTTTTAATATGTCATTTGTTAGTCACTTACTGTTTTTTCTTTAATTAAATTTGCTTGTGAGGCTTTATGAGTTTATATTTGCCTTGCTCTCAATATAGAAACCTACCATACTGAATGGATTTTACATTTTTATGCTTTACTAAAACTTAATTTATGTTACAGATGGAGAAAAGCAACGTGAAGGTGATACTGACTCTGGTGGAACACATGAAAATCACGCAGAGGAGAAAAAACCCTCCAAGAGAAAGGAGTCAAGGAAGAAGATTAAGAAAAGTTCAGCTCCTGACTTAGCAAAACCTTCTTTTCCGGCAAAGAAAAGGGTTCAGGTGCCACAAAATATTCTTTCAGAAACTCCACTAAAGAATTTGAAGTCTGGAGACTCCCCTAGTGAAGTTAACAAAGAGGGAACAAAAAAGGCTTCAATCACGGAAAATGAAAGGCCTCTCCAAAGTGAAAAAGAAGATCCTGTTCTTTCACCTTTCTTTTGGTTAAGAGAGGAGGATAACGGTGAAAAGTTAAGTCAACACACTGATGAGGATCAGCTTATTGCTGGCCCAACACCAATCCCTCCTTCATTCAGTGATCTCAAGGACACTGATGATGAAAACCCTTCTAAAGCGGCTCCATCAGTAAGTACATGGCTTATGACAGACTAATAGATTAGTAGAAATTATGAAATGATTAACATTTTTCAGAAAGCTTTTGATTTTATGTTTGATGAAAAATCATTTGGCATTGAGCTCTTATATGTTACCTCTAAGGTTTTGAAAAATTCTTTTTTTTGCCTTAATTGACTACTTCATTATTGGGAAATGCAAACCTTGTTGAAGTTATTCAACTTCAAAATTTGGTTTAATAACTGATAACTCTCTGTGTGTGTGTGTATTGGAAGTTAAACTTTAGCTGGTTAGAAATTGAAGCAGGTTGATTTGTTCAAGCTGGGTGACCCTTAATATTAGTATGGATTAATATTAAATTATCAATAATTTTTTGTTGTGATTGTGATGTAGGATGAGGTGCAAAATAAAGCATCTGTTGATTTATTTGATAGTGAGATGTTTGAATGGACACAAAGGCCATGCTCCCCTGAATTATTTTCGAGTCCCTTAAAAATGCAGGTAGTGAGAGTATTGAAGTGACAAGTATTTTTTTTTTGACTGGAGAAGTGACAAGTTATTCTTACATTATTTAGGATGTTATGCATAACCTACTTATTGAAGTTTTAACGAGTTATATGTTAGTTGCAGGTCGAGGATACTGTTGACATTGATGAAAATAAAGAGGAATTGGTAGCAGTCTCGCAAGAGCTAGAAACAAATCAGTCAAGTGCTGATGCTTACAATACAAAATTTGAGAATCCCAAAGATGGAAATCAATTGGCTGATGATCTAAATGGAATGAAGAAGTCTACAAAGAGAAGCAGGAAGGCTAGGGAAAAAGCTAGGCAAGAGAAGATTAGGGAACAAAAAAATCAGATGGATGGAATGGATATTGATTCAAATATATCATTAAAAGTCATCGAGGAGCAACCATCAGACCACAAGTACAAAGCTTCTGACCTGGGAAAGTCTAATAGAAGGGGCAAGAGGGTTTGTTTCGATACTAGTACAAATCTAACACCTCAAACTGCTTGTACAGTCTCCAATATATTAGGAGTTAAAAGCAATGGTGAAACAAAGATGGCTAAGAAATCATATACCTCAGCATCTAAACAAGAAAATGAGAAGCATTGTCCTCAGGAGATTGCTGGCAAAAGCCAGGTGAGAAGATCTGGGACAGGAAAACAAAAGTTGGTTAATGTACATGACCCAGCTGAAGATTTATCTTCAATGCAAAACCAAACCAATGAGTTTGCTGGTTCTGCTTCATCCATTTTAAGTCTGCAGATGGATAATAACAGAAATATCTCTAATAGCGGGCAAAGGAAAAGAAAATTGTCCAGAAAATCTATGCCTTGCAGTGGAGAATTGAGGCGTACTAAAAAGTCAAAAAAACTTTCCGCTGATTGTATCTCTGAGACTAAAAATGATGAAGAAATTCAACCTTTTGAAAGTATTAGGGTGGGTACTGATGTCAGGGCTTTGAATGATACATCAAAAGAGAAACGTTGTCCTTTGATGGATAAACCAGTTTTAAGGGAATGTGAGAGCCATGTCAAAAAGTATCAATGTGCTTTCTGTCTCTCATCAGAAGAATCAGAGGTAAAACTGTTTGCTTGCTCTTGTCATCACTATAAACTATAAAGTATAAATGGACTGGATCACTGGAACTTACAGTATGTAATTCAAAATACAGGTTTCTGGCCCGATGGTGCATTATCTTGATGGCAAGCCTGTAACTGCTGATTCTGAAGGAGGATCTAAAGTCATACATTGTCACAGGAACTGCACAGAATGGTAAGGAATTGTCACATGGATGATATAATTAACGTGGATTTAGATATTTGCAGTTGATCATCCTTCAAATAATTAAACAGTCGCCTGAAATTGGTTTAATTAAGTTGATTTTAGTAACTAGCTTTTTCTTTCAATTTCGACTTGCAAGTAATGTGTTTTTAATTTTTACATATACACCAGGGCCCCAAATGTATATTTTGAAGATGATGCTGCAATAAATCTTGAAGCTGAAATAAATAGAAGTCGAAAAATCAAATGTAGTTTTTGTGGACTAAAAGGTGCTGCACTCGGTTGCTATGAGAAAAGTTGTCGCAGGAGCTTTCATGTTCCTTGCGCCATGTGGACTTCTCAATGTCGATGGGATATGGTACATGACAAAATTGAACCGCATTTAAAAGTTAATGGTTAATGCTGCTTTTAGATGCATACGTCTAACTTGACCGTACTAATTTACTTCAGGAAAACTTCGTCATGTTATGCCCTCTACATACTTCCTCCGTGTTGCCCTGTGAAAGTTCGGGATCCCAACAAAGGAGCGAGAAATGCACAGCTAGGGAGGGTAAAAGCCGTAGTCGCAAACATGACACTACACGCCAGAGTTGGATTGTTCATGGATCTTTTAAGAAAATTGTGCTGTGTTGTTCTGCTCTATCCGTACAAGAGAGGGTAAAATAATTGCATGTAATATCTTATTAGAAATTATCATTGGAGAAAGTCTTATTTATTACTTTTTTTATGGTCGAAACTGTAGGATGTTGTTTCTGAATTTGAAAGGGTATCCAAGGTTACAGTTTTGAAAACTTGGGATTCAAGTGTTACCCATGTTATAGCATCAACAGATGAAAATGGGGCATGCAGAAGGACCCTCAAAGTATTGTTGGGTATCCTGGAGGGAAAGTGGATTCTCAGCATTGACTGTAAGTTCAGTTCTTTAATTTCTTTCTGTATTTACATTTTACTTTCCTACTAAGTCGTTACCGTAAGGTTATAATAAATGTCAAATAATATCTTCTCTTTTTTGCTAAGCAGGGATCAAAGCTTGCCTAAAGGAAATGGGACCTGTTGATGAGGAGTGCTATGAAATTAACGTTGACATCCATGGTATTAAGGATGGTCCCCGTCTTGGACGACTAAGAGCATTGAACAAGGTTAGATATTTCGTCGGTGCCATGTTTTTATTATTCTGGTTGTTATTATAAGAAAGTTGTTGGAGGACTGAAGAAATTGCAATAGTAATGTGCCTTCTATACGCTGCCAGAAATTTTCTTTCTTTGGCTTTAATGACCATGGTCCATGAGTTGAATTCATAAACTTTATCCATGTTTTTATCTTGAATAACCACTTCGTCCAAGTATAGGTAACCCAGAGAAACCATTCTTATTCTTAAAATGTATAAAAAGCTGACCCCGAAATATCTGCAAAGCATAATGAAAGAGAACCTCAAATGATCAATCCATCAATGTATGCCTTCCAATAGTCAGGATAACTTTTGGTACCAAGAAAATTAGATGCAAGTAACTGATATGGAATTACTCATTGAATGGTTTAATGCATTTCAATTGAGTTAAGCTATTGAGTTAAGCTAGAGTAACTGCGGTCTATTTCAATAAACGCTTGTTTATTTGCAGACTAAAACTAGTGGTTTGTGTTTACTAAATTTCTTATGCAGCAACCAAAGCTTTTTGATGGCTACAAGTTTTATTTCATGGGAGATTTTATCCCGTCATACAAAGGCTATCTGCAAGACCTTGTGATCGCTGCTGGAGGGATAATTCTGCATAGAAAACCAGTGTCAGGTGACCAAATATCACCTGATACGCATCCATACCAAACCCTCATAATCTACAGTCTTGAGCTTCCTGATAAGTGCAACCCTTTGGAAAAGGATGCAATTATTAGCCATAGGCGATGTGATGCAGAGGTTTTGGCAAGTTCTACCGGTTCAAAGGTTGCAAGTAATACATGGATTCTGAACTCAGTTGCAGCCTGCAAGCTTCAAAGACTTGATCAATAAAATGTGTAGGTCATTTACATGCACATGATCCCAAATCAGTGTTTTACCTTTTCTTTATTTATCGATATCAATATATGTTAAAAATAACATTATCAATATCACACTAATATATATGCACAAAGACTGTTAACGTACTTGTTTTTAAGAGTATATTTGTAAATTTTTAATTTGTTAATATACTCCACCAGCCCCCCCCCCCCCCCCTCTTTCTTTTAAATATTATCTAGTGATGAGCCTAGTGAAACTCATGAAGATTAGTATCAATCTTCATAGAAGCAATTAAACTGGAGAACAAAGAATGTTATAATTAACTTATTAAAGTATTTGGCATATAAAATGTTGATCCTCAAGTTCAAAATCTGGAAAAGATTGATTGATTAGCGAGATTATTTCTGCAATAATGCGGAACCTTGAAATGTTTTATGTCTGTGGGGGAGATTATACAACCCTGTGGTGCAAACCGAACAAAGTTATTCATGCATAAAAAAATTCGTCAAGAATATAACGTTATTGTTAGAAGGATTCTTACCCAATTTTTTTCTCCTGAAAGCATACTATGCTAAGGTCTACAGTAAATGTGGCCTTTTGAGCTAGTTTTGCAGTCCAAAATAAGCAGTTAAGAGTGTAGTTATTGGAGCCTGTATTATGGAAACATATGTGTATGGCTTCAACTATAACGTTTTAAACATGGTGATATACTTTCCTTGATTCGTCTTTGCAAGCCTCCGTACTTTTTTATTACTGGACTAATCAGCGATGATGTCCTCATGTTCTTTTTTTGTTTCAGTGTTAATGATGCATTTATTTGTAAACACTACATGATATAGATCAGATTGATCTGAACAAAAATTCAATTTAGGACATGCATACAGAGAGGACAGGAATGAAGTTTATACAACTCCTGAGCCAGTGGACTAGAAATCTGAATTCAGAAACGTGCGACATCACTATTCTCATCTTTGACCATTTTTCCTCACTCATATTACAATGATTTTACAGCCAACTGTTGATGGTTAATGGCTCCCTTTCTGCTCATGGTCTAAGAGTATGCTATCTAGACAGTGAAAATAGACAAGGTAGGCAAGAAGTGAATAAGAGCGTTCTGTACATGGGTGGTGCGTGGATACAGTGTCCAATCTCTTTCCCTGCAAACCATGCTTCTAATCTTTGCCTCCACCAATCACAGATTGAGCTATTGGCTTATCATATTAAGATTTCTTCTGTGTATATTTTGATATTTTCATGTTAAGAGATTCAAGCATATGCTCTAAAGCTGAGATTTTCTCTCCGATGCTGCTTGTTTCTAGATTAGTTGCTACCATTTCTTCCTTGAGGCTATGTATCCTGTCAATGCCTGCTTGAACTTCATCCTCCATTAGCTCCATTGCAGCATGAAACTCCTTGTTCTCATCTTGCATGTCTCTGAGTTTTCTCTTCAAAGACCGATACCCATCAATTGACTTCTGGAGTTGTTCCGAAAGAGCCTTGTTACGCTCTTGCAGGACTATGTTGCCTTCCATTTCCACTCCATTTCCCTTCTTCTCCTTCTGTTCTGAGTTGCAAGCATGCAACTTCTCCATCAACATGTCATTCTGAGCTTTTAGATCACTGATGAAGTCCTCCATTTCCGCCAACTCTTGAGCTTTTCTTGCAAGTTCAGAAGCCATGATTTGCTTCTCTTTTCCCAAACTTGAACACATTGCTTGAAGGCTCTGCCTTGCCACCAAGCTGGCATTAAGCTCTCTCCTTAGTCTCTCTTTCTCATCTGCAGGCACATCAGGAGCCCTTCTGTCCTTGGGAGATGGAATGTTAGGCCTAAGGTCAGTGTTACACCGCCTAAGTTCAGCTCTTCTCTTGGTAGAAGATTGAATTTTTTGAACCCTGGACCTAACCTCATCTAAGATAGACATCATCCCGTTCACCCTATGAAACTTTCTCTCATCATTGTCTTTGATGTTAGCCACATTGTGGTCTTGGATTAGTTTCAGCAATAGCTTAACATTCATTTGCAAGCCTATGGCACAAATCAAATATAGAATATAAGGATGATAAGTCATTCACAAATGCCTAACATAAGGTGGAATGCTTGATTAAATTTTTTTGACCATTTTGATTCTAAGATGGTGGAATGGAACATGTCACGGATTGCCTGAGAAACAATTGTTGGGAAATGGCAAATCCCTTTTCCATTCAAAAGGAAAGAAATAGAAAGAAATTTATAAAGGGGTTGAATGTGTGGCACATGACATTACCTTCCAATCCGCATTCTTCTGGTTGTCCATTGTTACCTGATGAAGAAGCTTGTAACTGCGGAGATGAATGTGCTCGGACACGATCCATGCTAACCCAGAATGTTCTAAGGGGATCAAATTTCCAAGAGGGAGAAGCAATAATGGTAATAGATATGATAAACAGCACTATGTAATGGAAGAATGGAGGATGAGTAGAAGGTTTTTTAAAAAAAGAAATTCTTTAGCTTTTTTTTTGGGTGAATTTTCAATGTAACAATATGTACTGAGAGATCCAAGAAGAGAGATTACTTTTGCAGTCTTTCTTCTCTGTCTCTCTGTTCTCTCCTCTCTGGAAAAGTTTATGCGTTTGTTTCTTCATTTCTAATATAGTATAGCATATTCTGGGGGTAGTTCGAATGGGAGATAGGCTGGTTCAAGTTGATGCGCAATTATTGCTTACGAGTTTGACTTTTTCATTGGTTTTGTTTTTTTCCCAAGGCCGCAAATAAAAATGGAATAAATTATCCTTATTCCTAAGATAGATTTTCTATGAAATCTTATATGATTATGTGAAACGGGAAATTCTCCTGCTTTGTCAGTATAAATTTATGAAAATTAAGATAGGAAAACGTTAATCCATCCTTATATACTAGTCAAAAAAGAAATCTATCCTTATATTAAAAAGTTTATATCATCCTTAATTTGAGTTTTTTTGAGAAAATTGAAATAAATTTTCATATATATTTCTTTTTGGTTAAATTTTTAAATACTTTTCTATAGTTTAAAATCATTCAATGGAATTCTTATATTTTAAATTTTTTAAATAAACTATTACTGTTAATAATTCATTAACTTTTTGTTAGATTACGAAGACCCATTTGAAAACTTAGATGAACTATGGTTTATTGAAAGATAACATAGTTGAATTAGTAATAATTATTTGAAAACTTCATATAATTTAGTAAAAGTTGCATAGGGTTAGTGTTAACAGCCCTATGTAAAAATTCACATAAGCATAGTAGTGAGTCACAATTTTAAACCTTAAGAATTAATTTCACATATATACATGTAAAGAATTCCAATCAAAACATAAAAGAAAAGAAAAAAATAATACAATATAATTCAACTCATTTTAACAAAAAGTATTCTTAAGTCTTAACTATATTATACACAGAAATGATTACTATTCAGGACAAAAAATGTGATTGAAAATGAACCTTTTATTTCTAATTTTCTTTTGATAAGTAAAAAATTTTGTTAATAAAGAGAGCTGAGTAAAAGTACAAAAAGTGTCCAAACTAACCCCCCAAAAAGTATTAAGAAAACCAAATTATATCAAATTGTTGGACACAACAAAGAAGATAATAACAAGAATACAAATAGAACCAAAGAAAATATAAACTTCTCAAATCAGATCCATTCACAGCTATGAAACAGTTCACATCCCCGGTGTGAAATGTCAGACTCAATCCCAAAAATATAGACTTCCTCAATACAGAGTCGTCTACACCCGTGAAAACATTCACAGCAGCAGTGTGAAGGCGTCAGACCCAATCCACGGAAATACATACTTCTCAAACCAAAGTCATTCACAGGCTCACAGCGGTGAAAACACTCACATCCCCATTGTGAAACCGTCATACCTCATCCATGAAAATGCAGACTTCTCAATACAGAGTCGTTCATACCTGTGTAAAAATTCACACCTCCAGTGTGGAAGCGTCAGACCCAATCCATGGAAATGCAAACTTTTCATTCCAGAACCATTCATATATGTGAAAAAAATTCACAATCCTACTGTGGAAGAGTCACACCGATCCCCACAAATGAAAACTTCTTGTTCCAGAGCCACCTTTTATTTCTAATTGGACAGAATCCATATTAAGCTCTTGAAAAAAAAATCATATTATTGAAGGGAAAATTAATTCAGACTCTTGAATATTATCCCGAATATTCATCGATTCATGTACCAGTGAAAGGAGTAAAGAGATGGAAGTATGTGCAAGCTCCATATATGCAAGACATAGCTTGAAAAACATTTTGTTTAGCTAATCAAATCATATGGGGAAAAATGAAAAATGCCAGCTGGGAGGTCATAGCAAACGAAAATTTTAATTTTCTTTGATTCCTTGAAAAACTTGACATACATATGATGCTTTGTTTAATTAGCTTAACATGTTTTTGTTTGCCTGCTTGTCCTGTTATTCAGCACCTGCTATATTATCTAATCCAAAAAGTGCTCAAGACGTGGCATATTCAGAGAAAGTGCTGGTAACCAAATAGGTTGACAAAAAATAAAGGGAGGTCACCTAAGCCTTAGCCCACCGCTTAGAAAGAAGAGATTATGGTTTAGCATTACACAAATTTGTCTCTTTTGCTGCCCTCGAGTTGGCAAATCACATTACAAGTATCTTTGCCTTTGACTACAGCTAAAATACTCATATCCATTCATGTGGTTTTAAGCGCGATAAACGCCCCTGCACGCGGCCTCCCTGTTTGCAGTAGGTTTTTACCCAATATTTTTAAAATGGGCCAGTCAACGAACATTTATTTTTTTAATCTCATTCTCTTAATTTAAGATATACACTTTTATCTCTTAGATATAAATAAATTATTTGGATCAAAAAAAAGATATAAATAAATTATATATATTACACTTTAATATATTTTAGCGTAAAGCCATAAATAAATTTTTAAATGGTGGTGAATGACAATATACTTTTGTACGACTTGAAAGAAACCCACCCTATGAAATAAAATGACAAAAAGGAAGTAAAGCTTCGTGAACAATGCAGCTAGCCACGGCAACACATTGAAAGGGAATTGGTAAATACACCTCACATTAATGTGAAAATTTTAAAAATATTTTTTTTTTTCAATTTTGTGTCTTTACCGGAAACTCCAGTTTCCAGAATGCGAATGCAAACTTGCATGAATACAAATTTGTATTATGGATTTGTATTCTGGAAACTCCAGTTTTCATATAATTTATATTCTAGAAACTCTAGTTTCTGGAAAAGACACGAAATTGAAAAAAAAAAAGAGGATATTTTTGGAATTTTAGCGTTAATGTGGGGTGTATGACAAATTGTTTGGGGTGTATTTACCAATTCTCACATTGAAATTGCATTTTTTTTTTTGGGTCAACGAAATTGCATGGAATTTTTTTTTGGGTCAATAACAGATTCATAACATTGGGTAAAAACCACGCCAAACGACATCTATAATAAAGAAATCAATATATGCAGAGTCACTGACCATATAGCAATACAACCTAAGAGTCGCTGTTGAAACACTTACCGGAAAGTGTTTGATAAAAGTGTATAGATTATTGGGCCGGAAAATGGGCTAGCCCAATCCTTACAACAACCCACTTGGAAAGTTGGCCTCGTAACATAACTCCTATTTTGTATTCCATCTGTTCTCCCCTCTCGCGCTAATTTGTTGAGGCTGCTTCAATGGAACCGTCTTCGCCGAATTCGAAGGCAGTGCATTTTGTATTCCATCTGTTCTCCCCTCTCGCGCTAATTTGTTGAGGCTGCTTCAATGGAACCGTCTTCGCCGAATTCGAAGGCAGTGCTCGCCGATTCGGGAGAACGAAACTGGCTGGATCTTCCACGAGACGTGGTGTCCACAATTTTCCTGAAGCTTGGCGCAATCGACACCATGATTCGCGCCCAGCGCGTGTGCACCGTGTGGCGCAACATCACGAAGGACCCTTTCCTGTGGCGCACCATCGACATGCGCTATACTGGGTGTTTCGACCGCGGCTACGACAACGACTTAGAGATTCTGTGCCGCCGCATCGTTGACTACAGCGCCGGCAACTTGCTCGATATCAACATCGAGTATTTCGGCACCGATGATCTCCTCAATTACATCACTGAGTCGTATGTTCCCCACACGCGCCTTCTCCATTCAACTCTCTTTTTAATTTCACAATTGAACACTTTAGTCGTCATTACTCACTGTTTGGTTTTGTGTTTAATTCCAATACTTGAAGTGCTTAGTACCTAGAGGCTAGAGCATGAGAAGGAGGTTTGGATTTTCCAACCACTATCATCATGCACATCTATTTGTTGGAAAGAAACCATAGTTTCCAGAGATTAGAATTTGAAACTAATGTGAAAATAAAGACACACCGGTTTTAACACTCATGTTGCTGGCATTTCTCATGCACTCAAGGCATGAAACATTTTACATTCCAACTGTGCCCCAAATAATTGTGATGATTTTTGAACACTGCTTAGTAGTGTATTTATAGAAATCGAGAAAGAGAACAAGGATAATGTAGTGAAGTTATTTTTTTGTTGTTCTTAGTTCTTGTGAAAAAACTTTGAACGTCACTTGTTTAGAAATTGAGGAAGTAGTTCCTTATTTTCACCGGGAGCATCGGCAAAGTCAAGTACCCCTTGTTGATTGGCGAGCCTCTTGGTATGGAGTATGGACTCGTAAAGCATAATCTAATGAAACCCATTTATTTGTTTGTTTTGACAAGTAACTCAACTATTACACAGGTCTCGAATTTCATTTTAAACTTTAATGGGTTTTGGCGTAAATGGTTAATTTTTGAAAGAAGAAATTTCTGTCTTGGATGGTTTTGATCTTGAAAGTAATGAACTGGAGTTCTACTGTGCAGCCGAAAGCATTTATGAAGTTGAAGTAGATGTAGAGGATAGATTTTAGTGTTGCAAATAGTGGCTGGCAGGTTTTAAAGTTTGGGCTTGGAGGGATAGAAAAATTTGTATGTGATTTTCAGTAGAAATGTACTAAAGACTTGAAAACCCAACTTTAGGATAGAAGCAGATGTATTAAATAAGAAGGATGTTAGAAGTGTAATTTTGAAAAATGATAATTACAATACTCATCAATGTCATTTCATCCTAATCATTGACAAGGTGTAGGGTTTATGGACAAAGAGAATATCGAGTATAATTAGCCCAAGCCACAAGGGAGACAATATTAATTTACTTTTAGGTTTCGTAAATTTTGTCACTTGTCATATGGGTTGCTTGCTGTTAAATGAAGGAAATTCATTTACCTCATTGTTCAAAGCCTATTTTTCATTTTATGTAATTCATTTCACCATTTTCTATTAGAATTTGAAATCATGTTTCTTATTAACCGGGGTTGAGATGGTGAATAGTGATGACAATATTGATCAGTGAGACTTTGTTTTAATGATAACTACCAATGTCTTTTATTTCAGATATTGTATATCATATAGAATTGATTATGTGTTTGTGACTTTGTGTGTAGTTATTGCTGGAAGTATGTCTGAGTTATAACACAATTAGTTTTTGGTGCTTCTGATTGAAGTGTAAAATGTTCATGTTTTATATATTTACACAAAAGTTCACATTTCCAGATAGTTAACCAAAGTCACTACAGATCTTTTGGTGGCATCTCTATGTAACACTATCCCCCTGTTTTGTCTTGGCATTTACAGTACAAGTCATCTACGACGCCTACGTCTTGTATGTTGCTATAGCATATCAGATGAAGGATTGTGTGAAGTTGCAAAAAAGCTTCCTCGGTTGGAGGAACTTGATATATCAATCAGCAACTTATCCCAGGATCCTCTAGCAGCTATTGGCCGATGTTGCCCTCACTTGAAATCCTTGAAATTCAACATGGAAGGGTTCAGACGTCCACACATTGAGTACGATGAGGAGGCGATTGCTATTGCAAAAACCATGCCTGAGTTACGTCATCTCCAGCTTTTCGGAAACAAGATGACTAATGTTGGCTTGCTTGCCATTCTTGATGGCTGTCCTCACCTTGAATCTCTTGACTTACGACAGTGTTTCAATGTTAATTTGGGGGGAAATTTGGGGAGGAGATGTGCTGAGCAGATCAAACATTTACGGCTTCCATATAATCGTACTGATGATTACCCATTCAAAGCTGAAGTTGATTATGGATCACTCGATGAAGACTACCAATATGCGATCTCAGACAGAGATTTCTTGTCTGATGATGATTATTACCATTATCCATTCTCAGGTGGGAGTGAGTTTTCTGAATATGATTTTGAAAATTATTATGACTTTTGACAAATATGAACAATTTCAGCACGGGGGGGAATGTGCTGTTAATAACTTAGTTACCACTCCTCGATATATGTAATGACTGTTTGCTACTTGTATTTATCTGATCTGATATATGTAAGAAGCACTTTCTCTGGCTTTTTATATCGAAAATCCGTGACTTCTGAAAGTCTGAGTCTGAACTTCGGTTTTCTTATGTAAGAAGCACTTATGTTTTCGGCAAGCGCAGTTGACCTATGCATACCCGGATTTGACAATGCGTAGGGTTTCTGGACAAAGAGATAATCAAGTTTATTCACCCCTAATGGGTTGCTTGCAGTTAAATGAAGAAAGTCCATTTATATATATATATATATATATATATATATATAAAGTTGAAAAATAATTTAAACAGAAGATTACTTTCTTAATGTTTAATATTAATTCTTGGTTTTTATTCTTTTATTTCATCACTTAATCTAAACAAAATATTTATTATCTTTATTTTTTAATCACCTTAATTCTATTTTAAAAGTTCCAATCATAATAAAGAATTTTTTCAATTTACATTTACTGTATTTTATTATTATTTACGTTTTAATATTTAAATCCTAAAAATAAAAAAATAAATCTCAATCTATAATATATATAAAGACAAACCCTCTCAAGACCAAGTTTTACACGTGTCGCTTTGGGAGCATTTATCAGTACCTCTCCATTAATTCATTTCATTTCAATTGAATTGATGATTTGATTTGTATTGTATTGATTTTATTTGATATTGTATTTAATTGTTTTTTAATGTATATCAAATCAAATCGATATTGTATCAAATGGATTCCAATTTTAAATGGATTTACAAATTGATTCATTCAATATTGTATTTAATTAGTGTTTTCTTTTGATACATTTTTTGGCTTTGATCTTTTTAAGACGCAGAGTCGATTTCTGTGACCAATGCCTCTCTCCCCCTCTCCTCCCAGCCCTCGCTTTCTTCTTCCTTGAGATCTCAGTTGAGTTTACCAATTTCTCTTTGCGATTTTGCCTCAGGTTTTCGATCTCTTTTACAAAAGATCTTGGCTACTGTGGTTCACGCGACAATGAACGATTCTCAGTAGCCATGGATGGAGTGTGGCGCTCAATTGAGACTATAGGAGATCCTCTTTTTTATTTTTGTTTATGTATCTACTTGCTTTGCTCTCTGTATTTGTTCTTTTAGTCCTGTATATTGTTGGGAAGTATTGCATTGCGTTGGTTGGTCATACGATTGTATTTTTTTAGCAAGATAACATACCTATTGGTCCAATGATGACATACATATTAATATTATTGATTAATATTGCATTGAGCAAGATAACATACCTATTGGTACAATGATGAGCGCATGTTCAAATTCTGACGAGGTGTGATTTTTTTCAACTTTTTGTATTTATTCTTTAATTCTAATTATAAAGAATTATGATTTTGTGCTCTGATATAATTGTGTTTTTTCTATCAATTATTTTTCCTAATAAGATTATTGGGCTATATTTGATGATAGACATGTTCCTATGTAAACAAAATTCTAGAAGTACTTATATTTCTTTAAGCACTATCTTGCTGGAAAACTAGATCCATTGTTCTGAATATTCCATTAATTGTCATTTTGGTAGAGATGAAATCAAAAGTGAAGGCACTGACCCAACAGGAGATTGGGGAAACACAAACTAATGAGATTGGCCACTTGGCTATTTTTTATTATCATAATTTATGTTAATAATAATCCGTTCAACGCATATTTCACTAAAAGGTTATTTAAACTCTCAATTGGTAGTTGTTGTTTATATGTTTTTTTTTCCTACATTATTAATTATTAATTGTGCTTAATGTAATTAAGGAAATGGTGAACAAATTCTATCAAAAAAAAGGAAATGGTGAACAAATCTTCGTTGAGTTTGAGTTTGATTTTTTGTAGAATTAGGAAAAAATTCAAAATTTAAAAAGGTTTCAATTTAACATTTTAGACTTTAAAAAATATAAAAGATCTCTTCCATTTTTTTAAAAAAGAAGATTTTTTCCATCTTGATTTGAATTTGATTTTCAAACTTGGATAATAATTTTATTTGATCTTAATTTAAAATTAATTTTTCTCAAGATTATGTTGTATCAAATTTGATATCTTTAGCATTAGTATGATTACATTAATGATTGATTTGCCACATTTTAAATTGATTACATTAATTGCACGATATAATTTCCCACTACGGTATAATAATAAATTAATATGGGTTTCGATTTCCAATTTGTTCATTGATAGAATCGGTTTAAATTGGGATCACAGGTTATGGATTAATATAGATATATATGAGAAAATGGTGAAAAAATCTTTGATGAGTTTGAATATGATTGTTTAGAATTAGGACAAATTAAATTCAAAATTTAAATTGATTTCAATTTAATGTTTTAGACTTGATAAAAAATATAAGAGATCTCCCCAGATCAAAAAATATAAAAGATCTCTTACATCTTGATTTGAATTTAATTTTCAAACTTGGGTAATAATTTTATTTGATCTTAATTTAAGATTGATTTTTCTCAAGATTATGTTGATTCAAATTTGATCTCTTTAGGATGATTGATTTGCCACATTTTAAATTGATTACATTGCACGCCATGGTTTTCCACTATGGTAATAATAATAAGAAATTAATATTGGTTTCGATTCTCCAATTTGTTCATTTATAGAATCAGTTTGAATTGGGACTGTAGGTTATGGATTAATATAGATTCCTATAATTACACATTTTGAATCACTACTTAACATTTGACAAGATATTGTTTTTGCCACCACAATAATGATTGATTTGCAACATTTTAAATTTTAAATTTATTACACGGGTTATGGATTAATATATATTTCCATAATTACACATTTTAAATGACTACTTAATATTTGACAAGATATTGCTTTTGCCACCACAATAATGATTGATTTGCAATATTTTAAATTTTAAATTGATTACATTTCACGATATGGTTTTCCACTACGGTAATAATACTAAAAAATTAACATTGGCTTTAAGGTCTCCTTTCAAGCAAAAAATAAATAAATTAATATTGGCATCCTTTTCCCAGTTTGTTAATTAATAGAATCAAATTAAATTGGATCCACGTGTTATGGATTAATATAGATTTCCTTAATTACACATTTTAATTTATACTATTTAGACATTTGACAATAAATATTGCTTTTCCCAATAATTGATATATTATGCCATTTGTCACATTGTTAATCAACATTTATCCATGTTCATTACATACATACAAATATAAGTCAATATTAAGCCAAATCAGTTAGCAGTATCTTTATAATTAATTTATAATTTAAAAAATAAAATTTCTTTTAAACATTAATTTCTATACGTAAAGTGACTAATATAAAAAATACTAAATACTTACACATAAAAAAGTAAATATTTATATTGGCAAATATTATTTCATGGGGAGAAAACTATATAGGATAATTGTTTAAGAAAGATATAAGAACACATTTTTATATGGGTAAAAATATAGAGTAAAGGAGTTAAAATTATACAGTAACACATGCAATGCATGAGATAAAATTTAATCTATATATATATACACACAGACATGGAAGTTAAAATATAACACATTGGGATAAACAATATTTTATACATGAAAGCTCATTAATATCTACATTAAAATATTTCTTCATAAAAAATATCTGCATTAAAATATATTAATATTTAAAATACATATTAACAAATACAACACGGGAAGCAACACACGTTACATTATCTCTAAAACATCAAGCTAAGGGGAGAAGTAGTATTTTCTAAAATTGTTAAAGAAAAAAGACTTTAATACCTCATGTTCGCGAAAAATATCTACAACGATTTTCCTCTTGATAGATATGTTTAATAGACAAATCAAGTGGAAACCCTTCTCCATGTGGCAGGGTTTGAACAAATTAGTTTGAAGCTTGACCCATAAGAACTCAATAAGAAACAATTTGAGAATTAAGCTCAACAATAGTTTCTGAGAAATGGAAACTTCTATAACTAACTTAAGAACGAAAATCAAGACCCATCATTTTCAGGGGTGAGTACAACATCCCTACCAATGTCTATGTATTTGAAAAAGAGGATAATCGAAACTCGACCCCAAACCCATCAAAGTTGAGGGTGTTCAGATGAGTATCCACATATTTGAGTTTTTAACATGACTATTTACATTAACTATTTAAACTATCATACTACTTTAACCATAATTTATTCATTTTTTCGTCCTACTCTACATTAAAGTTGAAAATTAATCAAATAGTAAATGCTTATTATGTATCACTTGCATTATACGTGTTAACACACTAGAGTGATAAAGGTATAGTAAAAATTGTGTTTTTTTTAACAGTTATAGTAGAAATTGTTAGCTTATAATTCATTTAGCATAAAAATATCTACACATAATTTATTTCGTTAAAGTTATATAAATTATTAATTATATATATACTTTTATACGAAATATTTATCCCGTGCATTGCACGGGTCACTATACTAGTTAAATAATAAAAAACACGATCAAGTAAGAATTAAAAGAAAAGCTGCGTGAACAAGGCAACTAGCCAGTGGCTACCGTAACATGTTGAAATTCCAGATAATTTCTTTTTTTCTTTTTGGTCATTAGATATTTTTTTTTTGGTCAAATAGGAACAGGTCATTGGATATGGTATTTTTTTTGTCAAGGTCATTAGATAAATTTTTTTTGGTCATGTGTCATTAGACAAGGGAATTGATAAATATAATAATATTTTTTAGCATACACCCCACATTTAAAAAGAAAATCACTATTATACTCTCATTGATTTGTTTTTTTTTTCTTTCAATTTCACGTCTTTACCGGAAACTCAGTTTTCGGAATGCATTTTCGCATTTTTTTCGGCGGAAAGTTTCCGCTTGCATTTCTGAAACTCTAGGAAAATCCAGTTTCTAGAATGCAAATTTGCATTTGCATTTTGGAAACTCCAGTTTCCGGAATGTAAATTTGCATTCCGGAAACTCCAGTTTCCATACAATTTGTATTCTAGAAATTGGAGTTTTTGGAATGCAAATCTGTATTCCGAAAACTCTAGTTTCTGAAAATACATGCGAAATCAGGAAAAAAAACCAAACGATGAGGGTATAATAGTAATTTTTTGTATAAATGTGGCGTGTATGGCAAAAAACTATGGTGTATTTATCAATTCCCTTAGATAATTTCTCCGTGATAAAGTGTATAGGTTAGTGGGCCGGAAAATGGGTCAGTCGGGAATTGGTAAATACACCCCTAGATTTTTTGATATACACCCCACATTAATGTAGAAATTTCAAAAATATCCTGGAATTTTACGTTATTTCCGAAAACTGGAGTTTCCGGAATACAAAGTGTATGGAGACTGGAGTTTCCGGAATACAACTGGAGTTTTTGAAATACAAATTTGACTGGAGTTTCCGGAATGTAAATTTGTATTCCAGAAACTGAAGTTTCCGAAATACAAAATCGATTCCAGTTTCCGGAATACAAAAAAGAGTCCAGTTTTCGGAATATAAAAAAGAGAATTTTTTGAGAATTTCAACATTAATATAGAGTGTATGGCCAAAAGTGGAGGTGTATTTACCGATTCCCATCTTACATCTACACACTTGGAAAATGGGCCGAGTAACATAAAATCTGACTTGCATTTCCTCTACTCTCTCCTTCTCCCATCCGCGTGACATACAATCATACATAGGTCAAAACAGAAAAGTGGGGAAAAACGAAAGAAAATGTTACCTAACCTTCGTAGGAAGATCAATTTGTGAAATTGTGACCCTCTCACCGCAGTTAGTTCAAACTTCAATGGAGTCATCGTCGAATTCGAAGGCAATGCTAGCCGATTCGGGACAACGAAACTGGCTGGATCTTCCACGAGACGTGGTGTCGGCGATTTTCCTGAAGCTTGGCGCAGTTGAAACCCTGACGCGCGCTCAGCACGTGTGTTCCGTGTGGCGCAACATCTCGAGGGACCCTTTCTTGTGGCGCACCATCGACATGCCCGATTCGGAGGATCCCAGCACCGACTACTATTTCGAGATTCTGTGCCGCCGCGCCGTTGACTACAGTTCCGGCAACTTGGTCGATATCAATATCGAGCATTTCGGCACCGATGATCTCCTCCGTTACATCACCGACTCGTATGTTCCCCACATGCGCCTTCTCCATTCAACTCTCTCTTTAATTTCATAATCGAACACTTTAATCGTCATTACTCACTATCTGGTTTTCTGTTTAGTTCCAATACTTGAAGTATACTTAGTTCCTAGAGGCTAGAGCATAATAAGGAGGTTTTAATTTTCCAATCACTGTCATGCACATCTATTTGCTGGAAACAAACCATAGCTTCCAGAGATTGAAACTAATATGAAGATAGGAGAAATTCTACCAATTTGACACTTAGCTATTTCATAGGGCCGGTGTGGAATTTCGCCCAATAATAGTGAGTGAGTGTTGAAAAGAGCGTGTTGCTGGCTTTTGTGAATTCAAGGCAAAATAAATTATTTCCCATATTTTTTTATTTCCTTATTTTAACTAGGAACACGGGGAAAGTCAAGTGACCCCTTGTTGATTGGTGAGCCTCTTGTTATGGAGCATGGTCTAGTATAGCATAGTCTAATGAAGCCCTATTATTTGTTTGTTTGACAAGTAACCCAGCTATTATGAAGTTAAGTAGATCTAGAGGATAGATGCTAGTGGTGTTACTAGTTAGGTTTGGACTTGGAGGGACAGAAAAAAATTTATTGGGGATTTTCACTAGAAATGTACTAAGGACTTGGAAATCCAACTTTAGGATAGAAGCAGATGTAGGAGTATTAAATAAGAAGGATGCTAGAAGTGTAATTTTGAAAAATGATTGGAAATAATAATTACAATTCTCATCAATGTCATTTTGTTCTAGTCACTGACAAGGTGTATGGTTTCTGGACAGAGAATATCGAGTTTAATTAGCCCAAGCCACATGGGAGACAAAATTATTTTACTTTTAGGTTTCATAAATTTTGTCACTTGTCCTATGGGTTGATTGCAGTTAAATGAAGGAAATTCATTTATCTCATTGTTCAAAGCCTAGTTTTCATTTATGCAATTCATTTCTCCATTTTCTATTAGAATTTGAAATCATGTTTCTTCTTGCCCTGGATTGGGATGATGAATAGTGATGACAATATTGATCAGTGCGACTTTGTTTTAATGATAACTGCCAATTGTTTTTTATTTCAGATATAGAATTGATTTTTGTGTAGTTACTGGTTATTGCTGAAAATATGTCTTAGTTGTAACACAATTAGTTTTTGGTGCTTCTGTTTGAAGTGTAAAATGTTCATCTATTATTATACATAAATACAAATTTTCACACTTCCAGATAGTTAACCAAAGTCACTACAGATTTTTTGTAACATCTCTATATAACACTGTCTCCCCCTGTTTTGTCTTGGCATTTACAGTACAAGTCATCTACGGCGGCTACGTCTTGCAGGTTGCTATAGCATATCAGATGAAGGATTGTGTGAAGTTGCAAATAAGCTCAATCAATTGGAGGAACTTGATATATCCATCAGCAGCTTATCCAACGATCCTCTAGAAGCTATTGGCCGATGCTGTCCGCACTTGAAATCCTTGAAATTCAACATGAAAGGGTACAGACGTCCACACATTGAGTGTGACGAGGAAGTGATTTCTATTGCAAAAACCATGCCTGAGTTACGCCATCTCCAGCTTATCGGAAACAAGCTGACTAATAATGGGTTGCTTGCCATTCTTGATGGCTGTCCTCACCTTGAATCTCTTGACTTACGACAGTGTTTCAATGTTAATTTGGGGGGAAATTTGGGGAGGAGATGTGCTAAGCAGATCAAACATTTACGGCTTCCAAATGATCCCACTGATGATTACCCATTCAAAGCTGAAGTTGATTATGGATCACTCGATGAAGACTACCCATACGACATCTCAGACATAGATTTCTTGTCTGATGATGATTATGACTATTTTGATTTCTCAGGTGGTGAGTTTTCTGAATATGAGTATGAAAATTATTATGGCTTTTGACATTGGGATGGAAAGAAAGACGGGAAAGGCTCAGCAATGCATTCCATTAAAGTATCCTGCATCTTCTAATGATGCCCATGACTACCCATTTGAAGATGATATTGATCATGGATCTGATGTTGATCCTGACTATTTACTTTTATATCTAAGTTTAGGTATTGAGTATGAACCCTGACTTAGGCATTTTGCATTTTATAATTAATTCTCACGTGGTGTTTCTTCTCTTCCCCACACCCCCTTTCTTTCCAGAGGAAAATCAAGCCCCAGCTTTCTCTCGCATCATTTCTGGCTCGCACCTCTCATTCACCAGTATTCTCTCGCACTGTTGGTTTTTTTTTTTTTAATGTACCTTTGAAAACAGATCAGTCCCTTTCTTTCCCAATCCTTTGTCACGTGCGTAAGGAAAAACAGGTACCGATCTAAATTATAATAGTTTGCATCCAACAACTCATCATATTATGATAACCAGTGCGCTACCAACAGATCATCAGAAGCACCATACAAAATGATTCATGACATTAAACTAAGATTTCAAGAAAAACATGCCTTATTTAGATCTGTACATCATTGGATTTTTTGGGGTCTAGATTGGGTTGATGTTTATAAATTTGGTCTTGTCAAAATTTAAGACTAACTAAAATGACAAACATGACTCGTTTCAACTCATTTTATGAACACCCTTAAATAAAAGAATCTATAATTGCCATTTCTCTATAGAAATTGTCTCGATAATTTGCTCATTCAATATTTAACATGAAATTTTGGAAAAACTTGTGAATTTCATTAAGAGACATAAAATATTCACATCATTACAAAATAATTTAAACTGAAGAATAACTTCTTAATATTATATTTATTCTTGATTTTTTTTTCTTTTACTTCATCAATTAATCTAAAAAAAAATTCTTCATCTTTATATTTTAATAACCTTAATCCTATTTTAAAATTCCAATCATAATAAATTTTTTAAAACATTTAATTTACATTTACTTTATTTTATTATCATTTACACTTTAATATATTTTTTTTGATGAAGGAGAGGCCATAAGGCCACTTAAACCTTAATATTTAAATCCTAAAAAAAGAAATAAAGTCCAATTAAATAACAAAAGAATAATCGAGTAAGAAATAAAAGAAAAGCCGCGTGAACACTGAACAATGCATTACTGGGCCGAAAATGGGTTATACCTAATCCTTACAACAACCCATTTTGAAAGTGGGCCACGTAAAGTAAAAACTGCAACCCATTTCCCCGACTCTGCTTTTTTCGGTCGGGAATTGGTAAATACACCAATATTTTTGGACATACACCCCACATTTAAAAAGGAAAATACCATTATACCCTCGTTGATTTGTTTTTTTTTTTTCAATTTCGCGTTGTTACCGGAAACTTAGTTTCCGGAATGTATTTTTGCATTCCGGAAACTCCAGGAAAAATTTACATTCCGGAAACTCCAGTTTCCGGAATATAAATTTGCATTCCGGAAACTGGACCGGAATGTAGATTTGCATTCCGGAAACTCCAGGAAAAATTTACATTCCGGAAACTGGAGTTTCCGGAATACAAATCTGTATTCCGGAAACTGGGGGTGTATGGCCAGTTTCCGGAAAAGAAGCAAAATCAAAAGAAAAAAAAAAACCAAACAATGAAGATATAATAGTAATTTCCTGAATAAATGTGGGTTGTATGGCAAAAAACTGGAGTGTATTTACCAATTCCCTTTTCGGTCTCGGCATTCGGCAATCGAGCGTAACGACAGAAAGGGGGAAAGCGAAAGAAAATGTTACTTTACCTTCGTAGGAAAATCATTTTGTGAAATTGCGACCCTCTCACCGTAATTTGTTCAGGCTTCAATGGAGTCGTCGTCGGAGTCGTCGAATTCTAAGGCAGTGGAAGCCGATTCGGGAGAACGAAACTGGCTGGATCTTCCACGAGACGTGGTGTCCATGATTTTCCTGAAGCTTGGCGTAATCGATACCATGATTCGCGCCCAGCGCGTGTGCTCCGTGTGGCGCAACATCACGAAGGACCCTTTCCTGTGGCGCACCATCGACATGTACAATACGGGGGATTTCGACCGCGGCTACGACAACGACTTATTAGAGATTTTGTGCCGCCGCGTCGTTGACTACAGCTCCGGCAACTTGGTCGATGTCAACATCGAGTATTTCGGCACCGATGATCTCCTCCACTACATCACTTACTCGTATGTTCCCCACACGCGCCTTCTCCATTCAACTCTCTTTTTTAATTTCACAACTGAACACTTTAATCTTCATTACTCACTGTTTGGTTTTGTGTTTAATTCCAATACTTGAAGTGCTTAGTACCTAGAGGCTAGAGCATGAGAAGGAGGTTTGGATTTTCCAACCACTATCATCATGCACATCTATTTGTTGGAAAGAAACCATAGCTTCCAGAGATTGAAACTAATGTGAAAAATAGGAGAAATGCTACCAATTTGACACATCGATTTTAACACTCATTTATTTTTTAAAGAATAAATTTTTGTCTGGGATGGTTTTGATCCTGAAAGTAATGAACTGGATTTACTAAGTTGAAGTAGATTTAGAGGATAGATGTTAGTGTTGCTAATAGTGGCAGGCAGGTTTGGACTTGGAGGGACAGAAAATTTGTATCTGGGTTTTCACTAGAAGATCTTAGAAGTGTAATTTTGAAAAATTTGGAAATAATAATTACAATACTCATCAATGTCATTTCATTCTAGTCAATGACAAGGTGTAGGGTTTCTGGACAGAGACAATATCGAGTTTAATTAGGCCAAACCTCAAGGGATGCAATATTAATTTCTTTTAGGTTTCGTAAATTTTGTCACTTGTCCTATTGATTGCTTGCAGTTAAATGAAGGAAATTCATTTATCTCATTGTTCAAAGCCTAGTTTTCATTTTATATAATTCATTTCTCCATTTTCTATTAGAATTTGAAATCATGTTTCTTATTGCCCGGGGTTGGGATGATGAATAGTGATGACGATATTGATCAGTGCGACTTTGTTTTAATGATAACTGCCAATTGTCTTTTATTTGAAATTTGAAATTTCAGATTTCAGATAATGTATATCATATAGAATTAATTTCTATGTGTTTGTGTGTAGTTATTGCTAAAAGTATGTCTGAGCTGTAACACAATTAGTTTTTTGTGTTTTCTGTTTGAAGTGTAAAATGTTCACATATGTTATATATAAATACAAAATTTCACATTTCTAGATAGTTAACCAAAGTCACTACAGATCTTTTGGTAGCATCTGTATGTAACACTATCCCCCCATTTTGTCTTGGCATTTACAGTACAAGTCATCTACGACGTCTACGTCTTGTATGTTGCTATAGCATATCAGATGAAGGATTGTGTGAAGTTGCAAAAAAGCTTCCTCAGTTGGAGGAACTTGATATATCAATCAGCAGCTTATCCAAGGATCCGCTAGAAGCTATTGGCCGATGTTGTCCTCACTTGAAATCCTTGAAATTCAACATGGAAGGGTACAGACGTCCACATATTGAGTGTGATGAGGAGGCAATTGCCGTTGCAGAAACCATGCCTGAGTTACGCCATCTCCAGCTTTTCGGAAACAAGATGACTAATGTTGGCCTGCTTGCCATTCTTGATGGCTGTCCTCACCTTGAATCTCTTGACTTACGACAGTGTTTCAATGTTAATTTGGGGGGAAATTTGGGGAGGAGATGTGCTGAGCAGATCAAACATTTGCGGCTTCCAAATGATCCCACTGATGACTACCCATTTGAAGCTGAAGTTGATTATGGATCACTCGATGAAGACTACCCATCTGGGATCTCAGACATAGATTTCTTATCTGATGATGATTATGACTATTATAATTTCTCAGGTGGGAGTGAATTTTCTGACTATGATTATGATCATTATTATGACTTTTGACAAATATATGACAAATTTCAGCACGGGGAAAATATGCTGTTAATAACTTGGTTCCACTCCTTGATATTTCTCTGTACCATTGGGATCAAAAGAAAGTAGGGAAAGACTCGGCAATGCACTCCATTAAAGTATCCTGCACCCTCTAATGATACACAATGTAGTGATGCTGTTTTAATGAATTTGGTAGGTGGAGACTGCCTGACTGTCTGTTACATGGGCAGATAGCTGATAAAGTGATAATCATCTGGTGCCTTTGTGAAGCGCATTCACTGTTTGCACTTGTATTTACCTGATATATGTAAGAAGCACTTTCTTTGGCTTTATATTGGAAATATGTGACTTCTGAAAATCTTACTGTGATCTTCGGTTTTCTTTAGTTTTCGGTAAGTGCAGAGTACCTTTTTAATATGCATTCCCGGACTTGAGTTGGAGTAAAATAAGAGGATTAGCGTTTTGAAGAACTCATGGTAAAAGGTTCAGGGTGAGCTAATAGTCTAATACCATTAAGGGCAATTGCTTCGGTGTCAAGTTATGATCGCAGTATAGAAGTACATAGAATTTAGTTTTGTGTTGGGTATTCGCGTTTGGAACCCAAAGTTCTAGAGGTAATTATATCTCTAGTAATGATAAATATCAGAATTGCTTGTGGTTTTTGGTTGTCAATGGGAAAGATGCTTTACATATACTCCTTGGATGTCATTATAAAACATAAAGCAGCTAACGCCACGAATTGTTTTTCAAATACCTTGGTTCGTTGATCGAGCGCACTAGGGCAATTGTTTGCATATCCCTGTCGTAGTGCGTCTTTCCCGAATCTTAAATTTGACTAGTTACTGGATGACCTATGACTCGTTATATCTTTTATAATTTAGTGGGTTGAACTTTATCTCCACACAAGATGTTTTGAGACTTGCTACCTCTAATGTCCATGGAGAATGGAATATGACGCCATGCTTTTTAATTCCACTACATGAGACCTTCTGAGACTTTTATTTATTTATTTAGGCTATGTTTGAATGGGGGTTTTTGGAGAGAAAGGGAGGGGAGGGGAGTTGAGGAAATGACTTATAATTCCTAATTATCTTGTTTAGTTTTAATAGGACAAAGAAAATATTATTTTAGAAGGTAACAGACATTAAGATGTAAAACCTTTTTTTAATTTTAAAAACTTTCAAACAATGTAATTGGAGATTATAAATTTTTCCCTCCCTTCTCTTTCCCTCCAAAAACCCACATCCAAACATAGCCTTATAAAACAAAGTTATCAACTGAGATGTAGAATTGAATCTAGCGAAGCTAGCATGTGCGTTACCAAGTCTCTAGCTTGCTTTCTTTCTTTCATATGAGAAACAAACCATAATAATATATACAATACGACGTGGAAAACCATTTATGAAGAAATGGACAAAAGACAAGAACACAGGCAAATCATGGTTTACTATGTAGGACTTTCACCTTGGGTACTACCATAATACTTCTGTTCTTGTTTTCTTCAACTAACACCGAGTGATACAAAGTTGTCACCTTCACCTATCAACCCAAAGCACAACACCAACGAACGCGGAATCGCAAGTTACAACAACAACACGTTTCTCCTAATTCATCTTTTTGGAAGAAAAAGAAAAAAAGAAATCCCACCCAACCCCGCCTTGGTTCGTTTGCTTTTGTTTCGACGACGGCGATCGCGGAGTTTCTCCGGTCACCACGGTTCCCCCCTCCGTTAAAAAGCGGCAATTCGGATCCACCGGATTCCGAAGACTACCCGCTTCACTGTATTCGGATCCCATCCACATGCTTCGCGAAACCATCTTGATCTTCCTATTGTCCTTGTCGTCCTTCGGGTATGCGGTGGATCCTGCTGCTCCGAAATGCACCCGGAGAAGCCCCTCCGTCGATTTGGAATCGGAGTTCAAAATGGTTCAGCACCAACTCAGAGGCCACCTCAGAATCGTCGACGATTGCTCCTTTAGGGTTTCCCAATTCGACATGCTCCCTGGCTCCGACGTGCATTGGTGGGGTGCACTCGCTCCCGATTTCGATAACCTCACCACCGGATTCATCGTCTCCGACCACAAGCTCAACCAAACCTACGCAAACTCCACCTTCGTCGTTCGCTTGTTGCCCAACGTCACGTGGAAAATGATCCGCGTCCTCGCCGTGTGGGACCTTCCCACCGCCTCCGATTTCGGCCACGTCGTGCTCCGAAACCTCACCGACGCGGCGGCGCCGTCGCCGTCGCCCCGGGAAGAGAATAAGGAGGACGGTGATGTTCACAGGGAGCCAACTATGTTCGACAATTGTAAGGTTCTGTCGAAGGACTTGAGGGTTCGGTGGAGTTTGAATTCGGAGGAGGATTCCATTGAGATTGGGTTGGAGGGTGCAACTGGGGTGATGAACTATATGGCTTTTGGTTGGGCAAGCCCTAATGCCACTGATTCCGAGCTCATGGTTGGTTCTGACGTGGCTGTTGCTGGGTTTAAGGCAGACGGTTTGCCCTTTGTGGATGATTTTTTCATCACCAAGAATAGTGAGTGTGTGAAGAACAGTGAGGATGGATCTGCTGAAGGGGTTTGTCCCGATTCAATATATGTAGGGCCAGAAAGGATTGGTTTGGTGAATGATACGAGGTTGATATATGGGCATAGGAGAGATGGGGTTTCATTTGTTAGGTACAAGAGGCCATTGAGTCAGGTTGATGGCAAGTATGATCAACCTGTGGATCGATTGGCTAACATGACTGTGATTTGGGCCCTAGGTAAGATTAGGCCTCCTGATGCTGTTCAGCCTTACTATCTTCCCCAGAATCATGGGGGTCTTCCGTTTGAGACTTTTGGACACTTGGTTCTGAATGTTTCCCAGCATGTCAATGATTGTAAAGGTCCCTTGGATGCTCCAGATAAGGAGGATCAAGATGTCATCACTGCTGATGCTAAGGTTCCCTTGGTTGTTTCCTCTGGTCCGGCTTTGCATTACCCCAACCCTCCGAATCCGGCCAAGGTTCTTTACATCAACAAAAAGGAGGCTCCTGTGTTGAGAGTGGAAAGAGGGGTGCCAGTCACGTTTTCCATACAGGCCGGCCACGATGTCGCACTCTATGTTACCTCGGATCCCATTGGTGGAAACACTACGCTGAGGAACCTGACGGAGACTATTTATGCCGGAGGTCCTGAGGCTCACGGAGTTCAGGCAAGTCCCAAGGAACTGATTTGGGCTCCTGACAGGAACACTCCTGATCACATCTACTATCACTCGTTGTATGAGAAGAAAATGGGTTGGAGAGTGGAGGTTGTGGATGGGGGTCTATCTGACATGTATAATAACAGTGTTGTTCTGGATGATCAACAGGTTACCTTCTTTTGGACACTGTCAAAGGATTCCATATCTATTGCTGCTCGTGGTGAGAAAAAGAGTGGCTATCTTGCCATAGGATTTGGAAGTGGGATGATATACAGTTATGCTTATGTGGGCTGGATTGATGACAATGGTGTAGGTCGTGTGAACACTTACTGGATTGATGGAAGGGATGCTTCAGGCATACATCTCACGCATGAAAATTTGACATATGTGAGGTGCAAATCTGAAAATGGCATCATTACCTTGGAGTTTACACGTCCCTTGGTTCCATCTTGTGGTAGGGGCAAGAGGCCAGAATGTAACAATATTATTGATCCCACAACTCCACTTAAAGTTGTATGGGCTATGGGTGCTAGATGGAGTAATGACCATCTCAGCGATAGGAATATGCATTCTCTTACGAGTAGTAGGCCTATACGTGTACAGCTGATGCGCGGTTCTGCAGAAGCAGAGCAGGATTTACTTCCTGTTTTGGCTGTGCATGGCTTCATGATGTTTCTAGCATGGGGTATCTTGCTTCCTGGGGGTACAATGGCAGCCAGATACTTGAAACATTTGAAGGGTGATGGTTGGTACAAAATTCATGTTTACTTGCAATACTCAGGGTTAGCAATAGTTCTTCTTGCCCTTCTTTTCGCTGTTGCCGAGCTTCGGGGATTTCATGTCAGCTCAACACATGTTAAATTTGGAATTGCTGCAATATTTTTGGCTTGTATGCAGCCAGTGAATGCTTTCCTTAGGCCCCAAAAACAGTCAAATGGGGAGCAGGCACCCTCTAAAAGGGTTATCTGGGAATACTTGCACATAGTTGTGGGCAGATCTGCCATTGTTGTTGGCATTGCAGCACTTTTTAGTGGCATGAAGCATTTGGGAGACAGATATGCCTTGGAAAACGTCCATGGACTCAACTGGGCAATGGTGACTTGGTTCCTATTTGGTGCATTGACTATTGCTTATTTGGAATACCGCGAGAAGCAGCGAATAAGGGACCGGATTTTTGGAAGAGGCAACTGGGTGCTTGGTAATATTGAGGAAGATGATTCCCTTGATCTCTTGAGCCCAACCAGTACACATGCAGACAAAGAGTCACAAGCTTCTGTAAGAATGGAAGTCCAGTTAGAACCTTTAAACAGATAGCTGCATGTTTTAACTTTTGATAGAACACTCTCCATTCTGCGGCAGTTCTGGCAAATTCCTGATTTAATCCAAGGTTTGAGGATTCTTCCCGAGTTATGAGGCATTTTTTAGGTGTGAAGGGAGCACTTATTCGACAGTCCCTTTGTGCTCATGTTGCCATTTTGTGAAGAGTAGCTTTCTTGTAGTCATACATGTTCACCAGATAGGTTACACTTTTTCTTCACTGTAGCTGCTATAATTTTTTCTTGTTCTTCCCCCCTCCCCAAATAAAACATAAAAAAAGAAGAAATCAATCTTTACAAAGTGAAAGCTTCATTGTTGATTAGTGTAGGTTCTGTTCCACAATATCGTGGTAGGTGTACTTCAGACATGGAATGGAAGGCTATCCAGCCAAAAACAATGTTGTAAATTATGCGATGCTGAAAACTAATACAATACAATGTCATCTATTTTTGGTTTCAGTGTGATCTGTTTATAGCTGTCCCAAAGTCTGTATGTTGGTCATGAAAAGGTTTTATATTATACATCAAAACAGACACCAATTTGATGCTGCGCCATTTGGGGGTTTACAGTTTAGAAAGGAACAACTTGATCACTGGGTTTTTTCAGCAGAATTGCTGTCTAATTTTTTTTTACAATTTTATGGGCTGCTTAGATCATAGATTCATTGCATGTATATTCCACTTCATTGTTTATCAAATGACTTCATTAATAGGATAGAAATTTCTTATTTATCTCAAACCTATTTTAGAGAACTGATGACTCAAAAGATCAACAACCAGTAAAACAAAGTATGGTTGTTTTCTTGATGCAATCAACTCATGATGTGTCCTTGAGTCTATTGTAAGCTATGACAGCCAATGTGAGGCACTCAATGTTTAGTCAAAAGTTTCCGCTTAAATTAATTATCTTACAGCTAAGAACAACGGCTCTCTCTGAGAGTCCATTAAGTGTTAATCCCCAAGTAGAAGGCTATTTAATCATCTTTATAATATGTTTGTGTATGAAACAGTTTTGATAAGTAACTCTAAAAATGTTACTTGTAAAATGGACTTGACATTCTCCAGTCTCCACAACCAAGAGATTGGTCTTACACTGCTAAAGTGAGGAGAGCATGTGAGAAAACTAAAAAGTTACTACAACAATCTCAACCTATAAAACTGAACACGTAGATGATTTAGGTAGAGAGTACGTACTAGCCTATTATTCAAAACGAAAGTAGTAGAATTTCTATATATCAAGAACTTAAACCTTCGTTTGACTGAGCATTTATTAATAAGACAAAAAAATTACATCTTTTTTTTTTGGTCAAAAAAAATTTACATCTAATCTTATATCATACGTAAACTTTTATAGTGTAAGTTTAATTTGATCCATTCCCACCCAAGCCGCGTCATATTGACCCGCAACCAACAATTCAAAGTCAAAAGTCAAATACAACCTTCTCCCATGACTACTTTTTTTTTTTTTGGTCAATCTCCCATGTCTACTTGGAGGGTACAAGATTTATTGCACATAATAATTCAACTTCAACTTGAACTCTGTAATTTGTGTTTTGTAAAATAATAAGCCAATAGGATAGGCCTGTATATATTCTCACTAGGAAGCATCCCTACTTCAACATTCACTGAAGTGAAAAATTTTCACACAACATATACCGAAAGATTTTGTATCCACACACAGTCACACACGCAAACTTACTAAGAAGCTATTTTTTTTTGTCAAACTAAGAAGCTAGTTTTTTCTTTTTGTAAAAAATGTATAAAGAATTCACTTTGGCCCAAACAATCTTTAACCTTTTTGGGGCCGAAGATGGATAAAGGCCCAATCACAACCCCATACTTTCTCAGTACAATAGATTATTGTTCTCACGGACGACCAAGAAAAAATAGAATTATTGTTCTTGACCAAAAAAAGATCTATTGTTGTAGAAAATAGAGACATTGGTTACTATCATTTTTATGAAGTTCCTTCCTTACATGTAATTATCGCATGGGGTGTTGAGATAATTTCTATTTTAAGCTTAATTAAGATATTACTATCATCTTAATTTATATCGAAAGATTAATTAAAGTCAATAAATATTTTACACCAATGACAATAAAAAAATTAATTTATATCGAATCGTGTTTGGACACCTATTTTGAAACGGCATATATTACTTTTGTGCCAAGATACTGGCTGTGGCAGGATAGTAATTATCTATGTTGCCAGTCTTCGCAGTTACTAGTATACCATATTTGATTAATCCTATCTAGGCCTAGCTAGGCTTGTACATATCTTCTACAAACACAGGACAAGAAAGGTCAATAATGTTCAGCTGTAAAGCTTCATTCATCCCAAGAAGTTATATATTTATGGGTAATTGTTGACTGACCCACCGTCCCCTCCTAACAAAATTTATTTAGCTACTCAGAGGCCTTACTCAAACTTCTTCTAAATAACTGGGCAAAATTAGTAAATTTGTCTTTTATTTTTAATTTAATTTTTTATTAAATTTTTTCAATAATAAGGTCTCTTATATTTATTTATTTTTTTAATTAGGTTTTTTTCTTCTTTTGTTGATGATGTATTTATTTTTGATTGGTTTCGATTTATTGTATATCACTACCTGAGACCAATTAGTAACTGACACGTTATCAAAAAGACTAAATTAAAAAAATAAATAAATATAAGAGACTTTATTGTTAAAAAATTTTAATAAAAGATTAAATTAAAAAAAATTAAAAATAAATGACCAATTTACTAATTTTAACAAATAACTATAATTATGCATAAACAAGGGTGGTGTTCCAACCTTGGGCAACACACTTTTATTTTATTTTACATCTAGTTAGCAATGCTATTGCTATCTCTCATGAGACGACTAGACAGCAAGAGCTGGCTTTCAATTCCCATGCTTACCTGCAAAATAGTCAACTAAATATAGTTTTGTTCCCCAAGCTAACATAGTTTGCGTCGTACTATAATAATTCTATCAAGTGTTGACAGGCTTGGTATGTGTCGGTTGAAATTGAGGTCAATTGATTTATTTAAATGGCAACAGGGGATCAACGGAGCTGTCCCCAATGAAACTAACGATTATAGTAATCACTTCAATTTAAAAATTAGAAGTGTACTGTATATAATATCCCCAATAATTATTAAATTTTAATTATTTGAAATTTAAATGTTGATTTACATAAATAATTTAATAGCTCGGAGATATCATGATTAAAAAATCATAAAATTCTACACAATACAGGCCTATATCTTACTTATAAGACTTGACTAGCAGAAGTCACCTCAAAACTCTTGTATCCATGTAAAATAAATTCTAGTCTTAGCCTTAATTTAGATAAAAAAATTTGTAAGTATTTTTAATATGTATTTTTTAATTAATAAATTTATATAAAAATTAAAATTAATATTTGTTTTTTATATTTTTAGAAAGTTATTTTTTTAATTTTTTTAAAAATATTTATCTATTTATTAATGACTATTTAATAAAAAAATTATATATATAAAAAAAATTAAAAAATAAAATAAGATTAATTTATTCATAAATCAAAAACTAAGTGACTGATTGATTTAGATTCTCGAATGGATGTTTATAGCGAGTCAAACACGATTTTGGCTAAAAGTGAATGTATTTGCTTACCTAAACGTGAAAATTTAAAATGTGATTTTGGGTTGTTTTTTCGTTTGTAAAACTACGTTTGGGTGGGATCCACAAAATTCTTTATATTTATATATTAAAAGTAAATCTACCTGTAACATCTAAACACAATTAATTATTCTAAATACACTTTTAAAATATTATTACCAAACATAAATCAAATCTTTTCAATATAATTTTTTTAAAATCAATTCTTCAAATACAATTCTACCAAACATAATTTTACCAAAACCTAAAACAAACAAACTCTAAAGCTTTTGTATCCAAATAAAATTTTAGACGTACTAATTTCTACTTTAAACCGAGTAACCAAAGTCAAGATAGCTATCTCTATTTCCCACCAGGTCTAGTTACACTTTAACTATAGATTTATCAAAAGTTACTTAAGACAATATTCATAACCAAAAATAATTTTTTATGCAACAATATGTATCAACCATACCTCTGAGTTTATATCCAAAAAAAAAAAACCATACCTCTGAGATGTATCGTCTGCCTAAATTTGGTCGAGGCAGGTCAAGGAAGAAATTGGCATTGGGAGAACCGACCATTTTTCTTGCTAGAGACAAAACAACAAATTGAATTAATTCAAACATTTGAGAGAGCATGAACTTATATAAATTATTTTGTTATACCTTAAAAATTTAGGTAGATATTAAAAGGTATATGTTTAATTTTTTATAAAAGAAAAACGGGAATCTTGAAATGGCCGAACACGACAGAATTTAGTACACATTAATTTTTTAATAAATTTTAGAAAAAATGGGGATAGAAATGCCTTGAATGTTATATCTTTTATATAAATAGACATCTTGAATTTAATTTCATCTGAATTGATCTCAAAACTTTGAGTCTTTGACTATACATTATTATAATTGATCATTTTCTTAACCTAGAATTAACTTACTAACAGTAAATAAATCCTGATTTTTCATTTTTATCAAATCTATTTGTATTTGTACCATAAAAACCATATTATTTATTTTTTGTAAAATTGAAAAACACAAACTTGAAGCTATATATCTCATGTTTTGTCTTTTTTATATTTTATATTTTAATTTAATTTTTTTTATCAGATTATGTGATTTTTAAAATTAAAAATCGGAAGAATTGATTTAGGTTCAATAAAGATAAAATTAAGATTTATTCATGATTAGTGAACCAACTCAATTAAAATTTTTAAAACGTATTCACAAAAATCAAAAAATTCACTGTGACTTTATACACTTTTTTATTATTATAATGAGAGTAGAAAAATGTTCTTTGAATGTCGGTGTCTACAAATTATTCTGATGCCTTGGACTGTTTGATATGTTATGCTTCTTTTTAATCTTTTTTTATATGTTTAAACAGTTATTGGATACGTGCCTAATTTCTCGTTTCTAGTTTCATAAAACAAAAGTAGAGGTTTCAATATTTTGGGTTGAGCGAGATCCTAATTAGCAATATTCGATATTTGGGAGACTGAAAACAAGCTTTAAATACATGAACAAAAAAAAGGAGCAATGTATTTTCTACAAATTATACTATGTTAATAAAATAAAGATCCTATATAGATGCTAATTATTTGTATAATTAACTTACAATTTTTGTTTGGTTTCTCAAGCTTGTTATCTTATCCCAATTAAAAAAAAAATTCGATAAAATTTTCACTCACCTAGCATTAGCAATTTAAATATGCTAGCTTATATAGACTTCCGTGCAGATGAGTGGTATATAAAATGAAGTCCAAGGAGACAAAAGTGGATTCCTGCTTAAAGCCCCTGAATACTTTCTAGAAACATTAGTTATATGTTAGTGTCTTAGTGAACAGAACTGTTTGATACAAAAGCAGATAAAACAGTTTGGAGGCATTCTAAAGCATGGGCAAAGGGAAAAAAAGGAATTAATAAAGCTCTATAGATGAGATGCGATGAGGTATATAGCATGTTACGGTATATATTTGATGAGAATTAATGGACATATCTGTAAAGCCTAAAAAGGCTGAAAGTGGCATTTGCAAAGCATAAACACAAATCTTCAATGAGCAGGGGGGGTATCGATTCTTGGGTTAATAATAGCATGCTGCCATATATATATATATATATATATATATATATATATATATATATATATATATATATATATATATATATTGAGAATTAACGCATCCCCGCACAAGTTGTAAAAGGTGGTATATATTTATTTATTTGTAATGTATCTATACACTGCATGCTGTGACATGTCAAAACATATCCAATTAAAGTCTTGCAATTCTAGCCTTAATTAATGACGTGAATCGCACATCTCGGCTTTCAACATTCTTCCAATTGTAAGATGCGATATTTTATAGTAGCAAATAAAGACTCTTATTTTCAAAATTACACTATTATTATACCCTCTATTTTTATTTAAAAGATGTTAAGACAATTTATATTTTAAGCCAATGTGTGAAATATAGTTTTGTAAAAGTCATACAATGGGACTGGAGATAAACAGGCAGACATAATAAAATCACAAGCCTAACTTTGCTATTCATGTAAGAGTTTGTCCAGGATGAACCATGATTGAGGGGGAACCAGACCCACATTCAGAGTGAAGGTGAGAGTTAATTATAGATTCATATTATCTTTAGGTGAAATTAGCATTTGCCCAATAAACCGTTTTAGAACAAGTTGGAATGATTTTAATTCTTTGCATATGTGCTCAATGATACAAAACAATTCAAAGAAATATATATTATCTTATTATTTACTAAATTAAATAACACATTAGTTATCAAATGTGACAATACTTTTTATTGAAAAATAATAATGATATTTTATATTAACAACGCAACAAAATTAAATTCAACTATTAACAACAAGAGTCGATACAATTTTTCCCCTCTATGGCTACTATGTATCACTAATAATTGAATAACGGAACGGGTTTGTGTGTCATGATTTACTTTTGCCCTCTTCCCCTCCGTGTCTGAGCAAATCTCAAAGTGGGAGGAGGAGAAATTAAGCGAGGAATCTCCGGTATTTAGTTGTGCCTAGTTATTTTTACATGGTCCTCTTCGCCCCCAAGCATTCCATTCCATAAAAGGAAAGACAGACACATTCAGCTTTTGAAGGCGCCTCTTATGATTGATCAACATGCATGATGATGATAACATAACCTCAATCCCGTCATATGGCAATCCCATTTCCCCACCATTTCTTAACTTCCAAACAATTCCTCTCTTTTCTTTCCCTCTCGGCCTCTCCTTTCCTCACGCTACCTCTATCATCATCATCATCATCATCATATAGACATTATACATCCCCAACAATACAGATAATAATAATTGATAAAAAGAAATGTGAATATGTAAGTAGTACTATTAAACTATATTATTTTATAATTTATAAAATAATAAAAAGGTACAAAAAGAAAGGGCAGCTCGAATATACACATACGTCACCCTCCAAGTCAGTTATAAAATCTGGAGGCACCGACTGAACACGTGGCGCATAACGCGCACCCCATCGTCGGATTTTTTAATTTTAAAAGAAATCAAACGACGCCGTGGGCTGTTGTCTACTGCTACTTCTGTTGCCGTTGTTGTCCTTGACGGGGAACAACGGCGTCGTTTTGTGCCTCCTGAGGCTGGGAACCTCCGGCGGCGTCACCATCCGTATGAGCGCCAGGTTGAGCCCCGCGAAGAACGGGTGCTTCTTGACGTCAGCGGCGCCTCGCTTCGACCCGAGCCTGCGGTTCGGGTCCTTGTTCAGCAACCGTGACACGAGGTCCCGCGCGTGCATTTCAAGCGTGCTGGAGGGCGTGGCGGTAGGGAACGCGAGGGGCTTCTTTATGATGTTGCGCAGCGTCGCCTCGTTCGATGGGCCCGCGAAAGGGGTGCGACCGTACACCATCTCGTAGACGAACACCCCGAAGGACCACCAGTCGACGGCGTTGCCGTGTGAGTTCCCGGAGGCAACCTCCGGCGACACGTACTCGTGGGTCCCGACGAACGAACAAGACCGGGCCTCAACCGGTTCGGCCACGAAGAGCCGATTCGACTGAAGAGTCTGCACCTTCCTGGACCGGAAAAGTCTCTTGGAGAGACACGCGAACGGGGTGGGGTTTGGTTGCGGGCGGGCGCAGGAGAAGGCGGGTGGGAATGCAGGATCTGGGGAACACTCTGGGGACTCAACGACTGGGATTGCGTGTGAGCAGAGGGAGAGATCGAAATCAGAGAGCATGATGTGACCGTCCGATCTGACCAACACGTTTTCCGGCTTTAGATCCCTGTAGATTATTCCCAGCATGTGAAGGTACTCCAACGCCACCAGTACTTCAGCCGCGTAAAACCTGTAACAACAACAATAATATTTATTTATTTTATTTCCCCACAAAATAAAATTAATTAATTAATAAACGAGTGCAACAGAACAGAACAGCCAACTGTGAATCTAACTAATTTTCTCGGAAGCCAAACACAACTAGCTAATGAAATTAAAATACTAATCAGAAGCTAACAAAAATAATGTAGCTAGCGGCAGAGTCAGATAGAATCCGAGAAATTGAAAATCTTAGCTGCTACAAAATAATGAAAAAAATTAATGACCTAGTTTATTTATTTGAGAAAATGAACGGGAAAATGAAAAATAAGAGATCGAAAGGGACATTGCAGGCAGTTGCAGAAAGGGAAAGAAAAGCAGGTGAGAAAACAACAAGAGGAAGAAAAGTTTCAGAATGCAATGATGTACCTAGCAGTGGAGAGAGAAAAGCGGTTATGAGGGTGGCGGTGGCGGAGGGAGTGAAGGTCACCGCCGGAACAGTACTCCATGACAATGCAAGAGAAATGAGAGGCTTCAAACTCGGCGTAGAGCGTAGGGAGGAAAGGGTGGTCGAGCATCTTGAGGATCTTCCTCTCCATCTCAGCCCTGTGTGACTTCTTCTTGAGTGCCACGGCGTCCTTGTCAACCACCTTCATGGCGTAGAAGCACGAGGCAGGATCATCATCGTCGTCGCGGAGGCGGCAGAGGTAGACGGTGCCGATGTCGCCGGAGCCGATGCGGCGGAGGAGGTGGAAGTCGCGGAAGGTGAGGCCGCCAGACTTACGTCCGAACGTGGCGGAGCGGATGGCGGAGTAGGCGAAATCGGAGGAGCGGTGGGGCTTTATGGAGAGAGTATTTTCCGGCGAGGAAGACGCCGGGAGGAGGAGCTCGAAGGAGAGACGGCTGAAGCTGGTGCTGCAAATGCTCTCGCTTCCGCCGCTGCTCATGGATGTTCGCTGCGTGGTGGAATTGACGGTGTCCAAGCTCATCCCAGAATCACGCCCACTCTCTAACATGGTCGAACAACAACAACCACCATAGAAGAATAGAAAACAAGTTCCACGAGAATCAAAACTTGCTGTTTGTTCGTTCAGGTAGCAGTAGTGCTTTGAATTGAATTAATGTGGAGAGAGAGAGAGAGAGAGAGAGAGAGAGAATAAAAGATGTGAGAAGAAAGTGTTTGGACTTTGGAGTGGTTGTGTGGTATTTATGCTGAGGTAGGAATAGCGAGTAGGACTAGGGGGAGGTAAAAAAATTGAGAATTGGGTTTAAACCGGCACGTGAGAGGATGAGTGTTGGCACGTGATGGGTTTTGATGTGTCCATGAGTGCACCCATTGAGTCATTGAATATATTATTATATTAATATTATTATATTAATAATATTATTTTCTAATTTTCTAAGAGATATTTCGAATAATTAAATTGAATAACTGAAAATAACTTATGTGATCGAAATTTTTCAATTAGAATATTATTTTAAAATATTTTTAGTACTAAATTAACAATATTTTATAATTCCTAATTTTGACGATTCACTGTTTTTTTTTGTTGGGGGGTGGGGGCATGGCACGTGTGGTCACGTGGCAGAGGTTGCTTAGGTTAGGAGGCTTGATTAAGCTTTGAGAAGTGGTGAGTGGGGCTGGGCGTGCGGTGCAGCTTGTGTGAAGCTTTTTCTTGCAGTAAATTTTCCTGTCTTTTTTATACTGACGGGAATGACATAAAAGTGATGAGGCTGGGGCCTGGGGGCAAACGCTACAGTGGTCAACCATGTTTTCTGTTCTGAATGACGAAGCGCAAAAAAATATGGATCATATTCATCCACGCTTTAATGCTTGAATAATTCTAAATTTTTTTATCTTTTATTTTTTTAAGTTTTTTTAATTACAAAATAGTAGAAAAATATTAAATATTATTTATGTTTTTAAGATATTAATTATATTTTTTATATTATAAAATAATAAGAGGATATATAGAAAAGTTTATAAAAAAAATATATCATTTCTCTTTGTATTTCATTCTTTTACCGCTAATAAATAAATAAATATACGAGTAAACTCAACTTACCTGTCAAAAAAACTCAACTACCTGTCAGGAAAAATATGTCATTCTTTCCGGAAAAATATTTATTACTATTTATGCAACAACAGAAAGGGATGGGGTAAGTGTGTTAGCTTTTAAGTGGATGATTTTGAAATTTTAAAAAGAAATTGAGATAATCACATGTTATTAATTTTTTAAATAAAATCAAAATAATGTAATAAATAAAAATAAATCATAATCAGTTAATTATTACACATTATACATACCAAATTTTTTGAAGTTTTGTGAAAGAAAACCACCAAATGTGTTAAGTATAATAATAATAATAATAATAATTTGCAAATAGTAACTATATAAACACTGAATATATGTATCTACGCTGACGAGGTGATATATTTTTTTAAATTGTGTTCAGAGAAAGTAGGCGATAGCCTTTCTTTATTTAATTATTTAATTTAATTTTGTCACCCGAGAGAAAAACATAGACTTGGAAGTTGGAAAAATCTCTCTGCAATGGACCATAGTCCATAAAGAAGAAAAAACTTTAACTTCCTGGTTTAGAAATGGTTTTAATGCAGAAATGATGCCAAAGATCTCCTATGACTCGAGTCATATATACAGCTACTATATTCAAGTTCCGGATTGACAAATCACGTATGAATGTTCAGTATTTAAATGGAATTTTTTAAGTTGCTTATAATCTATCTATCTATACTCACAATATTGCAGAAACAACTTAGATATCATATAGATTTTATTTCATAATTTTTTTAATTATAAAAGTAGTTTATGTATAAATATTTATATAATAAAAATTTAAATAAATTATTTATTCAAATACACCTAATATATATATACACACACTACTATTACCACTAAAAATCTCAGATAATTTAATAGGACGAGACTCGGTTGGTAATACACAGCATGTTTATGGCTTATCACAAAATATACTCTTAAAAAGGGACAGAATTTTCAGCGTGACTAACTATGATTTACCAAAAAAATAATATATAAAATCAGACCAAATAAAATATGTTTAATTGGTGGAAAAAATAAAAAACATTTGACTTCTCAATAATACAATATTGGAACCCGTGATCTGATAAATATTAGCAATTAGAAGGGGGGAAAAGCATTTTTCAAAAAAAAATACAAAAAACAGAAAGACAGAGGACAAAAACATGAATAAGAAGTGTGATAATATGAGGAACAAGAACCATAACTGGGTGTGTGGAATCAACATGGGTCTTGGCCGTCCACAGAGAGAGGGAGAGAGAGAGAGAGGGTCATATCGAATGAAAAGAGAGAGATGGTTACTGATGAGTGGTGAATGACAATGTAATGCCTGTGGATGCAGAGACATAGTGGGTGATCATGTTCAACCAAATATGCACATCTATTCTATCTACTACAGAGTCGAATGATCGTGAAATGTGAATTGTGCTAGCTTGAGCAAAGTTCTTTCTGGGTGTGTGTGAGTCCACAGTGAGAGTGAATTGTTGGGGTGAGTTGAGTTTGGACGCAAGCCAAGTACCAAACAAATAACATTGTCAACAGCCGTAGGACCAACGTGTGGTACGGCATAGGCCCCGAGGTAAGAGGTGACCTGACCTAACCCTCCCTTTCAGAAAAAAAAAATAAAAATTCAGACTTTTAAAGCTACTGTGTCTGTGTCTGCATCGGAATCTTGTTCTGCCTCAATTTTCTCCCTTTCAAACCCCCCCTTCTCATTCTTCCCCAACCATATTTCTTAATTCATTAATGTTACACACACACCCACTACACACTCATTACACACCTCATTCTCTCATTTTATTCATTGGAGTGGGGTGTCATATGGGTGTATGGGTGTCCATGTATCATTGCTCTTCTTAATTCGATTCCTCACCTTCGCATTTCTTTTCCGGGGCACAATTGTACAATACATAATAATATAATAGTAATAATATATAATATTATATTGAAGAGGAATTCATTTATTCTAGAGTAACTCTAACGAAAATTATTCTGCTTAATAACTTTTTATTATAGATATTAAATTTTATCAATTACTTACTTTACTTAATAATTACATAATAATTTTGCTCAATAATTTCTTGTAAGAGTTACTCTTGGAGTACCAGTTTTAATTTGTGCCTCATTATTTTTGTGCTGAAACCTGCAATGTATTTTTTCTATTATGGAAGTATCCGTGTGCAAAAATCAATTTTATATATCCACGGTAAAAAAAAATGCAACTTCTCACTCGCTTCAGTCAACATTGATTTTTGGGACTAAAATGGTGTGTTTATTTTTATGTTTGAGTTATTTTGGACTAAATATGCATTAGAGCGGCTCAAATGTGAAATGTGGAAATAAACACACTAGAAATGCTATCGTTTTCAGTCTATACTATATAGCTTGACGTCACGTACCCTCCCCGCACTCCAAACGTGTCTACGTGTAAGGCTCACCGATATTCAATCCAATGTACGTGTTGAAAGTAAACTAAAATAATATATATAAAAAAAAACTAAAATAATGTATGCGAAAATTAAATATCGGTCCCTTGATATATATATATATATATATAGTAACAAATTGAGGTACATGTATGGAAAAAAAATGAGGTACCTTACAGATTCGTCAGTAAACACACTAGGCTTCAATTCTAAGTTTGGTACGTAGCTAGATCTTTTGAATTTTGATAATATTGAAAGCATATATGCTATTTAATTAGTTGATCCTACGGCAAATAAATATAAGCAGAACAATAGTATCTAGCTAGCACGGCCACTTGCTTACCCCTACTAAGTTCTTAATACGATTAAACTTGACAATTTGAGCTGCTCGTCCCGGGAATTAGGGTGACTTTTTGGTTATAAAATCAACACATAGAGGGACAATATTTATAATTTCAAAACTTTGAATGAGCTAGAGGTCGAAATATTTTATATAAAATAAATTTTACTTGTTTTTTGCAAATGTTTCATCAGATCTATAAGCAGAAGGGTATTGATAGGTCCAGTTCTCTTCTAAAATAATAATGCAACTATGTAATTAGGAAGATAGATGAGACTTGAGAGTATCAAAATCCATTTCTTAATGTTTTCCACTATTTCTTGATGTTGAATTGTTGATGTTCGCAACCATATCCCACATAGAGTTCGCAATTATGTGGAGTGGATAAACCTATATATGCATGTATATAGGCCATTGTTGAGGAAAGCAGACATGATGGTTGAAAAGTGTTTAGCTTCACAAAATCAAATAATAAACGGTTGTACTATAATTTTGTGGTCCTAATTCCTTTCCTTTTTCCTTTTAGTAATGATAAGTAACAGAAAATTTAAATGAGTCTATTTTTACTTTGAAATCCCCTGTTTCTTTCCCTTTTCTGCTTTAATTTGCATTGTTTTAGTGAGTGACATTGAGGTTTGCAATCATTTATTAGCATAGATCATAAAAAAAGTATCAATAAACTAGCTATATATGTATACATAATGTCACCATAGGCGAGGATGTGGTGGCCGAAGGTGTTTCATGGAAGATTAGACAAATGCTGAAAAGGAAAAAGTTATGTGATAATTTTGTGGTCCTGAATCCTGTATCCTTTATTCTTTTTCCAGGGTGATGATAACCGATATGTAACAAATGATTCCAAGACCCCCTGAATTGTCTTATAGGTAGGTTCAACATCTCATAGTGTTGTACAAACATATATAAAAGTTATTTGATACTGCCCTATCATTTTTGGTTTAATCAATAGTTCATTAATTTGTGTAGTTTTAGTGAAAGTACAATTTTTCATTTTATTAGCAAGTCTTCTAATTAGGTAATTACAGATGGTATATAGAGATATAAACATAATTAAGATGGTGACAAACGAAATTGATTGATTTATTTAATCACAATACAAGGCAATATATTACATTGCAATGATGACATATTAACCCAAAATAGGGAAATTAACTAATTTAAAAATCAATAATCAGGGGCATACTCTGCAACAAGCAAGCATAAAATTTTATTTTATTTTACTTTTAATTTGCAACACGTCTACTAAATTAGAGACAAATGTTAATCAATTTGTTAAGACACTGGTCAACATTTTAAAAATAGCAAGTTCCTTAATTAAAAAAAAAGTGTGTTTTCTTTTATTTAGGCATTCGATATTGTATATACTATCTCTTGTCCTATATATAAGAGAAATTAAAGTTATTTTATTGGTCCAAATTATAAGAAACATAAACGTATTTTAAATGCATCAATTGTATAAAACTTCTTTTATATCCACTAGAGAGAGAATAATATGTTTGAGAATTAAGAGTGATTTATTGTCATTAAATGTATAAACAACCATTTTAATCATTTACTATGAGAGATAATCTTGGAATAAAATTTATATTAATTACAACTAACTCATTTAACTAATTTTTATTGATCTTTGTGAATTAGATATTTGTCTCTTATATATGAGACTAGAGGTAGTACTATTTCTTGATATATACTACCTCCGTCCCTTAATATAAGACCCTTTTAACTAATTTACATCCTTTAAGAAAATTGGTTAAGTTAGTTAATAGTAATAAATTTGTCAATAATTTATTATACTTTTCCAAAACTAGCCTTAACACTTATTACTATCTCTCTTTCCTGTTCTCTCTCATCACTTAATTAATGCATTGAAAAATGTAGAATGGTTGGGTGATTTGTACAATAAATAAGAGCATTTCAGTCAAAAAAATAATTAATGCAATTGATTTTTTGGAAAAATTCTTATATAAAGGGACTTTCATTTTTTTGTAAAGGTTCTTATATTTAGGGACGGAGGTAGTAGTTCGAGGCATTGATAGTTAATAAAAACCCTTGACTTAAACAGGAAAACAATCAATTGCAATAATTGATTAACTAAGTTTAATTTACATTGTTTTGAACAAAGATATCATTAATTAAATTACTTCATTAGTTCTTAATTGAACTAATTGAGTTTTGATGGCATTGATGCAAGTTGTTCTGGGTACAAACAAATGGCAATTAAGTTGATGCCCGTTAAATATCTCGTCCATTTAGTTACGGAGAGCAACGTAACCAACAGGAAGTGGACAGATTAGATTGATACTAAAATTCCACATGGCCAAATTACAAGACAGTGCATGCATGGCATGTTATGGTGATTGGGAGCAACAGCCAGCGTGGGATCAACAATTAAATTGATTGGGAAATTGATTGGGTCCCCATGGAAAATAACAATTCCCTAAAAAGCCTACATAATTTTTGAATTATTTGACACACACCCTCATCCTTTTGTTGGAATGAGATCGAGAAGAAATTGATGCAAAGGGGCCCCATGATTGTTTGGGATGGGAATTGGTGTTTTGGGAAAGACCAACAAAAAGTGCATCAAGTGGAATTGTTGGTGCCATGGGACCCATAGCGTTTGTTCAAAAGGGGAACCCAAACACTCAGTATTGATGAGCCTTGTTTGTTCACGAGCTCTATCACGACACAAACCTTGAACCACCATGCAATAAAACCAAATAAACTTTTACTATTTGCTCATGTGACCCCCCATACACTATGCACATTGCACAAGCAGTCAAGCACAATGAATTGGTAATTGGTTATTATTTTTACTGTTTATTAAAAAATATTTTTAAATTGAACCAACCATTACACTGACTTACATAAATTACTCTATACCTACATAGATTTTTGTTTTAATCAACTTACTTTTATTGTACCAAAAACAAATTGATACTCATAAGAATACAACTTTTCTACTTAATTTCTTATACTTTCCTTATTTATTTGGAGTTACAACCTTTTTCGTTTCTACTTGATCTAATTAACATATCTCTTTGTCTCTACACTCGTATATACATCCTCATTTTTTGAACGGTTGATACGTGCGGTGCGTATATATAGAACTTTGGTGGGCTTGGACTTGATCTGGGTTGTGATACATTGGGCCAGACCTAGTCCAAATCCGGTCAGGGACAAAAAATTAACTACAAAATTTGAGATAATTTTTTAACAAAAAAAAAATCTGAGATAATTAATCTTAATTAATCTCGTGATCATATATATAAAGTTTTTTAGTTGTAGCATTATTTAATAGTGTAATTTTTTGGGTGTGCATGTGTGGAGCTAATTTTGAGGAAAACTAATTTCGAAAGCATTTTAAAATGTTAATTTTCATGAATATAGTTTTATGCTTTAAATGTCTGGTTATATCAATTGTAAGAATATTGAATGTGCATGTGTTTTGATACTGTAAAATATAGTATAAAACGTACTGCAAGTTAAAAAATTGATTCGATGCCAAAAAGAAGGTTCCATCAATGTTTTTTAATGCAAACAAGCTCATATGCTGTAACTGCATGCCTAACAGTGAGTAAGAGGAACCAATAATTGAATTGGGTAACGATCCAAACCATATACTGTGTGGAGGGCAGACAACATGTTCAGCTAACTGACAAGATGCATATGGTATCTATCTACCAATTAATAAATCTCATTTAGCAAAACCAAAGATTACAATTAAATCAATAACAATTATATATAACTAGTGCTCAAAACAAAATTCTAGCTAGACCATAGATTTTAACGAGTTAGGGTACTAATTAATGACAAGTATAATGAGTGGCTCCAAATTCTAATTCCACACAAGAGAGATTTTTGTGGGCCAAATTTTAACTCGTTGTCTTTTACCTGTTTCAGAGTTTGGCATCTTCTCAGACAACTCTCTGAGGTTTTATCTTACTGACATATGCTGTTTTCTATAATAATTGAGGGCTTCAAAATATTAACCTCAGACCTAAAATAATGAGAGGTTTTGCCAGTACTAGAGTTTCTGGAATGGAATGTGTAACATGTGCAGACCACTTATTTTTATTTTATTAACATCCCCATAAGTCATAACAATTTAAAATCATATATATGCGTTCTACTACTATACTTCTGTTTTCTACAAAGTAAATAATCAATAAAAATTCCAAACTGAAATTCTTAAAAATACAATCACTTATTTAATTTCTTAATAACATGAGCTATCTTTCTTTCAGATTTCCTCGCTCCATTATAAAAAGGGTCCCCAGCAATATAAAATTTGGAGAATATTGAGATTATTATAAATGAAATGGTTCTATAGATTAGTGCAAGAATCAGAGGACTATTGGAAGGAAGCATCATCAATGAAAGAGAGATTGAAAGCAGCCACCAATATTCCCGCTGTATTGATGATAGGCCGACAAATGGACAAAATGTGTCACTTAGATAGCAACTCATCTATTGACCAAAAAAAAAGATAGCAACTCATCCTTTGTGCAAAATTAGTATTGATTTCTCCCGTGCTATACACGATCTTATTTATTTAAAATTTAATATTATAACGTAATAATAAAATTTTATTGTCATGAAGTGATATCAAACCATTTTAATTGTTTTATTGACCATGAATAAAATTAACATGCTAAAGATATGTATAGAACACAAAAATTAATTCAATAGAATGAAACTCATGTGCATAATAAAATATTTATAGCAAAAGATTTGTGATGCATTTTATATCTACATAAAAAGATATAATTGAATGTATGTGTAAAAGATTTTTACACTGTGAGTAATTAAATTCATAAGCTCACTTAATGCATTCAGTCCAACATATTTTAGCTGGGTTTGGATCTCTCGCTTCTCCAGAACTTGGAAAGTGACTGCACGAGACAAAATGCAAATGGTCCAAGCACCCAAAAGAAGAGCTTGAAAAGTGAGCCAATAAGTGCGGCATGACGTTGTTGAAGTTGAAGAAAAGAAAAGAAAGAGGGTATTGGTAAATACACCCCCATTTTTAGACATATATCCCATTTAATCTATTAAATTTTCAAATTATTCTCATTGATTTTTTTTTTCAGTTTCGCACTTTTATCAGAAACTCAATTTTCGAAATGTATTTTTATATTTTTACCGGAAACTCGAGTTTCTAGAATATAAATTTATATTTCGAAAACTTGAATTTCTAGAATATATTTTTTAAAATTCCAAAAACTTAAGTTTTTAGAATGTATAAAAATTCAGTTTTTCGCATATATACCAAAAATTTGAGTTTTCAATAAAAACGCAAAATTGAAAGAAAAAAAACAAATCAATGAGGGCATAAAAGTAAAATACCATTTAAAGTGAGGTGTATGGACAAAATAGTGGGGTATATTTACCAACACCCAAAGAAAGATAAGTAGGAGATTCCAACAACAGAAGTACTAGTAAGGAACGAAAGTGTGTCAATCACTAAATGTTTGGATGGGGGTTTTTGGAAGAAAAGGGAGGGGAGGGGAGAGGAGGGCTTATAATTTCCAATTACCTTATTTGGCTTTAATAAGACAAATGAGATATTATTTTAGAAAGTAATAGACATTAAGATATAAAATTTTTCTCTAATTTTAAAAACTTCCAAACAAGATAATTGGAAATTATAAATTTTTCCCTCCCCTCCCCTCTAAAAAACCCATCCAAACACAGCCTAAAGGTTATCACCACACCATTGTAAAAAATTTAGCAAGCCTCCTTTTTGCAACGGAGACAGCAAAAACCTCACCCCTAAATCCTGTATCCCTCTAATCTCCATGTATAAAGAGAAAAGTGGAGTTTTAACTGTTAAGAAAAAAAAATGATTGATGTTATTGTAAAACATACATATAAAAAATTAAAATTTACTTCATTTTACTGTTAGTTTTCTAATCAACAATTTAAACTTCATATTTTCCCTTCTTTACAAATCCCACTTTAATGGATCTAAATTTCCTTGTGTGGTTGTGCTCCCAATAAGAGTAATAATTATCGTAGATTTTTAATTTCAGACTGAATTCTGGTAACAGATTTGTAAATGAGAATCAGCTACATAGTCAACAGTTAGGGAGGCAGTAAAGGTCTCAACACTCGGGTGAATCGAGGCCAGATTCGCCTTAGTTAGACAGTTACTCCACGGAATACGTAACATCATTTACTGTAAATTGTAGAACTGAAATAATAATTTTCACACCCCCAAAACAGAAAAGTATACCTTAATCTTTGAAGATTATACGAGCCCAAGATCGAAGATCCTTTGCTTACACCTCTTTCCTCTTCTTTCTTGCACCATGTCTTGGTCAGTTAGACTTCATTTGTTCCTAGACCTCCTCAAAAATGTATATCTTCATTTTATATGGACATTTATTATAGTAGCAATAATTCACTGTTGATGCTTCAAACGCCATGCAAGAAATTAAATTCATAACCGCTTTGATCATTAATGTTTAAGCGTTAGTAATTTCCAAAAATGCTAGGAATGGCACTTTAGCAGAAGAGCACAGCACACAGCAAAGAAATAACTATCAAAATTATCTAGGACCTCAAGGGATCATTTAAAGAATTTTCTTTTGGCTATCAAAATTAAAGTATTAAATGATAAAAAGTTAGATGATTTTCTTCCAAGAAATAGACAAAATAGGATCTATAGCATTTTTCTAAGATAATCACAACTCAGTTGTAGAAGCTCCATCGCCAAAATAGAGTTAGCAAAACCTTGGGTATATGAATGCATAGGCACGCCGTGTTATATATGATTCTAAATATTGCAGCTTTCCCTACATATCAATTTGATCAAAGTTAATTGATCTGTCCTCAAAACCGTAGTCTGATTGATGGAGCCTGTTCCTGGCCAATCTGCTCATCATAGCAAGACCTAATACAAAGGTAGGAAAGATCCAGTCACATAAAATTTGAAAATATATAGTCATCCTTTGAAATGCTAATCTATCGTGAGCAGAATTTGTAAAATAAAATCATCCAAGAAAAGCGACTTAACAATTTAAAAAGAACTATACCTTCAACCATCTTGTAAAGTGATGACCACCATCCCTCAGGTGATATTTGGCGCCGATCTAAAGATTCCTCAATTTCTTTATCATGCTTCCTTTCCAAAACCCCTTGCAAAGTTATCAGAGCATCCTTTGTCTTCTTGAGAATACTGTTCTCATCTTCTACTTCCAACCGTTGTAGGTCATTCTGTGACGAGGTGAGACTGACAGCAAGAGCAAATTGGGCTGCAGCAGCCCACCGAGAAGAAGCCAGCCATTTCTTCTGACCATCTATATGCTTGTTCTCTTGTCTTTCTGTCTTATCCCCACCAAGTGCTAAGCTGCGTAAGTATTGGGCATTAGCAGCTCCTGTACTTTGCACCATCTTAGAGAAAGCACTACCCTCATTTGACAGTAGCTCCTCGGGGGTATCATATTCAAGAACCTTCAAACATGAAAAGCTAGCATCAGGAAGCAGAATCAAACCATCATTGGGTTAGGGGCTCAGAGTCAACTTAAAGGCTGGCTGTATTCATAAGGATGACTTGTTCAAAATTTCAATTTTCTTGACTAAAAAACTTTCAATCACAGTGGTTTAAAATGGGGACAGCATCATCAAATAACTTCTTATAGTCTCATTCATCCATCCAGTTAATGAATCATGAGAATCTATCATGTCAACCAAACACACCAAATTTCCAATAAACATTACGTCAAAAAGAGCCATTTAATATTGTCATTTTAGTATATAACTTAACCCCAGTGCCAAAGGATTTTAACCAAATTATGAGTTAGGCAGCTCTATGGTCTGAGGTCTGAACTTTGAATATTGAGCGCATACCTTACCACCATCAAGCAAAAGAATCCGATCACAATCAATAATGGTGTTAAGGCGATGAGCAATAATGAGCATTGTACAGGATTTAAATTCTTCTCTGATTGTTTTCTGTATGAGTGCATCTGTTCTAACATCAACAGCTGCAGTTGCCTCGTCAAGTACTAATATCTTCGATCTCCGTAATAAAGCCCTGGAAAGACTCAACAGTTGCCTCTGTCCAACACTGAAGTTCTCGCCTGCCTCAGATACCTTGACACAGGACACAATTCATTGATGAAAACTGGTTTTGAACAATGTTTATCTCTAAAGTAAATACAGGAAAAATCACAATTCTGAAGCATATTGATAATAGCGTGGATCTTCAGTATTCACACTTTTTCCCCTTTTCAATCAAAGAACACCAAATTAAGAAAGTAAGAAATAGTAGTGGATCCTAAAACCCATATCAACAGGAGCCTCCAATCCCTTCACATATTGGATAAATACCCCCTCTAAATTATCCAAAACAAGCATATCCAAAAGACAGAGGACAGGTAAAGATCTCTGCAAATACACCACAATACAGCAAAACAAGCACCAAAACACGAGCCTACTTTGGCACTATTTTCTCTTGAACAAAACATTTCTTTTATAGTTGAGCATTCAGTGCCAAACTCTAAACCAGCAGAAAGTGATTTTCTAAGAATTTAATCCAAAAGATGACATGCATAAATAGATCAAGGCATGTGCATAAGTTTATCTTACCCATCAAATTCCCCACTTTGGCCCATTCTGTCCCCATCAGCAGGGCCAACAAGCCACACACTAGAGGAAACCTCACCTTACAGGTGGAATCATCATACATATGTTTCATTGATTCGGGTACAATTAATAGGGTACATTACCGGTATTGGTACTAGTACAAGGTACTATCATTCTAAAAGATATACCATATAGAAGTATAAAAGCATACAATAAAGAAATTACATATAAAAATTACAGTTTTCATATTTTTCTAACTCCAAGGTTTCAATAAAACTCTACAAAATACAAATTATATCAAGTTAGCAAATATAAAGGGTAGTATTTGGAGTGAGGCATCAGTTCATTTCATTTAGTAGAAAACCAAACAACGTTGTTACAGATTTTTGTATTTTGAATGATTGACTTGTACCTGAGTAATTAGCTAACAAAAAGTACCTACTCATTCATTTATTTAGGTACAATTGGATGCATACACATCTGTACCGAATCAATACTGGAACCAGATACATAGATGGCTACATCTACCGTTTAGGAGTATCCATCCATAATAGCTTCATCCCAAATTAGACCAAATACCAGGAGTATATAGGACTAGATTCAGCATTAATTCATTTATTAAGTTACTGAAATAAATTAATAAGCTAGTTTATATGAATGTCTGATATCACGACCAAATTATGAAAGCCCTCATTAAGACATCATTAATCACTCACTGTAATAATACTCACAGAACTAACATTTAGACATCTAGAAAGCAAAAGGAGGATGAATTCAATAATAATCAAATTCAATTACATGTTGCACTCGAGAGTCAACTTAAACCTCAAAGCATGTCTTAAACGAAAAGTAAAGAATGTCATGATGTTAACTAATATTCACTAATACAATCATATCTCTAGCAAAGCATCATTTAGTAATTACCTCGGCATCCAGCCCCAAAGAGTTCCTCCGTATCACATCCTTCAAGTGTGCTCTCTCCAGAGCCTCCCAGAGATCAGCATCATTGTGTTCATTAAACGGATCAAGATTAAATCTCACAGTTCCTGTAGAGAGTAACATGAGCCCAATATAATTAGTGACATTATTTGATTTTCGTAGTTTAATTTTATTTACCTACAGCACATCAATTCAGAAGTTAAAAGATTCTAATGTTTCAACAAATCATAATTTAAGATTTAAGAATCATACAAATTGACCAAATAAAGCATGTTAGAAAACAAGGTTGGGCCTGGCCTAACCACTTGAGCATTTAGGAATATTTCTTTCTGGCTTTTCAATCATGGGGTCAAGAAGCTCACCAAACAAGAAGCAATGCAGCTTCCAGTCATATTGAATTTTTTTAATTAACTTTCATGTAAATGTGTTTATCCTTAGCAGCCCTAATCATTCTCTACTTGGATTGTCTCTTACTAAATGGTGACAAAGGTAGTTTCCAGTGGTATACATAAATGAATTTATCATGAATAAAGAAATCATTCATATATTAATTGTCGTGCTAAAATCATTCAAGAATTTGCATCCTTAAATGTTAATATCTATATATCCTTATCATAATTTAAACTGTTGACTACACCGATTCAAGTCTAATTTGGCTAATATTATTATATTAATTTAAAATGACTTGAGAAAAGTATTATAAATATATTTAACTTCGTTCAATTATAACCTTCAAAGATAGTACATTTGTACACAATTTCAATAAATACTTTCTATTTGACAACTTTTTTCTTAGATTTATCTTGCATGGAACACAAATAACAAATTAATGGAGGAAAAATGATGATATCTTAAATACCTGAAAAGAGAACAGGAGATTGTGGTATAATGCCAAGAACTTTCCGCAAATCAGCCAGCCCAAACTTTGCAATATCACAACCATCAATTAATATTCTCCCTTTCTCCAATTCCACAATTCGAAACAGGGCATTTAGCATGCTGGATTTTCCTGCACCGGTCCTCCCAACAATGCCAACCTTATCACTCGGAAAAATCATGAAAGAGATGCCATGCAGCACAGGAGGAAGTTCAGGCCTGTAGCGAAGAACAACTTCTTCGAATTTGATCGAGCCAGAGGAAGGCCACCCAGGGGGAGGGCGATTGTCTTCGATCACAGAAGGAGCCTCCGAAGGCAAATTTATGTAAGTTCCAACCCGCTCAACAGAATTTAAACTATTCTCAGCCAAACTTGCGAGCCTGAGCACACCGGTGAGCAAGTTGGTGATGTTCAAAGCATAACTAAGAAGCAATCCCATGCTGGATGCGTATTCTTGCTGGTTCTCTGCCCTACCATTCTGCATCACGGCGAAGGTTGCAGCAAACCATATCATGAGACCTCCCAGGGTTTCCAATCGGATTGCAAGCCATCGGTTTCCACCTATGTTGACCAGTGTGAATCGGATGTTGTTGTCCATGGATCTCCCATTTATATCAGCCATTCGATCGTAAGCTTTGTAAGCGCGAATCGTTGATAGACCATTTAACGCTTCTCCAAATTGGGCATAAACAGGAGATCTGCTGATTGAATCTAAACGCTTCACCTCACGAGCTGTGCTCTAATAACAACAAAATCATTCAAGTGAATATACAATTACAACTGTGCTTAACAACACAATGTTTAGGGTTTCAACAAATAAATGCAAGAACAACAATGTTTACTATACCTGATAGTATAGATATGCTGCATAGAACAATACCAGCAATGGCATTATCACCCACAAGGACATTGTGCTTACAATCCCTATCAGGATGAAGGTTGAAAGAAGCTGGGAAACTTGACTTAGAAACATGTTCACAAATGGAGCCACATTACGATCAATGTCACCTAGATCCTTCGCGAACCTGTTGATGACCCTTCCGAGTGGATTTGTCTGGAAGAAGACCATGGGAGCTCGTAAGATGGAGTGAAGCATGGCTTCGTGCAACCTTCTGGCAGCATAAAGACTTGATATGATTAACCAGTAAGAATTTGTTAGAGTCACCAAAACCTGAAAGAGAACATGGTAAGGACAAGGACAGTTCCAAGTTAATATCTGTCATGCATAAAATTCAATGCATGATGATTTTGAGCAAAAATGACTGACTGCAATGTGTGACTATATTTGCCATTTTGAGAGAATTGTTATACCTGACCAAATGACAGAGCTGCATATATGAGATTGTAGAAGCTAGGATTATAACCCTCTAAAGCACTCTCATCAGTCCAGTGGCTTAGCCATGTGCTACTTGACACTCGTAACACTTCAGTTGAGACATAGCATCCAAAGAGTATGAGAACCACCCAAGAGCCTCCTAATGCATTTTTGTATCTAAAAGGACCCCAAGACAAAACGATTATGAGACAAATATAAACATACAGAAAGGCCAAGAGAAACGGGATAAAATCTGCACCATATTCCACTTTCTTATAGATGTTCATCATCAGGATTATATGTGACAATGGTATTGCAGCATGGAGAATAAGGCATTTCACAATATGAACTGTGTGTGCAGGTGAATATGAGAGCACATTTGTGTGTGGTATAGGAAACCATCATCTAGTATATTACTACAGCAAATAGTCGCAAACCTCAATATTTTAATTGATATTATACTTATTCGTTTAATCTTGTTACCTCGCCAGAACATTCCAACTGACAACACCTGTTTCCCGTTCTTCCTGTTTAATAAGGACAGATTTTCCTTCTTTGGGTTTACTTTCACTCTTTGTATAGTCATTAACTGCTCCATTGGCCACTGGTTTTGAAGAGGACTTCTGATCGGTGGCTTCAATGTCTACCTTTTCTTCTTCTCCTTCATATTCCTCCATTTTTCCCGCATTTTCCATAAGCTTTTGGAACAACGGTCCCTGGTTAGAGAGTTCCTCGAAAGTTCCCTCCTCCTTCACCATACCGTCATGGACCAATATGATTCTATCAACTTGTGAAAGGAAATGCAGCTGATTTGTAACAAGAACTCGGGTCTTCCCTCTCAATTCTCCCTTGATGCATTTATCAAAAACCTAAGATGATACATTGGACAATGTTAAGATAATATCAAGATTGGGAATCAGAATCATGATGCATTTATCAAAAACCAGGATGCATATTGTATTCAGTATCTCTCAGAACATGATCATCAAAATTTCACTAGTAGAATAGACCCCATTGCATATTTTCCGTCTTTTGCATTATACTGATAAATGCTAGCTATTGGCAGGTACCATTTACATACAAACACACACACATGAAGAGGAGGGGAAAAAAAAAGCAACCAACTGCATGAATAATTTATTAAGTAATTCAAATAATTCAAAAAGAGCACCATCATACAGAACAAAAGAAATGGAAATAGATGGCATGCTGCACAGCATGTATAACCAAAGAAAGAGAAAGAAGATTTATGTTTTGGATTAATTAAAGAAGAAGAAAAAAAGGAAACCACTGCCACTGTAAACTCCTAGACACAAGCACTATAAATCACATATTTAATCATACATTACATTACTAAGAATGTCATGAATGCATATAAAACAAGTGCCAGATCCTGTGTAGACATGTATGTACAGCACTAAAGCATTTGAAACAACTGATAAGAAATAGTGGTAAATATTTAACGGTTCTGATTTACATAGATAATATGACTAAAACAACACCATAGACAACATAAATTTACTTTCTGAGTTAGAACACTGAAGGAATAGAAATAACATTAGATAAAGTGGAATCACTTAGCAGTTAGCATGAAGGTAACCTGTCTAGCCACGTGTGCATCCAGAGCGCTTAGGGGATCATCAAAGATGTACACATCAGAATTGGAGTAGACAGATCTAGCCATGGATACCCTTTGCTTCTGGCCACCGCTGATGTTTACCCCTCTTTCTCCAATTTCAGTAAGATCACCGCCCTAGTCATTAAGCATGTGAGAGGACAAAAGAGCAAGGGCTACCAACTTATAAATCTAATAATCAAATTTAACATCCTTTGTATACCAATTTATAATTTATAATTCTGATAAATTAAATTTAACACCCTTTGTATCCACTTAAATGCTATAAGTATAACCCATATATACTCACAGGTAGTAACTCAAGGTCGTGTTGCAGTTCAGTCACATCTATTGCCCTTTCATATCTTATTGGATCAAATACAGAACCAAACAGCACATTATCCCGTACCTGTAGAAACAAGTTTATCAGCCACCTCCCCACGTTAAAAAAACACAATAATGATCAAATGGCAAATAGGATAAACTCACATACCTTTATGGTTAATAGCATATTATTAATTTTAAAAAGCATGATAATGATCGAATGACAAACAGGATCAAACTCACAATTTTGTGGATTAATAGCAACCTATTAGTTATATAGTGTAACTAACACCGGGGGTGGAGACTGCCAAAGACCAACCATCATATAAGATAGCACTGATTTTATCTCTCTAGTATGTACCCTCACATGCTTACTTGCAATGCATCCAAAGAAAGGGTTATTTGGGTCACTTGTTGGTTGGGCATTAGAACAAACAGGGATACAAGTCAACATTTTGTATTCACCATTTTCAGAGCATTTGGTGAATTCCTGTTTAATTCCCACTTATTTTCTCTCTCAAGTCTCAACATCTTCCTATCTTCTTTTTCCCAACTTGTAAAAAGTTACAAATTATACTAAATAGAATAAATTATTAACTTACGGTTGCATTAAAAATCCATGAAACTTGGGGTACATAAGCAACTGTTCCTCTCATAACAACAGTTGAATCTGCAATCGGAGGAAGCTCTCCAAGCATTGCAGATACGAGTGATGTCTTCCCTTCTCCGGTGCTGCCAACAACTGCAACTAGGCTACCAACAGGTATATCCAAATTTATGTTTGACAATGTGGCCCTCTCTGCCTGAAGAAAGAAAATAAAATTATCTGAGATTCTTTTTCCAGAAAATTCGAAAGCAAGAACGTTCACAATTCCTAACATTATCAGATGAAAAATAATTCTGCATGACCATACAATGCTCCTTGGAAGATATAATTTTAACACAACACTGACATACAATCAATTTCAATTCTGCCTCATCAAGATAAAAAATTGACAGGAAGCAAACAGGTAAAACAGAATACAAAAGACAAATATTCTTTTCCGGTGTGAGGGTACTAATGAACAGATGTCCTTTATGCAAGTAGTACATCTATATATGTATCTGTACATAATGATCAAATATGCAAGCACACGATAATAGAAAGATCATGGACCTTTGCATCCCAAGAAAAGTATCCATTCTTGATCGAGATGGCTGGTAACCCTGGTTCAAGAGGTGGATTTGGTAGAAGTATTCTCTCTTCAGCCAAGAGCAACCCCTCCAGACGCTTCAAGGATACATTAGCATTAACCACCTTAAAAACAAAAGAAGAATCAGGCCAACGTGAACTCCATCAATCTACTTTGGTGCAGCAATAATTTCCGTTTCACTACAACAATAAAACTAAGCAAGTTCTACATTGCCCTCTTTTTGGCCATTATAAACGAAACAGGTTAACTCTGGTTCTGTTATTTATAAAAAAGAAAAGGAATTTTATTAAAAAAAAAAGCAAAACAGAGAGGTAAATGAGAAAGTAAGAGAACAAAGAATAAGGCATCCTGCTGCAAAAACAAAGGAAATGAAAGTACAGAGGAGAATAACCTGAGTTATAATATTCGGAAGCATAAAGAGAGGAAAACGAAGCACAGCAAACAGAGAAAGCGATGTGAAAGCTCTTGCAGGTGTCAAATCCCCTCCAAGCAAGGTGAACACTCCAAATGAAATCACAGTTACAAAAACTGGAATGCTATTTAGTATAAATGAATTACACTGCCAAAAAAAAAAACTCAATAAATACAGGGATGGAGTCAAGAAGCAATACCAGGAGGAAGGAAAAAAAACATGCCTACGGGTTTTCATGATCAATACTTGTTTTTCATGCTCAATTCTACATACCAATATTTCAAGAAATAGCAACCATTGAAAACTATTAAAATTATAATAATTCAGCATTATAATCTTACAGTCTATTATTTCATGTGTGGTTTGTGTGAACTGTGAAGGTTTCTTGTCCCTTTCATTAGATTTTACTTTATTTAAAAAGGGAGGTGAGAGGATAAGTCATTCCCATAGAAAAGTGGGGCATGATGTAATTAAATAAGTTTGAAATGTCCTTCTTTGTTTAGACATCATCCATCTGTCATACATCAAAGATTTTAACGAGTTCAACTTTCCTTTGTGTTGAGTGATTGATGCAATCAGCTACATGACTGAGCAGCTAGTTAAGTTCAGCTTCAGAGGAGGAAAGGTGTATATGCAGGTTCCCCTCTGTCTCTCATAGTCCCTCTGTTACGATCTATTGTTACTCTGTATTGTACTTCCTTATAATTTCAAGTCACTTTCAATATTGTGATGGATCTACATTCAAGTAGTTGCCTAGAATTTTTTTATCTTATCTATTTATCAGGCTTCATCACCAATTGTTCTATTATTTGTTGAATGAATCACCAATTTAGTCCCAAAAATTGTAGAGCGCTATCAATTTAGTCCTTGAAATTATTAAAATTCCAAATTAGTTCCAACCGGACAATTTCATAACTAAATTGACCAATCCAAAATGACTAATATGATCGAGGGTTTTCAATTTTAAGGACTAATCAAAACTATTAATAATTGCAAGGATTAGACAATTTTAGTGATTCACTCATTATTTGTTTCATTTGTAAAAGATTTATATATGATTTTAGTCCCTATAAAATTGACCAAATTTGATTTTGGTCCCTATAAAAATTTTATACATTTTTAGTCCCTAGTGTCTAGTGACTAGTGAGGGACTAAAAACACACTAGTTTTGTTAAATGTAGGGACTAAAAATGTACAAAAAAAAATTATAGGGACCAAAACCAAATTTGAGCAATTTTATAGGAACTAAAAACATTTTTAAGCCTTTATAAAATCATTTGTTGGACAGGTATCCAACCATTATTGCAGCAGGTGTCTAGGTGAAACAAGGCTTTTTCAATCCAAATTTCGAGACAGGAGAAGAAATTTAAAGAGAAAATTAGGGAGGAGAGAATATAACTTAATGACAATTATTGTCAGAATCCCTGAGGATGGGATATTTCCTTGTCTAGACAGAATTAAATCCCATAATTAGGTGATTAGGCTAGCTGTCTGATTTTGTATTTATTGTATAGGAATATTTGACCCGTAATTGTAGGAATTGATTGTGTAAGCAGTACTTTAGGAATTACATTTATTATATTTCTTGTATCCTAGTTAAGAGCAATGCTCTTCTAATGAAATCGGAAGACAAAATCTACATTTTCTGACAATTATATTTATGTAGCAGATATCTAGTTGTTTATGACAGGTATTTACATAGGTCAACAGAAGTGCAACCTGAGATTAGCTAAATTCTAATGGGTGCACATGCATGCAATATATAGAAACTGGTTTATTTAGGGAAACCAGAAATGATCCATTCAAGGGAGCAAAGATAAATAAACTACAAAACAAATAATGATTGGAACATAAATAACTTGAATTGGTTTCATTCCATACCGCTCCAAGTAATGATGCTTTTCGAAACCATGATAATTCATCATTTCGTACACCCAGTACTTTAGACTGGAAACTACTCTCCCATGCATAACATCTATAAGCCATGTTCATATAATCACCAACAAAACAGTTAGAATTTCACATTTTATATAAGTAAAATAATATAATTATATAAACATACAGTTAATCATTCTTTGCAAAAGACATACTTTACGGTGTCCATGGCAGCTAAAATTTCATTCATGAGACCAATTCTCTTGTCTGTGCGTTGTAATCCTTCCTTAGACAGCTTCTGCATTCTGCTGATGATTATTGTCTGCTTCCACAAAAAACATCATTATTCATGGTTTTAGTAAGCTTCCATGATGATGGAAAAAGTCAGACCAAGGATATCATGCCAGGACACAGTTACTAATCTAGATTATTAGCTTGTGAAAGATACTTATTTGGTGCTTCTATAAGTAAATATATATCAGAACACCCTACTACCCTGATGGGATAAGACTGAAGAAAGGAATCAAAAGGTAGGGAGAGAGGAAGGGAAGTATACTATAATAGGATAGGATGCACTAGCTTAATTTAGTTACGCTTCCTGAGAGTGTATTTATACTAAAAAATTTGGTGCAGTGCAAGTTTAGTACAATTTAAGTAAGCAGGTGAACTCTTGTACCTGTAATGGAAACATAAGAACTAGCATCAAAGCACCAAGAAGGGAAGCAACACCTAGTTGTTGGTAAAGAAGAACCATAGCAAGAGTAATTCTAAATGGAGCTGACCACAGAGTATGAAGTGATTGGCATATTTGCTGTTCAAAAGGAAAAATTAATCAATAAGTTAATTGCAAGAAGGCAGTATTGCAACATCAAATATATTATTAAGAAAAATTATCATAGAAAAATTTCAGGAAGTTGTTTACAAGAGAAATTCTATTAGTATCTCAGATTTTGGGCTCTGCGTCCATTTTCCAACATAGTCAAATTTCCCAGAGTAATAATACATCCACTTCTATTTTCATTAAAATGATTCCAGAACAACAAAAAGTTGTTTCAATCAAAACCAGATTAAAATAAACCGGGTCATTTGCTCTTAGTGCTGAAGTTTAGGTTTGTTCTTTCACTCTTGAGTATCTATTGTTCGTTGAATTACAGGTCTCAGAAGGATATAAAATAGCAAGTTTGTTGACAACTTTAATGCTCTCTGTTATAAACTAATTTTGGATTAATATGAAAGTTTATGAGCATAACCTGAAGGATAAAAGCTTTTCATATACCAGAAAATGTGGTGAGAAAATCATCCTATTAAAAAATATATACACAATGGTGTACAATATTTTTTTGTATACCATTATCAATAGAAAACAGCAAACTTGGTGAGACTAAGAACCGAATTATAAATCTGAAAATCTTAGAAGTACAAGAAAAAAAAGAGGAAGGGAAAAGGAAAAAAAAAGAATAAAAGAACAAAAACAGGCATAAATTCGGTCTGAAATTAAAATATGATAAAATCAAGAACAAAGATCAACTATAGCAAAGAGTTACTATGAATGAAATAATTGTTTGATCAAGTAGTGTAGAGTTTGACCCTTGCCACCATTAGTCATGTAATTTAAAATTTCAGTTTAAAGTAGCATTTAATTTGATATAATTGGTTATTATGTTTCAAACTAGAACCTCTTACTAGAGAGGCATCTTACTGTTATCAAATCCAGTATTGTCCCTGTTTCACAGCTTTAAATTCAAGTATTTTGACATCAGTCAGCAGAAACTATATGAATTAACATCAGACAATAGAAGGAAAAAAAAACATGCCTGAAGTGACTCGGCATCAGTAGTCATCAAGTTCGTTATTTTTCCAGAAGCAAATTGCTTCCGTGCTTCATGAGTAAGCCTTAGAGACTTGCGAAATACAGCAGCCACCTACAAGGAAGGAAGAACAAAACAGAGAAAAGAAAATAAATGGAACACCAAATTCTGCACGTTAAGTGCGAATATTCTGCACGTTAAGTGCGAATGAGTGAGCATGAATATTGAATATCAATAGAAACATGCACAGACACTCCTGGCACAAAATCGTGTGTATAACAGGGCAAAAATATTGACATAGCTAGATTCACCCAAAACATGGAACTAATGCTCCACAATCCATGCTTCAAATATCCTATTCTTGGGCCCTTGTTCAAGAAATTAAGCTTCTAGGCAGCTAATAGCCTCAAAGCCTATGGTCTTCTTTGATTGGATGGAAAGGAAATTTTATTTAGAGAGGAAAAAGGTAAAGGCTGGAAAAGATGGGACAAAACAGAAAATTCTAAATACAACAATTGTTCAATGTGTCTACTTTGACTTTCAGGATGAAAGGATTCCTATTACAAACCTAACGGGGCTTTCACATGTGAAATCATTATTGGCCACTTAATGACTTAGCTTTTAGGTCAAGCAGTTTTTTGAAAACCGACTAGACAGGAACTAGAGATGTGGATAGATATATCTAAAAAAACAATGAAAGAAGGAATTACCAGTGTTGATCTCAGCCGGAAACCAACACGCATGACATTCTGGAAATATTGTGCTTCACATAAAACCCCAAAGACCTACCAAACAAAAATTCAGATAGGATATTAATTAGTCAAATCTTCCGAAAGTTATATAGTAATTGCCTGCAATTCCACCAAGTTTCCATGGAGATTGGTCTAATTTACTTTAAACCAAAAACATCTTTGTTGTTTATTGTCACTTGTAAACATGCTGAAGCAATTCTAAAATGGGTACAAGAGTTGAAGTCAAAGTTCTAGAATCCGAAATGAGCAGTAATATCATCAAACACAGCAAATAAAGAATTCAAGCTTCAGAACTGTCGGCTTCACAATGCATTCGATCAAATACAAATATTAGCAATCAAGAATTTAATTAGATTTGTATCATACCACTCCAGCAAATATTGAGAAGGCATAAATGTAGCCAATCCAGGCCGGATCACCACTTTGCATAGACTGCAGACAATTAATACAACAAGTCAAGTGACATTAAGAAAATTGTTAAAACAAATTAACAATAGTGAGTTATGTAGAGAATAACAGCGCCATTGTGCGGAATACATTATGGGCTGATCTTCTATTAGTCTATCTATCTTGTACTAGTGGTTCTTAACCAGTGACAATTCAGTAAAAAACTAACTAACCTGTAGAAGCTGATTCAATATAAGTGGGCCCGAAAATTGGGAAAGATCATTGCCAACCTACATGTTGTAAACAGAAGAAAAAATAAATCAAATGTAAAGTTCTCAACTTAAGAGTTTAATCATGCAAAAGTACTGTTCCAGATCATCAAAGGCACATCTCTTTGCAGATTTCACACTGGAAGTATAAGCGTATGACATTAGATTGCCAGTTAAGGTCTGAACAATTACATAGCTTTGTAACCAGCAGCTCACTGGATGTCAGCGACCTCTAAGACCAACTTAAGTTGACAGTCGCTATGATGTTATCATCATGTTGGATGCACAAATATTTTAGGTATCATGTCATGCAGCAGTAGATATATAAGAAAACCAATCACCAATTTAAAATGTAAATGTTCTATATATCCTTGCAGGACATGCAGAAAACTCGAGGTCAAATTATTGTGTATCCAACCAAACATCCGGGGCAGTGGGCATGTTGCAAATTTCTAACCAAGATGTGGATCATAAATCTAAATCTAACCTTAACATATTCAACAATTTATAACAAACAAAATTTGCCTTTATTGAGATATCATATCAAATGTTGAAAGCCAAAAATAAAGAAAACTATTCTAACAAAATCAGGGAATTCACACAAAGGGACCAGTATGTTCTGTCAAATTCATGTTGGAAATGCTGTTCATCAATGATATCTCGTCAATAGAAAAAGAAAAAAAAAGATACATTACCTTGAAAAGGCCTCCCCACCAAAACCTACACAACCAAAATTAAATATAAGTGAAATGAAATGAAAATAAACACAAACGATTCATCAACAGAATATCATCGAATTGTTCCTCCAGCATCTACTATTAGTTGAGGTGTGGGCTAGGTGCAATTAACACAGTATGCTTCAACCTACAGTTTTTCTATATTTTCTTGCCAAACTTTTACTTTCTCTCTTCAGTTTTTCAACAGGGAAAAAAATCATATCTAAACAAAAAGGGCATTGATCTGCAAATCCTTATTCATCCATACCTTCCTCCAAGGCTTGCATTTAATGCTCTTAAAAGCCAAGGTTTTGACTTCTGAGACTCCTCAGCCCAACATTTCTGGAACCTACAGATCCAGGAGGCATATTATAAAGCAAAATGGAAACACAATAATTCAGGTAGAAAGAAAACATCTGGAGGAAAAAGAAAACATATACGTATTGTGCAGTGTCTCTGTCCGGTCCCATGTATCTAATTTCCATACATCTTTCTCTGTAAGTGGTCTTTGATAACCTAGTTTCATGATAGGATTCATCCAAGAAAAAAATATCTCTGCCAAAGGAAGAAGTCAAAATGGGTTACCCACGCAACAAACTAACATGAAAACTGATCCAATTAAGATCATGCTAGACAGCTAGATATACTATGAACAGAGTTTACACTACGCTGCCTCCAAAATTGTTGGATAGGAAAAACAACTGAGAATTATTCTAAACACGTACATCTAATACCAGTAGCAGCAAAGATGGAAAAATTAATAGCTTATTCAGCAATAGCACACTATCAACAACATTCTCAACTGTTGGAATTAACATTGCACTAACGTGTATATACGTACTTGACAATATGTTAGCATGCCTCTCAGGACATATCAGCTCTCCTTCAGGGAGTTCATCATATGCAGCATCAGTAACCATTTCACTAGCAATTGGGGTATAACCTGGATAAGGATCCAAAGTAGGAACATACACGAGCAAAAGTATTCCAAACAAAACCTGGACCCAAGAAGAGATAATGTATTACTTTCCTTTATATAAACAATATTTCACTAGAGTTGTAATTGGGGGGAAATACAAGTAAGGGGAGGATAAGATGGCCTCCAAAACAGGGAAAGGGGGAAAATGGAGCTCAATAAAGCCACAGAACTGCCCAATCAAACTGTATGCAAAATAGCAACTCCCTTGAAACAAACTTGAGTAGAACAGTAAAGAGAAGCCATAAAAACAACCTTATCCCCTAACAGGTTTAGGCATAAAGAGACACACTTAATATGCAAGTATTACACTCCAGCAAAATGCAATGAAGAATTGAAAGGATTTAACATTGCCACCAAATGTTTGTCTCCTAGTGGATACCAAAACCTTTGCAGTGAATAAGCTCCAAAGTAGAAAGACAACTTTCCAACCAAACACATTGGAGGTAGAATGTCATCAAGTCTGTGAGAAATTTCAGCAAGGACCCATCTCTACTAGTCATGTGCAGACTGGGAGCAGGTAGCAGATATTTTTATCAAGGCAATTTGTCAAAACAGAGTGGATTACATTGGTAACAAGCTGGGCATAATTTGCATCCTATGAAGCCCAGATACTCCAAAAATGCAAAAGTATCGGTATCCGATACGTATCGGATACCGATACGTCCCGATACGGCTCCGATACGTCCCGATACGTATCTAGGGAGTATCTGTTAATTTTTATTTATCTATTTATTTTTAAAAATTACGATGCGTCGGAGACACGGCTCCGATACGTCAAAGCCAGCTCAGATACGGCTCCGATACTCCGAAACTTTGTTGAACTCTGCCCTGTTCTGTTCTAACTACAGAGTTCGAATCATCCTTCCTTCTTCTTTGTCCTACTCGAAGCTTCCTTCTTCTTGTTCACAGAGACCATTCAAAGACCAAGTCTTTCACCCACTCGAAGCTTCTTCTTGTTCTCAAACTCACTCGAAGCTCCTTCTAGTATGTCCTATTCACCTCACTCGAAGTATTGCTGCTGCTAGCTGTATAATCTGTCTCATAAAGTCAGTTATCACAAGCTGACCTCTTCTTGTTTGCAGTTCTCATAAATTTGTGGGGAAGGAAGATGGCTTTAGATGGAGAAGAACACTCTAGTTCTAGTACTCTAGTTCTAGTACTACTAGTAGATTTTCCTCTGATCATCATCTATTGACATATGTATTAATGAAAAATGAGTAATGACTAATGAAAATGTCTTGTTTATATTTATATTTATATTTTTTTTAACGTATCTATGCCGTATCGTATCTTGGTTTTTTTAAAATTTACCGTATCCCCGTATCCGTATCGTATCGTACCCGTATCGTATTATGTATCTGGGCTTCTTAGTTTGCATCTATGATCCAGCTTGAAGAGAGCCTTGAGAAGTAATGCCAGGTTAATGTGTATGTGTAATATGAGTTTTGGGAAAGGCTTGTACAAGTTGTACAACGCTCCATTCACTAGTATAAATACACGCATATGGAGCCTAGCTGTATCAAGTTACTACGTCCCAGTATACTGCAATTTACAGACTCTCTCTATTTTTTCTCTATATATTCCTTTTTATAACACATTACAAGTTTATGCAACAAAACATTTTAAAGGAGAAAGCACATGTTCCCGAAAAGGTCCACTCTGAACCAATTAAGAAAGTCACTGCCAGCTTTAGACACACAACATTCCTTTTGAAAGCTTTGCAAGAGCCACAAGGGTCATCAGGAGCCTAAAGCTGGCCTCAAGAGTGTATTTCAGATAAGCATACCCAACATTGAGTATCACTCACCCAGTTGGTTTAACAAAAAATAAAAACACACACACACAACCAACAATCATAAGGCGTGCTAAAATTGAAGAACACAGAATACCTGGCAGACCACCTCACTGATGTACAAATACAGCACAGATCTGTTAAGGAAACCAAAATGTTAGGTTGAGAAAAACAGAGACAAGCAAAAGATACAGTTTTGAACAAGCAGGTGAAAAATGTGGATTGCTTTATTTCCATTGATTGATATGCCTAGTTATATAATAAATATATGTCTACACATGTGCACAAAAATATGTATGTTTGTGATTGGATGGTCCCTTGTTTTAAAATATTGACTAAAAAAGTGGAATGAAAGAAAATTGGAGGCGATGCATATGATTCACATTACAGATATATTAACATTTCCAGGTCAATACTCCACTCCTGGTTGAGTAGGGGAGCGAAATACTAGAGATGCCAATATATGTCATAAAATAATAATAATAATACAATACACAAAATGATGCCACATAAAAAACAAATATGATATGGTCAAACCTGCTATACAACTCCTTCACAGAAATGATGAGATTAAACATAACAGCATCACCAACAATAGCATAAATCAAACCAAATCGGACAAACCATCGGAATTCACGGATGTAGACTCTAGTTTCAATCGCAATCAAAATCAGCATAGAGCACCAAGCAATAGCCTCAACAATCAGTGAAGTTATCTGTCAATAGATGATATTACAGCTTTAGTTATCATACTCAACATCTGCCAGAAAAGGATTAGCCAGAAGAAATAAAAGGTACTAGTACTGTATGAAAAAATGACAAGCTGAACAAATCAAATCCCTTCAGATTTCAATCGTATGCAAATTAAATATGATAAAAGAAATTAAATCACAGAAACATGTGCAGTAATCAGAGTCGAGGCTCACCTCAAATGGAGCAAGACGAGTCTGTCCATCTAAATTTAGAGCTGATATTCCCATGATCAATCTGTATAATGGCTCTGCCACACAATACCCAGCTAAAAACCCCAGAAAATAATTGTACAGGTTTGACCTTAAACAGAACCTCTTGACTTTGAAATCCTTCTTGATCAACCATATGCGGTAGATGCACAGGCCTAGAAGTACCAAATGAGAAATGGAAACCACCAAAGAGTCAACTGCACAAGGAGTGTAAGCACCAAAGGCATTCTGGACTGCTTTTGTCCACACTCCACCTGCAACCGGCTGACAGTACCAAACCAATGGCTCGAAAGCCATTTTTATCAACTGCTTTGGTGGACAAGTTTAAGCAAAACACATCAGCACAAAATGCTCCCCTCTTCTTTCCTCTTCAAACAATGAACCTGATGCCAATAAAGTAATAACTAGTAAGCAACCAGAATTAGCTGTTTCTGCATATTAGCCTCAAATGAGTGGATAATCCAAAAACAAAAGCATTCACAGATCACCACTATTTTCCCCCACATAACACATCTACGAGGAAATATTTGAATATCTGAACTGCCATTATTTCCTATCTCTACTTGCAAAATTTATTCCTACTTTTTTATCTCAAATTTTACCGATGAGAAGCTTCATCAGCTTCGTTTATTCCCTAAGGACTCGGGGGTACAAAACTCAATACAGAACTAACTTTAAGAAGAAACCGCAACAACGGATAGTAATAAAATTGATGAATTAAGAAACTACCAACGTAAGGGAAGAAAAAAATGAAAACGATAATAACAATAGCAATCCTTGCACTCGCACGCGCACACTTCAGTTCTACTACCTTTCTAATAGACTAGATTGGATTTTATGAATCCAAATCCAAATTCACTTGTTATTTTTATTTTTTTAATTTTCGGTCAACAGTCTAGTGCATGCATTTTGTTTGAACTAAGCAGAAGATTAAGATTAATAAATCAACACAAAACAACAGCGTGAAATTTTAAAATGATTAGAGAAAGCTAACGACATGGATTTGAATAGAATAAAATTTCCAAGGTGGAAAACGGGCGGAACGAAAGACGGGGGACTCGAGAAGAAGGGACGAACCAATGAGAAGAGAGAAGAGCGGTTGCCGGTGAGAGGCAGCAAGAGAAAAAAAAGGAGCAAAAAGGTTTTCCTGGGAAAAAATTCCAAACAGAAAAAGTTGAGAGAACTTTAGGGGGAAGGAGACAAAGGAAAAAAATCTGAGGATAAGGGAGGGAAACTAACCTTTGTTGAGCACTTGAGTGAGGTGTGGTAGAGAAAGGAGCGAGTGAAAAAACAAAAAATGGAATCAGATTCAGTCGCGTATCATATCACGTGTTTGTGTTGTGATTTATCGTGTAGCCGATGGAGAAAAAAAACGAAAAATGAAAAATGGAAAATGAAAATGGGAACGGTGGCTACTGGCTAGGTCGTGTTTGGGAGAAAATGGAAATTCAAAGGCGTGCAGTGCAGTGCATGAACTAAACATTGTAACACACTAACAACTACTACGCTGGGTTCGGTGGGGGTTGCCGGTGCGGACTCCACGCTCTCCTGTCTCTTTCGTTGGACTATAGAACTCAACTTGTAAGCTATCATCAAATCAAGCGTCACCCCTTACGACTTTTTTTTTTTGCATTTATTGCAAATCTTATTTTCTCCTCCTAATAATAACAAAAATAATAATAATGCTCATCAACCACTACCTTTTAAAACACTCAACGAAAATAAAATAATATTTATTACAACATACTATAATTTTTTAAAATCATTAATCATTAATATATTATATATTATAAGTTTAATAAGTATCTTTTATTTTTATTTTTATTTATTTATCGGTATATTAAATAGTATACTCTTTAATTGCTAAAATTACGTTAATGAGGAGTAAAATCCTTTCCTATTGGCTATTGCCGTATGATATGATGTGATCCCCTTGGTGACAGAAAAGCATAACTTTTTCTTTTATCAAAAAAGAAAAGCATAACTTTTTTATATCATAACTTACTTATTATAGGGTCCACTTATTGCGTTGTTCTTTCTCTAATAGAAGCATACTCTATTATCTATTATTTTTTGGAAACAAGAGAAAGTTTTGATCTCTTGTTAGCAACCCTAATAATTAACAACCGGTATTGTTAAAAAGCACTTGTGTTAAGAAATGATGAAATAAAAAATCAACTGAAAGGTGCAATATTCAATGGATTTGTAACATTTTTTCTCGTAAAAAATATTCTTAAATTACGACTTACTAGTATTATATAATTTTAAAAATAAAATGAAAAACAAAGTCGGATACCTGACTTATGACTTATGTAATTTAACAAAAAATAAAAAAGAACAAGTCGATCGTGTATGCTAGCTATAAATGACTTGTTTTATGTTTGTAATTAAACCTTTTCATTTCACCCTATTTGTATAAACAGTGCATCATGTTACCTTATATATATTGACCAAAAAGTCTAGCACTGTTTACCTCAAAGAAATTTGTTTCGCTTAGAGAAACAAATATATGTGTGTAATATATTAATCCCATAAATAATATAAATTGAGACAACATATTATTATTTTCATCCACAATATCCTAGAGAAAAAATAGCCCTAAAACAATTTGTGTTCGACCAAGAGAAATATGTAAAATTTTACTGTAAATTATTTCATTACTAGAGATTGAATTCGGATACCAATCGAGTTCATCCCATATTATATATATGATTAATGTTTACTCTTGGCATATTCCCATGCAAATCATTGTGGGCCCTGAGTACTGCTTTCAATAGTTCAAATAACACAACTACCTCAAAATTCTACTTTGTAAGATTTTCCGCCAACAAAAGTAACAAATCTGAGTTGTTTTATTAGAAAATATCTCAATGCATTGGAATAAGACTACCAAACCAAAATAACACAATACATGGGACATACTCACGCCTACTCGTGGAATAATTGATTACCACAATATTGAAGTGCATCAATTCACATCTTACGTGAATGGTCGTATTTGATATCCAAGTGTCTTGTGAAATTAGCTTATAATTCCAAAAGTGAAAATCATACAAGCTTGTGTGAAGAGATCTTTTGAATGAAAAGTAAGGTGTTCCTATCATTGCTCTCCTTATCAAATTGTGGCATGCACTATAGGGGCATGGATCATCTATCTGGAGTTATGGAGAAAGCTGCAACTGTTATCATACGGTAGAGACGGACCTATAGCTACATGTAACGTTGCCCACATGCATTTAATTTTATTAATATTATATTATTATATTATATGTACCATGTGCATTAATTACACATAATATATTTGACAATATTTTTACAACATCACTCAGCTTTTTATTTCACTTTTTTACATATTTATCGCACACATTGCATTTTTTTAGATAATCATGACTTATAAACTCATTTTCTATCTGCAAAAGTTAGTCTCTTGTTTTTTGTAAAAAGATTACTTTTACTTTTTTGTTTTGGCTCCGTCTAGGGTGATAGGTGGTTCACTATGGTGACTTATAAATTTAAAGAAAGAAATAGGTGGTTCACCATGGTGAACTTTGTCTTACAATAATTATAGCCATCCGATTTTGTACTTATGAAATCAACGGATAGCATTGTGGACTGGAAATCAAAGTAACAGGTCAAACAATTAGTTATCCATATTCTCTATTTGGTCCTTGGTCTCAAATGAGAACCGTTCTTCACCTAGGAATACATCAAAGGTGGAAGAACCGAGTTATTCTGCAGTGCATAATGCGTGGGTCCCTTTGAAACCTTGTTGAGGCTGCATTCGTGTGTTACTGGGAAAAACAATCTACTGCATTGTGGGTTTTTTAGATTGTTCATTATAGAAACCCATGAAGCAGAGGAACAAAGGTCCATTTTCTGGGTTTTATAGATTGTTCATTGTTGAAACGCATGAAGCAGAGGAACCGTGTTAATTTTCTGGGTTTTTTAGATTGTTGAAACGCATGAAACAGAAGAACAGTGTTCATTTTTTGGGTTTTTTAGCTAGATTGTTCATTGTTGAAACGCATGAAGCAGAGGAACCGTGTTAATTTTCTGGGTTTTTTAGATTGTTGAAACGCATGAAGCAGAAGAACAGTGTTCATTTTCTGGGTTTTTAGCTAGATTGTTCACTGTTGAAACGCATGAAGCAGAGGAATAGTGTTCAGCTACTGTAATGTGCAAAATCTGAGCTTGTTTGGGTGAAATTAGTCTTGTTCGCTGTTATATTCACTTCCCTTTCATATTTGTTCGGTTGATTTCAATTAAATTATTTGTTAGAATCGATATATGAAGAAAATGAATAATTATTGGAGTCAAGAAAATCAATGAAGGTGGGAAACAATTCGTTGCAAACGAATATTGTTCTGAAATGCTATAATTCCATTAGAAAGGATACCCAAGTGATTACAATAGGGACGAAGCTGGATTACAACAGGGACGAAGTAGGAGACAGAAATTTTAAAAAAAAAACAAAAATATCCCTTAAATCATGGCTTCCTTAACTCATATTGTCTTGGTGAAGAAAAGCCAAAAGCGCATTTGCTCATATAGAAGACTGTTGGACGCAGACTGTTGGACTCAAGCATTGGACTCAGACTGCAAACATTGGACGTAGAGTGTTAGACTGCAACATTGGACGCAGGATGTTGGACGCAGACGCTGGATGCCAACATTGGACGCAGACGTTGGACGCAGGCTCTGGATGCAGGCATTGGACGCAGGCATTGGACTGCAACATGGGACGCAGGATGTTGGGCGCAGACGCTGGATGCCAACATTGGACGCAGACGCTGGATGCCAACATTGGACGCAGACGTTGGACGCAAGCTCTGGATGCATACATTGGACGCAGAGTGTTAGACTGCAACATTGGACGCAGGATGTTGGACGCAGACGCTGGATGCCAACATTGGACGCAGGCTTTGGATGCATACATTGGACACAGGCGTTGGACGCAGGCATTGGACTCTGAAGTAAACACTCTCAACACAGTCTCAGATTCGCTTAAGCGTTATTCCTAGGCTAACGAACCACACAGGATAAGAAACAGGATTTCTTAGTCGTAAAATTGAACCACACAGGTGTTCCAACCACAGATCTGCGTTCAACCCCAAGTAAATCAAAATTTCAAGAATGACAACCAACAAATCGACATTAAGAAACAGTATAACAGAAAAATCTCAGTCACAATACCAATCACTGTTAACCTGCGCGATTTCATAATAAATGCCCTAAAAATAATGAAAGATGAAAATCAGAGAAACCAACCTGGTATAAAAAAACAAAGACGCGATGCTTTCTCACAGTCTCGTCACCTCCTCACGCTGAACCTCCAACTCTCTCAGCTATTCTCAAACTCTCAGTTCTGCAGAGTAAGTTTTCGAAACAAAAGGGACTGATCTGCTGTGATGAAGAACCAAAGGGTATATTATACACGGTAGTATCTGATACTTCAATAGGGACCATTTTGCAAATGCTACATTGTTTATGTTAACCGGAATTCACCGCATCTACCTACTATACAGGTTTTTGTTTTAGGTTTTTTATGTTTTTTAAATGGTTCATAGTGGACCATTTAATTTGCTAGTCCACCCTAGAATGCACCTTTTGTTTTATTTAATCTTATCTTGCTTTCTGTTTTATTTAATCTTATCTTGAAATGTTAAGGCATTAGTTAAATCGAAATGGAGATAGTAAAATTTATATATAGTTGAGCAGTTTAACTGTTAATTGTGAAATATCAAAGAGAAAAGAACCCAAATAAAGAGAAATTCATTATTTTGAAAAATGTAAATGTTTTATAGGTTTTATTTTCTTTTTCAGTATAAAATACACCCTAAACATTGGACATAATTAGAACACTGAGATTTTAACAAATCTGTTTCATGAAATGTAATACTTTTATATATTTTTTTGTGTGTTCATTATAGCATATTGTTATGTTTTCTTATTATATCAGCTCTAATTACTGATTGATATTTCCTTAAAAAACAGGTAAAATAAAAATTTGATAATTTTTATGGAAATTGTCAATATCGAGTGATTCATTAATTAATCATACTATATAGAAAAGAAGTGTCTGAAATAGAGAAAATTGGACAAGTGTCATTTTATCAATGAATGACTTCTTGAATACTTTTGAGACATTCTTTCTAAAAATAGATGATTAAAGATTACAAATATAATTAAAAATAAAAAATTGATAAATTATTAAATAAATTATAAAATTAAATAAATATGTTTAAATTTAATCTGAAAGAGCTGTTAGCGTGCCTTTGGGAAGTGGAGAAATTAAATTGTGATTAAATGCTGGGTGCGGGGCGCAAGGTGAAAAAATGATAAGATGAATTGGAATAGGGGAAAACATGTTTGGCTTTTCTGCTCTCCTCTTTCGAAAACAATGACATCACCGTTCTCTCTCTTTAAGCTTTATTCTTCTTTGCAATTTCCCTGGGAAAATAAACGATGCTTCAATTCTAGCAAGCCGCCTTCTTCTCTTCTTTGAAGCTTTCATTTCCACACTCTTTCTCTACGTTCTTTCTCATCAATTCTTTCTCTCTCAGATTTTACTGTGCTCCCCTTTTACTCATGCTCTTCTATTAATCATTAATCATTTTGTTTTAAATGCACTTCTTTCTCCCATCATTCAAATGGGGTTGGGGTTTTTTCTATACATATTGGGTTTGGGTTTTGCTGCATTTTCCACCAATTTGTGTGTTTATTCCACAGAGCGATAAGCAGTTCGATTGTGGTGAGATAATTGGAGCACACAACGAGTGAGACTGATTCGGGGGAGAGCTTGAAGGAGCATGTAGTGGGGTTCTTGGCTTTGTGATTGAAGGAGCTTGAAGGTCAGGTATGCTCATTTCACTTTTAATCTATTTTTTGGCTTTGTGATTTATGGCAGGGGTTATTATCAATGAGGATGTACTGCAGGGCACTGTCTATTGCCATTGCATGTTCTTCCAAAATGCTCTAGATTTTAGTGGATTTAATTTAAAAAAAAGGCAATAATATAGTTCAAATAAAAAAAGAGGCAATAATATAGTTCAAATAATTTCAAGTACAACCTCCAAGATAATCACATGAAGTGACTTTTTGGTGACATTTATTTTTTACATGCTGTTTGTTAGGAGGTGTGATATTCAGTTGCCATCACTGCCTACTACCCCAGGTTATATTCCTCTTCTAATGCTTTTCTTTTTATGATTGATATTGATAAGTAGTTTTGCTATAAAATCCAATTTAAGTTTTTTATTATTAAAAGGTATGTAATGAATGTCACTAAAGTTGAAGTAACTGAATTCCACCTCCTGTAGTCCTGCTTTGGAATGCCAATCCAAGCATGGAATACTAATACTTGCATCAGCTAAGAAGCCAGCGTATCATATTGCAGAAGACCACTTCACTTAGTCTAATAAAGAGAACACCCAATATATTCTGATGCGTGGACGAAATTGTATTTGTCATTTATTTTTTACTTAATTTTTCAATAAGTACTCTGACTATATTGTTTATCTGATACTTTTTCCAACTGTAGTTCTCTCACTTTATTTCTCCTTTTATATGTTTGTATGACAAGGAAGAATATGAGGTATAATTAATTGTTTGCTTTGATTTGTGTCTATACATTAATTTGATTTTTACTACAACATAAACTTTCAATCCACTTCTTGAATCCAATCCATTATCAGAGCACTTACTTGAAGCTGCATCAGTTGAGGTATTATTGGTTTTTGAAGGTCTTAGCATTCCAGGATAGAAAGAGATTGGACTTTGGAGTGGGTGTATATGTGATATAGCTTCTGACATTTCAATCCAATCATGTGGCATATTTATAGGTTTGGGTTGCTGTGAAGAATGACATTTCAGAACAGTGAACACCATGGTGGTAAAACTTTGCATGTGAAAAAACACCATCACAGTGATATGTTTTGGTGGATTTTACAATGCACAAACAGCTAGTTTTGTGCATGTGCACAAATAGATCCCAAACTGGCAGTAGACAGTTTTAACTGTCTTTCCATAATTTCGATATTCCCCCCTACATGTTACCCTTAATGTCACTGTATGCCCCAATTGTTTCATTATTTTAGTTTTGACCCAAGTACAAATTAAATTGCATCCACCGTCATCCTCTCTGCCTGATCACCAAACTTCCTCTCACCTTTTCCATTACTGTGCCACCACCCTCGTCCCCTCCCCACTGCGAGTGCCTGGACCCTGGTTTGGTGAACCCATCCAAACCCAACAAACCCCAAAACCCAGCCAACCCTAGATCCCTAAAACAAATGGAAAGTGAACTCCAATCGAACAAATTCCAGATCCCAAACCCCATCCTCTCCGAATCAGTAAAAAGCTCGAACAAGAGATGAGGGGTGTTGACTTGAAATGGGTGTCGCGAAGATGTACCCTTCATCTCTGATATCTCTGTTTATTTCTCATATTGATCTTGCGCGCATCACCATTTTGGAAGCTATCATTTTGAAATTTTTTTTTTGGGTGGGGTGGTGGCCAGTGGAGGGAGAGACGATAAAGGAAAGAAGGGGGGAAAGAAAGAAGATGGGGTACGGAGAGATGAGAGGCTGCGGTTGTGTTGAACTAGGCTATCATTTTTTAATTGAGAGTTCCAATTTGGGAACCACCGTTTCGACGTCCAAGGAAAGGAACCTGGAACCAAAGCTTACTCCCATTTGAGACAACCATTTTTTTTTTTTGTATTTGAATATTTGTTTTTCTGCCTTTGTTTTTGTGCAGGACCCAATTGTTAACCCCCACTAAGCTTAGGGAATGTTTTTCAGAAATACGATTGATGATTGTTAATGGTGGGGTCAATTTGGGGGTGGTGGCTGGGAGGGGGGAAAGGAGGAAGAAGAAGATGATCTGGTGTTAGCCACGTCATCCTCCACCTCACATGACACGTGTACTCACTAAGCCAACGTGGCATAGCCAGATGGAGCACACTGTCTGCCACGTCATTGATTTTTTTAATGGAGACTAACAGTGATGAAGACTAAAAACGAACAGTCTGAATATTACAGGGATAAAAAATATATATTTTTTACAGAAACGAAAATAAAAAATGTCATATCTGGAGGGATGAATGTTATATTTAAGCCAACAGAAATATACTTGTGTTAAGTTTATCAAAAAATATATATACTTGTGTTAATAATTTGTATCCATCTAACTTAAGTTAATATGGTTCAGAGTTCTCACTTATGCGATTAAAACAATTTTAATCACAATGTTTTATTAGTTAAATAATTTATTATTTTTTAAATTTATCATTAATATATGAGTAAACAACCACTTTGGTCCCTAAGAGTGTTAGATGGTGTCACTTTGGTCCCTGACAGATACGAAATTAAAAATAGATCCTCAACTGTCAGCCGTTAGACACTTTCAGGGATCAAAGTGATTGTTTACTCTTAGTTATATATCTTCTTACTTAAGTTTTCGGGACTATTTCCAGGATTTCAACAATTTAATGGTCAATTTAAAAAATGGAAACTTCTAGGCAAAAAATGTAATTTCACAAAAATATTGGGTTTTATGATGATTACATGGAACTGCAGGAACCAATCAGCAAAATTTTAAACAAATCCTACATCACTTTCTCAACAGGTAGCCCTTCTTAAATCTTGGCCATTGAATTTAAAAGTACAATAATCAATGGTTTAGGAGTCCATTTGTGCACATGCACAAAACTAGCTGTTTGTGCATTGTAAAATCCACCATATGTTTTACCAATTGGAGAGCCTTGCTATAAAAGTTATAATATGGCTTCCAATGATAGATATTCAAGCGACTAATGTTTTCATATTGAAAAGAACAGAACAAATGGGTACTTTTTTTGACTTGGACTTATAATGTATTCATGGAGTTGTAGACAAGTCTTTTCTTTTCCCTCTTTTTTGGTTCTTTTCGATAGTGCTCTCCTCCGTTATATATTTTAGATGAGTCAACAGGGGAAACATCCTTAGCAAGTTTCCTGCCAATTTACTCTTCCTTTCGATTTAGTGTCTAGATTTTGTAATTGTGCTAATTTACTACTGGGTATTTTATAGACTACATTATCAAGTTTTGAAATCCTGAAGCTGAATATCCTAAAGGTTTTTGCAATTTTTATTTGGAATCCCTAGTGTGAATATCAAGTTCTTTTCATTTGCATTATTATTTCTGTCTTAATATAGTTTTATGTATTATGCTTGTATGAGATATTACTCGGGTTGAGGATCTTATTAGCAGGACGATTGTTGACGAGAAAATTGGCCAAATGTTAGACTTTTGAGTGCAAGTATGCATCTGCAGATGTGTTTTATTGGTAAATATCAGGCACTTTTTTCTTTTCCCCCCTTTCTTTAAGGTATATTCATTCCTTCTAATTGTATTATGTTGATGTGCTCAAGATGTATTATGCTTATAAGTTCACATTTCAGTATGCTATCAACTTTCCAACTAATTTCTATAAGGTGTCTCTTGCAAAAAGGTTGTGCGGTGGACATTCTAAAGAAAAAGATCAAGCGAGTAGCAACATCATCCCAAAGACGAAGATTAAAGATTGAGAAAGAATAATTGATACGGTTTTGCAGTTAATTTTGAACGAGGGCTAATTTGTAATGTTTATTTTTTTGGTTTTTGACAGTTAGCACATTATGTGGTTTTTGTTTGAATTTCAACTTTATGCACATTGGCCATTGGCCACTTTTGGGAGTTCTTTCGTTTTGCAAAATTTGCAGTTTGCATTTATTACAAATTAAAAATTATATTTGTATGTTGTCCTGTTGTGTTATTTTGAAGTTTTGCAGGTAATGAAATGGAATCCGTTGTTATTAAAATTGGCAATTTGGTGCAAGTCATGGTTAAAAATACTCACACCAATATGTATTTTCAAGTGATAAGTGATGGTCTTCATTTTGCATTAATTTTTATTATATATATTATATACATACATATGCATAATATAAAATTCTATTCTATATCTATAAACTCTATAAATTCTATATTCTATCTATAAATATAACAAAATAGTTACATGTAGATAATTGAAAAAATTTCAAATTTAAGTGTGGCAGTTCATTTTTTTCAAAATCTTTATTTAATATCTTAAAAAACTAATTGATTTTTATTGAATTTTGAATTTCAAATTAAGTTACAAAAATAATTATTAATTAATTTTTACTAAATGTTATTAATGTCTAAGTTATAGAAATAAATATAACATGATAACTTAAGAGTAAAAGTATACTAGATTGGAAAGAACATATTATATGAAATCACATTATTATTGATTCAAAATATATTGAAATTTAAATCTCAACATAAATATATATCATAAAACGAGAAATTTTTTAAGGAGCATCATTAATGTTTTATCTCACTGTGGATGAATTTTTTAATAAAAATAAATGTGTGATAAACTAAGACAAAAATATCTGAGAATTTATGCATTGAAAATGGATTAAAAAAGGACAGTTTAATTGAGATGAAAATTGATCCACCTGGTTTTGAGAAGGGGTATGTCTACGTTTTAAATGTTTGAATATGTTTTATGAGATTTCTCTATAGTTACATACTTTAGTCTAACATTTTGGTACTTTGATGTCTTTATTTTCAATTAACCAACTCTTGCAAACAATGATTTAATGTGGATGTTTTATTTCACATGATTGCAAATTTCAAATTGCATAAATTTTAATTGCAAATTATGATTGTTAAATTTATCGAAGTTTTTATTTTCATTATATCTACTATTATTAAGAATCTTTCTATTCATATACACTTTCCAGTTCACCTTATGCATGGCACGGGTCAACACACTAGTTATGTGTATATATAAATCACCGGATGTTAGGTGTATGTTCTACTGGTTGAGTTAAATTGACAGGTATATATGTTGAATTGTTATAGGAAAAAGACTAGCGGTCATGTGTTTTTTTTTGTTTTTTTTTTAGAAACGGTCATGTAGTTGAAAATAAGGTTTTATCGGTCACTACATTTTTTTTGACCAAATCGATCACTACATTTTAAGAGGTCAGATATCCCCATCTACTACTGTAACTATAATGACATGTTTGTCTAGTCTAATATCTAATCTAATATAATTAAAGTGAGCTAATATCTAATCTAATATAATTAAAGTGAGGAAGGTGAAATTCTGTATTGCGCGGTTTGTTTAAGAATTCATTATTGTGAGTGGTTAAGGAAATTGTTTCAAAAAGTATACAACTTGGACTATTTTATTTTCTAAGAAGTAATAAAGTTCATATTTCTTGTCAGATATACCAACAGGAATTGGTGGTGCAACTTTGAATATTTGACTATTGAATTTAAATATTCGTTTTTTTTAATTATTATGATTAATATGCAGTGTACTGAAAATTCTACAAAGAAACGCCAGTATTATTAATTATTAAAGTACCTAAATCCGTGTCATGTGATTTTCGATCTCTTTCAAATTGTTTATTTTTCTGCTATAGTTTTTTTTTTTCGTTTCCACATTTTAACATAGTATATATGTGTGTGTGACAAATTGCCTACTACTTTGTCAATTTTATAATTTAGCGGTCGTTTTCAAAGGGAATTGAATTTTTAATTTATGTTTTAATAATGTTTCCGCTTCTCTTTTTTTTTATAACAAAACGTTTCCGCTTCTCAGTCTTTATTAAGCCTATGCATTCATATATCTGTCACCATCATGAATTTTGCCCGTCATAGATTACTTTGATTTACAGGATCTAATAAATTCTTTGACAAAGCTACGTTTGACTGCCATGAGATTTTAGAAAGGGTACGTAAATTGATTTCAGCCAGTAGTAAGTTCCCCCAAAGATATATAGCTTATGTGATCTCCCATCTCCTCTTTAATTGAGATTCTCATCCACCGGCCCCATGCAGGATCCGGATCCTCTCCAGCCCCTTTTTCTCTCCATCTCTCTCCATCATAATTTTCAGCTGTTAGATTAATCTAACGGTTAGAGATTAAAATAAAAAAATAAAGAAAAAACATTGGATCCTTTCTCAATATCGGAAACTTCATCTGCAGTTCTCTTTCTCTTTGCTCCGACACCATCAACGGTGGTTTTTATGTCGAACTAGCGCGGAGACGAACGGCAAGCATGGAGAGCTCGGAGGCGGCGCCGTCGAAGAAGAGGTTGTGCTGGCGACAACGACCACCACTTTCTCATGGGCGAGCAAACTCACCACCGCCGACAATGACGTCTTTTGGGGTCCGTTGCGTGCGAATCGGAAGGTCGGAGAGAATGGGTGCGGCCGGAGCGTGGACTTCGATGATGCTGACTGATTGTAGCAGTAGCAGATCAGCGAAGTAGAGAAATAGAGACAGAGGTTATGATAATCCTGTGGGTGCTGGTGCACATGACTATCATGAGTTTGTTTTTCTTGTTAATTTGTCAGACATCTGTGCTGGAGGGAGCTGCAGAAAGCTTCTGCTGCAAAGGATCCGTTTTCGCCCCATGCAACCTCTCCTTCAAAACCCCTTTTTTTTTTCCAATCCACCCTCCGTCTTTGATTTCTTCAGCTACAATGCAGCCCCTCAACTTCATTCATCGTTTGATGCTACAATCTCGCTTTTCTACTTCTGCATGAATCAAAAATCGTAGTTTCATCTTATGTGAGAGGAAACAAGACAATGGTGTAGTGAGCTTGTTAGTTATAACAATTAGTGTGTTACGGTTAGTCACTAATTAGTTGCTATTAATTCTTCAATCGTCTTTGATTTATATATGTTTGGTTTTGTTTAATTTTGAGATTATTTTTGTCAAGGTTTTGTTTATTGGGTCAATGGCAAGGTTTTGTTTTTGTTTTGGGTCAAATCAATGTTTTGCTTTTTTTTTTGGTCAATGTCAAGGTTTTACTTTTGAGTTACTCCAAACCAAACTCTTTGCTGAACATTTTGGACCTTATTGGCCCAGGAAGATAGACAACCCCTAGCTTGGAAAGCCCAACGTAACATCGTAAAGAAAGGAAGCCCCAAAGCAATCATTTTTTGGAACCAAAAAAAACCCTTTTGTAAACGGATGCATCATGCATATACCTAGAATTACCGGAAGAATCCCCCATTGTAGCACAAGTGGATAGTGCTGGGGTGATATCCCATGATGGTGGGGGATCGATCCCCACGCACCCCTCCCCGCTCCCCTCCATCCCCCCCTGACCAAAAAAAAAAAAAGAATTACCGGAAGAATTAAAGATATTATATATCTTTTGACCAAAAAAAAAGATATTATGTATCTCATATCATCTTATTAAAGCAACCCCACTAAACAATGTGATACTACAAAATTATAAACTTAATTACGCTCGCCAATCTTCAGTGTCGTGCATTTTCATATTCAGCTCGTAATTACAAATATATATGTAGTGCGTGGGGCTAATATATCAAAAATCCATGATCAAAGCCGCTTGAGTTGTTTCATAATTCAAATATTCTTTGGCTGCTTGCTAGCATCACATTATTATGTATTTTATATATATATGGCCTATTTGCTAAAGGGCAATCGCGACATTAATATACTTATTTAGATTTATAAGTAATTAAGGTGAGAGTGAGACCGGAGATGAACATCGACGGTTGTGAGATGGTCACATTTGTCCCCACATGTAGTAACAAATGGTCTGAACTAATGGAGATTTGTCCTAAGAATTTCTCTTGTACACGGAAAGCCGTGAAGAGATACTTGTTTGAATAAAGGACCAGATTGGAACTTTTCCTCTTCATGAACCGTAGGTACTTTTAGGACAAAGTGTTTCTTTCACTCAAATAATATAAGATACTTTTTTTTATAGAGTATGGAAATAAAAAAAGACTTACACTTGTAAACGCTTAACAAAACTACAGCCCCTAGAATCTTCCTCCAAAAATACGTCCAAATTGGGGAGAAACGCTATTCACAATCGTCCAGACGAATAAGCCTGAATGTCCCAAATTTGCCAAGAAATTAACACTACATCTCTAATAGAAGAAAACTTGACATCAAAATACAACTAAAAGCGCATGTATGCTAAATGCCCACAGCCCATAACAGACCCAATAAAATCAAATGTCCAAATAAACTATTCATGTACTAAACTAGAATAAGACAGTCTAAAATAAAATAAAATTATTTAATAATAAATAACAATAAATAATTTCAAATCAAAATCCTAATTATGAAATTAAAACTCTTAAATGAATAATATAACTAAATAGTTAAGTCCACATCACTCTTCCTTAGTGAGAAAAACTCTCTTTTGGATAGTCAAAAGACAAATAATGATTTTATAAAACAAGTATAATCTAGGTGAAAAAAAGTTATCCTCTAGCAAACCATGTAACATTTGAAGTGGGACGAATCTTTTATTGTACAATGCAGTGATAAAATGGAGAAGCTTAGGGCATCTTCAAGGGAGAACCTATTTTGAGTGTTTAAATGGATTCCACATGATTATATCACTTATTTTTATATTTTTTAACACAAGTACTCAATAAGCACCCAATATCTCTAATCCAGCAATTCTAAAAAATTTAATAAATGGGTCCCACCAATAACCATATATTACTCATTTTTATTTATAAAACACAACCGAGTCCACACAAATAATGTAAGCACCGGTGCTTGTACAAGAACTTGTTCTTAATAAGAACCGTCTGTGTCAGAACTACAACGATAGAAGTACCGTCTCTCTCTTCATTTCTTAATATGCACCTTGTTAAACACTACCGTTGCGGATGGCCTTAGAGTTTTTTTTTTTGACAAAATAAAACTTAGCTCATTTCATTAATAACAATAGAAGTAATACAATCCGGCAAGTAAGAAAAAGTCTGAGACCAAGCGTTACTAGTAGAAACAGCCACCATTGCAAGAGAATAAGCAGCTCCATTAGCTTGTCTCTTCACAAATTGAACCTTATAATTCGGGTTCATCCTTAAAAAATTATTACAAGCAATAATTAAATCTCCCAACTCAGTAAGATCGACAGAAGGGTGTTGAATGCGGTCCACCGGAGCCTTGCAATCAGTTTCCAGAATAGCACGGTCAATATCCAACTCTGCAAGCCACTGAAGACCCATTATAATCGCTGTAGCTTCTCCTTCCAAGACTGAAAGCAACGGCTAAGATGATGCCAGCCTAGCAAGCATGAAGACTCCACCTTCGCGTCTCACACAAAATCCAAATCCCGTGGTGCTTGAGTATGCATTGAAAGCAGCATCTACATTGCATTTAACCATTCCAAACGGTGGAGGTTGCCACCGAATTGGATGCCCACGATGATCAGCAGCTGTAGGAGTGAGCATCCTGTTATTCGCTAGCCCCCAAGATTGAAGCACTGTTTGACCCCTGTGAAGCACTGATGCCGTGGTATCTCTTTGATGGTCCTAGAGCAATGTGTTACGCTTTGCCCAAAGACTCCAAAGAGTCATGACAAAAATCTGCATCTGCTCCTTGTTCAAAACCACCAGCAAGCCAAAAAACATGTCTCTAAAACTCTCACACAACAGCAAACGATCCTCAATGTAAGTCCATAAGTTCAGCTGTTGCCAACACGCCCTAGCAGAAACACAAGTGAGTAGAGAATGCCATGTGGTCTCCAACTCCACATCACACACGACACATAATGTAGAGCATGGTACCCCCCTTGAATGAAGCCTCACTCTTGTAGGCAGACACTCCCTGCAACAACGCCACAAAAAAGACTTCACTTTGGGAGGCACATCTAGCTTCCACAGCTTCTCCAATCCGCAACCACTTTGAATTGGTCCAAGTTAGAGAATTCATCCATGCAAAGTCTATATCCTGATCGAACAGTATACGTGCCTTGGTTGTTGAATTTCCAAACTCTCCTATCCATCATGGTATGTTGGAAAATAGGCACGTCCAAAATTCTGGCTGGATCCTCTCATCAAATAAGGCACCAATAACCTGCACATTCCAACAATGGTTAGGAAGGGAAATAAGATCCTGAACACGCAGTTCAGGAAATGCTAAGGCCACATCACTGGAGCCCCCTAGCCGGTCCCCACCCCTCAACCAAGGCTCCCCCCACACACCAATACTAGACTCGTCGCCAATAATCCACCGAACCCCCTCTCTAAGCAAAACTTGGGAATTCCAGATACTCCTCCATGTAAAGCTTGGGTTATGGCCCACTGCAGCAGTAAGAAAACCCCGGATGGCCTTAGAGTTGATGCACTTGTTATTCAAAACAACATCAATCTCACACATTTATCAGTCAAATACAATAGCTATATTTAATTTAGGAGCATGAGGAGACAGTTGGAACCTACAAAAAGATTTGGAGACAACAATGTGGAATGTGGGCTAAATTGTTCCTAGTTAAGATGTTAGATCCTCAACATTAAAAATAGAGTAGTATGAATATTCCCAGTCAAATCAAGAAATCAAGTAATGTGTATTAAATCCCATATTTTAAAAAATATAAAAAGACCCTAGCTGCTTTAGCATGTAACTTTTTAAATGTGCACGGGATAAGGTTTTGGACAAATGCGTACTGTAACAGTCACCAACATTAAAATCTTGAGCTCCGTGAATGCATACTGGTAGCAACTAAATTTTAATTATCACTTCTTAAAATAAGTTTAATGTAAATCCTCCGTGAAAAAAAAAATGTAAATCCTGACTATGGGTGGGGAAAGACTCAACAAGTTATGAAGTTGGAGGGAACATGCCTAAAATGGAGTTTACATGTGTGTTTGGACTTTGGATTTCTTTTAGAAATCTGTTGACATAAATCTCGATTAAAAACAAGATTTATATATATTTCTTCTACAGATGTATTTCAACTAAACATACATTTGTAATTGTAAACTAACCATGCTCTAAGAGATTGTAATGAGACGTAAAGACCAGAAATCTTTGTTAATTACATATCTAGTTTTGAGCATTCATCGCTGACCCGTGGTCCTAATATTTGGTTTTCTGTCTTTGATATTGATGTTGATTATTTGAATTTGAAATAAACAAATTGACCTTGTATTGAAGAAAAGAGATCTTCGAAAAACATAAATTGATATTTTTTTATATATTTATGGAACAGTCTATTTTACTAGTATTTCAAAAAACCTAATCTCATTTTTTGCTTTCGGTTCCCATTGTTGGGTGACTAGGTTTTGCTATAATTTATAGTCACACCCCTATCTAATTTTAACGAATCACTCGGAAGCTTTTGACGAAGAACAGCACATTAATTTTAAATATAGATATAAATATCACACCAAATATATTATATATTATATATATATTTATATTTCAAAGCAAAAAAAATGAAAGCTTTTCGGACGAACAAAGAAAGGCCACCCACTTTTAAAGAAGGCCAATAGCACATGGCAGAAGGTCGTACAAGGGAGGGAAAAAAATATCCCATATCAACCAAACAAAAATCTGGTGGAAAGAAAAATTCGAACAGAACTCCATGAATAACAACGAAAATCATACAAATTAATATATATAATTTTAATAAATTGCTTACGGTAATTACAAAAGGGCAATTGCTACCTACACTACACCCCCTAATTACTATCCACACCCGCCTTCCTTTTTTAAGTGAAAATCTATTAATACTCTTATTTTTCGTGTTATATATTTTTTGCCATTTCAGGTTTTTTCATAAATTAATTGCCGGAATTAGATCCCTGTAATATAGGGGGTTTTTGAGTTAGGTCCTTATAAAATAAGTCAAACCGTTTTGGTCCCTCTTTTTTTTTTTTTTTTAGTCCCTTGGTGTGTTGACCAGTGATGTGGCACACTGATGTGCCTACGTGGCTTATTTATTGTGCCACGTCAGCTGCCACGTAATTATTTGAATTTACCCCTAATTACTGATGTGGAATTTACCCAATCCATTTTTTAACCATGGTTAATCCCTTTTACTATACTGATACATAGATCATTTTACTCTGAATCCCTCACCTCACTCACAATCGAAGAACTTTCCCTTTCTTTCCCTCCCTTTCCGTTTGCTCTGTTTGTATCGAAAATTACTCCACCATTTTTCTCGGTTTGATCGAACGAAGACGAAGACGAAGAAGAACACGACGTAGGCTGATTCTGAGCTGGTATTATCGAACTGAGAAGACGAGGTCGAAGGCTGTGCTCTGGTTTAGGGCTCGCGATTGGGGACGACGAAGGCTGTGCTCTGATATTCAGTAGGTAAATTTACAATTTAAGATTCGAAATGGGTTCCTATTTTCGTTTTTTAGGGTTCGTAATTTGTTTGTGGGGGTTGCTATTTGATGTTAATTTGGGGGTTTTTGGGTTCCTATTTCGCTGTGACTGGCTTGCTCTTTGTACTTGGTTTGTGTTGCTCTTTGTACTTGGTTTTTGGGTTCCTATTTCGTTGTGGCTGGTTTAGGGCTCACTGTGACTAGTTTGTGTTGCTTGGTGTTTGAAGTTAATCCAAAACATTTTTGGTTCGTATTTGGTTTGAAACCGGATAGATAGGGGTTTTGTGTGGTTGCTGTTTTTGTCCATTTCTGTTTACAGGGGTTTTGTCCATTGCTGTTTTTGTCCATTAGAAAATCATATTATTATGGGATAATCAAAATAATTAATGAAGGTGGGGGTAAGGTAGGAAGAAATAAATAAAATGAAAATAAACATCAATTTTAGTAATTGAGAATATCATGTAGTGTCACTTTAGTCTTTTACAAATATAAAAGTAAAACAAAATTTTCAACTTTCAGCTATTAGTTACTTTGGTTCTTGAAAGTGATTATAAATTGTCATTTTAGTTCTTGAAAGTGATTATTTATTATCATTTTGGTCCCTAAGAATAATTACTTATTATCATTTTGATTTGAAGGCAGTGACTAAAGTGACTAACGGTTAACACCAATTGATATTTTTTTTTAATTTCGCATCTATGAAAAATTAAAGTAATATCACCTGACACTCTTAGATATTAAAATAGTTGTTTAATCTAATAAATATATAATAAAAAATATCATTTATTTTCCAAAATTATAGTAATAAAAGAAATGGTAAAAAAAATGGAGAATATCTTTTCTGTGAGGTAAATGAGTAAATTGGAAAGAATTGTAGGGCTAAAAAAGTGAAGGAATAGAACTACATATAAAGTGTGGAACGGCGCAGTGTCTACTCTTTCCCGATAAGCCCGTTGATTGTTGGAACGAGGAACAAATCTCTCTTATTTCCTCACTTCCTTCGTGTTACAGTACAGCTCAAGGACTTTGAGTTGAGTTGAGCCTCTACTTGCTCTCTCTATACGTATCACACACAATTTTCCTTCAATTTCTTTTCTGTTTTCTCACCCTCCAAACAACCCCGTTAGCACATTCTTTTGTGTCTCCTCTCTCTTTCACTCACTCCATAACCACAGTTTCATGTTTATATGTGTAGACTGTAGAGAGAGAAAAGCAACTGTAAGTGTGAATCAAACTCCAAATTCAGCTCAAAAACATGCTTATATGCTTTAGGGGTGTATTTGAGGGTTTGATAGAGGGACAGTAATTGTAAAAAAAAAAAAAGTCTAACTTTATTTTTTTATGCTGTTTTTCATTTCAAGGTACACTTGAGAAGAAAGCATGACCATTTGGGAAGTTCAACTCAACAATTAATCCTGAAATAACACAGCAAAGAAAAGAAGGTCTCTTGTGCTTTTTCTCTCCCCTCTCTCTTTAATTCTTACTAAGCTACTTTTATCTCCATTTAGTTTTTGTGATTCTGATTTTCTTTCAAAACCTTGTTATAAATTTACATTTGATGGATTTTTTGTAAAAATATATATTTATTTGTTGTTTATTTTTGCTGGCAAAATGGCGGAACTGATCTGAAAATGTAATAATGTCTTTTAATGAGCTGTGAAATTTGCAGTTTCTGAATTTTGTTTTTCTCTTTTTGGCTTTGTTGCATTAATGGAACTCCAGGTGCACAGATCTATGAGCTGTGGGAAAAAATTAACTCGGTGAGTCCCTGACAATTGTGAAATCAACACTGTCTTTATTTCTTTTCCCTTTCTATGCTTCAGAACTTAACTCCTTTCGCAGAATCCGATCCAACAATGTTCAAAGTAATTAACGAAGCTTGAACCTCTTTAATCATTTTATATTCAAGTCTAACTGAGCAATTCAGATATATAGTGTTTTTATTTCATATAAATATATAACTTGTTATTAAAGAATTGTTAAGTTTACAAACTATGCTTATAATGAACCTTGTAATGAGATTTTGTAGAATTAATGTCTGCTATTTAAAGGACCGGGAAAAGCTATAAACACAAGCAGAAGGTAATAGGAGTTTGGTGCAGATCGGCGACCCATCTTTAAATTTTGCTGCTTTTGTTAGCTTAAAAACAAAGCGCAAAGACTCAGATCGAAGAAGGTACATAAATAGGACTCTCCCAGCCCTTTTTTCTACTTTGAAGTTTGGTTTTTGATCAAACGTTTTAGGCTTTTACTTTTTATAGCCAGACTCAGATCTTATCTACTGTGCAATAATAAGTGAGCCTGAGAATGTTCTGATATATTATATATAGCTTACTCGATATTTTTTATTTTTCCCAAAAGAAAAAAAATTAATAAATTAATATGCTTTTTTTATGATAATAAAATTAATTAATTTTGGGGTTTGCTCTTGTGCCTGTGGTGTTGTTGCTTTTGTTTTGCAGGAGGTGACTGAGGGCTGAGGCCTTCTGTGACCTACTCAGTCTTTTGCTTTTGAAAACTGGAAAAAGCTTTAACAAGGGCTCCTGACTTAGACCGTGATATATCGTTGGGTTGGAAAAAAAACAGGCGTTTTTATCACTACATAGCCAAACTACTCATTGAATTATCGTCATCAATGCAAATCACATAGTAGCCCCACCCTCCTACACACTCTCTCATCACTCACTCACTCCCCTCTTGACTCTATTTCTTTTCTTTTTCTCTCTCTATTTCCTGTGAGGATAAGAGAGGGGTGTGTGTGTGTAGCTTGAGCTTCTGTTGTTAAAAAACGGCATGATTGTGATATGGAGGAGGATGAGATTGAAGCACAGGCATGTAAGTTCCCAAGAGTTGGAAATGGTAGAAACGAGTCAAACAACAAGATAGGTGGTTCCAGCAGAGGGAGTGAGCATCAGTTCCCAGATCATGAGGAAGAAGATCAGCTGAGAAGGAGAAATAATGGATGTGGAGGTAGTGATGGAAGCACAAACCATTTCCAAAGTAGTGGTTGGCACCACCACTCATCAAGAATCATAAGGGTATCTCGAGCATCTGGTGGCAAAGACAGGCACAGCAAGGTGATGACTTCAAAGGGGTTAAGAGACAGAAGGGTTAGGCTCTCAGTGACAACAGCTATTCAGTTCTATGACCTTCAAGATCGCCTTGGTTATGACCAACCCAGCAAAGCCGTTGAGTGGTTAATCAAAGCAGCTTCTGATGCCATCTCAGAGCTCCCTTCTCTCAACAACACATTCCCCGAAACCCCAAAGCAGCAACTTCTACAAGGCCTTGTTGATGAAGGAGAAGCAGATCATAATGGTGATGGGACCAATTACCAACAATACCAAAGCCAGAACCTTTCTCTGTCAAAGTCTGCTTGTAGCAGCACTTCTGAGACAAGCAAAGGCTCTGGCAGCTTGTCCCTCTCACGCTCTGAGATCCGTGTGAACCGAGAGAAGGCAAGGGAGAGAGCAAGAGAAAGAGCAGCAAAGGAGAAAGAGAAGGAGAAAGAGAAAGAGAAAGAGAAAGAGAACGATTCTAGCATTAATGCACATCACCACCACCACCACAACAACAACAATGTGAACCACCACAACCACATGTCCCAAACTGCTTCCTTCACTGAGCTACTCACTGGTGGGATTGGAAGCACAGTAACAGTTCCAACCACAACAACCACAAGCCCCAATGGGTCAGTTCATGATCAGATCCAAGGTGGTGGTGGTGATGAATTCAACAAGGCAAGGCATCAATGGTCTTCTTCAACAGTAACCCCAATGGACTACTTCACCTCAGGCCTTCTACAATCCTCTTCAAGAACAACCCATCAATTCAGTGGTGAAAACCACTCAGAACAGCTCCAGCAGCATTTCTCCTTCATGCCTGAACATTTTATACCACCACATATGGTTAATTCTTCTACTTCCTCTAATTCCTCTCAGCAGCAGCCAAGTGGGAGTAGTGACTACAATCTCAACTTCACCATCTCTTCAGGCCTTGCTGCTGGTTACAATAGGGGGACCCTTCAGTCCAATATTTCTCCGTCTCTTTTGCCTCACATGCAGAGGTTTAATTCACCCTTAGACGGATCACCAGTAGTACCATCCAATCATCTACCTTTTTTCATAGGAGCTGCTCCTCCAGTACCAACCATGGACAACAACAACCACCACCACCACCACCACCTACAGTTCTCACCCGTCTTCGATGCCCGCTTGCAACTTTTCTATGGCGACGGAACCCGCCATTCTGACCAGAAGGAAAAAGGCAAGAACTGAGTAATTCCTGGAACACCACATTCCTCTTGTTCCCTCTTCTTTCCCGGTAAGAACTCAAGAACCCAAAAAAATGATTTTTTGATATTACCCTTTTCAATTTTTTTCCATATTGTTGTTTATGCTAAGTTTTGCTAAACCTAGGAGGATACAAAATAAACATTTGATTGATTTTGTTTTTGTGTGTGTTTTATTTTATTTATTTATTATTTGAAAAGGGTCTTGGATTTATGTGCTGTGTGCAATACCATGCCTATGAGGCGCTGGCTGGCTTTCTTGGTAACCATAAACAAATTGGGCACTGACCGTAGTTTTATGGGATGCTATCTGTTTGTTTTGTCATTTTGTTGAGTCGTGTTGCATGGGTTGCTGTGAATAGGGTTTTCCACTGGATGTCTCCTTTTTTTGTTCCCTCCTTGTCTTTGGTTCCCCTTCTTTCTGGCACCGGTGAGTCCATGCCAAGTGTTAGCTTTTATGTGGCCAAGCACCATGTGTAAGTCAGGGGTAATGTTAAATTTTGATTCACTTTGTGCCAAAACGAAACGCTAGAATGGTTTTTAGTACAATCCCAGTTCATTTCTCTCCCCCAAGCTGCAATCCTTTGCGCGATTCTAATCGGCGATTTGTCAGGTACTTTTGTGGGAAAAATAAAAATATAAGCATAATTAGTTGGGTAGGATAAGCACACATGGGGGGGGGGGGGGAAGAGACTTTTTGATATGGTGAAAGGTTCATGCACGTAGGCATAACTTGACTCTTCAAAAGCATAAAAGGAAACGGATTCGTAAAAGTAGGGTAGGTACACATATAAAAATTAAAAAGGTTGTCTGAGTCTCTAGTCTGTAGTGAACAAGAATGTAGTTAGCATCTTGATTGAAAAAATAAATGCTTTAAATTTTTTTTTTTATATATATAAGAACCTATTAGATGACATATTGTTTATAATTTTGTTTTAACGGTATAAATTGTCTACTTGCACGAATATATGTAATTATTTTTTTTTGCTACTATCATTATCTGAAATTCAATCTAATATTCCTGTTACCTCGCATGTGAATAGAAAGAACATATCATGATGTCTTACTAAATGAATGATCGATTCAACCTAGAAATTAATGAAAAGGAAAAAGAAAAAGAAATGTTTAACTTAAGATTTGATTGGAATTATACTACTACTAATTACACATTAATTAATAATAAGGAAAACGCAGGGGAAGAATCCTTCAGAGAGGATGTTTATAAATGGGTTCAATTCAATGAAAAAATAACTAAAAAACTAAATAAAGACCAAATAAATTCTTAAAATAAAAAACATTTTTTTAATTGGATTGAGACGGATTTGAGTTGTATTTTTCTAAATCAATCCAGTTGTAATCAACTCCCAATCTTTCTCACACTTACATATTTTTATTTATGAATTCATCATACCACTCGTATTTATATATTTGTTTTCATGAAATAAACATCATACAACCTGTACTTATTTATTTATTAAAAATACATTTAAGGATAATTTTTAGTAAACATTTAAGTGAAAAGTATATTTGAATAAGCAAATATAAACATAATTTGTTAGACCATAAATCTTTATTACTATGAGTATTGCCCAATAATATAAATATGAGTAGGCATCTACAAGTAGCCCAACTTTGATGATATCTTAGATTTGTTCATGACTAACTCAATTTAAAAGCTAAATACAGGGTGAGGATTGTCCAAACCTTATAAATACTATTTTAACTATAAACTATGTTTGGGTTGTCGTTTATGAGAGGGAGGTAATGTATTCAAGCGTGGGGATTGTTCATTTGAGTAGGCAGGGAGTTGGGTCCGTAAACAACTCTTTGTGCATGGTAATTGTGGTAATTGGTAAGAAAGTGTCAATAATGGAAATCTCTATGAATATGTATTATTTATAGATAGATAACTAGATGTAGACATGCTCATTGTGTAGGTAAATAATTGAAATCTATTAGGATTTCATTTGGTTAGAAAATGTATTATGATATTCGTGTATTACAACATTATTAAAAGAATATTAAGATCATGAGCATGGCATTGTGTATGTCCATTAATTTTCAAAAGTTTTCAAGCAAGTTCTTTGATACAATCCTTCAAGAGTTTATGATAAGCCTTCTCGCATTGAAACATGAGAAGGAGCAATATAATATAATGTACAAATGTATTATTGATGGAAATATGGTAACAAAAGTTTTGAGATGAACACATTACTGCATTTTTTTTCTTAGTTACATGCAAGTAGGGGATCCTAGCCAAAGAATGGTTATGGAGTAATTCTTATTCTATCTGGGAATCACATTGCTTATAATATTCTTCTCTGCTGACTTATAATAACTCTATTACTACTGCTACTACAAATTGGGGAATCAAGATAGGTCAATGTGACTTCAAACGTGTGTTGTTGAAGTTACAGGTTTTTGATGTGAGGTTGAAGTTATGGGTTGTTAAGAAGGGACAAGCTTTGAATCATTCAAATTTTTTGATGTGACATGAAATGAGAGTTGAAATTTTTTGACACAACAACTCTATATGTCTCACTTTAGATTTTATATATTATAAATAGACTGTTTCCATTTCAATTTAGTTTAGGAAGAAAATTAGATAACCTCCTTATATTATTCTTGTCATCTAGTTTTCAAATCAAAAATTGAGAACTGGATGTTTTTTCAACATTAAGCAGCTTCCATTAAAAATATGTGGTTGAATGAAAGTTATTGTTTGTTTGAGAACCTGATGGTAAGAATAGAAAGAACTTGATCATAGTCCTTTAGTCTAATGGCATCTGGGTCACTCTTGAATCAATAACAAAATTAAGATGGGATCAACATCAATCCATGTTTGTGTGATTCAGAAAACAAGAAAACACACATTGACAGTTCATCTTGAATTTATGCTGAGGGCAAGATCTAATCAACATAGTGAAAAAATATAGCTAACATATTCATTCAAAGACTTAGTAATAGAAACTTGAAACACCTGATACTGCTGTAAACCTATAACTATATTAATATATTTATAAAATGAGAAATAATCAATAGGCAGAATCACACCTTTGGATATAAGCTTCGCATATTCTGAAGAGGGTTCTTTTTTTTTTTTTGTTCTTTTCTTTTGTGTGTGTGTGTTGGGGGGGGGGGGGGGGGGGGGGGGTTGTTGCAGTGATGATAAATCAGCTGTTTTAAAGGAATATACAGCTTCTGTACAATATAAAAAGGTGTCCCATTTTAGCATATTGAGCTGCAGGTGTTCTACCTTAAAACACAATGAAGGCTAGATTGAAGGTTGAAAATGCGATACTAATCATATATTTCTGATAAATAGACAAATTTTGCACGTTATTTATCTGCGTGTTTCTTTAATGATATCTGCTTGTGTAAGTTGTGTATTGTGACTGATTCTCGAAGGAATTTGATCTTGATGGTATATATTGGTAAATCTTGAGGATATAAGTTAAACTTGATGACAAGCGTATTGTTGTATGTAAGAAGCTTGGTATGATTCATCTGTAGCTGAAGACACAAGTTATTAATTTTAGAATTTCAACACTTGCAAACATTCTTTGTTTTATATAGCGTAAAGGATATAAACAAATGTTCAGCAGTGTCACCAACTTCCATGCTTTAAGTGGTCCCTCTGAAGTTACACACGACCATGTGGGTCGAAATTTAATCTTTTTTATTGAAACAAACTCGTCTAACTATACCCTACTGATCTAGTCAAGGACATTATGCTTTATTTGTTAAGTAATTAATATATACCCAATGTGTGATGATAATTGCCAAAACAGTTTCTCATGTAGTGTGCTCATCACTCCTTGTTTACTATCCTTTCCTTCCATATAAGCATCTTGGATTGGAAATTGCTCAATGTTTTTACGCAACTAACATTTGTTGTTTTTTTATATAGGAATTCTTTTCGGTGGCCTTTCTCTATGTAGAAGCAGCAAGCTGTGTCCCAAGATTGCCTTCTGCAAAATGGAGGGTACATTGTTGTCGAGTGTTGGTATTTGTTCTTAAGATCATTTTGAGTCATTGAATTACATTGAGTATTTGGACAATTTATTGACTTATGCATATGCAGATTACTGTATTTTGGAGAAGTGTAAAAGAATGAATCTCGATTGAAGTTGTTATTCTTTTAATTTCTACAATTATTTCTGAAGTTGTCTGTACCGTTGTTTGAGTAAAGAGCTGTAAATCACTTCTACAGTGCCCTTTCCGATTGCACCAAATTTTCTCTTCACAATCATCAAATCTAGAGAGACTTTTCTACCCCAAACAAATTGAGTGATTAGGTTTGTTGACTTGGTCCTCGATTTTAGCCGAGAGCTTGTGTCAATTACACAAGACGAGTAGTGAATGATTTTGGATGAAGTGAAAGGGAATATGGACGAATTAAAACTTGTAACTGTTACCACATTTTATGGTAGCCACTCAAGTTACAAACTCTGAACCACAGGAAAATTACTAATTAGGGATTAAGTTGATTAAACAACGTTGAGAAAAATGAAATTATTCTTTGATGATTCAACTACTAATTAAAAAGGAACAAATATTGATTCGATTTGATTTAATGGGAAAGGGTTTGATTGATTCAAGAAAATCGAGGTTGATGTAGTGTACCTAGGGTTGTGGATTTCAAGTCGCCCTTGATAGCGCCATTGATAGAGATGATGACTTGATGGGGTGATATGATCATATCTGCAAAACAAGTCAGCAAGAGTATTATTATTATTATTATTATTATTATTATTATTATTATTATTATACTATACAGGTGTAAGAAAGAATTCAGAGAGCTCATTAATCAAGACCTGGGTTTATTGGATTGGATGAGTAATAATAAAGAGGGTGTAAAAGTGAGATGTTGTTTTTCACTTTTTTGGCTCTAAAATTTGCACCTTGTTTTTGTTACATAGACATCATATATGAAAAATGTAACCATGATATAGGTGGTAGATATTAGATTTCTTGTTGACCAAAAAAAAAAAAAAAAAAAAAGATATTAGATTTCTTAAGGGTGTGTTTGGGAAAGGATTTTAGAGGGAAGAGTTTATTCTAATATTTTAGTTATATAGATAGGGGGAGAAGGATGAAGAAAACATTTTGAAGCTATCTAAAACCTTCTAAAGTTTTCTTCTCTAGTACATTTTTAAAAATCTTTCAATTTGAAAGAACTCAAAAAATGTACTAGAGATGCGACTTTGGAGAGTTTTAGAGGATTTTTAATACTTTTTAAATACTCAAATAAGTAAAATATTGATCATAAATCTCCTTTTTTTTATCCTCCAAAACTCTCAAACATACTCTAAATATGACATTGGAGTTTCGATTAGTGGTGGATTTTCCGTTCATAACCCGTTTGGTTTTTTATGCCATCGTTTTCTTTCGAAAATTTTTCAGCCGCCTACTCCTTTAATAAAATTTTAACACGTGGAATTGCATATATTATTTTATCTTTATTTATTTATTTTTTTTGAAAAAAAATGAAAGCAAACTGTCCATTTTTTTTAATCTACGTAGTCAAGATTTTTTTTCTCTCTCGTTCATTTGGGCCAGTGATAGGTTTGCCGTTGGATCTCCGTAGCAAGTCTTGGATGTTATGTGGGCCTTTGCAATAAAAGCCCACATAGGGAAACGGATACAGCCCGTCCAAAAAAGAAAATGATTGTATTAGGTGATGCCCCATGTTAGCCACTCATTGCTTGCATTATAGACCCAATCTTCCATTGATCTCTCTAAACCCATTCCTCGGACTGAATTCTTTGCTTTTTGTTTTGGTTTTCGACGGTATCCTCTGCGTGTAACTGCAAAGACTAATCTCTTCCAGGACCTCTCTATTTCTATTTTAAAAAAAACACAAATTGCGGTGCAAGAATAGAATTAAGAAAAAATTGAAAAACAAACGAGGGTGGAGGTTGTGCAAGAATTGTACAAAATTAAATTGCTGTTCACACTATCAACTAGTTTGGTAAGGGGGTAAATATGAAAGTAAAAAGATTTACGGACCATTATTCTCACTAATAAAATTGTACTGAAAATTAATTTGTGAACTCTGAACAAAACCTTGAAATGTGCTCATTTATTGGTTTTCTTCATGTCTAGTGCAACTGCAATTTCATCAGTTTCAAAGCTTCTAACAAGTAACAGCATTCTTTATGCACGTGCTTACAAGTTACAATCCTGTTACAGATTTTTAAAGAGAAAGGGGACATCAGAATGTACAATCCTTAAAGGACACAGAGAAAAGGAATCACCATGCATTAACTTTTGCTGGAATCATGTAGCCTCCTTTAATTTACACTCAGACCACCTTTTGTTTCTATGCAATAGTGTATAATCAATGCAATTTTCACTTTTAAAACGACATATCAAAGCAACTTTAGCTTAGAAGGAAAAAAAAACGGGGGGGAAGGAAAAGCCTAGAGATACGTGCAGTTTTTCTTTACAAAGTTTGGTGTCATTTTTAAAACAAGTTAGTTAAGGCAGATATATTATAAGAAATCTTAGCAGACACTAATAAAGTCAATTCCAAGATCTTCTAGCATATACACGAATAGATGATGCATGCTATATGAAAATGAAAGAATTGAACAACCAAGAGTCCTTATTTAAAGTAACAATAATTAGCTAACCCTTTTGTTATTGAGATGTGCCAATGAAATCAACAATAATTCAGGGCTTATAAGTTTAAACTAATAATGTATCATATAAATATGTACATCTAATTGCTTCATGCTCACAATCTCACCTAATAATTTAATTTAAACTTAAACTTTAATTGATTGCTTCACACCCTAAAGGTCAGAGTCAGACTAGAAGCTCCTACAAACAGCAAACCAGAAGTAAGACCAAAACCACAAAAGTTGGCAAGTTCCAACTTCCAGTCATTACAGAAAGGTTTAGAAAAATGCAAGTGCCACCTGAAAATGCTCCAAAATGTTAGTGTGGTGATGCAAAAGTACAATTATTAGATAATTCCAATGACCCCATGTACACCTTAACATAATTAATTTTCCCTTTCATTATCCTTCTATTTGGTACATTAATTATTGTTTTTGTCCAGTGATTCATTCCCTCTCTGTCACAAACTCTGCCGGCATAAATATTAGCATGTGGGGTGCTTGTTCACCATTTGCTCTGTCCTATATTATTCATTCCCCCACTTGGAAGCATCTACTCTTCTAGGGGTTGTTTTTAAAAAGAACACAGTTGGTACTAGAATAAAATAGAAGGTGACATCTTCAATTATAATATGTGAGATATGGGATGGCTACTAATTGTATATAAAATAATCATCGATGTATTGTGATGTGAGAAAACAAAGCAATCAGTGGAACATTATAGAAAAAAGAAAGTGTATTTATCAGCAAGAAGACCTGTTTCTTGCAGTGTGCAAGCTTATGTGTGTTTTGAGTCACATAGTCCAGACCTCATTTCACGTGGATTGTAATATAAGTGTACAAAGTTAAGGTACATCATGTGACAAACAGATAAAGTTAGAAGTAGACACAGCTAATCAGATAATTAACTAATAAAATTAATTATGAATGTGACTTATTGTTAGAGAATGAAAAACAGAAAGAAAAATAGAGGTCGGTTCTAGGAAACACCCTTGCTCTGTCATCACAACTGTAATGCCTGCTATTTCTGTTAGCTAAGGAACCTTAGTCATCGCAGAGGCAAGTAATCAATCAAATTAAAGTGATGAAACTTCACAATATTTGTTTGTTATGAAATCAAGTAAGCCTTTTCCTATAAGTTAACCATACTTATCGGTTATCAGAATCATGTGGACTTAATAATGCAAAATTGAGAAAATATCTGTCCTCCAATGCAAGATAAAAGCCATAAAACTGAATTTTTAATTTTTAAGAAATCTTTTTAAAAGATAATTTTTTTTTTCAAGTTTCTTAATTGTGATAGACTTTTAGTTGGTCACAGGTAAAGGAAAAATATTTTAATAGGTTTTTAACTTTAATTTTCACATTAAAATTTTAAACCATAACGATGTTTTTTAAAATAGAAATTAGAGTTTTGTTTCCATTTTTGTGGTTGTTAATTGCACTCTTATAGCTAAGTAGTTCCTAAGAAATACCAGTAATTAAAATTTGTATTGAATTGAAAACTGATTTACAAAAGATAAAAATAAAAATGTGGATTATGTATCCATTTTCTGGAAGCACCTAGATAGATAGATGGTTGAAAGAAAGAAAAAGGCATTGAAGTAAAGTAAATACATATCTAATTGACCAAACACAACTATGACCCACCTCTTCCCTGTTCCGTTATGTCATAGTGCAATGGAATGGAAACTTGTCTGTGTAGACAATGACTAATTTAATTTTCTAACATAAGACTCAAACTTCACGAGTAATTAAGGCCTCAAAATAAGATCACCCTCCTTGAATTTCTCTTACTTGTTCAATCTATGTGTTCCATTAGCTGCCTTATCTGATATTGAGCGCGACATCTCCTTGCCTTCAAATGCCATTTTTATATCCTATACTTTTATTGTTTACCCCAAAAAAAAATATCCTGTACTTTTTATTATTAATCTCTCCAAACACAACTTTGTAAACTTATAACAATCATAAATATTTATTATGGTGTGACCCATTTGTAGGTTTAAACATTGTATTTCATCCATGTGTAGTAACTACGCACGCACACTGATTTCAACATCAATTACTCATTAAAAAGAAGAAAAACAGAAGTAATGATAATCAAACGTATTGGTTAGAAGCATAGAAGAACATATTATTGTTCATTTACACAAATCAGTCAATTTCAATAGAAAAGATAATAAACCGATGGAATTGTTATGATTATGAAGCATCGAGAGTTCTAAAACAACAAAAGTGTCATCAGAAGTCATTAGGATTGAATTAAAAATAATATTAGAAGCCATTAGGATATTGAATTAGTAATGAGGAATATAGATAGCTTGAATAATGTTATAAATTCAAATCTTATTGTCACCATTATATATATTAAGAAAATAATGTCAAACTATGTTTCAAGTAAAAGAGAGCTAGGCCACATATTTGTATATGGAGGAGGAGGAGGAGGAGGCTGATGTGTTTTGTGATTAGAAATAAAGTTCTTAATAATAATAATAATAATCCATTGACATGACAAACAAAAGGGTATCTACTTTTAGGCTGTTACATGATAAAAAAGAGTGATCTCACTAATCATATAATTAGAGCATCATTATGAATACAACCCCGAATTTAGCTAACCAGAGAGGTCTTTTGAATTTGCTAAAAGATGTCCTTGGCATTCAGAACGAAATAGCTGAGGAATTTATCCGCTATCCAAAAAAGAAAAAGGAAAAGGAAAAGAAAAAAGAGTTAAGAGAGAGAGAGAGTAAATCAAAATGGGGTTCCCCTGTTCTCCACCCGTTGTCCCTTTTCCTTGGGACGGTTTTGGGTTTTCAATTGACCAGCTTATTGATGAACGGTAAAAATGATTGAGTTTATAACAAATAGTTTCCATAAAACAACAGTCTCAATAATGTTACCAAACAAATTGTTTTATCTTCCTCACACATTCCCCAAGTAATTCTTTCAATAATTAATGAAAAAATAAATAAAACTTGTAAAAAATATTTAATAATTAGAAAATTTATTAAAAAATTAGTTAAGCAGATCTAAAATTATCCTTCTTGCGTAATGATGATAACCAAACACTAATCGCAGCTGATAACAACCTACTCTTCTGTAATTGTCTTAGATTTTGTGTATTTTTTTTTTTCATAGGAGCCTAGACTCTAGTCAGATATTTTTTATCCACAATTTAATTGATACGAATTTGCAATTATATTAAATGCAAGGAGTTAGCTTAGCTATAATACTCCACATAAGAAGTTTTAGTACTAGAGCAATCTGACTCGCTAATTTTGTGGTAATAAAGTCGGCTACCTATCCCAAGAGGGGACCATCTTCCCCAAAATTAAAGGCAGCAAGCTTGCAGTTTTTGACACTGATGTAATGTAATGTAATGTAACCAACAATCATAACACTATGTGAGCTTTAAAAAGAAACCAATTTTGATCGATCTACCAGGCTGCATCTAGTATCAGTTACCAACCAGCAACATCGACTAAAACTCTGGTTCGCTAATTCTGCATTCCACTCCACTAAAATTGCAACATAAGTTGCGCAATAGCCACTGTTTTTAAATATGTTATGTGTTTTAATAGCTACTGCCAGGCCAGTTGATACAGCTTGGTATACCTTTTTAAATATCTTATGACAGCTAAGCTAAATTAAGCTTTAAGGGCATGTTTGGATTGACTTATGCAGAGCTTATGAACACAGCTTATGATTTATTTATAAGTTGTTTTGAGCTTATTTTTCATAAGCTACCCAGGATAGTTTATCAAAATAGCTTATAGCTTATATAAAATAAGTTTCACTATAATTTTTCTTCAATTATAAAAATAGATTATATAACTTATACCATAAACAGTAGATAAACTTGTTATCCAAACATGGCTAAGTTTGACCGAAAACTTTACTTTTTGAGAATTATAAGCTTATTTTCTTCTTTTTTCTCTCGATAAAATATAAGCTTATTTTCTTGAAGAAAAATGATTGGTGGACACCCAATGCCAATCTACCACTAGAGAGAGAAAGAGAGAGATGAGAGAAAAGTGATAAAATAATGTGATATGTGATGTGATAGTTAGAGAGAGATAGAGAAAAATGAAAAGTGTTGGATGGGTGGATATATTTTTTAGGTGTATGTGTATCATTACTGTTTCTTGAATACTCACATGTTAATAATTAACATGTCAATGTCAAGTTATGAAACAGAAAAAATAAAATAATGAATTCTATACAAATAATGAGGACTTATACTATAAATCCACGTTGCGTCTTTCTTTATCATAATATAATAAAGTTGTCATATCAATAAATAATATAGGAGAATCCAACTCTAAAAATGTGTGCATGTGTTAAAAATTACTAACTTTTTTTGATAAAAAAAATATAACTTAATTTTATAAGATTTCAGTAACTCAAGAATGTTTAATTAAATAATACTGTAAAAGATAATACTAACACGGACATTGATAATTATAGAGAATTTGACTTTTTTTATTTATAAAATAATTAAATTCGTGTACGAATTAAAAAGCTACATAACAATTAACAAACAATATTTGGCAAATATGTATTATTATTATTTAATAATAATAATAATAATAATAATAATAATAATAATAATGATAGTAACATTCTAAAAAAACCGTAATTTTTTAGACGATAAAATTCATATGCATTATTTTAACGCATTTTAATGTAAATTAAATAATAAAAATTTAATAAGTATAATAAATATTAAGAGCCGAGTCTTTTCCTTCCTTAAATATATATATTTATCAATTCCTTTTTCTTTATAGAAAGCAGTACCCAATATTCTCTTCTATTAAGAGCGAGTGGGTGTGTGAGATCAAAACCAGCTTACGAGCAAAAAAAATTGAAAAATTAATTCTCCTCTTCATCATTTAATAAACAGGTTAAATTTTTTTGCTCATGCTCAGCCCTTAGCTTGTGAAATTAGCTTGTAACTAAATTTGCGCACTTTTAAGACTAAATCAGTTCATGAGCCGTATATTAAAAAAGTTCAACCTCGGCTGATTTAATTAACTAGTCAAGATTTTCAGCTCCTTGGCTTGAATCTGGCCTACTGAACTCTGTTTACAAATTCAATCATATAAGTAATTTGCGAACAAATATGACTGACTTGACCCCAGTAAAAGTAAGAGAAGAACAAGTATTGCATGGTATGATTGACTCATCCGGAAGTTATTTAAAATTACAGAAGCAAAAGTACATTGCTCATTTAAGTAACTTGATAAAAATATATCACAAAGGCAAACCAAACTGATACCTAGAATATTCACAGAGAGGGAGGACCTTGAAAGGGCAGATGACTACAAACTCAAAGATCTTACAAGATCATATCCTAGTTGCAGGTGTGCACTCTTAAAAGCATTGCCTCAAATTAAAAAAACCCAGCAGATGCATTCATTTTTCAGTTCAAGACAGGTGAATGATTTGCAGCAGCTCATTTAATAACTACTCCAATTGGGGGGCCGCAGTTTAGAAGCTGGAAAGAGCAAGATTCATTCAGGTGTCCGAGCTGCTTCCACTTCATGTACGCCCAAAGAAAATGTGTTTTCTGATTCCCTTCTATATTAGGAACCTAATGTTACCCCCCATTTCCAAATGATTCTGCATTCCCTGAAATTTTCATTCTAAACAAATAAATAAGAGTTCTTTTAAACCTTCAAAGAAGGAACAATAAGGTAATGCCCAATTATGCCAGATTAAAAGAATCAAATCACTTAAATAAAGGAAAGAATCACAAAATAAGAACTAAATAATAGTGATAAAAAAATCCCAAAGAAGGGAAATCTTACCCAGTCCTGCAAAAACTCAGGCAAAAGCTAGCTTGGGAAGTACAAAGCAAAAGACATACAATCTTTATTCCAATCAGATCTAAATAACAACACAGCACAAGTTGTATTTTGTCATTCTACCACTTGTAAACCAATTAAAAGACAGATATATCGTATAGAAATTAGAATTAAGCTGTCACCATAAAAGCATTTATTTAACATACAATTGAAGTAAAACAATGAAGAGCTCTTGAATTGAAAACAAGCATTACATAGACAAGATAATTAGATCCAAACCTAACCCGAGAGAAATCTACAGAGCAGACATATTATGAAAATGAGAGACATGGAAATTCAGTTAGCAGGCAAACACATACTTAAGGTGAGGTTTTTAGTTATTTCAAGTGTTGGGCAATCCATTAATCATCCTTAACAACTTGTTTAGCAAAAAAAAAACACAGAGAAAAAGCAAATGCAGAATATTTATACCTCAGATTCAGAACAAAAAGCAAGCATCAGAAGGAATTCATCTCAAGGCAATAAGTCCTCCTCTTGACGAGCATTGTCGCAGCTGTTCTATATGGCTCCTCAAACGCCGTAGAAACCCAAGACAAATCAGACGCCTCCTTCTTCACAGTGGTAGCGGTAGTAGTACTAGCAGGTGACTGCTCACTGGGCCTGATGGCAACAAGGGTAGCACCTTTCAGCACAACCCCATTGGGCAACTCCAAGTGGGGTGCATACCAAAGCCTCATGTTAAGTGCAGGCACAAGAGTCCTCTTCGAAGCCGAAGAAGCCGAGAGAGGCTTCACCCTCAGCTCCTCAAGCTGATCCCTATTCATATACAACACACCCTGACCATCAGCATCGGTTAACACCAAATTATCCAAAGTCTTATGCTCGGAGATGATTGGTTGCAACAAATAATGCCTAGCAGATGCAGCAATCAAAGAGCTTATCGTCCAAACAACCCTCAATTTGAGACCACCGTTGGTATAAAACGAATCGGGTATGCTTCCATTATCATCATTACCGTTATTACCATTGTTACCGTTACCATCAACAACATCACCATCTAGAGAGGGCTTTGGGTGAAAAACAGAGGAAGCCCCTAAAATTACACAATTATCCAGGGTGGATCCAAAATCAGCTCTCCATTTCAACAAAACCCCATCTTCAATCCCTAACTCACCGCTCGGAAGCTCGATCCGAAGCAACCGAATCTCGTTGAAATTCTTCAAGACCTGTGTCGGGGAGTGGTGGGTGACGCCACCCTCGCCATCGTCCTCGCTCCCGACGGCGAGCGGCGAGGAGGAGGAGGAAGACGAAGAGGAGGAGTTCGAAGAGGTGGAGGATGAGGATGAAGAGGCTCTTTTGGGGCCGAGGAACTGGCCTAGGGTTTGGATGGGCTTGGCGATGCCGCCGAAGACAAGGCGGAGAAGGTTCCAGAAGGGGCCGCGGGACTTGTCGGAGGAGGAAGCGGAGGAAGAGGAATCGTCGTCGGAGATGACGCAATCAACTCTTACGACGACGTTTTCGACCTGAGGGACAAGAGAGTGGAAACGACGCGAAACGACGCAGCATCGACCTAGGGCTTTGACGTCACCGATCTTGTTGAAGACGAGGAGGAGGAGAGAGTCTGGGAGGCGATCGAAGTGGTCGATTCCGAATTCCATTCCATCTGGCTCCGGATAGATCTGATCTGCTCGAACAGCACACATCTCGAATCTCTCTTCTTCTTCTTCTTCTTCAGACAGATCCAATCCTAATTGCTCTCTCTCTCTCTGATCGGATCTTAGAAAAGGGGGGGGTTTCGGAATTTCAGTGGGTTTGGGGCAGATCTGTCTCAACCGTAACCATGCCTTGAGGGAATCTCAAAAGGGAGAGGAAGGAGATGATGGAAATGGAAACGGAGGGTTGAGTTGAGGAGACAAATCCACGGTTTTGGTTTTGTCTTTATGACAGAGAGAGAGAGAGAGAAGAGATATTATTGTATTATGCGCGTCGAGGAAAAAGGTGAATCAGTGGTAGAGGCCGGGTGTGATTGTGTTTGTGTGTGTGTCATTGGATCGGTGCTTGCAATGCAATGCAATGCAATGCTTGCTTCTCCTTTCCTCTATTCTCTGTCTCTTATTATTATTGTTATTGTTTGTGTTTTGGTATTTATTTTAAGTAGTAGGCTAGTATTAGTTTAGTTTCCGTTTCACTACATCCATGCTTTTATTAATTTTCTCTACCAACTCTCTTTCTTTGGTTTCTGTTTTGAACCTTATTTCTCTTCCTTTTTCCTCTTTTTTGTTTTGTTATTTAATTTGCGCTTGCTTTCTTTTCTTTTTTGTCACTTTTTCTCATCTTATTTTATCTTGAAATTTAATTTAGAGTTGTTTTCTCTCAAGCTTTTCACCCGTTTTCTGTTTTTGGCAAGTCATTTTTACAACTTTAGTTAAATGCTGTTCTTTAATTTTAGTTTTTGCGTTCGTTATTGACTTTGTATTGCAGTTAATTGATCTTGATAACATCCCTTAACAATTTTGTTTGTTGTTTTCGAATTTGAATTTTGATTTTGGTAATAACAACCAGAATATCATTTAGGTTAGTTGCAGCTTTTTCGAGTCACAATTCTGTTCAAAACGAACACACTATCCAAGGATTGATTAACAAATGGTTTTTTTTTTTTAAAACTAAGCGGCCATTTGAGTGTAGTTGAAATATGAAAACAAAAGCAGAACAAATAAAACTTATTTGGTTTGCTGTGTTTTGCAGGCATTCCCAGTTTTTATTTTTAAAAATTTGTCTGAAACAGTAAAAATAACTTTTTTTATTATTTTTAGTTTAAACCTATTTTTGGATCCTCATTTTTTATTGAGTTTCTTTTTTAGTCCTTCAAAAATAAAATACGTCTTTTTAAATTTGAAAAGTAGTTTTTAAATTTATATATTAACCTCTCTTAAAACCTGATTCTCACCTTAACCTGTTTTTCTATTCTCCTCCCCCTCCACTGATACACTGCGACCCCATCCTCGCTAGGAGTAGTTCCAACTAGGGGTGTTCAAAACCGAACCAATCCAAAAAAACCAAAAATTGACAAAAATTACTTTTTTTTATGTCTTTCGGATGACCTTTTTGCAAACCGAACAGAACCGCTTGGATTTCGGATCTCTTTACTAAAACCGAACCGATCCAAACCGAACCACAATTTATAATGTTATTCCTTTTGAACTTATTTGAATGTATTTTTAATTGTAAATTGTTGTCAAACATATGTTATTAATTAATTATTTGTGTGTGAATTTACTTTTGTAAGTATTATGTGTGTTAAATATTAATTCATAGCGGCCTTTGTGTGTGTGTATTAAATCTTATTTCACATTTTTTATCTCATTTAGTTAATAATTGTCTTTTGAAAGTATTGTTTTCTATAACCATTTTTTTAGGAATGACCTTTGTGTGTTTAAATATTAGCTTTAGAAATGGTAACCCAACGAAAATTATTAAAACGAAGATCGTTGATTGGTATTTGATAATATATTAGAAGTAAAATATAAGCAATAACATTGTAGTTGATATTTATTTTTTAAAAAAATTTCAACAGCAAAAATCGAAAACCGATCCAATCTAAACTGCATTGTTTTGGATCGGATCGGATTTTTTTAGGAAGCAAACCGAACTGAACCGCATGCTCTTTTAAACTTTGGATCGAATGGTTTTTTTGTCTCAAAACCGAACCGAGTCGTGAACACCCCTAGTTCCAACGTCCTCCCTCGAAGGTACCACGAGATGCGGCCTCTCTCTTGTTCTCCTCCCTGTGCGATCGCGATGGCCATCTCCCTTCCTGTCATTGTGCGCAGCCTCCCTTGGCTGAGCGGGGATGGGGGGCCGCGGCGCATCAGTGGAGGAGATGAGAATGGAAAAACAGGTTAAGATGAGCATCAGACTTTAAGAGGGGTCAAAGTATATATTTAAAAACTACTTTTCAAATTTAAAATATGGCCCCAGGGACTAAAAATGACAAATTTTCAAAAATGAAGGACTAGAAAGATGTGTTTTATTTTTTAGCGACTAAATATAGAACTCAATAAAAAATAAAAGACTAAAAATAGATTTAAACCTTATTTTTACTATTTCAAAGAAAATGTGAATACATACATACAGAGTACTAAGTAGATCCGGTATATAAGGTAAAGGAGTGTGGATTTGATGGTTGATGACAATGCAACAACAACACCTCTTTTCCTTTTAACTTTTTCCTATTAGGTTGTTAATGTCACTACTACCATCATTTATGGAAGCAGGTGCATCTCGGGTAGGATTGGTGGCTTGCATTGGAGATCGATGGGCTTCTCCACAGCTTGAGTAATTTTACAAGCAATCGGTACATATTGCTAGTGGCAACTCCAATCTAAACCAACCAAAAAAATTTAGATTTAGTTTGATTTAATTTTAGAAAGTTCTTTTAGCCAAATCAAACTATAATAATTCGATAAAATTTGCAAAGATTTGTGTTAGTGCATTTTTGTTTAGGAAATTCAATAAAATATTTTAAAAACTAGTAGAAATCAAATAACAACAAATGAACACCATGGCGACATGACTAACAATCAATTTAGTAACCATTCCCTTTGGTAGGATTTGCCTAGATGCCCAAGTATAGTGGGCATGATCTCGTGAGGATTTTTTCTCATGGAAGTGAAAATCGGACCGGATTAACTGGTCGGACTGGGATTGGATCTTCTCTCGGTCAGGACTAACCTGTGAACCATCGTGGCGCTGAGCAGGTGGAAAAATCGATGAACCAGTGGAAAATAGGATAAAATTGAGAAAACTGATGGTCTACATGTTCAAAAATTGGACCATTTTTAAAAAATATTTCTTTAAAAAAAAAGACAGAAACGGATAAAGGACAAATTTACAAAGATGACAAATAATTTATTTTTTTATCAATTATTTGTAATTTTGAATGTTTTATGTTATGAATTATGACTTTATTTATATTCTATAAAAAAAAATGTTATGAATTATGACATTTTATATTGAAGTTTAATTTTTTCTTATGAAGTTATGAATTTTATATTAATTTTTGTTTAATATTATTTTATATATTATATTAAAAATTAAAATAATATTATTTAATTATAACCCAATTGGACCTCCGTTGAACCCTGATTGAACCTCTAAACCTTGAATCAGTGTCTTCACCTGTTAAATGTCCAGTCCAGTTTTAAGTAGCTTGATTTTTCTAACTAATCATACAATGTATTATGTACTCAACATAAAAGACAAACAATTGATCGCCTCATGATTTAGGTTATAATGACAATTCAATGACATAATGCCAACGTCCGTGAAATGGGATATCATTTCAAGAATTCTGCATATCATCGCAAACTCAATCCCCAAATTCTAGCGAAGAAAATGATTAGAAGGTTACCAGAAGTTAAGGAGACGCCAAAGAGTTCGCATCTTCATTACCAATTCTATGAACTATGACCCTGTTTGGATAACAAGCTTATCTACTGCTTATGGCATAAGTTGTATAAGCTACTTTTATAATCGAAGAAAAATTATAGTAAAACTTATTTTATATAAGCCATAAGCTGTTTTGATAAGCTATCCTGAGTAGCTTATGAAAAATAAGCCCAAAACAGCTTATGAATCAGTCATAAGCTATGTTCATAAGCTCTGCATAAGCCAATCCAAACAGACCCTATATATTTGACAAAAGTCTCTTCTCTACCTAGTTTTTCTCTACATAATTTTGCTTATGTCTCTTCGGAACGAGTATATGACAAATATGCTACATTATTTATTTTTTTCCTAATTGAATCCATTGAAAGAGGCTTCTATTGCACAATCCTATCAATAAAGAATACACTAATAATTAAAACATTTTTTTAACATATTCTTAATAAGATATTTTTCTTATTGATTAATATTTATGTGGTTTCCACTATTTTGGAATTAGGTCCTATAAAATACGAAATAAGACATGATTTACTGGCATTTATATAAAATTTATCTTATAATAAAGACTTAAAATGAGTGTGTTAGAACTATATTAAAACGAGGAGAATGACGTCTCGAGAACTAACGGGGGTTGTGATTAGTGGAATGGACTAATTTTCACAATGTGACTAATCACAGTTTGAATTATTACTAAGAGATGTGTTCATATTTAGTGTCCAATTGTGTGTCGAACAAAATTACCTCGGGAGAATAAGACTTATGAGAAAAAAAATTAACATCTCAAGAGGCGTCATTTAGCACTTCTAAAAAAAATGGTGCAAATGGCTGGATTCAATTCTGCTTACATGTTTCTTTTTAAAGGAGATTCATGGGTTTAAATTTGTAAACTTGCGATCTCACTCAAATTGGCCGCATTGGAATTTTCACACCCAATGGAACCCAACCGCGAATTCACTTGTGACATTTATATATGCACATTTATAAAATTTGTTCACGCCAAACTTGATCTCAATTCTATACTTCACAAAATTACTCTTTGGCAAAGCCATGGAGTTGTAGGTAGCTGGCTCAATTTAATCCATTCCATAACGGTGGTGTTCAGCGCAAGATATGTTTAGCCACTATTTTTCGATGTGTAATGATGAGCTGGGTTTTAATTAATTTAATAAAAATTAGTCTTAAGAACGTGGTTCCAATACACCCCGTTATTATCTCATGAATCTGATCCATTAATTTTATTTTATTCTCTTGGTCTCTCCCACCAACAGTTATTGAGAAAAACCAGTCAAAAGAAAAACGATTATTAAGAAAAAAAATACATACAAAGTTGGAGCTATAACCTTATTTATGTACTGAAATCAATAACTGAAGTATCCCCTTTCTTTTTGTATCAATAACTAAATAAATAAATGCATTATAAATAAGTTATATAAAAAGTGGGGGAGAATTAAAAGGAGTTAATAAAGCTCTGATACCAATAGATGTTGGGTTTGGACACAAAAAGAGGATAAAAGTAAATAATTTATTTTTTTCTAATTGTATCCTTTGAAAGTTTTTTTAAAAAAAAAATACGAGAAATATTTTTTTTACTACGAGACAATCCACTTAAAACCATTTTAAAAGAGCATCATTATTGGCACATTACATTCAATTTACAAGTCTTTTAGCCAATTAAAAAAGATCAAATCAAACTTTCAGTTTGATTGATAAATTAGTGAATTATTCAGGTATTTCGCTTATACGAAGACTTGCATATTTTGTATCCCATTCACGGATCACATACCATGTGCACTTAACATTGTTCTCATGATTTGAATTTGGATCCAAGAAATTACTAGTAACTGAATAAGAACACGCGCACGTTGGCATGTGTGCATTCATTAATCATGCCATGTGCTTTATAAATACCTTATGTTTCACGATGATTTAGATTACAATTTCCGTACTCGTATGAAATTAAGTACAGACAGAGCGCACAAGTTATAACATGATATTTGTTTTAGGCGTTGTTTGGGAGGGAGTTTTTAGAGGAGAGAGGAATGAAGGGTTTATAGCAATATTTTAGTTTAATAAAAAGAGAGGAGGGATATGGAGAGCATTTTAAAACCATCAAAAAATCTCCAAAATTCTCTCTCTAGTACATTTTTGGAGTTCCCCAAGATTGGAGATTTTTGGAGGTTTTTATTTTTTTCATTAAAAACTAATCATCCATGCAAGATAGGGGATGTCCTCCCTTTCCTTTCTTTTCATTTTTTTCTTAAAATGTCAAAACTCTCCCCTCTCCTCCCCTCCCCTCCAAACTCCCAAACAGACCCTTAGTTTCACCAATAATACAAAACCGTTTTTTGTGGTATAAGTTAAAGTTTTAATTCCTTTCACATGATTATTTCATTTTTTTTAAAAAGATGGTGGTTTTGAGAGAGAAGCTTTATCTTTTCTCTAAAAACCATTTGTTCCTCTTTCTTCTTTTTCCACTTGAGGGGTGGTTTTGGATCATTTTTTGGTCTAAAACCACCATTTTACTTCGTTTTTAGTCTATTTCTACTTTAATAAGTGACTTTGTCACATAGATCTCATTTTACTCTCGTGTTTTTTTAGTGTTTTTTGGCATCTATGTGCGCTGATGTTTGTTTCTCCCGTTTTGGTGCGGCGTTTTGTTTTCCCGTCTTGGTGCGGTGTTCATTTGGTTCATATTGACTGATTTACTTCGTTTCACTACAGATTCTCTTATGACTGAGTCATCAACGTTGCAGATCCAGAGGAGTGAGTATTCCGGTTAATATGAGTTTGTCATTTTTGTAAGCATTGTCTTTTTTGATGATATTTTGCTGTGTTATGCTATTAACTTGAGTGCTATGAGCTTGTTCACAGATTTATCCCTTTCAGTTTTTAGCGATGTTGAATTTGTAATGTCTTCGACTTCGATGTATTTTACCGATTTAAATGAATGAATACCTTTTGTTCTAAAAAAAAATCTATTTCTACTTGCACCAAAAAGAGTGATCCAACCTGCGTCACATATAGTAGTCCAGATTGTGTGAAATACACTCAAAGGCCAAGCCGGGATAAGGACATTGAAGCTTCACATACATATGCTTCATGTTATTATGGAACTTTATCCTTAAATATCAAAATATCCGATTCAAAATATCTTCTCGTGTTCAATTTTGTCGTCTTTCCCTAGTTTACACTTAAAACCTGCAGCATTCCTCATTACTCATTTTTATGTAGTTTAGGAGATAATAAATATCAACGAATCTTAGATAAGATTCAAAAAGTTTTAGGCGAAAAAAGATCACAAACATTGTTTCTATATATTCAAATGGAGTGTAGCATATGATTCTGAAATTTGAGATATAACAATATTAAAACGTTTGTGTACTATAATACTGATTTGGATAAGAACTCCGATAAAATATAATGTAATTAATTAATCAAAAATATATCTAATCTAACAAATATAACAAAAAATACTCTAGTTTTGCATAAGGTAATAAGTCAGAATTTTTGCATGATTAATTAATTAAACCAAAACAATGCAGAAACCAGTTTTGACATATTAGTTCTGTTCTCTCGGCGAGTTTACGTATTAATAAGGACTAAGCTGAAAGTGACTTTCAATTGAGTAATTTGACTATTTGAGCTTGAATATATAGATTGCATCCACAGTTTCAAGTCACAACTATATATATCGTTTCTAAAATAATATAAAAAAAAGGCTTAAATATGTTTCTGGTCCCTATAATATAGGAGTGTTTTGTTTTTAGTCCCTATAAAAAAAGTCAAACGCTTTTAGTCCCCATAATTTTTTTTTTGCTTTTAGTCCCTAGCCTGATTTGACCGCTGAGGTGTCCACTTTTAGCCCAGTCAGCATGCCTACGTGGCCAAAAACTTAGCCATGTAGGATGCCACGTCAGCCCCCTCTCTCCTCCCCTCTCTCTCTCTCCTCCCTCCTCTCTCTCTTCCTTCCCCCACGTTCACCCCATCTCTCTCTGCTGTAACTCCTTTTCATCTATCTCCTCCTCCATCCTTTTCTCCTACGAAGAACCCCCATTTAACAATCTCTGTTCTTTCAGGAAAAAAAGAACCCCCGCTGTTATTGTTGAAGATCGGTGAAGAGCTCTGTATGTGGGCATAGATCTGGAGTGTGGTGCAACCTTGAGGTTTTGGCGGAGAGTGATGGGTTTTGGCTGGGCGGAGAAATTGGGGGGGGGGGGGGTTCAGGCGACGATTGCCGAAGTCCGACGAAGGATTTGAAGGCAATGGAGTAGGGAGAGTGAGATAGTGGTGGGAGTGACTGGTGGGGGTTTCGATTTGGATCCGGATCCTCTTCAGCACTAAATCTCTCCATCTCTCTCCGTCAACGTCGACAACGGTGGCTCTCCAGTTGAGCAAGAGGGAACAGTGATGATCCAAAGGAAACCCAACGCGGTAGCCCTGTGTTTCTCTAGTGAGGTGGTGCTCGGTAGGTGCTGTGGTTCGGGCACGAGACTGCGTTGGCATGGCTGGAAGGAGATGGGTCACGGAGAGAGACTCGGCCTAAGTATATTCCCCCAAATTGTAATACAGATTCATCAGAGTATGGCCCTATGCAGTGGATCAACTAATTTTTGAAGCTTTTTATTTATTTTTAATTTGTTTTCTTTTTTGCCTCTCTTCAATAGTTTCCCATAGCTATTTTAGAATGGAAAATCAAAGTTTATGTGCATTATACGATCTATTTATAGGTTTGATTTGCGACCTGGAACAAAACCTAAACTTGGCACCGGAGATAAAGATGAGGCAGTAGTTGGGTTATTGTCAAATCTTTCACTAGATGCAAGTCTCTCGTCGCCGGTATTGGAGTGTACATGTGTTTCACTGTGTTCATGTTGATAGCATTGCTTTTCTCTTTTCGTTGTTTCTTTTGGTTTTAGGGAGAGGATGGAGGAGGAGATAGATGTTACAGAGAAAAGGAGTTACAACAGAGAGAGAGGGGGGGTGAACGTGGGGGAAGGAAGAGAGAGAGAGGAGAGAGGGGGCTGACGTGGCATCCTACGTGGCCAAGTTTTTAGCCACATAGACATGCTGATTGGGCTAAAAAAGGACACCTCAGCGGTCAAACCAGGCTAGGGACTAAAAGCAAAAAAAAAATTTATGGGGACTAAAAGCGTTTGACTTTTTTTATAGGGACTAAAAACAAAACACTCCTATATTATAAGGACCAAAAATATATTTAAGCAAAAAAAAAACATCAAAGATAAGTTAGCAAAGTAGTTACGATACGTCAACAAAAAGCAGCGATAGGTGGGTTATCACATTGGTTAATTAAGTCTTCTCAGGATTAATAAAGTAGTTTATGTCTTTCTGATATCAAAGTTTGTTCCAAATATATCACAACTTTGTTATGATACATTAGCAAAGCAGTCATAGGTTATCAAATGGGTTATCACACGTGACATCTGAATTAACATATTGACAACAATTTTTTTTTTCCACTGGTTTTATACAAAACTTGAAAAAGATAAAGTGAAATTGAGATGATATTTTTTAATTAAAAAAATAAAGTGAAAGAATAACTTGTGAAAGATATTATCGAAACGTCTTTTACCCCATAAAACATCACAATCGTAGTTCAAAAGCACTTTTCCAGTTCCCACTTAAAAAATGTGAGATATATCGGTGTTACCCTAACTATCGTATTGAAAATATCCCACGTCCACTATGAGACATGTTCCCTTCGGACCCCCCTAATCTTTTTTCCATTTGAGTGACGACAGTTTGATAAAGTGAAAAATGGAATTGTGGAGAAACAACCAAAAACAAGAGTGGGACGAGCAGTAGAATTTTCGATCAAAGGGGCATAGGCCTATTAGTGAAGGATTTTTAATACATGCAATACCATTCAATTGGGGGAGGATTGGAAGAACATTCATAAAAGCTGTTGTAAATGTGCTACGTAATACACTTTTATGACGTAACAAACTGCTGCTCCATTTGCTTGATGGTTGTGTCGTGGTCCAAGTCCTTAGTGAATTGGCAAGTTGGGATTCATAAATGGCATTTTTTATTTAACAATTCTATTTTAGATCGATGATACAAGATAAACCTTATCTCCATGACATTTTTAAGTATATATAATCTTTTATTTAATCTTTTTTTTTCTTGCTAAATTAAGGTTACATGATAATAAAAAAAGTTCTTTTATATATTTGATCCGGCAAAATATCTTGGTCTATGTAAAAGAAGAAAATTTCTCGAATACCCCTCCTCTTCACTAGTTGCTTTCTACGTTGGATTTCCACTTTCCTAAAGTGTCTATCAGAATCTGTCACTTTATCCTTATTTTCGAATTTTCAATTACAAAATGTTACTATTGAAAGGGAGCATAACTCCAAAAATCATAACCTCTCTATCTGGGTAAAATGGCCCTGAATTCGTCATAATCATTTACCACAACCTAAAGGGACTGGCAAAGATATACAGAAAATGACAAAAAAAAAATATAAATGCAACCATCAATTCAATGTGTTATAATTGTATTATAGTGCTTGAGTGAGACATCGCAGTGCCAAATTATCTTCCGTAGCATATTAAATGAACTGAGAAATAGTGCCAATTCCAATGACTGACCAATGTAACACACCGCAGTTTTTCAACTTGAATGTATAGCTGTTACTGATAACTTTTCTGGTGTCTGTGTGTGTGCATAATAATAATAATGACAATAATAACAAATGAGTATAAAGAATAACCAGAATAACCATTTCATCTAATTGATTAGCTCAGATCAACCAAACACTAGGCCAAAAAAACAAATCAATCCTAAGCATAAAAACAAAAACCATTAACAAAAAGGAAATCTAACTGGTTAACAATCCAATCCATTGATGCATGTTAAAAACTGCTGCTGTGGAATTGAAATAAGTTTGCCCCCAACTGAACTATGGGTGTGTTTGGAAAACCGATCACATGAATGCCAAAGCACCAAAATTGGGTTTTGAAGCAAAGCATGTGTCTTGGTGCTTTGATCAAAACTCAGTTTTTGTGCTTTGGAATTCATGCTAACGGTTTTCCACACACAGTTATTTTGAGGCCAATGTATATTTAATAGTTTTTCAACATTAAATGGAACATATCTACACAAGGAACAGAACCCAGCTATCCCCCTAGGGATACGTAACATGAATACATGTAAATACAGAGACATGCAGACAGTATTCCACTTTTTTCCTCGTAGAAATCAAAAGAATGTAGAAGTTTGTACGTACAACGGAAATCTACTTCCACTACATGAATATGCAACATAAAATCAAATTCATATGCAAATAGTAATAACTAATAAGAAGGTTTTTGATATTACGTGTCGATAGAATTCTAACCCCCAATTAATCATACACCTTCACAAGGAAATAGAGACAGATTCATCTCCGAGACAAACCAAAAATCTAGTGCGCATGGCATCATCAATCTATTGAACTGTATCAACTAATAACAATGGCTGCCTACGGACCCAATGACCAAACTAATACTAGACATCCTTACTCGTAAGAATGATGGGAAAATAATAAAAGAATGGATACTAATGTATAAATATACAGAATAAATAATAGGAAATTGTATTGTTGGAAAATCTATGGTAACCTAGGACATAGGGAGGGTTTATCCACGCACAGTATTTCCTTTAAAACATTTAAAAAAATATTATAGATCGAAAGGGAAATTTTCAATCCCTAAAAAGTATCTAGTTGATGACAGCACATTACAGAAGGAAAGCTTGAGAGAGGTCAGTCACATATTGCAAGGGAAAGGAAGTTTTGGGCCTGTCGCACGGATGTACGGGTAATTTGGATCAGTGTTATCAATCCCGGATAGCGGCACGTAGCGGTCGACCCTAAAAATGCTATAAGGATTAGAACTTTTTTCTAGTTTTATATGTATATAGGGGATGTATCAAATGAGAACTCATGGTTATTGTGAAAAATGATGACATTTAATTACAACCATTAGATTCAAATCGACGGTTCAAATTACGTCATTAATTACAAATTCAACATGATTTTCTTCTTTTTTAATAAAGATTACATGAGATTTTTAAAAGATCATGTGTAGATTTGTAATTAAAGATGTATTCTAAACCGTCGATTTGAATCAAATAACTATAATTAAATATTATCATTTCTCACAATAACCACAAGTTCTCACTTGATATGTCCCACACACACATATCTATATATATATATATATGGGTCACAATTCCATGGTTGGGTGAACCGGGGCGGTGATATCATTGTGGTTTCTTCTGTTGTTCGCCAGACAGTAGGGATGAGAGAAGATAGGAAAGAGATGGGAACCTTTGTCACCCTTCAGTGGAGCGGTGTTATCATGCCGCAATTTCCACCATGAAAGCTATCACGATAGTGAACCGCGCCAATACGCCAAGCCCTGTAGTGGCCAGGGTCGCTCTGTGCTGGCACTATTGCGCCGCTGTCGTGCACTACTGAAAACCCTGATTTGGATTATTTTTCAACAAAAGATGGGAGTATAGATATGAGCAGATGGATGACTTGATCTTATTGCACCGTGATTAGTCACAGTAAAAAATCACCAAAATTGGAGCAGTGTAATATCTTGGTTACCAAAATTCAATTAACAATGATACTAGTTCAGTAGAAATACTAAGTTGTGAACAGTACAATAGATAAGCTGCAGGCAGCAGAGGTAGAGATCAAAACATGAATTCAACTTGATAGAATTTAGGAGATCCAAATTCCAATGTACTATATGTTAAGTTGCAAACAGGATAATTGATATGCCGCAGGAAGCAGATATAGAGGTCATAAAATGAGTTAAACTTGATAGAATTGAGGATATCCAACAAAATCAGTTTGAACCACACTGGAAGAGGGGAAGGATTGCTACAATAAAATGCAGCAGCAAGCAAGTATTTCCTAGTGAGCGGTATCCATCACAAGACAACTGAGAAGTGAAAAGCAAGAACACAAGTTCCACAAAATATATTCCAATGGTTTTTCAGATAATAGGTATATAATGAAGTCCCTTGGTGTCATAATAAGCCGACCAGATGCCTAGAAATCAAACAGTAACTAAATGGTCATATTTTGTTGCAAATGCCCTCACTTACCATTGATTACAAGACATGGAAAATAGCAGGAGGGGGGAAAATGATCCAGAGTTTCTGCAAATTTTCAATTTCATGAGGCAACTTCCCCATTTTTGACTAAAGTACTCACAAACCAAGGATACTGGTAAGAGAAGATTGCTAGAGAATTTGCATTTTATTTGCATCATTAGGGCAGATACTTTCAGCTCAAAAGGAGAATAAAAGGTTGAAAGAGAAGAAACAACATAAACAACACTGCTTTATGGTTCCTCCGATAATTCATGGAGATAAAGATGATTCCACACTAGTCAATGGAAAACAGTACGAATGGACAGAAAGATCCTAAATTTCTACGAGAAAACGCAGATGAAGAGTAGATTGAGTAAAAAGAGAAGAAAGGAACTATAGCTCCTAAATACAAAACCAGCAATGGATGCTCAGGCATAATCTTGCTAGTCAACTGTTATGGAAGCAGGAGTCCAGTTGAAGAAACCCTAAAGAATATTCTCTCCAGACCAACCTAGATGGAGTAAGAAGAGGAACAGGGACATGCATTGAGAACTAAATTTTCACCTTCGCAACCCCCAGAAACAACTCCAAAAACCTATGTAGCCATTATAAATGCCTGTATCAAGTTTTCAGCTGCGCGCTTTTGTTCAGGTGTGCCAGAAATAAGAGCAATACGGTCACCCCGAACAGACTTGGAGTCAGAAATATCTACTGTTGCTCCTGAAATCTGGATTGGAACAACCAAGCATAAAATAGATATTCAATGAAGCAAATTTTAGGTGCATGTGTAATGAGTATGGAAGTATAAATAAACTAGTATTCCATGCTATGCCAAAGATGTATAAAGTTGAGTATGCCTGAAATTTTGGCCATTAACACCCAACAGAACAACTCTCTCTCTCTCTCTCTCTCTCTCTCTCTGTGTGTGTAGTTTGCATAGACAGCTGTTATTACATGACATCTGAAAGAAATCATTATAGTATGTAAAAATGTGAAAAACTGAAAGCATCACGGATAAAAAAATGAGGAAAAACCTTAATATGTTTTTTCTGATTAAATTCTGTACAAATCACTTTTTCAATCTTATGACAAATCACTTGACATGGTGAAAATCAGATGTCTTCCTTTTACATTACTACAAATTACTGGACTAAGAAGATGCATCATATCACAATGTAACTGAGAAATCAAAGAATAGTAAACACTAAGAATTAAACTTGACCAAAACTGGCATTAATTTAAGATAAACAATAGAAATATGCCTTTCAAACCATGAATTATGTCCTTCTGCCGCAGAGAAAAAAAAAAGTAAATTAGAATGTGTGAACCAACCTTCCTGATATTGGCTAGATTTGCACCACCTTTACCCAACACTTTGCCAACAGCATTAGCAGGAACCAACATCTCCAATGTTGACAGGGGAGGCAAACTATGTCTAATAAAGGCACAGAAACATGAGTTGAAAATAACTAACAAGTTTAACATAAGGCTAGGGGGGAGAGAGAAAGGGACCAAGCCAGTTGTAAAGTATAGAACAAATATAACATTGGTAACAATATATACTAACCCTTCATACAGCTTGGTGGCATATGAAGACATAGATCCATAGCCATTTTCTCCCATCTATTCAAAAGAAGCAAACAAGAAAATATCAGTGAGATGTGATTAAAAATTGAAAATAGAAATGAGTTATGTAACAACAGAAACAAGAAAATAAAGATAGAGTTAAATGCAATTTTAAGCATGTTGTACTAGAGAAAGATATACTTTAGACAGCACTGGAGGAAAGGATGAGCTGAATAAAAGAAACAGATTAACAAATAATCCCTACAATTCCACCCCCTCCCAACAAAAAAAAAATTAAAGAAAAGAATGCTGAAATCCATCGGTATTTGCTACTTCATCTACTTCTTCATAACAGTACTCGTAACTTCATAATGACTATATTCAAACCCAAATGACTAATAAAAGACTAGAAGATATACTATGCAAGCACACACCAAAAGAACTATCTAATACAATTTCAATTTACATTGCCAAAAGATTTTCCCATTTTAAAGTGCACCTGGCACAAGCCATATCTGTCACAATCTATATCAACAACCGTAATATTCTAACAGTTTTAATATGATGATATAGAAAGAAAAAACAGCAGCGAGACATACCGACAAAGATCCATATCCGTAAAGGCTGCTAGAAGAAAGCATGCCCAAGCCAGTTCCAGTTTCAGTCCTCTGATCGTAAGCTAGCGGAGCTGCAACAGCAGGAACTGAAGGCAGCAAAGATGGCACTGAAAGAACCGAACTGCCTGAGTACAGGGATTCAGCACCTATAGGGGGATTATGTTCAATGTCCCATTTTTTCAATACATCATCTCTTAGTCTTAAGACAATCTGGATTAGTGCATCTCTCACACAATCAACTTCGCCGACCACCTAAATCGTTAATTGGAAAGAACTTGAATCAAATAAAATAAAATTTATATACAAATTAAACGCAAAAAATGATGAAGCAAAAAATAAGCAAACCTCAACGAGTTCATCATTCATATCTGCATATTTAGGCTTATCACTTCTTGAGATTCGAATATCAGCCTTAGTTCTCTTCCGAATTTCATTTATGATTGAACCACTTTTCCCTATAATACACCCTATCACTTTGGATGGAACTAGGAGCCGGATTGAAACTGGGGTATCATCTTCATCGTTTATCTTCTCTTGCAGCAGCAGAACAGCTTCAACTGCTATGGATTTCAGATCACTTGATGACTACAAAATAAACATACTACATGATAATTCTATTTGTATGATAAAAAAACAGCACATGTTCAATATACAGAATAGGAATAGGCTACTACATGCAGAGTATGGAGTGGACAAAATGGGAGTCAACAAAATCCACCAACTAGTAAACCAAGCATAAGGTTGATTATGAAATTCAGTGATTTGAAGAAGCTTTCAAGTTAAACAAACATAAGGAACCAAGCTTATCTTCTTTTACCCCTGTACGCTGTAGATTAACCACATTAAGAATGAAGCCACAAACAATTCCCTACTGCCTAGCATGAAGATATACAGAAACTTATTCTTGACTGCCCCCTCCAAAAAAAGAATGTTGATAAATAGTAAAAGTCAGAGCTTTTCTATGTGAATAGGAAATATCATGGACTCTAGACTCTAGTACTCCACCAAGTTAACAAGTTAACCCTAGTCCTACAACCAGAATGATCAAGTGCATAATTATATCTTATTATATCTTATAGAAACAAATGTAAGAAGCACAGATAGTGCACCTCTGTTGCAGTTATTGTGATTAAGCACCCATCATGACGAGCCTTGGAATCATCAACCTCAATACGAGCACCACTAGCCTGCCTCATACTTTTAATAGTGCCACCTCCCCTCCCAATAACACGTCCAATCTTGTCAGAGGGGCACAACATTTTTACAATTAGTTCTTCAGATTGGGAAGCACCCAGACTGGGAACTGCTGGAAGGGCAGATGAGTACAGAGACCATGTATTTCCTGTATCTGCATAACCTTGCAGATCTTGTACATTTGTAGCACTAGCACCTATAATTTGAGGAACAGATCTAGATTGGATAGCAGGATCCGAAGCTGGAAATAATCCACCAGGTGGATAGATTGGAACTTCAGAAGGAATGATAATGCTAGGAGGGGTTTCTGGTACAGTTGTATCAAGAGGAATGTCCTCCTTGGGGGAGAACTTGTACATAATAGATGAAACTTCAAATAATGCTTTTTTTACCGCTTCTGATTCACCTGTAATCTACCCAACAAAAACAAGCATATAGTAAGATAGAAGTTCACTGCAAAAGAATTTTTAACAACAGGAAAAAAAAACAAGTATAAAATTATTTAAAATATAGAAATTGTAAGATTTTCTCCAAAACTAGATGCGCAAAAAATGAAATTCACATGAAATTCTCCAATTATCTTTATGCAAAAGAATAGCTCCTGCAGCATCCAAATGGACTGTTGATTTACCCACAATATTGGTGGTAACTTAGGTAGGATCTCACATAGTCACAAAACAATGCTAGAAAAACATAAATACCTAGCTCAATGGTCAGCACAAGTATTACAATGTTAAATGTTTAGAACAATATTATTCAACAATCAAGCCTTACCACACATGTAAAAAAGTTGTAAAACCGTTCACACTATTATAGTTACTATTATCGCTATGAGAAAGTGAACCTGGATTGTGTCTACAGGTAGATTTACATGGCAGTGTGCCCATCCAAGTTGTGATTATGTTGCAAATCTGTGTAATAATAGTTGAATGGCAAGTAACTAAGTTTGATAATATTAAATATACTTACCAACACAAAATTGTCAAATTCCATAGCACACGAGTGTGCTGGGTCAGCAGCATCCTTCGGAATGACCTTGATATTTGTCCTTGTCTTAACCCTCAGTCTTTTAATGGTAGCCCCAGCCTTGCCAATGATATTGGCAGACTGGCTTGATGGAACAAGGATTTGACATTCTTCCTTATTCTTTCGCTTCTTGTCAGAATCTCCAACGGTTTCCATGGCATTTGAAATGGCAGAATGAACCTTGAGAAGAGCATCTTGGGCAGCACATAAAGGCTTTCTATCATCGAGCTCATCATCGACCTCAATTTCTTTCTTCTGCTTGACATAGCAATAAATAGTTATAACTCGTTGCTTGGCACCAGGAAATGAATCCACAACCTTGACTTTTGCCCTGGTCTCTTGCCTTATTGAATTTATAACCTTCCCATTCTTGCCAATAACACTCCCAATAAATCCATCCGGACAGAGTATCCTATACACAACCAACTCATCGTTTCCCCTTTCATCTTTGTCATTCACACGCCTCTTTTGATTTTTGTTGTCCCCATCACGGTCTCTCTGTGAATGATATCTTTTCCCAGTCTCACCCATTCTACAAATTACTGTTGCTGCTCCTGAAAACAAAACATACTTTTAGATACACACATAATCAGTTGTAAAATTTAGTTTCTGTATTCTTTTCACCATACTTCCTGCCCCATGCCACCCCGTGAACTGGGTGAGAGAAAATTTTATTATCGAAATTTAATTGTGATAAGATAGCAAGCTTGAGGTACCAAAAAATATTGTAAGCTAACTAAAAAATAAATTATAAATTATTATACACCTACGTAAGCCCATTTATCAATAACTAGTTAACATAGTGGGAACATAAATGCAGCCCATTTAAAATGCATACACTCGTATGAATAAGACATTACACAGTCTTCAACAAGGTCTTGTATCGTTCAGAATGTGACTAAAGCACAAATAATTGCAGTGGGGGTGGGATAATAATGGGGACAGAATTATAAGACAAACCCATTACAGAGTCAGAGAGCATAATTCAACATCAACTGCGCCATAAAACTTTGTAAAATTTGAAAAGGCAATCCAATAATATTGCAAACAAATAACGCTATATTTTTTTGAAGATACCTTGTTATACTGGCAAGGCGCCTCACACAGCTTGAAAATGAAAACTGAGAGAGGGAAAGGGGGGGGGGTGGGGGGGAAGACGATACCCCCCAAAAAAAATTGAACTTTTTTAAACGCAACAACTGAGTTCATGCGGAATGAGAAGAAAGAGAACAGTGCGAATTGTCAAAAAAATCTCTAACTCCATAATTACATACCTGATTATTATTGGATTGAAGGAGAAGAAGCAGCCAGTTGAGTTAATCCGAGAAACAGAAAAGGATTCGCCGCTGCACCCAATCCAGGTTTTAGATTTCTAAGAACTTTCCTAGGTTTTGTTTTCCCTCTACGATCTTTTCTAATTCCCTTTACCCTTTAAAATTTATTACATTATTAATTATTTATTATATTTTAGATTTAGAGTTTAATAACGCATTGTGTAATTTTTAAATAGGTTTCACAGGTCAGTCTATCTTATTGAGTGTGGTCGCACAGAAATAAAGGAGAAAGGAAAACTCATGTCAAAAACAATAATTTTAAATCTTTCTACGTTTTATTCCTACAAATTCTCTTAATTACTAAATAAAACAAGTATTAAATATTTTTTATATTTTTAATGTATTAGTTGTATTTTCTTTCTTTTTTTATAAAGTAATAGAAAGAGATTCCTAAAAATAAATGTGGACACAGCTCTTAACAATGCCCTATGGAAGGTGGGGTTCGGCTGGATCATTAGAGACGACAAAGGCTCGTTTGTTATGGCATGATAGGTCCCTTCATGGCAATGTTGGACACCAATTGAAGCGGAAGCTCTGGGATTGCTGGAGGCAATGAAATGGTTTAGTTCTCTTGATATTACACATGCTTTCTTTGAAACTGACTACAAAGGAGTTGTGGATAGAGTTGGCGCTGTGCAACAAACAAGCTACTACCGAGTTGGATGCTACTCTCCTTGACATTTAGCGCCTTTTAAGTATTAATTTGAATTTCTCTGCTTCTTTTATTCCTAGGCAAGTCAACTCAGTTTCTCATATTTTAGCTACTAGATGTCTTGGTCTTGATGCTTGTATGGACTTGCTTCATGATCTTCCTTGTGTTGGGGAGGTTCTTTTTAATGAAATGACATAAGTATTTTTTATTCAAAAATAAAATAAAATAGTAAGAGGATATATAGGAGGATATAACATTTCTCTATCAAAAAAAGAAAGAGAAAGGTAAGGGATAAACGAGGAAAGGGACAACTTATTACACTAACGCTTTGTTTGGTTGTGAAATGAAAGTGGAAGGAAAGAAAGTAGAAGGAAAGATAGTATAATAAAAAAAGAGAGTAAAAAGTGATATGATTTTTTAGTTGTTTTGTTTTTTCTTGATCCAGTAAAAATGGTAAATACACACACGCAAGCGTCCCAATTGGGGTTCGAACCATATCCAACCTAACAACACAAGATGGATTTAACCATGTTTTGAGTGAAAGGAAAGAAATGTAAAATATTTTTTTTCTCTTGTTTGATTGGATAGAAAATGAGAAATAAAAAAGAAATATTTTTTTTTTAAAATAACAAAAATGACTTCATGTGAAAATGAATATAATAAATTAAAATCATTCATAAATTACTTTAATAACTATTTAAAATAAATTGAAGCTTTATAAAATGAGTAAGATAAATCAAAAATATTAAAATCAAAAATATTTTTTTGATACATAAAATCAAAAATATTTATTTCACCCTTAAATATGAAAGAAATAAAAATAAATTGAGTGAGATAAATTAAAATGGTTTCAAAAGGCGAAGGTCGAACATTCCATTCAGTTGAGGAGCTGGTGATTTTGCGAAGAAAGGCTTCGTCGCAGGTAACAATTGTTTTGAGGGCATTTCATTTTCATTTCATTTGTTTCTTCAATAATCACCAACATGTTTGTTAAATGATACCGTTTGCTTTTATCTATTGAAACATATCTTTCTGGCACCCTCTTCTTCCCTTTGCTCTGTGAATTTATTGGTTTATTCAGCAATTATTTTTAAGTTGCATAAGGGATTGCTGTTTTTCGTGCCTTATCAATTAATCTACAGGTTTAAAAAAATATAAAACAAAAACATATATTTAATGTTGTTATTCAGATCTTCCTTGGGGTTTCTGAATCAATTGTGCTCTTACTGTTCCTTTCTGTTGCAGTTTCTGGAATAAATGGTCAAATTTTTGGATTTGCTATGCTGAAAATTAGCTAATTCAGGCTTTGAAGTGCATGACCAAAAAAAAAAGGCTTTGAAGTGGTTTTGAGCTTAATTACACCTATACTGTACCTGAGTTGTATCTAGGAGTATTTTATAGTTGTCAGCTTTGTATGGTGACAAGGTTTAGAAAGGCCACACAGAGAGCCTCTGCAACCTTTCGTGAATAACTTACTGGCATGGCAAATTTAGAATTGTATGTGCTGGCTTTTGCAGGTGATGTTCAAGTGCTAAGATGGAAGAACAAGAAGCAGAACAACCTGTTCCACTTCAAGTAGGGAGCTCAGATGGTTCGGGTCAAGTCAGTCGAGTAAGGAAGCTGTTGTTTCGCCGAATGCTGGTGGGGATCAAAGATGGAAGGTTCTTCTTGGGTGGTTTCTATTGCATTGACAAGCAAGGGAACATTATTCTTCAGGATGCTGTGGAGTATCGTAGCACTCGGCGATCATCGCCTTCTCCGATGGAACAGAGGTGCCTTGGTCTTATCCTTATTCCTTCTTCGTGCCGCACGTCATGTCATGTGGATTGCTCTGTCGATGAACAATTGTCCCTGCTATCACTTACTGAAACATGAGTACTCTGGGGTTTCATTTGTTCTGTTGATGAATTGCAAGATTTTGGCTGTGTTGTGTTAAAATATGGGATTGTAGCACTTGTTTAGGTTTTCAATCATTAAGGAAGGAATATGGTTTACCATGAGTGTAAAATGTTTTGGTGCATTTGAGTGGAGCAAAAAAATAAAATCATGTTACTGGCATTACATGGGTTCTATATCTTTTTGTTGCTTTATTCATGCCAATGCCTCTTTCTCCCTTCAAATCTTGTGCTGTAAGCATCCTAAACTTCATGCTGCCACTTCTGTAACTGAGATGCTGAATTTGATCTATCAAGTATCAGCTTTTTTTTTTGGTCAAAGATCTATCAAGTATCAGCTGAACTTATTAGGATGTGAGTAAAACTTGTATCCTGGCAAATGAGGAAAAGTTGTATTTCCTTTATTAGAAATAAAAAGAAAGAAAATGAATACAAGGTGATTAAGCTCCAGTTTGCTTAGTACAAAAAAGGAAACATCATTTTGTACGAGACACCTTACAAGTAATACTAGTAGGTCTGTTTAAGACTCTATAAACTTGATGAAGTTTCTTCTCAAGTGGACTGTTGTATTTGATTTTTTACAAGGACAAAGAGGTAACCATTTGTTCTCTAACTCAAAGTAAAGAGCTTTTTGATTTTACTTTCTCTGGGAATCCAAGGTTCATTTATTGTATATTTTTATGCATGTGTATGTAGCATAAATTTGCTGTGGTTGTTTAAGGCAATTATTGGAGCAAGTCCAGTTGTGGCACTGCCGAGTAGTTTAGTGTACCCTCCCTCACCATGCTGTTGAAAGCTAAACGGAAAAGCATTCATGGAATGATAATTGCTTGTGAGGTGTGAGCAACAAAGGGATTAAGTTTGGACAAGAAGTACTTGTTTGTGATTGTTTGCATGAAACTTAGTAACTTAAAAAAGTTGTTATTTATTAAACGAAAAACATTATTGGGTTGATAATAGCTGTCTCTGATTCGGTGATACTAGTGTGAGTTTAATATAATTGAAACTTGAGCGGTTATACAAAGATAAAGCAATGCAGAACTTGTAAATCTGAAGAAAAAAATGGATCAAACTTGGAAGGGGGAAATACTGGTATGGTACTGATTCATGTGGGATACACACATATGGAAACCCATTTATCTGCAGCAACCCAACCACTAGTGGAATGGATTAATGGAACGTGAAGGTGGTGCAGAACCGGCACCAACGCTACTCAGAAAATAAGCATTGTTGTGAAAACCAAAGTTCACAATTCTGGCATAATTAAGTTACACATATTCAGAAAGTATTTTTAAGTACTTGTATGAAAAAGTTAGAACACTCATTTTCAGATATAGAATAGACATGGTAATTTCATGTACAACCTGAATGTAAAAATGATATAGAGAGTTTATAATTGAAGTTTACGGAAAGTGACATGCACGGTCAAAACCTATTACTGTAAGGCGTTCCGTAGACAATAAGGGATGGTACACTTCTGACAACAGTGTCAATGGGAATTGCAAAGTTAACACCTGATGACACTCCACTCCCTGAAATGCATCCAAAAGCAAAAGGAAAAAATGGAAGTTAATACTGGTCAAAGTATAAGGAACATTAATGAATTTCTTTTTAGGTTTAAGTAATTGAATTTTAACGTGTAAAACCAAAAGGATCATATTCAATAGATCACCAATCACCAATGTTGGCAGTTACAGTTGGTTACAGTGCTACTGAAAGAAACATAATGACCCTTTGATACACACCATAAATTGAGCAGAAGTGCATATGAAAGAAAAGGAAAATAGTTTTCTCACTATTGATTAGCCTTTTAAAAATTAACCAAAAAAAAAAGAGCAAAGGATGACAACGAATTCATGAGTTTGCGACCTCACTCAACACCTTTTTTTATACAGTTAAATTGTGTGGCAGTGGCAGCTTCTAATCATCTTATGTTCAACTAACTTCTAAAGAAATGTGATGTGCAACAAAATTTTGCAAAAAAAATAAAATGATGCAAAATAAGTAGAAATAAGAAAGTATATTTTCTGACTAATTTCGAGTTAAAAGCATGAGCCTTTTACTCCCTTTTTAATTGGACATGTTATAGAAGTATACTCAAAAAAAAAAGAGTAAGCATCTTATTACCTTTCCTAGTGAAGGTAGCCGTGTTTACTCCGATGACATGGCCATAGGAGTCAATCAATGGTCCACCTGAATTTCCTGTTCACATCCGTGCACACATAAGATCATATACCTACATGGTTCTATTAATGATCATTTCTAGTAATGTACAATATGAGTCACTTTGGAAGCTATAGTTTCTCCAAATTAATATCTTTCCTTAACTTTTAATTAAAGGGGGAACAAATACTTGGTGTTGTGTTGAGGTCCTAACATATCGAACCTCAATTAAGGGTATAGCTTACCTGCATTAATAGCTGCATCAGAACCTCAATTAAGGGTATAGCTTACCTGCATTAATAGCTGCATCAGTTTGAATAGCTCCTTTGATGGCCCCTCCATTTGGGGAAGGTATCTCACGGCCTAAACCACTGACCACCTGCATAATTTACAACACATGATATACAATGAATGATTAGGTGACTCATAACGGTTACATGTTCAATTAGGCGTTGTTCTGAAGAATCAACAGATTTTGTTCTATCTGGGAAACTATAGCTCAACATGACAAAATCTTTGGATAGAATAGCACATGAATAATTTCTTGATCAGATAGAGTTCTTAGCAGATTCTGGGGCTTTCAAATCAAAGAAATTACCCCTGTTGTGAGAGTGTTCTCATATCCATAAGGATTCCCAATGGCAAAGCAACTCTGCCCAACATGTAAATTGTTAGATTGACCAAGAACAACAGGCTTTATTTCATATCCATCAACATCAACCTGCAAATAGAACAAGTGTCATGCATTTCTGCCAGTGGCCTATATAGTGAGAGAAAGAAGAATGCAGAAGTTAAATGTAACTTACATTACCATGTATTAGTTTCATTAAGTATAAAAAAAAAGTAATGAAAATTCTCTTTACAGCTAGGGAACTTGTTAGAGATTCCCAAATATCAATAGCTAGTTACAAGTCAGTTAAGTATCAATAGTTGGTTAGTTAGTTAGATAGGTTGTTTTGACAGGGATGATTTGGCTTAAATAGGAGTAAGGGTAGAAGGGAAGGGAATTCATACTCGGAAAAAAAAAAAAAAAAAGAGAGAGCAGTGGCTCATTTGCAAAAGGAATTAAGTGTATCAAAATGCTCTAAAGAAACTTTGTCTAGCAGATTTAGGATTGGCTTTCACATTTTGATGACAGTCCCAAGTCTCTGAAGACCTTACAATCAAGATAGTCATGGGCTTAGGCAAAATATTTTGTTGAACTCGACGACAAAAACTATAATGGTGCACAACAGCTTAAAACAAAAAAGCTGGTGTTTAGGTATCTATTCTAATATGAGGACCTGTCATGGTAATGGATTGGAAAGAAGAAAAGGGGATATATTAATGATTTAGAGCATAGAGAAAAATCCTACAGGAGTAACAGAAATCAAATGTTCAGAAAAGAAAAGAAAGAAGAGGATTGGAATGTAAACCTTCAGAACAGCTAGATCATATGCTGGATCAAACCCAATTATTTTCCCTTCCCTGTAAAAGCTATTCCCTTTGGCATCAACTAGGAACACCTGTAGACAGGAGTATGAGCATAAATGCTAATAAACTAAATGATGGAAAATACGGAAAAATAGAACTATGTTTCTCCCATCCAAAATAGGAAGTTTGATAGAATCAACAGCATAAGGGAAAACCTTACAACGTTGTAAACCACCTGTGTCAGTAGCCAGTTTAGCAACAACATGGTAATTGGTAACCTGTCCAGCAGAAAGAAAACAAGTGACTACTTTGAAAGTTTGAACAATTAGCAACCTGTGCAATCAAAGACAATATCTATGGCATGGTATAGTCTGCAATTCCTTATCAAGATAGCTTGTACATGCCTTACATTTAGTTATTCACTGTCCAATGATTTTGATGATGACCAAAGGAATGTAAAACTCTTTGAACAGTTTTTCAATATGTCAATCTTCACTGAATTGAAACCACCATTTAACATCTTGCAAGTGATAATTTGTCCAATAAGATAACTACTTTCATAAGTTTAAAACAGAAAAAAAATCAACAGTAAAATAAGATAAACAAGTAGAACCAAATCTAGGTGGGACAAATATTCCCCTTTCTGATTTGTTTTACTTCTTACTATGTGACCAAATTTGTCCCAAATGAAGCCTGAACCAGTGCCTTCTACTTTTGCATCTTCACCCTCATCTAGCACGACTTCTTCAGAAGAGGTCTTGGGGACTTTAGTCAATTCAAGGTCTTTAATGAAAACAACCGACTGTGAAGTTTCCTGTAATGATAACCCCAAGTTTAATTATAAAAGAAAAAAAACAACAAAAATCATCATTTGATAATGTGATGTGGAACAAGTATGACATGAGCATTTATCCAATAACAATGTGTGTTGAAAAAAAATGAATACAGACAATCTGGGCGCGGATGATTCAAAACCCATAAACCCAATTGCCAAGGTTGAATATACATGAAGAAAAGCAAACACCTTTTGAATTTATTTCAAGTTTCAGTCCAACCCATCAAAGCTTAAAACTAAAGCAACGATATTTTAGCAAAATTGTGAAAATTGGAGAAAAGGGGTGTCATACTCATACCTGAAAGAGGTGCACAAGGTGGTCTTCTTCTTGCTGAAGTTCATCATCTTGCAGCTGCTGTGAAAGTGCAAGTGGTTGTGTTGAAGTGAGATTGAACAAATTAAGCAAGGAGGCCACTACAATGGTTGAACCAAAGACTGTGGCTTGTCGCCTGGCAACAGCAGCAGCAGTAACAGTGGGAAGGGTCTTTGTTGAGGAAGGCGTAGTACTTAGCATTGGCAACAAGGGAAAGAGCTTAATTTGGAGAGAACGCAACAGTGCCATGGTTAATGGTTCCAACTGTAGCCACGCTTATCTAAGATTCTAAGTGCTCGGAGACACGAGATATCATAGCAGCCATTCCTTTATTTTGCAGTCCAGTTAGTTTTGTTTACTGTAATTGTATTGTAGTGCTGTGCTGAAGATAGTTTATTTAGATGAATAGATAACAAGGGTAGTTCAACTGAAACCATTGGACTTCATTTCATCATTTGCTCTTTTCCTGATAGTTATTTGTTGGCTTTAATACGAAAATAGTCCATCTAAAAATTTGTATTTTGAATTTAGTCTCTATTTTAAAAGTTAGTAGTTTTTTGTCCCTTTAAAAATTTGTATTTAGAATTTAGTCTCTATTTTGAGTTGACCGCTGACATGGTATTCTGATGTTACCTTAAAACGCCTATGTGACACATTTGCGTGGCCACGTTAGCTGACACGTCATTTATTCATTAATTCCCTTCTTGCATTGTTATTTATAGGGACTAAAATCAAAACATATAATTTTCACAATGACTAACTTAATAATTTAATATAATTAGAAGGACCATGTGATATCTCAGGTCACAATTACCCCCACCCTCCTCCACCTCCTCCTCTCTCCTCCACCACCACCCCCTCCTTCTCCCCCCCTCCTCCACCACCATCACCCCCCTCTCTCTCCTCTTTTTCCCTCCTCCTCTCTCCTCCACTACCACCCACCTCCACAACTCTCTTGTTGCTGCAATCCATCCCTTACGGATCTACTCTCTCCTCCTTTTCCCTCCTCCTCTCTCCTCCACCACCACCCACCTCCACCACCACCACCACCACCAATCCCTCTTTTTGCTGCAATCCATCCCTCACGGATCTATAATGGAACATGCATGGTCGCGATTCCACCAAGGTGAGATCGAGGGGCACCGAAATCTTCCCCAACAGTTTGGCCAAGTTGAAGGCGCAGGAAGGATTTGTTCGTTCTTGGGGATTTTGGGCTTTGGGAAATCGAAGGAGGGGGTGGTGGTGGAGGAGGGGGTGAGGGGGAGAAGGAGGGGGGTGGTGGTGGAGGGGGGAGAAGCTATGAGAGAAGGGGTGGTGTGGTGGTGGAGGAGGGAGAAGCTATGAGAGAAAAGGGTGGCGGTGGAGGAGGGTGGAATTTTAGTCCTGGTAAAAATTATATCTTTTGATTTTAGTCCCTATAAATAAATTACGTGTTAGCCGAAGTGGCAATGGAAATGTACCACGTAAGCGTTTTAGGATGACATCAGAATGCCACGGGTCAACATTAGACGGGGACTAAATTCAAAACACGAATTTTTAGAGGGACCAAAAATTGTTGGCTTTCAAAATAGGGACTAAATTCAAAACACAAATTTTTAGAAGGACCATTTTCATATTAAAGCCTTATTTGTTTTAAACATTTTTTCTTGTAATTATCTACCTGAACTAATTACGTAAATATTTTTTTTTAAAGTCTTTGAATTTATTTTTTTAGATTTTGTGTGAATTTAAAAATTTCCATATAACACACCCATACTTTTTTTTATATATAATTTAGTCTTGACGAAGAAATGTTATCACTTTAATTCTCTAAATCACAAAATTAAGAATCCGGAATTAACTTTCATTTCCTCCCTAGATGTGAGTTTGGACATTGCAATTTAAGTTTGTGTAGTAATTCTTTGGTTGAGGTTCTGCCAGCAATCTCAACATATCGCTGGCAGTGTTCTACCTGACAATATTTGAGGTGTTCTACCTGACATTGCAATTAGTGCTTATTAATTAACAGCTTCTTTTATAAAAAGTAATTTTTAAAAGCACTCACAAAAATACAAAAAATAAATTGACCACAAAATAAGTTAATCCAAATACACACTTCATTGTAAAAAAAAGTTCTCAAATCAGATTTTTTTTATATAGTACAACAATGGTAAGTAGATTTAAACTTATCACCTAATTCAAAACTAATCAAATCCCTCCTCAATACCCAAATCCTGGTTACCTACTTCAATCATCAAATCACTCCTCAATAAAAAAATCACTCTCAAGTTTTTTTTTTTTGAGGAAGTCACTTCTCAAATAGAATTCAATTATACACGTATTCGTCTTAGTCTAACAAAGAATTAATTTGTTATTTTACATGATTTGATATATGGAATAAATTGACGATATTAACTTTTTCTATAAATTTGTGTATTAAATATTAATGACATCTTGGAGTCAAGAAATTTGAACCTTTATTTTGTTACAAGAAAAGGTTAGATGAGAGTAAGGATCAACCCCATGTAAGGTCAGAACCAACCACCAACAATCGTGGAAAAATGGAGTTCGAATCTCTGTCATAACTAGTATGACAAAAGACTCTAGCCAACTGGTCCACGCCACGGGGACCAGAAAATTTGAACCTATGATCATGTTAGTATTTTTTATTTTAATTAATATCAATACATCAATACATTATTATAAATGTAATTCTAATAATCCAAATTAAAGCCGCTCTCTGCACAGTACACTACGTCCATTCATTCCTTTCACTTTTTATTTATACGAAAAAACAATAGACCTGATATATAAAATTGGAGTATATATTAGTTGGTAGTATTCGTCCCATCTATGGGGAAAAAACACTAAATTGAACGGGAATTAAGGTCGGTCGAGGTCGAGTTTTTAATTAATCATAAATAAATAAATGGTGAGGGGATCCGCCCCAAATCAGAACCTATGTCAATACTCAATATTAAATAAATTACAGTACCGATAGTTAAATCATAAAAATAAACTTACGGATCGATTTAATTATAATATAAAAAGTGATTTAGTTATTTTATGTTTTAAATTTTCTCATATTCATTTTATATATCATTCGATTTAAAATGCATTTAATTTATTTGAAGAAAAAAATACAGGTAGACAGAATCAAACAGATTAATAAATCGGAAACATGTTTAGCAAAAATAAAATAAAATGGGAAACATGAAAAAGGTGAGATAGGGATCATGATTCATGAGTATCAACTTTCTATCCTTAATTTGATGGAGATGGGAGCAGTTTTGGAGATAAGTTCGGGAGTTGAGAGTGAACCCACCCTTATTTTATCACACTCCCTTTTGTCACAAGTTTAATAATAAATATTTTGATCAGTAATAAATATTTGTGCTCACACTTTGATTTTTGTAAATAGAAGGTTCTTAATTAGTTTAATTATATATTTTTCATAATTAATGATCGTTTATTACTTTATTGGAGATTTATCTTCTCTATATTAAGTGAGAGATTTGGTTTAGAGAAAAAAATGTAAAAAAGTATAACCATTAATTAAAAAATAAACTGTTTTGATTTAAATAAATTCGCACAATTTGTTCTATAGATCATTATAAATTTAACCATTGATTTCAATCAATACTATAATATATTTTTCATAAAAGAACACTATTTCTCAAATTTTTGGTAAATCCAAGACGAAAAAAATTATGCATAGACACCTACGGAGTTTTACCACTTATTCAACATTTCTCCTCTTTTCTTGTCACGTTATATTACTCATCACATCTATGACTTATCTCTTTTTTATTTCTTTCTCACTCTAAATGTATACACCTAATGCCATCCACATCGGAGTTCTCATTTTTTTTGTACTTAAGTGGACCCCATCTATACACATCACTTATTTTTGCTTTTCAACTCAAGTACCTAATAGGTACCAAATTCCTCCAACCCAACACTTCTAAAAAATTTACTAAATAAGTCACACCAATAACTCTACATCCAATTATAATATATAAAAATGTGTGTACCCGTCAATAGAAAGAAGAAAAAATGTATTTATACAAACACCCCTCTCTATTAAGTATTATCTTAAGAACCTTCTCAACGGAGTACCTATTTGGAATCCTCTCAAATAGGTACTCCTCCTTACTTATCTACCATTGGAGTTGCTGTAATAGGTGTAGATGTGACATTTTTTATAAAAGGAAACATGATGGTGCACAAAAGCCAAAATAATTAGACAAAGAGAAATCTAAATTATATACCGTGCGAAAAAGATAAGACTAAGCACTTTGTATAGCAAAATGCGAAGTTTAAACAAGTACAAAAGGTACAAGACAGCAAAATTTTTGGAATAACATGTGATTATTCTAATTAACATCACGTGGAGGACCTTCTAAATTTGATAGACAATTAGACATTTCTAGTTGCCTGAAGTCTCATCTGTCTATTGAATTTCTGAATAAACTCCTCTACCCTCCTATTAAGATCCTCATTTGTCATCCTAGAAAACTCATTCTCTTCCTCTACTACTTTTGGTTCTACCTTCATAGTCTCTGACCTCCGAACAGAGTTCACCCTTTCCCCATTAATCACCACGTGCTTGGCTCTGTTGTACCTATCAGATTTACTTCGCCTGTAATCAATTCTTGCAGGGAATGTTGCTTTCTCATCATATTGATCACCTTCTTTATAATAACCATCATCTCCTTCTTTCATATGAAGCATTGGCTTTTTCTCATTGGTGCAATCATCACTTATAAGTTTCTTTGGTTGATTTTGAACCGCCACAATTTCCAATACACGTTCTTCAGGGATAGTATTTTGATCACTATTCTGATCAAAAATTGATTCTTTCTTCTTTTGACCACCAAGCTCTTGTTTGGGAACAGTAGCAATGCATTGTTTATGATGAACAACTAATTGTTCAGCATATGATGTGGGAGGAACAACATATGGGGTGACATGGTTTGATTTTGCTTGAGTACTATGCTTTACATCCTCTTCATAGAGGTCTTGTTGTTTCTGTTTGGATGAAGAGAATGCTTCATAGTCAGCGGCTATGATGAGGATGAGTGTGTTGGACATGAAAAACCAGAAGATGTTGTTGTTGAAGAGAGTATAGGGGGAAAGGTTGAAGACATAGAAGACACATATGTAGATGAAAAGGGAGAAGATAGAGGCAAAGAAAGACAAATTCTTTGCCTTATAGCAGGTATGGTTTTTTAGTTTGTAGCCTTTCATATTGAAATCTTCCTCTAGATATGGTGGTTTGGGCATGTTGGAAGCTAGCTCTAGCTAAAGGATCGAGTGATAGGAATGTGTGTGAGGCTTGTGCTTGAGGCTTAATAGGCAAGGTGTTTATAAAAATTGAGATTTGGTGGGAGTTCCAAATGAATGAATTAAGGCTTATATATATGTGTGCATGATTGATGATTACTTGATTGAGTATCAAATGATTGATCCCATACAATTACGAATTTAACCCTCCCCTCTCTTATGTGGCAAGTATTCCTACCCCTCATTTGAATGATGATTCAATAAAATATTGAATAAAAATATGCCAGCTAATTTGGTGAATAATTAAAACTGTATGATGTGTTTGGGTTGAATCTTGGCTTGATCAGCAGTATTTGTTGGAATTTTCGAATTCCTACAAAACCACATGATATGCCACATACAAGTATCTTAATTATTTTAGTTCTGCTATGTAGACAAATGTGTGCACTAAATTGACGGATATGAATGTGATATTACAACTATATATAATGTACGTATCTAACATTATTCACAAGAAGAGAAATTATAGGAACAATTGGAGCATGATTACGTATTAATTTTAACAATCAAAATGACCAGATTATTTCTTTCGGTCTCTAGTATTAGGTTACCTTCCGGGTCAGTTTTCTCTCAATTATTTTACATGATAGCTATGCAAGTTAAAAACTATTATGCATGAAAATGAAAAGAAAAGCAAACAATTAGGGGAAGTCAAAATATCATAAACGTCATGATAAGTTGGTATTGTTCAAATTCAAACGCGTAGCAAAGTGTCCGCAAAGTCTTCATTCAGCTCTAATGATTATCAGGTATATTTGATAAATAATTCAATTTAATAATAATTCCTCAAACACACATATCATGTATATATGCCAACAAAGTATCAAACCCAAATTGTTATACGCAAGCCGAAAAGTTTATTTTAGAAGTTATTAAGTTGAGATTAAGTTGCTTATTTCGAATTAATTTTCATAAACATCTCAAGAAACATGATAAAACTATTAACTTTTTAATCATTGCGAGTTTCTTAAACAATAAATTGAAATTAGTTTTTGTATTTTAATTTTTTTTAAAGCTCTCTCATTTAGCTTTTTCATAAATACCTATAAACTTATAAATATTTTTTTATAGATGAATAACGATAAATTTATTTTAATTATAAACTTTCATAAATTGTAAATTAATCCAAACTACACTTTCATTGCAATTAGGGCTTTATTGCTTTTTTAACATAATATCAAAAAGGAAGTATCTTTACAGAAAATAATATAACCTGCGGAATTCTCTAGAATTCTATACTTGGATAAAAGAAAGGTGAGCCTTATAATTAGATGCGAGACTTGGGCTTCTCCGATACACCCCTCACATATGGATGATCCAACGATAAATTTAGAATAGAAAAGGCTCTGATGTGTATTAATTAGATTAGATTTTTTGTGTGTCTAATTTAACTCCCAATAGTCAATTTAATTGTTTTTGTTCTTTTTTTTAGCTAAATTTTGGTATATTTTGTGTTCTGATTTAGTTTTTTTTTTAATAAATTTTTGCTTATCCAAAAAAAATTATTTGGCTTAATTGTACTTTTAGTTTTTTATTATTATAAATGTGATTTTGATTTCTTAGTTTTTAATTGAACAAATTAGATCCCCTAATTATTGTAATTATTACTATTTAGGTTTCTCTATCACTACTTCTTCCAATTTTTGACTCCTAGAACCTTCGTGGTATACATATGACTAATTTGGCACTGAGTTGAGCCATATTAACACTGATAGCATGACAAAGATCCCCACATATAAAAAGAAAAAATATTTGGTCAAACACATGAGAAATTTTAAACAACATATATATTGCATCCCCTGTATTGGCTTGCTTTGAAGAATTTTTTAGCAACCTACATCATGCCAATGCGACCTGATTTGATGTCAAATCTGTCTCGTGTGTTGCATAGGCTCTGGTGTTAAAAACTGTACGACATACATAGTGACAAGGACCTAATCGCAACAATTACAATAATTAAAAAATCCAAAAATAGAAAAACCAAATTATACAATCCCAATAAGTACCTAAAAGTGCAATTAAGCCAAAATTGCTCTGAAAGTCTCGAACTAATCCTCCCTGTAGTTGTAGTTGCAGCTGAGTTGAAAGTGAAACTAACGTGTGATTGAGCCAAATGTCTGAACGTGTGTGATCCCCCTACATATCGAGTTATAGACACTTGTGCGATAGAACGAAATTTTTAAGATTCTTGTAAATGATTAAGGAGATGACTAAGCTATAGATGCTGTCGAGCTAGCTAGGTGTATCTTTATCCGCAGTATTGTTGAATTATTATGGCAAATGAAAACCAAAATCACATGATCAAAATTAAAGCCAAGCAATCATTTTACAAAATTCTGCGCAACTCTCGGTGGTCTTGTCTTGGATAATTTAATGGTGTTTTTGTGGGTCCTTGTTCAACAACTCTTTTCGTCTATGTGAGACTCAAAAGTGTAACACATGTAACCCGAAGGCTTATACATGACCCACAAGTGGCAAATGCAACGACGTGTGCCACCTTCAGTTTTTTTGGTCATTTATTGCTTGTGTGGCAAACATCCTTATTTTAATTGTAAGATTCTAAGATGTTGACTTTAGATACGTGTCGCACATATTTTAAAATTTTATTTCAAACATTATAGTAACAATTGTAATTAACACAATAACGAGATATCCGTAAATAAATAAAAAAGATAATTGATTAGAGGTAAAAATAAGTTAAGGCAATAATAACAACAATTAAGTCTTTATTTATTTACTAAGTGGAGTCAATTATATATATCATATTATCATATAATATCATAACCTATCGTGTATTAAGTTTAAAGATATAAATGAGTCAAGACAAATTAAATTTTATCTCAAATAGATTTAGTTTTATTTCTTAATTAAACTTAGAATTGGAGTGCCTATTTCACTATTTATTCAATATATATATATATATATATATGTATCAAGTGAGGGGAGTAGGCATGGCAACGGGGCGGGGGCGAGTTTTACATTCCCCGTCTCTATCCCCGATAGTGCTCGGGTTTTTCCGCCCCGCCCCCGATCTTGGTCGGGGTTGAAAAATCAACACCCATCCCCGCCCCCGGCGGGTGTCGGGTTTCCCCGCCCCCGCCCCCGCACCCGCACCTAGTATTTTAGAATGTTAATTTTGATAGAATTAAAGAAATTTAATACTCTATTTTTTAAGACATTTTTTTAATATATTTTGTTAGACAAATAATAATGAAGAAATAAAGAATTAAAAATGTAATTTTTTGTAATATTAATGCATTAAATATTATATTATAAGTGTAATAAATGTACGGGGCGGATTTGGGGGCGGGTTCGGGGTGGGTATTAGTTTCCCCAACCCCGACTTTTAAATGCAGGAAAAACCCGAACCCGTCCCCGACCCCAACCCCGGTCAAAACAGGTTTTTCCCGTCAAAGTCGGGACGGGTTCGGATGGGTACCCACGGGTTCGGGCCCCATTGCCAAGCCTAGAGGGGAGTATTTGTATGAGAGGGTGCATAAAAGGAGTAAGTATATGGACCATACAACTATACATTTGATGGTTGGGATAAAAAAATATTTAACGATCACATGATCACTTAAAAATGTCACATGACTTTATGTTTTAATATTAATCATTCATAATTTAATCTTATGGTCAACATTTACTCCTCTCATTCTCTCGTAATAAAAACTCTGTCACTTAATCTAAAAACTTATTTAAAGACCAGTTTTCCGGTAAGACTTGTTAAATAGGATAATAAATCAACATTTAATTAAGCTAATTATTGTTTTTCCGTAAAAAAAACTAAGCTAACTGTTTTAAACTTTTGTGTAGGCTTAAGGTCCGAGCAGTATTTAAACAAGTCAATAAATAAATAATTTTAAGACAATAAAGTAAAAACTCAATACAATGACGGAGTAATAAATTGATCTAAATCAGGTTAAAACTAATTAATACGAGTTGCAATTAAGCTCCTAATGAGCTATTTTTTCTGTTTCAAAATGACTATCCACTATAGTGTTTAAAAAGACAATAAATGAATTAAAAAGTTGAACTAAATTATTTTTATAATTAATGCTATATTGATAAGTGAAAAACTATAAAATACATTAATAAAGATAAAATTAAAAAATAAATATTACATTGAAAACATAAAATGAACACTTGATATATGAAACTTTTTTATTTTTCAAACTCAACAATCGTTTTGAAACGGAGATAATACTAACTTATTCCTGTCCCTATTGGGAGCTTAGCTGAATGCTTTCACCTTAATTCAGCTTTGGTGCTGGTTTTGAAAATTAACCTTTGCTAGGTCCTTTGAATCGAGTGCAGGTCCTTTAATTATATATGGAGTGATGAACTTGGTCGTATTGTTAATTTATTTATAATTCATATGATTACGACAATGTCAGGGAACAAGAATTCGTGGGATACAACATTGGAAAAAGCGTTGCCATTTTACAATTGGTTAATCATCTCTTTCTTGCGTGATCAGATCACTTATAGATTACGCATTAATTATAAATTAAACCTGTTTGATTAAATGTGTAGTAACAGGAGGAACACTCCAAAGGACAGCCACAAAAACGGTTTCGTCTGTTTCATTGATGAGTCCGTCTATCAGATCACGGAAACGTAGGCCATGATTTTGGGTTTGCCTCTAAATTATGATGGATTTCTGTTCAAGGTCATCAATATATATTTTTTAAATTAAAGAATATTAAAATATAAGAAAAATAAAAACATTCGTTGGGTTTCATGATTTACATAATCATTTATGATGAGTGGTCAAATTACATCTGTGTAACACTTTAAACAATATTAAATTCTTAATAACTTTTTACTAGATAATTATATTTTAGAACTCATTTTTGGATTAAAAATTATTGTCACATAGACTATTTCTATCAAATTTTACGTCAATCTAAAATCATTTGATATGTCTTTGAGATACGTCAAGATTTAACGTTTTTTTAAAATATATAAATCTTGACATATTAGATCATTTCTAAAATATATGAATTTTACATCATTTCTAAAATCATTTAGGCTCTGTTTGGCAAGTCTCATCTGCTAGCGGTTAGCGGATTTGACTAGCGGATAACGGATTTGAAAAAAAGTAGGTGTTTGGTAACGGGTAGTGTTTAGCATTTTTTCAGTAGCGTTTAGCTTTTTTTCAGATGCTACTTGAAGTAGCGTTTGAGCTTATAGCAGATAGCGCATGATTTTTTCCTCTCATTTTTACCCTCATTATTGTTATTAAATTTTTTCCCTATCATCTCTTAAATAAAATAAAAGATTATTATAATAATAATAATTATAAATAAATAAATTATTTTAACCAATAAAACAAATTATTTTGTTGATAATAAATAAACAAGTAAATAAATACAACTATAAATAAAATAAAATAAAATAAATTTAAATATAATGTTTTTAACCAATAAAAATTATTTTAATGAGGTCACAACAAATAATAAGTAAATAAATAAATAATATCATTAAGATATAAATTTTAAAATTTTAACTTCTAAATATCATAATAATTAGTTTATTACTACCTTCATCCCTAAATATAAGAACCTTTTAACTAATTCACACCCTTTAAGAAAATTGGTTAAGTTAGTTAATAGTAATAAATTTATCAATGATTTACTATACTTTTCCAAAACTAACCCTAACACTTATTACTATCTCTCTTCCCCCTCTCTCTCTCTCATCACTTAATTAATGCATTAGAAAAGATAGAGTAGTTGAGTGATTTTTTTTATTCACCAATCTTTATAGGAGAGAGAAATAACACACAATAAACAATAGCATTTATGGTTTATTGAGTAAACAAAATTATACAATAAATAAGGACATTTTAGTCAAAAAATAATTAATGCAACTGATTTTTTGGAAAGGTTCTTATATAAAGGGACTTTTATTTTTTTGTAAGGGTGCGTTTGTTTCACGGTATCGATAATTATTCCTGGGAATGTGATTCCTAGGAATACTATTACTGTCTATGTTATTCCTAGGTATAAGCTATAATGTGTTTGTGAAATATAAATATTCCTAGGAATATTTTTAAATTTTATTAATTTAAAATTAAAAATTTAAAAAAAATATGATAAAATGTGTTGGGAGTGGGAAGTTATTATTAGAAAAGTCTCATAACTACTCTTGTTACCATGGGAATATGAGATACCCATCCTTTTAGCATGAGAATAAAAATTGAGTAAAATGTGAATGCATGGGTTTCCTGGGAATAATCGATACCCGGGAATACTTTTTAAAAACTTGAAACAAACACATGAATATTATATTCCAAAGCTCGCTTTCCCGGGAATAAATTAAGATAACTTGAAACAAACACACTTTAAAGGTTCCTATATTTAGGGACGGAGATAGTATTTATAAAATATTTTATCATATTTAATATTTAATTTAATATTGATTAAAGAAATATAAGCAATAATTAAATATATCTTTTTATGTTATTTTACATTTATCAGCTAGCTTAATCACTAATTTTACCAAGCACTTTAAATTTAATTTGGTAGATTATCCACGATAAGCTTATCTGTTATCCGCTACTTGATTCGCTATCCACTAGCTTATTCGTTGTCCACTAGAAGTTATCTGCTACTTTTTGCCAATACAGAGCCTTGATGTATCATCTAATTAGTTCAATTTTTAATTCCAATTAATCTGATCAAACTCGACTCAATTTAAAATAGTTTGGATTAGATTAATTTTTTTAAAAGAAAATTATTAATAAAATGTGCAATACATCATAAATATAATAAAAATTAAACCAAAATATTAAAAATCACGTCTCATAAGTCATAAAATAATTAGTATAAAACCAACAATATTTCTCCAGAAGAAACCTACAAAATTGTTTGTGTATTAATTAATAAGAACGATGCAACCTTCAAAGTAAACAATTGACCTTATAAATAACATTTTGAATATCGAATTAACACTTGATAGTCAATCAGAAAATTTTACCGAATCGCAACATTTCATTTTTGAACTAAGAAATCACTTTTAAAATTCTCTAATTTTAATGTTGAATTTAGTAAATTTCTGCTCCTCGAGTGATAAATAGAAATCAATTGGCATGGATTTGTAATAGTCTCCTATTGAGTAGTTTAATAACAAAACTTCTCAATAAATACTATGTCAAATCTAAATGAACCAACGCAGTCACACTCACAGAACACATGACATGGTTTTCATTCCTACAGTTCGGTTATACTAAAAAACAATTGGTATTTAATCTTCAAATTGAAGATTCACAGCACAAGGAATGAAAACTATAAAGGTTTGTTTTCTTCCCCTTAATTATCTCCCACAGTAGTGATATAAGAAAGCTAGCTAGACAATGCTGACAAGAACTGTTTCTTAATCCTTTGTAACTATTTTGAGAGAGCTGAGAGCCAGTTGAGTGTAATTGGAAAAAAAAAATGAAAAAACAGAGAGAGAGATGGCATGCATGATGCTCTGCTGCTCATAAATCCAAAGGCGTACGCACTTTTGTCCACACAAGACTTGTGTGCTTTGCAAGCATGAAATTGACAACACCAAGTACTGAAAAACACATTCATTTAGCTCTGCTTAGTAGGTTTTGAATAATACACAATAACAGATCATCTTGCAGCTTATCAAACAAGTGGGGTACTATAGATATTAGATATAGAGAGGGAGAAATTGACCAATGAAACACCACATTTTATTGCACGTTTGCAACATATTATGAAATTGATAGATTTAGAATTGTTTCTTATTTTAAATTTGCCATGTCGCGTGGTACATATAATATGATAAAAATCTAGCCTAAATGGTGAAATTAATTTACAAAATTATATAAAGGGAGAGAACAAGGAGAAACAGTCCAAGCACTTTTTTCTTATTATTTTTTTTGCCCTCTATTCTACACTATCTACTACTCATTGTGTTAAGACTTTGCAAGTTGAAGGTAAAGATTGGGAAATTCTTATAAGATTCTCTGTGTCTCCCTCTCTACCCAAAACAAGCATTGAGGAGTGCATCCTTTTTAAGTTGGCAGCTAGAAGGGTGCTTGTAGCATGCTCATTCGTATCAGAACCGACAGTGCTGTTACTCTTTCTAAAAGGCTGCTATGGACAACAACACTCGGGGACAGTACTTGGGAGTTGTGAACCAAGCTTTACCCAAAGGATGCAAAAAATCAAATAGAAAAGTCCAAATGTGAATCTTTTTCCTTTCACCCAATTTCTCTGCATGCAGATGATACTGTCCTATTAATTCAAGTCATTGAATGATCTGCCAGCAAGCATTACAAATTTACAATGCATGGAATTATATATTAATAATTTCCATGGACATTTCATCACCTACAAAAACATTACCTATGAAAACACTTTATTGAGATCAAGTTTCAGGACCCCAAATATAGATATGAGTAAAATGCATTTTATAAAAAAAAAAATTACATTCCCAGTTTCATAAAAACTAATTAAGGAAATTGAGGATAGATAGAACTTAAAAGTAAAACCAAGGTTAACAGGATGACTTGTCGTTGTTGATTCAGCCATGCTACTGAACTTGAAGAACTTATGTTGCTTTTGATCCATGATGGCTTTATTCCTGCTGGATCTTCTGGTAAAGATTTGTCATTTATGGGTCTCATCATGCCCACACAAGAGGGGATTTCCAAGTATGAAGAGAGGTTCTTTTTTGGCTGATCATCACTGATGCAAAGGTCATTGTTTCCTCTCACATCTAACCTTTTACCAAGCTTTCCAATGAAGTCATCAGGGAGGTGTAGGACTCCATTCAGCCTGTTGTGGCTGATGTTCAGTTGGTCCATGTTTGGGAGCAAACCAAGACTTGTTGGAACTGGTCCACTGAGGCTATTGTTATCTAGGGATAGAGCTGTGAGGTTCTTCAAGGAAGAGAAAGAATTGGGTATGGAGCCAACCAATCCACACCCTGAGAAGCTCACTGATTTGAGCTTCCAAAGGTACTTCCCTATGAAGTGGGGTATCTCTGCCTTAATGGGGTTGTCATCAATGAGTAAATATTCCAAAAGCTCCAAACTTGACATGGTTTCAGGAATAGGCCCACCAATAAAATTATGACTCAGGTCAAGCAAGACTAACCTCTTGAGCTTTCCAAGATCAGGAGGTATTTTCCCAGTAAGCCTGTTTGAGCTCAAATCCATCTTCTGGAGAAGTTGAAGTTGTCCAATAGAGCAAGGCAGGTTCCCTTCAATTCCATTCCAACTAAGGTCCAAAATGGTCAAACTTTTCAAACCTCCAATTTCCTTGGGGATTTGACCACTGAAATTATTATAACTCAAGTCAAGTTGCTCTAGACAAGCCAAACCACCAATCTGTCTTGGGATGTTTCCCATTAAGCTGTTCTGGGCCAGGCTCAAGACCCTAAGATTGGTAACACCACCCAAACTTGGAGGTATTTCCCCATAGAGTGTTGGGTTAGACTGCAAGGCAAGGTGTTCCAAGGAAGAGAAAGGACCAAAGAGAGTTGTTGGTAGAGTGACTGGTGAGGCAACAAAACAGTTGAAAAGTGAAAGGACTTTCAAGTATCTGAGTTTCAGCAAGGATTGTGATAGGTAAGCAGAGGGTTTACAAGGTGGAGAAACTATTTCAGGACCAATGTGGATCTTTGTGACATGAAAGATTGGTGGGTACTCACTGCTAACTTCACACTCAACACCAGGCCATGGTGTATCTGTACATGGCTGTGGATGTGCTTGGGCCCAATCAGGATCATCCACAAGAGCATCCATCACTTCAAACAATCCCAATAGTTCCTTCTCTTCCATTACCATTTCCATTTCCTCATTCCCTTGTGCATTGCTTCCCATTGCTATCACTTCAACAGAAAACAAAAGGAACCCAACAAGGAGAAGAGACAGAGAAGCCATTTGACTAACCACAAAGTTGGAACTGTGAAATTTTGTTGGTTTGGAGCCCAATTGAAAAGTGCCAAGATCTCCACTTTTCTCTCTATAATAATATAGGCTTTTCTTGAATTGTGTTGATGGCAAAGGAGAAGAATGTAAAGGTGAGTCTTAAGCATCTCAATTTTGTGTCAGCAGTGAAAGCTGCAAAGAAAAATCCAAAACTGTCGCCTTTAGCTTCCCACATTTTGCAATTGTGAGTATGACTGTGTTGGGTTGCATGAAAAAGGGAGTGAGATAGGGAAAGACAAAAATGGTTACTATATGAGGCAATGTACATTTCCAGAACGGTTTAAATGGGTTAATTTAAATTTTCAGATAAAATGTGGCATTGATAAGACATGACTGTGTCTGTATGCGCCTGTGACAAAAGCAATGGAGCCGACCATACATACAGGGATTGGATGATCAACACATAGCTACATTCTTTCTCAGTTCAATGAATCCATGGACTCATCATGCAAAGATGCAAGCCTTTTTCAGTTTTTTGAAATACCCTTTACTCTTTTGCCAACTATGAACTATTGCCCCCCTTGTTCTACAGTACATATTTTACCAATTTTATTTGTTGTATTTTTTTTTACTAGACCAATTTCATTTGTTATTGAAATTCTGAAAGTTGTGAACTTTAGAAATCCCTTGCAGTACCAGAACCCCTGTTACTTAATTTTATTTATACTGAATATGTAACTAATTATAGCATACCTAATGCATTGCCATAATATGCAGCTTCCTTGAATTTAGTTGAGTGAGAAGTTCTTTTTTTGTAAAATTAGAGATGAAATTTGCGAGAGACATATATTACTAAATGGGAAAATTTTCATTTAGATAGAAGTTGTAAGGAAATTTTTAGAGAGATAATATTTTGTCACAAAGTAACAAAACAGTAAATGCTAATGATTATGTAGTTCGTCACTAAATTCATCATTATTATAGAGGAATATTTTTCCATTGCTAAATTTCAATGCTACATTTATTTTATATTTAGCGGTGGAAGGAAGGACATTCCCCTCGTGAGATTGCGACCATTTTTTTTTTGGTCAAGAGATTGCGACCACTTTGATGATATGCTCAAGCGTTCTAGCCCCATTTGAGGTCGGCCCACTCGTCTTTTTTATTTGCTAATAATAGCCCACTCAACTTGGACCAAAAAACATAATAGCCCACTCATCTTTAACATTAATACAAAAGGGAATTGGTAAATACACCCCAGTTTTTTGCCATACACCCCACATTTATTCAGGAAATTACTATTATATCCTCATTGTTTGAGTTTTTTTTTTCTTCTGATTTTGCTTCTTTTCCGGAATACAGATTTGCATTCCGGAAACTGGAGTTTCCGGAATGTAAATTTTTCCTGGAGTTTCCGGAATACAAATTTGCATTCCGGAAACTCCAGTTTCCGGAATATAAATTTTTCCTGGAGTTTCCGGAATGCAAAAATACATTCCGGAAACTAGATTTTCCTGGAGTTTCCGGAATGTAAATTTTTCTGGAGTTTCCGAAATGCAAATTTACATTCCGGAAACTGGAGTTTCCGGAATGTAAATTTTTCCTGGAGTTTCCGGAATGCAAAAATGCATTCCGGAAACTAAGTTTCCGGTAACAACGCAAAATTGAAAAAAAAAAAACAAATCAACGAGGATATAATGGTATTTTTCTTTTTAAATGTAGGGTGTATGTCCAAAAAAATTGGTGTATTTACCAATTCCCAATACAAAATGGTTCTTTTTTTTTTTGATGAACAAAACGGTTCTTATTAATAACAAAAAAAGGTTCTTATTATCGACGTAGTCAGAACCGGACCGATTATTGAACCGATGAGGGCAGGAGTTTAAGGTTCAAAGGTTCGATCAATGTTCAACTGGGATATAATTAAATAATATTATTTTAAACCTTAAATCCTATACAATATGGAGCAAAAATTAACATAAAAGTCGTAACTTTATAAACAAAAATTAAACTTTACTACTAAATGTCATAATTCATAACATAAAATATTCAAAATTACAAATAATTGAAGAAAATAATATCTATTTCTTTAAAAAATTAAAAAAATTGAAAATTTTGATTAAAAAAAAAATCAAACTGGTCCAACCAGTTGTTGACCGGTTCTCGCGCAGACTGATTATTGGAGTGTTTCAGACTGAGCAGGGGTCCGGTTCCCAATTCGACCGGTCGATTCGGTCCAGTTTTAACTACATTGCTTATTATAACAAAAAAAAATAGTTATTATTATTGAAAATGAATCCAACGACCAAAAAAAATTCTTATTATTGAAAATAAAAAATCTTATTATTTGTTGTCCTTCTTAAAACTCATGCTATTAGTATAACTGTTATTTAATGTTGTTCATTTTAAAAAAAACTCTGAAATTATTAATTATTTTTATTTTTATTTTCAAGTTCAAATTTTTTCTCCCTTTTCAAAATTAAAATTTTCTCTCTTAAAATATCAACAGCTTATATTTTTAATTTTTTTTTAAAATACCCGTATAATTTATTGAATACTTATACGTAACTTATTGTTGTATGAAAAATAGTCAAATCTTCAACCAAAACAATGAATTGAGATTGAAAAATAAGAGGAAAAAACCATACACATCAATTAAGAAAACGTCTAAACTCTAAAGTTTAAAAGCCCTGTGCCGGACCTAAATAATCATACATGATTTCCAAGCCGCATTCCGTTGAAAGGGTCATATGTGAGCGAGCAAAGAAAAAATTGATTTCCCCCTTAATAAGAATGACCATAGTACGTAATTCACAAATTGACATAAACTCATTATATTTGAAGGATCTATTACAATGTGTCAGGATTTAACTTGGATCTTGTAAAAAAGTACTTGTGATGAGGACAAGTAACTTCAACATTCAAAGATCCAGTAAAAAAAAAACTACAATATTTCAAACATGAAATAAAACAAGTTTAGAAGTGTGAGAAACCTAGCAATTAAGGATTTAAAAAAAGAAAGAAATGAAGAAAAATATAATTACTTAATCTACATAGGCTCTTGAACAAAAAGAAAAATTTTGATTCCTCCTGATTATGTGGCTAGTGATGACTGTATGGTGATGCTTCTTGGACCCGAGTTTTTCTCTTCTGGAGGAACCGCTGCAATGATCTTTTCATGGAAAGGCCAGTGCCAGGGCTATACAATTGATGTGGAGATTGCACTACTGTTGGTGTAGATGGCTCTGACCCGCTTGGTGTTCTCACTCTTTCTTGCACCTTTTTACTTGCAAGCGTTAAGATGGATTTGGCCTGCATGCGATTCACATGAAACCCATTTAATACTATTCTTTCATTGATTCCATACAACTAAAAGCATATACGCCTTTCTTATTCTAAATAATTGACCTCGATATATTGCACATGAAATTAATTCCCCCCGCCAAAAATAAATATGGATATTGACTTGACCCGTTTGGTTTTTGTCTCTATAAAAGTATAAGATAAGATAACTAGAAAAATAAAAAAACATGCACTAATTAAGAACATTGGTATGCAGTATTATATACAGTTCAGTTGCGTGCAATTTTTAAGTCAAAGAACAAGTCTATGGACTCAAACTTTGAAGTTTCGTGGAAACTCGCCAAGTTTCACATCAGTGATCAAACAAACACCAATAAACTTTGCCAACATTCACATTCAACTCGAATATATCTAGATACACCACCTACCGCTTCTCCTGTCTCTTTCGTATATCCTTTTTACTCATCCTTAATTTTCTTCTTATGGTTTACCACCAACTTGTCGGCAACGACTATATCTTTTTTAAAAAAATGTTTATATTTCTCTAATTCGGGTTAAAATCCGTACCACGCGGTTTCATTTGACTAATTGCACCCAATTATATATTAATAATATTAGTTAGCAGTATATTTTTATTTTTTATTTTTATTTTGATGTTCTTTTTAGGCATCATTAAACTAATTGTGTTTGTCTAGATTAAATCATTCCTTGAACAATATTAAAGACACGCAATTTATATCGGCTATGTGCTTTAGGAATATTGATTGAATAAACTTCCACCTTCGTCTTTTGATAGTATAAGTATTATTTTTTTTTCCAAAAAGATTTGTCATCAACTCAGCCATTTAATTATATAGTAAAACGATATCAAATGGTGATCTTTGTTAGGTTGAAAGAAACAAAAATGCAATGAACCTTAATTTTAAAATTAATTTGACACGAATTTTTATTACTGAAAGACTAAATTAATTTCAAAAATACTTGAAATATCAAAATATTATTATAGTTTATATTGTTAGTAATAAACTAAATCAGCATTTGTCAAAAAAAAAAAAACTAAATCAGTATAAAAATTTGTGAAGATCAAAATGATAGCACTTGTATTCTTCTAACAGAAAAATCTAAAAATAATTCTCTTGCTAGTAGAATATATGTACGTTTACATCTAAAAATACAATTGCTACAAGAGAATTTTATACTCCCTCCGTCCCTAATTATAAGAGATTTTTTGTAAGTTTATTTGTCTCTTTTTATAAGAGATTTTTGAAAATGTGTCATGCATTAATTAATTTTTACCCAAATTACCTTTATTTATTGGAAGAGAGAGATAGAAATGCATTAATTAAATGAGAGATAGAAAGTGAGAAAAGAGAGGTACTATTATTAATGATAATTTTGGAAATACAATCTAAATTATTGACATATTTAATGCTATAAATTATACTCCCTTCGTCCCTAATTACAAGAGGTTTTCACCTACTTCCTCCGGTGTCTAATATAAAAAAAAAAGTACATACATCTCATGCATGCATGCACTTTTTTTTTTATATTAGAGACCGGAGGGAGTAATTATCTTCCATTAGAGAAGTTAGTTAATACAGTGGGTAATGATCCCCAAGTCTGATCTCTATTGCATGGGTATTGAATTATACTCATCGCGCTTTGTAGAAGAATCAAATGATCAGACACAAAAAATGGTGCAAATGGTACCACGCGCATGTGCATATATATATGTTCGTACTGTATCTGATTACGGGAGAATCAAGTTATCTACAAGAACAGTTCATTAAATTAAAGGGTGATCTACAGTGCCTTAAATATCGATCAATCCTACTACTCTCCTTCTACTTTTTCAGGCAATTCCCCGATGAGTAACCAAAATTTTGCGTGCCTACAGGGACCTTTGCCTACTTTAATTTGTTATGGCAATGGTGGTATATATACGGACCCAAAAGAAAAAAGAAAAAAAAAAACAGAGGCCAGCACTCAAATTAATGGTGAAGCCAGGAAAACATTAATTAATTAAAACTATACCTGAAGCTCTGTGACATCAGCAACACAGATCTTCCCATCATAAAAAATGGTCAGAGGCTGTTCCGGGTTCTGCTGCTGCTGGTTTAAGTAGTAGTTTTGCATTGGGCTCTGATCATCACAACCTTCTTCTTCTATATTCCTTTATTGGATAAACAGAACAAAAACAGAGAATCAATTCAATATCCAAATGGTAGTAGTGTGTGTTGATATCTCTAGTCTAGAAATATAATAATAGAGATGAATCTGCTTACGAGGGGTGGTTGTGGTTGTGGCGGTGGCCACCTGCAGAATCGTAGGGAGCAGGAAAAAGGCAAAGTTCCAAGTTGCAATTCCTCCTCCTCCTCATCTTCTTCTTCTTCTGAGTTCTGATCTTATAATATTTCCAAAGGGATTTTGATTAATTGATGTTTGAGAGAAAGAGAGAAAAGGCGTAAAGGATATATATAGAAAGAGTGGGGAGAGGAGGGAAATGGCGAAATATGTTTATATATATGTGTGCGATGGGATCGATGGGCCAAAGGCGAAGTTGGAAATTAAGGAACTCGCAAAACACGGAAAGCACAACAAAAATAAATTCGGCAGGGCAACGGCAGAGAGAAAGGGACAGCTACAGAGAGAGAGAGTATTGTGTTTTACAGTTACTAGAAGAATTTGGAGCATGTGTTCCTCGTTTTCTTTTTCAGTTTTTGTGTCACGTGTTGCTGTGTGTGTAGTGTGTACCTCCCCACATGAAACCGCCTCACAATTTTGTGATTCGTGTCGCTGCCACGGGGTCACCGCTAGCCACGGGATCACAGCTTTTTTAATTCAAAATAATACTCGAGCATCAAAATCAAAACCCCTGCAAGTGGAGTAATTTTTTATTTTTAAAAAAAATACTACTTTCCATCTAAAATATAAATAATATAATACAAAAATAAAATACTTTAAAATTAGATAATTTTAATTAATATTTATTAGTTTTAATTTTTTTTTCAAAATTATCTCTTTTGATGTCTATCGTAAATATAAATATTATATTAAATGAATGATATAATTGAAAAACTAACATTTAATTTATATAAAAATTGATAAATATTATTTATATTTTGGAAAAAAAATGACTTTATTATTTATATTTTGGATCGAAAAGAGTATTAATGAGAACCATGTATTTAACTTTAACATTTTGATTTTAAACGTTAACAATCTTTTAATTGATTCGTGTTTCCATTTGTGAAGAATAATAATGGCCAATTGGAAAATTAATTTAATTTTTGTAAGGCAACGAACTTCAGGAGCTAATGAATTATCATGACCGGTTTAACCACAAGATTGAGTATAAATAATTATTGCACTCTATATAAAGGGATAAGCTTGACTGATACTTGAGTTCAATCTTTAATAATGGAAATAATTTGTCGTATACTATAAGTGAAAATAAAAAAATTACTACATAGGGCCCGTTTGAATTTAATAAAAAGATTTTGAACTCAACATGTGTTTTTCATTTTTACCTGTTAAGAAACTTTTTTTTTTTGACGTAACCTGTTACGAAACTTGAAACTAACGTTAGTATTGGTTTTGTTTCAGTTTTCTATTGCCTTACCACTAATTAATAGCTACTGACTACTGTCAGAAGAAAGGAATATTTATCGTTCTAATTGAAAATGCATTCATTCATAGAACAATTATCAATTTATGACAAGTGGGCATAACCAAAATATTCATTTGAAATTTTAGTCAGTGAAAATAAGAAGCTGCATTTTCAAATATATATATATATATATATATTTGCAGAGCCTTTTGTTAATTATTTTAGCGAATATGCCTGAGTACTGTTCCAACTTAAAGAATTCCATAAATTGAGATATGAATCTGCGGAGTGAAAAATCAGCGGCACTATAGGTTTTGATCATATCCACTACCTAACGGATATAGCATATCATATCATATCAAAATCAAGCGATACGGGATTTTCTTTTCGTTTTTCGGCTGATTAGCAGCACCCAACGATGAACGATATGTGTAATCAAGGATTTAGTCTAAATTAATTTTAAATTTTTTTTTGCCACGAGGTCAAATTAATTTTTTCTGCCCCTCGTTTTGTTGTGTTGTAATCCTCGCTGGTTACTTCAGCTGTGGCGAGCGAACAGCTAGCTAGCTTTTCCATGATCCAAACAATCACAAATCCAGCTATATATGCTTACAAGTACGCAGTTTTAAAAGCTAAAACTCATTCACAATACTAACACCGAAAGTGGGACATTCGATGTGATCGCTTCTAATTTAAAAATGTTTTTGTTGCTTGAAAAGGGAAAAATAATGTGAAAATATTGATGCTCTCACACAACTTTGTCGGCCGATGGGATTCATGCCCACAATAAAAAGTGTGATACAGTAATAGTAACCCCGCACAATTGAGATGTCGCGTGTTTGTAGTATACCTTGATAATAGTATTAGTATCTGAGATATGTTCTAATAGAGCCCTCAAACGTGATTTTGTAAAAGAAAAATCGCATGGTTGGTATACTTTGGTTTTCTTATTAAATGTTATTATGCTTCAAAACCCAAAGTAAAATAATCGCATGAAGTTTCGTGTTAAGTTATTCCATACTAAATTTTGCTACTTTGAATTAAAAGATTCTTAACGTAAATCACTTTTTTTTGCTTATAAAAAAAATCACTTTTTTTTAACTCATTGTCAACTAAAATTAATTTTACAAAATTAACTTTATTCAAAATTATGTCTATAAATACTCACATGAATACACATTAAATTGCAATTAAATTTTAGTTAACTCAAACAAGAGAAAAATGTGCTTTTTTTTTCTAAATCAAACTAATCGATAAACTTGCGTAAAATATGAGTCTTTTCCTAATTTAAATAATAAAAAATCTAATGGATCAAATAATTTTAGTGGTAAATAAAAAAAGTTAAAAGATTATGCATATCTCAGCAAAACCTATTTTTTATATAGTAATTGAAGAATATTTCATCCTTCTTTAGCTCTCGTTTGACAACCTGCTACCATATAACAAAGGGTCGAATTATGGTTGTTTTGACTTTTGAGTCATTAAAGAGCTGGAGCTGGCCTTTAACTTGATGGTCTCATGTACATTTCTAAAGTGATTAGACTTGTTTAGTTTGAAAAAGTATTTTGTGAACTAGGAATTGACTAAATAAAAGATATAGAAAATATGTGATTCAAATACCTCAATATATACCTTAATATTTTGGGTAGAGATATAATCTCTTGTAGGAGTAATCTAAGGGTAAGATAGTCCAAATTCTTACTTTAAGTCTATTGACAAAAAATTTATTTACTATTAATATTTAAAAAATTAAAAAATTCCATCAGCAACTTATTTAGCATAATGGTGACCAATATCTGTTTTTACCTTGAGAAACAAGGTCCAATCCTCGTGTGAGATAAAAAACTACATTTATTTTTCTAGGGCCTTAAATCTAAAAAATATTGTTATTAGCTTTAAAAAAACATCACCTCAAAATTTGTTTTACACCTAAAAATACGTTGGGGCACCCTTACCTATTGGTGGTCAAGTCATTAGGTGTTGGTGCTCCCCAACATTTACTTCTTTTTATCTTGACAAAAAGAATATAACATTTACTTTTTTATATTTTCGAACATTAAATAGCTAGTTTGACTAGCTACTAAACTTAATGTGGCACGGTGGCCATGCCGACTTTCCTTTCAGTACTAGAAATAGGTGGTGCATGCCATTGTTGTTATGATAACTTTAGGCACACGTTAGGAATTTGCCGCATACGAAATAGAGCACGTGTGTGGTGTCTGTGCCACTTGTAAGTTGTAATGGAGGCTTCGCCGAACACTATTGCTGCCTTTTCTTTTGATTTTTAGAGACTGACCGGAAGTGGAAGGTAGCTACTGCAGTACCCCACCTACCCACAATTGTTTGGTAAACTAGTTCACTTAAAAATATGCGCTTGGAGCATATCTTCTTCTTCCTCCATGTTCTATTCCTTTTGCATGTGAACCTGCTTCCATTAACCCATGAGATTTCATTGACCACCAAATAAAAAAAACCATGAGGTTTCGGCTCATGCATAGGTCTCTCACTGTGAGAAAGTAGTTATATAGATGTTGGATATAATGATTTTATGTTAAAATGAATCCTAATCACTTAAATATAAAATCATTATATCTAACAAGTATGACCTATCTCTCACGGCAAAATATCTATGCATGTCTCTTACCTAAGACAGCGCCTAATATTTCAAATGTGTCAGGTATTGTAACAATCTAGAAAATGAGAGACAATTAACTACAGGGTTCCTGGATCCTTCGTGGTAGGTTCAACTTAATTCGGTTCTTTTTTTTGTTTTCAATTTTATTACAAGTAAGGCCATTTGATTGCACATGGCTCTGTAAGAACTTGGACACAATTTTTCCATTTTCGTTTCTTTCCTTTTTTTCTTCCACGTTGTTGCAAGGAAAATACGGGATTCGTTAATTTATATAGCATGTAACATGTGGTATAACTTACATAATTAACCATTTTGGTACCGGTGCGAAATATGTTTTACTTTTCAATATACACCAATCATAAAATAAAGCTCATATCCTATGTTATTCAATTATTATTTTTTTGGTCTAATAAGAATGGTAAACACACACACACAAATACCCTAATCGGAGATCGAATCTTGTCCAATCTAGCAACAGAGTTATGTGTGGAATTTGATTTATTGAAGTGTTCTTAGAGTTATTAGAATATTTAACTCCATACCATCCTTTCACAATTTAAAATAAAAGCATCATGAAAAGGTTGTAAGCACGATGAATAATCAATCAATCAATTCTTTATACAATATAAAACTTATTCTTTTAATCTTAAATTAAACATTCAGACCCATGTATTCTTCTCAAAGTGTCAATGTTTTGTAGCTCATAATTCGTGGCAAGTTTGTGGAAATAAAAAGAGGTTGACGTACGAATCGATGGCCGTAAATTAAGCCAAGGAAATTCTCTATGACAAATATCATGAAGGTAAAAAATAATAATGTGATCGAAAATAGTGAGATATGTGTTTTTTAATTTACAAAAAAATGGGAAAAGAAATAATGCAACAATTGAAGCATTACTTAAGCGCCATCCTAGAGTTCAGCAAGTGGACACATGCAAGCCTGCTGCAACTAGCAGACTAGTTGGAGGCCAAAAAAATTCAGTCCCACGAGAGTAGCTATTCTTTCCATTAAAATAAAATACAATGGCACTTAATAAGCACACGAGAATTTGTATACCTACTGGTACAAGATATAGAAAATGGGCATCGATTGATTATATATATAAAAAAATCGAACCGCTGAAATTGAAAACAGGAAAACTGCAAAAGCAATTATAAACGAGATCCCCCCACAGAGACCCAATTTTGAAGACTCTTTGCCAAGCACAAGACGAAAAGTGGAGATTTTGCTACAATTTTAATTCTATGGGCTCAAATGAGAATTACTATGAAGGCACCAAAAAGTAAATAAGGAAAACTGAGTAAACACAGCTTATGGTAGATTACATTGTTGTGTAACGATACACAAACTCTTTTCTTGTGCATATTAAAAGGGGAAAATTGCACTCACCTTTTCCGAGAAATTTATGTTTAAATGACACATACACCCCCTCTATTTTATATAAGACACACACCTCCCTTCAATTACACGCACTCCTCTATTTTACAAAATAGAGGAGGTGTATGTATCATTTAAAGTAAACATGACGAGAGGTGAGTGCTATTTCCCCTATCAACTATCAAAAACCATCTTTAAATACAAGCACAACACTTGGCCTGTATGTTTAGTTTTTTACTGTTATAAATTTTCTTTGAGAAAAAACTGTTAAAATAAGCCAATTACTAGGAAAGAAAGTACTGAGTACTGGGGTGCTCAATTCTACAGGAGCACAAAAGTCTAAAAATGTGTTCGAGTTGAAGGCCATGCTTCATTGCTAAGTAGCTTAGCTAGCAATATGTCACCATGGCCACCATAACCAGATACCCCAGCAAGCCACCATGCATTTACAGGTAGATATTTTTACTTTGCTTTGCACCAAGGGAAAGCCGAGATAAGTGTCAAGGTCATTTTACCAATTGAATGGAATAAATGCTGCAGAAAGCTTCCTTCCTTTTCTGAGATAATCTTTGACAAGCACATTGCTTTGGATTTCTCAAGGTTAACCTTCAAACCAGAAGCCTTGCAAAATTCCTGAAGAGGGCTAGCTTGTTTTAAGGCAAATATTGGAATTCCTGGCCTTACAAAATAGTAGAACATCATATGCGAAAGTAATGAACTTTCCAGAAAGAAAACTTAATTATTATATACATATATATAGGGGTAGATTTATTTCAGATTTATTTTTAGTCCACCAGCTCAAATGACAACATAACTAAGCAATCTTAAAAAAATTAAGATAATCATGTCATATTTCAAGCTAGGTGATAGATCATATAAGTAGTAAAGTACAGCCCAGAGCACAAAATCAACCTACATGTTTACCATCATTATCCAATTGGGAATATTTGTTATAAGAACATTAAAACAAATGCTTACTAAATCACCCAAAAAAAAAGAGCAAATGCGTACTATTTTCTACGACCATGGCCACTCAGCATCGGTCCATGTAAACTGCCGGTCTCTAGGACTTACTTCAGCCAAACAATCCTGGTTGCTTCCTCTTTGTTGTAGATGTCTATTATTATCATTCAATCCACAACACTGCAGTTTTTTATCACGTATTAAAGCTTCCTCCCTGTATGTGGGACTGGTATATCTCGGGTGTCGGATAAATTGCACATTTTTCCACCACAGTTTTATAGCCTGGAGAAAACAAGATAGAGGAGGATGAACATAATGCGCTCAGTACATGAATAAAAAAATCAATTGAAAAACACAAAGCAATTCCTAAGCTCTGATGATGTTCCAAAGACAACAGGCTGATTTAAATAAAGCAAGCTAATGATTTATTTATATCATCACAAGACTATTGTTCTTGAGCACACATTTATGATGCGGGACTGATCTGCAGAATCATTTGGTTTTAAAGGCAGTAAAGAGAGGATGCATTTCTCATTTCAAATGCAAAAATTGATTATGATCTACAGCCCAAACTGTTGTCCTAGTATCCCAATCTCAAGCGAAAATTTTTCACTCAAGTTTATTTTTATTATGGAAGAAACTGACAGTGTCTGGTGTCATACCCCGAAGTGTGGGAAGTGTGATTTTAAATTGCTTGCCTAAGAAAACTTGTCATAGTCTGACAGAATTTGCACCAAATATTTATCATTTAATAATGCAGTAAGGGGAAGGTATAGTAATAGCAAAACTGAAGCTTACATGCCAATATATCCACACTGCAACCTTATGAGGCATCAACCAAAAGAAAACTGCATGATCTGACTCTGATGATGAGCACAGCTTTTTGGCTTTCAGGCTGGCAGTAAAATAGTTTCCAAGCTCAGGATGATGAACTGAAATTGATATGGTAAGATTCTCTCCAGGATCACTTGCTTTGACATTCCAACTCCCAAGCGTATCCTAAAATAGTTCAGGGAGAAGCTTACTAATAAAATGCAGAAAACTATTTTAACTTATTGTGATTTTTATATAAATTTAAGTTAACCATATAGGCAAAGCATCTAAGACCAACCGCGATATTATCAGAGTTGTGGTATATGTAGGAGAAGTTCATTACTAATCTAGAGTCTTCATTATATCACTTCATTCCAGTTTCATTCCACTAACATAGTGATAGCGAACAATGCTATATTTTTAGATCACACCATATCATATACAAAATTATGTTTATAAGTTCGCCAACTGATCGAACATTGGTTAATTACTTGCAATGTTATGTTAAAACATAATAGAAATGGAACACACTCAAGTGTCCTAAATGCTGTAAAGCAAATGGCATAGTTTACATACCATAAAAGGACTGACATGCAAAGCTTTGGCCACTAGATCAGAATGCGGATTGAAAACAAAGGACACTCTTTCACCCCATGGTGTATTTGTTACCTGAAACAAACAGAAAAAAAAAATCAGCAGTTTCGCAATAGAAATAGTGCTTTCAGTGACATTATTAATAGAAATGGAAGAAAAAAAAAATTCCTGATTTATCAAATATTAGAGTTCAAATTACATATCCCACAAAAAACACGACAGACTGCTCCTCATTCAACAAAGAGAAATCCTAGAAATAAAATAAAGCTGCTAAAATGCAGTTACTTAATGCTAAAAAAGGAAGAAAGAGAAAAAAAGCCAACCAAAGGGAAAAAGGTATAGGTAGTCCTAATTCTAATTGGTTTGAGTAAGTGAAGTGAAGTTGTTGGTGAAAGAAGATTACCCACTAACGATGCGGTCCAGTAAACTAAGAAAAGAGCGTATTTACCACACACCTCAGCAATGCACTTCTTCAAACGTGTAGCAGAGCCTTCAACAGAATAGCAATAATACACACTCAAGGGATTCTGTTCGTATCCCACACTAGGAGGGATTGTCAATAGCAAGCTGCAAAATTGTGTTCAACATGAAGTAACTTCAAGTCAAAACTTCATAACAGAGAAAATTTTACCTTAATTTATGACCACAAGCAAAAGAAAAATTGAAACATCAAGATGAAATTTTGCATGGCTCTGACAGAACCCAATGGGAGAAAATAGAAAATAAAGAATATGAATTACATGGGTCCATTGGTATCGGTAATTTGGCGAGCTTCATCGGGAGAAAGATGACCGGGCGGCGCGTGGGGCGCACGATCGAGGTCAATAAGCGCGTAGCGAACCTGGTATTGAAAGGAATGGTGGACGGGTCGCCGGCGTTGGTGCCAGACTGTACCTTCGTAGAGAGAAATGGGTTCAGCTCCGTCAATGGAGAATGGAGCAGCGGCGCGTGAGGATTCTCGCCGCCGCAGTAGCGCGCGAAATGGAAGGATAAGGGAGAGAATAAGAGAGATGAAGGAAGTGAAGACGATAGAGCATAGAAGATAAAGTATTTCCATTATTTTCTTAAAAAAAAAAATTGTTATCCTTTGTTTGTGGCGTTTTTGGCCACTCAACTGGCTCAAGTCTCTTCTATAGTGGCACTAGCTCTGCGGTTGATGTTGCAAATTACAATATCAAGTTTCAACACCAAATAATTGCGATACCTCTATGCCCTTGATTAGATTTGCACATCACTAATCCTTGATTGTGGTTTGAATAATATTGCATAATATTGTTGGTAAGCTTTTTTTTTTGACAGAAATATTGTTGGTAACTGAAGGAGGGAGTAAATGGAGAATAGATTATATATCAAAAAAAATTTGGAGAATAGATTAAAAACTTACAAAGAGCTAAAAATAGAAATTAATGACTTAAATCAAAATTTAAATTTTATGAAGTCAAAGACTAAAATTTAAATTTTTTATAGAAACAAAAAAATACTAACAATAACGCAAACAACATCTATTATGTTCATTTAATATGACATTTGTGTGACATTTAACATGGTAATTATGTAAGCTCACTCGTCTACACAAGTAGACAAATCATCATTGGTAACAAAAAAAAAAGACAAATCGTATTTAACAATAGAGACTAAAATGTGTTAATGAAAAATTAACAAGAGATTAAAAGTGTGTGAAAATTTTATTAGAAACTAAAAAAAAATGTATTTGTTTTTTAGAAATATAAACCTATTTAAACCCAGACTTTATAAGTTGTTTGTTAGGAACTTAAATTACTGAATAAGGAATAAAAAATTTTATCAAAAATATAGTATTCAATACATTGATAACATTAAATGCTATGATCTTCAATAAAGAATTTACTTTTAATTTTTTTACCAATGTTATTTCTCTATATTTCAATTGATGAAAAAGGATAGAAAAGGAAAAAAGTTATTTTATTTTATTTTTTTATTTTATTGTAACATATTTGAACAACAATATTGTTTGTAAAAAATAAAATCATTCATCGTTTATCACAGCAAAAATAAAACAAAACAAAACAAAAGTAAGCATTTATTGTGTGAAATAAGTTGCATCGCTCAACGCTAACGCCAACAACGTAAAAAGCATAGATGCACAACACAAAGCAATAAGCTTTCCTTAGTTTCTCCGCCCATTGTGTGTCTTTGTTTCTCCCATTGCATTGGATTTGTCCCTCTTCCTCTTCTATATAATTTACTGATTGGAGCTATTTCTTTTTCCCATTCATTACATTTGCACCCTTTGTTAGTTGGCGAACTTCGATCTCGTGGGTTGAGTGATTCAATGGCAACCCTTTTCCAGGGAGTGGGAGCCGCCACCGCATTCTCCGCCTCCAACAAATTCCACTTCCCATCTTCTGGATCCCTCTCAGGTCTGCTTCATTTTTCTACAAAGATGAATTTTTTCTCAAAAAAAAAACTATTAGTCTCATTGAAGCATTGGGAATTGGAGGGAACAACTAGTTTGTTTAAAATCATTGAATTGGATAGTGCCCATATAAGTTCAGCTATATTGGGTCTTCTTCAATATTCTGTATTCATGGAGTCTGATTTCAATTCCTGTTCTCATATTCTGCCATTGAGATTTGAGACATATTCTTTTGTAGGATTTATATTCCCCTAATGTTGTTTGTTTCACTTTTGATTCTATTTATTCTTCAGTTACTCACTCTCACTCCTGTGTCAGTGTTATTTATCATTGCTGGCTCTCTGTCTCACAGCTTTTCATATTCTAGAAACAGGAAATCTAAGATTTGGATTTCAAATTTTTTAGTATCTGTTCTAGTGTCTTTTTTTCCTTTGATTAAGTACTGTACTTGTACTGGGTGGGTATTTGACTGAAATGTTGTTTCTTTAATTTTGTGGGAACTCTTTTGATGATTCAGAGACGAAAGGTAGCATATTTGTTGTCAGATCTGATGCAAAGGTGAACAACCTCCTCAACGTAGAAGCTCGCAAGTCTCAACGGTTGATTGCTAATGCGGTTGCAGTAAGTTATCTCTCTCCCATGCTTTCTGTTTCCCCTTTTACAGTTTGATTTAGGATTGATGGGGTAGAGTATTGCATGGTGTTACCATGTTTCTCATTAGTTTGTGGGTTGTTTGTAGGCGAAGGCAGAAAGTTCTACATTATCAAAAGATTCAAAACCTGGGTATGTTTCATTCTGCAATCCGTTGCTATTTGATTTTATCCTATACACTTTTAAACAATCGAACATGTCTTGCAACACCATATGTAAGCTAAGTGTGTGTTTGGTTTTCCATTTGCATGCATTGAAAATTGGAATGCATGCAAAATGGAAAAACAAACATGCACTTAGTTGATAAGTTTACGCCATTTTCTGGTAAACCAACCTCTTCTTTTTAATATAATTTAACTAAAATCAATTTCTCCATTCCAGTTTTCTTCCTACAATTACTTGTGCAACTCATCTCTATGATTTTGGCCACAAACACTTATGCCATGCTTGCCATCCACCTAACAACTTTAGCTTCTAGGAAAATTAGTACTTGGCAATGGTCAAAGCTATTAAACAAAGGTGCTATACATGCCTAGTGCCTTGAGGTGAGAGAATGGCAGTTCTTGCCTCTTGTCACTTGAAGGGTGGTAGGAACTAGGAAGCCACAAGAAGTAGCTGTTTTGGGTAGTTGATTTTAATGCTACAGAACAACCCCATTTTTGCATTTTTCTGTTTCCTTTGGTTCTGATGAAATACCGTAACACAGAAAATACATGGGTGGAACTATGATAAAGGTTGAAAAGTGACATTTATGTGACACTCAATTTAGAATCCCTGTGAATACATGATATTGGTTGCATGTGTTAAAAGCATGCTTTGGCATTTGTTGCTTGTTCTCTTATTGGGTGTATTGGTTTTAGACACAGAATGATACAATGCCAATTAATGATGGAATTGACCAGATATACATTTGATTTTCAGGCATGAACTTCTCCTTTTTGAAGCCCTACGCGAAGGTTTGGAAGAAGAAATGGATAGGGATCCGAGAGTATGTGTCATGGGTGAAGATGTCGGTCACTACGGTGGATCTTACAAGGTGACTAAGGGCCTGGCACCTAAGTTTGGGGACCTCAGGGTTTTGGACACTCCTATTGCTGAGAATGCCTTCACAGGCATGGGCATTGGAGCTGCCATGACTGGTCTGAGACCAATTGTTGAGGGCATGAACATGGGGTTTCTACTTCTGGCTTTTAACCAGATCTCCAACAACTGTGGCATGCTCCATTACACATCTGGAGGCCAGTTTAAAATACCAATAGTTATCCGTGGACCAGGTGGAGTCGGGCGGCAACTTGGGGCCGAGCATTCACAGCGACTGGAGTCATATTTTCAGTCAATCCCGGGAATCCAGATGGTGGCTTGCTCAACCCCTTACAATGCCAAGGGCTTGATGAAAGCTGCGATCCGAAGTGAGAACCCCGTGATACTTTTTGAGCATGTGCTGCTTTATAACCTCAAGGAGAGAATTCCAGATGAAGAGTATGTATTGTCACTTGAAGAAGCCGAGATGGTTAGGTCCGGGGAGCACGTCACTATCTTAACCTATTCCAGGATGAGGTATCATGTAATGCAGGCTGCCAAGACATTGGTGAACAAAGGGTATGATCCAGAAGTGATTGACATCAGGTCTCTGAAACCATTTGACCTTCACACAATAGGGAATTCGGTGAAGAAGACTCATCGCGTGCTGATCGTGGAAGAGTGCATGCGCACCGGTGGAATTGGCGCTAGCCTCACAGCTGCTATCACTGAGAACTTCAATGACTATTTGGATGCTCCTATTGTGTGTTTATCCTCTCAGGATGTTCCAACACCATATGCTGGCACATTGGAGGAATGGACAGTGGTTCAACCTGCTCAGATTGTCACAGCAGTTGAGCAGCTCTGCCAGTAATTCATCAAAAATTTTACTTCCAATAAGGATATGGTTCTGCTTAAGCTAGAACTTTCTTTACAATTTTTTCACTTTCTCCTTTTCTTTCACTTTCTAAATCCCCATCAACGAGACTTTTTATTTAATTCTGGATATCCTTTGTGATTTTTTTTCTTATAAAAGATATTTACAATTGTCAACCCAATATGAGGTAGTCTCTCCATTAGTTCATCTGAATTTTTGTTAGTTGTTATAGGCCTATTTATCATTCACTTGTATGGGTGAACCAGTTTGTTTCATGGATGTTTCATTCTTTTATTTATCTTCCATTTTAGGCGTGTCGCAGCCAAACATCGATATCAACAGCTTTGTGTCAGAGTACATAACTACATATTACGTTGATGGCAAAAACACAACACATGCCAACAAAGTCGACCACTTGTTCCTAAGCGTTAGATATCTATTGTCCAACGGGAAGAAAAAATAAGTATTAAATGAAGAGTTATGAAGATTTTTTTTTTGGTCAACAAGTTATGAAGATTCATACATCATTTTTTTTTTCAACAGTCAAATTTGGTCGGTGGTAGGCCCAAATGACCAAATCTGGCCCAAATTGTTTTTGGCACAATGTTTTCTGTTGGGCCTCTTGGGTTTGGTGAGTTGTGGGTTCACGGTTTACATGGGGGGTTTTTCTAAAGGCACATACATCTCATTCTAACTACACATACCTATTTTTCAAAATACCTAAACTACCCCCAACACACACACGCACAGCTCTGCAACTCACACACAGTTCCGCACACATGCACAATTCCGCAAACTACACACACCCAATGTCCCTCTGTCTCCACCGCCGACGAGGGAGCAGAGCCGAAGTCGGAGAAGGAGCAGAAGCCGGTTCCGGCGCCGGAACAACCACCGCCGCAAACAACCGCGACATCACCGATCGCGAGACCCATTTCGCCAAGGTTCATGTCACTGGATCTGGTGTCACGAGCGTCACGAGACCCATTTCGCCTTCGTCGCGTCGTCGTCCCTGTCTAGAGGCCTCGCTCCGCCGTCTCCACAAAACGCCTCCCAAGGTTCATGTCGCTGTGTTTCCAAGAGGACGAGGCTCTCCGCGATGTCGTTTTGAACCCCATGGCCAAGATCGGGTGCTTCCAGTCTAACTCCTCAACCACGCTTTGGCGTCGGGAACTCGCTGCAACAAGCACAGGCGAACAAGGGAGTGAAGAAGAAGGTTGTTCTGCGGAAGTGAACTTATGTGCTCTGCAGAAGTGTGTTTTTTTGTATGTGTGCATTAAAAATAACACTCGCGGAAGTGATAGTTCCGCACTGCCAGCGCGGAACTATTACTTCCGCGGGTGTTATTTGTGTGTGCGTTAAAAATAACACCCGCGGAAATAAATAGTTCCATGATGTTGCGGAATTAATAGTTTCGTACGATACAAAATAGGAAGAGGGTATTTTAGGTTTTGCACTGTTTATGTATGTGTGAATAGTAATATATGTATGTGTATTTAAAAATTCCCTACATGGGGTGTCCGGTTGGCTGGGTTGATGGGGGGTTTGACCGTTGACCAAAAGAGAGAATGAAAAGAGGTTGTTGGTGTTTTTTGGGGGGGGGGGGGGTGGTGCCGGGGTGGTTTGACAATATTGGACTGGGCGTATAAATGGATGTGAACTTTATGATCAGAAAATCCATTCCAAACCTTATAATCTTTGTTTAAAGTATTGTCTTTCATTTCCATGATGAATCTTCCTCCAGCTTCTGATAACGAAAACGCTGAGAAGAAAGAAGAAGGCTATAATTGCTCTTTGTATAAAACAGTACTTGGAAATAATCATGCTCATGGTAGACATCAAATGGTAGACCAAGGCGAGAATAAGCAACAGATCATATTATTAAATCACAGCCATGGGTTTTTTCAATTTTTGCTTCGTGACATAAAACCAAATTGTTTTGTGCTTCTTTCCGCTTAATTTAACTATTATTGACATAAAAACAAAATTGAACAACTATTATTGTGCAATTTTGGAATTTGTTAAGGGTCAATACTCTTGAAAGCATGTCTATCGAGAGACTAATGAAGTCGTAAACGCACTTACTAAATATGAGATATTTTTGGAAAGCAAGAGTAAAGCTTTTGATGTTGTTTTTATCAACAAAAAAAAGTTTTGATGTTGTAATGCCTTCTCTTTCAATACCTCTCATGGCAAATGTTTTCCCCCCCACTTTTTTCTGTGGTATTTAGCTGTTTTCTTGTTGGACATTAACCCGTTCCAGTCGCCCAAAAAATCTATTATTGATGGTAAAGAATAATCATGTTAATTTGCTTATATTATTAAGTGTTAGGAGTCTTAACAGATTGAGTTGTGTTTGTTTTGGGTAAAAATAATTTAAAAAACAATAATAGATGCCCACGGAGTGTCCCAACGCTTTCAACGAAAGACTAATCTCCGCTCGCCTAGGAACTAAGTAAAGGTTGATCAACACATTTTTTAATTCTGCGGGAATCGAACCTGGGAGCACCAGGTCGACCCCCCGAGTCTCAGGGCAGGTTACTCCACTGGGCCAAGCGGTGTTGGTTATCAATGAAATTTATGTAGATAACAGGATGAAACACAAGAAGGGGGGTTGAATTGTGTTTCTAGGCTTTTAAAAACTTTTCGCAATGTTGGACGCTGGCTTGTGAAAACGTTGGATGCACAGCGTACTAAAATATCGGACGCACAGAGTTTCGAAATATTGGACGCACAAGAGTTTTGAAACACTGGACGCACAAAGTTGTGAAATATCGGACACACAAAAAGATTGGACGCAGAGGCTTCTGCTAAGTTAAAAACTTGTTTTCTTTGTGCGATTTAAAGTGTATGAAAAACTTGTTGAATAAAAATCAATTCAATCCCCACGGTTAGAAAAAACACAGAAATAATAAGAGTTAAGGGAAAGAAGGAATAACACAAGTTTTTATCCTGGTTCACTCTTTCCTAAGAGCTACGTCTAGTCCCCTCAAACTAGAGAGATTTCACTATCAACCTGATAGGTAACAAGTATTCTTCAGCAGCCTCTCCAGGCCTTACAACAAGTATTCTTTTACAGACAAGCCTCTCCAGGCTCAACCAAGTAATCTTTTACAGTCAAGCCTCTCCAGGCTCAAACAACTCAGCAGAGTGTTTTTGATTTAAGTGTTGTCTAACTCACACAAGTGAGGATATGAAAAACTTAAGCACTTCGAGAGTTAAGCAAACTCTCTTTTACAAGAAGAAGACAAATATACAAGACTTTCTATACAGAGTATATGCACAGCGGTTCAGTCTCTTCTATTGTTGAAGTTCGTTCTCATTGTCTCTATCTTCTTCTTCTTGTATCACGGTATTTATATGTGTTGTGAAGCTTCAGACTTTCTCTTGAATAGCTCAGCTTCAGCCTTCATAAATATGACCGTTCTCTAATAGCATTAAATGATATTTTCCCGTTGCTCTGAGGAGTTATACTTCAGTGAGTATGTTTGCGTTTCTTTCTCCTAAATCAGAAGCAACCTGTACTCAAAGTCTCAATTGTACAATGGTTAATAGTAATATTTTATTGAGACAAAGAGAATACACTGTGTAAAGTAGAAAGATGTGTTCAGAGATATGCAGAATTAATCAGGGTACATTCTCTCTCTTAGTACACTTTCCACAGTGCTTTATGCTTTTCATTTAATGCACGTTCAAAAACGTTAACAAGGTTGTACAGAAAAGCATTGTATACAACTATTTATTTCAAATCATTTGCTCAACAAATATGTTCCATATTAAATGCAAGAGCAATAAATAGCAAGTTATGGACTCTGCGTTTTGGACGCAACATATAGAATATAAGTTGGACTTTCAGTCATTTTAGCAAATGGACGCATACCTTGTACTTACCATTTGCAAATGACATTCATTTATCCATTGGACGCATCTTCATGCTTACCATTTTGACTTAGTTCGTTTCAGTTGTATAGCCTTATGCTGATTATTGGACTTATGCACTTATGCTCCATTGGACGCAGAGCAGTATTGTTGGACTTTTGTCATTCTGCTTCATTCTGTTCCATTGGACGCAAAGCAGTATTGTTGGACTTTTGCCATTCTGCTTCATTCTGTTCCATTGGACGCAAGACAATATTGCACTTCTGCTCCATTGGACGCAGAATAGTTGACTGATAGACTTGTCCCATTCTGCTTCATTGGACGCAGACAGTGTTGTACGTATTGTCTTATGCTGATTATTGGACGCAGAGCGTCATTGGACGCAGAGCTCTTAGACTGTGTGTACATGTGCCAATGTCACATTGGACGATGAACTTATCTTTGTTGTACCTACAAGAGCTTGTCAGCAGACTTTGTAAAATCCCTTAATAAACTATGTTAGACTTTGTGAAAACCTTAATAAGCTTTGTTATCATCAAAATCATAAAATCACTTAGGAAATTTTTGCATTAGAAATGCTTTTAACCAATTTGATTCCAACAATTTATTCTGATTGAATTAGTTTAAGTTGGAAAAAGTTTTTTATTTTATCAACCTAAACCAGCCCAACCGAATCATCATCAAATCGGTTTAGGTTGTGTGATGTGATGAAGTTTTATATATTTAAATTCTCAATTAGAAAACAAATATTAACAGTATTTGTCTATTTGAGTTAGTTTAAATTAGATTGAATTAAAAAACGATACCCGAAGTGATCAGGATTAAATTAATTCAACTTGATCAAACACTTTTTATTGTTAAATGAATTTTATGTAAAGTTTATAAAAAAAGAGAATCTAAATTTTTAATTAAATATATTATCCACTCCAGCTACAAAAACAAAAAAGTGTTAAAAATATATCACTGGTATTGTTCATGATACTTAACCAACCCACCAACCCAACTCATATTGTTAAATTTAGGCTGAATTAATTGAATCATGGGCTTTAAACAAGATACATGGTCACCTTAATTACGCGTGAAGCACTTTTGTATCTTTTTGATGAGTATAGATTAAACAAGTTGACCCAAAAAAAAAAAGAGTAGAGATTAATCTTGGTTTCTCTTTTTTTTCTTCTTCTTACTTTCACATGCAAGTGATTGTGAAATTCACAGAATCATAAAGGCCTGAAACGGTGGAGCGTGTGATGCCACTTTCCCAATTCGTGTCAAACTAGTAACCCAAAAAGCGCGTGGGTTTTCTCTGCATGAATCTGCTCTACTGGCGTCATGTTTGCCACACAATAATCAAATCTTTCTTCCCTCATCACAACAAAACAATCATAAAAAAACGGGTCACCCCTCTACTCTTTAGTCTTTATCTCTATTGTTGTTTGTTTTTGTTGTGCTAAAAAGCAAACTTTCCTGTGAATCACATCTCTCACTACTACCACTTCCTTGCTCCTTGGGTGGCTCCTTGTAAGTTTTTGTTTTTTATTCCCCTCTTCACTTTCCTTTGTTTCCTTGTGTTACTTTGGCTTTAGTGTTTGTTAAAACACCCACATAAATTCCGGGTTGTTTTTCTGTTAATCCAGAAAAATAATGGGGTTATCTTTAGTCTTATGATATTTCCTCACTGGTATTTCAGATAAAGTTGAGATTTTTATTTGCTGCTTCTGAGCTGTTGGACTCATTTGCGTTTGGTGTTATCTGTTGTTGGTGCAAATTACGGCTTTTTGGGTTCCCTAATCTTAGTTCGTGGTAAAGTAACTGGCTTTTGATGAATAGAGCAGGTGCCGACATCTTTTATGAGTGAAACACTTTGTTTAAAGTTGGATATTTTATAAGAAGGGGAATTTGCTCTTTGTTGTATTCTATCTGCCTTTTAGATCATTGTGGAGGAGGAATTGGTGCTGCTTCTATTGAGGATTAGGATTTGTGGGATTCCTTTTATCTGCAGTAAAAATCTGTCAGGGAATCAACTCAAGTGAACTTGGAATAGATTCTCAGGGTGGTACTGTTTGGTGGGGTGTTGTTCCAACCCATCTGAAAACATAATTACAGAAAGTAACATGCTTTAGTGTTCCTGAAGGGTTTTGGGGTGTGTATTTGAGATTTGAAGATAAAGATGCAGCGTGTTAGATTTTCATCTCAACAGGCACCAGTACACAAGCTAGGAGACCCTCAAATGACATTATCTCCTAAGTTTAGGTTAGCTGTGATCCCTTCTTCTTTGGCAAATCCATCACCAGAGTTAGAGCATTCTCTCAGAGAAGAACCCTTGATACCAGGTCTACCTGATGATGTTGCTCTCAATTGTCTCCTTCGGCTTCCGGTTCAGAGCCATTCATCCTGTAGAGCTGTCTGCAAGAGGTGGCATATGTTACTTGGCAATAAAGAGAGGTTTTTTACTAATAGGAAGCAATTCGGTTTGAAAGACCCTTGGCTTTTTGTATTTGCCTACCATAAGTGCACTGGGAAGATCCAATGGCAGGTTCTTGACCTTACTCACTTCTCTTGGCACACTATCCCTGCAATGCCTTGCAAGGACAAGGTTTGTCCTCATGGTTTTCGGTGTGTTTCGATCCCCCGCGATGGCACTCTTTATGTATGTGGTGGCATGGTCTCTGATGTGGATTGTCCTCTTGACTTGGTGTTGAAATATGAGATGCAGAAGAATCGTTGGACCGTGATGAATCGGATGATCACTGCTAGGTCGTTTTTCGCCAGTGGGGTGATTGATGGGATGATTTATGCGGCTGGGGGAAATAGTACTGATCTCTATGAGCTGGATTCTGCTGAGGTATTGGATCCCCTCAACGGGAATTGGCGCCCTATTGCTAGCATGGGAACAAATATGGCATCCTATGATGCTGCAGTTCTGAATGGGAAACTTCTGGTGACAGAAGGCTGGTTGTGGCCTTTTTATGTCTCTCCAAGAGGACAGGTTTATGATCCAAGAACTAATCACTGGGAAAATATGGCTGTTGGACTTAGAGAAGGGTGGACTGGTTCAAGCGTGGTTGTTTATGGGCACCTATTTGTTGTTTCTGAGCTCGAAAGAATGAAGCTAAAGGTTTATGACCCAGAAACTGATTCCTGGGAAGCCATAGAGGGGCCCCCTTTGCCTGAGCAAATATGCAAGCCTTTTGCTGTGAATGCTTTCGATTGTCAAATTTATGTTGTGGGCCGGAATCTTCTGGTTGCTGTTGGTCATATCTCTAGACTGAACCCAAAAGATAGTTGTGAGGGAAAACGAAATTTCAGTGTTCATTGGCATGTAATTGATGCGCCGGAAAGTTTATCTGATCTGACTCCTTCAAGCTCTCAGGTGCTGTTTGCATAGTTTTTTATTATTCTGTAACATTATATTATGAATGTTGTTTAAATAAAATGTAATTAGATAGAATTATTAGAGATCTAAAAGATGTAATAGCTGTGTGATGGAATACTTTAAGCAGTTTTTGAATTGTATTAAAATAGTATCCTTTGGTTGCGTGGGCAATGCTAGTTGTACACTAATGATTACCTTGATGTTTTCTCCTTGATGAACGTCTCCTTGGTATGATTATATCGTCAGAAGTTCAAGTTCTAGACATAATTGTTTGTGATGAAGCCATATTAGATGCAATTTTTGAAAGGATAAAAGCTAGATCGCATTTGCACTTGTTTTTATAAATGTATAGGTTTGTATAGGCCTTTTAACCTTGTCAACCATAAGTTTCTCTACTCGATTGCAAACTTAGATATCAAAGTGCTAGGTCCTGAGATTGGAATTCCACCATGCTAGATATATTGTGGAAGAACCCTTATAGATTAGAGGGGTGAAGAGACTACCACAATGAAATGTTCAAAGTGTTCTGCAATTTGCATGTCCATTCGTTTTGCCTTATTCATTAGGATTCTCATGCTTATCGCTTGATATGAAAGAATTAGGTTCATTCAATTGTGTGCCTTAGCTGGTATGTATGTTCGGTGGCTGTTTAATTACTAATTAGGTCAAGAATGTAGGAGATAAAATGCATTATTGCTGAGAAGCTGTTGGATTTTAAACCAAAATTAGCACTTGATATGGCATCCCTAGCTAATCTATGCAGTCTGGTTTTCTACCTTCGGTTAAACAACTTCCCTGTCCCCCGTTTTCCATTTCCATCGATTGCCCTTTTATTGGGAAACTTTCCCATTTTTGCTATTCTTGAACTGTATTTGGTAAAAGAAAATGTGTACCTGGTGTTGAATGAGTAACATCTTTGGTAATTATTAAAAAGTCAAGACCAAATTGTTGGCCAAAGTTAGGTTGAAGACACTAGTATGATAAAAGAGCCATTATTTTAAATAGTTAAAGACTTTATGCGTGTATCAAATACTGGTAGATTGTGGGGTTATACTTGTATGCAGCAACTAATTTGACACTTTAAAGAGTTTCCCTCAATTATTCTGATTCTATATTATTGTCCAAATAACTTAAACATAATTCACAATTTTCAAGAGTTGTGTTAAACATGCATATATATCTCTTTGTCAACAATTTAATTTTTTTTCATATTTATTGCAAAGTTGCATATGTGGACTGGAATTCCCTCATTTTATTTCATTTGAGATTTGAGTTGCTTCCATGTTGTTGTGTGTTTTGACCCTCTATCCCAAAAGGCATAAAGGCTATCTTTATCAACCCGTTTCTGTTGATGGTAGTCACTGTCAGTTAGGGAGAGATATGAATATGGCTCTTTTTATTTCATATTCATATCAAAGAGAGCCGCATAAATAAATCAAAGCTGATCCAGCTGCTGTATCAGAAAAAAAAAAAAAAAGCTGATCCAGCTGGTGTGCAGTGGGAGAAGAGTGGAGCACCACTAATTGTTGCATAGAGAGCAAGTCAAGGCAAATTGACAAAAGGGAGATGCACCTAACACTGTATTCAAGGTTGGGGAGGTGGCTACATGCCTCAAAGAACGTTCTTTCAACGTTTAAGGTATGTAACAAAAGGTGACGTGCATGCTTGCTTGCAGGAGCTTATGGTGATATTGAGGGTGGTTTTGACTCTTCTAAAGTGATGAGTGTATTTTACCAAGTAAAATATAAAATTCTAATTGTTAATTGAAAATGCAAGGATACTCCCTCGTTATTTATTATATATGCACGTGTCACATGAATTTTATTGCAATTTTAGCTGAATTCCTAATCAACCGTTATAATTTCACAATTTACCTTCTGTTTTAAGTGTGTCAAATTTGACAAAGGGTAGTGGTGGCCAAGGTGAGTGCTACAGTCTAATTTAGGCTGGGTTCAAACCGAAAGGGTATGGAAATTTCTCCTATGATTAAACCAGAGGGTCTGAAATTTGTTTAGATGCATAATATTAATAATACGATTCTTGTTATGTGATTGGAATTAGATTGATGTGTTCCACGTGCTAAAAATATTTATTGCTTGAAGAAGTCTATGTTCCTCTTAGAAACCGAACAGTGTGTGTGCATTGGTTTTGGTTGGTGAACACAAATTATGAGGTAGTTCGGTAGTTTAAATCAAACTCACTTTTTGGGTGGGATAGGTTAGGGGTGGTTGAATATATTTTGGTTTAGATTTGGCTCAAAGTATAAAGTAAGACACTTTGATTATTGATGAGAAAATCAATGGTTAATATTGTAATACATTCATGATTTATTGTGTATATACACATTGTTGGATATGACTTATATCTTAAGAGAGGATAGTTGGCGTAGCGGAACGAGCAACGCGATCACTCTTCTTTAGAAACAGTATCGCTGTTACAATACACATTGATGTATTCATTGATAGTTTATATTACTTACTCTATCTTTTAAAGTGAATTACTTGCTATAATATAGGATTTTTTTTTTTTTTGCTTTATGTTACTCCTGAAAAGTGATACGACACGTTTTCATTTTTGTTATTTTTTTAAATGTGAGAATAGATTAATTTGATAATATTATACACTAGTCAAGTTATAATAAAATAATAAAGCTAAATCCAGGAATTACAGCTGGTGACGAAAAACAAGGAAACAAAAGAAACTTTTGCATTTTATGTAAACAAAAGAAACAAGGATGTGATGCACACTCAGATGTATAGAGGATACATTTATTTTGCATTTTAAGTAAATATTTTTTAAATTAGTTTTTTAAAATAAATATTAAGTTATTATAAAACATTCTTATTATTCCTTATTTATTTATTTATATAAATAATAAATAACATCATCTAAGTCCCATAGTTAAAAAAAAAAAACTTTACCTCTCATTAGTTTCTTTTTGTTTTCTTTTTTTTGGTCAATTTTTTTTTCAGTTTCCATGCAAAACACTCCATTGATTTTTTTGTTTTGGTCGATCTCCATTGAAATTTGAAACCTAGAAGGAGAATAGGACATACCCTCTAGGATGAGAAATGTTTTACACTTTGAGGTCCAAAGTTAATGAAATATATTGAAAAACCAAGGCCGGCCCATCTTAAACCTCGGAAGGCCCAGGTATGTGGCCCATTTCAAAGCCACAACAAAGGTTCCATAGTTCAGCCGATAGATCCAATTGACCAAAAAAAAAAAGTCGATAGACCCAAGAGGTAGAGTGATTACAGAGAAACACAGAGAGAGAGAGAGAGAGAGAGAGAGAGAGAGAGAGAGAGCTTGACCAACAAAAAAGAGAGAGAGAGAGAGAGAGAGAAGGAGAAGGAAGGGAGTGATACTAGTGATAGCAGCGTAGGAGAAGGGAAGAGAAGAGGGGATGGGAGCGATAACGAGCGCAGCGATAGCAGTGGTGGGAGTGCTTCTGGGTTGGATCACCATTGAGATCGCTTGTAAACCCTGCCTCGATCAGGGTCGCCAAGCCATCGATCGCAACCTCAACCCCGATTACGACCCCGACGACGATGCCACCCTTCGCGCTCCACTCAACCCCACCCCTGCTCCCGCCGCCCCTTCCTCCGCCGTCAAAGCCGTTTGAAATGTCCCGTTACTTACCACCACCACCCCCCACTGGTATTCACTTTTTATTATCCCCAAAGTTTTTATTTTTTTGGAAGAAGGAAATGATTTTTGTTTTTGTGGTCAGGATTTGCGCGTGTATGCGCTTTTTATGCTTATTTGTTGAAATAGCGAATGTGTTATCTTAACTGCTGTATTGATGTTACTTAATTGAATCAAATATAAGAAACTGTATTCATCCATACATGGGTTACATTAATTTATTTATGTCTGTATAATCATAATCCTGGTTAAAAAATGGAAATGAAATTTCCAGTATATTTTAGTTGTAATTTTCATTCAATTAGCAGAAATAAGAGCGGTTGATAAACTGTGTTCCAGAAGAAATTAGAGCGAGACAATGCTGAGTGCTGTAACGAGCCTCGTTTTTACTTCTTTGAAGTAATTTTATAATAACCTCGGACCTCGGTCAATATGGATGTGGAGGTGAAATTTTCATGTTTGGTTATCGAAATCAGTATAATGTGTGGCCCCGGATCTTGAGAGTAACATCTAGTCTAGTTAAAAATTTATATTTCCGTTAGCTTTTCAAAATTACAAATGACCGAATATTTTTAAAAATATAAACTCGAGTTTATTAACTTTTTCTTTTAGAATTATTTCCTTTTTTAATGGAAAAATGAACGTCAAGGCTCATGCAACGGTTGAGCCATGGATTGGAGCGCAACTACAGACAGAATGCCCTCAGGCAGTGCAGATACTATTCATAAATTAGCAGCACATTTGTGTTTAGAGTCATTATACACATATACTCATACACCCACACGCCACCCGATGTCAATGAGTAAAGTGGAGAATGGGGGTGTGTGTTGGATGTCTGTCTAACATTAATGTTGTGTTTATCGCACGCAAGACATATCAACTGTTGCAATTTTTACATGTCGATTAAAGTAACCAAAACAAGAAAAGGCAAGGGGTGTACTTGGACTGCTTTGGTTGAATCATTGAATAATGTGTTATTGGCTTTTTGACGATTAACGTACATGATTGATGAACATGATTAATAATGTAGAATTTATTATGATGCTTTTTTGTCATGCATTATATATTTCGCGCTAACAAAAGACACGAGTTTTTAACATTTTATGATTATATTTTAATATTTATTATCAATTGTTTTGACAATGATGAAATCTTATATACACTTCATCAGTTATTTTGGTCATATTTTATCATTTTTCATTATACAAACCAATATAAATGAACATTTCCACTACACACATCACATGCATTCTTGTTTTCCAACAATAATCACTCTTTTGGGACACAGTGATCCAAGTAGATAAACAAAGCGGTAGAAAGACGAAAGTGGAAACTGCTCAGTCTGGCCACTGGCGCTGCTAAACATGAGGAAACAAGTTAGTGTGCAAAAAGGTCTTTCAAAAATAGAAGATATTTTGACGAATAAATGCAGTGTTTTATTAGTTTCACAAGATGTCTCAAATAAAACTAATCGCTAGTGGATAATTTCTTAACACGGCTCGCTAATTGAAAATATCTTGAAAGAATAAAGGCAAAGGAACAAAAGTAATTTAAAAGTGTCTGGTGGTTATTAAAAATATAGATTTTATTTTTTATTATATTTTAACCTTTTTTTAAAAATTCGTCAAGAAAATATATCAACAAAATAAAACACTTTTTTTAAAACTTCTGGAGCAAAGAATAATCTGCCCAAGTTTTCTCTAAACAGTAAATATGGAGTGGGAGAAAAATAACCCACCGCACTCCTAGAGAAGAAAGACTCCCACCTCGTTAAACTATTAATTCTTTTGAATTCTCGATCTTTTTTGGGAACAACTTTGAATTTTTAAGAAAATAAAAAAGAAATTCAAAGGAGGAAAATATGCTTTACAATTAAAGTACAGTTGACGACAAATGAAAGGGCAAAAAAGGGAAGGGGTGGGATCCGTTGTTACTGTACAAATGTGACTAGGGATTAAACATCAAGCTTCTCCCATGTCATTTTTAAAAAAAGAAACTTTGAAATGTGAAACGAGGTAAAATGTACTATGCCAGGTAATTGTATATTTGAGGATTGTTCTTGTCCCTCTCCAGATACTCCCTGTCAATCAGGCTTTCGATCCTTTTCTTCAAGTCAGCTGGTTTTATAGGAAATTTGAGCTGTTCACAAAAAAACAAAAAAAAACTTAAGTTTTTCTCCGAACGATCGCATATAGAACAGTCTGCATCAGAAGTTTTCACTTGCACACAAGAAAGCATAACGTATTTTAGAATATTGTCAGTAGTAACTCTGCAAATTAGCCTTGCCAACAACACTTAACACACCATCAGAAGACCCGACAACATTATTTTGACATGGAGGTGATGAAACTACTTGGGGATTCACAGAGTTTCCATTTGAATTAAAGAATCGAATGGTAGTAATGATGTCACCTGTTGGAAGAGTTCAGTAATAAGAAGGGTGTGACTAAGCACTTTCCTTGTCTTCATTATCCTCACAATAGCAGCATCAACCTGCAATAAACCATGCCAACAAGGCAAATATGTTATAGACCAAGCATTGTTAGATATCCAAGTTTAAATATCTATAAGAATATTTTCCAATTTTGTGTAAATAACTAAAAAAATAAATATTAAATTTATATGACAATTTATTTAACCATGAAACTTCCTGAATTTTAACATAATAACAATTAAATTTTTTTGTAAAAAACATTTTCTCATCAATATATCTAACAACTCTTCATCTCTGCAACACTCATCCACTTTATTATTTGACACATTTAGTGAAATAAATCTAATGAGTGTAAAATTGATAATTCAGAAAAAATAGAATATAATTCCCAAGCATATTAGGTTCTTTTGGATTTGAAGGTCCATTACATTCTCTTCTACATCACTCCTCTGAAATCTAAGTTAAAAGCAGCGCTTTTAAGAGAAAATTGACCTGATATTGACGGTCTTGGAAAACTCTTTCAGTGGTGCTTGTGTTCTCCTCCACTGTCTCTTTCAACTGAATTGCATTCACCTGTACTCCATAACACCAAAATTAGTTTGAAAAAGAATCTCAGTCATAATTTTAGAGAAGTAACCCACTACAAGCATTAATCATTGCAAAGGGCTAAACCATGGAAATCACAATTAAAACTCAAATGAAAGCTTAAGATCAGTTAATCTGATCCCTAATGTCCTAAGCAATGGGTATGGTACCTTTATACGGTAAAGAGGAGCAGTAAACCCATCATTAAAAATAAATGAGTCATCATCTTCCACATCTCTACCCTTTGGCATCTGTTGCATGTTCAACAAAGGGAATCAACATTAAAAAATTTGAAAAAATTAAAAGAGACCATAGTTACAAACAAATTATATAAACTGATTAATTCTGCAAATGGTTACAGACACACCTTTTGTAGTACACGAACTTTTCCACATGCAAGTGATTGCAGAGTCCTTCTCAGTTCCTTGTCCTCAATACCAGTAGAGTCCTTGATATCTTGAAAGCTTAGTTTTTCAGCATCATTGAATAGCATCAGAACAACAGTCTGGAGCACAGCCAGGCATGCGGAATTAATCCCAGAAAAATGTGTGCAATAAAAGGTAGACAACAACAAAAATGGAGATATAACAAAAAAATAGCTTTCGAAAGGTCAACCTGAAATAGGGAGACAGCCAACTCCTTTTTCCCTTTGAGAAAATCTGCCTTTAGGACACAGTGACCTAATGAATTTTGCCACATCAGACGCCTTCCACTGTATTTGCTTAAATAGAATTCTTTGAAAATATCCTGAAGGAGGAATAAAGGAAAGGAAAGGACCATGTCAGGGAAGTCACTTAAAAGTATTAAGGAAACCAACAATTAAAAGAGCATTCATTCATGGTTTGTGCTGAACCTGGTAAACGTTCAATTCATGAGGAAGTCTGACATCCATGGGTGGATATGTTGGCCAGTACCTGCATTCATCTAACAATTCCAATTAGATTCCCTGGGAAAAAAAAAACCACATAAACATTATCAATGCTAACAGATAAGAAAGGGGAAACGCATAGCTTACCCAGTTGTCAAGACATGCACACTCATTTCAATCCCTGATGGGAGTTTTGTTCTTGCCTGGGATGACTGTTTGAAGGACTCATTTATTTCTTTCGATAATTCAATGTCCTGAATCAGAACAATTTTTAACATAGTTGTAAAAAGCTATGGATAAAAGCTGTAGTAATTTATGAAGCTTGCCAGATCATTATCATAATAGAACAAGAGCGTGGACAAATAATAGAATATTTTGTCAGATCATTATCATAATTTAGACAAGTTTTTTTATTGTTAACCCACTGTAATATTTTGTTCGGTTTCTTCCACCTTTTCTGCCTGGAAAAAAAAATTCCGGCAAATTCACCACCAGCAGAATCTCAGCAACACGCCGATCTAATAGGACTGGAAGTTTCAATTAAAATTTCTTATATATTGATTCAAAGATGTATACCTTAAACATTCCTTCCAGTTTGTTTGTAAACTGGCTGCCACACTCAGTCTTCAACTGTATTGATGAAAGAAAACTGTTATATTACTAAAAATTGCTGAGGAACCATCTAATTATTTCAGAAGTTAAATGGAAAAGATAAGCCTTAACCTTAGAGATCATAGATTTTTCCGCATCAATAGAAGCACTCTTTCCTAACAGCAGTCTTTTAGCAAGATCTTTCTTATAGAATGCCTCAAACACATCCTTGCCCTTTAACAATAAAATGTCAAGTAATCTTGCCAGTATCAGTATGGAAGAGAAATATCAGTAAAATGCATGATAACGCCACAATCATGAATAAAGAATACAGGAAACAAGGTGTAATGGTTAGCCGCTCGACCAATGAAACATTGAGCATACCTGAATGAACCTAAATAATACCAGGACCTTATCAAGTGTACCCTCTAGTTCCTCCTCTGAAGTACCCTTATTACCTGCACGAAGTTTCTCATCCAAAAACTTGGCAATCAGCTCTGCAGGTCGGTTCTGCCATGGAGAAAAAGTAGGATAACACAGTAAGTTGACTGCAAATCACATGTATAATTCTTAGAATTTGGGCTAGGCCTAACTCAACCCTAAAAGTTAGTTCAAGAGGTGAGGATTGTCCAAGCCTTATAAGGACTACTTTGTTTGTTATCATTAGCAACTCGTCATGAATCATACTATTCATGATACATTTTGTTTATAGATTCGAAAATAGGCCTTCCAATTCGTGATTTGACAACCATCAGTGTACCACCACTCCACATACTAAACATAGGTAAATGGCATACTTTTAGTTTTGAGTAGAAAGAGTTTTTTTGGCACCGAGTTCATTGATTTATCATTAAAGCAATGGTAGTTGGGAACTTAAGGAAAAAGGAAAGGCTGCTGCAAGCAAGGAGGTACCAGATGAGTTGACCCAAAACTTATTGGCTGCAGCTTTCTATCTTGAGATATTTCTAAATTTTCAGTATGAAAACTAACCAACAAAAAATATGGAAATGACAACAGCAAAATGGGAAGTACCTGACGGAGATTGATAAGATGTTCAAATGCATCTTTGATGGTGTTACAGAATGCTTCATTCTTGAGAAAGCTTTCTTCCCATGTTGTGTCAAGAGAAGCCTTAAATTCCAGAAGGGATGAAACCATATCTTTATCTTTCTCCTCATCCATAACAATGCCCTGTCCAGTTCTCCTGATGTATGAACTGATGGCCTGCCTCAGTGACTCAAGAGCATTGACCCTTGAAAAGAGTGAGTACATTCTTTGAAGGTCTTCAATACGATTCCCATCCATAAGCATAGAGAAACCCTGTAACACAAAATAAAATTGAAGCAATGGGGAAAAATTTAAAGAAAATAAAATTGCCAAAGAAAAATCAAGAAGCTGGAAGTGATCAGAACCTTATCAAGAATGGCAGGTATATGACGTTCAAGAAGTTGCTTTTCAGCCGTTGCTATCAATGGCTTCCTAGTACTTGCATCCAAGTAGATCAAACATCTTTCATGTTCCTCTTGTAATCTTGTCTGCAAAAATGAGTACCCAAAAATATCCCTACAGTAAGTATACAATGTGGGACATGGGAAGGATTGAATATAAAAAACAGATAATGTATGAGGTTAGAATGTCAGATAAAATTCTGACATGGCATGACATGGTCCATTTATCAAAGAATTACCAAAAATAACTAAAGCTAACACGATAATACAAGGTGATAAGGAAAAAGAAGCACCTCCACATGCTTCAAGTAATCTGGAACATCTGATTGCTGCATGTATTTCACACCTTCAGCGGCATAAAATTCAGACGTGCATTCAAGGAATGGCTTCTCAAAGCTTTCTGCATAGATTCCCAGAGCAGTAAACATCTTCAAAAGATGGTTTAGAAGAGTTCTATCCACTGCTTCACCTAATCTGTAAAACAAGACAAAAAGTGAAAAATGTAATGTAAGATACATCACAAGATTAAAAATTCGATGGCCTTATTCATACATGGTTGGATCAGCCAGATAAGTTTTTTATATCAAGAAAGAATATTTAAATCCCAAAATCACAAATGATGATCATGAGAGCAAAAGAAATATCCAAGTTCCTTGACAGGACATGCTCATTCATCAGTTTCACATTCACTTAGACCAGGGTAGGTTCAACTAAGTGAAAAATAAACTAGCCTCATGAAGTTGGATAAAGTACAATTTTTTTGCACATATCCACATTTCCAAACAATTGGATTTACTAATATGTATTCCAAAACTAAATGAGAAAATTAAACTGCAATAAAAATATAAGGCCTTATATTATGAAATGGATGTAAAAGATGACAAGAATAACCCTACAGTTTATATACAATAGTTACAGATGAGTTGAAACAGTAGAGGAGATGGGCGGCAATAGAAGTAGGCAACTGGCAACAGATTATCTTGTGGACAGTCTAAAGACTATTTCTGAGTAGTAGGGAAATCATTTCAAAAAAGAAGGGGGAAAACTATGAACAAACTCTACAGCTACTAAATGGCCACTCCACTGGAACTGTATGCAGATTTCTATAGTCATTCCACAAACAGACAGGCCTGATTAGTATTTTTCCTCATTAACAAACTAAAAAATATCATATTTATATCATCCAATCTAAGTTCAACACATCTTACAGTTCTAACTGAAAAGATATAAAATACAAAGGAAGGGTGAATGTGTTTAGCCCTGGCCTTGAAAATAATATTTTGGAGAATGATATTGTCATGATCAATGATATCATTATTGGCGAGTATATTTAGCAAGTATGCATTTCATTAGATACAGAAAAAAAAATTGAAAAGGAATCCGAGCAGGGAAAAAAAAATCTATGATAAAATCAATGAGAAGAGCCAACAAAACACACTCCCCCAACCCACCCATGCATACAAGGATGGAAGTATGGAACATTTGATCAATGATATGCATGTACATAAAGGTCTACCAGTCATTTACAAAAGTGAGATTGCAAAAAATGGTTTTACCTTTCACTTTCAATCATTCGTAGAAGACCAGTAACAGTTTTGTGTTGTACTTCAGGAGACAATGAAAGATGTTTGCGGAAAAGTTGTAGGCCCATGTCCCATAATGACCGTACATTCGGTGCTTGCTTCACATATGTCCTATCCAGATACAAGGCTATACCACGAATCATCAACATTTGGTCACAAAGATCCTGCCAACATCTCTCAACTAGAGATAGAAATACAACCAAATCTGGACTTTGTCCAACCAAAGACTGTAGTGCTGCAGATATGTGTACTTCACACTCCTTTTCAATCCGTTGATAAAGATTTCCACCCATTTTATAAAGGCAAAGATCACTCACAGCCTATGGATATCATGAGTTTACCATAAAACGCCAATAAGCTAATGCACGATAAATATTCACAGGACTAAAAACCATGTCACCAAAATAACAGTCATAATCTGAAAATTTCCAGGATTACCTGATAAAGCTTCTCCAAGTCACAAGAGTCAGGTTGCTTCAAAAATATAGCACAAATAGCAGATTTTAGTTTTGCCCATGTATCCTCCTCGAAATTTGTAGGCAATGTCGGTTTAGCTTCAAAAGAAAAACAGGAAAGTACACAAAAAAGAATTTAGAAGTCATCCTATTCATAAGCTAAATACTTGATATTATTTACAATAAATACTGCAGTGTCAATGGATTTTAAAAACAAGAAGAAACTGGAAACATATTTCATTTCCAAATAAGGAAAATGAACTGGCACTAGTCCCACGTTTTACAGGCACATTCAACATAATCATAAGACAGATGCAAGATATCCAAAGGCGATAAAAAAAAAAAAAAGATATCTCAAAATTAAATCGCATCAAATAAGAGCTTAACCGTAGCCCAACCCACGATCACTATTTTAGAAAAGTGAATAAACAGACCCACAACCACAAGGGCAATATATCAGAAGAGACAACCAACAGATACCAACAAACGAACTTCATGAATCAGGATATCATTACAATAACAATAGAGCTTTACACAATCACAAGGTTCACACAAGACTCATTCAGTAGCATCTATCAAACATAATCACCCTGGAAAGATATAAAGCACACACAATCTAACAAAAAGAACTGTTTTTAGCTACTATGCTTGGGGTTCACCAATCGAACCCTCGCTTAATAGTTAGTTATTACAAAACGAGTACACGTGTTGTTTTGGGCTTAGCCAGTTAGCTCTATGAATGAGATCGTGGTTTTCAGAGTAGAATGAGTGAAGAAGCAGTTCGGGGAACAAATTGGAGATAGAAAAACGCAATTGGAGCGGCGTCGTATCGGATAAGAAGAGAGAGAAAGGGGGAAGGACCTAGAAGTAGGTAGAATTGAGCAACAATTGGAAAAACCCTCAAACAAAATCGTGAGGTTTTTTACTTTGGTACCTTTGTGGAGCTTGATGAGGAGCTTCTTAGCGGGTTGAGGAGGTGTGGCTTTCTTGCGGGAGAGGTTGGCGGCCATGACGCCGCGGGCATTGGGGAGGTCGGGTTTGAGATCGTCGTCGAGGGGCATGGGGATAGAGGAAGTGTCCAAAACGACGTCGTCTGAGGGGTCGAATGAGCAAGCGACGGAGGGCTTCGCCTTTTTCATAGGGGTTGAGGGAGCACCGGCTGAACCTGAACGCTTGGTCGGGAGAGACATCAAACGAACAACAACACAGTCATCAATCAACACAGCAACACCACCATTTGTGTGTGTGTGTTGTGTGTCTTTTTGTTCACAGCCAAACAAAAAGCTCAGATCGAGCCTTGAGATTATGCTAATGGGCACAGTCTCACACACACACACACACACGACACAACCTTTTTTTTTCGGTCTAATAAATAATAATTTATCTTTAATTTTATTAATAAAATATATATGATAGAATTTTGTAGTTAATTTTCACACTACATCCATAAAAATGAAAGGGTTTAATATCCATTATTTATTTTAATTCTATAATTTCTTTTTAATTTATTATTCCACATTAAAAAAATATGTAAATCTTTCTATTTCCATAAATATAGTAGCAATACTCATTTATGTATTTAGATTGACAGGAAAAAATGTGTTTACATCATATCGCTTTTTTTTTATAGGCTTATAATATGTTTATCGTCTCTTATATTTGACTAAAGTTCATTTTTAGTCTTTCAAATTTTAAGAATATTTTTTTAACTTCAATTTTATGGAAATATGCGACATTTAGTCCTTGATCGGACTCCATTAAGTTTATAATTGCTTATTTGGAAAACAACGTTAGATGTAAGCATTTGTTGTGTGTCTCGCTTATCCTAATTGACGTCCTAAGCGGGTTTACCAGTCAAAAAGGAACAGGGAAATGAGTGGGGCTGGAGTGATCTAGACCACTGAACCTAGGGATGGCAATTAGACCCAGACTCAATGGGTATCTGCAAAATTTACCCGTAATGGGGAGGATAATTACCCACTTAATGGATACGAGTATGGGTACGGGTAATTTTCCGTAAATTTTAATGGGAATGGGTGCGGGTACAGGTATCTTAGTACCCACCCACCCCAGACCCGCATTGTATATACATATGTATCGATTTAATAAATATGTATCAATCAATAAATATATACGTATCCTCTTATGTTTTTTTTTTCCTTTTTGTGTTTTTCTGTTTACTCTTTGCTATTAGCAACCAAAAAAATAAATATGTATTAATTTAATACATTTCCACCAAAACTAAACCTAGAATGTTCCCACTTTCCAAATCTCAAACTAATTAATGTAATACATTATTTTTAAACAGATTTTGGATAGTATTAGCTCAGCCGCAGCCTCAGCACATGCAAGTTAATGGATTTATTATTTTAGAAGTTTATTGAAAAATTTATTTGGAGTTAATTAGTATGCACTAGCAATGTAAAATATTTTTACACAGACAGTCAATCATATATTGCCATGTAGATATTTGTGCCAATATTTTAGGAAATAATATTATAAGGTGACACTATAGTAAAATGTTATTAGATGTCTGTGTAAATTTTTTTTATAGCGTCGGTGCGTAGTAATTAAACTGAATTTATTTAATGTTCTGGTTTGATTTTATGTATTGTATTTCAGAACCTTATTATACATTGTAATATGTACTTAATTTTTACCATATATAATATTATGTGTTACCTTTGATAAATTATTTTTTTCATTTTTCACTGTAAAAGTGCGGATAATGGGTATGGGTACCGGTACCGAGGTACCTAAAGGATAAGGGTACAAGGATCAAAATTGTTACCCACGCGGGTATGGGGACGGGTACTATAGTACCCTACCCATACCTTACCCATTGTCATTCCTAATTGAACCCACTTAGGACACCAATTAGGATAAGTGAAACACATAACAAATACTTATGTGGAACGCCGTTTGTCACATAAACAATTATAAACTTAATAGAGTCTAGCCAGAGACTAAATGTGGCATATTTTCATAAAATTGAGAACTAAAAAAATACTCTTAAAATTTGAAGGACAAAAAACAAACTTGGTTCAAATATGAGGGACCAAAAACATATTTAAACATTTTTTATATAACAAATCACTTTATATTTTCAAAATATAATAAAATTTCGAAGAAATAAAAATATTCGCATGTAGAAATTTTCTCTTCTTGCTCGATTTTCTTTGTATATGGGGAGAGAAATTTTTTTTATTTATATATTTCATAATAAAATTATGTCCTTCTCCGTAATTTTTTGTTGCACACATACGCCCAATATGGAATGTATCATTTTATTATTTTCTTTTTCTATTTTTTTTTCATTTTTATAACATTAATAAAACATGTGTTACACCATGAGATTAGGCACAACACCTAAGTGGTTGTGATGAAACAATATATGACCAAACTTTAGTTGTCTGTGTTAAAAGAATATTTGGCACTACACCAAACTTGTTTTTTAATAGCCCCAAATAATAATAGTTCTATACAAAGCTATTAATGAATACCGATATAAAAATTTAAAAAAAAAAATACTTAGACACGTCAATAGAAGTTTAACATAATTACTATTGAAAGGCAATTTTAAAACCCTTTATTAGCGGGATCTAGAGTGACAACTAATGAAGGACCTCTCCTTCCTGAGTAACAACTAATGAAGGACTTCTCCTTCATTAGTTGTATAAGAACCGCTAATGTAAAATTTAGTTGTGTTTTTTAACTCATTTGGGTTGTATGCTGACTTTTACTTTCAATTCAAACTTTTACTTTCATGAATCTCAATTTTTTCTAATGAATCTCAATTTCACACACGTGGTAAGTATTAAGTAAACATGATTCTCCACCTACTACCTCATGGAATTTTGTATATTAATCTCTTTTGGTGATTTTATTATATATTAAAAGTTAGGTTTGCTGCATCAGTCTCACCTATATCACCTTCATTGTTAAAATCTCGTCTCATCTGTGGCTATTGCTATTAGTTTTCAGTTCACCACCTCCATTAGTGTCATAATCACATTTGCTCTGGTTACTTTAATAATGTTGAAACGGTTTCCATCTACTCTGATCTGTTATAATCTCAATCACAACGATAGGCACTTTTAGAATTGTTATCTTGTTTAAGCATATTGGTTTCTAATAACATGAAACAATTTGGGTCAAACATAACTATATATTCAATGGCTTCCAATCATAGTTGTCCTATACGTAATATCTATCATCAGGTTTCATTGTGTGCTCTAAGTGTTTTTTACATTCTCTGCAACAATCCTGAGCAGCATTCAACACCGAAAGAACCAAATACAAATGTTAGGATTTTATACAAGAGAAGTGTCCAACTTCTAAAACTATAAGGATATGGCTCTCACATCCACTTTTGGATTTCCATATTATAGCTCATAATATGTTTACTTGACTTTGCAGAAGCTGTGTGATTTAATACAGGAAATATTTGAATCATTTGATCATGCAAGGGATAAGAATACTAGATATATATGTAATATGATCACAATCTACTGCTATAGAGTTTCAGTAAAAACACGGAAGAAATGAAAGAGTACAAGATGATAATCATCTTGAACTGTTTAGTCCTTTCAGTTTTAAAAATAATACCACATGGAGAAAATCACATAACTTGGAAGTTAAGAGAAGTTACTAAAAGCTCAAAATTAATTAGTAAGTTAACGTATTGCAAACAGTTTTCTCACCAAATCAACATTATAATTTCCTGGTCAAAGGGAGAACTAAGAAGCAAACATTTCCTCATGACCAAATTAATCATTTTTCCAATATTAATAAATTTCTATTGAGATCGATCGTTTTTGGTTATTTGGTGAGGAAAATGTCTTCTTATTCGTCAATGATCGTCATCACAACAATGGTTAATTAGTTTTATAAATTGTTAGCCACAGACTGACTCTATCTCCAGCTAGGAATATAAGAACGAGCTTCCAGAATTTCATTCATGAAGTCAAACCAAATGATATAAACCCGCCGCGAAAAAGAAAAAACAGAGACAGAGAGAACGAACTCAGTTACTACACATGATTGGAATAGAAAAATGTTACTTGTACACCCATAAAGGTGTATACACTTAAAGAGAGAAAGAAATAGAAGGAATCGAAGTGATAGATATGATAGGTGGTGTGATGTGATAAGAAGAGAGAGATAGAAAGAGATAAGAGGTGTTGGAGAGGTGATAAAATTTATAAGATATCCATAAATCATAGTTCATTAGAATACCTAGAAAGGATAGCAAATTTTCATGCCACGTGAGAGAAGCGATGCATGGACTAACCAATTTTGTTTGTTTGTTTGTTAGCAGTTGAAAATCTCCTTCCCAGAGCCCGCATTTCTCCATATATTTAATTTAATAATGAAAACAATAATGATATAAGTCAATAAATATGACCATGTTTCCAAATGGCGTGCTAGTTGACTTGGACCCCCCTGAAATTTCAATTGACCAGTCTCCTCTGACTGCAATATTATTCTCGTCTCGCCTCGCCTCGCCCCCTAACTAAGTAGTACTCCCTCCGTTTCAAAACTATAGCTCTTCTAGTCTTTTATTTTTGTTTCAAAACTATTGCAATTTTACAATTCCAAAGTATCATTAATTATTTTTTTCCACCCATACCCTTATTTAATAACTATTAGTGGGAGTAGTTGACATTAATAATATAGAGATTTGTAGATAATTTGTCATAAATACTATTTCATTAAATAAGGGTATTTTAGTCTATCTATAACTATATTTTACTTCTATTAAATATTTCTTAATCTGTGTGCATTAACCTTAAAAAGCTATAGTTTTGAAACGGAGGTAGTAAATGTCAAATTTGTGCTTTTGTCTGTCCACTGCCAAAGCTCCCCACTAGGCACTAGCATATTTAATACCCACACCCGCATGCATTTTCTTAACACTATCCATCCCACACCACATTACAGCAAATTAAATTATTAAAGCAAGAAAATAATGTTGGAAAGGAAAGGCTTAGTAGTTCATATCTGATCATCGGATAATTAATGAGTGGAATAATGATGCGCGGTGAAGCTCCGAAGATAGTGCAAATAGAAACGCGGTACGTGGAGACGGATGCGGTGAACTTCAGAGACGTCGTTCAGAGCCTCACGGGGATGAATTCCTCCACCGATTGGATTGGACGAAATTATACTTATACCAATGCCGCTGCTGCTGCTGCTGCCGCCGCCACGTCATCATCCACGGTGGCAGCAGGAGGAGGAGGAATTGCAGTTGCCAAGCCTGCAGATCAAGAACAAGCTGGTGCTGCTAATGATCTTTTGCTACCTCCATCTTCCAATAATTCCATGCCGCCAATGAACAACAACATGATGTCGTTCAAAGACTTTAATGAGAGATTGTTGTTGTTAGAGTTGCCTCCCATCCAGATTGAGGAGATGCCCTGGTTATAGTTGAGATTGCTTCTTTTTAACATCATAAAATGAGTCGTTGTTCAATTTAAAGAAGTCATATCCAAGAAACGTACAGTTAGTAAAATTTGAATGTGAGATTTGTTAATATGACTCTTGTAAGATATTTTTTTTTTATAACACACACATATCTTATATTAATCTCATACCTACAAGTGTGTCTTAAAAATATTAATAAATAAAGGTTTTAATGTGAATGGGATCTCTGTAAAAATTTGAGTTTTGAATTTAATCTTTACATTTAAAATTAACGATTTTTAGTCCTTCCAAATTTTAAGTTTTGAATTCAGTCACTCCTTTGTATTGACCAGTATCATGTCATCCTAAAACGCTGACGTGGTATGTTGCCCTGTTCACGTCATTTGACACGTCATTTATTTATAGGGACTAAAATCAAAACATATAATTTTTACCGGGACCTCCCCCCACCACCCCTCCTTCTCCCTCCCTCCTCCACCACCACCACCCCCCTCTCTCCCCTCCTCCTCCTCCTCCATCACCACCACCCCCACCCCCTCTCTCTCCTATATCACAGATCACCCAAAATAATCATCGATTAGGGCTGTCGGACTCACATTCAATAATCACTCAAAATAATCCGTTCAAGCTCTGTATAACGCTTTCCCTAGATCTCTCCACGGTGCCACACAACCCTCCAACCAAACACACCATTTTCAACATCCTCAGGTTCTATTAATTTTCTTTTTTCAAAAAAATAAATGAAATAAATGTTCATTGTGATCTTCATGTGTATTGGTTTGATTTTTTTTTTTTTTAACGACATGAGAGGTCAAGCCACTGACCCACACAGCATCGCCGAGAGGGTACATTTCTCTCACTCAATTTATTTCCCTTCATTTATTTTAGAACGAAGATTTTAGTAATTTCACATGTTTGGATACCCAGAAAATTGAGCACTATGATTTTAGTTGTCGTTTTCCTCGTAACAATATATACCCCTAAAAATCGTATATTTTTCAGAGAAAATGTGATCATCAGTGGTGGTGGATTGAGGATTGAAGAGAGAGGAGGAGGGAAAAGGAGGAGAGAGAGGGGGTGGTGGTGGTGGAGGAGGAGGAGGAGGAGGAGGAGGAGGAGGAGGAGGAGGGGGGAGAAAGAGGGGGGGGTGGAGGAGAGAGAGGGTGGGGTGGGGGGTGGTGGTGGTGGCGGTGGTGGAGGAGGAGGGGGGAGAAGGAAGGGGTGGTGGGGGAGGTCCCTGTAAAAATTATATGTTTTGATTTTAGTCCCTATAAATAAATGACGTGGACATGGCAATGTGTCACGTCAGCGTTTTAGGGTGACATGACACTGGTCAACGCAAAGGAGGGACTAAATTCAAAACTTGAAATTTGAGAGGACTAAAAACCGTTGACTTTAAATGTAAAGACTAAATTCAAAACTCGAATTTTTACAAAAAACCAAATTCATATTAAAGCCATAAATAAATTAAAACATGTTTATTAAAAAGAATACATATTTTTTTAATTATTTTTGTAAAAAAAAATTAATTAATTTCTTTGAGACGATTGTTAATATTTTGTCAAAAAATATATTAAAATTGTCAACAGATATTTTTGTTAATATTTCTTTATTAGCTATTTAATAAGTTTTATAGTATCTTTTTTTTTGTTATCATGTTGCATAGCAATATCAAACATAAATGAGTCCAGGCCCATTAATGCCTATAACAGCATAGAAAAGGAACAAAAGAAAATGCCTCTAAGAACAAATATAAAAATCATTATTTTTTGGAGAATTATCACTCAAATGATGCATAATTCATAAAAATGTTTCTAACCAGTTTTAATCATTTATCCACCAAAAAAAAAAATTGGTCAAGAGAAAATATCCAGGGTCAAACTCCGCTGACCAAGGCCAAGTGAGTCCAGAGCCAATGGCCGAACTATCCGATTTGTCTAGTCAAAAAAGCCCAGATCCAGGTGTCGAACAATCCGGCCCATTAATTCAGAGAATGAGCCCATAACCAAGAGTCCAGCAACCCTATTATATTGGCCTAGGCTATTCGTGACTTTTAAAACTCGGGAACAATTTGACCAAAAAAAAAAAAAAACTCGGGAACAATTTTATAAGCATCTTAATTTCAATTGACCAAAAAACAAAGCATCTTAATTTCAGTGTCGGTAAAAGGTGCCAAACATCCTTAGCCTAGCCACTACAAGGTTTGTTAACAAGTCATGAAGGAATTAGTTCTAAGTTAAAGAGAGAATATACTGGAATGAGTTTGCAACCTTGTTCTCCATTCAAAATGGACTATAGGTGACAAGACAACAGACACAAAGGGAAAACATAAACATGTGATATGCGTTAAACATGGTGACTTTTAAGGTGATGAACCACATTGACTTCACCACATGGTGAAGTGGGCCCTAACCTGCAGTAGTAGGTAGTGCCTGTTTTAGTGATAATTATATATTTCTCCCCAAAACTGTAGACAATACAAAATACGTCCCAAATAAAATTCTATTGCGAAAAATATCCTTACATTTAGGAAAATTTAATTCTGGTCCAAATAGATATTTTAGTGTTTTGTTCCCTTTAAGCCAAGAGCAATTAATATTGTGCATTTTTTGTTTGTCTTCATTTGAACATCTAAACTACATAACGAATCGAATAGCATGAAAGTCACCTGTGTGTAGTTCTCGGTGATGCAGACATCATAATATTGCAAAACAAAATTTTCATTTGGTAATAATATTGTTAATGTTTGATTAGCTGACGATTATTGTCGTATAACCAAGGCAACACTAATTAACATTAATTATTTTTCTTAAATAATAGACCATGCTATTTTTTATGAATTAAGACTAACTAATTCATAAATAATAATAAAATGAATATACCAACATATTACTATGTAAATAAAATTTTGGCAGATTTCTACATAAATCATTCATTGCGTTATCCGACTTCTAAATTTTGTCAAGCTCATGCTTTCATCTTTCATTGCGTTATGGGACTTCCAAATTTTATCAAAAATGACTATTTTATACAAATGGGCCAATTCAGGTATTTATAATAGAACAGGGCATCTTTTTAATATACAAAAATGAATGTTACATTTCGTATTTCAGTCAAACACTATACCCACTTTAGCAATTCAACTAAAGTTTCTTGTTTACCTGTTGTCTAGTTAGCCCATTTTGCATCCCATCCGTTGGCCTATTTTATTGTTATATCTATGGTCTGTGTTATTTTCGGGCCCACTTCACCATCATGGTGAAGTCAATATGGTTCACCACCTTAAATGCCACCGTTAAACATAGGTTATGCGGTAACATGCATGTTCTTTGACCAAAACATGAACATGCATGTGATGTGCGTTAAAATTCCCTTTTAGTAAGCATAGTAGCACACCTCCCATACCCTCCACCGATGCATCCATTCTCAACAAACTGTCTTTGTCTTTCAACAAATTAAAAAAGCATGTTCTTTAATAAAATACCTTTTTTATCAATATTCTCTTATACATGCATATTCATATTCCATTAGTTCCATTAGACGCAAGAATGGGGAAAGAGATGGCAAACAAAGGACTTTAGAGTTCCCCGGCCCCGTTAATATTGATATGAAACGAACTTGAAGATATATATAGCTTTCTCTATAAAACATATGCAGATCTTTTTATCTTAATTACAAGAAAGAAGGAGATATAATACTGTATATTACTGATTGATTTCTATTTTTGAATAATAAAAGGTTATGTGATTATTGTTAATTATAGTATAATTTCATACATACTACACATTTGTTGTTTCTAACTTGATTTAATTTTGTAACTCACAAGACTAGCTTAAGGATAAGACAGCTCAAATCCGTATTTTAAGTTCACTAGCGAAAAAAATTACATACTATTAGTATTTATAAAACTAAAAAAAATTTCAATGGCTAACTTAGCACAAGAATAACTTAATGTGTGCTTTATCTTGGGGAACATGGATTGATCTGTGTAGAAGCAATACTCAATCATTTAAAATTATGAGTACTAGTTTCACTTAATCTAGCTAGAATATAGATCGGTAATTTTATATATATAATATGTTTACAATGTCAATGCATAGATCTGACCAACAATACGTTGATCAGAGTGGAACTGGACGTACTCAGATCCTTTAAATAAGATCTCAGGTTCGAGCATTAGATAAAAAAACATAGTTGGAAGAAAAGACTCAACTAAAAGTGATTAGACAAAACGATACTCCACATCAATACCATGCAAGTGATCCAAAAATTCTTTAGCATATGAGTAATCTCATGTACACGGAATTTTTTTTTTTGGACAAATGTATACGGAAAAACTTAAACATCAAGTATCCAATTAAACATTTGAATATCTCTTCAAAATTTAATTAATTTGCACACGGATAATGACAATGTAGGCGCTTTTTATCAAAGTGATCTTTATGATCGTAGGCTTTTCTTTTTATCTCTTTTAGCCGTGGGATCACATGGAAGGCCCCGGGGTGATGCCATTCATTCATAAAGTTGAGTAAAGTGAAAATCTTCAACGTAAATGTAACTTTTCCATCTGTCTTCCGGATCAAAAGTGAACTCCAAATTGAAGTACGTGGAATATTCATATATGCTGTGCAAAACCTACTACATATTTTTTTGGCACACCATCTCTACTCATTCATCCAGCTAGCTGATAACTAGTGGCTATCTATCCGGCATCCAATAGCCAAACGACCAGCCCATTTATTTGAGAATTTTTACTTAATAGAATAATTTTAAAAAAATTTAAGAATTATGATTTGTTCAAAAATGTAGTTTGACATATACACAATCCAAACATATACACTGACACATATAGTTTGTTAGACACGTTCATGTATTTATCACAATCTCAACCATGCATTTAATTTTCAATCAACCATTATAACCCTTGTATTTTAATTACTTTTTGTTTCATTAAACCTCAGTATTTAGGGACTTTAGCTCCTGTGGCACCTCAAGGTATCCTACAGCTTCGGCCGATTATGGGACTAAACCTTGGCTCGGACCTTTGTCACACTTAAAACTCTTTATCCCTCTCCAAGAATGTGTTTTGTGAGAATTAAATATTGATTCTCCTACCCATAAGCTCAGCATGTATTGACTATTGATCCACACTCATTGGATGTATTTCAATTCCTTTAAGGTGCATTCTTAACTTAAAAAAAAAGTTAAATCCTGTATTTTTGTTCTCATTTTTATCATATTTTGCGTTTAACTTGAACAAAGTTTCAATCACTACACCTTTGAACAAAAAATTGTTTTTCATAACCATATTTCTTGTACTCTATATTAAGTGTACGCAAACTATTAATTAATATGAATTGCCTCTCTATTAATTTCTTCTACTTTTTTTTTTATTAAATTATGATGGTACGTAATACCAACATGGTGTAACACAGGTGATTAAGCATAATGTCAGGGGTTCAATCCCCGATAGTCTCTATAATTGCGCGTGGAAAATAACTGGTTAAAAAAAATCTGTTAGTATAGAATAGAATATCGCATAATAAATAATAATGGTGCAACATTTTACCACAGTAGTACACAAAAAGGCCGTATCATAATTTTATAGTACTGTTTTGAGTCTCATTACGTCACTATTGGTTTACTGTATCCTTTCACTTGTATGGAATAGGAAATGGATTGAGATCAACCACATCCACAAGTTGACAACCTTATTGTGATCTCTAAGAGGAGACAAATAACTTTTTGCCAGGGTGATTGTCTGATCCAAACAAAGATTTTGTGGAAGAGAGCATGAACACTTGGTATTTCAATTGACCACCTTAATAATTTTGGCCAAACAGAGTACTCATTCAAAAAAAAAAAAACAGAGGGAGGCTCTATGACTCTGACCATGACCCCAAAGCAAGCATTGACATATACAGATGAACCCAGAAAAGTCCCAACAACGTACATGCCGACCAGACAAAGGGTTTCTGGGCAATGACACGCACGCACATATATATATATATATATATATCCCACTATACTTTCTATTGATTCAGATATCTAACAAATTAAGACATTTCAATCAGAAGAAATGTACCTTCCAACTCATCCATCCCCTTCTAATTATTCACCCTCCTCTGCTTTTCAGCAATCAAAGTCTTTTTTGGAAGGTATATATATCATTCATTAACTATACCAATTCAGTGAAAGTAATGTTAAATAATTATCATTGTCAGCATATGTAGTCCAAATTTTCTGCATATGACTTAGATATTAAGGATCTTAATTCCTTTCTAAGTATAAATTGTATACTTAATTATTGTCCTGTGTATTATGGATCCGAGGTTATTGTTTGTTGTCTGACGTGAATCTTTTGATGAGTCAATTACGATTAAGATTGATCAGATATTAATAATAAATACGAATTCTCCTTACAAGTGAGCAGCTGATAATTGATTATTAGGCTCTTTTTTTTTTGTCAACTGATTATTAGGCTCTAAATCTTCTTTTTGCAGTAGTCATTCAAGAATTCTCAACTTTATACTTTTCATGCAAGTTTTGTGTCAAACCAAAACACTGATGTAGATTATAAGTCTTTATAGCATTTCTTGTTGACACTATCCACGTTTTATTTTCCAATCAATGACAGATCACAGATGTACAATGTACAAGATATACGATTTGGGGGGGGGGGGGGGAGGGGGTGCAGAGTTTGAAGATTTTAATTTCTTATATATCAAAAGGAGGTGTGAATCACTGAATCCTAGATAGTACTGTAGTTAGTAAATGATGTTTTAAATTTGCGCAATATTTCTCTTTTTTGTATCGTTATTAATTAATAACAACATTATATGTAGAAATCCATAGTATAAAATGAAATAAATGCCTTGCATGTCATCAACTTTGTTCTAGTTTTTTTTTTTAAATAAATAAAAATAAAAGGCGGCACAGCCGCACAGTGTCGCACACAGATCCTATTGGCTATCGAAGCGTGACCAAGTTGGGGACGAGAAAAAAAAAAGACTCCATTTCTTTTTTCTCTCTTTTTCATTGGTAAAACATAAGCGTAGCTACGTAGGAGTCCAAATATACGTTTCTTTATTCAGACCTGCCCATTTGACTACTTGTGCACAACACAAAAGCATTAACAAAAGCAGATCAAGTATATATAAGATAAGAACACCTACGTCTCAATCCCTCACACATTTAATTCCATTTCCCTTATCCACTTAATTTCTTAAAAGCTGAAGGGATGATGTAATGATTAATGTGCTATCCCAAATGTCATCTCAATCGAGTCCTTCGCTTTTTAGATTCGAAGCTCGGGGTCATGTATTATCCCAACCGAGAGTTTTAATGAAACACCTCAATCTCCTTCTCACTAATAAGTCAATAAGAAGTTATGAATACGTTTAGTGAACCCTCGCTGAATTGGGTTGATGGCCCGTTAATAAGCGATATCACTATAATCAACATTATGTTAAGTCCATTATGATAGAGTATCGTAATCCCTATTGACAAAAAAAGAATATCATAATCCTCCAATCATCTCCTATACAACATTTATTAGGTGAACACTTTAAAAGGAGACACAAGACATCAAGAGAAGATAGATCACATTTGGCTGGAATTGACCTTATGTTCGTTCCAGAGTCGAATTCCAGGCCTAAACAATTAAAAATCAAGTATGCTTGCCATCTTAAATTTCACATTTGATCGAGTTTTGGAATATATTACGTATCTAAAGAAAATTATTAATTTCTTTGATGGACTACGTTGACACAAGGATGCATATCCACACAAAAAAAAAACAAATTTATTCTCAATGCAATCTACGAACAATTCTTTTTTGGTGTGGTGCGGTTTATCGTACGCCATAAACAATTCCTTATCCCCCAACGAAGACTGCTTCTTAATTGGTGCGGTTTTTCTTTTTGCAAAATTTACCAACCAAATTAAGGCTGCTTTTTGGTGCATGTGCTTCTTTTGGCCGATTACTAATTAGTTATCTTTAAAGAGAAAAATGTTATTTCCAGGCCTACAATTTTTATGCTTGTGTTCACACTTGTATTAATTTTTTTTTTTTAAAAAGAGTAAAAAGAGCATGAAGTGAGATCAGTTAATTTGATTGTTTCTTTGAAGATGCTGTGTCATATGCATGGGAAAGTAGAAAACTTCAAGTTAACTTTATATCTGTGAATAGAAATTGCACATGCACATCTACCCTAAAGGAATTGAAAATTACAAATTATTTGTTATTTGAATCCTCTACCACAAAATAAAGCATATATGAAGGGACTTTAACAACATTTGCAACAAATCCTGTAAAAAAAAACATTTGCAACAAAATAAAGCATAGTTGAATCCTGCACTAGTAATTTTTGAAGGCCTCTTTTTTTTTTTCAGACTCACATGTTAATGTTGTGCTATAAGAGCGACAAAATCGCGTGTTTTGGTGGTATCGTCAGAAAATGGGTGCAATTAATGGGTGTTACGCGGGTTTTGGAAGTGGAATCACGCCTCGACGGCGTCGTATTCGCTCCAATTCGGGTTCTTTGGCTCTCATACTTATTTAGCGGATGAATAGCCAACTCATTATTATGGGTAAATTTTGAGTATCTATTGGATCCAATACTCATTGCTATCTCTATTTCAATTCTTGAAACTGTTAGGAATCAAAAATATTTTAAAAAGACATATGTACCATGTATAATTCAAAATCTAATGACTAAATCCTCATACCCTAAATCATTTTTTGAATTAAATGTCAATTGATAGATGCGCCGATATATAGCTTGTGATACAAATATGGATTTGAGTGGTTTAAATTTTTTATGATAGGCTTGGCATTTACAAACAATGAGAAATCTAAGTTTAACCAATGCCTATTGATCTAAGTGACTTAACTCGGCATAAGTAAAATTTCAGGTTTGAGTTTCGAAAATAAAAAAGAATTATTAGGAGAATTTTGCCTTTATAAATAAGTTCACTCGACTCAATTTAAGTTAATTAAGATCCAAAGCAATTACTTTCAGATATTGAGAATTTTTTTTTATCAAGAGATATTGAGGATTTACACCAATATACCAAAAATCTAGACACACCACTAAGGAGAATAATCAAAATTCGAATTAAAGACCCAAATTTTCATCCATCTACCTACCTCACATAAACAAAATAGTACTATCATTATAAGTTTTTTCTTCGTTAACACCTTATTTACTCCATCGAAATTGAAATCAATAAATTTATTTGAATAAAATTAAATTTGCATAATTAAATAATTTTAATTTTAAACTCTTTGAAAATATCCGTATTTTGTCTTAAAATAAAGTATAATTTGATTTAATATGTTAGTTTGTTCTGAATAGCAAAGTTAAGCAATCTATTTGTTAAATTAAAATTCAAAATAGGTTTACTATTATTTTAAAAATTGCAGGAGATACCATTTTATGAATAAAAAAATAAAGAAAAAATAGTATGAGCAATTCATTTTTTTAAGAAAAATCAGACTAACTTTTTCCAATGCTATAAAGTTTATATTTATTAGTCATAAAATAAGAATTGCTAGTGTTTAAACTTTCCAAACTGGCATCGACCAAAATGCGGATGTATCCCTAGAATTTGAAAATCTTTTAGCATCTCGTTGATTGATGAATAATAATAATAATAATAATTAGATACAAACGAGAATAAACGATGCATGAATATTCTGATCTCCAATACTTTATCATTTTTCATCATTCAGTTGCTAATGTCGGTGATATATAATTCTATATTCATTCCTTTTTTTTCTTTTTCCGATTTCGCCAATTATTATGATCTCAAATTATATGGAATCTGTAACTATAAAATGTTGCTTTTTTGTTTGAGTCTGTTTACATATGATTCTCAGTTTGAGAATTACTAACAAAATGGCTTTTCCACAACCGTTAAGAGATTGTGCAGAATCTATAGCTAATTAATAAAAGGTCACATAGTGACTCAACAGAAAGTTTATAGAATTTATAAAAATGGATGTTTATGCGTAAGCATTGCTTAAAAAAAATGCTATTTCCACGCACTCCTCCATATGCACTCGAAAGAGTGATAGTATTACACCCGCCCTTACCTGTATATAATAACTCGGGCCGGTTAATATATACCAAATATTTTTGACTCATATTGTCTCATATTACAATATATAAGATATAAAATAAATAATTACTCCCACGGTTCATTTTTAAGTACATAGTTTAAAGTAATTACGTACAAAGTAAAAAATATAATTAATATTCTTGTATATATTAAAATTATTATTGAAAATTTTAATATGTTCTTTATCTCTTTAATACATTCATGTGAACTTTTTAAGTCACTATTTAGTTGGTACAATATACACAACCCCTTGAGCTCTAAGTCTAAAAAAGGTGATCAGCTGAGGTAGCACACAATCCCCTAAGCTCCAAGTTTAAATGGCAAAGAAGTTCGTTTCCATTATTGCCCGGCCGAGACGACACATAACCCCTAAACTTTCGATCTAAAAAGGGAAGGAGCTCATGTTTGAGTCATTGCTCAGTCAGGATGACACAATTTGGTATTTTGTCAAGGCTTTTCTCTAAATTTGCTCTGCATCCCCAACTACACTTGCATGGTTGCCATAGAGTTGTTTCTCAGATATGCACTAGAGGTTTCTTCAACATTTGCATGACTACTGTTTACGTATGAAAATGGACCCCTGAGCTCTTGGTGTTGAGAACGAGGACCACCCCGGGTGAAATGTGAACGTGAGTGAGTGAATTGCCCTCTTGATGCTATGGGTCTCTTTTTATATTGCTCGGTCCATAAATGTGAGGGATGCAATTGGGGGATTTGGTCTCCTTGATGAGCTTGCTATAAATGCTCATTGTTGGTGCTAACTCAAATCTCAATAGGTGATAACGTGTATACTCGGTCGGGATCTCCGGACGGTACAACTACCACCCATTATTTCTTGGTCATGGGCTAGAGGCTTCTTCAACGTTCTCATCTTATGGCTGCCGCCAAGTTATTTCTCGGTCATGCGTCAGAGGCTTCTTCTATTATTGATTTTTTTTTATCCACAAAATTTATAATATGGTCACTTTTTTGTTATGATATATGATCATTTTTTAAATATTTTATGTAAATTTAATATATTATAAAATACAAAAATTTAAATATATATTTAATTGTTATTAACTCAATAATTATTAAGCCAAAAACTAAAGTATATTTACCGATTCAATCACCGATGAAAATTTTAAGACATTGCCAAATACTACTCCCTCCGTTTCTTTTTGTCTATCGTTTAAGGTTGTTTCACCACAACTAATGAATCAATTAATTTATAAAGTTTTTTCTATTATATTTTTATTTTTTTATTATCTCATTTTATCTCTTTAAATTAATGTGTTTTATTATTTTAATTATTTTTATTCCCTTATTCAATTATCTAATTCATCTTTTACGGACTCCTAGAGTCCCACTTTATATTAGTAATAAAGTTATATTGTTGGAAAGTAAATTTATTTTTGGGAATAGTAATTAGTCTTTAAATTTCTCAATTACTATATTAACAAATTATGAAAATGTATAAAATAATTAATAAAATTAAAAATATAATTGTCAAAATATAACCTTAAACTATCAAAATAATAAATAAAAAAAACAATTTTTTTTTAAAAATCGACGGATAAGAAACGCAGCGAGTAAATGGATATCCGAAGTCTGAGATGCTTTTGTTTCGAAACGATAGTAGTACAACATTTTACATGGATGGGATTGTTTACCGCGTAGAAAAGGACCCAGTTGCATAAAATTGCTCAAAGTTTTTTTATTATGGAAGGCATCTCCGAGTCAAAAAGTGTCAGTTCCAGCAGACCTATTTTGCCTTTTTCACACAAAAAGCACCCTATCTGCACACGACTCCGTAGTTTCCACCCGAAGAGTGGCTTAATAAACAAGTGTATGTGATTTTCCGTTATTTTAGTTTTTAAAACATAATTTAAAAATATTTTTTTAAATGTTTCCATAAACTATTCAGTTTCTAAAAAAATTACTATATATTACAAATATTTTTAAGAACATTTTCAATTAATTCTATACATACATATATCTACATACTTTTCTTGTTATTTTTAATCTTAAAGGAATACTTTTATATTTATCTATCTATCTATCTGTCTATATATAAATTTAAGATAACACTAACTATTATTTTATCACTTCTATTATTATTTTTACATAATCAGTTAATGAGAAATAATTGTAATATGTTCAATACAGACAACAGCATTGGTAATATCTTTGAATTTGCACACGCAATTAAGTTAAACAACATTTTACAAAGAAAAGAAACGGTATGTAATATGGAATCTTTCCTCATTAAGGTGGACTAAAATTCCATCTTACCTCAGATTTTTGGGATCTTACAATGACTTGCCTCAAAGGTTCTAATATTTTAACCAAATAGTTGGGAAAAGAAGGAGGAGGGGGTGTTCCCTTTGCTTTTCTTAGAAGAAAGTGACTAAACTAAAGGGTACTCAGGTCAAAAGGATAATTGGAAGTTGACGTGGGGGTTGGAAAGAGACAACCCAGTTTAAAAGAATGCAAGAGCTCAGAATATATATATACACAAGGAAACCAACCCCAATTGAGAAAAAAAGGCCTTGTGTGTGAGGGGTTAATTGCAAACGCAATGCAATACTGCTAAGGCAAGCTAGCTAAAGACCCTCTCTAAGAAAACCAACACACAAATACCTCTTATTTTACCTTGTCCCTCTCTGCCTCCAAAAAAATTCCAAACAAGAAAAGAAAGGAATTAAATAGCTCTATATCTATTCTATCCTATATATATATATATCCCTGCCATTTTGGAATCTTAGAGAGTCTCTTCCTTGATCACAATGGCAACATTCATCAGAACAATGATCATCAGCTATATTTTTCTCCTATTTTCTCTCTCTTCGGGTACCCTGTTCTGTTCTGTTTTGTGCTTCTTTTTTGGTTTTTTTGCTTACCATTTGGTGTATCTTTGTTCTTAATTTTTAACTCAAATAAAGTACTAATTTTTCATTGATTCTGCAATCACAGATATTGGATTATTTCGAGGGGTTGAATGTTTTGGAATCAACTATGGTCAAGTGGCTAACAATTTGCCACAACCTGATAAAGTCCTTGAACTGTTGAGCACCCTAAACCTCACAAAGACAAGAATTTATGACACCAACCCACAGATCCTGAGCACATTCGCCAACTCAAACATTGAGATCATTGTGACAGTTGAAAACGAAATACTTAGCCAGTTAGATGATCCTCAACAAGCACTTCAATGGGTAAGCAGCCACATCATACCATACCTTCCCCACACAAAGATCACAGGAATTCAAGTTGGGAATGAGGTCTTCACTGATGATGACACCACTCTTCTTCAGCACCTTGTGCCAGCAGTGGTAAACATTCACAATGCTCTAGCTCAATTAGGCTACTCAAACATCCAGGTCTCAACACCTAGTTCCTTAGCAGTTCTTCAGGAATCTTACCCTCCTTCAGCTGGTAGTTTCAAGAGTGAGATCAATGGCATCATGTACCAGTTTCTGAACTTCTTGTCAACCTCAAAAGCACCCTTTTGGATCAATGCATACCCTTACTTTGCTTTCAAGGATGACCCCAATGAGATTCCCTTGAACTATGTGATGTTTAATCCTAATGCTGGAATGGTTGACCCTAATACAAATCTACACTATGATAACATGCTTTATGCTATGGTTGATGCTGTTGCATTTGCCATTGCTAAGATGGGTTTTAGAGGGATAGAGGTTAGGGTCTCAGAGACTGGTTGGCCTTCAAAAGGAGACCCTAATGAGGTTGGTGCCACCCCACAGAATGCTGCAACTTACAACAGGAACTTGCTGAGGAGGCAAATGGCAAGTGAAGGGACACCTCTCAATCCTAGAATGAGGTTGGAGGTGTACTTGTTTGCATTGTTCAATGAAGATTTAAAGCCTGGTCCAACCTCTGAAAGAAACTATGGTCTTTTTAGACCCGATGAATCTATGACTTATAATGTGGGGTTGTCTACTCTTGCAACCACGTCAGCATCAGCTTCATTTTCTCTTGCCTCCTCTGCCACTAAGATTAAGGTAAAACCATAGAATATATATATATATAGTTATTTAGCTTATAGCAGTTACTTATATCAAAGAAAGATAACATGTAATAGTAAACAATTTGGGTAACTATATAACTATATATCAATGTAAAGAGGGGTATGTGTGTAATTTAAAGATTGACCCATTTGTGATTAACTAATTATACATTTTATTGAAGTATTTTCAAGTATTCTATCTTGTTATTTTATGGCACATATTATAAACCAATTGCAATCTGATTATCATCTTTGATCCTTTTAGTTCCTTCTTTTTAACTCAAATTTTAATGTGAAACAGGTAGCACCACCAAATGGATACCAAAACTTGGTATACTGGATGTTTGTGTACGTGCTGGTCTCAATCCTTTGTGTGTGAAGAACAACATCTCTATATTGTGGAATTCATGTCTATACATTAAGTACAGTTGGGATTTTACTTCTTTCAAAGTGGCTAAAAAAAAAAAGAGATCATCCATCCACTACATAAAGGCACTTCCAGAATCTCGAATTTGATCACATTAAAGGTACCCCTATTTTATCAGAAAATAGGACCAACACACGAACAATTGGGCAACAAAAATCAGCAATACGGCACAGAAAGAAAGGAATTCAATTGGAAGAATGGAAGATTACCCAACGTCTTCATCAAGTGGCTATACTTTCACCCAACTTACCCCACCATTAAGTCACAATCTATCAATAACCATGTGGCGGTGACGTGAAACTGAACTCATTTTAGGTAGATAGGGGGACAAAATTAAAGCCACCTCATTCTTTCAATGCAAGATGTTGCAGGGAGAATAAATTCTAGTGTTAGTTTAATTGCTTCAATTATCAAATACGAATTGCAAAATTGTATATTGCTGATTATGTGAATGTTAATTTCACTTTTGTTTCTATCTTGCATCCCGGGTTTGATTTACTATATTCCTTAACATAACAAGTGAAATGATCACAAATTCTAAAATTGAAAATTAAATGGTAGTTATGTTTCCAACTTTTACTTTTGACAAAAGGAAACGCAAAAACTTCCTGATTTTTAATTTCAGTAATGTAAAGAAGAAAAAGGAGTTACTGCTTCAGGACCAGCCTTCTCTGCCTTGTGTGGTGTGTGCATCATGTTATGCACCACCATATTGGCTGTTAAAACTTTGAAAGGTGGAATCCATGACTGTTCCTATTATAATCTGTCCAAGATTAATTTTTGGGGTACAATTTTCAAAAGGGGCACTTTTTAAAATTTTAAAATTATAATTATGTCTTAAGATTATTCCTCCTTCTCTCTTTTGTCCACCTTTTGCGATCTTGGGTATGCTCTTAAGTATGAAATTCAATAAAAAAATGGTATAATGAAAATCTAATCTAATCTAATTATAATACATAGAGAGGCTTTGTTTGGTTCATTCTATTATCCTCAGGAGGACAATGGGGCGGTCTTGCTTTATTCCCTTGGCCTAATGACCATCAGTGTAGGGTCACTGCCGTCCCTTTTTTCCAAAGGTGACTTTATCAATGCCTCATTTGTTTAATTATCTTCATCCTCTTTGTAAATCTTCTATTTTTCCTTATATGCTAAAGAGGGGACAATCAAACCTCAGCCATATCAAAAAGTGATGGGGATTGGTCTAGCCCTTTGACATCAGCTAACGTGGTGCACATGAACCCCTCAAATTCTGAAGCTGACCCCACCCCCCACCCCCAAAAAAAATCAATTTTTTTTTAAGAATTTCTTTTTTTTTTTTGGGTGTATAAAATTGAAGGCCAATTTTCAAACGAATCCCACCAAGAATATTTGTGTCAACATAATGTGGAGTTAGAGACTCATGATTTGAAAGTGCTTCCTGCAGACAAGTGATTTGGCAGCATTTTGTCCTTTTAGTGATTTGATAAAAGTATATGATAATAGGACATATCCCAAGTAGCTGGGGGTCCCATGGCATATAACTTCAGCATGTGAAGTTGCTCTTCTATCATAGACCCTGAAAAAAATGCGATCCTTGTATTCTTAAGGTTTTTGCCATTTCATAGTCTCTTTCTTTGGTCATAGCTCAATTAATTATACTGAACAGGCACAAGTGATTCTGTCTATTTTTCTATGTTCAGGATATGTTTTCTATTATTATTATTATTTGTGTCTCTGTTGAGGTGTAGTCATACATTACATAGCGCTAGATTAATCTATCACCCTGTAGAAATAGAGGTTCAACATGCCCCTGCTTCAAGTTTAGGGAGCAACGGTGATGAATTTCTCACAATCATTTAGAAACTTGAATTGTGTAGTAGCTTTCAAACTTTGATTCAAAAGACGGATAATGTGAAAACCTTTTCCATTCTCCTCCTTATCGAAAATGTGCAAGCATATTTTCAGCGTCTCAAGTAACTTTAATAGTGTTTTGGTAGAAGCGCCAAAAGAACCTTCCCTTTGAATCTTTCTACCCACTGAAACTGAAGTCACATGAACATGAATTAACACTGGTTCTTTTTGGCCACTGGGAACCACAAAGGAGAGGTGGAGGGTGGCATCCCAAAACCAAAAAAATTTCCTTGTAACTTTGGTTCTGCTGCAACTTTGGTAGACCATAGTCTTGAAAGCTCGATTAGGAACCCGATTCGTACAAAATATGTGTATTTTCTTAACAAAAATAGTAAAAAAAACCTATCAAATAAAACAATTTTAATTAAAAATAAATAGAGCTTAGGAGATGATACGTGTTACGGCTTGGATGACACATATCATATCTTGGGGGGCCAAGCCTAATTTTCTATAATATTAATTTATTGATTGAAGTAATTTGAAATACGAAAATTATTTTCTTCCGCCCACCATGCATTCTTTTGTTAGGAACTTGAAGCAAATTTGCTACTGATGGTCGAAGCTCGGCAATTGTATTATTCATGTATGTATATGTTGAAAAAGATATAAAGTGCAAAACAACTCTGCCCAGACAGCTACTTAGTTGTCTATATACCACACAACAGGATGCATTTGGTATGATCTATGGAAGCCAAAGAGTATCTCAATTCTCAAAATCTCTTAAATCCGTATGACGTATCCATGTCCTTTGAGTGATCATTTTATTTCCTTGTGATCCTTGTCCTTCCTCTGTCTTTTAATCAACATACATCCACTTACCACAAGGGGTGCAAAGAACATGTAACCCTCCATACGCTGCGTTGTTTTATTGATTTCTAACCCATATCTTTAAAAATTTAATTTCTTACCAACATAAATAATATAATATTTATATAAAATAATTACATTTTTAGCATATTCTATTATTCTATATTGTGCGGTGGTATAAAACAACTTTCATTTTTATTATTTTTTTAATTTTCAAATTGATCTTAAAATTAAAAATCCAAATAATTAAAATATTATTCCATCCAATACATCAGGCTTTTTTTTTGGGTCAACTATCCAATAAATCAGGCTAGCTCACCTGATGTTAGTTAATTGGGTCGGCCATTCGAATTAGGCCCATTTTCATACCCCTCCCACCCCCAGGCTTCCCAGCTGGATCGTTCTTTTCCCCAAAAAAACAGTAAAAGTAAAAAAAAAAGTTATTATCTTTGACCCAAAAAAAAAAAGTTATTATCGGATTTGTTTCCGGCGAGAAAGCGTGACGTGTCGTGTCTCGGCCATTATCGCCGGCGAATCAAGAAAATTTGTGGCTCGCTTATTCATGACTTTTGCTAATGCCTCATTATGGCTAAGGCACAGTTCCCAACTATGTCCCACGCTTCTCACTGCAGAACCCTTCTCTTTGGAAGCACACGCATTGTTGCATCACAAGCTCGCTCTCGTATTGAAATCATGCAAAACCACCTCCGAAATCCGTCAAGTTCATGGGTACATGGTAAAAACCGCTCTCAACAACGTCCCTTTCACTCTCAGCAATCTCCTCGCGGGAACTTCCATTTTAGACATGGACTATGCAGCCTCCATTTTCAGTCACATTCAAAACCCAAACCTTTTCATGTTCAACACAATGCTTAGAGGCTATTCCCCCAGCAATTGCCCCAATAAAGCCTTGCCCATTTTCAACCAACTCAGGAACCGTGGGATTGTGCTGGACCAATTCTCTTTCATCACGGTGCTTAAAGCCTGTGGGAGAAGTTCAGAAATTGGGTTTGGCCAAAGGGTCCATGGGATTGCACTGAGGTCTGGGAACAGCATGTTTGTTGATGTGAAGAATTCCCTTTTGCATCTTTACTGTGTTTGCAAAAGAATCGAAGATGCACATAAGCTGTTTGATGAATTTCCTGAAAGAAATGACTTGGTTTCTTGGAACACTTTGATGGGTGGGTGTCTTCTTGTTTCTAAGCCTAGTTTGGTTTTTGACTTGTTCTGGAAGATGTGTTGGAATGGGCTTAAAGCCAGTGTTGCCACCGTCTTGAGTCTTTTGTCAGCAGTTGGTGATATAGGGAACTTTGTCGTGGGGAAGTCTCTTCATGGTTACTGTATCCGAATTGGATTTAGTTCTGATTTAAATGTTGTTACTGCATTGATTGATCTGTATGCAAAAACAGGTTGTGTACATTTGGCACGAAAAGTTTTCGATGGTCTTGTGGAAAAGGATGATGTTGTCTTATGGAACTGTTTGATAGGCAATTATGCAAGAAATGGCCTGGTTGGAACAGCAATGGCTTTACTGCAGCAAATGAGACTTGAAGGAGTGAAACCTAATTCTTCTACCTTGGTGGGGCTGCTTTCAGCCTGCCCTGCGTCTGGATCTATACAAGTAGTTCGTTACATTACTCGGATTATTGAAGAGGAAAAACTTGAGCTGGATGTGGTTCTTGGAACAGCTCTTGTTGATATGTATGCTAAGTGTGGCTTTCTAGATGAGGCCATGTACATATTTGAGAGGATGGAAGATAAAGATGTGAAGTCTTGGACAGCCATGATTTCAGGTCATGGAGTCCATGGGCAGCCAGCTATTGCCATAAGGCTTTTCAAAAGGATGGAGAATGAAGGGTTTAGACCAAATGAGGTGACCTTTTTGGCAATTCTGACTGCTTGTAGTCATGGAGGACTTGTGATTGAGGGGATGGAAATTTTTAAGTGCATGGTTCAGGAATATGGCTTTTCACCACAGGTTGAGCATTATGGATGTCTTATTGATCTCTTGGGTCGAGCAGGAATGCTACATGAAGCACATAAACTAATCAAGAGCTTGCCAATTAAGGGCGATGCCACTGCATGGCGCACGTTGCTTTCTGCCTGCCGAGTTTATGGAGATGTTAAATTGGGGGAATGTGTGAAAGATGTGCTAAACAACATTTATACAGCGCATCCTACGGATTCCCTACTCATTTCTAGCACTTATGCAGTTGCTGGGAGAATCTCAGATCTTACAAGAATGCAAGAATCAAAGCAAACCAATGTTATTTTAGAAAATTATGGGGTGCTTGAAACAGAAGGAGAAAGTATGATAAAGGAGGCTGGACTCAGCAGAATTGTTGAACTTGAAAATTAGGGATGAGAACACTAAAGGTTCACGAACAAGTGGTGGCTTCTGTGGTGCACCAAAACTCCAAATGAAGTGTCTGAACATAGACAGTTGCCCCCCATGACATGTAGGAAGAAAACACAGTACATACAATTTTTATGTTTATTGCTCAAGTTGGTTCCATCTCTGCTTGTGTGGAAATGGTTCATGCTAGCCCAGTTTTGATTGAATCAATATGCCCTAGGGAAACAAAACTAAACCAAGCCTTTAATGAAACCCAGTGAGGGTAAAATCGAGCCATCGAAACTAAAGCAAGAAGAGGCGGTTGCAGCTAGTGAAAGGGGATATTCCTATTCCTACACTATTTACATGATGGAGCTCTTACTAATTTGATCTGAGATTGTGTCATGAGTTCAGCCAGGGGCGTTCATCGCTTCCAGGGAAATCAATGATGTGGAGGAAAGAAATTGTTGCCTTTGTTAGTCTGAGAGGCTTGAGTTTTGCCAAACAAGTCTTGGTATGTCTTTTGTCTTGATGAATTCTAACTCTTTAGCTGGGCTTCTGTTATCTTGAGAAGGTTGCCTTTTAGAGTATGAATCCAAAATAGTATGCATTCTCATATTCTGCTGCTCTTCAAATATTGTATTTTAATGTCACTTGTTTCTACCTTCCTTTTTCCAAAACCTTTACTTGTTCTTCTGTTCTGTACGTATAATGCTGATTCAGGCAGACTTGATTTAGATAGCATAAATTTCAGATGAGATGACTGATCACATCTAATATACCACTAATTACTAAATATAGTTTTTTTTTGGTGGGTTACTAAATATAGTTAATAAACTTGACTGCTTTTGTTATGGATTGTTTTATTGATAAAACTCCATAGATCAATAGGTGTGCATACTGTGAAATAAATTTGGAGAGGATACATTTTCCATGTTGTGTGGCAATTTTCTAGGATAAATTTATACTCCAAATCAGTGAGAAAATTAAGATTATATTGACATGTGAATACATGAAGCTGTCCGTGATCATCCATAGATTTGAATCCCAACAGTTATAGTTTACATCCAAGGACAAGCATTGGGTTAGAACCACCATCTCTTTCAATAACAAGGTCAGATTTCTTATTGAGCATCATGCAAGTATTCATTTAACTGTGGTCTATACTCGAGATGAAAAATTATAAACATCAGTTGGGTGATCAAAAAGCATGATTAAAAAAGTAATCAATAAAACAATCCACCATAAATTCTTCACTTTAGTATGAATTTTTCAACACTTAAATCATGAAAGGATCAAAAGGATAATGGACTCTCGTTTTTCCTAAACATCCTGTGTTGGTAAATATGCCAATAAGAAAGCTTTGAGGAGCTTCATGCATACAAACCTTACTAGCAATTCTGCACAAGCCAAGCAGTGCATGTCAACTAAGTAGAATTAACTTGACTACAAAAAAAAAACTAAGTATAATTAAAAGGCAAATGGAAATTTAAGCAAAAAACAGCAATTACCATTCTTTTGATAACATACAAACCAACCAACCTAATTAGAGAGTCAGATTTATTTGTAAAATGAATAAATCGTACAGTGTATTTTTTTTTTATGTTACTTACCTAACAACAAATTGGATAATGTTCCCATGGATTGACATGGGCCTAAATCGTATGAATTAATTGGTTTGGTTATGTCGGCACTGCATGCACAGTATGTGAACTCCAAAAATGTGACCGGAAGAAATAAATTAGATTGCAATATATTGTCGCAACTAGGCCCCTTTGTGTTTCTTTTTTTCTTCCTTCAGCTACAAAAGGGGTTTTTATTTAATACACTTAGGCCCATGTGGATAATATACAACTTTTGATGCTTACATACAGTCTGTAATACAATAATTAAAACACTTCCATTACATAAAGGTCACGTACGTTTACATGCAGCTTGTAAGTTAGGGAACACAGGGCCTCTTTGTAAATTTAAGTCATAGATATGCAGAAAATGTGGACCGTATGGTGCCAATGCCATGGATACCCTGCACTGCAGTTGGGCCTGGAAGACCCGGACCCGTCAGTGAAATTAAATATTTTTTTTGATATAAAGTGAAATTAAATTTTAATAAAATTAATGAGGGACAGGTCTAATAAGACTAAATAAAACATGCACAGTATTTTAATTTTGGCACTAGTTGCTAGTGCAACTATTTTATTTTAGTGTGAATTACACTTTTTTCCCAAAAATGTTCAAACTACATTGATGAGATTAATATATATTTTAGTCAAATTAATGAGAACTAGCCTCCTGGAATAATTTTTTTTTTCCTATTTAGAACTCTCAGCATCGATGGGCAATTAATTTTGAATCTTATTATTGAGTTTTAACGATGATATGCAATGCATGTTTGGGATGAGGTCCCAAAATTGATAATAGGATCATTTAAAATCTTATATATATTTATAAAAACCTGAACCACAAAAAAGTATTTTTAAAAAAACTCATTGATAATTATTCTTCGTTGTCAAAATGTTTATTTATATTAACAAAAAGTAATATATTTTTCAAGAAGAGAAAATATAATTTAAAATAAAAAATGTAATTTGAATATCTTTCAACAAAGAGGAAGATAATTTATCTTTTATTTTATAAGGAGCATGATTCACCTTGTCCATCATAAAACATCTCTTACATAGATACACACACACACATTTTAATCCTAGAACTGCACTCTGATCGAGGACTTAACTACCATCTCCAACTATGAGAGTCAATCTCGCATATAAAAATAAGAGAGTTATAATAAATATAATAGATGGAGTGTGTGAGGGACTCAGTAAAACTAGAGGCTACGGCTGCTGATCAGTCATCAGAGAGTTCAATGAACTTGGTAAGTAAGCAGTGTTGAAAAGTGGCAGCACATTTTCAAACTCTCGTGAATATTTCTGTCTTCTATCTTGGATCACGTTCAGTGACTATTGTGGATAAAATTGCAGAAAAAGGATCAAGGTGATTGTTACTGTATCCAAGTGAATTTTATGGGTATTAGTAACCTATTTATAGTAAAATATCATAAGTATTTCTTTAGCCATGTCATTTTGTTATTTTTATTTATTTATAAATACATCCTTTAATTTTTATTTATTTACAAATACATACCTTTTATCATTTTTAATTTTTTTTTGAAAAACTAATGCTCGTAATCTCGTCTTCGCGTTTTGGCTTTTGAACTCTCGTCTTCGCGTTTTGACTTTCAAACTCTCGTTAGCGCAGTTTTTGCACCATTCAAACTTCGATTCAACTCGATTTGATGTAGTTATTTTGTGGGTTGGTGATTGCTACGGTACCCAAGTGAATTTTATGGGTATCGGTACCCTACCTATAGTAAAATGTCATGTGTATTTCTTTAGCCATGTTATTTTGTTATTTTTATTTTTATTTATTTATAAATACATCCTTTAATTTTTATTTATTTGCAAATACATACCTTTTATCATTTTTGATTTTTTTTTAAAAAACTATTGCTCGTAATCTCGTCTTCGCATTTCGACTTTTAAACTCTCGTCAGTGCAGTTTTTGCACCATTCAAGTTTCAATTCAACTCGATTTGATGTAGTTATTTTGTGGGTTTTATTTAAAATCATATTTATAATTATTATAACTTCTATGTTTCTTGATTTTTATTATTATAAACAAACATAAATTAACTTCTATGTTTCTTGAAAATCTCTAAAAAATAATCACTAAGTATCCAAATAGGTTAAAAATAATTTTTAAAAAAGTGTTTTTTATTATTATAAACAAACATAAATTGCTTATGCATTTCTTGAAAATCTCTAAAACATAATCACTAAGAGCCCGTATGTTATAGCTTTTTTATATAAAAACATTTTTTTAAAATACTTTTCAGAGTGTTATGAGTGTTTGTTACATATTTTAAAAATAATCAGAAGCCAAAAAAAATCTAAAAATGATTAAAATGATAAGCTATTTGGAGTAACTTTTAAGAAATAATCTGGTTTTATGGGATGAGAGATGAGAAAGAAGATTAAAAAATGTTTTTAATAATTGTAAACAAACACAAATTAGATTATGAGTTGTTATAGTTTTTTTTATAATAAAATCATTTTTTTAAAAAGCTAGAACTCGTATGTTACGGATTATTTTATAAAAAAATCACTTATTTTTTAAAAAATCATTTTTAATGATTTTCTATCTGTTTATTTCAGATTTTGAAAATAATCAGAATCTAAAAATAATTTGAAGTTTAAAATGAGAAGCTATTTAAGTGCGTTTGTTACAGATTATTATATTAAAAAATAAATTAAAAAATCATCTTTAATGATTTAATGAGGTGGGGGATAAAAGAGAAGATTAAAAAAGTGATTTTTAGAATCGCAAACAAACACAAATTAGATTATGATCCAAAACAAAATCTCTAAAAGATAATCACTAAATATTTTACATGAAAATCACTTATTTTTTAATCCGTAAACAATTAAAAGTGATTATTTCGTTAAAAATGATTTTTTTTATAAAATAATCCATAACTACCTTTTGAGAAATAATTTGATTTTAATGAGGTGAGAGATGAGAGATAATATTAAAAAAATAATTTTTAGGATTACAAACAAACACAAATTAGATTCTTGTTTCACAACAAAATTTCTAAAAAATAATCTCAAAATTATTTTACATAATTTGTAACAAATGGGAATCATTTTATCTAAAAATTGCTTATTTTTTAAACCCGTACCAAATAGGTCCTAAATCATTATTCAGAAATTTCATCCATAAATAAAAAATGCAAAATAAGTCAAAAATTAAAATCAATTATATACAAATAAAATTGTAATAAGTGATATGAAAATTTTTATTTGATTTTGAGTATTTGATTAAAACTCCTTGGGGATATAAAAATAAATAATACAAATATAATGAAATTTTTCGTAAATGTTGAGTCAACATTTTTATATTTAATTTTTTTCTTACTTGTCGTATTTCTATTGGACCATTTCGTCAAGGTACCCAAACACTTAAATTTCTCTAGGTATCATAGAATTCACCAAGGATCAATTGATTATGTAATTCCTTACTTTGCAAGTACTTTCTGCAGGCATGCTTTGATTGGTCAGAGTTGGACCGTGAAATAAAATAAAAAAGTTAAATATGTTTTTCATCCTTCGTATTTGAAAAAAGTTCAATTTTTGTCATTTTTTTTTAAAATTGATCTTTTTAGTCCCTCGTTTTTTAAAATGTACCATTTATAGTCCTTGGAGTCATTTTATAAATTTAAAAAATATTTTTTAATATTTTATTTCCATCCCTCCTAATTTCTAATTTCCACTAAGCCCCCACCTACCATTTTGCACAGAGAAGGACCGTCGCGCACGACTCACCGCCGTCTCCACCTTCTCGGTTGCCTCCACCACGACTAGGGTTGGCAAAGCGGGCCAACCCGCCCCGACCAGCCTCAACCCGCCAAAAAATGGGGCGGGGCGGGCCAACCCGCCAAAAAAAAGTGGGCTGGGGGTACCCCAGCCCGGCCCGCCCCGCTGGTGGGTTGGCGGGCCAACCCATCTAACCCGCCAAAAAACGAAAAAAAAAAAAGGAAAATGAGTGTAAAAGCGGCGGGTTGGCCCGCCTAACCCGCCCAAAAATCCAAAAAAAAGCACACAAAAAATAGAGAAAAAAAACGGGTTGGCGGGCCAACCCACCAACCCGCCGGGCTAGCCCGTTTTGAACCCACCTTTGGGCGGGCCAAAACGGGTTGCGGGTTGAAAACCCCAACCCGGCCTGCCCTTTTTTGGCGGGTTGGCGGGCTGGCCCGCCGGGCCCAGCCCACATTGCCACCCCTAACCACGACGCCCCACCGTCCAGGTGTGTGTGTGTGTATCCGGAGGGGGTTACGGTGAGGAGGAACGGATCGATCGAGGGGGCTAGGGGAAGGAGGCTTCACGGTTGGGGGCTAGGGGACGGTGGGGCGTCGTGGTGGAGGCAACTGAGACGGTGGAGACAGCGGTGAGTCGCGCGCGGCGGTTCTTCCCTGCGCAAAATGGTGAGTGGGGCTTAGTGAAAATTATAAATTAGAATGGGTGGAAATAAAATATTAAAAAATATTTTTTAAATTTATAAAATGGCCCTAATGATTATAAATGGTACATTTCAAAAAATAAGGGACTAAAAAGATTAATTTTATAGAAAAAAAACCAAAATCGAACTTTTTTCCAAATATGAAGGACTAAAAATATATTTAACAAACAAAAATTGTGCTTGGCCTTATTGAGTGGTCAGGAAACAAGCCCAGCAAATATTTTATCTTCGAAACTAATCACCGACCATATATATTGAATATTAAATTAAAGCTTTTCTAGTGTTGCCCACTTCATTGAATAGAGAAACTGTTCAGAATTTGGAATTCCATTTGCCTTGCCTTGCTCAGTAGAATAGAATTGAATCAATTGATCAGCATCAAAACCAAATTTTCAAATAAATATTAGGCTTAATTGCAGTTTTGGTCCCCTTGTTTTAGTGCTCAGGCAATTTTGGTCCCCGATTTTTTTTTGGCTTAATTTTGGTCCTTGCAGTTTTCAAATGGGCAATTTTGGTCCAGCCGTTAAGTTGTCATCCAATTTTTAACAGAGCTGCTGATCTGGCCATTGGAGGCTGACATGGCATGCTCACTTGGAGAGACACGTGGCTGCTGATGTGGAGTGATGAAGCTGAATCGAAAAAAAAAAAAAAAAGGGAAGCAATACTCTGTTTTCTATCGTGGTTGAGAAGGAGCATTATGGTTTCGGGGTTTTCACTTAAAGGCAGCTAGTGAGGTCGACATCTCGTCAATGGATACTAGTGTCGTTATTGTTGTTGTCAATTTGCCAATTCTGGGCCACTAGCATGCGCACAAGAGAGAACGCCAAGAAGCAAGGTTAACTCAGTTCACATATCTTCACCGTCGTCTTCGACAGGCTCGCGGTTGCAAATCTCCATAAGTGTCAACATCATCTTTGTCTGTTCAGCCAATTAATGGGTGTTTGTAATGTCTTTGGTTGAGAAGAGAAGTTATGATTGTACTGAAAGTGTTTGATGTAATGACAGTGTTTGATGCTATTGAAAGTGTTTGATGTAATGCTTGTTTGATGGAATGAAAATTACTGTCTTCGTAATTTTTGTAAGAGTATTTATATAATGTAAATGGAAGTGATTTGCATAGATATGGAACAACACTGTAATCCTATTTATTGAACTCAATATCCAACCGTAGCACTGACTCAAGTTTTATTTTTCTGCATAATTGAACTCAACAGCATTGACTCAAGTGTTATTTTTCTGCATAATTCACCACATCCAAAGCAGCAATCACACTAAAACCTCCCCCACCTCAATGATGGCACCTCCCAATATTACATGACAATGCTATGAAGAATACTATGACATTGGAAACTCTAAGCTTGCATCAATAACCAACATAACACATGGTCTGCATCAGAATTAATTAACACCCATTTGTCATCATAATCATGACTAACTATAATTCTTTGAATATGATGTTTTTACAAACTACATATATAGGGATATTAAATATAAACACGAGAAGGAGATATAAAAGATCAACAATGTTCAATATTCATGGGCACTTGGATGGCTTCCCATGAAACGCGACGAGCACTTGTGCTCACAGCTCGGGGTCGGGGGACTTGACCCTATTTATGTAAAAACATTTTGCAGCATAAGACCAAAAGCTTGCATCGATTGGTAGTGGCTGCTGTAAAACCAAAAGCAGCATTGAAAGTCTTAAAAATTCCTAAAAATAAAATTAGCAGCTCTTACTTGCTGCATACATGGTGAACTATGTCTGAGACTGAGTTACTAACGCTGTGAATTGAAAGTCTTAGAAATTCTTCAGTCTTCACAATAACTAGCAACTCATACTTGTTGCATTACCAATATAATGACAGATTAAATGCAGAATATAAACCAAAGCAAAATATATTCCATTAATGAGCCCATTCATCAAACAAGCATTACGTCAAACACTTTTAGAACCATCAAACACTTTCAGTACAAATATAACCTCTCTTCTCAACCAAAGACATTACAGACACTAATTGTAGACATAACTTTAATCAAAAATCTAATGAGAAACCTACACCTATGTCATCCTCTTCTTCCCTCTATCTGCAAAGAATTAAAATACAAAGAAACACTCAGAATCATAGAGTCATTAATTGGCTGAACGGACGAAGAAAATGCTTATACTTATGCTCTATTAATTGTTGCTACTCCTATGAACCCATGGCCATCGTGTTATCGAAGACGACAATGAAGATATGTGAACTGAGTTAGCCTTGCTTGTTGGCGTTCTCTCTTGTGCGCATGCTAGTGGCCCGGAATTGGCAAATTGACAACAACAATAACGACACTGGTATCCATTGACGGGATGTCGACCTCACTGGCTGCCTTCAAGTGGAAACCCCGAAACCATAATGCTCCATCTCAACCACGATAGAAAACAGAGTATTGCTTCCCTTTTTTGCCCTTTTCAGATTCAGCTTCATCAGTCCACATCAGCAGCCATGTGTGTCTCCAAGTGAGCATGCCATGTCAGCCTCCAATGGCCAGGTCAGCAGCTCCGTTAAAAATTGAATGGCAACTTAACGGTTGGACCAAAATTACCCATTTGAAAACTGCAAGGACCAAAATTAAGCCAAAAATAACACAGGGATAAAAGAAAACTATTGTTATTGCTTGAATTTTCTATATACAACACAAAAAGAAAACTATTGATTCAAATAATATATAATATATATATATATATAATTAAACATATGAATGGCAAATTTGTATTAGAAAAAGGTGTACTGGGGGGGTGCTAGGCAGGCCCTCCTATGCATCGCATTCGGCGGTGCCACGGCCACCGTGCCAGTAGATAAGTAGAAACAACGCAGTCAGAAGTATTTATTTTGTGTGCCTTCCATATTTGAAACAGATAAGACATTCAGAGAGAACCAGTATTCATATTGATTGCTGATGGACCCAATGTCCTCATCCTGTCGTGGAAAACAGAGGCTCTTCATTTTGCTTCGCCATGCATATTCACCATTGAATATTAGAGGAAACAGTTATTTTGATACTTGAGAGTATTAAGCGGTGTTATTTTTATCTGACAAATGCAAATTAGTCACATTGATCTTTGTGGTCAGGAAAGTAATCACTTTTAGGGATGAAAATGTCAGTTAAGTAATCACTTTTAGGGACCAAAATGACTGTAAATAATCACTTTCAGTGATCAAAATAACTAACGACTGACAGTTGGTAGAGGTGGGAATAGGTCAGACAGCCCAATAGGAGCCTATGGCCTGGCCTGACCTGTTTATTAAAAAGGCTAGGCTCGGGCTTTTTAAAAAGCCTATTTAGTTAAATAGGTCAGACTTAGGCCTATAAAAAAGCCTATTAAATCCAGCAGGCCGGCTTATATATATATATATATATATATATATAATATAATATAATATAATATAATAAAAAATATGTCTATTTGTTTATTTATTTATGAAGGTCCAGATACCTATTTATCAACAAAGGCCTACTGATTTTTTTATCATTAGAAGCCTACATGTCTATTTACAAATAAAAGCCTAATAGGTGGAGACTTATTTAAAAGCCTTATTGAAATGTAGGCCTTTAAACTGGCTTGTAGGCCAGACCAAGCTTTGAAATAGGTCAGGTCAGGCCTTAAAAATCGGCTTATACCAGGCTAGTATGACAGACTCAGGCTTTAAAATTTCAAAGTAGGTCAGACTCAGATCTTACAAAGTCTGGCTTGGCCTATTCTCACCCCTAATAGTTGGGGACTTTTTTTAATTTTATGTCAGTCAGAGACCAAAAAAACACTGTCTGACACTTTCAAAGACTAAAGTGGTTGTTTACTCTTAAATATTATTGTGTGTACATATTTGCTTGTAGCTAGGTACAGGGTGCCAAATTAGGCCATACAAGAAAGCAAACACAGAAGCATAGAAGAACCCTTTTTTATGGTGAATATGATCATAACATGTCAGCCAGAGGTTGTTGACGCTTGGCACTTTGGCCTTCACGATCAACATGGGAAGATAGACTGTAAAAAACGGCCCACAAAAAAGTACAGAAAAGGGAAACACATAATAATTAGGTGAAATATCTAAGTCAGATGAGGATATTTTTTTTAGGAAGTGAGATGTGTAAGCTTGAAAGAAAGCATATACGCATTCACATTTGCAGGCCCCCAAGATTATTGATGAAGTCCTCTGCTGCTAATGCTCATGAAATATAATTAATACGTATCCAATTCTTATGACATTTAATATTCTAAAATAGTTGTGACTTGGTCGTTATTTTTAGATTGTGTAGTCTGTAATTTGAAATGATTTTGGTTAGAGTCGAACTATGACACAATTTGGACTGACTTTCTATTTAATTGGAACTTCAATTAGAATAAGTATTTGATTCATCGCGTGTACAGAATATACGTTTAAGAACTAGATATAGCATCAAACAAATTGAGATGAACCACGAGATTGGTTATAAGTGGCTAATGTTTTTCATCTAAAGGGATGAGATTATCTAATGATAGAATAATTTATGGCGAGTATTTAACTTATCTAAAGGACAAATAGACTATTTCCTTTGTCCCTTTATATATTATCCTTTTAACTATAATTTAAGGGAATATAAAAGAATCATTAGAATTCTTTTTTCAAATTTTCAATAAATATTTACTGAAAGATTAATTCAAACTAGTTATATAATAATTCAATTTGGGTATATTTTTATTTTCTGATGTATGTACTTTCTTAAACCATAAATGAATAAACACATTTAAATCTCTATGTACTTTTATCCGAATCAAATGAGACCGTTAAATTTTCATAAAGAAAAGAATACCAGCCCTTCAAACCTAAAAAGAAAACGCGGAGAGCAAGACGAATAACAATGTCAACTTATGGCAACCAATTGCTTTTTGTGATGCCTTTACACCATTTCTAGCTATGACTAAAATATTGAATGTAATAATCTCTCACTTTGGTTAAATTAAACATGAAAGATCCTTCTATCTCTGGCGAACAATGTTCTATTTTATAACGAAGTACTCTTGTTTCTGTTTTCATGGGAGATTATAGCAATAATATTCTTGTCGGGAATAGAACCTTTGTAGAGTTGAAGAACTTAAAATAGCATTTGTTTTAACTAACCATGCGCGCGGTTGACCTTTAACAAATATAAAATAAGAAACAAATAGAAATGCACTGATGACCAGTTGATAATATCGCGTCCAAATAGTATGTATTAGATAAAAGTCAATTTTCTACAATTCCACGGTGAGATTTGTGTTAACATCTAATTTTTAATCAAATTAGGTAGGAAACCGATTGATGGAGATCAAAGAGGACCAATGAAGGGACATGATTTTCATTGTTTTATTTTATTTTGTTAAGTCTTTGACAATTTTTATTTTTTAGTTTTTGGGTTTTAATTTTATGTTGGGTTGTTTTTATAAATTTTTTTTAATGTGTGGTTGAAGTCCCATATTGGATAGAAATGGGAGGGAGCTACCATCTTTTGGCTATAAGTAACCCTTTCATTTTTTTTGTAGAGACACTTTGATTGAATTATAATTTTGCACGCTTAAAAGAGCTGTGTGATAGGAGTTCTTCTTGGGTTCTTGAGTGGACCATCTATTGATTTTTATCAAAGGTTTCTATACCTTTGTGGTGAATCCTTACGGGACTTGTCACTCTCTGGAGTGTGGCATCTTCTTTTTCCATTTCTTATCTTTTTCGCCTGTTATTTTTTAACATTTTGTTTTTGTTAAACTTCTTATCTTTTCTATCTTTATTTCGTTTCATCAAACACTTGGTGTGCACATTGCCTATGATGCTAAGTTCTTATTAAGTTGCATGTTTTACTTGTTTTAACACCCTCTTTGCGCAATACATGATCTTGCACTACATTATACCACCTTTTCTTTTCAAAGAGCATATTTTCTTCGTTATAACAAGAATGCTTCTTGTTGCGCAAAGAGGATGTTAAAACAAGTAAAGCATGCAACTTAATAAGAACTTAGCATCATAGGCAAGATGCACACCAAGTGTTTGATGAAACGAAATAAAGACAAAGATAATATGAAGAAGAGTGCAGTGCAAAAATGATGAGTTTAACAAGAACAAAATGTTAAAAAATAAAAGGCAAAAAAGATAAGAAATGAAAAAAAAAAGACGCCACACTCCAGAGAGTGATAAGTCTCGTGAGGATTCGCCACAAAGGTATAGAAACCTTTGATAAAAACCAATAAATAGTCCACTCAAGAACCCAAGAGGAACTCCCCTCACACAACTCTTTTAAGAGTGCAAAATTATAATTCAATCAAAAGTGTCTCTACAAACAAAATGAAAGGGTTACTTATAGCCAAAGATGGTGGCTCCCTCTCATTCCTATCCAACATGGGACTTCAATCACATATTAAAAAAAATACTAAAAATGTCTAAAAATTACATAAAAAACAACCCAACATAAAACCCAAAAACTAAAAAATAAAAATTGTTCAAGACTTAACAAAATAAAATAAAACAATAAAAGTCATGTCTCTTCATTGGTCCTCCTTGATTTCCATCACCGATAGAATTGATCATCATTGACCCCAGTGACCTTGATACAAACGAATAATAGTAATACAAATAAGTTTAATCAACGAAAATGGTAGGAAACTGATAGAATTGGATCATCAGACGTTTTGGCAGGTCCTAATGTTTTCCCAGCTGTGAATAATCTCCCAGGTTAGACGTGAACATGATGTTCTCCCCTGCTACTGAAATTCAAGACATTTTCCCAGCTGTGAAAATACTCCCCGAGTGGATATGAATAGCGCTGGATGCAGTATGAATGAAAAGGGGACACCAGACGTTTTCCCAGTTGTAAATATACTCCCAGGGTTGGTGTGAACCGCGCTAGATGTTCACCCTGAATCACCCATGCTGCTGAAATTCGAAAAAGGAGCACCTCACGTTTTCTCAGTTGTGAATAAACTCCCAGAGTAGGTGTGAACAACGCTGGACTGAAATTCGAAGAAGGAGCGCCTTCCCAGCTGTGAAAAAACGCCAAGAGTGGGTGTGAACATCCAACAACCTAATTAAGCCAACAATTATGAGTGTTTTTTTATAAATAATAAATTTAGATTAGAGGAAGTACACTCTATGCATGGCTAGGGAAAATGTACCACTAACTTTAATGAGGATTAATAATAGAATTTACGTATAGCCCAAAACAGAATAATTCAAGAATCAAACTCAAATCTAGTACGAGTAGAGAGTCTGACCACCTATGTTAACTCCATTGACTATGTGTGTTTGTATTGTCGATGGAAATGCAGTGGCATGAATTCTAATGTTGATGGGTCTACTAGAACACTGTCGGAAGGAAGAATATCATAAATGTGGCCATTACCGCGTTTTTAAAGTGGGACGATTCTTGCTTTTATTACGGTGGTCTTATAAATATTGTTGCTACCAAAGCTTTGCTGATCGATATATCGAGATATCCAAATGCAATTATACATATCACATGAGGTATCATGGATATGCAGATGCTGCAATCCATGGTGATATATAGGATCTAATTGACTTAAATAAATCTATATAAAAACCTCATAATTTTATTCCAAACTCCGTACGCATTATTTATTGAATGCGATATTTCTATGCGCAGATTGCTAAGAGGCTTTATTGATTTGAAAAGTGAAAACGGGGCTTAATCTATATACCTATATTCAAAACTGGTTCAATCCTCTACGGTAATCAACAGTATGATATTTTTTTCTAAATTTTATAAATAAATTAATGAATATTTTTTGACAGAATAATAAATAACTTAATAAAAAAATCAAAATTGGTATATATTGCTCTGCCGTTTCTTAATTTGTGTTATCTTCTTCCATTATTACTACAATTATTGAGAAATCACACACTGCTGTGTGTCCATTCATTTTTATTTTTTAATTTTAAAGCTAAACTACTTTTTAAATCTAACAAATTAAATTAAAAACATTTCAAAAAATAATTTTATTAAAATAAAATCACTACAAGAAATTGGCTCATTAGCCAAGGCCAAAAGTCGTAGGTAGAAGTAAAAAACCGTAGGTAATTGAAATTTACCTACGGCTGACAGACAGCCTGGTTCCCGTAGAAATATTGCTCGTTGCAACTTTTTAGCGAGAGCTTTCTTTAAAAAGTCATAGGTAGTTACCTACGGCCTGGAGCCATAGGTAATTACCTAGGGTCATGATACGGGTCATTACCTAGGGCCAAAAGCCGTAGGTAATTACCTACATAGCTTTTTATTTATATTTTTAAATTATCTTTATTTTATAATTATATTAAACTAATTAGTTATTTCTTGTATTAAATTTATTATTTATTTTGTTATTTATTTATTTTATAATTAGGTAATTATTATTCAATAATTAATTATTTTAATTTTAATTATTAATATGATATTTCTATTAAAATAAAGACATTAATTGAAAAGAGAAAAATGAATATTATATTAAACCGAATGTCGTCTAAGTTAAATACAAAAAAATGTCAACTGAAATACAAAATAAACTAAAAAACTATCTAATACTGTCCATAAGAGTAAGTATCTAAAAAGGTACATAGTAAGTCCTTAAATATAAAAAAATAAAATAGAGATATTGATGGTCTCTGACTCCATGGTTCATGACTAACCGGAGAAAATTGTCTTGCTTCTAGGGGTGATGCCAACTTGCTAAGTTTGTCACCTGAAATTAAATTAAATAATAAAATAATTAAAATAATCACAACAAAAATCATTAAATTGAATACTAATGGCAAAGATAAAAATTACTATATCACATCTTACCCTTGCAGAAAGAAGATTAGAGCCATACTAAACCAAGTTATATGACAATATTAGGAAGCATACACAACAACGAGAGAGAAAAAATCAACGAGAGAGAAAAAACAAGTGCTCTTTTGCCCACACACAATTTTGTTGCTACATGCCCAAAAATAAATATGTACACTAAAAATCAGATAAGAGATAGAAAAATGGAGAAGATAGAAAATAGAAAATAGAGAGAAATGTATTTTTCGTTGAGTGCCTTATCAATTTATAGATACAATACTAAGCAATTTCTCCTAAAATTATGGTCTAAAGAATAATGGAGATATGTTACAGCTAATGAATGATTCTATCACAATCAAATTCCTTCATTAATGGGTCTATTGCACCATTTCCACGACAGTATTGGATTGTATCAATTAAGGATTTATTATCCTTTAACTAGAAGAAATCGATGATGATAACCCACACAACAGAATCGATGATGATAACACACACAACCTTGCCCAAAAAACAGAGAAGAAATAGAGAGGGAGAGAGGGTTACCTTAAGTCTTTGTTTTGTTTGAACCCCAATACTGAACACTTGTGTTACTCCATAGCCAATAGCCTGAAAAATCAACACCACCACTACCCAACAGTAAACAAACCAAAGAACCAGAAAAATCAACAGCAACAACATCAAATAGAGCAGAAAATAAAAAAGGGAAGAAACAACAGCAAGTAGAGAAAAGAGGAGAAACAACAGCAGCAGTACAACACTCAGAAAAGGAGAGAAAAGCAAAAAGGAACAAAGAAGAGGGGGTGAACCCCGCCGCCGCGCCAGCGGCCAACCGCCGTCGTGCATGCGGCCAGCGGCGGTGCCATCTTCCATGGCCGCCGTCGTCCCAAAACAACCGCCACTCTCCCTCTGCCCTCTCTCTTTTCCTCTTCTCCTCCTCCCTCTCTTTCCTTCCTCTCTTTCAGCCGCGGCCCCCCCTCCATGGCCACCAAGCCTCTCTTCCTCCTCTTTTTCTCTCTTCTCTCTCTCTCCCTCCATTTCCCCTCGTCCCTTCCTCTGTTTCTTTCTCTCCTTCCTCCTTCCTCCGCCGCGAACCGCCGCGAATCGCGGCCTTCACTGCCGCCACCACCACGCGCCGCCACGAGGCGGCCTCTCACCCTCCTCCTCTCTCTTCTCTCTTTCCCCCAAAGAGCGCCCCCCTTTCTTTTGCTCTCTCTGTGTTTTCATTTTGGGGGCTAGGGTTCCAAATGAGCCCTTTGCCCCCCATCTGACCCCTTTGTCTTTTTTTTTTTTCAATTTTAACTTTTTTTTTGTTTTATGGGCTACAACCCCTTATTTTTTTATTTGTGCTTTTTTCGACGGCCACATGGCCATATCTAAATTACCTACGACTTAAAGCCATAGGTACCAATTAATGTCTTTTTTGTACCTACGGTCTAAAGCCGTCTTTAACGAACTAAATATTACCTACGACTTAAGCCCTCGCTAATGCATTTTCTTTTCTTTTTTTTAAAAAAACAAAATTAAGGTCGTAGGTATATTTAAAATTTAAATTTCTCTCTCCTCTCTCCTTACCTACGGCTATATGGCCCTGGGTAAATTCGCGTAGGTAAATCACATTATTCTTGTAGTGAATATTTTATGGTAATAATAAAGATTTGATTATTAAACAATTTTTTAAAATTTAAATATTTTATTTTATTGATTATATAGTTGTTGAAAATCTTATATATAATTCTTTAATACTTATATTCATGAGAATAAAAGTTTTGAACATACTTGTGTCAGTATAAGCTCTTTTAATTTATCTTTAATTCAAATATAATATGATAAAAATTTAAAAAAAAACTATTGAATGTTTTCTATGGTAATCTATTTTAGTAAAAAGTTAATATTTACATGGAATATATATAAGATAATTGATGTAAATAATTTAAATTTTATATTTCAATCACATATTCAAATAGACAATATTAATATTGCTATACTTTTACATAATTAATATTGCTAGATACTTTTACATAACTAATAGACAATAAGGTATGGGTAGATTTGCATTGCATTGACAATAGAAGCGTAGTAGTGACCGTTACATTTCAATTAAAAAAGGAGAAAAAAAAAGAACAAAGATAATAAAAAGGAAGAGCATCAATACATCATCATAAACAACCTATTCATTATTCCCAAAAAAAAAAACACAACCTATTCATTTTTCTATATATGTCAAAGTTGAGTCAATCAATTGAAATCAAGACACGCACACACCCAAAAAAAAAGGGGGTCCCTAAATAACATGTGCCAAAATGCAGTAGAATTTTGACACGCTCTTCGCCTCATTTGGTAGCAGATTTCTCAAAGGGGCCAAGCCTATAATCAGCCAGCCTTGAATTGTACATAGCTTTCTTGTACTCACACCATGTGAACTCACTGTACAAACTCTCCTCCTTTTTTAACAAGAGTGAAGGTAAAGGCGCTATCTTTTCACTCAAGGGTGGTCCTCCAAAGTATATCATTGACAACCTTGACTTTGTTGTGTCAGCCAAAACCCTATGCTTTACACTTTTAAACCTCCCATTAGTCAATACCTGCATCAATTTCAGCCCACACCGGTGGTCAGATTATAAGATTTTTTATAATAAAAAAATGAAAAAAAATAAAATTGAAAATATGTCGGGATGTCTTTTTTTGTAACAAAAAAATGGATAATAACGAGTGAGTTTCTAAGCGGCACGTCACTCAGACAGGGTATAACAGTTGAGGTAATAATTATTTATAATATTATTACAATCTGGAGGAAAAAACCATGAAACTAAAGGAAGAAAATGAGAAAGAAGATTAACTTTGTGACTCTAGAAACAATCTTGGGGCATGGTTTGATTCAGATGGAAAACTTTTTCATGGCTTTATGACTCAAAATCAATGAAAATACAAAGTTAATATGATTATTTTAAAACACACACACTCATATATGACTTTAATTATGTAACCACAGTAAAAAGTTTTACATAGAAAACCATTCTTTAATTTTTTTTAACCTATCATTTTATGTTTTTAACCCACCCATATATTGTCACTCATCTCCTAATTAGCTATTCTCTTCTTCATGCTATTTTCTTACGAATTGTTTCCTAAGAAATAGCAGTCCTCAATAATATTACAATATAGTATCATTTATTATTAGATATTTGTGTAAAATCTGTTTACATTATCGGTGTATCTGGTCCAAATTTAGACCAGATATATGAGTTATTCAATGAACCAAAAAAGTAATTTGTTGTTTATATTAGAATTGGACGGAGTATTTGTGAAGAGCCTAATTAAACATGGAGTTTTACTGATGAATGAATAATAAATGGGGTTAGTTTGTAACAATAAATAAATAAATAATAAATGGTGGTAGTGGTACCTGGAGAGTGTCACCAACATTGATGAAAAAGGAAGTCTGGTCAGGTGGGACTGAAACCCAAGCACCATCAGGGAGAGATATTTGGAGGCCTGAAGTGCTGTTGGATCTCAGGACAGAAATTATCTGTGGGTCTGTGTGCTCCCCAAACCCCACCAAATTCCTTCCATTCAATGCTTGTTGCACCTCAGGGCAAGCTGCAGGGTAGTGGTTCACTCTGAAGCATGAATCACTCCTCTCATCCTTCACTAACCTGCTCAACACATTCCTCTCCCCAATCCCCAACCCTTCCGCCATCAATTCCAACACCACACAACACATCCTCTTCATTGCACGAATATACTCTTCCACAGCACACCTTCAAAAACAAAAAAACAAAAAAAAAACACATGTCACAAGCTGGTTGGTTTAAAAAACAGGGGACTCTGTTTTAAAACACAGGGTACTCTGTTTTGAAATATAAAAAAAAAAAGTAGTGTTTTTTATACCGGAGATTTTGTGGGTTTTCGCGGAAAATGGAAAGGGACTTGGGGGAGATGACGTCAGGGTTGGTGTTGAGGAGGATGTATTCAACCCAACCCACATCACCGTTTGACCCAATCCTCTTGCTTCCATAGCCAAAAGGGTCAGGGGGACCTGCTCTGTCTTTCTCTGACTGAGATTTTCTGAAGAACCTGAGTGCTTCGTTTTCAAGATTGGACATGAGTTCCAATGGCACACCATGGTTCACCACCTTGAAGAAGCCAAACTCCTTGCAGGCCTTCACTATGAGCGTTTTCGCTTCTGGGTCTGAGAGGTCAACCACTGGAATTCCCGTGAACAACGTTGTGGAAGGCTTGCATGCCTTCACCACATAAAACTGGTTTAATGCTGCAGGCTGAGACAGAACAACCATGGTTAATTCTTTTTCTTTGTTCTCAAAAAAAAAAAGAAGAATGAGAAACAGAGAGTGAAGGGTGTAAGGGGGGAGAGAGAGGTTTTTAAATGGGGGAAAATGGTATTGGGAAGTATGAGTGCAGAGGCGTTATGAACTATAGATGTCGATGACCTATCTGGCTCTCATTGTCTGTTTGGCATTCACATTTATAGTATCGAGCGAGAAAGAAAGAAAGAGAGAGAAAATAAATATATAATGTAATTTTCATCTTTTTCTTTTCTTTTATATTGGTTGATTTGGTCTCTATCTTTTTATTGTTTAGAAAAAAATTGATGTGTATATATATGCATTTTTAAGAAAGCAATTTCGAAGAATTGCGTCTATATGAATGGATCTGTTCCCACTTAGCTTTTCACTTAATGGATAGCCGTCTCCTTTGTAATTCAAAAAAGGAATTTTTATGTCAGTGAGAAAAGTCAGTTTCTCACTCTGTACAGTATAACAGAATGTTCATAATATATCACTTCATTTAATCATAAAATATGTTTTTTTTCTTCTGTATAATGACAAAAATTGCATTTCTCTACAATAAGGGAATTAGAAATCTTAGCTTAATTATCAAAATTTATTTTTTATTTTTTAAAAAATATATACTTTACTTTAGCATTTTTTTCAACAAGTGCACGAGAGATATGTTTTATAATGATGATGTTTATTTAGTTTAATTTCTTTCTTTCTTTCTTTCTTTCTTTCTTTCTTTCTTTATGTTCAATTGATAATGGCCATGGATAAGCTCATGGGTAATAGTAGCAACAACACATAAATATAATATATCAAAACAAACAAAATTTAAAGTATATTTATGTTGGAAGAAGTTTAACAATCTCATACATAATTACCTCAATAAATATTAGTCCATATGCTTATATTTCAATTAACATATATTAATTACATACGAAAAGTTATTTCGTGTTTTCAGAACATCATGCAAGATTATGCTCACTCCATTCTTTTTTTTTTTTACCAACTATAAGTTAGTTTGAATCAGTTAACAGTTTATACAATTAGTTTGTTAAACAACTTTGTTAGCCATGCCTTCTGATATCATATGCATATATGTATCCCATTGTGCAATTTTTTATAGAGAGACGGGGGGGTGTCGGGGGAGGAGTAGAAATGAATTTAGTTTCGGGGGAGGAGTAGAAATGAATTTAGTTTGGCAAGTGTGTATATCTTTCTTCCATATGATGGTAAGACCCTAGATCTTTCTAGTTCTAGTGAAGGTTTATAAATATAGTTAGTTAATTAACGTCTTTATTTTCCAGTTACATTTCACAAGTTTTATCGCCTACCTCTTCCAATTTAGCTCCAAAGACAAATAAGATTTCCTTTCTAATTAAAACTCGAACTTGTATAATAATGGAAGAAATAGAGAGAAAAACAAATAGAGAAGATTTTAACTCCAGTTGGCAATATACGTTGAGCTTGTGGTTGAGAGAATCATTGCTCGATCTCCACAAACACACTCTTGATAAGAGATAGAAAGTTTTAAATGTGACTAACCCTCGAACCGGAGACCAAAGATCCTAGCAGTACTTTAACCCAAAAAAAAAAGCTCAAATTTCTTCTTCTTTACTCACTTTAACCCAAAAAAAGCTCGAATTTCTTCTTCTTTACTCTTTTCCAACCTGAGTATTGTACCACATGCATGTTAGGTGCATATATTTTTATCTATACTTTTTTCTTTTTGAAAATTTTGACGAAATTTTGCATACAATTAGTTACAAAATAGAACATTTCCTTCTTGTTGTGTTTAAAGAAAATACTGTTGAAATTAAGAATAAAACGTTAACAATTGGCTAAGTTGAAAAGGAAAGACAATTATCATAAAATAATTTTTCTGAAAATAAAAAGACTTGCCGAAACTTGTCATAATCTAAGTTAGGAACGTAGCCATTTGGAGAAAAGAATTAGAAGCCAGAATTATTGGTATCCTAAATAAATGACTAGTGGCATAACAATCGAATGTGACGTGGATATTCTAAAACTAATTAAGCCTTTCTTTCACGACCCCATTATTTACCAAGTCGTGTCCTACGAGATACTTTTGATTGCATATTTGCATCTAACGGGGTTCATAATTACGAATTTAGATTTCAAAATTTTAAATTTTAACCACTATATATTAAATTAAATAAATACAAATGATGATTCACATATTCATGTTCATAATTTATTTTACGATTTAAACTGCTCACTTTTACAATTTTTAACTATTAGTTAAGGCTTTTCGCCTTTTTAAAAAATAAAGCAGCATACACATTTTTTTTTGATAAAAAAAGCAGCATACACATTAATTAGCGCTTGCCAATATATGTCAATACAATAAATTATAAACACTCAACCGCAAGTACACCAATTATAGAGACTCAAAATTAAGGTACACTTACGGTTCATAATGTGATAAGAAACTATAGAGAACAGGGAAGGTGACAAAACTCAAAATAATTAAAAGGACTCAAACAAATACAAAGGGAGGTGAACATGCATATATATAACCAAACATTATAAACGAATGTAATGGTCCTTTCCTTTTTGTCATCGAGATGTCTTGGTATACGAGCAAGACAAGTTGTCTTGGATGTATTACAGTATATACAAGTACATAAATAATTGTCCATAGTACTTACCATGGCTGACCTTTCAAAGAACTAACTTCGAATAATTAAGTCAAGAAAATGTCTTATTCATGAAGACAAAATGTGGGCAGAAACAAAGATAGTTTGTTTTAAATGCCACAACAAAGATCTTTATAGAAATTCACTAGGAGGCAATTATGGTGTTGACAGAAAATTATTATGTGTCTAGGATCATTTTTTTTTTCAAAAAAAAGAATAAACTATTGCGTGTAAGATGAAAACTAAAGTATATATCCCTAGTATATCAAAAAATAAACCATATATCCCTAACGAGATAAGCCTCGGCTTTGCTAATATCAAGTATACTATATTTGGAAATAACAGCCAACTGCTTCGCATCGGTATAGATGTCTTAGTTGATTGTTTCTACTATCCTAAAAAGCATTACTAAAAGTAGCTCCATTATAATTGATATTTTATCAATCTTCTTAGCGTGTGTTTGGATCTGCGGGTGGTCAACCACAGCTAGCTGCATGTCGTGTCAGAAGCTGCGGCTTAGAATTTCTACGTTTGGGCCTTCAACCGCACATCTTCGGCCTCTGGACGCAGAATCAAACACGCACTTAGTATCCTATTAGCTAGCTCTTGGAATATGAGAGTTTATAATATATTCTTAATGCCTCTCAACATTATCATGAAGGTACGATTTTATTCTATTTGAGTTTTCAGCCGAATATTATTTTCCCTTCTTGGAAATTAACAACTACATTTTTTATCATCAATATTCTTATCTTTTTTTTTTTTATGAAACAATATTCTTATCTTTCAATCCTAATAAAATTAAAATCCAATATTTTTAAAATATTACTTATTATTTTCAACTTGGGTTTTGACAAAGGAAAAATAATACTCTGACAAAGGTATGTATGTGGTTCATTGTTGATCCTAAGTTTAATTTGGATCCTGTACGGTGGTTACCCAGACGTAGTTAATATATTGTTTATTCCATTATAAAAAAAATGATTATTAGGCACCCTCAAACTCTAATTTACACCTAGAGAGAGACATAAGAATAGAAGAGAGATAGAAGATAAATTATATGATAGATACATGATGTACCGATAAATAGAAAGAGATAGAAAAAAAATGTGTTAAATGAATGTTAAAAATTGAAGAGTGTTAAAAAAATCAGATCTCGTTCATTAATAATTGAAAATCATTGTGTCATTGGATAGCTATAACAAAACATTAAATAGTGTAGAGGCAACAGGTAGACGACACTACGTTTTTATGGAGGCCATTTGTTTAAGTATTGCTTAAGTACTTGTCCCTATATATAACACGTGTAAATACTGACACCCGCGCACAAACAAGACAAGCAATTAAGCGGAAATTAATAAACGAAAATCTTGCTTGGTCAAAGAAGACCAATTATGTGATCCTTAATTGGGAGTGAACACTGAACAGCCTCTATTATGCCTAAAATCAAACGCGTAATGACAAAAGGTTAAGGCAAAATGGGAATCACTTTCTTGATCTAATGACAATGATACTTCTTTCTGAGTGCATCATAGAATCGTAAACAGTTTAGTTTCTTTTGCCGCTTGAACAGTAAAGTTAAAGTTATTTTGCCCGTGCGGATTTAGATTAAGACCTTTCTTAGTTTCAAAGTTTGAACCATTTCGGTCAATCAATACCGAACTCATTTTGTTTGATGTAACTTGAAAAATAGTACCACCGCACATTTTATTAGTGCCCACAATTCCACTTTGTGATGCCTAATTGATCTGGAGTGCACATTTTAATTTGTGTTAATTGAATCTTATAACTACTTGAATCATTCAATAAGGGAGCATGCATGTCTCTGATCTGTACTGACCAGAAATATTTATTACTACCTCCGTTTTAAAACTATAGCTTTTTAAGGTTAATGCACATAGATTAGGAAATATTTAATGGAAGTACAATATAATTATAGATAGACTAAAATATCCTTATTTAATGGAAGAGTATTTATGACAAATTATCTACAAATCTTTATATTATTAATATCAACTACTCCCACTAATAGTTATTAAATAAGGGTATGGGTGGAAGAAAATAATTAATGATACTTTGGAATTGTAAAATTGTAATAATTTTGAAACAAAAATAAAAGACTAAAAGAGTTATAGTTTTAAAACGGAGGAAGTACGAATGTGAAAAATGGGCAACAATTAATGCCCTGTATATAACAGATGCAAGTGATTATCTTCCTCTCTCCAGGATAAAAATAATGTTTTCCTTGCAGCAAAAATAGTGAATCACCAAAATCATCTCTCAAATTATAATTTATAATTGAGAGTTTTTAACTTTAGATATACTTATTTTCGGTATCAATTTTTTCCATTTACAGAAACTGAATACTCCTCCGGTCTAAATCTTTAGTTGTTTAAGGTTTTGACACATAGATTAAGAAATAATTAATTGAATAAATTTTAGACTAAAATAACCCTATTTATTATTCATTATTCTCAACTATCCTAATTATTTATTCACTCAAAATTTATTAATTATATTAATGGTATAGTTGAAAAAAGGTGATAAATTATCCCTTGAAATTTTAAAACAACTAAAATTTTGGAACAAAAATAAAAAACTAAAACCACTAAAGATTTGAACAGAAGGGAATACTAGATTTTACAAAAACTCAGTGCCACTTAAAGCAAAATACGTTAGTTATCAATTTTGTTTATGACAGCAACGTTGGTTATGAATTTTGGTTACGTATCAATGATTTTGTTCACATGAATTGATATTTTGGTGTGTTTTAGTCACAAGTTGAGAGCAGCAGCAAACCCAATACTTTAGAATAACTTTTTTCCTCTTCCACATTATGAGCGGTCACAGGTGCAGCTTTATAGCAACCTTTTACTACCAATTTTTTACATATAAAGATGCATCCCCCATTACTGACTAGGCAAAAACTGTTATAGAGGCCAATAAACTGACAGTAGAAATTCATATTGAGTGGTCTCTGCTTGACTGATTGATTGTGAAGCTGATCAATACACTTTTCTCTCTGTTACAGTATCAGATGTGTTGGAGTGTGTCACAGCTTCGAACCTATCTATCTGTTTGGATAATGAGCTGTCCATATGGTCCATGAATTGTGATGTGCAATACATGTGACGGCATGACCTCAAGTCCTAACTGACAAAAAGGACGATACAGTGCATAAATTTCCACCATATATGGGGTTTAAAGAGAATAGACATACGCAATCTTATCTTACAAGTGGATAGACTATTTTTAAATTCAAACCCATGACCCTCAAATCACAAGACAATAACCTTACGTTATACCGAGGCTTGGCTTACCCTCTATCGACCTCACGGCCTAACTAATTAACATGAGCAAAGAAATTAGTTCAAATTATTGGTGCAAAGAAATACATAGTGGAGGAAACTGATGTTGCACCATGGCTTGGACAACAGAGAAAATGACAGATTAGTTTGGCTTGATGAGAAAGTTAGTCATGTTTTGTTAGTGCTGCTACCCACCTTTAATTTGGTCTTTGATTGAGAATTTCACAACTTCACAAGTATAGTTGTGGCATCAACTTTTGGGAGAGGTCAATTTTAGGGGATTTAAATTTTTAATGTTACAAGTAAAGTTTTTCAAGAATCAAAATCCAGTTCTATTGTGATGAATCATCGTTAGAATTTTTTTCCCCAGTGCGTCACTCTAATCAGTCAGGAGACAACATCTAAGATGGTCCTTATAATAAAGGGGATCACTAGTATTTCTCACGGTGGAACTTAGCTCGGTAAACCTTTTAAGTTCACCACCATGGAGAAAGGACCTTTTGACCTGGTATTGCAAGTTTTGCCTATTTTATGTTTATTATCAAATTTTCCCCAAAACTTGTTAAATTATTTTTTGTTGTTTAGCATATTTTTTCCATAACTGTTTTAAATCTACTTTGTGGTAAGGATGAAACACTCACCTCTACTGCCAACAAAGGAAAAAAAAAGTAAACGTTAAGATAAAAAGACCATTAAACAATGAACCCTTCATAAAAATAAAAATATAATTACTCTAATAAATATCTAATTAATTTTTCTGTTAAATATTTTTTTTAATGTATACTTTCTAAATCTAATCAATTACTTTAATTTGAAAATGTGCAGATTTTTTTTTTGGTCAACTGGGGGAGGGAGGTGGGGATCGAACCCCCACCTTGGCCAATGTCCCCCAAGCTCTAAACCATTGAGCTATCCACAGGGGGTAAATATAATATAACAAATTCTCTAATAAAACTCTTCAAACTCATATAGATAAAAAATCGCCCACACAATTTCATAATTTCATTTATATTTTAATTCAAATTAATAATAATTATAATCTAACAAACTGGCCGGGGTTTGTTAAAAATATGTCTTTGCTCAAATATATTTCGTGTAAATAGTTATTGATTTTTTTTAAAAAAAATTGTTTGATTAGATCAATTCATCAGTATTTCGTAAGTATTACGTTCTTAATGGTAGCAAATATTTACACGTAATAGCTTCTTGCTTGGATAACTATTTATCAATATTTATAAATATTGGTGACAAAAAATCAAACAAAAAAAGAAGAAAAGACCAGGGGCGAAATTGGGTCTCAGAAAAATATTGGTCTTTTGGCTTTAATCTGGACATCTATTTTGCTTTGTGCTATTACTGTATTATTATTTGCACTAATTAATTTGTACTTATGATGATATTTAACTATAAATATATTATTATCTGCATGGTTAAAGAACGGCAAAATCCTACATTTTTTATTTTTTTCTTCATAATTTGCACTTAATTGCATGTTTATGATTTATTTTTTAACAATTGTTACAATTAATATTACGCCAATATTATTTCTCAACCAAATATATCATAATTTTAGTTATTTACATATAAAATTATATATATATATATATATAGATATTCTATTTTATATTATATTATATTTATATAACTAACTACAAATTTTGAAAAAAAAACTAACCACAAATATAAAATTGCACTAGTAAATATAAATGTAAATATATACATATAAATCCGTTATTACATACCATGTATATGTAACTTTTTATTTCAGTCGAAAATATTGCCTAATAAGGTTTTTCATATTCTTTAAGCAAGGTTTTTCATATTTTTAAAGCAAAAAAAAAACAGTTTTTATATTTATACAAACTTTGAGCAATTACGTAGATCCCGCAAGAGTTGCTCCAATGGTATGAGAAGGGGATACTTGTAATAGGTTGGGGATTCGATCCCCCACCTCACAAAAAAAAAGAGCAATTACGTAGTTATAATTGTTAGCTTTCACTACTATAATTGAAATACACCTTAAGGACTTCTTTGCAATTATGTTTTACTTTTCTATAGCTCAGGTTTCCAATATCTGATTCTAGCCATTGAATATTTTTATTGATATATCGATGGATAAAAAGGTCCCTTCACCACCATGGTAAATTTAAGAGGTTCACCAAGCTAAGTTCCACCATTTCTCATACCAATAACCGTCAGATATCATAATAAAAAACCATAAACAATTATGACGAGAAATTAAGAAGGTTAATCTCTATCATTTATTTTTGACAATTAAAGTATCAAAGTGAATTACATGGCAAAACAATTGTCGTTCTTAGATTTTGTATGACTTTATTGGGGAAAAAAACTCAAATATCACATTGACTAAAGATAAGATAAAAAAAATATAAAATAAGGGTATTGCTCACCTTATAAGTTATTTTTGTGAGTTGGACCACAAAATCTTTGATAAGTTAAAGATACTAAATTCTAAGATAATATCAAAGTCTATTCTATATCTATGTAGGATTCTATAGACGAAGATGACAAAACTTTACCACGCAATACAGTATGGAGAAGCTAATTCGTAGAGTGAGTCATTGTCACGTGAAAGAGAACAGTACTGGACGTTGGTCCTCTTATCCGACAGCGAAGACAAGTATGTACATGTTGTTGTTGGGGGCTGGGTATTTGACGGCCCTTATTTATATAGGAGCACAGGAAGGCGCAGTTATTGTTACAACACATGGAAAAACCCATTCCACGCCCACACACAGTGACTATGAAAGGAACCAATGTTCCTTGAGCTATTAAAATGTAAAAGTAAATGAAAGCGAGTAAAGTGAGTAAATTTCTCTTTTCAAGGAGAGGATCTCTTTTTACAAAACTAAAATTAAACAATTAATTTCATTCATATATTTTTTCTTGTGTTCCATTATATTCTTGGGTTTACATTTATAGAACTCAATAATTCTAAATCCTTCTAATCCTATTACATAACTAATTGAGCCATGATAATGTATTTGGGTCATTACAGACTACCTTTTTGCAGTGTGTGTGTGTGTGACTACTGTGCCCTGTGGGGGTGCCCTCTCCCTCTCCCTCTCTTTCAATTCTATCCCTTTTAGATTCCCCTCTTCTTCTTTTGGGGGGGTTGCACCACATACACATAGCAAACATCCCTATTTGAGTCCTTTCTCTGACTCAGAGAGCCTTGCTCACACGTCACACATTTGTTGTTGGGGAATGAAATTCCCACCCACACGTGGCCTAACCACAGTTCATCTCCACACTGTCCCTTGCTGAGGTGCGGACACGTTGACATGTGGGGTCACTCTCTCTCTCTCCCCCACATTCTAAGTTGGCAATTTCAATGGTCTCGTTGTAAAAACAACGGTTTCGATCCTGTTGATGAAAATATTTTACAATTCAGTTTCTAAATTTTAGATTTATTTTTATTTCAAATTTTATTTTAAAATTACGGATAAACTGACGGATTCTCGTATTCTCTCTCGGAGCACGGAGCACGGCAAAACTCAAGATATCTCCTATCTCTCCTATGCGTATCCCTTTCATGCCTCAATACAATCAATTGTTTGTAGTCAGAGGGAGCTCGGAAGTTGGCGTTGGAGAGAGCTTCGGCGGCGTCGACATGGCATTGGTGGTCGTCGAGAGTACTGCCGTACTCGGTCTTGATGGACTACGAGTCGCAGAGATGGAGCGGTCGTCGTCGGAGACTATATCGGCGGCAGAGAGGGCAACCTTGGTCAATGGTTGATCAGAGGCCATAAGGAACATAATATCAAGCATGGAGGATCACTGATCGTAAAACTAAAACAGGAGAGGGAAAAATAGGACTTTCACCTACAGACATAAATATTTTCCATACGGATAAATTTGTAAAATAAAAAAGATTAAGAACTATAATATAATATAAAAAATTATAGTCCTTAAAAATAATAATTTAACGTGGTAAAACTCTCGTTTATCATTAGTTAATAAAACAACGGTTCCAAAACTGTTGTTTTATCAACGGGACCATAGAAGCCCTCTTCTAAGTTTCTAACATCTCGACATTACGTGTACGGTGTATCCGTCTATTTTTATACTTTGGTATCTATACAGAAAGAAATGTACTCCATGTGTCAGGTGTGACATGTGTCATCTCTCATATTGTGATGTATCATTTTTTTAGTTTATTCATTTAATGTTAAGATTATTTTATTTATTAAGTTTTTTAATATTTTTATAAAAAAAGTCATATTTTATACAAATCGAATTAAAAAACTAGTTAAAATTGTAAATTGACGGACCATGTATAACAAATTATTATGCTTTGGTGCTGTGTGCCGGCCCAGCTAATTCGTGTGCTGTGGCTGTGACACATATTTCATGCCCACAACTTTTTTTTTCTCTCGATTTAATTTGGTGGCCATGTCATCCTTAATAAACGGTGTATAGTGTTTTAATGAAAACGCATATGGAGCTGATGACTGTGCTTGGATTCCATTTTCGCTTGAAAAAGAATTAAAGATACCTTTCATTAGGCTGCGTGTGTGTACGATATCCATGAACATTGTGGCAGTGCACAGACATTGACATATATACATCCCACTGATATATCCAAGGATGTATCACGCGCAATATATATCGTTGAAATTAAAGATGATTACCCACTGAATGGAAATTGATATTATTACTCCATATGTTATGAGTTCATAAAAAGTTATTATTCAACAACAAATTCAAACACAAATAAATAAAGATATATGTGCTTGACGTGACCTACGTCCATGCAAGTATTATTGCTTTCTGTATTAACAAAGATGCCATGGGTTAAAATGGTTGCAAATTACGCTAGTAGGGGCCGGGGAGGGAGCGGAAGCATTCTATATGATCAGCAAGATTTTGGTCTAAAGAGGGAGGGGCATAGAAAATAGCATGCCATATCTTCAAGATGGGGTATAGATTGTTCCGGTAGAAATATTCGAACTTTGGTACTAGTCGAATCTATCATTTAAACAAAACATACGTATTAATCACTTGTGTCTACTTTCGTGGTTGAAGTATGAGGTATAACTTTAATGACAAACAAATTAATTTGACTTTATATATATATATATATATGGACAAATTTTACTTATAACATTATAAGCAAATCCAAACTCATTTAAGATAATTTGTAGAGTCTTATGTGCACATTTTTTTTGATCATGTTATGTTCACATATATATTATTAGTTCACCTCCTTTTTTAAATTACATGTCCTGTTTCTAACATATAATACACACACACACATCTTATACTTTGTTCCATACTAACATACGGCTACTAACACTGCGATCAAAGCATATGATGTATATAAGAAATTATTTTCATCATCCTGAAACACATATATATCATGTCATTCTCAATTAAATAAAAGGGGTAATAAACTTATTGCAATTATTTTTGAATAAACAGTCATTTTGGTTCCTGAGAGTGTCAAGCGGTCACTTTAGTCCCTAACAGATAGAAAATTATTAAAAGGTCATCAACTCATGTTTCATTGGTCACTTTGGTCTCTGCCGTATGGAATGTAATCACTTATAGGGACCAAAATGAGAGTTAAATAATCACTTTCAGGGACCAAAGTGACTAACGACTAGGGGTGGCAATTTGGGTTGGGCCCGGCGGGCCAGCCCGCCAAAAAGTGGCGGGCCGGGTTGGGGGTTTCAACCCACAACCCGTTTTGGCCCCCCAAAGGTGGGTTCAAAACGGGCTAGCCCAGCAACTCGTTTTTATTTTTTCTTTTAATTTTTTTAAATTTTTTTGAGTGTTTTCGGATTTTTGGGCGGGTTTGGCCCGCCACTTCTACACGTTTTTCCTTTTTTTGGTTTTAGGCGGGGCGGGCTAGGGTACCCCAGTCCATTTTCTTTGGCAGGCTAGCCCGCCCCGCCCCCTTTTTTGTGGGTCGGGGCGGCCGACCCGCTTTATCACCCCTATTAACGACCGACAGTTGAGGACCTTTTAATAATTTTCTATCTATCAGAAATTAAAATGACATCGTCTGATATTCTCAGGACTAAAGTGACTATTTACTCGTTGTTTTTCTTCCTCGTACTCTTTTTAACTGACAATTTATTTTGATGAATAATCAATCATGACCTATCATCATCCCATAATTAACAACTATAACACCATTAGCATCGATAGCTGCTACAAGCCTATAACGATTTTATTGTCATTGTCACCGCTGTTATCATCACCATTGACCAATATCATCATAATGTCATTTTTATCACACTCCTATCACCCCGTCACCAAAAAGTTCATTAAATTTTTGCCACTATATATTGTCTGATTCCAAATACATCACCTTCATTATCCCATAACCACAAGTTAATATCATTACCACCATATATAGCTGCTATAAGCCTACATCGATTTTATCAATACTATCGTTGCTGTTATCATCACCATCATGGCCTACTGCCATTTTGTCCTAATTCACTCTAGTGTCGACTGATTGCCATCTCCAATTCTTCATACCCTTCCTCTAAATTCGTTCAAATTAAAGAGAATGATTTTCCTTATATATATATATGGTGACGACTATGGCGGTGAAGGACAAAACTTCACCACCATGGTGAAGGGAGAGTTATGATCTATGATAATAGGTAGTTCAGTTTATACAAAAATTATAAATTCCTCCACATGAAGTCTGATAATATGAAAATGTGCCCACAAATAAACTAAATATAAAATCTGCACACCTCTCTTAATTTTTAATGAAATCAGAAATATCGACTATTTTTAAATGACTTGGGGCGTTTAATAAATGTTCATTAATTTATTACATTAAATTGTTATTGATAATAATAATAATAATGCTTAAATATGTTTTTAGTTTCTATAATATAGGGGTATTTTGCTTTTAGTCCATATTAAAAAGGTCAAACGCTTTTGGTCTTTATAATTTTTTTTTGTTTTTAGTCATTTAAGTGAGTCGACCACCGATGTGTCCATTTTGAGGCCAGTCAACACGCCTACGTGGCCAAAAACATTGCCACGTAGGATGCCATGTTAGCCTTAATAGCTTCATGAAAAGAAAAATTTATAGAGACAAAAAATGTTTGACTTTTTTAATAGAGACTAAAAACAAAACACTCCTATATTATATGGACAAGAAACATATTTAAGCCTAATAATAATTTAACATCATTTAGTGATTATTTTATAATTAATATAAATTATTTATGACAAAAATACTAATCAGTATTACCGTGTCTTGAAAATAATTTATAATTAATAAATCACAATGTTATCCACTATTCTACCCTTACCCTACCTTTGATAAAGAGATCATCAAGTACATTCAGAAGAGATATAAAATGAGGTGGGATCTATAGCTATTTAAATTCTCCGTTGAGATTTGAACAAATGACGTGGGACCCACACATTTTTTAATTCTCTGTTGAGATTCGAAGAGACGATGCTCATATTTTTTTTCTTTTCAATATAATCCCTGTCTTTCCTGTTCTCAAACTATAGCTCTTCCACTCTGCTATCTCATCCCTGCGGACACTGTCCCAACTGCTTCTCTGTCTCTAAATAGGTTAATTCATTCAGACACACCAAACCCATCTTATTTTATACCACTTAGCTTTAAATGATGATTTTGTTTTAAATTTAAACTAGCTTAATAACCAGTGCAAGCACGGGCGGGATGTTATAAATATTTACTTAATAATATTAAAAAAGTATTTAAAATTAATTGATAGAACACATTTAAAAGGAAAATTTTTAAAAAAGAAAAAAAAATATTATATACTTTTATATTTTTGGCCTAATTATTGATCAAAAATATATTTTTGGTCTAATTTAACTCCACAAAATCGATTTATAATGTAAAGATTGTTTAAGCTTAATAAGCTATTTAAGCCTTATTTACCGTAGATGTGAGATTTGAGTTTTTTTCTCCAATATATACTTTCAAATTACCACACTCAATGACTTAAAATATTCTCAACAATATTACTAAATTAATCAGACGGTACATATCTAATTTTTGCATCAGATGTTTATGTTTTAATTGTTTGGCATATAAATCTATTATATAAGAGCACATAAGATACAAAAAATATAAACTTTAAATGCAAAAAATTAGATAATAGATAGTAGAAGTGTTCGTCATTGTGTGGTATAATTTTACTCTCAATTAATCATATTGTTATTTATAGTTACTTCCATGACTTTGATATTAATTTATTTTTGTGTAAATTTTTTATGCATATATATGCAATGTAAGTATTAACAGAAAAATTTAAATAAATTCTTATGTAAATTTTTTATCACTATTTCAACTAATCTAGTTCTTATGTAAATTTTTTTATCACTATTTCGGGTAATCTATATATTAATTAATAAGTTTTTTTTCTATAGTCTATATCTCCATGGAAATATATTGTCAAAAAATATATCTCCAAGATATATAAATAATTAACTAATATTATATGGATTTTTTAAAGTTATTTTTGCATGAAATAAATATAATTATTATATCCTAAATAAATAAAAAAGCAAATATATAAAATCATCCGTCAATATACACAAACACACAAAGAAAACAGGAGCCAGAAAAGAGTCAAAGCAAAAGGAAAAATATCAAAGAAAGCATAAAATTTACATAACAAAAATCTGAATTTGAATGAAAAAAAATCAAATGTAAAGATAGTGTAGGGAAAAAGTTAACAGATCCGAAATAATTCACCAAAATTGTAAGGAAATAGCTGGACATTTTCCCATTTCATGTTAAATCCATGTAACTTACAATCAACAAAATATGTATGCAGCTATGAAATTAAGATGAATAATTGTTATCTATTATTGTTATTCTGAACCTAATTAAGCAAATTAAACATGTAACTTTATGATTGTTATGCATTGTCATAAGGCGAGTAATATACTGAAAAAGGAATGTACCTCTCTTGTCTTAAAAACTGGTTAGAATTATATATATAAATTCTTTAACAGTTTAGTTTTGGAGTTGTTTAAGAATTCAATTTCACAAAACAATATTAATCATGGTAATGCAATATTTATCATGAGACTCTGTCAAAAAGTTTATATTAATCCCACTATTCACATTGCATGGTTGCTGGTACTTGAAAGAGGAAAAGGATTTGTTAGATAGCTTGGATATTTGTCATAAGATTAATAGATTAATTTCAAACGTGTGTTAATTTACACTGCATACGACAATATCACAAATAAATTAAATAAAATGAGCAAAAGATATAGAATTTAGAAGTTGGTTACCAAAACAACCAAAGGATCAAAACAAAGTTTTCAATATCAGTAATATATGCACACAAGACTTTCTAATCAAGACTGAGATGTTTTGTATTTACATGTATTACGAACAAAGACCATATAGAGTGTGTGAGTGACTTAGAAATTCTGATATGAAAACAAAAAAATAAACTAACCATCTGTAGCATTGTAATAGGAAAAAAATTCAAACCAATTTTCAAAGTGAATGACATTAGATGAAAGAATCAATTATTACCATTTTAGCTATGATAAAAAGTTAATTCAAACTGCAAAAAATATCATAACCAAAACGTCAAAAGCTACAAGGTTGAAAAACCAAAATATTACTTTAAAGATATTAACTTTCCATCAAATTTTGAAAGAGGAGATGAATAAAAATATTAAGAGATAAATGTTAAGTTCATGAATGAAAAATTAGTCACTCCATCTCATCGGTGACAAAAAATAAGAGATGAAAAAACAACCATCTGAAGCATTATGAACAAAGAACCCTTGATCAAATTAATGAAAGAATCAAAACAAAGACTACTCCACAAATGAATTAGATTAAAATGAATTAGATTAAAAAGAATATACATTTAATTATTTTTAATATTTTTAACCAAATTTAGTGTATAATTATAGTAATATGCCTAGACCGGTTTAGTGTATAATTTTTTAATAAAAAAAAAAGACCGGTGCATATAATTGTAGTGATTTAATAATATGCATTATTTGCATTTATTTATTACTTTTGTAACCAAAGTAATAGAATAATTGTGAAATTATTTACATTTATTCACCTCGATCAAGTTGACATTATCTTTTTTTTTTTGGGCTTGATCAGATCATCTTTCTCCATTAGTATATTACAATTGCAATACACAGAAATAAGTTTTTTAGTTGATTGCATCCGTGAAATGAATTAAATTAAATGACAGGTAACGTGAATCCGGCCCGTTTCGTCAATTAATTGATTAATTTAACACATGAATACCAACAATGAATTAATTGATAGGTTAATTGATTGATGGAATTAATTTAGTCATGAATATCAAATATTATAAAATTAATATTATATAATAATAATAATTATTATTATTATTTTGAATTTGGGCGGGAACTGAATGATTTTGGGATTGCCAAGTGGCATGGCACAATCCTGCTATATAATAGATAATAGATAGATATTGTTTTGTGCAGTGCTTACGAGTTACCACTTAGCTTTAAATGATGATTTTGTTTTAAATCTTGTTTTGTTTTCAGGACCATAAAATATTATAATAATATTATCTCACTTTATAATGAATTTTTTTTACACTTTCATAAATCATATTTTTTAAGTTATTAAAAGAAATGGAAAATTTTTGTAATTTTACTAAAGTTTTAGAATTTTTGTAATTTCGCATTAATTGCTGACCTTTTTTGCAATATTGTTAAAAATGGAACTAAACTTGATATCCAAGTTTTCGGTCTTACATCTCATCCGTTGAATATAATAATCATTAAATCAATGAGCAGTAATTGTCTTGGCCCCCCTTCACCATGGTGGTGAAGTTTTGTCCTTCACCACCATAGTCGTCACCTATATATATATATACATATATATAATATCTTCCTATAAATCTACCTACATATCCTCTTACTACTTTATAAAGTAAGAAAAAAATATAACTAATATCTTGAAAATATAGAAAATATTTAATATTTTCTCCATTTAGTAATTAGGAGAATTTGTAGGAATAAAAAGTAGAAAGACCCTAGATCTATAAGTCCTCATATTAATTCCTATTAGCAATGAGAAAAAATGGTAAGGAAACTCACTACTTTTCTTTTTTTGGTCAAGGACTACTTTTCTTTTTATGGTCAAGGACTACTTTTTTTTTTATGGTCAACAGGAAACTCACTTCAAAATATTGAGGGTATATTATTCCCAAGTCATGGCCCAGTATTGAGGCCAAACGGACCCCCAGCTTCCAGATGTATCCTCATGGGCCCACTGTTTGATTATTTTGAGCAATCATATTCTTCAATACTTTTTTTAGACCAAAACGCATCTAAAAGTGAATCCTTTTCCACAGCTCTTATAAGGTAACAAAAATTGTTTTTGTACAGCCCTGTGTGGCCCTCTGGTCCCATAAGTCAATCCTCTACAGTTTTTTTTTATTTTAAAAAAGACCCAATTCGGTAGTAGATAAGTACCGCATGGCTGGACTTTGCCCTTTCAATGACCTTCGTCACTTTGACCGAAAAAAAAGTAGTAGATAAGTAGATGAAAATTGATATTGATATAGGGTCTATTTGGAAAAACAACTTATTTAAGCACTTATATGATAAACGCTTATGTATAAGCTATTTTTATAATTGAAGAAAGAATGTGATGAAATTGATTTCATATAAGCTATCATAAGTAGCTTATGAACCAGCCATAAGCTGTTTTCATAAACTCTATCAAATACACTGACAAGAGTTTATGTCAGTAGATAAACTCAGATAAACTCTGCATAAGTTAATTCAAACAAGGCCATAGCTCCCATATAGGCATAGCAAATGGAACAGTCAAGTCCCTTTCTTTTTTTTGGTCAAAGTCAAGTCCCTTGACATACCAAACAATATTCGGTTGAACTTGAACTTGAACCAACACCAGGCCCAAGCAAAGGTCCACCACAGCCACTCTGAGCAGGAAATGGAGGTTGACCAAAAAAAAAAAGCAGGAAATGGAGGAGGAGCATGGTTATTGGTTAACTGCATCAAGACATCGATACAAGATAAGTCAATAAAATAACTTTTTTTTTTTGACAAAAAAATCAATAAAATAACTTGAATACCCATTTTCTTGTTAAATCTTGAAAGCTAAAAATTGGATAACTACATGCACTTTTAGAAGGTACATTGTATCTTCTTCAAGCTTTAGCTCTATTCTCGAATTATGTCGATCCATCCAGAGATAATCTACCAAAGTTCGTACGTAAAACCGGTAACTTTTATGGTATATATATATTGATGTTGTCAACATCGAATGTTGCAATCGGATGTCACAATTGCTGATTCATAAAAAAAAAAAGATGTCACAATTGCTGAATGTCAAGAACATTTTTCTAGTTTAGTTTGCCTTCAGCCCAACCAGGGCATATAGGTAATCACCAAAATCTAATATTCCACAGCAAATTGGATAAAAGTTAGGGAGAAAAATTTAATGTACAAAATGAAGATGTTATTGGGTTGAACCCGTGCTCTTTTTTAACACTGCGTCAGCGTAAGCTTACTTGTATCCCAAACGGACTTTGACTTCTAAAACCCAAATCATACTAATAACGGGCTTGTTTAGGCCCAATATTATAAGGGAATTACACAGACATTGGTATATATATATTTGTTGACCAAAAAAAAAGACATTGGTATATTTGATAAATTCCAACTGTTAATGGAGATTAGGTTCATCAGAGCATAGCTTGGGTTTAATGTTTATGAGTTTGTTATAACATTTTTGTTTAAGGTCTATGTATTCAGAGTCTCTTCTGTGTAATTGTTGGGCTTGACCATTATCAATATTATTCTCACCTTTAACAAAAAAATTGTTAAGGAGATATAGCAATAAAATAATATAATTCCTTTAGTCTCTACACAAAACTAAATAGATTACAACATTAAGAGCAAAAGGAAGTTGAACTTAAACCAGAACCTATCTTTCAAGAAAATATGTTTTCTAATTCTATAGTTATTTTATAATTATATATATATATATATATATAAACTATAAACAAAGCAAAAACACCGTAGAATGTTCACCTACAATTGTCCTCAAAGCACTCATTCAGGATTCCTATCTGGCAGCACCCAAATGAATCCATTGCAACAAATGCTGACATGGCATCCTCTGCACATTTTCAGGTCACACAATCAGTGGAGATCTCGGCTTCTCTCTTCTTCTTTCCCTCTGCACAATATATACTCCACACATCATTCTCGGACGAAATCAATCATCATTCATTAATTCTATCATTGCTACAATATTATCGGATACTGACATGTCCGTAGAGCTTGAATCTGAATCCACCACACCCACCGCCCAACTCCAACAGAGATCCAGCGCCCTCTGTTTGTTTCCCCGCCTGCTACTTCTCCTCACGACGTGGTGGATTGGTGGGCGTTGAGGGAAGTCTGCTCAAGCCTAGTCCCAATTTCAAATTTTGTTTCTTTTTTTTTTTTTTGTGTATGACATCGTTTCTTTATTTTTTTTAAGCACTCAAGGATTATTATAACATATAGATGTTTGGAGGCATTTTGGAAATGTGAGGTTACGCACAGAGGGCCCTCAAACATTCAATTGCAAGACCAACTTTTTGGTAAATTTTAGCTTTCTTTCTTTGCTAATATATTTGATTTCCTTTTAATTCTTCTGGTGAGTAGATTTGAAACTATGGCCGCTCTGATCATTTATACTTGATCCATTGTTGTGGCTTTGCTTATTAATTGAAGAGTAGTACATTCTTGCTCATGTCTAATCGCATGACAACACTCAGTTAGAGATGTCTGACAAGTTACTTTTAATTCTAGATCAAAAGCTTTGGAGTTGTACTAGTTACTAATTACCATCTTATTTTTGCACATCACATGCAATGGAGTTAAGGCAATCTGACCAAAGTTTCATGCACGAGAATGTCATCATTATATGAAATCTAAATATAAGCAAAGGAATCATGTGCTCTTGAGTGAATTTATAGCAATCATCTAGTGTACAAAAGGTACGGGATAAACTAATTGCACTAGGAGTAGTGAGCTCACCAGATCTCTTGCAATGGAAAAATATATCGTTGGCTCCAGTTCTGTAAAAGCAATTATATATGTAGAGGACATGAACCAATCAAATCCTGTAAAGCAATTTGGAATAGGAATTAATTTGTTAGCAAACTGGTTGAAGAGTATTTACCTGCAGATGCCACATCCATCACAGTGGGAACATTATTATCGTCAAGTATTTTTCCTATATGTTTATCATGGAAAGGAATTGGGATGGATTGATTTTTTTTTTTGTTCTGAGTGATTTTATGATGCATGGATTAGGCTTAGCAGCACATGATGAAGCAAAAATATCATTTGTGAAAGTCCTTCTACACAATGCAAATGCTTGCATTTTGCAGTAAAACTCGATTGTATGTGATGCTTTATTTGTTTGCGATAGAAAGGCACATATGCCATTTAGTTTTATTTTTTGGGTTAGTATTCGTCTTCTTTTAATGCCCCTTTGAGAAGCCGTTGTTTTTTGTGTTGGTAATTGTTGTTATTTTTCTAATTTACTAATAATCATTTTTACTTATTATTTTTTGATGTTTGTTTTGATTTTTTCGAAGACCATCGTTAAGGCGAGTCTCTTTTTTTATTAATTATTTTTAGTTATTATTTTTTTTATAATTAATATATGTTTCTATATTTTGCGTTGTTAAGTTTTTTATTTTTCAATTTCTTTTCTGATTTATTTTATTTTGTGCATATACATTATTTTTCTTTATTAAACAAGGAGAAACATCATGGATCACAAAAATTTATTTGTTTATTTATTTTAATATTTTTCAAAAAATTATGTACGGGATAACTATAATTATATATATTACTATGTTTATTTTGGAAAATATATATAATACTTTATTAGTTGTTTTAATTAAAAATACATATAAATTATTTAATTTTTCTGTTCAAAATTTCTATTTTGGTAAATTCAGATTGATATAAATTGTATGTCCTTAATTTGTAATTGTGCATCAAGCTAATCATTTGTAATTGTAAATCAAATAGAAGAATATTATAGCAAGCAAATTAAAAATGAAAGAATTTTAATTTGTAGAAATATAGAACGTGGAATTCAAAATAATAGTTATGTCATTAGTGAGGAATATACTGAAAATGGAAGTGAAAAATTACAAAGAGAAACATGAAGGAAAAAAAGGGCAATAGAGGAAGGGAATATTAGAATGATTTGCTTAAATTGGAAAGAGAATTTCACAATCAGAATCACATGCAATTAAATACATTAATTGATTTATTTCCTTTATCGATTTTATTAAACTTGCAATGAGTATTGAGATGGGTTCAAGCAAGTATCACGTATTTAAATTTTCTGTCATGCCTACTTACAACAACTAGTTAAACTTTTTTATTGCTTCAACTATAATTTATACAATATTTCGTTGTACTCTGCTTTAAAGTTGTGGATTAATAATTAACCAACTATTTTTAATAGGTAACAATAATTTATAATTGATTATATACTTTACGAACCATAATTTTAAAAAACTCAAATCCTTTGTAATTATTCATATATATATTTACTCATAATTTTTTTTATAAATTGTATTATCTTTCCTGTGCATGGCACGGGTTACGTACGCTAGTGTATATATATATATAGAGAGAGGAGGGATCCGTTTATTTCAAGAGTAACTCTGGTTAGAGTTACCCCGCTTAATAACTCATCATAGATATTGAATTTTATCAATCCAACCGTCAAATTAAAAGTTCTTATCGAGTAGATCAAGTCTGCAAATTTTCATAAAATTTAAACAATGTTTGATACTTCATCCAATACTTGTATTTTAAAATGAATATTATACGTTGAATCGAACTTAATAGATGAAGTATCAAACATTGTTTAAATTTTATGAAAATTTACAAACTTGATCTACTTGATAAAAACTTTTAATTTGACGATTGGATTGATAAAATTTAATATCTATAATGAGTTATTAAACAGAGTAACCCTAACCAGAGTTACTCCTGGAGTAAATGGATCTCTCCTCGTATATATATATATATATAAGCTAGGATTATGCCGCATTGAATTACTTTTTAAAATTAGGCTTTCAATTGAACTAGTCCAATAAAAAAATGATTTTTTATTCTATTTTTTAGTTTTTCAAATTTTTCTATTTTCAGTTTTAAATTTTGCTATATAAATTTTATAATTTGCAGCATTGATTGGGCAGCATAGCATGATGATAGGACTATCGGTATTTTCCATGTGAATAGCCGTGAGATTATAACAAAAAATCATAAATAATTATAATAAAAAACTGGAAAGATCAATCTCTATTATTTGTTTATATCAAATAAAAAATCAATATACACTTAATGAAAGGAGATGATGGTGTGCTACAATGAGAACACCTTAAGGCGTAAACCGGCCCATTGAATTGAATCAATTAGGTGAAGATCTTACTTTATTCCCACTCATGGCTATTTTATTCTCTTCGTTTTAATAGTATTTTTTTTAATCTGTTTTATCTGCTCTTTGTTCTTCTCGATCAATTGAATCAATTTTTTTAGTTACGCAAGTAGCTCACGAGCAGGCCCACCTAGATAGGAACAAAATTTACATTGTTGAAAATGACAAGTAACTGTATCTGTGTGTCATTCACAACATCATCAATCCCCCCACTAAACTAAACAAACAAAATGAAATGGAAACCAAATCCAAGCAACAGAAATCCCAAGAGAGAACCACTTTATTACTATGGGGAAGCTAATAACAACTTCCAAACCTCTCATCCTCCAATCAAAGCTCCTCTGTTTTTCTCTGCTTTACCTCTTCACCACTCTTTTCCTTGCTCTTTACACCACTCTCTCTCAATCCAAATGCCTCCTCAGATCATCCCCTTCCGATCCCATCCTCAATTCTCTCTTCAACTACCCTTCTTCCTACGGAGAACACAAGTACGCTGTCTCAACCACCCGTTCTACCTGCTCTTCCCCTGTTTTCTTCTCAGGTAACTAATAACTGCCCCAATTTCCCATGATCCTCTCACATGAAAAAATTGTGTTTTTATGATCAAGATAATAACTTTTCGTTAATGGGTCGTTGTTCATGAATTCAGATTACTGGGATGTCGTGAAGGAGATCAAGGATTTTCACAAGAACTCTCCAGCACACTCACGGGTTCTGCGGTATTTGCAGGGGAATGCTGATACTTTTGGTGGGAATCTCAGCACCCTTACGAGGTTTTCTTATTTTGATCATCGAAATGATAGCACACAAGTTCCATGTGGATTTCTGAAGAAGTTTCCAATCAGTGATTCTGGTCAGATCTCAATTCACCCGGGACATATTCAACCATCAATTGTTCCTTCAAATTATTTACATTAAGGAGATCACAATCACAATGCCAATAAAATCAACACACGTTTTCATGTTTTTTTTTATTAATTTAGATAGTAATTTGCTTTTTTTGCTATGTACGATGTAGACCGAATTGCCATGGAAAAGTGTGACAATGTAGTGGTAGTTTCAGCAATCTTCAATGACCATGACAAAATCCGACAACCGAAGGGCCTTGGTTCCAAAACACTGCAAGACGTGTGTTTCTACATGTTCGTGGACGATGTTACCCTCAAGGGTCTTGAACATCATGGATTGGTTTCAACAAAATCAAGAGACTACAAGATAGGTGTATGGAGGGTTGTAAAAGTTGCAAAAGAGGGTTTGTATCAGAACCCTGCAATGAATGGGGTGATACCAAAATATTTGGTCCATAGGCTATTTTCAAATTCACAATTCAGTATTTGGATTGATGCCAAGTTGCAACTCATGGTGGATCCGTTGTTGTTGATTCATTCACTTGTTATATCTGAGAAGGTGGACATGGCTATATCGAAACACCCTTATTATGTTCACACCATGGAGGAAGCAATGGCAACTGCAAGGTGGAAGAAATGGTGGGATGTCAATGCCTTGAAGGAGCAAATGGAGACTTACTGTGAAAATGGATTGCAACCTTGGAGTCCCAGCAAGCAGCCCTATGCATCAGGTAACTAGGCCCTTTTTAAAAAAAAAAATAATGTTAATACCTTGTGTGGAATTGTGGACTTTCTTTACTCTCTCAAATTTGGACACCAAAATTATACTAAAGAATTAAGATATGAAACAATGCTTCCTGAGAGTTAATTGAGATATCTATTGCTTGAGCAAATTAGTTGCCAGGGTAAGTTTAATCCAATCCAAATTTATAAATCATAATACGTAAGTCCATAATGTCATGAACCTTATCAAAGTTTTATACAGTTATACCACATTTGCCTTTTTGACTTTTTGCATGTACACTTTAAATTTAATAATTCCCAATCTAGAAGAGTGTAGTGATAGGTTGTTATTTTAATGAACGTGAAGAGTTTTACACACCGCCATTTGATGATAAAAATAATGTGGCCCGTTAGTTAGCCCTGCAAAGTTTTCAATGGGGGAAGATTTCTTCCATATGGGGTTAGTTTTCTTCTGTTGGCCTAGTTCTTCTTAAATCTTAACCTATTCTTTTCGGGCAGTGAAACTCATCCCAGGTCTTAGCAGAGGATTTTGGCACCTCTTCAAAGCTTTGCTGCTACTCTACTAGGTTTCTTTTTCAATACACAAGGGAACCGAGCGTAAAATTTCAGATTCAAAGTAGGGAGAAATGTTAGTATGTTACCCAGTCAAATGTGGTCCAAAAGCTATGGATCTTGTCATCTCAGGCACAGTGAGCAATTCTTACAAAAGCACAATATTTATTTGACACAGTTAATTAAAAGTTCATGATAAATTCAAGAATGGGATCCACTTACTCCACCCTTCAAACAACAATAAAAAAAAAGATATAAAATTTTAAACTTTTTTTTATTAATTGTGTCAATTGAATAGCAAAAATTATTAATTCAAGCACAGTAGTTCAACTTTTCTATGGTAAGAATAGTAGCTGAGTTTACAAAACTGGCTGGTGAGACACATGCTTCTTTAGTCAGTCTTCTTCCTAATTTTTGTCCTTTTTGAGTCATCTTTGTTTCCACTTTGGCTGTGCTAGCTAGCTATTTATTGTTATGCATCTGCGATCCGTTTATCATCCTCATGGTTTTAAATTGCGGCCCACAACATTGATTACAATTGCAATGTCATAGTTTTTAGAGTTTCTGAAAACAGCATTGTGCACAATTTTTCACAATATCAAGAATCGCGATGTAACTGCGACTATGATCACAATCGCAATTTAAAACCTTGATCATCCCTAAAAATGAGTTTCTCAAGGGCTCAATCAGAAGATAAAATAAAATAAAATAAATTTGCACCCAAAATGATGCTGATTTCTATGCACATAAAAATTGACTGTGTCCTCTTTTAATTGGTTTTTGGCAGATGTGCCAGATAGTGCTTTGATCTTGAGGAGGCATGGATTGGGCAGTAACCTCTTCTCATGTCTCATGTTCAATGAATTGGAGGCATTTAACCCCAGAGATCAGTTGCCCTTTGCATTTGTTAGAGATCACATGAAGCCCAAACTGAAGCTGAACATGTTTGAGGTGGAGGTTTTTGAACAGGTGGCAGTGGAATACAGGCACAATCTCAAGAGCAGTGTTGGGACCACTTTCAAGAAAAGTACTTCCAGTTCAGGATCAAGGACCAAAAGGGCAGACCCAGATTTGTTGTCTGTGAATGGCAGTTGCTGTGGCAGGTGTCAGAAGTATCTTTCCACAATGTGGGGTACTGAAGAATCCAATGATTGATGCCCACACAAGAGCAGAAAAAAGAATTCAGTCAAAAAAACAAAAAATCAAAGATAAAGGGAACCTAATACTAATAGTTAATCTTATAACAGTATGTCAAGGTGATTAATTAACAATTAAAATGAAAACAATTTTTTTATTAATAGAGAATTAAAAGCTGACAACCTGTTACAGGTTAACAGGAATGTTTCCTTTGTTCTTCTCTTCTGTATTTATTCCTTTCCAAATGTTCTCTTTGCTCAAATTTTTTTAAAATTATTAAACTATTGTTGTTGTTGTAAGGTTGCAAAGAATAATGGAATCATTATTATTAGAACTATTTTGTTTCTTAAAAGAAAAGGTTCCGTAATCCCTAGGTTGCTTCTTTTTTTTAAGCAATAATCCCTAGGTTGCTTAGAACGTAGAAAGTGTGGAAACTCTCGAATTAACGTATTGGTCACTCTTTCCCTACATCTAGCTCGAAGGAGTAAAGAGCGTAAAAGAAGAGCAATAAAAAAACTTCTATTCAAAGTGAGTAATAATTTTAATAGTACGTTCATAAATAATATTTTATCTTTTTTTTTTACTGAAAATGATATTTTTATCTTAAGAATCGCATTACTATAATGCCAGTTATTAATATTATTAACTGAACCGATATGTTATACACTAAAAACATTCAAATATTCTTCCAACTTCCAAGTCCTTGCCTTGGTTGTTCTTACAGCTTATCATGCCTTTGCAATGGTGTTCAAATGCAACATCACTAGTTTTAATTATTTTTTTGATAACAACATCACTAGTTTTAATTAGTTGAAAACTATTGAGCCATAAATTATACTGATAAATCATATATAAAATGTGAGTACGTAGTCCAGACCTAATAATTTAGAAACAACCCTCTTATGTATAAAAAATTGAACAATGATTCTTGACCATCCATTCAATTCTAATACCCATCACTGTTCTATTTCTTTCTATTTTACTTTTATTATCACACGTGTCGTTTGGAGATCCCGATCGAGTATACACATCATCGTCTACCAAGATCTGAGTCAGTATCAGCAAAGAATATTTATGGCGCGCTCATCATGGAGACCAAATCCCCCCGATTGCCTCCTCACATTTATGGACCAGACATTATAAAATGACACACCTAGCATCAAAGGGGGACAAGTTCACATTTCAGCCGGAGTAGTCCTCGATCCCGACACGAGAGCTCGGGGTTAATTTTCTAGCGTAAACATCAAATTTATCATTTTTCTCTTTTTTATTTTTATCTCTGTTAGGGTGTATGATAGCACATGATCCAAGAAACATTTTTCTAAAAAAATTACACGTAAAGAATAAGATTATATCTTCTTTTCGGCAGTTTAAAATAAAAAATACTAGGATATGGAGAGCATCGGATGATTGTGTGGGGGCAGGTACACGGAAAATCTGATCAATGCCCACAGCCCATTATCAAATCCCAAATGAACGAACTTATGCTGAATTAAATCCATTTCATTAATTAATTAAGGACCGCATCATGATCATGATATCATAATGAACAGAACAGCATTGGGGGTTATGTGGTGTCACAAAAACCATGACAATAATAGTTCGGCGCCGGTTTTTCATAAGTTATATGTGATGCGATTTGACTGATCATAAGCATGCAACTCTCCCATCCCATCCTTATTTTAACAACCACCACAACCTACAGCCCCACAAAAAGTGCCATTACGTTGGCCCCACAACAACAACGTACCCCTTTCTTTATCTTCTTCCAATTCTAATTCAAGCCATGCATATATAGCGTTGACTGAAATTTCTCATTTCTCATCCCATTGAACCTTCTTAAAATTAATTAATTTTTCCCCCAATTGAACGAATTAATCAATTACACCTCCAAATTAAACAAATCATCATCAAAATTGATTTATTCAAATTCAATTCAATGTTCAAAATGGGAACGCAGCAGCAAATAGCACAACATAGAGAGGAGGCAGAGATATACGAAGGGGAAGCAGTGTGCAGGCAAAAGTCACGTCTTCTCCTTGACGAGATTCTCCTCCCGAGGGGTCTTCTCCCACTGGACCACATCGTCGAGTTGGGAATCAACCGAGCCACGGGGTTCGTGTGGCTGAAACAGAGGCAGAAGAAGGTTCACCGATTCAGCGCCATTGGACGCACCGTTTCGTTCGAGACGGAGGTGACGGCGTTCGTGGAGGAGCACCGCATGAGGAGGGTCACCGGCGTCAAGACGAAGGAGCTGTTCATATGGCTGAACGTCACCGACATCTTCGTCGACGACCCTTCCTCCGGTAAGATCTCATTCGCCAACTCCTCTGGTATCGCTAGGTCTTTCCCTCTCTCCGCTTTCTCTCCCCAAGACGAACACCAACAACATCAACAACGTGCACCGAGAACCTTCTTTTAGGCTTTATTTGGTTATGAAGAGAAAGCAAGAGAAAAGAATGTGAAAGAAGAGAAAAAGAGTAAAAAAAAATGGGGTGATCTTGTAGTTGTTTGGTAGAAGAGAAAGTAAGAGGAAAGAAAGATAAAAATTCTCTCTTCTCTTTTTTAATTGGGCAGAAAGAAAAAATATGTTTATAAAATGTCATAAATATCCTCACATAAAAGTAGAGATTGAGACAAAAGAATTTGGATATTTTAGTCATTTAAATTTAACGTATGCCTTTCCTTGCTTTTCCGTCCGTTTGAGGAGGAAAGCCAATTTTGTGGGCCCCATGCGAATGCTTTCCTTCCCCCTGCTGATCCAAACCAGGGGTGAAATTTTGGAAATTGTGTTCTCTTCACATCTCTCCTTTCCTCTTTGTTTCATGGCTTCCAAACACAGCGTTAATCTCTTCTTCTTTTACGATCTTAATTCTTAGGATGTATACACTTTGGAGTGCATGGATCATTACGTGCAACTAACTAGCTTTATGCAGATCTGCATTTTGATCTTCTTTTTTGGGGTCAAAATCTGCATTTTGATCTTGTGTTGTCATTTTTTGAATTAAGTGAGATGGACACTTGATTAAATACTGTAATATAATTGGCCTCTGTAGACTTTATTTATTTGACAATTAATATGACAACTTTGGAATTTTTTTTATTTATTTGAATGGATATCCAATGTGATATATTCATGGGGGATTTGACTTCTCTAGAGTGAATAGAGGACAAAGTAAATAATCTTAATTATAAATAAAAAAATCAAAGATTGATAATCCAACACATCTATAATTGTTAATTTATACATATATCTATAACTAGTATATGTGACTCGTGCAATGCACGGGCTAGATAATTTTTTTTTATAAGTGAATGAGAAATGAATAAGATGTTTTCATATGAAGTAATAATCAGAATCACATTAACCTTAATAAATAAATAAATTATTGCATATGAATTAATAATTAATAAAGAGAAACATAATATATTTTGGACACAATGTACTCCCCCCGTCCCATAAATATAGATACTTTTGCGCAAAATAAAAATTAAATTTTCTTAGATTAAGAAAATATTTAATAAATTAGTTGGTGATAAAATAAAAAATAATAAAAATGTATTTATATTAAAATTATCATAAAGTATAATAGAAAAGTATTTAAACTATATTATACAGTTTAATTCTTTAAATGATTCACATGTCGATAAGATTTCACGTAAAATATTTGACACAATGATATAGTTTCAAATAAAATGTTTAAATGCATGTTATATTTTATTTTTAATTGTTACATTAATCAATTTACAGATATTAATTCATAAAAACTCCAAATTTTCTCAACAATATAAAATGATGAATAAATTAGTTAGATGGTAATATAAAAAAAATAAAGAAATATCTATTCTCATTTTTTGTATTTTATTCATACTTTCTATTTTATCAATTTATTTTTAGACACTAATGGGAGAAAATTCAATTTTATTTGGACAAAAGAGAATATTTAATGAATTTATTAGGTAAAATGCTAAATGAAAAAGAAATAATGATTATAACATTGAATAATATGAAAAAAAAATTTATATCTTTTATTACTTGTTCCTATATATCAAAATAAAAATAAAAATTTAAAATTCATACTAATTTTGAAGAGATAATTTTTTTTATGACCCTATTAGTGCAAAGTATCCATCACATTGTATCAAAAAAATATCCACCACATTCTTTTATTTATTAAATAAATCTTGACAAAAATCAAATTTAAATGAAGATAAAATAAAATTAATTTCAAATTTTTAAATCAAAATCAAATCAAGATTGAAGAGATCATTTTGATTATTTATATAATTTTAAACATTTTTTCACATCCTAAAATCAAATCTTAAACCTTTTTTGACTTCCTAAGATTATTATATAATCATAAACGTTAAAAATCAAATCTTTTTAAATTTAATTTTTTTAATCATAAAATGATCAAATTTGAACTCATCAAATGTTTTTTTTTACCCTCTAAAAAACTCAATACTGGTGTCACCTTCAGAGCATAGACCTAGGTATCATCGTATGATTTATGTCTGTCCATTTTTTTACACATCACATTCTCACTTGTTCAACAACTTCAACATCAAGAAAGGAATCAATTAATCAATTAATGTGTTTAATTTACATACTTCTTTTCATTTCAAAATATTCATTGCATGCCTAACAAAATCGAAAATAGAATAAACAAACCAAAAATAGAAAGGAATCAATTAATGTGTTTAATCTACATTCTATTTTTTATTTTCAAATAATTATTGCATGTCTAATAAAACCAATAAAGGAAATCAATCAATTGTGATTCTTCAAAATACTCATTGCAAGCCTAATAAAATCGATAAAATATTCGAATCAATTGATGTATTTAATTGCGTGTGATTCTAATTGCACAATTCTCTTTCCAATTTAAGCAAATCATTTTAATGTTCCATTCCTCTATTGCATTTTTTCCATCATGTTTCTCTTTGTAAATTTTCATTTCTATTATTTTCAGCATATCGCTTATGACATAGCCATCATTTTGAATTCCACATTCTATGTTTCTATAAATTAAAATTCTTTTCTTTTTTCATTTGCTTGTTATATTGTTGTTATATTTGATTTACTATTACAAATGATTTGCTTGATACACAATTACAAATTAAGAACAAACAATTTATATCAAACTAAATTTACTAAAATAGAAACATTGAATGGAAAATTTAAATAATTTATATGTATTTGTAATTAAAACAACTAATAAATTATTACACATATTTTCTAAAATAAACATAGTAATATATATAAATTATAATTATTGTCATCCCGTACATAACTTTTTGAAAAATATTAAAAAATAAATAACTAAATGTTTGTGATCTGTGATGTTTCCCCTTATTTGATAAAGAATAATAATGTATCTACAAAAAATAAAAAAAACTAATTACAAAAGAAAATAAAAAATAAAAAACTTAATAACACAAAATATAGAAACATTAATTATAAAAAATAATCAATAACTAAAAATGATTAATATAAATATACTCGCCATACAAGAGAAGTTTGACTTGATGAACATATAGAAGAGTAACGATAGTTTTCGAAAAAATCAAAACAAAAACCTAACAACATCAAGAAAATGAATAAATACTAAAAAGTAATAAGCAAAAATGATTAATAGTAAAATAGAAAAAAATAGCAATAATTATGAACTCAACTTAGATGAGAAAGTGTTGATGAAATGACAATAATACAAATGATAAAAAAAAGTGAACAAATAAAAATATCAATACATATATATATATATATATACACTAAGATCTAAGATTAAAAAGACAAAATAAAAAAGTAAAATAAGTGATCACAATCATATTCTCTTTTGAAAAAAGCAGCTGACTCAGTAAAAGAGAATTCATTCCCTCGAAGGACAGCAGTAGTCACCAATTTTATCGTTGATTCGATGGAAAAACGTAGCTTATATAAACGATGTGTTGTTTGATAGCTCCCATCATTCACATCCACTTTAAAAGTGGACATAGCATAGATAGAATTTTCCTTCAAACCCTTGCCAAACTTATATATCAATTCCCGCTTCATAGTCGCGTGGATCTTGTCACCCTTTTCAAAGAAACAAAAAAAGTATTATTTAGGTTATTACACTCAAACAAATTAAAAGAGAGTTAACAATACCTTGTCGTCCATAAGGATCATCTCTTGGGAGTATGACAACTTGATTTTTCCAAAACTCGGTACGCTCCATAGCCGGACAATCCTAACCAACAAATATAAAAAATAGAATTATATCTTGTAGCCATTGGTAATAGAAGAGTCAGCAATTTAGTAAGCAATGAACAAAATAATTAGTCGTATTAATTTGAAATAGAATCACAACCTTATAAGAATCCTTCCAGCCCCATGATTTATAGATGCTGACATAGGGTGCGAGTTATTTTTTGATTAGAATCCAAAATTTCAGTTGGTTGAGGATAATCGCTGGAATAAAAGAGGAAAGGAAGAATCGAGTTTTTTTTGTAGAAGTAAAAATGGATGTAATCACAATGGTTTGATTGAAAGAGGAAGAATCACAAAGGGGTAAAATAAAGAGAGAATCGTTGTTTAAATAAAAGAGGAAGGAAGAATTAGGATTTTATTAATTATTGAAAACTTAGAAACTGTTTTATTAACAAAGCTCTACAAAAACTTATTTAACTAACTTATACATGCAAAATCATATTTTCATATAAGTTTTCAAAAGAGGCTTTGTTTCAGTAGTTTTCATAAGAGTTGATTTGTTGATTAACCTTCTCTGGCAGAGAAGCCTTTTACTTAAACTTCTGAAAACTAGATAACTACAATTTGTCTTCTCAAAAGAACATAACTTTATAATCAACCTTCTCTAGGTGAGAAGCAGTTGAAGAAGCTAAGAAAGCAGTTTACTGATAACCTTCTCTGGTTGAGAATCTTTTCTACTCACGCTGTGAAGCTTATTATAATATTGTGAAAACTGATTTTATTAACAAAGCATTTGAAAAAGGTTTTATAAACTTATGTGTTTTGAACTGACTCTTTAACTTGGTATCCCATTTGATTTATTATTATTATTATTGTTGTTGTTATTTTAATTCGTATTTCAAATAAGTTGATTTGAAATTGATTATAAATTATTTGAAATTGTATTTTGAATAGGTTGATTTCATATTTCAAATTATTTGAATCGATGCAATGAAAGAGGAAAAGAAGAATTAGGATTTTATTAATTTATTAATTATTGAAATGGGTGTAAAAATGGATATAATCCTTTTTCTACGGTGATTTTATGGTGATATTGAAATATCATTTTATTTATTATTAATTATTATTAGTGTTGTTTTAAATTGTATTTCAAAAAATTTGATTTGAATCGATAATAAATTATTTGAAATCCTATTCAAATCATTTTAACAATAAATGCACAAAAAATCAAATTTTAATTATGATCATCAGAAATGAGAAAAAAGTATAGTAGATTATTTGCAAAAAATGGATTAGCAAAAACATAGTAACTACACTATTATTTTTACATATGGCCGAGTCCTGAAGATTCAAATAATTGTTAATTTTTTTATGAGAAAAAGGCATAGTAACTTAGTATTTTTCATTTTTTGCAAATATCATTTTAACAACAATTTTATTTTAAATCGTATTTTGAAACATTTGATTTGAATTGGTAATAAATTAATTGAAATCCTATTCAAATCATTTTAACAATAAATGTGCAAAAAATCAAATTTTAATGGATAAACCTGAATGCAATATTAAATTATACAAATCAACCAATAAACCTATTCAAATCCAATCAGTCAAATTGAGCCTTGAAATGCTCTCAAAGTGACACGTGTAAAAATGGGTCTTGAGAGGGTTCGTCTTTATATATATTATAGATATTAATCATTAATTTATTTCATCATATTTGAGTCCCGTGAGTAAAACTAGACACAACAAGACCACCTCTTTAAAGTAGATCAAAATTATTGGTTTAAATAAATGCTATCTTTTTAAAATTGCTTTTTTTTAATAAATATGAGAAAAGTACGTACAATTAGTCACCAATTTTTTTTTGTCCTTTTGCAAGTTGACATCTTCAGTTTTAACTTCATCCTAAGTAGTCTCTTGACTCTATTTATTGTTATAAAGGTCTTCCTAATGACTAGTGTTCTTAGAATTTTTTTTTAAAAATTGTTTATTATAAATATAGCATTTAATGCATTGAAAATTTTAAATGCTATGTTGAATGTTATGAAAAATAATTTAGGACTCGTTCACTTTAAAAAATATTTTTTTAATTACAAAATTGTCATATTATTTTTAATCTATTTTTTATTTTTAAATATTTATATAAAAAATAGAGTTATATATAAAAAAAATACATATTTACCAAAAATATATATTTATAAATACTCTTTTAGAGCACAAGATATCTACCTTCATTAAATACTTTGAAATTTGTATTACTTTTTTTTTGGTGAGTAATTTTTATTACCTTTTAAGACATTAATTGGCAATATTCGTTAATTAAAAATTATCTCTTCTCACAATTCTTATATATGCTCACAAATAACAGGATAGCTCAGTTACTTGTGTCCGGTTATCCCCCTTACACTTTTCTCCTCAATGGAGGAAGAGATCACGGAAGATTCCCCCTTTTTCTCTCTCTTGGTTTGTTCTCAAATCAAAATAAAGAATTCTTAGATCAAAACCGATAACCAGTGGACCCCAAATGGCAAATACGTGTTAATTTAACCATCCTCTTTTAGTAGTATTAAAATTAAAATTAAGACCAACACTGCCCATCCAATTACCATATATAAACGCAAAAACATGTTTAATTACTTAGGACTTGTTTACTTCCAAAAAACTGTTTTTTATTATTATTTTTTAATTTTTAATTATAAAATCGTCACATTATTTTTAATCTATTTTTTATTTTCAAACATTTATATAGAAAAGAGTGAATTATATATCTAAAAATATATATAATTTTTTTTTTTGTGTTTGCGTCGATGAACATGGAACGTGTACACAAAGTCACAAACACAGCGAGTCGCTAGCTAACCTTTAACTCCCACCAAATTTCAAGTGTTTTTTTGCCTATTTTTTTCCTTCAACAATAAATGTGCACTCATTAATATTATTCTTTAAATAGTAGTAATTGAAATCATTTAATAGAGGAATCTTTTAGAGCGCCATTATCTCCCTTCATTAAATATTTTGTATTCATTATTTACTTTTACAGACATTAATTAGCAGTATTCTTTAATTAAAAATGATCTCTTTCTCAATTGTCATGGTCACAATTAACAGGATAGCTCAGCTTTACTAATACTTGCCTCCGGTTGACCCTCTTAATTTACTTTCCTCCTCAATGGAGGAAGAGATCAATATATGGAAGAAGATTCCCCGTTTTCCCTCTCGTCTTGATACACAAGCGCCGTTCCAACCATATTAGGACATAATAAGTTTGTTATGTAATTAACTCTAGTTAGTTTTACAGTTAGCTGTCACTTTCGGTATATATATATATATATAATCCTCTCACTCTTTCACAAGTTAATGAAACATTTCTCATGACTAGTATATAAAGAATCAAGATCACCAACACCGCTCATTCAATTCAATTACCATACATCAAACGCAAAAAAAAAACAATGGCTCTTGGGGACAGCTTCACCTTCTTTTTACTCTTGTTCCTCTCCTTCCTCTGTTTTCTAAGCACAACAACAACAACAACACAGGCTAGGCCACACCGACACAGGGTGGTGATCGTTGACATACAAAACGACTTGCCAAACACCACCCAGGAGGAGGTGCAAAATATATTGGAACTTCGTTGCGACCCGGATCCATTTTCTTATCTCAAACCGGGCGATCACTACAATCGAACCCTCCAAGTAGTGGATGATGATGATGAGGATCGAACTAGTTTGGAATGTATTGCTGAATGGTCGCGATGGTTCACTACTTGGGACGCGTACGAGGCCAACAGGGACAAAGCCCATCACACCGTTCGTTGGTCTGTGAGAAAGGACGGTTTCTATCACAGTTGGGATGGCTCTAAATGGAAGCTGCTCGAAGACTGGTACACTGAATGATATACTACAAATCATCCCTTAATTTGTAAACTTTATCATTCCCAGTCACAAAAAAAAAAAAAAAAACAATTATATATGTAGATCGATCAATCATCAAGGTTTGATTTTCTTCATGCGATTATCATGTATAAATAAAACAGTTATAGAATTTGATCTGCAATTGTGGGTGGCATTGACAGAAATCCTGAAACCGCATCAGATAGCATGTGAAGATTGGTTTTCAATTAATTAAGAAAAGTAAAATATGTTAGCCATAAACAACTTTTTAACAGAAACCATTATAGTGAAACCGACACTTTTTAATTGACGTCTCGTATACTGGTTATTTTCAAGTGTCCTTGAAGTCATTATCACGTGTTTGGAGCAAGGGAACAATGTGTCATAGCAACTATCTCCGCCAGCCCCGGATAGCGAAGTAAATTAAGTTTCTTGCGCGTGAAGCAAGTCCCATCTCGTTGAACCAACTCGCTAGAATTAATTAGGTAACTTAGACTTTATCCTAAAAAAAATATATAAAACCAAAGCTAGTATGTGTTACCAAAAAAAAAAGAGCTAGTATGATTGGAGATGTTTTGGGTCAACATTACCCAACCTCTCCCTCTCTTTCAATTTTGATATAGGCCCTGTTTGGATAACAAGCTTATCTATTGTTTATGGCATAAGCTGTATAAGCTACTGTTATAATCGAAGAAAAATTATAGTGAAACTTATTTTATATAAGTCATAAGCTGTTTTGATAAGATATCATAGATAGCTTATGAAAAATAAGCCCAAAACAGCTTATGAATCAATCATAAGCTGTGTTTATAAGCTCTGCATAAGCCAATCCAAACAGGCCCATAGTGTCAACGATCATCACCCTCAATTTACATCAACCTTCAGATCACTTAACCCAACCCTTGCACGCGTGCGTGCACACAGACACACATACATATACAAGACTAGTAATTCACTATTACTTAAATGTTAAACCTCATTTTATATTTTTATTCATGACTTTTTTAGTTTAACTTTCCTCCATTTTTACTTCCTCAACTCAAGCCTGTCTTGGAATGGAAGTATTTAATTACCTCATTAAAGTACTTGCGTGAATTTGGACGAAATTCATCGCATTAATCTCACTTGGAAATACCCGCATATGTTAAGTGTAGGAAGAGCACCAGCAACCCACCAAAAAAAAAAAAGGAAGAGCACCAGCACCGTACACCCAGAATAATTGATTAATCTAGCATCAAGTGTTCACTTAGCACCTTTGTGACTGGTCCGTCTAGGACAAAATTTTGTCTCCCTCAAATCACAGATTCCAATGCTAGACAAGCAAAACGAGATACTCCAACTTTCGGTCTACAACTGTTATATACAAACCTCAATAAAAGAAAAACAGTGAAAGCAATCTCATGATTAAACAAAAGCAGAGATTTGAATGAGGTAACAGAAAATATATTACTGCCAAACTTTATAGTATTTTGATGCAGGGAGAAAGAGAATCCCAACGTATTTAAATTTCAGTAATTCTAAATATTCTAGTTCATCAACTACCGTCTACCGATGTCCAACAAAAATAGCCTGCAACAGTTAAAAACTGTCAACAGTAGGTCTCTTTATATTCCGAAAGAGACCCTCCCACCTCCTAACATCCCATGCAAAAATTCGTCTTGAGTATGTCACTAATATTAAGTAATTGAAATCTGTAGGCCAGTATTCATCGCAGACCCAGTCAGATTCAAGTATGTAAGCAGTGCTTCCCTGGTAACATAACCAGCAAACAACTCTTTATGATATATTGAACAATATCCCTTAGGATTCACAATTTCACACTAGATATGATGCTTCTCCAACTTCAATTTATATAAATTGTAATGAAAAAATTCACCGTTTACAGGCAATTCAACAATGTAGCAAATTCTGCTTGTACCTGCTGCCATGTTCAATATTGTCAGTAGTCAATTACAACACTGCCATCAGAATTGCACCCTCCCAATGGACGCATTCTACCTTTCATGCAGATAATGCCAGTATGGACTAACATTTCTTGTGAGAATAGCATTTACACTCAACATAGGAAATGGCTCAACAATGCACATACCCATTTTTCTATGAGATCACCAAATTCAAAGCAAAACCTTGATATTGAGAAGACTCCACTAATTTAGGTCAGTGCCAAGCTTACCCAGTTATTTCCTTTAAATCAGGTTTTGCTTCTTTATCCCTGTGAGATCGAAAATAACGAACCCCAAGAGTTTTGTAGTCCCATACCATTTGAGATATTTCATCTTGAGGAAGACTTAAGCCTTTTTGCTTAACAGATCTGAGCAAGTCACAGAAAAACTTGGGATCTTCAAGTTTTATATACTCATGCAACAGCCTCTCATGATCCGGTATCCAGTTTCTCGGAAATGGAGTATAATCACAAGACGGAATCAAAGACATGTGCGAAAACTGAACACCTTCAATTGCATCAACCAGCCCCATCCTCAAAAGATCTGAATACTCAGGTGCAGAATTGTTAGTACTCTCCCTCAGAGGACGGCTGAGATTTCGTGAAGCTATTCCATACACTTTGGCACGGGACTTCAGCCTGTACCTAGCAGCATACAACTTAGCCAAAGAGCTACGGACAACATAGGCACAAAAGCCAACAACTTTTTTTCGATTATCAGCATACCTATACCAATCAGCCATGGTCTCAAGGAACTTATTCATTTGGGAATTCGTATGAGCTTGACCCGAATACAGCATAGGATTACACGGAAGTGGCTCGGGGTCCTTATCGCCCTTCACAAGCTCAAGCTTCCTAAACCGGCGAATGCATTGTTGTAAGCTAGCAGTAACTGAGAGCAAAGTTCCCACACCCTTTTCACTCACTATGTTACCACCAGAACCAGTGTACCTCAAGGTTGGGTGTATCACCCTTCTGCATATTATATGATCCAAGAATTGGATCCCCCTTGTAATATGCTCAATCTCCAACTTGGAATTATCCAACCTTAACCCAAACCTACTCTCACAAAACTGAATAATTTTCTTCCTAATTTCAACTGCATCTTCCCTAGGCCCCCGGATCCCAATCAGGAAATGACCCCCATATCTTATGTAATCCATCTTCCTAGTCTTCTCTTTCCCACTAGATGGAACAAACTCTGGCCATGCAGGGTTATGACACCCATCATCAATTGAATACTTCCATATGGAATCAAACTCACAAGGCCTAAAAAACTCAACTATCATTTCCTCCACCATATGGTCCAATTCATTAAGGCAAACATTAGCAAGCAATGGACTCAAAATCCCACAATGGCCATAAGAGGGTACCTTAGCAGCCTCCTCTGGTGCGAAACTGAAGAATGTCCTCAACCAATACGGATCCGGTTTCGGTTCATTCTCCTTCAGAATCCTCTTCTTAGTGGCTCTCCTCTTCTTATCCTTCTTCAACTCCTCAGTACCCTCTACTCTGCGCGTGACCGACACACGCCGCCCCACCAACGCAGATTTCACCAAGCTCAGAACTTTCTTATCCCTCGTACCCTTTTCAACACAACCTATCACAACATCCTTATCCACGTGTTCTAAAATCTCACTCAAATCCCCCTTCAGGAACCAAAGGTAACCCGCGAAGTTACTCCGAATGGTTCGAATAACCGTGTGGGGATTTCGACCGGGTCGAAAAGCGTGTGATTTGGGAGAAAACCGGGGTTCGAAAACGGGTTCGAGAATCATCAACAGAACCTCCTGAACCACCCTGTCCTGGAAACAGGGCTCGGAGGATTCGAGAAATTCTTGGGTTTTGCGTTTCGAGAGGGTTCTGTCGTTTGGACCGCGAAGGAGTTGGTGGGCCTTGTCGTTCCAGTTAAAACGGCCGCGGATGACGGCGTTGCGGAGGGAGAGAAGGTCGCGGAGGACGTGGGCGTGGATGGCGTTGCGGGGAGGGAAGGTGCCGGTGGCGTGGGCGTAGGAGCGTTGGTAGGCGAAGAGCCAGAGGTCGAAGTTGGAGAGGAAACCGGTGAGGTTGGGGAAGGAGGTGTGTTTTGGGGAGGAGAAGGTTTTGACCCATAGAGAGGTACATATCTCGATTGGGTCCTGTTTCAGCAGAGAGTGAGGGTCTTGTTGTTGTTGGTCTTGTTGGAGGGTGGTGCTGTGGTTCGCGGTTTGAAGGGAACGAGTGGAATGGGGTGAGAAGAAAGAGTGAACGGAGGAGAGTGTGTTGGGGACGCCACGGCGGGACCGAAGGTGTTCGACGATTTTCCTCACTGACATGTTTTTTTTTTTGTTTATTTATTTTTCACATTCTCGCTGAGTGGAGGAGAAACATTGCACTCGCAAACGCAATGAGTAGGACGAACTTGTGCGTTATCTTTGGGAAGGAAGGATACAAATTACACCCGCCGGATCGGATAAAATTCATAAGTGAATATTGAAAGATGAAATAACGAATTACATGGATGGAATTAGTTCAATAAAAAAGTGAAAGATAATTGACAAAGCGTAAATCTATAAACCCTTTGAATATATTATTCTACATTGGCAATTTGGCGGGGTATATAAACCCGTACCATAGCAATGCCTTCTTGTAAATTCCTAAACTTCAGTATTGAGCAATAAGATAGATACATCCTAAAAATATATTTATCCATTCAACACTTTTTATTTTTTTCTATCTCTCTCTAACTATCACATCATATATCACATTATTTTATCACTTTTCTCTCATATCACTTTATCTCTCTTTAGTGATATACATCCCAAGAAGTGTCTACCAATCTTTATTTTGTAGTATTTTGTTTTTTCTCTATGAAAGATTTTTATTTCTCAAATCAATCACCGCACAACTTAAACCTTTTTATTTATACTGTCTCTAACTTTATGCAAATAAGTGGAAATAATGGTCACTTCCAATTCCAATTGTTAATGCAAACGACGATTCTTTGAACAAAAATGATTTTTGAATCACACCAAACAAATAAAAGTCATGTGGCTCCACTCCACAAATGAGACAAGGACCCACCCTATTATTTTCCTTGTCTGGTTATGAGCTGGTCAAGTGAAAATGAATTATTTCTTCCCCAAAACTGTAACCAGTAACACTTTTCATCTTACTTTATATGAATAAGGTTGAGAATATATATTATGTATTTATTTATTGTGACATGGATCCGACTTGTGTGGCACATCGTCTAGAGAGCCGTCCCTACAATGCATTGCATGCACGAACAGAGTAAACGCCACGAAACATCAAAAGGCCTTTAAAAAACATCGTATACTATCTTTGTTTTGTTTTCCCCAACGATGCAAAATCTCATTCTTCGGTTCTCGTGCACCTACCGCAGATTTTACGCATCCACTTTAATCTCCAGCAACAATTACTGACAAAAAAAAAAAAAGAAGACGAAGAAGAAACATATATGCTTCAAATAATAACAGACATCTGTCTGTCTGTAATTGATGTACACGCCCTCATATCATAAGTAGTTAGTTATGTATATATTACTTTTCAATTTTCAATTGGATAAATCACAAATCTAATAGGAATAAAGAAATAAAGAAATAACAAAAGAAAAAAGAAACTGACCAAAACAAGACAGGGTAATATACTGCAATGATCATCAAATTACTTTTTACATATTCTGACCAAAAGTAGTTAAAGAACAATATGAAAAAGAGAGGACACTTTTGCAGCAGGTGCATGCATTATGCATAGATGTGTATTAACCAAAATCTTCACTGCTGATTTATTACAGTTTTGTTAATCGTTGTCCTCTATTACAACATGTCAAAATTAAGTAAGAAAAAGAAAAAGAAACAGTGATGAGTAAAGTCATCGAGAAGAAAGTGCTGATCATACAATATGCAATGCAAGAAGGATCAAAAGCAATGATCACTTGCATGTAGCAGTGGCACTTTCCTCATCTTTCTTTCTCAGTGAATTGCTTGTGTCGCGTGTATAAACTTAATATATCTGTATACACATACAGTGAAGAAGTGACAACAATTTTTGTTCCTCATCGTCAAGGTTGTGTAGTACTAGTGAGATGGCAGTGGAAGCTGGAAACAGAGTTGGGTTGATCATTGTGGCAAGGTGAAGAACCAGAAGGAGGTACAAAACCCTTTGGGAGCATAACAGAGAAAGGTCGTGAGTATTGCATGTTGTTGTTCTTGACCATCTTCTTATTCTTATTCTTATTCTTCTTCTTCCTCTGCTTGATGTTCTTGTTTCTGTTTATCTTTCTCTTCTTGACGCGTTCTTGAGAATGTGATCTGCTACGAAACATGTTGGGGTCGGTGTTCTTGAGGTAGAACACTTGGTGGTAGTGAACTGCAGGGATAGGGTCTTGTTGGTGGGGTTGGATCTCTTGGTTAATGGAGGAATGTGAAGAAGAAGAAGAAGAAGAAGAAGAAGAAGAAGAAGAAGAAGAAGAAGAAGTGTAAGAGATCATGAGGAAGAGAAAGAACAGAGTTGTGGCTATGCACTTGAACAAGGCTTCACTGGGATTGCCCATCGAGCTTAGCTAGAACAGAGAGACTAGTGAGTTTTGTGGTGCATTATTTGCGTAAAGCAAGAAGAAAATGGAAATGAGAGCCGCTGAGATTGAGGATCAACGGGAATTCCAATGGGTTTGTTGCGGCTTTTGAGATATAAACAGAAAAAAGGCAGAGAAGAGAGTGGACATCCATATACTTAACTTCCTGTATGTACAGTTTAAGATTGTTGAAAAGAGAAGTGGTCAATTTGTGGTTGTGGCTTTTTTTTTGGACGGAATAATTGTGGCTTCTTCAATTTAAAGTATTGAACTAATATTATTTGATTAAGTATTTATATCTGCTATCACTAATGTTATAGGCTGTCACTTACATGTTATAAGTACAGGCTCGATTTTTTTATTTATAGAAAGTGTTATAAGTTTTGTATTACTTTTTTAATGTTGCCAAGTGCATGTCAATATATAATGGTTGATCATGATGTCCTAATAGTAGATATACTTCATATAATTGGCCTAATATCTAATTTCAATTAAGTTTACTTAGGACAACAACTTTTATGAAGCCTTTTATTGGCCAAAGGTGATGCTCTTTTCCCACTAGTGCCCTTGTTTTTGTTTGTTTAGCTTTTAAAATGCAAGGTAGAAACAATTGTGTAAACGAGAGTTCTATTTAAAATGGACAAAAATTATATTTTGATTTATTAATCAAAATTTTAATCAAAATTATATTTTAATTCTTGTGAATAATTTATTAGAGAAACTACTGGTCTACCTCTGGGTTTTTTTTTAATATTCTAAATACCAGGGAGCCACATATTGATTTATATATAAAATATCCCTTTTTCCAAAATCTTGGGGTACCACAGCATAGGTGAGCCCCTTTGATTCTACCACTGTTTCTACTTCCATATGTTTGCCTGGTATCAGAGACCTAAATGACAACCCTCCTCTCCCCTAACCTTGAGCCCCTCTCTCCTTGTCCCCCCTCCCCTCCCACTTCTTCTCCTTCCCACAGTCATAAAAATTATTTGCAATGGAAATGTCTTTACTTATCAAAAGTCTTGGTTCAAATCTAAGTATCTAAGTAGTTAACCACAAAAGCTCATGAGAATGAGTATTAACCGTATACATATATTACATTTAATTTTTTTTGTTACATATACATTACATACACCAAAAAAGAATTATTATCGTAAATATAAGTAATAATTACACGACATAAATTTTTTCAATTAATCTAATCAACATAACTTTTTTTGAATAAATCCACACAACTTATATATACATATTATTTACACGTCAAAAAAAGATTATTTACACGAAGATTTATCGTCTTCCCTACCCGTAAGGTATATTACAGCATGTCAACAAGAATTAATCGGCAGTCACCTACCTATAGATGTGAGATGACAGCCGAAAAATAAAAAGGAAAATGAAATTTCATTTTTTTTTGGGTGACCAAAACGAAGTTTCTTTCTTTATTAGACAAAACGATTATAACAAAGTCAATGCATTGTTAAAGAAAAAAAATAGTAAATAATGAATTAATGATAGGAGACGAGACACACCCCATGACCCATTTCTCATTGGTTAATTGTAAGTTCCTCCTCGCAAACGCTAATCTCTTTCTTCCATCCTCTCTCAGACAGTGGTTTCTGCGTTGCGTTTGATGATGCTACATAGGCACCACAGCTGCATCGTGCTGCTCCTACGCAATCCAATTCCCACCTAAGTTGTCGTGTCTCCGTTACCAGTTAGAAATTTGGATCGGATCCGATCCAGCATGTCAAAGTCTCTGCCCTACTCCAGAAAAGATGTTGACTACGATAACGCCAAGTTTCGCCACCGTTCTCTCTTCAAGGTTCGCTTCCATTCACCAACAGAGTTTCGATTTCTTTAATCCTCTTACTACATATGAATTTGTGTTTTGCTGATTCATGAGATAAGATCAAAATGTGCTCTATTGATTTTAATTAGTTAACTCTGTTCACTATGCAAGTTGCTATATTCTGGAACATACAGAGATACTTGTTAAACCTAGTAGCTTTTCTAATGAACATAATGTTTCTGTCTGGTTTACAATTAACATTATACGTGTATCTGTCGTGTAAAATTGGTTGTTACAAATACAATTCCAGTTTAAACTCGCTCCAATGTGTGCATAACTAAAGCCTATACAATTCCAATACTGATGAGTTTGAAGTATGGTTTATTTCGAGTATTATCTTTCTTGTATCAGATATATTTAATGTCTTTTACTAAAAATTAAAAAGAAGGAAACAAATGTTTGCTACGTCTTGATTTTCCAGGTTATTACTCAGAGCTTCCTCACCAGTAACCGAAAGCGTGACTGTATTAGCTGTAGTACAGGGAAGTTTCTGTTTTTGATATTGATCTTTGGTGTAGCATACCTTGTGCTAACACATGATTCAAGTCCAGCTCGTGTAGTTTCTAATGATCAAGATCTAGCAATTGGTAATAGAAAGAGTGAAGAAGATGGCAGCGGTACTAATGGTGCTGGCAGATTAAAGAGGTTCTGGAGACGGGCTCCAAGGCTTCCTCCTCGATTACCACCTGATACTAAAGGGACTAATAATGGTATTGGCAGAGTACCTGCAACTCTAGATGTCAGATTAATGTGGCTTACTAGGCAACAAAAAGTCAAGGAAGCTTTTATTCATGCTTGGTCTGGCTACAAAAAATATGCCATGGGTTATGATGAACTTATGCCACTCAGCCACCATGGAGTTGATGGATTGGGGGGATTAGGTGCTACGGTGGTGGATGCTCTTGATACGGCCATGATAATGGGTGTTGATGAAGTTGTTGCTGAAGCAGGATCTTGGGTTCAAGAACACCTTTCTGAGAGAATTAGCAATAAGGGCCAAGTAAATTTATTTGAAACCACGATACGGGTTTTGGGTGGGCTTTTAAGTGCGTATCATCTAAGTGGTGGGGAAAAAGGGATGAACTTAACTCATGCAGGACCTAAACCAGCTGTTTATCTAGAAACTGCTAAGAATTTGGCTGACCGTCTGCTATCTGCTTTCACAGCCAGTCCAACTGCTATTCCATTTAGTGACGTTGTTCTGCAGGATTCATCTGCACATCCAGCTCCTGGTGGACTGAGTAGCACGTCAGAAGCTACCACTTTGCAGCTTGAATTCAATTATCTCAGTTCTATATCTGGTGATCAGAAATATAGTTTGGCGGCAATGAAAGTCATGGATCACATAAAGACTCTTCCAAAGGTTGAAGGACTAGTTCCTATCTACATTAGGTATGGAATTGTATATATTTTAAGTAGTGTATGTAGATATTAATTCTCACTTGAAATAATTCTTGATGAATCTTTCAATTTGTTTGTGACTTTGTGTTCAATTGCTTCTTTGATTGCCCAAATTGTTTTTAGTCATTTTCAGGCTCGTGTCTTTTTTTCTTTTTATATTTCTACTAACATTTAGATACTTCTATTAATAAATGCAGCCCTCAATCTGGTGAATTTAGTGGAGAAAATATTAGACTGGGTTCTCGTGGTGACAGTTACTATGAATACTTAATTAAAGTATGGCTTCAGAGTGGAGCTAGTAGAGATAGTAATACATCATATCTATATGAAATGTATAAGGAAGCAATGAATGGTGTGAAGCATCTTCTTGTTCGGAAATCAGTTCCAAATGGACTAGTTTTTGTTGGAGAATTGCCTTTTGGATCAAACGGGGGTTTCAGCCCGAAAATGGATCACCTGGTAGGCAGTACTTCCGGATTTTGAAGTATGTCATTGCATGAAATTTATTTAGTGCTTTTGTTGCTTGAAAATATCATTCAGTAGAAATAGTGCAAAAGGACTGATCTGAGTTAATGCACCATATGATGTATACTGTATTTGCTATGTATTTGTCTGATAATCCTGAAATGTGGATGGTCTGTTATTAGAAATTATTGATTTATATTTGGTGTATGTACGTGAAGTATCAGACTCAAATTTTTTATTGCCTCTAAAATTATGATATTCCCACCCTATGGTAATGTAAGGGTTTACGCAAAATTAAACAGCAGATGTCCCTGCAGTCCTGCACTGTTACCTTCGTCACTAGTATATTATATGCCTGCTTAATGCTAAGTCATGCTCTGATATGTCCATGGTTTAAAATTCATTACATAAACAGCTAAAATGTCTACATAATTTGTTTTACACATCGGGAACTGGATTGTCCTTGTATACTTAATTATTATTATGGGAAAGCATTTTGGTTATTTACAACTTGAGCACATAATCATATTACATTTTGTCTAATGAGGATGTCATAATTGTACTCAACAATGGCATTTTGAATAAAAATTGAGCCGATATTCTGTTGCAGGTGTTACAAAAGAATGTTGACAAAATAAATAATCATTACCGTCATGTACTGAAAATGTGATACTGTGATTGATCCAGGATATTTGTGTACAATTACAATAGCAGCATTAATTTTGAGTCGTAAGATGGGTTCCTTTGATGACTTAGTGCTCTTATGAAGGTCTTTATCCTAAACTTGTGATGAAGCTTTTGAGGTTTTTATAGATTCCCTTCAGGTGTGAATTTGATACTATGATTACAAAACATCAAGTAGCAGTTCTGTCTAGTAGAAAAGGATGTTTCCCTCCTGCATTTTAACTGATTATAAATGTTAGTTATTTGCTTTTTTTTCCCTCATTTTTTATCTCGCAAAAATTCAGTTATGCATTTTGATCATAATTATGAGGTACCTTGTTAACGTTGACATTGATCGACTAACATTGATGTAAACTTATGCTGCCCATTCAGGTGTGTTTCTTACCTGGCACGCTTGCACTTGGTGCCACTAAAGGCCTTACAAAGAAACAGGCAATGGAAAACAATATGCTTAACTTTGAAGACCTAGAAAATTTGAAGCTTGCAGAAGATCTGGCTAAAACATGTTTTGAGATGTACTCAGTGACTTCAACTGGTCTGGCTCCTGAAATTGCTTACTTTCATACTGAGGTCAGTAGGACTTTTATGGCATTTTGGATTCATAAATGATAAAAGATCACATGCAAAAGCAGCAACGAATCTCACTATCTACTTTATGTCCTCTGCTCTATGATGTTGCTCATGGAAAGTATTTTTTTGATGCTGTATATGGGAGGTATTTTTTTTAACTGCATTTATATAGTGTGAGAATGGAGACATATCATCTAGCCTCTGGTGTATGCTTTTGATACACAGGAATTTTCTGAACAAGGTCACGATGGAGGAAATAAGAGCTCAGAATATGTTAATGACATCATAATAAGACCTCTTGACCGTCATAATCTTTTGAGACCCGAGACTGTGGAGTCATTGTTTGTCTTGTACCGTATTACAGAAGATCTACAGTATGTTTTCTCCCCTCTTATGTATGGGTTTAATTAATATTTTTATTTCTTGTGACCATACACAAGAAACAGTAAATATAGGCTTAATTTTTCTTTTCCTGTTTTTCCCCCTGAAATAATCACATATATATATATTGTCTTACAGATATCGTGAATGGGGTTGGCAAATCTTTGAAGCTTTTGAAAAGTATACAAAGGTTGATACTGGCGGATATTCTTCTCTGGACGATGTAACTAGTGTTCCTCCTCCTAAAAGAGACAAAATGGAGACTTTCTTTCTCGGAGAAACACTGAAGTATTTATACTTGCTTTTTGGGGACAGCTCCATTATTCCATTGGATAAATTTGTTTTTAACACAGAAGCACATCCTATACCAATCAATTTGAAGAAATGAGATTTATTCATCAAATGCATTCGATAGACGGTTTTTAGAACTCCAGACTGTGTCGGCACAATGTGAGATGCTTCTTTGAAGTTACTCTGGTATCTCTTACTCTGAGCAAGAGCACTTCTGGTTGTAAAGGAATTAATTAGCTGGGTTCTCAGGGAAATTAAAAACTGTCAAATACTGTTTGAAACATGCGATACATCAGCAAACACGTTTCAGAGACTGTCACTTGGTCACATGACTTATTCTGTTGGATTTTTAACCAGCCCTGTCTTAATGAGACTGTAAAATTTTGTTTCAGCAATCATAAACGAAGAGCAGCTTTTGTAATTGTATTGTATGATTTTCCAATATCTTGCTGGATGCTTGGCATTTTTAATATTTGATTATACCATTGCCATTATATTCCTAAGGGTACTATCTACTGTCATATCTACATTGGTAACATCATGAACTCAAATTTTCACTATCGCTGCAAAGAAGAAAGAGATGATCGCCATCTCGAATGACATCAATGTCATCTATCTCTGCATTCTCTTTATTAATTACTTTTGTAGGGTTGAAGCTGCCAAATTTTTCACCTGCAATTTTACAAGAAATAGTTAGAAAGAGAAAGTAAGAGCAGCACAAAGTTCTACACTTGTGTTCAGAATATTGCATTTGATTTTGGCAGCATCTCTTCCCTTCCCCCCCATCAAAAATGTAAAAGGAAAGAAAGGGGAAAAAAAAAGCTGATTCCCCTCTTCTGTGTGTATTAAACTATTGTTGCTCAGTTATAGGTTCACAAGTCAATCTACATCTTTCTGAGTTCAAAGCTTACCAGCAATTTTGAGCAGCTCTTCTAATGAATCAGGTAGGATTATCAACTTTCCATGCTGTCCACGTGAACTACTTCTGCATCCGTCAAGCAAATGGATTGTTACTCTCTTCTTCATGAACCTTGCCGTTTCTTTATCACTTGGACAATTAGAATTTCTTGAATTGGAGTCTGTGTATACTTTCTCTAATGGGAAGTTGATATGTCTACTGTTTCTGGTTGAGCCGTTCCTGCCAAGGTTAAGGATTTCTGGCTCCACAATCTCTATTCTACATTCATCTGATTTCTTGTCGTTTTCACAACTCATTATTTGGTCAGAAATGTTCTTGTTTTTAAGCTGTTGTACTAGAGCTTTTTGTGTCCACCCTAAGGCATTAGTGTTCTTTGCTTTTGCATCTCTTTCAAGCAGAATCTCAACAATGTCTAGATTCCCTTTGCGTGCATCAGCATGAAGATCTCTTTTGCCATCCTCAGGGATCATGCTATGTTCAGTGACTAAATGAGCATCATTAGTCACCGTCTGCAAACTGTTCTGTGAGTCTCTGTTATTTATGTGTTCTCCATTATGCATGAACGAATGCCCATGTAGATTATTTGTACTCTCACGAGAAGAGCTTCTTATCGTGTTACCTCCATGAAGCAGTTCATGTAGAACCGATTCAGGATCTGTACGTGGATATTCAAAGTCGAATCCTTCGTGCCCCTTTAATCTCTGTCAATATGGATAACAAATGATTAGAAACCTATTATTATTGAGGAGGGGGATATGCGATAAATAATTTATACAATATATTCCCCATGTTTTGAGTTTAGAGGCCTTCAATATCCTACTTACCATTAAAAGGTTATCCATTATAATTTGTGCATCTCTTGGATTTGCTTGTAGAACATTCATTAAAGATGTTCTGTTGAGCCTTAAAATCTGAGAAAGTTCTGTGGTCCGAACTGTGAAAGGCTGTGGTATACCATATAAAACTCCAATCTCTCCAAATGCATCTACTGCAATTGCCTTCCCAAGAACCTATGTTAGAGGTAAGAAGTTATGTTCTGTTGTTCATTGTGTTAATTTAAGAGGGAGAAAAAAAAACGTTATGTTTGAATATTATGACATACTTGATCATGCCCATCAATGTAGCGAATGAGTTCCTGCAACAAGTAATCATTTGAAAATATTTTTTTTTTTTTTTACAATTAGTACACATTCTTTAAAATTCATTTATGGTTACTAGACTATCCATTCTTTAGCTAACTCACCGCTGCCCCTGAAACCAGCATGTAAAGGTCTGTAGGAGACTCATTTTGCAGTATCACATCTTCCTTGGGTGGGAAGTACTCAGCTTCCATTTCTGAAACCTATTAGTACAGGGTTACTTGGGGTCAGATATTGTAACTTTGGCTCTTCATTTAAGCCAAAGAAGGAGAACACAGATGGGGAGAGTGGATAGTAGAATAGACTAAAAAGTGTTACAACAAGACATGTGGGGTGTTACCAGTTGGAAAAGGAAGTCATGGGAGACTCCTTGGAAGAGGTAGACCTTCTGCACGACAGGGAAAAAGAGATGGTGCGCAATGCTTGAACGAATCGCCTTTGGCAGATCATTTAATGTTTCTTGCTGCTTCAGTCCTTCTGTTTTGTACCTCAAACATATGTGTGCCAACATTTGATCTTGTATGCGGTGGGGCAAATGATTTCTTGAAGCAAATTCAGAAGCTGCTTTGACTGTATCCCTCTGTGGCACCAAAACCAATCCTCTCTTATTTAGAGGGAAGAAATAAAGTTCCTCTTATCTGAACCAGTTTTTTTTTTTTTTTTAGAAAAGAAACAATTAGCTATAGCTAAACATAACATGAAACTACCAGGAAGAGTATAGTAGGTAGCAGTTTCAAATATAGTGACCAAATGTGGGGCCTACACAATGTTTAAAAATAACTTTTGAAACGCTGGTCTGGATGGTATTGTTGAATGAGAATATGGGGGCATTTGAGTAAACAATTTATTTAAGCATGCTTCTCCTATGAGAGCTATGTAGAAACTGCTTCTAAAATCGAAGAGAAAATGAGGGTAAACTCCACATAAGTAGTGTATAAGTTGTTTCTATAAGCTATCTTGAAGATGTTTGAAAATAAAGTGATAAAAACTTGTGACAACTTATGATATATCATAAGCAAGTTCTTTCAAACACTTGCACACGTGCTATGTTATAAGAGACGCTCAAATAAACTCTTCCAAATACCCCCGAAGAGTTTAGTCCAACACATGTATAATATAAAACTGTCATAGCAGGTGACATTCACGGGCAAATTGAGCAGTAGTAGAAGCAGCTCAAGTTTGAGAGCACTTACAAAATTTCTGGTGCGGCTGGTCCAGTGCACTACAAGGTTAGTCATGTTTCCAATGATATATGATGTTAGACCCAAGTTGAACAGCATGTAAGAGATGTCAAACAGCATCTCTCTCGTGTTCTCAGCATGTAAATCCCCATAGCCAGTGGTAGTAAGCGTGACAATGGACCAGTATATTGCAGTGACATATCTGTCCCAAAGACTTTCTTTTTTAAAATTTGGGTACATTGCACCAATCCAGGTTCTTTTGGCATCAGGGTACCTATCTGCAATTAGATAGTTAAAGCATCCCGCACAGTGCACTGCAAACAAGGTTACCTGAAATTTGGTGAAAGTGGCAATTCAATTCTGGGAAGTACCTTGTGTGAAATTTTAACGGAAGAAAGCAAACTTAAGGGGTTTTTGTGGCTTACAGCAATGAGCTTCGTGCACCTAATCCAGAAATAATTGAAGCGAATGTCCTTTTCAAGTCTGAAGCAAAGCAAAGGAAGCTAATAAGCACTGTCATGTCATTGTAATTAGAAGGGCTTATGAAACCAGAACCATAAAGTTAAATATGATATGATGGCAAAACCTTGCAAATAGAGAACTGACGCGTCTCAGACGCCATAATCGAAACATGTTAAGAACTTTGAAGCCAAGCTCACTGCTATGGTTAGTGAAGAGGAGGCTGATGGACTCGAGTGGTGCTGTTGAGCAGACATCAAAAGCAAACCAGGTGGATATGTACCTGCAAGTTTGGTGGAGCAATATAAAGTAAGTATACAGAGTTTTTTGGAGATTCATTTTTAGTTTTGAAAAAGGAAGAGAAGTTTATATCTATCTATATATATATTTACCTTATTGCAATTTTCTTTGGATCATCAATGAGAAGATAAGAATGGCTATCTAGGTATGCAACAAAGAATGTAAGCACTATGTCAATGGCAAAGAAGCCATTGACAATGTTGTCTATGATGAATAGTGCATCTTGCTTATAAGGCAGAAAGGCAAACTCAAACGGGCAAATCCAAGCTGAGTATATGACTACAACAACCAGTAACATCTCCCAAGCCCTGTAATAATAAAAGTATATGAGAACTTTGAGAAGATGCAGGCACCAATATTCATAAGAGCTATGTTATTGTGACTATGTAAAGGGTCATCAATCATCACCTATACCGAGGATTGAAAGGGGAGATTATGTATTTTTGCAGTTTAGTTTCCTGGTTTATTCTTGCTCCAAGAGATGGGAGAAGATCACTAGACATGAAGCTGCTATGGGCAAGACTTCCCATTTGGAATTCATCTACCCAGAACCTCTGGAAGAAGTTTTTGGCACAGGAAACTGACATGTTGTTATGGGTTTGAATTGAATCCTCAAGGCTACACAGAAGAGGTAGTTAAGTTTTCATGGGGTTAAAATCCTATGGACTTGGCTGGTATTTATAGTCAGGCTTTTGACTTGGATGCAACAGTTTTAGACCACTTTTTCCCTGCCTTTTTCCTTATGTAGCTATGATAAAGGGATAAGCAGGAAGCTTATGCATCTAATGCAAAATAAAAGGATATAAAAGAGAGTGGTAAAAACGTGGAGGGGAATTCCTCCTCCAGCTTGTCTCAACAAATAAAGCTTGAAGAGATGGAAGAAAACATGCGGAATGGTAGAGTCCTTCAAGTGGCAGACAAGTCACTTTCTGAAATGCAGCTGCAACAGACAATTCTGTATGTCAAAGAGAGGGTACAAAGAAAATGCAAATGGGGTTTCTTGTTGTGTATAGGTGGTTCTAATGGTGGCCATGGGACTGTGTTTGGTCGTTGTGGTGGTAGCTCCATCAAAACATATGGAACTGGAATTTATATTTATATATAAAAAAATTAAATTAAAATATGGTCCCTGCTTTGGAGGAACAGATTCTGGATGAAACCTATTAAATTGGTTAGTGTTTACATCTTCTGAAATCTAGAGATAGACCAGACAGCCATAGTAGATTTAGTATGTACACGTGGACCAATAAGGCTTTTCTTAGGGGTTGTAACACACTAACACTTGTCCAAAACCCATTAACAGAAAATCCCAATTATTAATTAATGCTGCTGCTGCTAATATCTTAGTCCAGGTCCTCCATTCATATTGTTTTTCTCCTGATTAATGTGAAACGGCCGACATTGAAATAATGCAACTGATTAGTACCTAGTACCGACCATTCACCTTTGATTAAGGGGCTTTGTGGCCCACATATGATTAGTTGATGAAAATCACTATTGCAATATGGATTCTTATATTGTGTGAGGTGATGTTGATAAACAAATAGTTTCAAATTATGAGGTTAAGATCAATGTGTTGTCAGGAATTTTCTTTATATTCTCTCCATACATTCCTTGTTGCCCTCAAGCCACATGGTATAGGGGGTCTCCATTGCACAGTAGCAAAAGGAACTGTGGTATGTGTGTGACGTTTTGAAGTATTTAATGGAAAGGAATAAAACACACAAAAAAAAACTTCTGACTTTTGAATGGAGAAATTCCAAGCAATAAAGTTAGTATAAAATACAATACAAATGTTGAATTGAATTCATTGATGAGTTCTCTCACTAGTTAATTTTGCATGTGAAAGACGGTCATTATCTGAGTGTACTGGTCCCGTATGAATATCTCAACAGAATCTTTTCCAAGAGATAATAATGGATGGGAAAGCTAAGCCTAAACCCACTTGCCGGGGTACAAAGGTCGTGCCAAAAGAGAATTTTTTTAAAAAGTATAAAATATGTGAGCCAAACAGGACTTTTACTCTATAGTATGGTAATAAATTCTCTCCAGAGTCTTTGAAAGAAAGCAGTTGCACAAAACTCATATCTTACTTAGGGGGAATCAACCTCCTTGCCACTTGGTCCAATGTGCATTGGTTGAGCATAGTTTGCATTTGGTGCCTTGGAACCAGAAAGAATACATTGTATACAAATTGGTATTTCTTTGGCAAGTCATAAGGATGTTATACAACTACTATGGTGCAATTGTATTATGTTATGTTATTATTAATGTTAATAATGCAATTATGCAAAACATGGAAGTGGGGTTGTGGCAAACTCTTTGTTTTTTTATTGTGGCTTCTATAGCCTGCAGAGAAGCCCCACCTCTCGTGGGAGGCATGTTATGCAGGTATACAATACATGGTACAAGGATGTCTATCATCACGTGGATGGATTAAGGAGTGGTTTTTCATGTTTGTTTGATTAGCAATATGAATCATCCCAAATCTTCTTATAACCATTATGTGGTTAAGGATTGCTGTGTGGAATTCTTGGGGGTAGTTTAGCTCTGTGTGAAGCTAACCCATGATTAATCATGATGCTTCTGAAAAGTACATTCTGCAAAAGCCAAAAGGTTCAGAGGATGTTGACATGCAGGGAAAAATCTCTCCCCAATCTGTTATGTAAGCAGAATTATTATTTCTCACCAACTTTCTAGCATACTGTATTGGTCACAAAATGTGGTTTAACTTCTTCATTAGTAGTTCCACTATAGCAAAAGGTGCAGTGCCAGTGTAGTTGGGGCATGAATTTTTGTGAAAAAGGAAGAAAAATAATGTAAATAAGAAAGAAAGAAAGAAAGAAAGAGGCATACAAATTCCTGGTCGGTGGGGTCTTGATAATTGATATGGTAATGAAGTCAAAGTCAAACCCATATTTATTATAAAAGAATATAAAAAACAAATTTTTTATAATTAATTGAAGAAAAAAAAAAGAAACTTTTGGATTGTTAGTTGATTATATGAAAGTGAATCACTAATTTAGTCCTTAAAATTGTAAAGTCACCATGATATTGATGTCGATAACTAATCTCCGCTGATGAGCCTAGTTGGCTCAAACCTGAAACCTTACTTGAGCGATTTGAGTCTAATTTCACTCAGACCAATATAATGTACCTTGGTATTTTTAAGGGCTAAATTGATAGTGTTTTTATAATTTCATAGACAAATTCAATGATTCACTCATTTCATGAATATGCAAGAGTCCTCGACAAACTTGCTTTGGAAACGAGAGCATAGCCATATAGAGCATATATAGGCAATTTGTTCTTACTTACCCCATTAAAAAGAGACAGATTTGTGTGACATTTTGTTCTTTGAAAATATGATGATAATATTTGTTTTGAAACGATGGGCATAAACGCGTGGAAATTATTTTGTGACTTTCTCTTTTTTGAAAGTATAGGATCCAAATCCAATCCTTAATGAGCATTTGCCTTTGGTATCAATTGGGGCTCACCTTTTGCATGGTGTGCGTTTGCCTCACGGTATCAAATGGGGCTCACTGTCTTGCTCTCAAGCTATGCACAACAAAGGAAGTCCCCATTTGATACCCTAGCAAACCCACTTTTAGTAACATATTTATTAATTTAATCCAATTACAAGTGCAAGATTTGTTCGATAGTTTTATTCTTCTTGTTTAAAAGGATGAAGATTTTTCTGCATCTGTTTTTATTATATGAAAAAAATAAATATAAAACATTAACATAGCTTGGTTCATAGAAAACAATATTACATTGGTTCGAGTGAAACTGGTCTCAAATTTCTTAAACAATGTCTCGTGTTCGAACCTGTAAATATTTCACACCAATATCATAGTGACCCAGACAAATAGCTTGTTCATGGAAAGGAAGGGAAGTGGAGAGAAGGCGATATAAATTGGAAACTCAAGCATTTTGCTAAAAATTCAAGACAATTCAATTTAAATTGAAATATTGACTAAGGCTATGTTTGTTTTACACGCCAAATTCACATAATTGCGCACGTTATTATGAACCAACATAGATGAAAAATTCTTTCAATAGATTCGAATGCATATTCACAAGGTTTTTGACAACTTGAATCCTCTCTTGTTCTCTATATCAGGAAGGGAAAAAAAAAACACATATGGGTGGAGAGAGAATAAATAAAGGATGAAAAAATGACGGAGAAAAAGAGAAATAGAGAGACTTGTAGATTAGAGAGATGCTGGAGAGGATCTAATTCTGGATTTTGATGTGTATATAAGAAAATTGAGAGTAGAAGATATAACATATTTAAATTAATTCTTTCATGTTAAACAGGATATTAAATTAATCTTTCAGTTACATCAATTTAATCGTTAAACGTACCAGACTGAAATGTCCAAAAATATATTAAAAAACAAAACTAACGTCTATTCAAAAAATTCAAAAAAAATTGTATAAAAAAATTCAAAAAAAAGTGCTCAAAATCTTTAAGAACTCAATTTAGATATTTAATCTAAATGAAAAGATATCATTCAAATTGACTCCTCCTCAGTGGTTCGTGCTTTGGAGGGTGACTTGGTGGGCAGTGTGAATGGCCGCAAGTTGGTTCAGATGATCTGAGAGTTGCTGCAACGTAGATGGAGTGTTCGAATTGTCAACATTTACCGTGAAGCCAATGTCTGTGCTGATGCGTTAGCTAGTATTGGGTGTAACTTGGGTTGGGATCTTGTGGTTTATGAGCTACCCCCAGCTAATCTTGAGCAGCTATTACTGCTGATCAAATGGGAGTCTCTACTCCCAGATTCGTTGCTATATAGTTTTTCTTTTCTTTGGGCTTTGTCCCCGTTTATTACCAAAAAAAAAAGATATCATTTTGAGAATGGATGGAGGAATCCTGCACTTTCCTGCATATTTTAAAATCACAGATAATATTCATAATTAATATATCACTGGAATATGGATCACCGCTTCTTCTTTTTTTTTATCCAGTAGAAATGGTAAACACACACACACAAGTGCCCCAACCGGGATTCGAATCACGTCCAACCTAACAACGCAAAATGGATTTAGCTATTTTTGCTAGGTTTTACATTCGATCACCGCTTCTAATAACTGTGCAGTAGGCTTTTCTTTTTTATTGTATTGACTCTTGCAGTGTGATCCAATGTACTATAGTGCCAATTAAATAGGAACATTACAATAAAGAAATAGGACAGAATGCTACCAAGAAAAAGAGAATATTTGTCTTATGGTCATTGGAAGGCCGCGGGCAAACTTGAAAGCAAGACTAGATCAATAGAATCAACGGTCCTGTAAAAGGGCATGCTCATAATTCATCATGGATCTATCCCCAAAATTTTGCCATATTTAGCCATCACCATCAAGGGATCCTGTTTAATTAATTAATTAACACTATTATATATAAGAAGGATATGGGAATATTTTCCAACAAAATATTATGAGCTCCCGGATAACCTAAACGGATTGAATAAATTTCCATAGCAAAGGATGAGTACGGGTTGTGTTCACATGGATAATTTGACACATCGATCATGGGTTCGTTGTAGCAATGTTGTCATCATTTTTACTACTTTTTTATAGACGAAAACGAAATTCATCATAAGCCATACATGAAAACTGTGGCATGATTTAAAATTTGTATTCATTTTTTTTATGAGAGATTAAAATTTGTATTCATGCTTCTTTCTCCAGGGTAGGGATGGCAATTGGACTCATATTCATTGAATACTCACAAAAATTACCCACAATAGGGAGGGTAATTACCCGCTTAATGGGTACGGACTCGGGTACGGGTAATTACCCGCAAAATTTGATAGGGACGGGTGCGGGTATGGGTACCTTAGTACCCACCCCGCCCCAGACCCGCACAAATATATACATATATATTTATTTATTTATAGTTATATTTATATGGGGATGTATCAAGTGAGAGGAGTTTTAATATGAGAGGGTGAGATGATTAAATTTGGACCGTATAACCATACATGGATGGTTGGGATTAAAAGTTAGTTAGTGGTCACATGACCACTTAAAAAAGTCATGTGACTTTATGTTTTAATCTTGACCATTTATGGTTTGATCTTATGGCTATAATTCACTCCTCTCATTCTCTCATAATAAAACTCTTCTCACTTGATATGCTCCCTATATATGTATATGTGTGTGTGTGTATATATATATATATATATATTAAATTTAATAACTCTTAAAGAAATTTATAAACTAATTCTTATTCCTAAAGTAACTCATACACAAGACATTATAGTTATAAGACACATTTTCTTTCCTTTCCAATGAGAAACATTTCTTTGACTCTTTGCTTTCCTTTACCGTGTGTTTTATCGTTATTATAGACAACGACAAGCTTGCTTCATTGTACCTCATTCACTTGCGCTATTATTGTCCTGCTTCCTTGATCTGCGATGACAAGCCTTCTTCATTGACACCATCTGTCTCGTTCCCGTGTCCTTCACCAGCAAATTCCTTATGCGCCTTTGAGACATAATATTGTGTATTGCATTTGAAAAATTAATTTTTGAATTTTCAGTTAAAGTGCGGGTAACGGGCACGGGTACGGGTACTTAGGTACCCAACGGGTAAGGGTACGGGGATCAAAGTTGCTACCCATGCGGGTATGAGGCCAGATACGGGTATTTTTTGAAATTGCGGGTATAAAAACAGGTACTATAATACCCTACCCATTGTCATTCCTACTCCAGCGCAACATATCATTTTTTTTAAAGAAAGGCAACATATCATTTGAAGGTAGTTTTAATTATTTTATTATTTTTATTATATTCTATATTTTTTAAATCTCTTTTTTTAAATTCCTTTAATTTGGACCCTAAAATATTATCATTTTATTATTTTGTTAATATAAAATATTATCAATTTATTATTTTTACATCGTTTACTTTTTTATATTGTTATTCAACAATATATTATCATATCATTTAATAAGTTTGGTTATAGTTAAAATATCAGATTTAATAGATAATATTACGATACATAATTAATTAAAATTATTAAATATTTTTTACACTGACAATGTGTTTAAAATCGAGTCCTTAATTTAAATATATCCAAAATATTAGTTTAAGTCTGTACATGTGTTAATATTTTATCCTTTAGAAATACAAATACAAAACCTAATCATTGTTCTTTATCTAATAATTTGAACTCTTGAAATAATTGATTCATAACATATATACACACTCTATATTAATCAAGAAATTTAGAACTCGATTTTTGTATATTGTCTCTATTTTTATAATTAAAGTTAAATTTAACACAATTTAAATAAATAAATGAATAATCTTTGTATTATATTTTTATCGCATTTACGTAGAGCATGGCTAAACACATTCTTGTTGCCCATTTGAAAAATTCAGATTGTGTCCTCATTCACTCGCCACGAACTGTGCACATGATATGTTTGAGTGGCTTTTGGTTCTCGGAAGGGCCTTCGTCCAATCGTCCTAGCCCTTGTCAAAGGTGTTTTGAGAATTTGAAAAAAAAAAAAAGAATTATCTTGTTTTTTCGATATTAATTATTTATGTAAATGTGATGATCGCTAGTTTTAAAATAAAAAATATTTGATACTTCCTTTTAAATTGAGATAGTTTTTATAAAAATATAAAAAAAACAAAGATTATTAGAAAACTAGTCCTAAAATAAAAACCATACATTCTCCCCCTACCAAAAAAAAACCTAAAAATAAAAAGTATACGAATGAAAACAGAGGGCAAAACGAAGAATAGGGCCTTTTTTTGCCAAATTGGTGTAATTTTATATTGAAATTATCAGTTTAGTGTAGTTTTTAAATTATTTACCAAAATGAGATAAGTAGTATATCCCATTGGCAATTTTTAATTTTTTTCAAAGTCGTATATGTCAGATACGACTCCACTTTTTAAATTTTTTTTCACATTTAAATGCAAGTTATATATATCATATACAACTTTGTATGTTTTAAACTTTTTAAAAAAAAATTTGGAAGTCGTATAATGGAAATACAACTTTAGTTTGTTTTAATTTTTTTTATTGCTCAAGGTAAAGTCGTATAATATATATACGACTTCCCTTTTTTCAATTAAAAAATAGTAATATAGGTTGGGGCGGTTCCATTAATATCAGTGAGTATTGTGTCATATTTTTTATTTCAGTTTTTTGTGTCTGAGTAAATAGCAGGGAAATTAACTAGTAAAACCAAATTTATCTTTTATGTTAGGGTGCATCTGCAGTCATCTTGTCCATAATTAATTGAAAAAACTTTCCCTTGAGCATAATTTTTTTAAAATAAGCTAAAGTCATATTCTCATTAAATGACTCTCGGAAAAAAAATTAAAATATGCAAATTCGTATATATATACGATTTGCATTTAAATGTGGGGACAAAAATTTAAAAAGTGAAGTCGTATTTACATATAGGACTTTAAAAAAAATAAAAATCATCAATAAAGTATATGACTTACTTTATTTTGATAAATAATTTAAAAACTACACCAAATTAATAATTTTAAGATAAAATTACACCAATTTGGTGAAAAAGCCCGAAGAATAGTGTAGAAGAATTAAGTTGGTTGCGTTCAATGGATTGGGGACTGGCACGTTCACATGCGAATTGCTATAACCCACTCAGACCCCTCCGAGACCTTATGAAACCCGACACACAGACCTGATTCTGTGGGTCACCCACATATTTTTCTGGAGTAATAATTAAACCAAAATCTCCTTGTAATTATTTGGGAGGACCCCTCACAATACATATCTGTATATATCTATGGAGTGAGTCTGTAAGTTAGTTTCTGATCGACTATATAATTGTATATGAATAATTAAATTAATCCCTCACATAAAACATAAAAAAAATAGTCAAAATTGCTTTGACATATCCAGACTAATATGTTAAGTACCATATTATATTATTATGCAAGTATTTTAAATTTAAGTAACATTCAAAATATAGCTTAAGAAGTATTTAAAATTATTAAAAAAATTATACAGAACCGATAAATTTAAGAAATAATTAAAAGAATAATTTAAAGATATATAATCAATTTAAATGAATTTGACTTTAAAATTTAAAATAAATAAAAAAATAGATATGATATGTGTCATTCTTTAAGAAAAGGTAGATTAATTTTTTAAAAATCATTTTAAATGTTTATATAAAATTCTTTATCTGGTAAATATTTATTGTTTTATAATAGCTAGGTTCATAAAATATATATATAATAATAATAATAGTAGTAATAGTAATATATAAAATAAATAATATCATTAAAGTTTCTTAAGACACGTGGGCACAGGTAATTCATCAGTTGTCAAAAATGAAAATGCTTGGTTACACAAAATCACACGGGCAGAAATATTCTACCCAATCGATCAAAGTGATATTGGCAAACACAGCTATATATAGGCCACTAATGAATGACATCTGGGATGGGACCAATTTCATTGCCGTCAGTCAATTGAGGATATGAGATTCTAGATGCTCTTAACCCTGACGCCTTCCTCTATGGCCTTGTATTGTAGCTAGCTAGTGGTTAATATTATTTTGATTAATTTTCAAAGCACGTTGCATTTACTACTGATCTTTCTCTAGTCTCTATAGCTGGTTCCATCTTTTCTCAGTCATCTCATGCATGTGAATCGTGATTGATGCACTAACTATACATGCTTTCTTCCTTTTTGGTCCACATCAAGATGTGGTTTTGGAGGCTAGGTACTTATCCTATTTGATATACCATGCGTCACTTTGTTTTTGTTTTTTGTTTTTTGTTATAAAAACCATCACTTTGTAATTATAATAATCTAGATATTGAATAATATATTTAACACCCCCAGAATATAAAGTTAAATGCAAAATGTCAATCTTTTAATCATGAGTAGTAGTGGTCCTAGGAGGACAAACCACATAGTGCCAGGGATATATGTTTATAATTTAATAGTACTAAAGTGACATAACAAAGGTAAAATATTATCGAACTGTCTTAAATATATGTAAACATTGTTAAAGGTAAAATTGGGGAACATTGAGATAATGACGGGGAAGAGGGGAGTGAAGGAGAGATCTTAATTATAAACTCCACTGAATTCTTTTTGCTAAGACAATAATATAAAAAAAGATTGACAATAATCATTTCCTTGAATTGACTGAGAATTAGATTTGGACAAGACAAAAGAATGGAATAATAACATCATCTCCTAATCTCTTGTAAGGAGTTTTGCCTCATCGAAAGTGCCAAAGCTAGGTACAGTGTAGATATCTGACGCGACGATGTTCTTAATTATCAGCATCTAGCAGCAATTCCTTATTAACTTGCTATGTTTTTGTAGAATTTTAGAGATTATAATATATATATTTTTATACGCATACAATTACAATGAGTATCCCTGGTCGTTCACCAAGACAAGATTCAAACATCTGACCACTTGCTTAAGTGACCCGAGTCTATCGTTACTCGGACCAAACACTTGTTGGTTAGAAATTATATATATGTATTGTACACGTAATTATTTTTTTTGTGTGTGTGAAACTTCAATATAATTTAAAAGTCACCCTAGACTTCCAATAAATCGAGTTGAATGTAATTAGCTAGAGCCATTACTTTAATTAGGGTGACAAAACTCTTCTACCATTCAACATTTTGCCAATTGAATTAATTAACAGATGTTGATCAATATAATTATTAGTAATAATAATAATAAAATTAAATATCAAAGACCGGCCTAGTAGTTTTGGGTCGCAACCCAACACCTCTACCCATATATAAAAGATTAAAAAAAAAATCGACCCACCAAATTCATTGGAACGACTCATATCACTGAGCCTCTTCAGTTAGGAGAACAAAAGTGAAAGCTAATGCCACCATGTAAGGCTATTCTCAACGCAGTACAAAGGATTGCATGTTTCAATTAATAATTGCCATTTGACCAAAAAAATAATTAGTAATTTTTTTTTGGTAAAGAAAAAAAATAAAAATAAAAATTAGTAATTGACAATATATATACATTTTTCCAATATCTTCCAAAATAAGCGCTTCACGTATCGTGGCTGCTTGCTTAATTTTTTATGTTAATTGATTGATGATATAGCTAAAAGCACAAACACACTCCCTCCAACCAAGTGAATCAAACTTACCTTATGTGTAATGTACTGAAAATCTTTACCTTACTTATTGATCGATTATTAATTAGTACGTTACGCAAACCATGAATGAAAGAAGTTGAATCTTTTTTTTGTTTTTTTTTTAAGGGAAGAAGTTGAATCTTATTCTGCTGCAAAAAGCCAACAGTGTAAGTGGAAGCTAAGACACGAAATTGAATAAAGTTCCTAGAGATTTTATGATTATGAAAGGATACTATATATAAATATAAGTATATGACCATTAATTATTATGTGTCACGAGAATATATATGTACTACAGTATTTCATTCTATGACGCTTAATTAAAAGCTCTGACCATTAATACTCAAAATTACTAGTCATTTCCAAAGTGAATTATGGCATCTTTATTCTATATTAGGTAGGAGTACAGCAGCACCTTTGGTAGTGCCTCCATTACTGCAAGATGGGAGCCATTATTGACCCGATCGATATATCCTCCCGGGCCTGCAATATATGGCATACTCCAATTTGCTACACTTCGAATCGGTTTAGAATTAATAATGGTTTTAAGAGCTCATGAATGTTTGGAATGTTTTGGTATATATATTGCCGCGGATTAGGCAACGTGGTGCATTACATATCCCAGAATATGGATAGTAGGTAACCATTTAGCTTAATTGATTTCATGACAAGTTAGACTCTAACAATGAAGTCTTTCTGTTATAATCACAGCCAGCTAGCTAGCTTTTCCAAAACCATAACGGTTAATTTGTTTTTTCGTGTTTTAGAAAAAAAAATGATTTTTTTTTTGTCTGGACCTCTGATATCTGGAAGTGACATTGGATCCGATTAATATAAGTTGAGTCGGGTGAATTCATATAATGGGACAAAAATCTACCAATACCCATTTTTCCATTTCTCCTTTGCTTAAGGGGGAAAATGGATTTTGCATATAGAGGCATGCAATTGCTGAATTGTGCACAAATTTTGCTGTATTGCTATATCCATGTTTTTTCACTGCAACATTAATAAACTTCTAAGGGGCCTAAGTGGGCTTAATGAGAAAGGTATAAAACATTTCTGAGATGGTGGTAGTGAAATGATGGCTTTGATGATTTGATGTAGCCTAATTCAATTTCATCATTTGTATGAGTTGTTACATTGGTTAATTTAGTGAATCGTCACACAACAAAATTAAACCATATATAGTCAATTAGTTAATAAAGCAGTCAGACTTCCACCATATATGTACAAGTGTTCCGCCTTAAATTTATTATTAAATACAGTTATAATATATGGTTAGCACTTGCTTTTTCTAAAATAAATTAAACATATCCCCCAGACCCCAAGATCTGATATCTGATTAAACCTCAATCATATGGAACTGTTAGGACCTCCAGTTTCTACCATAATGTGTTCAAATATATCAGCTTCCATACACAAAATAGATCATATACAGAAACTCAAAAATGTAAGTTATCATTAATACTTGATCAGATTTTGAAGATGGATATATGAATCTCCCATTTGAGGTGACTAGATTTATCATATCAAAAACTAATTAACTGCATGGACATTATTATGGTTCATCTCAACGATCTTTTTCAGATCACTAATTAATGATGACTTGTAAACTTTTTAAGACAGAGGGTGAACTTAATTATCCAACATTCAAATTGCTCAACATATGTATGTATACTATCTCATCATGACAGATACGATTGTAAATATCTAGTCCAGAATATGACCAACAAGAAAAGAAAAGATTTAGTTTCTGATAACTCCTCCAACCGCGGATCTTCATAATGCAAGAGTTGAATTTAAGAAATTTCTCAGCTCAGTGTGAGGACGCACTTCTGCTATCACAAGCGTTAATTGAGAGCTTCCACGTGAAACCAGCCAACCCACTTGGTACTCCTTTGGTGGTAGTAATTAACTAGTGGCTATTACCATGTCAGTACAATCCATGAGGAGGATGAAAAATTCTTGTCAAGCATGCGTGCATGTGCCGATGGTGATTTGTGTAGTGATAACCCCACCACATATGTATTATTGATATATATGGTCATGGTGGTGGTACACAAAACAACTAAATATATATATGAAGCCTACTTTTATTTGATGAACATATGTACATGTTACCTAGAGGTGAAGAAACACGAGAAAAATGGGTTCGAGACACAATATTGATGCAAATGTAATAATATTGCTCTTCACACTTCTCTTTTAACTTTGGTTATTGCATTATTGGTATCTACCAATTGAAATTTCGAATTGGGCTAAATGTGATGAAACTGATTTCACATAAGCTGTGTAAGCTTGTTTTGATAAGCTATTCTGGAAAACTTATGAAAATAAATCCAAAAGAGCTTATGAGCTAGTCATAAGCTGTTTTCATAAGCTTTGTCAAACACTATCACATGTGTTTATGTTAGTAGATAAGTTCTAGATAAGTGAATCCAAACAAGCTCTGCACAACTACTCATTGTTATCCTGATTCCTGAATTTGTACAGATAACTTGTTGTAAAATTATTATTTATTTATTATTTATTTATTTAAAGTCAGATTTATTATTATTATAATTATTTTTCTCTTTGACTTGGTTTTATCTTTTACTTGCTCCCCAAGAAGTTTGTTAAGATGGGTTGATCTTATCCCTTTTTTTATGTCTCTCATCAAAACAAAAATTCCTATTTTTATGCGCATTTACGTTGCATATAAAAAAAGGTAGGTGTGGCCTTTGGGTTAATGACTCTCTCTATCTAACTTTCACTTGTTTTCCTTTTCTCCTTTCTTCATCACTCGGTCACCTTTATTTTTTGCCACATACCCGGTTCACATTTTTCTTATCAAAAGCATTCAGCTACTGTCATATCAATTTATTATTTATTACGTATGTGAACAGTGCTTTTATAGTCATGTATCAAGAAAAATAAATTTTATTAGTAAGGGAGTGTATGATGTTTTATCATGGGTTGTTCATTGCCTGTTCGTGGTGTTCTTGCTGTTCTGTTACCTCGGTTTTTAATCGGGATAGGTCTGTTGTACCCTGGGGGATTTGCGCCTGTGGGCAGATAAATCCTTAAGGGCAGTCTAACCGACGTCTCAGGTCTTTTGTTTTCCCTCACTATTATTGTTTTGTAGGTTTCATGATTGACCGTTGTGGACGGTGCACTGCTATTTCTCATATATATCCAACATAACTGATGGTATGTATGTATGTGGTTCAAGTTCAAAGAATGATGATGGAAAACCCACTAATAGTACTGTAGTATTGAGTTTCATTTCCATGGAACAGAACACCTAAAAGCACTAGCATATTCGATCAGCAATAATATTTTTGAGCATTTTTCATATGAAATGCTCCTGCGCTAGCTACGAGGCTGCGTTTATATCTGTCTTCCTCATTTTAATTATTAACTTGCGGAATCATTTTCCGACCAAAAAGTATAGATTTTTCTTGGTGCCTGCTAAAGCTAGCGTTTCATATTTGTCAGAAAGGGACTGATATGACACGATCTTCATGCTTACAATTTATTAGAAGTGGCAAATGACTAAGTGTGCATGAGAAGAAAATGGCCAGTACGCTATGAAAACCCACTAACATCAATTAGTACCCACTTGTTTAATTCTTCCGATTAATAACAACCTTCATTCATCTTGCATTAATTCCTCTTTCACTGTCATGTTTTCCTTTCCTAGAGACTAGAATTCAATTTTAAAAGCAAGGACCAATATGGCCGACAGGCGCGCAGTACTATCTGTTATCTTTCATGGAGGCAGATACAAATGCTGATGCTGATGCAGATGAAACCTTGTGTTGTGATGATGAGATACCATAATTTGGAGGGCTATAGGTACCTAGTACACATTTTTCTACCATTCCCAGCACGAATTATGCCTATCAGTAGTGTCCACAAAGATTAATATATAGACGCTAACCCTCTCTTATATTTTGCACGTAACTTGCTACTGCTTAGTGGTTAAAGCACGAAACAGAACAAGTTTAGAAATAGCGCTTCTTGAAATTTGTGTTTTTTTTTTTCGTTTTCTAGGGGAGTGGTGTGATTCATGAATACACCCAAATTTTACGCACACGTCTGACCATATTTTATTATTTTACTAAATCATAGTATTACTTCTTAAAATTTTCTTATAATTTGGAGGTCTAGGTCTCAACTTCTTAAATTTTATTTACACTCTATAATTAATGGTAAAATATAATTGGATATTTGTGTAAAACTTATTAAACTAACTAAACAGACTTATAATTTTATATAACATATACAATGATTAATAAATTAATAAAGTAATATGTATTTATAAAATAGATATGTGAACATAAACAAATTAAAATAACAATCGTACCTATACATAAATATATTGCCACCAACCTCAACGAGGATTTACAGTAGAATTTATGTATAGTCTACTAATGGGAGAATTTAGGATTTGAACTCAAGTCACATATAGTACAGGTAGAGGATCCAACTATCTGTATCAGCCCCGTTGGCAAATGCAAATTAGATTTTTTTTAGGGATGTTTGGCTCAACTTTTTTATGGTTTATCTTCACCTTAAAAGGAGAAACTGGGCCAAACAGTTTTCAACATAAGTTCTTCAAAAAAAAGGAGCTTTTTTTTCGTAAAGAAGGAAAACTAGAAGATAAGCTACGTTTAGAAAAGCTAATTCTAGGATTTTGAGTTACTTTTGCGGAGTTTTTTTTTAAGTGAACCTCCCTTCGAATCTGTCTGTCTCCGTTTTTCGTTCTTTCACTATTGTTTTTGTCCACTGAGTGAATTTGCTCTAGCCTGCCACATGCGTTTTTGTTCCCACCATCATTATGTGCAATTCATTTTTTTTTCTCAACTATCCCTCTATCAAAACATGTGAACGAGAAAGTATGGCGTAAAAAAAATTGAAAGTATGCATTTATACAATAAAAAATTAGCATTTGTAGAATCCAACTTTTAATTAGCATGACTAATTTATGACTCTTTATTATAATTAAATACATTTTAATTTATTGCAATTTTAAATATAATTGGAGCTTCATAAAATTATTAACCACTTTTTAAAATTGTATAATAAAAAATTTATATAGAAATTTAAAATATGAATTATTGGTGAATTTAAATAAAATTAGAGCTTTTATAAACATGTTTTACCATACAACTTCTAGCTTAAAAGTAACTTTTAAGTTAAAAAAAAGTAAACAATATCAAACAACTTTAGCTTAAAAGTAGCTTTTAAGCCCAAGAAAAGCTAGGCCAAACACACCCTTGGAATAAGGAAGATCAAACCTTTTTAGCTCGTAAGGATGTAATATTTAAACTTGTATATAAAAAAGAAAACAATAAGTGAGCATGGAAATTTTAAAAATTTTAAAAATTATTTTTTTCACACTTCAAAAATGAATTTATGTTTCAACACAATGATCTCAATCTTAACTGTGTTGGTTTAGTTTTGATTTGTTAAACACTTTTAAAAAATCTAAATCAAACAAATCTAACTAAATATAATCGGTTTAGACTTGTTTTATTTTAGATTGAAATCAAACCAGTTTATCAACACCCATAGTTGGACAAAAATATTTGTTTGTTTTTTTATAAAAGGGAAATTAAGAAAACTAAGCAACGAAACAATGGGTGGCACAATTCATGGCATTCTGTTGAGGATTAAAAGGCAAATAACATGTAGTGTTGGGCAACAAAAATAACATCTAGTGGAGTCTTAGCTCAGGTTTTTTTTTGGTCAACAATCTTAGCTCAGATTGAGGGAGCCCTTGTTTGTAGCCTTTGGGCTTGTGTTTAGCCTTTTGGGCTGTTGAATGAATATATCAATTATCAACCCAAAAAAAATGGCAATTTCTATCTACACATACATGTTTTTCTATCAACACATACATGCTGCGGAACTATTAGTTCCGCAGGTATATTTTTTTTCTGACACACACATACCGCGGAACTATTAGTTCCGCGGGTTGTAATTCACTGCGGAACTAATAGTTCCGCAAGTATTTTTTATTCGTTATGTGTGTGTCTGAATTGAATTACAACGCGCGGAACTATTAGTTCCGCGGTGAATTACAACCCGCGGAACTAATAGTTCCGCAGTATGTGTGTGTCCGAAAAAAAATATACCTGCGGAACTAATAGTTCCGCAGCATGTATGTGTTGATAGAAAAACATGTATGTGTAGATAGAAATTGCCAAAAAAATTTGGACCAAAAAAAAACCCAAAAAAAATTAATGTATCAATTGACCAAAGAGAAAAAACACATCTAGTGGAAAGAGGCTGAATATCCCAAATTTGCAAGAAGATCTACACATCACTTGGTTACTCGATAGACATGTACCAAATAAGTTCTCTAATCCCATAAGTAGGCGAATCACCTCATATAAAAGAAAGATTGAAGAAACTGGTTGAGAGTATAAGCCATGTTGCTACTACTACTTAATTATGAATCCAACTCAGAGATGATAGGGGACAAAGTGAGGCTTCAAACTAGATTTTTTTTTTGGTTCAACTGTTTCAAGCTACATTTGTTATAAAAAATCAAAACTAGATCTCCATTGTAGAAAAAATAAAATAAAATCAAAGCTTAACCCAAACTGAGTTGCACACGGCCAGACAATGAAAATCCTTGACAGGTTTCAGGCTTCCAGCTAGGGGTGAGTAGGGGTCTGGGTCACCCGCGAGCCCGATCTAATCCAAACCGGTCCAACCTGGATTTTTAAGTTTTTGTGTTGTTTGGGTAGAACCCGATCCAACCCGTTGCGGACCCGTAGCGCTTTGGTTCGGTTCATGGGTTTCGTTTTCTAAATCTGCGAACTTGTGAAATCGAATCGATGACATGACATTTAATTTAATTTTTTTTTTGTGATAGGGTTACGCATTTGTTCATGAGCTGCAGTCACCACTCTCAGTCAACCCCTCGTCATTCATTCTTTTTCCTCTCCCAAACCACTCTTTCAGTGAACCAGATCGCAGAGTCATCACTCACACACCGCCCGCCGTCGAGTCACAGAGTCACAACGCCGTCACGCCTCCCTTCGAGTTCGACAGTAACCGCGCGTTCCTCGACAGCCACTGCGAGTGTTGACATCGACATCGTCTCCCTTCGGCGCGCAACACAGCAGCGACCACCGTCTTGTGGCCACATCGGAATCGACACGCAACATCACCAGCGATCACCGTCTAGCACCTAGCCTTGACTCCAGCGTCGTCAAGCAACACTGTCAACGGACACCGTGCATGGATCTCTCTCCCCCCACTCTCCTATCCTGGCGGCGCTCCCCCACCTCATCTGTTGTGTGTGTGTGTTTAGGTTAGGGTTTTAGACCCTTTTGTTTTTTTTTGGTCAAGGACCCTTTTGATAAGTTATTTTAGTTTTGTTAGCTTTTGAGTTGGGCTTAAGCCCATTTAATATTTTTTTTCTTTTTCTCCGACAGATGGGCTCCGGTTCTTCTTTCCTTCCCCCTTTCTGCTTTTTTAATTTTTCAAAATCTATTTAACCTTTGACCAAAAAAAAATCTATTTAACCCAATTGACCCGACCAAACCAATCCGTTCTTAATTGGGTTGGTTTGGTTCGGATTTAGCTAAAAAATTTGCACAAATCTGACCTGTATTCATTTGTTCGGTTTGGATAACAGATTTAAGCAAATCCGATCCAAACCAGCCCGTGTTCATCCCTACTTCCAGCAGAATCTCTAACCAAATAAAATAATAATATATGCCTTTTTTATTTAAACGCTTTTACTTTTTGTATTATATTATACTATGTAGTACTATTATACTATATATACTGTTTTTTTTTTGACATATATACTATATATACTGTTAAATATAAATAAACAGATATGAACTCGCGGGATATATATGCGATAATATGAACACTGTCGAGTGTCGTAATTCGGCGCGGGGGGGGGGGGGGAGTGGACCCGCCGTGAGACCGGGGTCTCAGAACCCGTAATAAGAGTCTGCACATAAAAAAAAATTGTCGGTAGATGAGTAAATAATAAACAAATTTTTGTAATAACTATAACTATAACTATTATACACAAATAATAATCAAGAATTTTATGATATATTAAAAGTAATTAAAAATAAGAATAACAGATATCAAAATTTGTTTAATGATTTTTTTTGTTGATATTTTTTAAGTTTTTGATCGATTGTGCCAATAAACACATAAAAATCATTCTAAGATGGATCATGGGAATAGGACATGCCACATGACAAGTACAGCAGGCAGCGCTTTTCTCATTTTCATTTCTATTTATTAGCAAGTATTTATACAAGTAGCGAATAACTATAGATATCTTTGAATATTTAAAAAATTGTAAATATAAAAAGTTTAATGTGATGCCATAATATTATATCAAGATCTTATAATATAAATTAATGTCATATAATATATCCTATTTATCAACTTAAAATTCTTACAAAATAAAAATAATATTATAAATAATATATCAAGTTCAACTATACATATTGTAAATAATTAATACATGGATGACATATAACATATTTTATAAAAAAAATTCATGAGTGTATAAATATTTGTGGAGTGGGTATCATGATCCACCCATCCATAGGTATCCATCCCCTATCCCAATCCTGTGAATATGTATTTTTGTAATTTCAAAATTATTCTTAAAGAATATTGAACAACACTCTTTCCTATAACAATAAAAATAAAAAAATATCTGTGTCCACACTGCAGATCGGAAGAAACTTTTGTCAAATATATCAAGAATTTTCAAATCAAACTTTAATTTAATAAAGTGGATTTAGGGCATGTTTGGATAACAAATTTATCTATTATTTATGGTATAAGTTGTATAAATTACTTTTATAATCGAAGAAAAATTATAGTGAAACTTATTTTATATAAGCCATAAACTGTTTTGATAAGCTATCATGGGTAGCTTATGAAAAATAAACCCAAAATAACTTATACATCAATCATAAACTATATTCATAAGCTCTACATAAGCCAATCCAAACTTACCCTCGACCTAAGCTAAAACAGCAAAAAGACCATAGTACTGCTGAGAATCTTAGATAAAAAGACACTCACACTCGCCTACCCTCTCTGCCTTTGTGCTCCTCAAAAACAGAGTACACTAACACGTATCAGATAAAGCATAGTGAGTGTGAGAGAGAGAGAGAGAGAGAGAGAGAGAGAGAGAGAGAGGGTACTTTTGGGCGTGCAGTGAAGATGGCTCGGAGCTCCACAAGAATGAAATGGATCTTCATGTTGATGCCTCTAATCCTACCCCATTTGGTCCTCACAACCACTGCAGAAGATGGTAGTGTCCCTCTTCTACTCTTTCTACCTCTTTATTTCTTTGCTTTAGATAGAGCTTTTGCTACTGATTTCAAGTTTTCCACTTTTTTCTCATCTGCTGAGATCTGACACCACAAGTGCTTGTTTTTTGCATTTGTTACTTGATATGTGTGATTCAGTTTGTGTATTGTTCTATGATTTTGGTGGGTTTTTAGTTACCCTTCCCGTTGTGTAGTCTAGTATTATGGTACGATGATGAAATGCTGAGTAATTGGTAGCTCTATAGTTTAAATGGCTTTCTGGGTAGGGGTGGGGCAACTTCTGGGTTCTGTTTTCACCCAGTGACCCTGCTACTATTTTTAAGTGATGGGTCTAAACTTTAAGGATATACCAATTATAGAAAGAAGAGAGTGATCTATTGGGGGGTTGAAGCTTAGAATTATCCCTCTTGTGATTGGGTTTGTGAGGCTTAAACATGATTATTATAATGGTTCTGTTTAACTTGTTTGCAAGTAAATATAGTTCTGTTTGACTTTATTTAAGGTTTCCTACTTCTACATATGAAGTGATTTGGATGACTCCGGTCATGATTTTCAACACAGAAGGCCCACCTTCCTCTTTGCTATGACTCTCAGCATTTTTTTATTCAGTGTTCCTCCTCAGTACCTCACTTTCCCATGGTGTTGTTTCGTTTTCAACTGATTCTATATTCTAATTTCATTTCTTATTTGGGTAAAGGGAGCTTCTGATTTCATATCATCCCCCCATTTCTTCTTTCTCCATAGTCCACTGTATCAGGAGCGAAGTTAACACTATACTCAGAAAAGGAGTGAAAAACAAAAATAAAAATGCTGTGATGGCAAAAAAGTGAAAAAATGATACTGGTTGCAAGTGTTTTGATTTTGAATATACTTCTAAGTTCTGCTCTATAATTTTAAAATTAGTTAAAATCAGTTAATACATTTTTACACGAAGAAAGTAGCATTATAGAAACGGTTATACGAGTTTAATGAAAGTAGTTAAATGAGCTTATCATTTGAACGGAAACAAAATTATGCAACTAACCTTCCTAAATATGACCAAATTCCCAATCCTGATTGTATATGACCTTCTTGCTTTTAGGTACAAAACTGTATATATGACATTTAATTTTAATCATATATCTAAAATGCACCGCAAAACATCACCATCCTGCAATTATGGATGCCTTCTGGATGAGACTAAAAAGCCAGAAAAATAATGAAAAAAGGGAGTACCAAAAACTTTACCCTAAAAAATGGAGAGCAAAATAGTCAGTGGCTTCTTATAGGATGACATAGTAGGAGAAGAAAATACTAACCTAGAGAGACATGAAAGCAAGCAAAGCAAGTAAGCATATGGGTCCGGCTAAAGACCTTTGCGTTTCTTGGTTATCCTAGGGATGCGAAATGACCATATTGACACAGTGTTCCCGCCGCTCAACTCAACAACACGCGCTTTTCTCCCTCCAATCTAGAGCAAAGTGCAAGTACCTTTCCGTAAAGAACGCAAACTACCCCTAATCTTTTTTACTACTATTATTGTCGTTTAGGAGTCACTATCGTCGTCTATTCCCATGCCTGATGCTCCGTTAAATTAAATTATTAAGAAAAAACACTGTAAGAAAAAGCAAGCACTTTTTTTCTTCTCTTGTTGCCCTCTAGTCAAAGTAAAAGGGATTAGAAGGGGAGCGGGGGAATTGGTTGGGACCCACGCGCTCCACGCGATTTCTGGTTCGCGGTGGATCGTACTACCAGTCTACTTAGTACTAACTAGACCTCAATTTGTTCCCCATCAACACCATCTTTTTGTCGTTTTGCTTCCTTCGAATCTTCCCCATCCTGCTTGCATTGGCTTCTTGCCATAATCCATTGAGTTGAGAGGTCTCTTTTAATGGTGTAGCTAAGTTGGCACGTATTGTGACTGACTTGTTTGAAGGGTAGCTCATTTTGTTCCTTGATTTATTTATTGTTCCAACGTGGGCTTTCTCATTTTTTAGGCCCATTATTGGATAAGGTAATCCAAATTACTACGCTAGCAGTCTATTATTATTGGCGTGTTGCGCCGTAATTGTTTTAAAAGCCATTAATGGGGAGGGACGGGGCCGGAAATAATAAATTCGGAAAGAATGGTGTGGTGTGGATAAAAGGCGCAAATGCAAATTGCAATCACTATAAAACAAAGTTGATCTTTGCTAGTTGCTACGTTCTGGTTCAACATAAATGTTGATTGCCATTACATTTGGTTTGAAATTGCCTGTGCTTGTGGACAAAACCTTGACAATGATTCTTGCTGGCCCTCTTAGTCTTACCTGTTGAAAATACCTTGACAGCAAAATGTGGCCCCCGCACTCATCACTATTGCTTAATTGTCATCTTGAAATATATGCGTGTTATGCGTGATGCTTCTATCTTGTGTGATGCTGCTTGCGTGAATCAGTAATTGCTTGCTATGGAGTAATTGTTTTTTATGTTGATGCTTTTTACATCTTGCACTCATGTATTGGACACTTAAATGTAATTAACACACGCGTATCTTTCTGACTTCATTAAAATACGTATCTATGTTCTTTCCTCAACTACATACGCCATGTTTTGGAAAATAAAAAAAATAAAAGTTGTGTACAAGGACTTGGCTCGGGTGATAAAGGGTTTTTATCAAATTTAGATAGAAAATCGGATGACAGTGTGCGTCGGCATTGATAGAACTTTTGTTTGAAATTATAATTAGATGATCTTACCGTGGAATTTTGTTTGGGTTCCTTGAGTTGAACTTTTGAAATTGCTAATTTTCCTTCTTTGTTATTTTTTTTATTAAAATTAAAAATTGACTAGGCTTAATTCCAATGTGAAGCACAAAACTAAGAGATAGTTGGACTCCAAGGGGAATTTTTCTAAAATGTATTCAATGTATATATGTGTGTATATATAAGCCTCAACACATATATCGGGTTTTTGTGTGTGTGTGTGTGTGGGGGGGGGGGGGGGGGGGGGTCATATCACCATACCGTGTCATTGCGTATTGTCCTTTTTTCCCCTTATCTATTAACCTTTTCATCCAAGTTTATCTTGGCGAGTTGGCGCATGGCAGCTTCTTATTTCGGAAATTGAAAGATAGTTAACTAGCGGGTGCTAGAATAGAATTAGCTTATCCTTTTGAGGGCTCGTCTTTCAAATTGACATATCAAGGGTGTTTCATCGCACATTGTCCCTTTCACTTTTCTATTAACCTTTTCACCCAAGTTTATCCTTTGTGCAAGGTAGTTTCTTATTTTGGAAATTGAGAGATTATAGTAGAATTTTTTTTAAAAATAATTAATGTCATTATACCACTTGTAAGCATATGTCTATTTTAATTATGATTATGATTTTCTTTATTTTCATCTACCTATATGCTGGTCTAAGAGTTGCTCGCCACCATAATAATAGTGATGTTGGATTAAACGTGACATGTCCGTTTATGGCATTTATTGAGCCGGATCAAGGGGTTTCATTAATTAATTCAACATCTTTCCTAGCCCTAGCAATCCATTCTGGGCTGGATCTTCGTCAATTGTACAAAATGATCAATGATCAATTGGCATGATCGTTGTTATGATATAATTCCATTCAGCAATTCCTTTCTACAGTTTATTAAAGTGTTACAATATTCCTCTTTGATCGTTGATTTTATTTACTTTCATTATTAGTACTATCAATGCTGAACACATTATATACATGTAATTTCTGTTAATAACATAAAAAAAATGAATTATAGGGCTAGTGGCAAATGGAGATTTTGAGGCAACCCCATCAAATGGGTTCCCTAGTGAGAAGATAGTAGAGGGGCCCAGTGAACTGCCAAGTTGGAAATCAAACGGCACCGTTGAGGTGGTGGAGTCGGGGCAAAAACAAGGTGGGATGATCCTCATCGTACCGCAAGGTAGACACGCGGTGAGGCTTGGCAACGACGCTGAGATAAGCCAGGAAGTGGCGGTGGAGAAGGGGTCCATTTACTCGGTCACCTTTTGTGCGGCTCGCACGTGCGCGCAGCTGGAGTCCCTCAACGTGTCAGTGCCACCCGCATCACAGACGATAGACCTGCAGACCCTCTACAACGTCCAAGGGTGGAACCCTTACGCGGTTTCTTTCAATGCGGATGAGGACACTTTTCGGTTGGTGTTTAAGAACCCGGGTATGGAGGATGACCCCACTTGTGGGCCCATCATTGACAACATTGCCATCAAGAAGCTTTTCACTCCTGACAAGCCCAAAGGTATCAACTCCAGAGCCCATCCTTTCCTGTCTGTAGTTTATTTATTATTTATTATTATTATTATTATTATCTATGATTATAATTTAATATTACTATAATTTATAATTTAATATTATTATATATTTGTTTATATTTGTTAGTCCATAGTCCATACATTTATATCTTGGCGAGAAAACTCGTGACCCTTTTTTCACATGCAATCCTGCAAAGTGATTTTTTCAAAATAAAACACACACTCATTCATGTTGAGTGATTTTCGAGAGCATTCCTATTTGGTCTGATGTTGTTTGCACAGTTTTCTATGTCCTTGGAAATAATTTTCAGTACTCCTATACTCCCTCACACATAACTGCATTTAATTTCACATTTTTCTTCTATTTTTCTCTCAAAAATCCAAATTAAGTAAAGATAACCATAAATGCCAAGTGTCTTGATTTTAATAATAGTACATGTTCCGGGATAACTAAATTTTTCTTATTCAATATAACAAACACTTTCCATTATATATATTTTAATTTAATGACTTGACTTTCCATTATATTATAACAACTATAACAACTATACTATAAGAAACACTATTGTCAAAAGGAGCCACATGTATTGTAACTTGTAAGCCATCATTTTGAAACCATTCATCTCTTCACCCAATGTTTTAGTGCATGTTTGGTTTGAAAGATTGCAAAAATACAATCCAAAATAACTAGAGTTCATTTTAGGCAAATGTACTTTCAGACCGAATATACATTTGCAACTGGAAATCAAACATACTCTTACCATATCAAATAGGTTGTCTTGTGCATTGTCCATGTTTCAAACATAAAGGCTCTTGCTTGAGAAGTGTTAGAGATATAAATCATTCAGGTGTCTTCACCCAAGTTTAATTAAATTTTTGAGTTTTTGGGATAGTTGGTTCATGACAATTACTACAAACCACATACTTATACAAGCTTAATTAACCGAAGACACATTTGTGGAATGGTATTAATGTTGACTGTGTTTGAGATTTTCAGACAATGCAGTAATTAATGGGGACTTTGAAGAAGGTCCATGGATGTTTAGGAACACTTCATTGGGTGTCCTACTTCCCACAAACCTGGACGAAGAAACTACCTCACTGCCCGGTTGGATAGTCGAATCCAACCGCGCTGTCCGGTACATCGATTCCGATCACTATGCCGTCCCACAAGGAAGGAGAGCCGTTGAGCTTCTCTCAGGAAAAGAAGGCATCATATCCCAAATGGTGGAGACCACACCAGACAAGCCATACAGCTTGACCTTCTCATTGGGTCACGCAGATGACAAGTGCAAGGAGCCTCTTGCTGTCATGGCCTTTGCAGGTGACCAGGCTCAAAACGTTCACTACACCCCAAATTCCAATTCCACCTTCCAAATTGCCAACCTCAACTTCACTGCTAAGGCAGACAGGACTAGAATTGCTTTCTATAGTGTTTACTACAATACCAGAAGTGATGATATGAGCTCTCTTTGTGGGCCTGTGGTGGATGATGTTAGGGTTTGGTTTTCTGGGTCCAATGGGCTTCGTGGGCTGGGCTTTGTAAGACTTGGCCTTGGGATTTTGGGTTTGGTCTTGGTTCTTGTTTAAAGGGTTTCATTCGGTTTTGCTTTACTTGCTGCTGTTAGTATTAGTAAGCCTAAATAGGTTCTTTTTGGATTGGAGGTGTAGGTGAAGTCACATTCTCCAAATCTGTTGTACGTGAAGAACTGGCATTAAGTTTATAGTTTATGCTATGAAAAATGAGAATGAATGTTTAGCTGTGTCATGGATCATGCTTCTTCAATTCGCGGGTAAGCACACATTTTACGACTTGAAAAAGTAGTGGTGAATCTTCGATATGCAAAGTATATCTGCTTGCAAGATTTCACTCAAAGATTGAATCAAACTTTTAAATGAATCTATACTTAATCTATCCTTAGGTGTTCGATGTGTGATACATGGAACGTGGTAGTTGACCTGCATCTCAAATGGTCATCTGAGGAATTTATTCTCTACGGTGAGATGAAAGTAGATTGAATTTGCTTTCGCATGAGAATGTGCTGTGCAATTAATCAATTGTACAAATCTATCTTCAATGATAAGATTGTGATGTGGCTTTTATAACAAAATCCAACTTGTTACTTCGAGTGACCGAAGTTATATTTTGTGGATTTTATAATTTTGTGTAGCTATAGCCTAGGAATGACTTGCCTTTGATCAAATCAGATATGTGAATTAGTGTAAAGGTATGCGTTTACCAATTTACCCAATAGTGATTAATCGCACTAAAAATGGATAATGGTTTTAAATGATTTTTTACTTGTAATGTAAAGGATATATAGACGAACTTTACTTGTAATGGCATATATTTGAATCCTAAAGTCAGTCAAATACTAAAAAAAACAACTTAACACCCCTAAGTCAAGTGATGTTTAGGTTAATAACAACTTAATCAGTTGCTTATTCAATAAACATTTCCATGTGAGTGGTTAACTTGCGTCAAAGTAAGTCAATCCAACTCACTCAAGTTGGCTCACCACGTGTTGGATAAAAAGTGAGTCGAGACGGATTGGTTCACCTTTTACTGTGAGTTTAAAAACTTTCAGCTCGATTCGACTCACCCTGAGTTTGTAGGTTGACTCACTTATATTAAAAAAAGAAAAAAGTAAAAAAAATAGAGACAAAAGCGAGCCAACATAGCTTAAACAAGCTCTTTCCCAATGATCAAATGGATAGGGTCAAAATAACCCAAAAATGTGAGTCCATTTTTTTGCAATCTAACTTATGTGTAAGTCGAATTTGGCCGGATTGGCTCATAGACTACAATTCATATTGACATCTCTACAATCAAAGAGGGAATGGGGTATAGTTTTGCTTATGTTTTATATAAGCTACATTAAGAGTTTATGAAAATAAGTTCAAAACAACCTATGAACATGTCATAATTTTTTTTATAAGTTTTTTTTCCAAAGAATAATAAGTGCTTATATTACAAGATAAGTCTAAATAAATTCTTATAAACACCACCGACTAATTCGTTTAAGCAATTAAATCAATGGTTAAACTAGATAATATAAATTTAGTTTAAAATTACACATATACACTTTTATTTAATTATTTTCCGAGTAATTATTTTAATATAAATACGTATATGCCATTTCATTATTTATTCATTTTTCCGAAAACATAAACAAAATAATCGACAAATGCTAAAACTTAGGATATACTTTATTTGTTTTCTTATTTTATCCTTTTTTTTATAAAATATATCTTTAAAAAAATGCATATATGCCATTTTCATTATTTGTTTATTTAACTAAAAACAGAAACAAATAATCCATAAATGATAAAAATTATAATATAATTTATTTGTTTTCTTATTTTACCCTATCCAAGCCTTTTCTTTATTTAATATATTTTTCTTTAAATTTATAATTATCTTTTTTATTTTCTTTGACAATTTTCGTTTTATGTACGTCTTTAGCATTTTTAAAAACGTTTCCAATGAATTCATACGTGTGTATGCATGTTTTTCCAATGAAACTTTTATAAAAAAATCATGCAGAACTTATTTAAAATAATTGCATTCTACAATTAAATTCATAAGTAATTAATCTTTTAATAAAAATTCATATATGACATTTCATTATTTTTTTATTTTTCTGAAAACATAAACAAATAATCCACAAATGCTAAAACTTATAATATAATTTATTTGTTTTCTTATTTTATTCTTTTCTATTTAATATATCTTTAAAAAATGCGTATGTGCCATTTTCATTATTTGTTTATTTATCTAAAAACAGAAATAAATAATCCACAAATGGTAAAACTTATAATATATTTTATTTGTTTTCTTATTTTACCTATCCAATCTTTTTCTGTATTTAATATATCTTTCTATAAATTTACAATTATTTTTTTTCTAATGATTTTCATTTTATGTCTTTAGCTTTTCAGAAACGTTTTCCCTTTTTATGCACTCATACGCGTGTGTGGGTGTTTTTTTTTCAACTGAAGACTTCATATTCGACCAAAAAAAAAGTGAAGACTTCATAAAAAAATACAGAGTTTATTTAAAATAATTGCATTTTAAGTTTTTAAAAATACGAATTATTATTATTATTATTTGTTTTTAAAAATAAGCAAGTTGAAAAATACAAGAAAAGAAAAGAAAATTCCGCTGATTTGAGCACCGTGGTAGTGAGAGAGAGAGACCCAAGCGAGGCGTGAACAACGGAAATACTTTTTCCCCCTATATAAGGATCTGAACTGAGAAATTAGAAGACTGTGGAGAGAGAAAGAGCAGAAAACAAAGGGCGCGGGGAAATTTCTTAGAGAGAGAGAGAGAGATATACTATCCTCTCTCCTCAATGGAAAGCGGCGAACAGGGTCTCCTTTCAGCCACCACCACCCCCGCCGGCGCCGATCCCACCGCTTCACCTCCTCCACTCGGTGATCCCGTTAGTGGTCCCGATCCCGCTGCTGGCCCGGACGATGTCGCGGAGCCTGAAATTCATGCTCTGATTTCAGACGAAGAGCACGATCACCATCATGATCACGACCACGATCATGATGAAGATCACGACCACGAGCATGACCACCATGATGAGGACCAGGACCGCGATCACGTGGCTGAGACCGCTGTTTCCTTGGATGATCTCAAGCTCAAAATCATTAAGCAGGTAAAACACCTCTTCTTCTTCCTTTCAACTATTATCTAGTAATTGGTTTGTTTCTGTGTAATTCGCGTTCGGTTATACTGTCTTATGGAGTTGAATGGACCGAAGGAATAAAAAATTGAACAAAACAAAACTGAGTGAAAATTGTTGCTGTATCATTTGCAGCTTTTCGAAATTTTAATTTGGATACATGTTTACTTAGAAACCTAGAAACGTTGTGTTTTCATATTACTAGGGTTTCTGTTTGGATGTTTTCTGTGTTTCGAGTAACTTTGCTTTAAGTTATTGGCTGACTTGCTCCCGCAACTTGGTAATTTGTTTATGCTGATTTTGCAGGTGGAGTATTATTTCAGCGATGAAAATCTGCCCACTGATAAGTATCTATCGGGTTTCGTCAAGAGGAACAAGGAAGGGTTTGGTAAATGAATAACTCTTTTTAAGTATATTTGTCTGGTTTGATTTTAATTTCGGCACTTGCAAAGCTTGATTTCCTACATATGTATTGCCTGAGTTGTTCACATGTATTGTGCATTGTGTTTTTATTGTTCTACAGTCGGAGAGATTTTCATTTTGGAGTTTTTCTCCAAGGTTGAATGGAATGATAAATTTGGTTGTTGCTAGCAGAATATCTTAGTATGAAATGTGGAATAATATGGATCATGTATAATATGTTTTGTAGGAGATCCTAAGGGAAGGTAAATGTTGAATCTTTCTCTTCTAGATTTCCCTGACTTTTGAGTTTGCTTATATGAATGAAGTCGTGAAGCACTGATAACAAAGTTGCATTGGCAGCATGATAATTGTTTCGATATTCATTTTTAGTGACAAATTACACGTGACTCATGACTTCTTCAGTTATACTACTGGGGGATAAGGGATGATCATATTTCCTCTTTTCTAAAGACGATAGAGAAAAAGAGCATATTTGTCAGTGCAAGTGGGCTTATTTCCAATTTTTCCCATTTGCAAATGTTTTTCGAAAAGGGATCTGTTAAAGTTCATGATAGGAAAGGTGATTAGTGATTTGAATTGAAAGGTACACCAATTGTAGCAGCACACTTTCTGTATATATACTAAACCGATTGTAATATAAACTATGATAGTATCTGTACTATAAAGTAATATTAACTATATATTAACTATGGTGTTCTTTTTCCAGAATAATATTTAATTAATTACTTTATTAGATGAAAACCTTGATGAATATTTGGCAGAATGGGAGTTGTTATTTAATTAATTTTGAAACAATGTCTAAGTAATGAACGTACACCTGCATTTCTGCATGCATTATGTGAACAGGATGTTTCTTGTTTGCTTGTGGCCTATAATGAAGCATGTATTGCCGTCTTTGCTCTTTTTTATTATTTTTACTTGGCTAATCTTAGTTCTGTATTATTTGTAGAGTTATCGTTGTTATTTTGTCCATAGCTCCATGCATGTATTTGTTTATCCTATCTTTTAATTCCTAGTTACACTGTTTATGCAGTTCCTATATCAGTAATTGCTTCTTTTAGAAAAATGAAGAAGCTCACTCGAGACCATTCATTTATTGTTGCTGCCCTGAAGGAATCTTCACTGCTTGTATGATTCTTCCTTCCTTGTTTTGTTAACATGTAATGCATTGCAATCCTCTACTTCAAGTCCTAAGGAAAAATTTCTCTCATGGGGACTGTAGGTTGTTAGTGGTGATGGGAAAAGGGTCAAGAGGCTCAATCCACTTCGTTTCAATGAATATAGAGATCATAAGGTATTTACTTAAGGAGAATGCTAATTTGTTTCAGTCTGTTCTGTGTTATCCCGAGTCTTATTCTTGGGCTCTAGTTATATACTGTTTTGGTAGAGAATTTGCCAGAGGACCATTCAAAGGAGAACATTCGGCAAATATTCCATGAAGCTGGAAAGTATGATCTCTTCCTTAACTTATTCTTTTGTTTTCTGTCTCATGGAGGATGTTATATTATATTTGTGCTTCCAAATTTCTAATTCTGTTAACATGTCTTCTAATACGCAGTATAAAGAGGGTATCCATTCATGACCCGCGTCCTACTGCAGAGTCTGCAAAACATATCAAGCAAGAAAAATTTATTAGTAGTAAGGTACATAACCAACTTATGCTAATAGCTAACCTTAAATATGGAGTGTTCTTAATTATTAGTTGCATTGTTGCTTTAAGTAGAACTTCCATTTTGAAGATTTGAGCCATCTCAGCAATGAATCACAATATGGATGCTTTTTTATATTTTTTTACCTTTATTATTTTTACTTAATATGGATATGATTATGTGTTTAGTTGGTTTCTAACTCCAGATAGGGTGCTAAGTCAAAAATTCTAACTTATAAACACCAGAATCACTTTGGTCATTACTTTGAATACTTATTGTGGCTTTGATTTGATTTTATAGGGTGAATGAAACAAAGTTTACAAATTTCTAGTTCCAACCCTAAACTAAGTAAATGCCCACTTTGTAAATGATTCCTCTCAAAAATAGCCACAGCTGTTACAACTTATTTATGTACTTGCTTTTTCCTGGTTCAGTTGGATAACATTTTTGGTGCTTGATTAGATGTGAAATAAAAATATTTGTAGGGTCTCATTCACCTTTCGCCTTGATTTAGTTATATGAAGTTATGTTTTTATTTTTCGATGGTAACATCAAAGCTGATGACACATGAGAGGACTGTGTAGACTGTAGACTGATGAATGTTTCAATTTGTCATGAGATCACATTAAAGAGCTATTATTCTTGGGTTAATTTTGCAGCTTTTCTTGACCTTATTTAAAATGCTCTTGGATAGATATACGATAACTATCTTGTGTTAGCTCCTGCCTGCTATATTATTTACTGCCTGTGTTGCCTTCATTTCCTTATTTAATGTTGTTTTCACTTACATTGTCATTCTATTTTATTTGTGTCTAGTTACATGCTCTTGTGGAATATGAGACTATTGAGGCTGCTGAGAAAGCTGTGAGTTTCAGTTTAGATATTTTCATATTATGATTGGTCCTTTATTGCCTGTACGAATTAACTTAGTCTATGCAATTCCAATGCTGAGTTAGGTGACTATGTTAAATAATGATCAAGACTGGAGAAATGGCATGCGGGTTAAACTTCTCAAGCGAATGGTTAGTTGCAGATTTCTCTTCTTTCTTTGACAAATTGACAGTAATCGGTGCTGATGGTGATTTTATGCTTTAGGGGAAGCATGAACACAAAAAACAAGCTTGGAAGGGATCTAATGCTGAGAAGAATAGCTCAGGCCATACATCTGAACAAACTGGAGATGAGGATAATCATGGCTCAAATGAGCATCATGAAGATACACATGAGGAAGAGGTGCGTGTTGCTTTTGTTTTTCACCCTTGGCAGCATCCTATAACATATCTATTAGTAATTTGAAGCCCTAATATTACGGGTTCCTTGCACTTTCAGGATAAAAACATATTTTATATTTTCATGAGTGAGTGACAATTTCTTGTGACCAAGCATGTGCCAAACATATTCTGCATAAATCAACTTAATTTGTCTCTGTTGCTCACCTTTCATTACAGGATGGAGAACATTTGTCAAGGGATAAATGTGGGCAGAGGTATACAAAACAAGGAAGATCAAGAAAACATAAATATCGTGCCACAAATGGAATGGGTATCTCTTATCTATATAGCTTGGATTTCCAATTGATTGTGTTATTAATTTTTATTCTAACTCCCTTTTCATTTTAATAACCTGTTGCATTGTTACAGGCCATGGAAATACACCATCTGCTCATGCTGCTGAGGCATCAAAGCCACCTCCTGGACCAAGAATGCCAGATGGAACACGGGGCTTTGCAATTGGACGAGGTCGGCCTCCTGTCCCTGCTTCGAATTAGCAAGATTTGAAACCACCCAGCGGATTTGTATTTAACATTATTTTCAGTTGTTTTAGTGATGTACTAGATTCAACTTGGGTTCCAATGTGTGTGCTTGAGTCAACATTCAAGGGTTTGTTGGACTGTTAAATTTTGTGACTCAATCTTGTGAAAGCAAGTGTTGGTGGTGGAGCACATAGCCATTTTCAGATTATTAGGCTGGGAAAGATAATTTATATTTGGTAATCCTCACCATACGAGGAATCTGTGTAGCAAAAAATCCTAATGAGAATTATGTTAATGGGGATGAAAGCTGTGTGTTTGATATTTGATTGAAATATTCTAGATCGACATTATAGTGGTCCCCTCACCGCTGTCGTTGAAACAGGTCTGGCTGGAAATTTCACGAACTGATCCCAAACGTAGGATAAAGTAACAAGGCAAACCAAACACTAATCCTTATTGTGCTTTTGAACATAGGGTTTGACGTGCCTTTCGTTAAGATGTGTTGTGACGATGAAAATGGTTCAGGAGAATGAAGAAAAAGGAATATTATTGCTCCTTTATTTGATAGTTTTGTGAGATAATTAAGGTAAACTTCCGAAATTTCAAATCTCTAAATTTTATTTAGGGGGCGTGTATTTCATATTATAAAATTATATTTCTTGGAATAGTATTGCTGGGAATGTGATTATTGTGAGAATAATATTCCCGGGTATAATTCTGAAATTGTTTGGCAGACATTTAATATTTCTGGGAATATCTTTACAGTTTATTTAATTTAAAATTAAAATACGTAAAAAATATGGTGAAATGTAGTGAGAGTGAGAAGTTATAATTAATAGAATTTTATAACTACTTGTATTTTTATGGGAATATAGCATTCTGAGCCTTCCACGTGGAAATCAAAAATGGAAAAAATATAGCTAAATAATATTCCAAGAAATCAAATATATTCAAGAATATTATTTTTAGAAGTGTGACATTCTCAAACTCACTTTTTTCAAGAATAGTTTTGTATACCTTGAAACAAACACTCAGTTATAATTTTCAGTTATAATTTCCACCGATATAGATGGTGTTCATTTTCCGTGTTTTGAGGATTCGAACATAACGTAGAAGAACCTTTTTTCGTTAATTGTTCCTCCTCTTTGTTCTATATGAACATATCAATTTATTTTTTTTGCCTTCCGAACACCTGAACTAAACCAAAATTCAAGGCTAAATATTTGCCGTGGTTTTCTGCAGATTTGAGCTACTATGAATAAATTTTTAATGCTGTTAGTTTTTTTTTCCAACGTTTGATTTTTAAAAAAATACTATGGCTAATATTTATTTTTGCATACCATTTAATGAGATCTACTTTCTTTTTGTAATGCTAATGATTTTTGAACTCATTACTTTATACGAATTACTCAAATTTCTTGTCACTAATTCAATTTTAGTGGTTTAAACAAATTTTATTGTTTTTTTTACTGAATTGGGTTTAAATTAGCACAGTCTTTGTCGCTTGTTTTTTGAAGACAAATAACATGATCATGTATTGTCAAATTTATCAAACTGAATCAATACGCCTAATAGTATATCAGAATTCAGAAAGGAGAGCTCTTGCGACTTTCAAGAACCGAGAAGCAGAACGAAAAGCAACAGTGACGCCAGATTCTACTAGCAAGCTGAGCCACACAGTATTAGCGGAGCGGCTACTAATAACGGAACAAAAGCAAAACTACATCAAATAATAATGGAGAACAAATGCAAAAGATTTTCTCCATATGGAACATGTATCAGAACACGTCCGTTGATTGACAAAGGGGTTCATCACAGAACGCAACTCACCTTGAAAAAGAAAAATAACAATGGTGTAGCCTGAGCAGCAAAAGAAGTTCCACCACATTTGTGTTTAATTTCAGTTAAAACTAGTTTGTACCAATGAATACTACTACTCTTGTACCAAACTAGATGCTGCTTGGGTTGCATCGGAAGCACGTTTGGTGGATAGTCCACGTCCGTAGCGAATCAAAATGACCCTACCTGAGCAAAACGGTTTCGGCGACGCGATGATATCGAAGTACTAGTTAGCTAGCAAACAAGAAAGTCGCAGTTAACTACCCTCATTTGACAATTTCCCTCCCTCCCTATATAAAAAGCAGAAACGCTCCTGTCTCCAGAATGGAATATACTTGCGTCCATTCCATTTGATGACCGTTTCCTCCTTCCTCTTCTTCTTCTTCTTCACTCTCTCCTCAGATCTACTCTCTCTCTCTCTCTCAACGCATCCATGGCCATGCCTTCTCATTCTCGTGTCCTCAACTACCGCCATCTCCCTCTCCGTCTTTCTCGTATCCGCCTCTCTCTCCCTCCTTCCACTTCTCTCCTCTATTCTTCCCCTTCCTACTTCGATTGCGCCACCCTCAAGGTACTCTTCTGCTGATCTCAATGTTTATTCAATTTTTTTTATTTGCTTTATCCTCCGTGAATCGTGCGATGTTGTTCATTGTTTAATCTCTTCTTCAATATTCTGCAGTTACATCCATTCATTATTCAACAACACAGGTGCTGTGTTCGACGTTATGTTGCGTCTACTAGAGCCTTCGACGAGGTACGACTTCTCTCCATATATATTTTATATATATCATACATGTATGTAGGGAGAATATCACGTGAGAGATGATTAGGATTCGATTAAAACAGAGCAATCTCTAATGTTCGTGTATAGTTGTTTGCTCCGTCCTTGTTAGTTACTCTCACCTCTCAACCTCATAGGGATTATTTTTTATACGAGAGTGAGAGGAGCAAATATTGGATCATTTGATCTTATCATTAATGATCAATATTAAAACATAAAGTCATTTGAGTTTTTTAAGTGGTTTATGATATCATTAAATAATTTTCAATACTGATTATCCATATATGGACTAGGTTGTATTTTTCTCCTTTCACTCTAGTATAAAAATAGTCCTCTTATTAGCTGGTACAAGTGAACACATGGCAGCTGAATTTCCTAGTTAGTTTTCAGTTCTAAAGTCGGTTAGTATATCTGCAAATTAGTTGTGCAGTTGGTTACTTGATCACAAACTCATTGTATCGTTCATCAGAAGTTATGGTTTACTCTTCTTCATGAATTCTTGCTCTGCTTTTAGACCTCTTACTTAATATGTCCCTTCTTTATAAGTTTTACTGTGACTTTACTCTTACAGTTCTCAACAAATCTCACCGGAGGTGCTTGATGCTCTGAAACCATAATTTCTTCTCTAATATTGAGTTTTGAGAGAGAATTGTTTTCAATTTTAACCGCATCTAAAGAAACAATTTGAGGATAAATGCTAACATTTAATTTTAACGACACTGAGAACTTAGTTTAAAGGCACTTAGCAAACAAGTGCTTTTGATTCTTTGACTAGTGATATTGGTGGAACTGATGCGACAATCTGCATATTTCCGCATGCGTAGATTTTCTGGGTTTAGATCTGGAATTTAACTTAATTGAATCCCTTTAAGGCTCTAGCAAATCATTTCTTGTCATGAGCTGTTATTTATCTATGCTGATTCAGTCCCATGACATTTGTTATATGTTACAGGATTCATTTGACATGCCAATACTCAATGATTGGAGTGCTGAAGAGAGTTCTCCTGCATATGACCTCTCATCCAGTGATGGTGAAGACAGTGATGGCGAAATCTTTCTTACCCCAATGAATGATCTTGATTTGCCTTCTGTTTCTGCATCAAATACTAATGACGCTTTAACACTGGCTGCTCATCGGCTTGCAACCATTGGGAGGGGACGCAAGAAACATAGGCAAGTATGTACAACTTGCGCAAATGGTTTTGTTTTGGATACCTTATTTGTCAAAGGGAATATTCCATATATTGAGAATTGAAACTAATATTCTATGGTATCATATGATTTCTTGAAATGTGGTGTGTGATTTTACCATATTTCTGCATCTAACGAAATTATCAGAAAATTAATGGGAGCTCAACCACATGCATTATACTTATGTATACTGTCACTGAATTTACAAAAAAACATGACAAAGATGAAGATTTGCAGATGATAGACATCAAAGGTGTATGTGACCTAAATGAACTTGAGATTTCACATGAGGTTTTTGTCAGAGCTGGAAATGCATTTTAATGGTTGCTGCATGATAGTCTTCTCTGTCTGCTATTACTTAAGCTATTACTTAAATTATTACCGATTGCCCTTCTATTTTTGTGTGATGCTAATTTAACCCAGTTCAGGTTTTAATGATTTTGCAGGATCAAACATGGCATTTTCATCACTATGGGGCTTATAACCGTCTTGACAGTACTGCTTTTATATGTAGATTGGTGTGCATGGAAAATTGTTAGACTGCCCTTATCGCCTTTTTACCTGACCCGCCCATTTCTCCTATCAGCCATTTTGGTTTCTTTTGCTGGCTATGTTTGTGTCCCAATTTTTCGTCTTATTAAAGTTATCCATGTTTTGAAGCAACAAGGTCCTGTTAGACATCACCCAAAAAAGTGGACACCCACATTGGGTGGTCTGTTTTTTGTACCTATTGGTATAATTGTTCCTCATGTTATTGCTGGTTCCTCATCTATAGAAGTGTCCGGGGCAGCTGGTGTAACAATTGCATTTGCAGCAGTTGGTTTACTTAGTGACATATTAAGCCTCACCAAGAATCATCGGAGAGGTTTGCCTGCATTTGCAGAAGTTCTCTTGGAGGTGATCACTCTATTTTTTCATTTTTTATTAAAGCATTGTTTTTGGCGTTTTAATGTGCTAGCTAATTGAACTATTGTTTTTGTGAACCCCAAAAGATAATCCTATGTTGGTCCCTCCCCCGATAATTGTCCTATCCATCTAGTCCCTCACAAATCAGTTTTTCCAATCTAATCCTTCACCAGTTCAAGTTCGCATCCATTTAGTTCTTCTGCAATCAAAATCTGCTTCATGGAAACATTAAAATTGATGCGAATTTTGACGAGGCACCAGATTGAAAATAATGATCTTTGAGGGATTAAATTGAAAACAAAAAAAATACTAAAAGAAGGTTTTGTCTTATTTTTTTAATTATGCTCATCTATTTCTTTTTAGTAATTCTGCATTTTGATATCACACAGGTAGCTGCTGGAACGTGGTTTTCGTTTTGGTTGGACGTCACCAGTATATCATCACCCTATGGCATGTATACCTTTTTGTTACTAATCTGATCAACATTTTTCTGATGGTAACTCACATATCTGTTCTTGTTAAAAGCACTTTACTGGCAGTGACGATTTGCCCCTTCTGTGGTTGAGTCAAACAAGTACTTTAAAAAATTATATGAAGATTTCTTTCTGCTTTCAGTTAATTACACTCGACAAGTTTTAATCTTTCTTGTCAGCCACATAATCTCTCAGAATTTTATGTACAAATTCTGTTAACTGTAAAATACAGATGACGTTGCCCATGAGTGAGACTTTTTGCTTATTTACTTATTTGTTAGGATATCTGTTTGATTGACCTGGTAACAAATCATCCATACCTCTTACTTCCCCTCATTTCTTTACTTACATGCAGGAAGACGATGGTTCCACTACCACTAGGCCTTGTGTACTTGGGACGATATTACAAACTCTTGACCTCGTTGTGTTTTGTTTCCATGGGACATGGTGTTAAATTAGCAGATGCACTTGATGGACTCGCTGGAGGCACTGCTGCATTGGCTTTTACTGGAATGTCAATAGCTGTGCTTCCGATATGTTCTGGTTAGTAGCATGTCTTTTAAGTCAACCATATACTTTGAAACCAAGTATCCTTGAGCCAGATATTCTTTTTCAATTATTCCAGTTCCATTTTCAATCTATAATCAATAAAAGGAACAAAAAAGATTATATGTAAATAATATAATTTTGGCTATCATGCTGTTGTCTTGCAGCCTTGCACTTGAACATGCTAATGCAATAAGGACGAGTATAGAGTAGTGCTAGCCACACAATCTTTAACACACTCTATGATTGCATGAAATTCATGTGGATCCCACTAAATCTTGTGATCCCATTCACAAAGTACATGCCCATGTGAATTTTACCCAATCATTAAGAGTGTGTTAGAGTGACAAAAAAAGATTGTTTTGCTAGCATTTCTCATATATGACTTGATAAAGTTGGTCTGCCTGAGACCTTAATTCTTTATTTTGTGTGTCGGTTCTCCATACTTCATGTTGAGCTTTCTAAAATGACAGTAATGACTTTCATGCTGTTTGAGATATCTCGCTCTCTTTTATTTCTTTTCCATTGCACCTTGACCATTATCCCCCATCACAATCTGGATCTAAATATACCTTGTTCATTTTTCACGTTATGGTACTGCATGCCTGTTGTCACTGGTATGAAGGACTGGGCAATATTATATTGCCTCCTTTTTTTTTCTGAACTGGGTTACTGAAAATGGTCATTTTTAGTACTATTGGAGTATAGGCAATGAATTATTAATTATAGCGATTTTGTTTGATATATTTGTTATTGATTTGTAAATATGCCAAACCAGAGCTAGCTATATTTGGAGCTTCAATGGCTGGATCTTGTGTTGGATTTCTTCTACACAACAGACACAAAGCATCTGTACTTATGGGTAATACAGGATCTTTGGCCCTTGGTGGTGCATTAACTGCAATGGCTGCATGTACTGGAATGTTCTTCCCACTAGTCATTTCTTCTGGAATTTTCATAGTTGAGTCATCATCAGTTATTATTCAGGTCTGTCCCATGCTTGTAATGTTTCCATACATTTATTTTGTCTGAATCTTCTTCTTTTTTGGTGACTAGAACATGTTCTCTAGTGACCTTCTGACAAATGTACTCAATCGCATTCCTGTTATTTATTTCCAAATTGACTTTATTATCCACATTTTAAGCGCATGTGATGTGACACTCACCCTGCTTCATGAGACTGCCACAATTTCTTTTATGCATCAAGTTGGATTGAGCATATACTTTACCTGATCTTTCTGTATCACCACGTCAATGCCATCTGCCTTGTCCAAGTCATTGTATATTTTAAAATCCTAGTAACGATAATTTAATTTGTTTGACCATTATTAAAGGTTGTTACTACATTTCAGTAATCGTATCATCAAAAATAAAAATAAAATGTTATTGTATTACATCCACAGGGCAATACCATTTCTTTTATGCATCAAGTTGGATTGAATTGATTACTTATCTCTCTCGGTACCTAGCCTTGTGTCAAATTGTTTTTCCATTCATTTTCCTTTTTCTTGATGTGGTTTGCATTTTCTTTCACTAATTCGACGACGTTAAGAAACTTGGAGTGTGTTTGGTTTGATCAAAATCCAAAATGGAAGGAATGAGAATGGAGGATGAGTTGAAGATGAGTTATGCTTGCACTACCCAGTGGTAAGGGATGGTTGGTGTCTGAGTTTTAGGTTCAATCCATTCTAAACTAAACAAATAAAAGTGTGTCACATGTAAACAGGCATTTTGTTTTAATGTCTAGTTTATTTTCGCTCCAATCTGTCCTCCGATTAATTATTTCCTCTTAGCAAATACATCCTTATACAGTTATACTAATTTATGAGTAACAGGACTTATTATGTGGCTAGAATCAGGAATCAAAAGCTGGTATCAGTTGTGATTTTCACGAGTTTTAGAAGCCCTTATTTTAATAGCTTATTGCTTTCTTTTCTGTTTCAGGTATTGTACTTGAAGGTGACTAAGGGTTTGCTGCGAGCAGGGTGGCGCTTTTTGAGAATACCATCCTTTCACCATCGCCTCCATGTACGTGGGTTCAGAGAACCAATTATTGTACTAGGTGCATATCTGATATCATCTGTGTTGGCTTTGCTCGGCGGCTATGTGGGTCTTATTTCAGCATAACACCTTGAGTCACATGTGAAACTTCTCATTCTAAGTCACTGGTCCTACATAGCCGCTTTGCGACTTGTCTCATATTGCTGCAAAACACCTCGCGACTCTGCTCTTGCCACTACAAATAACGCTGCCAACTAGTTTCCTGCGAATTTGTACTCCATCGCAAATCATGCACCCCTGTGTAATTGTCGAGATGCTGCTGCCATAGTTCTACCTCAGTTCATACTTCATAAGTCAGAGTTACCTCCACGGCTCCACCCCTGTGCGCCATCCATCTCGCCTTTTTCTTCTTTTTATTGTATTCTTAAGGCATTGTTTGGATTGATGGATTGGGGTGGAATGGGATGAAATGGAATGGTATGGTACAAGGTTCCTTTGTTTGGATTTTTAAAAAATGGATGGAATGGAACATGGTGGGATCTATTCCATCCCATTCCATCATATCCCCTCATTTTTCTTCCCCTCCAATTTGGGAGGTATGGGATGGAATCAGTCACCATAATTATTAAATTACATATTTATCCCTGTGTTCTATTATTTTGTTCGATATGTTTTTCTTTTTCTACTCCTGGTTGAAACCAACTTCAACCTCGATCAGACACCACACATGGTTCCCTCTTTTTTCTTCCGACTACCATGCTATAAACTCCCTATTTCGTATTCCCAGTTTCAAGTTTATGCTTCTTTATTGTTTTTGGGATTCAGTTCACCACTGCTTTCACCATTGCCAAGAGCGCCAAGTCCACTGTCTTTCTCTTTTTCAACACCAACCACCCAAATAATTCTCAAATAAAAGGTTTAAGCTATGTTTTTCCTCTCACAAAGCCAAAAGCACGTACGGGCTGTAATTTGACCAATTTCTAAAGATCAATTTTCGAATTTGATTGAAGCTTTGATAATCATGAGAAAAAATTGAAAAAACATAATTTTTAATTTTTGTATCAAATATAATTTATTAATTGTCAAATATAAAAATAAATTATTAGTATTAATTAGAGCAATTGTCATATATAAATGAGGATAACAAAGGAATAAAAAAATTATAACTCATTCCATTGTTCACTTCTTAAACGATGGAATGGAAACTTTGTTCCGCTTCATCATAAAATATCCAAACAATGGAAGGGATGATATGTTCCGTTCCGCTCGTTTTAAAATATTCAAACGGGAATTGTTGAATGTTACGAGAGATAAATATACGAATTGTTACGAAAATTGCATGGTTCGTTTCTATTTGTCCATTCATTTAAACCATAGCTGATTTTTTCTCACAAACACTTTTTTTATTAGTTTAAAGCATTTCATTACAAATCGTGTGATAATTCTTTTGTACCATGTAGTAGTCTCATTACTATTGCATGGTACGAAAGAATCACTGCAAGATTTACAATGAAATGCTTTAAATCAATCAAAGTGTATTTGTGAAATAAATTCGGTTATGACTTAAACGAATGGACAAATAGAAATGAACCAAGTAATCTTTGTAACAATTCATATACTTATCTCTCCTAAAATCCAGCAATTCCCTAAGGGTATGTTTGAATAGAGTAGTGCTACATGGTATGAAAGAATTACTACACAAATTATAATGAAATGCTTTAAATCATACAAAGGAGTATTTTGTGAGAAAAAATAGGCTATGTTTTAAAAGAATGAATAAATAGGAATGAACCACATAATTTTCTTAGCAATTCGTATACTTATCTCTTGTGACATTTAGCAACTCCCTTTTTTAAGAGCGCTGCTACTTTTTTTTTTTTTAGGGAAGAGCACTGCTACTTGAACATAGAGAAATAAGTTTATGTTGGTTTAGAGTAAGTGACCTTATATTTTGACTAATTTAAATATTTTATTGATTAAGATAAATATAAAAAGTGAGACGAAAATTAGAAGAAAAAAAAAGCAAAAACAGAAAGAAGTCATCATATTTCACACAAGGATCCGGTTCCTCTAAAGTGAACAAATCACTTTAGAGTATAAAGTAATTAATCTCAATCATTGGCAAAAAAATTAAAAGTTGATATTATAAGTATATGTATAACAAATCACCCTTGATTTTTTCATTAATAGTTAAGATTACTTACTTTACACTTTATTCACTTTAGAGGTGTCAAATCCTTCACACAAATATCAATAAAATCATATAATGTGAAATTAAAAAGTATAAATGAAAACGGGATGCTGTTTATATATTGGTTGATTTAGTTTTTTATTTCTTTTCATGAACAAATTTTATTTTCTTAAACTGAAAAAGAATAGAAAAATAAAAAAATCCAAAGGAACAAAAAATAAAAAGTCAAAGTAAGAAATCGAAAATAAATAAAATGAAAGAAGTTATGGTGGCGGGAGAGTGGTGTCAATTGCACAGCATATCTAAACAAGAAAAATAAGGATGATGTATTGGCATATTTCGACCAGCAAAACTAGCAAACTGCAGGTATGATCCGTTTGCAGGATAATTTGACACTATGAAAGTTTCACACGAAAGCCACCAATTATTTGATGAGCATAATTGTAAATGCGTATGTTTGTTGTGTGTTTGACTTAATTGTGAATGCGTGTTTATTATTTTTGTTTATTTGTTGTGCTGTCAATTTTATTATATAATTTATTGTTCATTCTGAATAATTTTATTATGATGTGTGATAACATTAATGAAAAAATATTTGATAATTGATTAAAATTAATAATTGGTATTTAAAATGATGGTGAAACCATATGTAGTGACTAGTGAGGAGAATAAAAATACAATAAGAAATGTCGTCGCATTTAAGAGTGGGTTGTGGCTTTTTACACTACAGAAAGATCCATATGAATTGTGTCTTGGACTCTTGGACGTTAAAAAGATGGCTAAATGGTATATATTCAGTGAACCTATCAAAAATTAAAAACATGAAATTAACCCGTGACTCTACTATAGCACTAAGAATCACTTTCGGTGGCAATCATGTAAGATTTCTCCACCCACTAATGTCGACAATGAAAATAATTAACATGTGGTTCGTTAATAATATTCCTGCTTCCCCAGGCTTAATTTTGCATGAGGACGTCATGGGTAGTTTTCCCTGTCTTGTTCCTTAGTGTTCTTGTAATTTCTTTAATATTTTATAAAAAAAAATGACATGTGAGATCGAGAGATTAGTGTACATGTGTGGTGTGAGAATAATTAAGGAACCTCAAAATTTGAGGACAACACCTAATCCAACCTTATTCATTTTGACTAATTCCATCATTGACCATCCTAGCTCCCCAAATACTCATTAATTTTCTAAGCATATCATTGACCATCCTTCCTTTTAGTTTTGTTAGTTCCTTTTTGGGGAATTTTCTTGTATGTTACTAGAAGAAAACATTTTCCTCCTCCATGAAACATATCTACCATTAATGCATTTACTTTTTACTGATTGTATGGGCCCCTCAATTATAACCGAACTTGTATCTGTTGTTTATCCTTCATGAGCATAAAAAAGAATTTCTTCTTGTTGTACTCTCTATTATTGATGATGCCCCCTTCCATGCATGGTACCTTGACCTTCTTTTTGGACCGTCATTAATGCATCTCCGAAAACAACATATAAAGATTCGAAAATATATATATATATATATTGATGAATAATTCTAAATCGTTTTACTTTTTATTTTTATAAATTTTTTTAATTATTAAATAGAGAAATTATTAAATATTTTTTATATTTTTAAGATATTAATTATATTTTTTTTTATTTTATAAAATAGTAAGCAGATAAATAGAAAAATTTATAGAAAGATATAGTATTTTATATATATATATATATAGAGAGAGAGAGAGAGAAAGAGAGAGAGGGGGGAGGCAAATGGGATAATATATATTCCGACAAAAACGAATGTTTTTTATGCCAAAAACTTCCGATTGGTTAGTCATTAACTAACTATGGCTGCTATGGCTCATCATTTTGCAGCTTTCCTTTTTCTACATTTTTTTACTATCTTATCTACATATTGTGGCCAGGAGATTGTCCAGTACATTCACTCCAAGCGAGGCAAATGACTGGGCTATATCTGTGTGGTTGTGCCACCAATCAGATAATGGTACTTTCACATAAAATATTTTTAGATTAAACATGTTTTTAGGAAAAGTATTCTTGGCTCGTGTATTTTTAAAATGTTCTTTTTTTTCTCTCTCTTGTTTTTGGAAATAGATTATTTTTTTTTATACAATTTGGAAATAGATCATGAGCGGTCTAACTAGTAACTTTGTTTAGTTAAATGATGAGGTGCCAAAATTTCAAATTTAACCATGCTAATCTTTAATTTTATAGAATGCTCGTAATATTATTTTTTTTATTCTATATCGAGGAGTATTTTATTGTCTGTACAATGGGGACTAATCTCCTGTGAGAGTTTGTTTGGTACATATAATGGGTGGCATTCTTTCTAGTTGAAGTTTTTTCCATACCCAATACTCGAATCCAAAACTTTAGTTAAGAGATAAAAGACTTTAACCACTCACGCCAACCTCAGTTAATTATTTTTTATATTATATTATGAAATACAGCATTGCACTCTGACACAAAGCATTCCATGCAAAGAAGCATGATGTGATGCAGCATGTGCATGTGACACCACACAGCTGAGTTTTCCACTTTCCTGTCTGCTCTGTGGCAAACAGTTTAGACCAAATGTGTGGTGACAGATTCTGAGGTTTTGGATGTTATTACAACTGCAAGGAAGGAAACGCTAGAAGGTAATTTATATTCCTGCATATATATTTTGCCACCTGCACGTATATGTCTGCGAAACTATTAGTTTTGTAAGTTTATTTTTTTTAATATATATATACCGTAAAATTATTAATTTTACGGGTTATAATTTTTCGCAGAACTATTAGTTAGTTTTGTAGGTATGTATGTATTGAATTACAACATGCGAAACTAATAATTCTACGATATGTGTGTTGTAAAAAAAATAAACTCATGAAACTAATAGTTCCACAAATATATATATGTAAATAGCATAGTATATATGTACGGATATAAATTACCACGCTAGAATCGCTACGACTCACGAGAGTTTTCATTAAGTTTAGAATTAATAAGAAAATAATAATACTAGTACTGCTATTTTGTCTAATAATAATTAAAATTTTATAAATATTTAAATAGACAAAATTAATGTTTTTGTATACCCCTTGGCCCTTGCCTCTGTTTTTTGTTAACTATTTTTTTTTAGAAAAAAAATTGTTTCTATTTAATTTGTCATTTTGATAGTTTAAAGTTATACTTTATCAATTGTACCTTGTTAATGTAGAGATAGAGTAATTGAAAAAAATGGGATATATACTGAAAAAATAAAGATATAACAATTTTTTTATCAATAAAGCTATTTTTTTGTTAGTGCAAAATAATCTTAAAGAATAGATATTAAAAAACGGAGGAAGTATGGGTAATTTTTATGAAATTGTAATCCCAATTTTTGAGCCAATACTCAAAATATGAGATTTTTATTCATGAATAATTCTAAATCCTCCTATCTTTTATTTCTATAAATTTTTTTAATTATTAAATAAAAAAATATTAAATATTTTTTATATTTTCAAGATATTAATTGTATTATCTTCTCTTTGTTCATACTCAAAGTCCTCTCTTTTCTTAGCTTATTGTTGGTTATTAATTGTTTTCTCAAATTTTGGGCTTTAGCCCGTTTCATTAAAAAAAAAATATTTTCTCAAATTTTACCATAAAGTCTCATAGTGATGTGATCCAGTGCCGGTTTGGTTAGCTCAGCTCTCCAAATGTGACTTTAGCGCTTCAAAATCAATTTGCTATAGTACTTGATTTAATTGGTTAGAAATTACGTCGAATGTAATCAATTTTAGAGTGGATAGAATCGATTTTAATGGAGACAACAATTTCTAACTTTTCCATTGAATAAAAATGATTTTGGATATGAGATCCATAATTTTTTTTATATTTACATATCAAAAGTGGTTTTATTTTATCATTTAAACAAAATCAATTATTCTGAACTTTTTTTTTTGGTTGGGGAGGGGGGTTCGGGGGCGCTGGTGGGGGTGGGGGTGGGGGATTGGTGGGGGTCGAACCCCTCACCCTCAAGTGTCCTCCCGATGCATCTACCAACTGTGCTACCGAGGGAGGACCTAAACTTGCTTTTCAAGTGAGCAAAAAAATACTTAACTATCTCATATTAGGCTTTATGCTGTCAACTTTCGACATGTTAGCTTCTCTTTACACCCTCGTACACATTCTATTAATAATAATTTATTTGGTTTGAGTTAGGATCTTTTCTATTTGTTTTTTTTTCTATTTTCTTTATTACTATGTTTTTGAGTGAATAAATGCAATAAATAATATTTTTTACTATTTATGTATCACATTTATATTATTTATTTTCCCTAAAAATATAATAATAAAATAAATAGAAAAAAAAACAGATGGAGAGGATTCTAACTCATTTGGTTTACCCACTCACGGATAGAATCTATAACAATAACTCCGACAACAACGTTCATTAGGATAATCATATGATACCTAGTTAAATTGTCTTCTCCAAAAAGAAAAACTCCTTTTAAATCCCTACAAAATTGACCAAAAAAAGTCCTTACAGAAGATACAAAGATACAGCCGCATCCCAAAAGTTAGAAAGGGCCATCTCAATGAATTTGGTGTCTTTTTCATATTTTTTTTCATTTAATTTAGTTTCTAATGAGCACTCAATCACCCACCATCCAATGACCTCTCATGTTCAAATACGCAACTTTTACATGAATACGTTTCAATACCAGCGAATAGTCAAAAAAGTCAACACAATTTTTGCCACTGCTAGACATAAAAAAAAATCAGAAAAAGGTTGCAATATGCAACTAGCAGCAAGGGCATTGCGGTCAATCAAAATATTAGAGCCCATTTGTTGAGAGACAATTTTTTCTTTTCATTTTCTATTTTTAATTTTAATTAATTATAAAATTGTCATATTATTTCAATATGTTTTTTTGCTTTTAAATATTTATACAAAAAATAGTAAAAAGATAAACAAATAAATGGGTAAACTATAGGCAATAAATGGGTAATTTAATCATTTTATTTATATTAAAAATATGGTTAAATGTAAATTTAAATTGAAAAATCACCAACAGAGATTATTACAAGAAAAATAATTATTTTGTCAAAGAAAGCATTTAAGACTTTCACTTCACAGTTTGAAAGTGAAAAGCCGGTGTATTTAATCTAAGAAATTAAAAGTCCAGTCTAGAAGAAAATCCATAGCCAGTCACTGTCTCATCTGGTTTCTACTTACGACACGTGAGCTGCTCCTACACATTTTATTATTCTATTAAATTCATAATCTATTTGTTTTACCCACCCACACACATATATAATATAATAATGATAATGATGTTCATCCACGATAATCATACCTAGTTAAATTGTCTTCTCCAAAAGAAAACCAACTTTAAAATCCCTACAAAAAGATACAGCAGCATCCCTAAAAGGGTCATCTCAATGAATTTGGTGTCTTTTTCATTTATCATTTTATTTGATTGCCAATAAGCACCCCAATCATCCACCATCCAATGACCTCTCACATTCAAATACACAGACTTTTACAAGAACAAGAATACTAACATTTCAAAACCATCAAATTTAAAAAAAAAAAAATAAAGTCAACACAATTTTGGCGACAGCTAGACATAATAATAAAATAAAAAAATAAGAAAAATAGGTGGCAACTTGCACAACCTGCAACCAACAACAAGGGCATTTTGGTCAATTGACGAGCTCCTCGACCTCAGGGAAGGAAGGATACCTTGCGCACCGCTTAGAGAGAAACACCGTGCAATCGTCCTTGGGGCAAATCGTGGGCACATACGCGATCTCATCACAGCCGTCCGTTCTGTCCCTCTTGAAATCGATCAACGTGGTGAACATCGCGATGAACAGCACGAGGTGATTCAAAGCGTACCTCTGTCCCACGCACTGGTGGGGCCCAGCCCCGAACGCCAGAAAATTCCTTTTAAATATTTGGTCCTCCTGCCTCTGCTCCGAGAACCGGTCCGGGTCAAACCGCTCCGGTTCAGTGAAACCCTGAAACGACGACTCGAACGCCGACGGGAACACGATCGCCCCCTTCGGAACTGTGTAAGACTCCGTCAGCGGGAACCTCTCCGCCGCGATGTGCGGCACAAGCGTCGCCGGCGGCCGGTACCTCACCACCTCACGCGCCACCGCATGAGTGTACCTCATCTCCCTGAGCATCTCCCCGGTGATAAGCTCGTCAGACTCCGGCGACCAGATTCCGGCGACCTCCTCCCTCACCCTGGCCAGCACCTCCGGGTGCGCGTCGAGCAGCGCCACCGCCCAAAGCAGCGACGAAGTCGAAGCGTCCTGCGCCGCGAAGAGGAAGTCGAAGAGGTAGCCGCCGATTTCGGCGTTGCTGGAGTACGGCGGCACCGTCTCTCCGGAGAGCCTCTTCTCCTCGATCTCCCGTAGAGTATCCTGCATCCAGTAATCGATGAGGCACGAAGGCTCCTCGCGCTTCTCCATCCTCTCCTTGCTCATCGCCGTGCACGTGGCTAGGGTTCCGGCGAGTCTATCGACGGCGAGCCTCGCGTTCCGGAACGCCGTGCCGGGGAAATCAATGGGGAGCTTCATGAGCCCAACGTTGAAGTGGAAGTAATCCCGCTCGAACCTCTCACGGGCCTTCGGGTCCAAATATGGGCCCACGAAGACGGTCTGGGAGGTCTCGAGATTCATGTCGCGGGCCAGGACACGGAGTGGGATGGCCCGGTGGTTATGGGCATGCTCGGCCCATGACTTGAGGTGTTTGAGGATAATGATCTGCTGCAGCGAGGTGTAGGTGGAGAGGGCTTTAGGAGTGAAGTTAGGTGCGATCCGACGGCGGAGATTCTTATGATCTTGGCCCATCATGTAGATGAGGTTGTGTTCGCCGAAGAGCTTCTTGCCGAAGGGGTGGCCCACTAAGTGGAAGGCATCGGGTCTGACATTGGAGAAGACCTTGTGGGAGAGTTCGGTGTCTCTAATGAAGACGATGAAGTTTCCGATGATGTAGTTGACGGAGAAGCCCAAAGGGGTGGACTTTGCAAGAGAGGCTTGGAGGTCCCAAAACTTTGTTGGGTCTCGAACCAATGGGATGGCGTTGCCTATGAAGGGGAGGATCAGGGATGGGCCTGGGATGAAGCGCTTCTTTGTGAGGTATGAGATCTGTTCAAGGAGGAGGAGGAAGATGATGAAGCATATTAGATATGGGGTTAAGCGGGTGAAGGAAAAAAAGGAGGAGGAGAATATGGATGTGAGAGCAGTCATGTCCTTTCCTCTGTTTCTTCTGTGTCGTGCTTGTTTGGGGGAAGGGACAGGACAGACAGAGCTGGTTTTGTTTTGCAATGCAGAGGTGGAATTTATTTGATAGAAAACATGGGGAAAAGGGTACACTGTTTTTGTGGGGAGGGAATAATAAATTAGGTGGGAAAACTCAAAATGCGAAAATGATAAAGGTCAATACTCGATAGGGATGGAATGGAGTTTTGGGGGCGGGGGTCAAAAATGGCTGAGTGTGTGTGTATTCAGTTTAGCGTTTTTGAAGTCAAATTTGAGTTTTCAGAGGGAAAGGGGAAAAGGGTAGGTGTTGAGTGAGAAGCAGAAAGTTGGTTATCGAGTTGGATTTGATTGTGGATTGTGGTAATAATATAAGCAAAGCAACGCAAGAGAGGAGGGCGGGGATTGGGGAGAAGAGGAGGTGGTGGTGGGTCTATGGTGGGGTTGAAATCCAGCTAGGTGAGGCCAGGTTATGACGTAGGGGTCATCGTCTACGACAAGACAATGACATTTATCTTTTTCATTTCTCTTTTTTCCCTCTGCCTTTCTTGTTTAATCACTGGTACTTGCTTGGATAGTAGATGGACCATGGATAGATGACAATTGAGTAATTGACAAACGTTATTCAAATGTTTATTTCGACCCTTGCTATTTAAGTATACAGAATTCATGTTTAAAATCCTTTTCTGTGAATATAAAATATGGCACGAGGTATTATTTTATTTAGTTTAACCATTATTCCTTTTTCTTGATTGCTTATTATTGCTGGAAACCTCTTGTTTGGCTGCTGTTTTTTTGTTTTTGTTTTTAATCTTGTCTCTCCTTGGCTGTTGTTCGTATTCTCGTTGGCTGTTGTTCGTATTCTCGTTGGGGCATTCTTCCTCATGTGACTGCCACTTATTAAAATAATCCGCATCCATACTAATTACCTATGCATCTTCTACATTGGTATAATTTTGTTAATGCATATTACAATAGTTTTTTATTATACTTATCCTTAATATTTTGTTAAGGTAATTCATTAGCTGCATTACGATGGTGTGATTAATAATATATATAGGGAGGGTACCCTTTAAATACTATGAAGGTGCCTTTTTTTTTTTTTTATCAATCTATGAAGATGCCTTTAGAAAGACCATGAAAGAATATTCTTATTTAAAAAGATCGAAAACGCTTGAGATCAACTTTTGTAGAGCTCGTAAGTGACCTTATATGGGGTGAGTTAGTAATTCCTCGTAGTTTTTAAAAAAATATTTTCATAGTCTTTATAAAAACTATGGAAGTGTTTTTAAAAAACCATGTGAGTTACTAACTCACCTCACATAAGAACACGCACGAGCTCTACAATGTTGATCTCAAGTGCTTTTGATCGTTGTAAGTATTTTTTTAATACAAATATTTTTTCATGGTCTTTCTCAAACCACTTTCATAGTTTTTATTGTTTTCGTGTAGAAATTGCATTTAAGCTTTTTCATGGTGCATTTTTTGAAATTAAATTTAGGTGTAAATATTTGTTTAGTCACTCATGTTTGACCTAAGTTCATTTTTAGTCCCTCAAATACTAATAATATTATTTTAGTCCCTATTATTTTGAAAATGTGCCACAATTAGTCATTTTTCTTGAAATATGAGGAACTAATTGTGACACATTTTTAAAATATTAGGGACTGAAATATTAATGTGAAAAACCAAAAGTGACTGATTTTCAAAAGATTAGAGACTAAAATAATATTTTAGTATTTGAGAGACTAAAAACGAACTTAGACAAAAAATAAAGGACTAAAAATATATTTAAGTCTTAAATTTATAAGCATAGGTGTGATTCAACATGGAGCTAACGATCACGCTAGTCTCAATGATGGTGAGATTTAGCACAATATCTTCAGTCCCTGACTATTCACTCAAACTCTACAAAGATTGATTTTACGCGTTTCCTTCCTATATTTGTTTGTCTTTTTCAATGAAGGTATTTTTTTCTTTCCTGTTATTATGTACGTTTTAAGAATTTCATGTTTTTAGGCACATTTTTGGGATTTTATTCATGGGGATATATATATATATATAGTTGTCATTTGAGATCTAGATCTAACGGCCGGTCATGTGATGGGTTAACCTTGCTATATCTAGTTTCGATTGTGGTTGAGATTCAATTGTGACATCTTCAATCTCCAGCTATTCAATCAAGCTCTACAATGATCGATCTAAAAGTGTTTCTTTACTACCAGGCTTGAAACTAGTCTTTGAATGTGTTTTTCGATGAAGATGTTATTTTCTTGTTTTTTTGGTCGTTTTTATGCAAAACGACATTTGTGCTTCTCATAGCTGTGAGCCGTCCGTTGCACTCTTTTTGGGTGACACATATGGTGGTCAAGCCATTAAATTTGACCATAATGGTGAAGTGACTCAAGACCATTGATATATTAGTATAATATTCAATGGTTGAGATTTGTCACTGGATACCTGAAGGACAAGTCTAGGTGTACTTTTAATATATTTGTAGAATAGGCCATATAGTATTTTTTAATTATGAAAATAGCCAAATAATTCTCGTATTCAAAAAGTGGGGCAGAACTTTTTCATAATTACACAACGGAACCTTTTTTGTCCTATTATGAATATTTTATCTCTCTCTCCCCCTCTCCCTCTCCCTCTCTCTCTCTCCCTCTCTCTCCCTCCCTCTATCTCTCTCGCTCTCACTCTCTCCCCCGATCTCTCGCTTTTTGAAAATCTCCCTCTCTCACTCTATATCCCCTTCTCTCTCTGAAAAATCTCTCCCTCTCTCTCACACCTCCTCTCTCTCACTCTCTCTCCCTCCCCCTCTCTCCTTATCATCGCTCTCGCTCCCTATCATAGGGGAGAGAGAGGGTTATCGCAAGAGAGAGGGAGAGAGGGGATGGAGAAAGAGGGAGAGAGTGGAGAAGGAGAGGGAGAGGGAGTGAGAGCGGGAGAGGGGGAGAGATATAGAAAGTAAGAGAGGGAGGGAGAGAGGTGGAAGAGAGAGATGGGGTGGGAGAGAGCGAGAGAGGGACAGGAGAGGGGGAGAGAAATAGAGAGAGCAAGGGAGAGGGAGAGATGAAGAGAGAGAGAAAGAGAAATAGGGGAAGAGAGAGCGAGAGAAGGGGAGAGCGATAGAGAGAGAGAACGAGAGAGGGGAGAGCGAGATGAGAGGGAGAGAGAGGTTGGAGAGAGAGAGGGAGAGGAAGAGAGCAGGGGTGAGAGGGAGAGAGGTGTTGGAGAAAGAGGGAGAGGGGGAGGAAATTTTGGTAAAACAAGGAGTTCATGGTCAAAGTTACAATTATGTCATTCTCTGGGAAAAAATTTGTAAATATAAAAAAATTGGATAACCTACAATTGTAGATCGTGAGCTCACTTCACTATGATAATCAAATTTAATGGCTTGACCACCATATAATTCACCTTATATTTATGATCATAGACTTGATTCAATTGGAAGCTAACGCTCGAGCTTATGATCATAGACTCGATTCAGCCGTAAGCTAACTAGTCTATATTTTTAGCAATATATATATGACTTTAACTTTATTACTTAAAAATATTATTATAATTTGACTTACATTATTTCTTAACGAAAACACAGTTTGCCAGGTGACATATATCACAACATGAGAGTCTAGGATATAATTTTCTATAATAGTAATAGATGATTGATTGTCTATAGAACTGACCTGTATAAAATATGGTTCTTTTCTTAACAAAAATAATAATAAAATTAATAAAAGAAATAATTTTAATTAAAAAAATAATGAGACGTGGGGTGACATGTCACAAATATAAAGTTGTCCAATTTTTATTTTCTCTTTTCTTTATTTTGTTTGGTATCATTTTTTCTCATCCGAATAAAGCCTTAAAATATGAAATGGAACCGATTATTTTTTATTTCATTTTTTTATATTCCACGCAAATTTTTTAAATAATGAAATAATAATTTTTTGTTTAATATAATTAATTATATTTGGATTTTTCTAATCTCGTCTAGAGCCGGGTATACGGGCCTTGATTCGCGGACGGTCCGTTTAACCCTCAGTCCGCGCGGGCTACGGGCCTTGAAAATAGTAGTCTGTTTAAATGCGGACTTTTTTGGCCCAGTCTGTTTAACCCGCGGGTCCAACAAGTTTGGTCCGCGGTTTTGCAGGCTGGCCCGCGGACTGAGAGTTTCACACCAGTGGTGGGTTTGGTATCACACTTGTGAACAGTTTTGAAAACAACCATGAGTCATCGACTGAGACTTTCACACCAGGGGTGGGTCTTGTGTCACACCTGTGAACGGTACTGTCCAATATGAAAGACAAGAACAGTATCCACACCACGGGTGTGGCTTTTTTTACAGGACGCGATTATCTTCAAGGGAAGTAGCTATATCTATGATCTTGTATTCCCTTGTCTTTAGCTAGCATTTTATATTATCTTGTATTCATTTGTGGTGCTTTTTTTGGCATACATTGTACTCTTGAAAATCAATTTTTAGTATTAATAATATATAATTTTGCTTATAAAAAAATGTACTTAATTTGTAAATATTTATTTTCTTTAAATTTTTAACATTTTTAGTTATTTTTTTCATATTTTTATTTACTGTCCGCGGGCCGGCCCGTTAGCCCGCGGACTTAGCGGTGCGGACGCTGGCCTGATAAAATGAGCCCATTTAAATTGCAGACCAGACTAGCCCAATCCACTCAAAATACGGGCTTATACGGACCGGGCCTAAACAGGCCGGACTAGCCCGCTTACCCAGCTCTAATCTCGTCCCTTCGTAGACACCTTCAGGGTTGACCACTAGCCTCGTCATCAACCATCATAACTTCAAAGTTAGACAAACAATTTTTATTTTTTTTGTGCATAAGAAAATGATAACAGGGATTTTGTTGATTTGTGATAAGAAGAACACCGCAGAAGGTCCCGGGTCAAGAGAGACTAGAGAGAGGCCAACCCATATATATATAAAATTATCCTTAAGCACGTAAGAGATGCAGCAAAATCATGACCAACTTCTGTTTATTCTGTTTAGTCGACTCATATTTACAACTAATCCATTAAATGGATAACATATTTGAAAATTAAAAAAATAGGTTTAAATATAATTTTGTTCCTATAATATGATTTTTTTTGCTAATTTTTTTATTATCTGTATCCCTATAAAGTATTTTTTTGTTTTGTTTTATAGTCTAGTTTAGTTAAATAATAAATTGGTTAACAACCTCATCCACACCAACACCAAGTTAGCTGACACGTACATTTTTTAACCCCTCACCATTGCCTTCTTTCCCTTTTCCCCCTCTCTTCCCTTCCTATGGCAGCACCTTATCCCAATTCTTTTTTTTTTCGATAATACCTTAATTATCCCATTTCTTCTCCTCCCCTTCTTGTTAATTCCATAATATAATTACCCCATAGGTCTTCCTTTCAATTTCAACAACAGTGTTAGCATTCTTCGAGAAGTTTGAATGCAAGTTCGGTCCTCCTTTTGGAATATTCCAATCCTATCACTTCTTTAATTTCCCGTGGCACCAATATATTGATTCAATTGCGTGGGTTCGGTCACGTCAGTTCGAAATTTCAAATGTTTTCATATTGGATTGGATTGGACAAGACCTGAGAAATTCCAAATCGTGTACGATTGATTCTCTTAGTTCTCTTTAGTTTGTGGGTTCTCTCTAATATATATATATATATATATATTCCTTGGCCAAGTGAAAAGCTTCAGATAGGTTCATTCCACATCCTGCAGGCATGCACCTCCGTAATCAACGACCGCTGTTAATAATTACTACGAAAGCATAGAACTTTAGTAAAAGTCATGCATGGTGGCATGAGGATACGACCTGCTGAATGTTCTTCTAATTAGGTTGCTCTCTAGAAGGACGGTGATGCCTTCCCCTTTATCTCAACTGAAAAACTACTTCTGGCTATTTTAAGAGAGAATCTGATCCCCAGTCAAAAGAGAGAGAGAGAGAGAGAATCTGGTCCTATAGTATAGTCTGAAGTCTGAACTTGCATGAGATTTGGGTCAGGGGCATAATGCATAGGTGTTTAATCATCAAATTCGGGTATAAATAGTTAGCACAAAATATTGTCGGTATAATACGTATTATAGTATTTAAATTATTTAGTCCTAACTCAGTTCCACGTAATATATTTATTATTATATTTATAATTAAGATTTGAAAGAATAGTTCAATTTAGCAAAAAAAAAAACAACAAAGTTATTCATTCATTTAAATCGAAAAAATACATCGAAACAACACAAATGCTAAAAACTAAAAAGGGTCAATCTGCGAATAAACTCACAGCACCCTGGTTAATGGCAAAACACAACATAATGCCTACAATAGCAAATCGCGGCAAAATGCCTACAAAAGAAACATAATCATACTGGCCGGAATACCTATGTCTCCGGGTCTATAACGTTGGCGCCCAAATCATCTGTGAATTTGTACTGGGACGAAGCAGATCAGCCAATCTGAAGCAAACGAACACCGCACCAAGACGGGAAAAACAAACGCCACACAAAGACAGAAAGTACCGCCGCACGCAGACTACGAAAATACAAAAAAAAACACAAAAGAGAAACTAGATCTATGTGGAACAACCACTTATTTAGATAAAAGTAGATAAAAAACAATGTAGAGGGGTAGTTCTAGACCAAAAAATAGCCAAAAACCACCCCTCCAGCAAGAAAAGAAGAAGGAAGAAGGAAATTCTTTTAGAGAGAAAGCAGAGATAATTCTCTCTCTAAAAAAGAGTGGCGGCTAGGTCTTTTTTCACATGTAAAAAAAAAAAAAACAGTTTTATAGTTAGAGAATGTGAGAAAAAAAAACAGTTGTACAGTTGTGTGTTGTATTGATTTAGTTTCAATGCTTGCGTATGTATTGTATTAAGCTAAGATCAACTACTAAGCTGATAGATACTTGATTTATGGGTCCAATTTGCAAGTTGGCCTAAGTCAACTCAAGTTGTCCACAGAATACAAACGTAGCCCACTGCTCAAATGGTATACAACCCTTTAAGGCTCGAGCCGCGAGTCGAGAAGTGCTTGTGTTTGGATAAAATAAACTCAACTCAAATTGCCTAGGGGGGGTACAGATATATATATGAAGAGATTTAATATAATTTTCATAAACTTGTTGAAGATTACGTAGTGATTAGCTATCTCTAAATTAATAACAATTGGCTAGTGAGTGTGGAACACCTCCTCAAATTTTCCCCATGTTTCTCAACACCATCTCTGCTGTGATCCCTATGACAAAGATTCAAGTCATGATCTCAAAAGGATTTGGAGATTCAATTTGTCCATTCACTCTTCGAACTTCGAAGTAAGTTGCGCAAACTTCCTATTGCCAAGTTGGGGACCATTACCAACAACAATGAAGCAAGTTGGTTGTTTTGGAAGTTCCTCGTGCCTCCTTGAGTACTTGTTCTTGGCCCATTCTTTGAGTGTTTAGCTTTTCGTACCAAGGAAAAAGAAAGGAATTTGTTTTTGCTCTTCTTTGTTTTCACGTTATTTTTCTTCGATTTTCTAAGAACTTCAAAAAAAAAATCAATTGTTCCTTTAACTTTTTTTTACGTACCAAAGGTCCTATTATATGATTTTACGGCGATCATCTATGAAATACCAATATTTCAAGGGAAAAATATTAGGTCACTTATTCACAATTTTAAAATGAATTGTTCATGCTTTACTGTTAAATTTTTTATTAAAGCCATTTCACAATCTCACCTAAACCAAAAGGGACACGCAGTGGCACAAACTTATTGATTTTTCCTTAAAAAAAAAAGATCATGGGGTCTACAGTTCCACATGACAAACTCAAAATGGCAATTTCCAACTCATACAAAAGAACGAAAATCTCATATTCAATCCTTTTAGTATAAGTTCTTTTGGTGGGCAATTAATTAGCATGCCTATGTGGATCTTCATGGACTAGAAAAAATTTGTGCCACCACATCCTTGGATTATAGAACAAGAAATAATTTTTTTTAAAAAACTAAATAATTCAAAGCGGAAAATTATTTTATTGGCCACCATCATTCTTACGATCCAAGTGACATACTTAAATAAGCGGTGATAAGAGCATTCACAATAGAGCATCTCACTTTCAAGTGCTTAAATGGATTTCATTAGTACATATCACCAATTTTTACCATTTTAAACTTAAGTATCTCATAAATATTTAACCTCTTCAACCCAATTCTTTCAAAAAAAAATCTTAAATAGACCCTACCAATATCTCACATCACTACATTTCACCAATAGTAACTTTTTTAATTTTTTAATACATCACCCGCCATGCATTTAATGAAAAAATGCTTAGACGAAGTGCTTAATTAAACACTCCAAGAGAAATGCTCTTTAATGCATAATTCTTAATAAACATTAATGCTTATTTGGTGAAATGCTTAATAAACACCCCGTTAAAAATGCTCTAAGAAATTTGAAGTCAAGTGGAAATAATTGTAACAAATAATATTGTTGTAACAACTTGAAACTGATGGTCAAATACGGCAGCTTCGACTTGTTTTTGAACCGCACTAAACTTGTTATGCGATTTCATCGTTATAAATTCATAAATATTTTAGATTTGTTTAAGATTCACCATTCTATGTGACCAAAAAAAAAAGATTCACCATTCTAGTGCAACTAAAACGCAACATTTTTGACATATATTCTGTTCTAGTTAAAATAAATCAAACATAAAATTAGAACACACATCTCATGATTAGTCCCGTTCCCAGAATAAACAATAAAAGGGCGCATTTTATCAAATAGGTAATCGGAAACTTTGCAAGCCACGACACAACGTGCAAAACTTTCAATAGTCTTTCTAAAAATAATGTCTAAATAAACTCAAATTCTTTGTCAATACCACAAGATCAAACTTAGCTAAATTTCAAAATGCAACAATACTGTTTGGCATGGAAAGTAAAAGATACAACTCCAGCCATATACCATAAGGAGTTTAAAGCCTTCTACCCCTTCTTCCACTCTTTCTACGAGTGCTATCTGAAGGAATGGGAGTGACATCCTCTGAAAAATCAAGGTACAAATGAAATCCATTAGAAAATAAAACTAAGAAACACAATGAATATATAGAAGTAATGAGAAACAATCCTTCATAGTAAAGGGTAATATAACTGCAGCATAACAGTTATTAAAAACATTAGGCAACAATGAGACATTTCATTAAGAGGAATATCAAGTTTGCTAAAGTTTCTTTAAAAAAAGGCAAAATAAAACACCAACTACTATATCACTAGGCGGTCGGTTACATGGATCAAATGATGTCATAAAGCCCTGTCATGTACTATCTCCATAGACAGTTTACCTCCCTCTGTCTCTATCTCTAACTATTGGACCGTCCTACATGACTACATTTGGTCAACCCTATTATTTATAACTTGGGTCTTCTACACACATACCCATAACAGCAAAGATGATATTTTACTATCTTTTCTACAATGGGAATGGAACCTACCAAATTCTCTATCTAATGATTATGTTTTTAATCCTATCCTATCTTGTGAGACCATTCAGACAACATAACATTCTCATTTTTTCTACTCATAATGATCGAAGAACCATGAAAAATCACAGAAAAGAACCAAATCTATTTACTGATTTTGTACCAAAAAGGATTTCAGGAAATTCAAAATACCTATGCGACCAATTTTCATTCCTGAACGAGCAAGAGCACGAAGAGCAGACTGAGCACCAGGGCCAGGTGTTTTTGTCTTGTTTCCACCAGTGGCACGAAGCTTGATATGAAGAGCAGTTATACCCAGCTCCTGCTCCAAAATAATTTCAATCAGTACATTAATCTCGACAGCTTCAGGGAACCAAACATCCTACTTACTAAAACAGTTTCACTTCACAGGCCATGACCAAAATAAATCATTCAAACCCCTATCTCAGATATTAACATTGATAGGCTAGAAAAGAGGGAAGATTGATTCAACCAAATTCATTGAGAAAAAAAAAAGCATTTTGGTCATGAAAAACTGACAAGGCTAATAGAAAAAACTATGTTACGGAGAAATCTAGTGACCTTGCATCTGGCAGCAACATCCTGTGCAGCAAGCATAGCAGCATAAGGAGATGACTCATCTCTGTCAGCTTTAACCTTCATTCCACCTGAAGTTAGGAGGCAAAGTCTTATTATAACAACGCAAAAGAAGTTTTACCACATATCCACTCGCTCAAGCCAAAAAATTTGAACTGCGAAGAATCTTATATTGGGGATACACAAATCAACTCAATGTTAAATTGTGAGCGGAGGAGAGTCTCATAAACATAAGATAATGCAAAATAGAATCTTATAGTAAAGGGAGAAATTTCTCGTAAAAGGAGCAGGCTCAATCACGAAGTTCACACCACAGTGGGGAATGGGGGATACCTCTCAGATCAAACAATCTCCCAAAGTGGATTCAAATTGTTAGTGATAAAAGCTGTACCGGAAAAAAATACATATATATTTGAAAAAATGAACTCCAATGAAATTGCAAAGGGTAACTCCAATATCAATTTAATAAAAACACGTGAAATTTTAATAAAAACTCGACAGATGATAGTAACTAAATAATAGGCAATAATTCAACAGTTGGTGAAATGTGAAGCAGAACACTGATACCAGTGATGCGGACAAGGGTTTCCCTCCCAGACAAATCAGTCACATGCTGCAACCAACCAACCAAAAAAAAACATTCCATCACAACCAGACTTTAAAAAAAAAACGATAGTCCAAACGAAAGAGGAAAAGAAGCTGCTTATACTGACAATGAAGGTGTCATTAAACGAAGCAAAGATGCGAGCAACGCCAAAGACGTGTTCACCATCTCTAACAGCTGGACCAAGAGTCACGTTTTCCTCCTTTGGCTCTCTAACCTTTCTCCTCGACATGGTTGCAATGCGATGACGAAGGGTATCGGAGATTGGATGAAGCTTCTTCTGCTCTTAGAAAGCTGATCCTAGAAAAATTGGAGGCAGCGTTTGCTTCGTTTTTATATACGCGGTACTGGGATTAGGGTTTTGCTTGCACAGTGAAGAACCAGAATTTGCAATATTAACCCCTCAACCTTTTTTATTTACAGAATTGGCATTCTTCATTAACGTAATCATGCACAAGGACTCTTTTTTTTTTTTTGGTCAAAAGGAGCTCTTTTTTTTACCTTCTAGTTTCTCTGTTGGACTTGGGCCCTTTCAGCTGGGCATTATTTTTGGGCCGAACAGAAACGAATCGGGTGTAAGGTTAAATTCGGGTAAAGTAAAGGCAAACTAGCCCGCGAATCAATAATCATCAATGATGCACATTGCAAAACATTATTATGAAAACGAAACAACGTGAACATGATTTGTGATTGTAAGTGATGTAATGTTGATGGTTGTGGAGAATTGAAGGAGGAGAAGATGGGTTTCAATGTTTCTCCGACGAGTGAGGAGGGGAGGAACAGAGGAATCGCCACCGATCACCCTTACTATGGCACCTTTCAAGGCGTTGCCAATTATTATCCTTCTCCCGTCCCACCCGCTTCCTACGGTGGCCCCCACCACCACCACGCTTATTATTGCCAAGGACAAGGATACCACCACGTTGTTCCAGTTCCAGGTACAAGCTTATATGTTTACTTTGACCTGGGTTTTTAGTTCCTATTTTCAATTTGGAGCAGATATCATATATGGCTCTGCCATTGACCCTGGGGTTATATTTTTAATTTTTATTCACGTGATTTTATTGGAAGATATACAAGAATTAATGTCGTTACCAAATAACTATACAATAATTAGTCTGCATTTGGATCCCCTCGTGTTCCTTCGCATGTTATTAACACGAGAAAGAAATGTTCAAAAATAAACTTTATACCTTATTCTTTTGTGTTATGATATGTTGAAAAAGACACAAAAACAAGTGTAATGATTTTACTTGAAATTGAAATTAATGTGTTCACAATCTTTTTTTGGTTGAATTCACAACTTTTTTTTTTTTTATGTTATGCAAGTTTTTGCCGTTGCTGAGGGAAGGCCCGTAAGAGAACATCGTCTTCCTTGCTGTGGACTTGGTCTGGGTTGGTTCTTGTGAGTACTTACTTACCAGATTTTGACCTTTTTTTCTGCGCTTTTTTTTTTAAAGCCATATTTGGCTAGCTGCTAAAGTAGATGTTGTTGGCTTTCAAACATTCTTATCTGGTTTTACTTGTTTCATTGTCCTAAATGCTTGCCATTAAACGAGTGCAATTTAATTTGTATTGCAAGGTTTATAATTGGTTTCTTTCTTGGTGGAGTTCCCTGGTACATCGGAGCTTTCATTCTTGCATGTGTACAGATGGATTACAGAGAAAAGCCTGGATTGACTGCATGCATGGTTGCTGTAAGTGTTCATCGCAAGTTATTCCATTTCACTTGTTCTAGGTTGTGTTTAATTAATGCATTAATGATTGGAATTGGAAGTCATTAGTTGGTGTGATGGTCAGTGGGGACCTAAATTCCTTTGTAAGATTGTTTTGTTGTTGCAGTCTCTTAAATATATATCCATCACATGTATTTTTCTCTGTCTTCTCATGATATATACTAAGCAGTATATAGATGCTAGGGTGCCGAAATTCCATTTACACATACGTTGTTATCTTAGTAGATTGATGACTATAAAAGAGGAAAAATGTCGTTCATATTAAGAACTTGTTAGATGCATTAGGCTGATATGTTATTTGGTATAAACATCATCTCCTATCCTAATATTAAAAAATGCTTCAAGGTTGTTTTCCTATGCTTTGAACCTCCTTACTTACAATTGATGGGTGAGCACTGAGCACTGAGCACAAAAATGGGAGCCTTGTTGCTAGGATGTCAAATTAATTGTCTACAACGATAACAAGTTAGATATTCTCTATTTGGTCAACCCTCCGTTTCCATGAATAGTATTAACCCAAGGCAATCTGTTGTATTGCTGCAAACTCACTGCAGCAGAGTCTTTTTTATATGCTGCTGGTGTTGGGTGGTTCATCTCTTGTTAATTGGTCATGTTACCTTCATAGATGTAAATGCTAAAGTTCAAAGATTTCCAGGATAAATCTTATTTAAATTTGGCAGTGGTGAAAAATAATAAAGGCAAATATATAACTGACATGTAATAAGGTTGGAATTGCACGAGCTCACGGGCTTTTTAAGCATTTGTCTGAGGTTTTTCACTATAATAATGAGTAATGGCGACACAAATAAGTAATTATATCTCTTTAGATCTTGGGTTCATCTATGGTTATGTTAGATAAGGTCTGTTGCTGCTGCATTATGATGTTTGAGAATACAGTCTGATCTGGGAATAGGAATTGTGGGTAGCATGTGGTAGACATGTTATATTTTTTTTTGGTAACATAAGGAAAAAAGTAGAAGAGGACATGACATAAGATAAAAAATATGGGTACATTTTGGTTATACTAAAATGGGTAAAATCAAACTTGGTACTTGGTAGTCTTACATTGAACAATTTATTAAAAAGATATATAGAAGACTAATGTAGTAATACAATAATATTTGGAAATATCGATTTAGTTTTATAATTGATTAGCATTATTATTAAATGGTTTTATCTTGTCTGTGCTCACTTGGACTGTGTACTTGAAATTACAGTCCCTTGTTGCTGTGATAGCTGTTACACTTGGTGTCACACATCCAGATCTAGCCAAGTTGACATGAAGCACAAATTTCACTGTACATTTTGACCTGCGCAATCTTGTGGAGCTTCTTGCTGTAAATTTTACACTTCTAAACTTGTGCGAGAGTTACCAATTGACTCTTCTTCTCGGAAATTGACAGTCAATTGCATTTTCAGACATATCTATTTCTATATTAGAAACTAGTCATGGACCTGTGTATGGGTATTTTCTTAACAAAAGCAGTAGAAAACATGTAACAAAAAAATTAGATAGAAATAAAAAAAAAGAGTTTAAGATGTGACACATGTAAAAACTTAAATGAAGTTAATTAATATTTTTAATTAGTATGAATTGGCTATTTTTTTTTATATTTGAGTTTAGACTTTTGAGTAGTATATATTATATTTAATTATTATAAATTTCATAGTCTAAAAATATACATATAATATATTTGTCCTAGGTGATACAGCTTTGTGTCCCGACGCAATGGTGTTTTAAATTTTTTTGTCAGTTTTAATTTGATTCTAGATAACTCCAAAAAATTGCGTTTGATCCCTCAATCGGCTAGCTTCTCAATTTTATTCAATTTCATGCACTTCATTGGTGCTGTTTAACACATGAGAATTCGACCCAAAAAAAAACGCATGAGAAAGGCTCCGTGGCTGACAATATCCTTAAGCTGCGTGAGTACTTAATTAATGTTAAGTGGGGTCAATTTTCTACAATAGAAATAGACTTAACCCCTGCTTATCACAGAAATTAGACTCGCTGAAAACTAATCCTGTGGAGACATGTGTCAGTATTTTTATTTTTAGAGAATCATCTATCCAACTCGCCACGTGTCAATTATGGCTTCTCAGCGTCTCACCGACCGTAACAGTATATTGTGATCTCTGTTGATTTTTTGCAACTATTGTGGCATTACATCCATTGAAAACACACCACGTGGCATGCAAGCAGAACCTCATTCTTTGGATGTAGCAAGCTGGTCGTGTTGGCTCACGCGTCCTGTGTTAAAGAAAAATGCTATATTGAAAACATGCTATATTTTTTTTCTCTGACAAATAAAAATATGCTATATTGAAAAACTTGATTTCTATGTTAAAATATGATATATTAAAAATTCTATAAACATGAAATATTAGAATAATTTAAAGTATAATATTAAATAATTGTTGGAACATGAGAATTTTATATTTTAAGAAAATATATTAAAATATATTTGCACATCGTTACAACACTTTAAAATTTAAATTCCGGTACAAAATAATATCACTGTTGTATTGGTAGGGACATATATCATCTAATAAGTTGGGGCACGTGTCATCTCTCATGTCTTTTATTTTCTGTTAAAATTATTTTGTTTATTAAATTTTTTTATATTTATTAATTTATGTTAGAAACATTTTTTCTACAATCTATTTTCCTCACAATTTATTCATTTTTATAATTTAAAATATTTTTCTTTATTTTTTATTATACCACATAAGAATATTTATTCTTTCATAGACAAATAAATAGAATTATATAATAAAAAACACGATTTTAAAAAATGCATAAAAACCTATACAATTCGTGCAATTGCACGGGTACGCCGCTAGTTAGCGCAAAAGTTGACCCTAGTTTGTAAATAATTAAGAAACTCCTGATATGGCTTTTGTACATTTTCTCAGTACTGTACACATTTTCTCTTCATATTTTTTTTTGGGGTCAATTTCTCTTCATATTTGGAACGGGTGATTGGAAATGGCTTTTGTGCCACAACTCATAATAAACTCCTTCTCCAAAAAAAATAGAAAGAAAATAAATTAAAAAACGTGAGAGATGGAAAAAAAAGTTAGAGATAAAGTGGAAATTGTGTATTGCAAATAAATATTGAAAATTTATTTTTATTTTATTTGGATGAGAGCAAAACTGGGTAATGAAAAATAGAAAAATACGAATTAAGAAAATAATACCCGTGCAATTAGGAGAAGGAAGAAACTTAAAGTAAAAACGAAAAAAAAAATGTATTTCTTATTGTTTTCTCTCCAAAAATGAAGAGAAAAAAATGTTGTGGTGACGCCCACGAAAAAATTTCTTCCATTTTCTTTTCCTACCATCCAACAAGTAAAATAATCTATTTCATTTCTATTATTTGTATTTATTTTCTAAATCTATCCATCTAAACATGAATACAATAAATGCATCAACTTATTTTTCTTTTAATTTATATTATAATAATTATAAAAAATTATTAATACATAATAAAATTTAAAATAAAATATAAAATATCAAAAGCACACGGGTATTAAAACTAGTTTTTTTTGGTCGACAACTAGTTTTTTTTGGTCAACCAACTAGGTTTTTTTTAAAGTAGCAAGGAGCACTAAAAAGAAAACTGAAATATCCATACATTTGGGCCGGAATGGTCCAGCCCAAATAAAAAAAGAGCCCGAAAAAACTAGGGTTTCGTCTTCATATATAACCAAAACCCTTCATACTCTTTCCTCTAGCTCAGCACCGCGACTCAGAGAGGGAGGGAGAGGTAGAGAGAGAGAGAGCATTCGGCCACCTTCTTACGAAAAAATGGTTACGTTCAGGGTGAGAAAAACTCCATCTACTATCAGTGCTCGATTTCGTTTTACTTTGGGAATGATTTTTGCTTAGTGATGTTTTTCGTTTTTGGCTTTGCAGTATCACCAGTACCAGGTCGTTGGGAGGGCTCTCCCTACGGAATCAGATCAACACCCTAAGATCTACCGCATGAAGCTCTGGGCAACTAACGAGGTTCGCGCCAAGTCCAAGTTCTGGTAAATAAAACACATTCGTTTCTTACCTCATCTTCTATGCATCTAGGTTTTTCGCTCCTTTTTCGTTTTTACTTGTTTGTCTTCCTGAGATCCTTCACATGACAGTTCGATCGATGCATCATTTTTCCGATTCCTGAAACTGAAGTTGAATGTCTGTTTTCTAATTTTGGATTTATTGCTTTCAATTAGGTATTTTCTGAGGAAGCTGAAGAAGGTTAAGAAGAGCAACGGTCAAGTCCTTGCTATCAACGAGGTAAAATCTCACTCAGCCTTCAAGTGTACTTGTATTTTGTTGAAACAATCAATTCCTTGAAACAATTACACTTTTGTCAAATTACTATGTTTTCTGTTGCCTCCGAGGAAAATGTAGAAGTTGACATTTACTTTTTGTTGGTCTTGAGTTACCTTGCTTTGTTAATAATCCAATGACATCAACGTGAGAACGGTATTGGTGGAATAGGTGAAGGAATCTATGATTGAAGAAAAAGGCACTAATAATCACTCTAAAGATTTAGTGTTCATTCTTAATAATAGAATAAAAATAGCAGTTATTAATTTTTGTCAACAATGTGGAATACGCGAGTATTGCAAAATTTATCCGTGAATGTGTTTCATGATTACCTGCAAATACACATGGATGAACTATGGAGTGCAAAAATAATTGACTGTACATATAGATGAATTATGGATTATGGATGAATTACATCTCTGTACATAATTTTTTTAAAATAAATCGATGCAAGAATTATTTGTACAGAGATGGTTTTTAATTTTCCTGTGTTTGCAGATTTTTTGCATTCCGCGCACCAAAATTGCATCCCACTTATTGCTGATTTCATGTATTTTTACTATGAGTTGGCCATGATTCAGCTAGAAAGGTTGTTTGTTGGCGTTAGCTAACTTCATCTGAGCTTTTGCATGTACGATTTTTTTTCGCCTGTATAACCTATTATTGGTTCTCTCAGTGATGCTGTTTCCTAGTCCGTTACCCTGTCCTTGTATATGTATATACTAATCTGGCAAAGCTCTGTCTGGGTATTCAGTTTATTTCAAATGAATTGGAAATATATCCCATGAATGACTTTCTGTTGGTAATTGTGGAGGTTTTAATGTGTTGAATTTTCATATGTATGTAATTTTAATTTTAATCAGATGCAAATGGTCTTATTTTACAGATTTTTGAGAAGAACCCAACCAAGATTAAGAACTATGGGATATGGTTGCGCTATCAGAGTAGAACAGGGTATCACAACATGTACAAGGAGTACCGTGATACCACTTTAAATGGTGCAGTTGAGGCAATGTACAATGAGATGGCTTCTCGTCACAGGGTCCGGTTCCCTTGCATTCAGATTATCAAGACTGCCACCATCCCAGCTAAGCTTTGCAAAAGGGAGAGCACTAAACAGTTCCACAACTCAAAAATCAAGTTCCCGTTGGTTTTCAAGAAAATCAGACCACCAACAAGGAAGCTGAAGACCACATACAAGGCCAAAAAGCCCAACTTGTTTATGTAATGTGGTTGATTGATGAGTTACAAGTATTTCTAGGGTGTCTCTATCATCCGTTTTGGGTAGAATCATTCCCTTTGGTTCTTGATTGCCAGATTTTGCTTTGACGATTTTAGACTATTGTTGTTGGCTTTAAATATTTATGTTTCTGTTGGATATTATCTTAATCTTTTTGATAATTGAGTAGAATCGAACAATATGATTGTCAATCCTAATGTCATCCGTATTTTTGAAATTTAGCATTATACCTTGTTTTACCGAGTAAATAATACTCCAAGGCTATACGACATTTGGAGAAGTAATGCTTCTGCCACAACGCTCGTTCAATCGCCTCTCTTCATGCTTATATGGGACGAGTTCATAGACGAAAGAATTGTTGGCAGTTACCGTCAGTTATCAAATGTGTTTCTCGTGGTTTTATCAATTACGGATGGTTTTTCAAAAATTAATTTGGAAGTGGTTTAATTATCTTTAGAAATGTTGCTGCCGTCAATCCTTGACGGTCTTTTCTCCCTTTGTACTAGTTTTTTGGAACACAATTAAAAGTAAAGTCAATCAAATTAGGATGAATCCAAGTTTATTTTCTTATTGGAGACGAGGTGATATCATTAATAGATATGTATTACGGGTCCATTTAATTTGAGAAAGGATAAAACTTTTCCAGCAATGGGAAAGTCACCTTTCTACCATTGATTAGTGTGATTTTTACATAAACGGCTGAGATTGATTACCGGTCACTTGACTATCCAGTTTCTTACATATTTTATATTATTTGCTAAAAGGGGTCTAAAAATTAATAAAATTGAAAATATACCCAATTATTAAAAAATTAAATTAATATTAAAATTTTGATATTGGTTATATAATTGATTAAACAGACCTGGATATCGAGAAAGAAGTTAAAAATGCTTAAGTGATCAGGGAAGACACCAAGACAGTCACAGACCCGCGTCCTTTTTCAATTTCATTTTATCTTCCCTTTTCCTCTTTCATTTGCCTTTCCCTTTTCTTTTTCAATTTTGTGCCCTAAGCTTGTCATAACCTACCACCGCAGCCTCCTAGTTCGTGCGCGCACCACCGTCATCGTCTCTGCGTGCACCATCGCCGTCCTCCACGAACCAATGCCATGAGCCAGTCCTCCGCGAACCTGTGCCGTGAGCCAGTCCTCTGTGAACCAGTTCCGTGAGCCAGTGCCATCGTGCGTGCACCATCGTCATGCAGCCTCTGCGTGCACCATCGCCGCAAACCAGTGTCGTAAGATGAACTGAGATCTATGACGCGAACCATACCCGTTCGGAAGATGAAGAGAGATATGTGACGTGAAGCATTTTTCCTATTAAAAACAAACATTCTAATCCCAAATCCCCCATTCTCCTTCATCTATTTCTTTGATTCCTCTTTGATTTTCATTTTTTACTTGATCTGAATTTGTTGTGCTCTGTTTTTTATTTCTCTGGAAAAAAGGGGGTGGGGGATTGGGGAGTTGTAGAAGAGGGCAATGAACAAGATAGGAAGGGTAGAAGATGGGTTTGAAATTTTCTTTTTTTAGTTTTGCAGCTAATGAAAATGGAATGGGACAGAAAAATGATTGAGACAAAGATTTACTGATGTCTGATATTTTCTTTTTCTTTTTTTATAAAAAAAAATACAAACTGTAATATTGGCATTCTGTTGTGGACAAAAAAAAATTTATGCATTCTACTGGGGAAAACTACAAATAGTCATTTATTGGTTTACTGTCTAGCATAGGTAAAAGTCAACTTTTCCATTGCTAGAAAAATTTTATCTTTTCCTAAATTAAATGGACCCATGTATTACGTGCCGAAGAATTTCATTCAGTGTGTACTTTTAACTTTTGGTTTTGAAATTCAAATTTTCTCGTTTTATTTTTTTTCCTAGCATTAACTAAGATTAGAAAGCGTACTAACTGTGGTAGGACATGCCAAATTCTTTTGGGTTTCGAATCTTTCTCCTCTCAGTACAGGACAAACAGGCTGCAGTCAAACTTGGGCTGGACGTTTTTGGGTCGGTAACATATTAGACAACATTTCCTCAAGGTACAACCCAAGTGGCCACGCCAGGAAAAAAAACAACTCATGATGTCATGATGATGAGCACTGATAAGTAGATTAATTTCCAAACATGTTTTTCAACGCACTCTATTTCTTTGATGAATTTTAGGTGAGTCTAAAAAAAAGAATGGATTAATATTTTCAATGAGGAATATGATATCTATGTAAAATTTAACTAATCATAAAAAACGGAAGAATTTTAACTAGTGTCCTAAGATGATGTACTGATTACGAATTCAAAAGTAGAATTGTTTTATTGGAAATTAGTATCTAGTGTTACTAATGTAGTATTGAATGTTGTGTTCAATAAAAAAATTATTTTTCAATTCCTTAAGACCCTAAGAGCACTTGTTAACATGTCATGATTCACACAATATATTTTCAAAGTTTTTTCGCAATTTAAAATATTTCATTTTTCCAATTCATACACATATCTTTAATTATTTTAAATATTTTCTCTTTTAAATATTTTTCTTTCAATATTATTTTTAAATTCAAAAAAATACCGTACAATCCACGAGTTACTCATTATTTATGCAATTTATTATATTTTTATTCTAAACAAAGTTATTGAAATTATCAATAGAAATTGTATGCAAGCTTTCAAATGGAAAGAAATACCCTGACCGAAGGTAAACAAATAATTGAAACTAGACTGGCCTATATTTTGATTGTACCCTACCCACCACTTTTTTTTTTTACCTTTACAAACTATCCACCTCAAATCAAGCACCACGTGCATCCACAGGATTATGAGTTTTGACAGACCTCTCTGTCAAATCAAAACGTGTATGCTAATGCCATGGAATGGCAATGTCAACAGCCTTTTATTTACATTTGAAATTGAGATAGAATTTGTCCCATCTTTTCAATTTCAATTTCCTCGGAATGACAACAAATCTTTGCATTTAACTACCTATGTTAGAGGTGCCCATAATTTTTATATCCATTACAATAGTATTAAAATTAAATGTGATAAGTATGTGATAAGAGAGATAAAAAGAGAAAAAAGAGATAGATATGTGATAAGTAATGTGAGAAAATAATAAAGAGGTAGGTGAAAAAAGGAATGTAACAAAATAAGAGTTGTCTCTTTCAAACTTCTTTTACAAGTAGATTTAATTCCTTCACTATATTCTACAAAAACTAGAGTTGTCCCAAGAACAAGGGTATAGGGCATCTGGTAGGATTTGTCTTTGTATTATACCATTCTTATTGTGTTGGGACATTGAAGAATGAATATTTCTAATTCTTGCATACCATTATTAAAAAATGTGACTGAACTGCTTTTAAGGAGACGGTTCAATTGAGTAATCACAAGAGTACACATGACAATGTACAAGGTAAATCGATTTAGATAGATTTTCGATCCTACATAATTCTTCCATCGATCATCTTCTACTTTTTGCCTCCGATTTTACATTTTTCCATTTGTATCACCCTCTTGTGAGGTGATCGATAACTATTTAAGCAGCCAACAAATATGAACCAGCATTTGGTACGTTAACATGGATTTATTGGTGTTGATATTTTTAAGACTAAATAGGGAGTATTTGTAATTGTACGAGACTTGCATAAATAAAAGTACCGGAAGTTTGAACCGGGGCGGGGGAAAGATCCCATAATCCTCGTTACATGGTAAAATTCATGTGACCTTTTTACTACTTTTAAGGAAGATCCTCCTTTTATGCCACGTGGAGCCAAACAGCATCTATCTCATGCTCTTTTTTGCATCTGCTGTCATCAGCGGTCAGCCGCAGCCCACAGGACTGACTAATTAATTAGCTAATTAAATTAATTAATTTCAACATTACTTTATGTGTATTTAAATAATAATAATAATTAAATAAGTCTAAAGTTTAATGCAAAAGGACAAGTCTGTCATATCCCACCCATACTCTATTGACTCCCACTAACCCACATGCCGAAATTAAAAGGGCACTCGCGTCTTTTCCATTCTCTCCTCACTCACTCACTCACTCACTCACGCGCACTAGTTGCTTGTTGAACAAAAGTGAACACCTTACCTTACTCCTTCAGTTACTCTAAACTCCCCCTGCTCCTTAACTAAGCTCAGTTACAAATCCAGCTTCTTTCACAATTTTCCACCCCTCAGATTTTTCTTAAAATAAATAATAATAATAATTTATAATAATAATCTGAATAAAAACAAAAAATAAATGGAGGCGAATATCAACGGTGATATATATTTTTGGTAGTAATTTTTAGTGAGAAGTATTAGTGTCGTGGCGGGTGCATATAAATAAATATAAATAAAACCAACCAACAAACTCAGAGACCAATAAAAGAAGCCCCTTGCAGACATATAGAAAGATCAAAATAATCAGAACGCTCTTTTGTGTTGAAACTGAAAGGGAGTGAGAGAGAGAGAGAGAGAGAGAGAGAGGGTGTCGGGTCCGCCCGCGTGACTTATAGAGATATAGAGAGAGAAAGGAACCCCCCCGGAGGAAAATCCAACCCCCCCATTTTCTCTCTCTACTTTCTCTGTGGGAAGGAACGCCCATTTGATCGGAGCTTCCCTCTCATTCTCCGTCGCGACTTCTGTGCAATCAGCTCCGTTCTCCGGTTCGGGTCCGTGCAATGGAGCAGTATGGCCGGTCCAGTGAAGGCTCCCGGTCTGATCCGTCGCCGGAATGGACCGGACCCGGTGGCCAAACCGGCCTCGATGGTATATCCATCCATCCCTTTCGGTTCCTTTTTTTGTGATTTGTGGTTTTGGAAGAATGTGGTGAGTGTGAGTGTGTGTGTTTTTTTTCTGTTTGTGAAGTGGTTTTTGATCTCTTAGATTTTTGTGAAAATGCAGAGGCTGTGTGGCAATTGGGGTTGGGTGCTGCTGAGGAATCGTACCCGCAACGGCCAGATGAGGCTGATTGCACCTACTATTTGAGGACCGGCTTCTGTGGCTTTGGCTCTCGCTGTCGGTTCAACCATCCCCGTGACCGTGGCGCGGTAATTTCATTCCCTCAAGGGTTTATTTTTTCCTCTTTTCCTTTTTGGTTTGGTGTTTGATGTGATCATGCGCTTCCACGTGTGCAATTTGGTTTGATCTTACTCACTCATGAGCCTCCTGACTCACAAGGCTTTTTTAATTACTATTAATTAATTAAGTGAGATTGAGATGTTTGCATTGATTGTACACTCTCTCTGATAGTGTTTCTTAATTTGGAGATGTCTGAACTGAATGTGTTGGTTTAGGTTATTGGAGCTGCTAGGACTGCAGGGGACTATCCAGAACGTGTAGGCCAGCCTGTGTGCCAGGTGCTTTATATAATATATGGTTCTGCTAAATAACCATGGGCGCACTCACATATCAAATGATTGCATTTGACACTGTAAATAAACTCCTTGTTTTGTTTTGTACAAAAATAATATATTGTGTTCAACTGTCAATGTCACCTGTGTATGTTGAGGATGGAGTGAGCTTATTTTTTATTTTTATTTTTTTGATAATTTGATTGTCTTCAAAGTTTGTGACTTTCACTTTTGTATTTGATTATGTCCGCTGATAACTAAAATGCAGTATTATATGAGGACAAGATCATGCAAATTCGGTGCGTCTTGCAAGTACCACCATCCTAGGCAGGCAGGAGGCATTGCTAGCCCTGTGTCACTAAATTATTATGGATATCCATTGCGACCGGTCTGTATGTCTGTGTATTTATTACAGCATTAAATTAAGCATGTTTTGTGAATGTTGGGTCTCATTTTCTAATCATGGAAAAATTTTATGCTGAATTTGAATATTTATAAATGATAACAATTAACAGGGTGAAAAAGAGTGTTCCTATTATGTGAAAACGGGACAATGCAAGTTTGGCGCAACTTGTAAGTTCGACCACCCACCTCCTGCTGGTGTCCAAATTCCAGCACCATCTGCAGTTCCCCCAGGTTCACCTTTATCTGTACCGGTACCTTCACAATTATATCCAACTGCTCAGCTTCCATCTGGACCTTCATCACAACAAATTGGTGTACTGGTCGCAAGGCCACCTCTACTACCTGGTTCGTTAGTCCAGGGCCCCTATGGACCTGTGGTGGTGTCCCCAACCATGGTCCCTATTTCTGGCTGGAGTACTTATCAGGTAGGTCAAGCATTTAGTTTTGACTGCTTAGTCAAATTATGTATGCATTCGTTGAAGCTGTTAACTGTTGAGTTATTTAGTGCAGGCTCCTGCAACAAGCCCTGTACTTCCGTCTAGTACTCCACCTAATGTTGGTTCAGCACAGCTTTATGGGATAACCCAGCTACCTTCATCAGCAACTGCTTATGCTGGACATTATCAACCTTCTGGTTCCTCAGTTGGTCCTTCAAGCGGTAGTCAGAAGGAGCAGGCATTTCCAGAAAGGCCTAATCAACCAGACTATCAGTATTACTCAAAAACAGGGGAGTTTAAATTTGGTCCATCATATGGGTATCACCAATCAGCAGACACGAGTGCACCAAGAATGAATGTTGTCCTTAGTCCTGCAGGTCTTCCTCTGCGTCCGGTAATGATTGCCTCTCAACTTCCTTGTACTATGGTGCCTCTTATTGAGTTGTGAAATATATCTGCATGATCCATCTTCCCTCTTCCACCTGGTAGAAAATAAAGCTTTGTTAATATTGTTGATCCATGTTTCCTCTCCAACAAAATATAGTAGTTTTTGGTGATTGAAATAGCTATTTGTGAGATATAACCAATTGACTTCTTATCATTTTGTTTTCAATATTAGAATTTGAAACTTGTTTTTACCGACCTCAAGTTTAGTTTTCATTTCATCATTGAGAGGGAATTCTCACATTAATTTGTTGATCATGAAGGGTTATTTTTTCCTGTATGTACTCCTTAAGGTAATTTCTTGAGTCCTGCATACTATAGTTAGATCTGCTGCCAATAGTGAGTTTTTGTATTTCATGTTTATCCTTCTTCGGCCAGCATATACTTCTTTCCCATATACATGGAAGTTTTTACATTTTTGGTACATGGAAATTTTATTTGATAGCCCTTAAGATTTTTTTATCATCATAAAAATAGAAAAGGATATGAAAAGAGAGATTTTTCATATGAAATATATATTTCCTCTTTCAGTAGGATGCCTTTAGATTAAAATTTATTAGCTCCTATATTTTAACTTGCTATTGATTACTGGGTAATGATCTCATGTTATCTATTCTGCTTGTCACAATAGTATTATCAAAATGTGCTTTGTGGTAATTGTCTTTATGGAGTATGTTATTTATACATGGGGTGATAAGTTGGTTGATAATTTAAAACGGATTTACACTAAGTCACTAATCCATTGTTCCAAATGTCAAACCTTAAAAGCAATAGTCTGTATGTCATATGCAAGTCCAGGGCTTGCAAACACAAGTTGAGTTTGTTCTTTAATCAGTTTGTTGCATGCCGAAAGTTGCTTATTCAAGTTAATTCACTTTGAGAAGTCATTACTCATTATTAGAGATTTAGAGGGATGTTTGGTAGTCCTTATCTTCAATACATGTAATACTTCCGTTGTCATTTATGTATCCTATGATCAGTTTGGTTGGTCAGACATGCCACTCAAGAAATTCATATAATTTTGGGATGACTGGACTGATAAATAAGGTAACCCCTTGGTATGGAATTGAGGTATTCTTATTATCATTCTTACACTAGCTGCTATTGGGGCCTATATACAATTAAATGCCTTAGGGTTTGTTTGGAAGAGGGTTTTTGGAGGGGAGGGGAGGGCTTACACAAACATTTTAGTTTTATAAATAGAGGAAAAGGATGTGGAAAATATTTTAAAGCCCTCCAAAACCCTCCAAAGTCCTCTCCCTTGTACATTTTTTGAGTTCCCATATTCTTTACCTTGTTCATGTACCTGTTATTTCTGTCACAGAATGCCTTTTAGGTTAAATATGAAGTTTTCGGCAATAATTATACGTGTTATTTGGGTTTGTGCAGAGTTGCATGCTTTATGCCTCCATCAGTTGCATATACTTGACATCTCTTGACAGTGCTAGGAAACACCTTGTGTTGCATGTTTCTTTGTTTAGTGCATAGGTGCTCTTTTGCTCTGTCACCTGTTTAATCTCTCAATCCTATGTTCTGATACCGGCTTGAGTTGTTCAAACATTGTTTCTATGGCTAAATTTTCTGTTTCCTTCAGTGATTTTAGATTGGGTGTGCTTCTAGTTTTCCATATTAAATACAGATTAGGAGTGCTTCCTCATTTTCTTGAATGTGGCTATTTCGTAACATGATAAGTTAGTCTTTAATGTTCCTCTCAGCTGTTATTGCTTTCTTTCTTCATGCATTGGTGCTCTTCTTTGGATTCAAGGAAAGTATCTTAATATATTTTAATTTCATTTGTCACTTTATCTTTTAAGAAACTAGCACTTGTGTGGTTATGTAAAGTTTGCTTGTCCGGTTGAAACATTTTTTTCAAAAATATTATTTGATTGCCTTCATTCACCAAGCATCCAATGTTTGTGTTTGATAATCAGGGGGCACCACCTTGCACTCATTATGCACAGCGCGGAGTATGTAAGTTTGGTCCTGCATGCAGATTTGATCATTCTATGACGTCACTTAGTTATAGTCCATCTGCTTCTTCCCTGGCTGAGATGCCAGTTGCACCCTATCATGTGAGTTCGTCTGTTGGTATTCTTGCTCCATCGTCTTCATCATCAGAGTTGCAGCGCGAACTTACCACAGGATCCAGCACAGATTCTGTTCCATCCAGAATCCCTTCATCAACGAGCACATTGACTGGATCAGTTGGCTCGACTTTGTCGTCTGGTGGCCCTGTTTCTCAATCAAGCACTCAACCATCTGCTCAAAGTTCCAGTCCTTTAGCAGCTGCCAATACCACAACAAGTAGCAATGTCTCTCATACCTCAAGCTAAGCAATGTGAATGCATACCTCATCATTACTCCTTTTTATCTCGATTCTTCAACCGGATATCATTATTCAAGGAGGTCCTCAAATAGGGTTTTTTTTCCCTGTCATCTCAGTTCCACATTCAGGTCTAGCACACTTCACACTAATTATCTTTATGTTCATATAATCTTTTTGTGGCCATCCCTTTGATCTTTGAATAAACCATGGCCAACCTTGAGAATTTTAGCAACCCATACAACCCCCTTGCTTTAGAATAACTCCTAAAGAATCTGCAATTCCATTGCGCACATGTCCACCCACATCTCCAATTTTTGGAGTTTGTTGTGCTTATTTATGCTTCAATCTTTTTTGATATGAGAACATTCTGTCCAGACTTTCATTGACCATGTGTTTATGCCTCTTCACCCGAACCCTTTTGAATGTGGGAACAATTTTCTATTTCTGCTTTAAAAGTGCTTTTCAATACTTTTCCCAACTTGTATCTATAGGGTTTACTGTGAAGAGAAGTAATCAGGAGACTACATGAGGCTTCACATTATTTTTTATATGGTTTTAGATACAAAGTGATGTTGTGACAATCGAAAACTTGACTTGGTACTTCAATTTATTACAGAATACGTATATGAAGAAACACATTTAAGTTATCGAATTTGAATGTGTAATAACCTTTTTTTTTCATCTTTTCTCAGTTTACCTGATCAAGCTTTGATGTGATATCAGGTAATTTTTCGGAGGTTTTTTTTAAAATATTTTTATCACCCCTTATACCCTTGATCGAATTTGATATGTTTGTTTGTAAGATGCTTGTATTATAAAATTTATAAATAGAGTAACTCTTTGCTCAAGTGAAAAGAAGGGTGCAGGTTTTTTTTTTGTCAACATGAACAAGTTCATAAAAGGGAAAAAACTCCGCCGTACGACATTTGTAGCAAGGAAAACAACATATGCAGAGTCATAAAAAATACATCAATTCTAACCAAGACACGCTGCTGAAACCTACACCAAACTGTAACAGATTATAGACAAGGAAAACAACTAAAAAAAGATAACAGAACACATAAAGCCTACACCTAGCACACCAAAAAGGATACCAAAAAGGATACAGACATGAGTTGGGTTTGGTCCATTTGGGACACCCAAAACCTTCTATTTTAACCAATAAAGCTCATATATCACGGATCCCGAACCCAAGTGGTCTCTCCAGATGCACGGCGGCGCAGCCACTAGGGGGGGTGCGGGGGTGCAGGTTTTTGAAAATATGCATTTCATGAGAGCAGCCCTCCAGCCTTCATTTTTGGGGTTGGTGAAAATATGCAATTTCAGTCTCAACCCAATCAATATTCAGCTACCGTTTTATTTATCAGTCTTTTTTACGCTTCTCTCCTAGACTCCTACTTGAAACGAGAAATTGAGCCAAACATTAAAAAAATAAACTTGAAAAATTAAAAATAATTTTTGAAAAGACAAACGTTTTCTCCTCCTCTTTCTCTTCTCTCTTTTCTGCCCTGGTGCTTCCCTCTCCCGAGCAACGCACAGCACTTGGTTTTTAGCAAAATGATGGAGGCTTCTTCTATAGCAGGATATGGTGCCTCCGCTGGATATACAGAAAATAGAGGATTATAGCCAAACGTTTTAATCTAGGATTGATATGTCTAACATCAAACCAAGTTTGTAGTTTGTGCTTGGTTCTTCAATTATTTTATATGTTGAAAAGATGCTTTTTCATTGAATAGACTTTAATTTAAAAGTAATTTTAAAATTGAAAAACTGAAAATTATCAAATAATTTGAATATTAATTTTAAGATGAGATGAGAATTCAACTTCAAAGTAATTATAAGATGTAAACAATTTAAGATGGGAATCTACCAATGCCTAATATACAATTCAATTCTATATCTTCAGAAGGGACAACTGAATCATATAAAAACCAAAAATTAGACCACCTGAATTTCTTATTCTTATGCTTCACTTTGGTAAGAAGCATTTTTTTTTGTGATTGCTATGGTACCTAACATAATTTATGAGTACCGGTACTTAACCTCTAATATTCTTCCATGTGTACTCCTCTAGCCATGTCACTTAGGTCTTATGTAATCATTTCTATTTTTATCTATTTGCAAATATATCCCTTTATAAAACAAACAATTAAAAAACCCTAATCCCCAAATTAGATAAACACCCATCGGATCCCCTCCCCCCCCAAAAAAAAAAGCAAGCCCCCCCTAATCCTCCCCCTTCGTCCCCATGTTGGGGAATGAAGCAACCATGTGGACTTAAAAAGCTTGAAATTGGAATACTCGCAGAGATTTTTTTCGGTCTTTTGTTTTGGAGTATCAAGGTACAGGGGGTACAATTACGTAATTGATTGGTTTTATAAAGGAATTTCTAAGTAATGGAGGGATAGAAGGGCTTAGGTTTGGAGAGTTAGAAAGAGGAGCCAGTTATATATGCAATTGTGGAATTAGGAAGCTATATATTTGTTCATCCCCCATGTAACACGTTGGTGTCCTTGAAGTTGAAATTGAAAACGCTGGAAAAAACGAGAGAGATAGTGTACGTCCAATCGAATAAGAGGTGAGAAGAGAAGAGAGAATGGTCTTCGATCAGATCTATGCTTTGGAGTCGAAAAAAAAGAAAGAGAGAGCAACAAAACATTTGTTAATTAAGTAGTTCTTGGGGGCATAAATAAAAATAATAAAAATATAATTTAACAACACTTAAATATTTATTTTTTCCACATGTCATATCTCTGTTGAACCAACTCATCTTGGTACCTAAACCCCTAAAACTTGCTAGGTACCATAGAATTAGCCTTTTTTTTCTTTCTAATAAAGTTACTTACCAATTTACTACAAAAATTAATATTATCAGTGTGGTATATCACGGTTTGTTCCCTCCAAAATAGGACTTGTAGTGCGTGGCTGCTCTGCTCCTATACTCCGCATTGCCATGATATTACTTCAAAATGAGCATAGATAATCTCTTTCGAGAACTGAACTTGAACTAGCTAGAACCTAGCAAACGAATGAGTAGGGGACGTTATAGTATACTAGAGGAGATGGGAAAAGAGAGAACATTTTCTCTAATTGATAGATAGTCAGACACCTAAAAGGAATATACCTCTAAAGCAACAATAGTATATTAGAATCGCGGGTTACAGGAGGCTATCACTTCATCTACATCCTTCTGTGAACATTTGCTATCTCTATTAATTATTGGAATTGTATTGTTTGAATGAAATTTATTTCAATTAGTAATAATAATAATAATATAATTAATATAGGGAGGGCAAGACTGAGTATCACATAAATGACTACTTTCCTTGACGTGAAAGAGAGAACTATAGTCTGGTAGTTGTGGTACTGATGGTTTTTTCAACAACATCTCAGAACCACAAGAACTCAACCCCCCAAGTGTGTAATAATTCATTAACTACATTACCAGAAGAAAAAGACTACCTACTAAGTACCAACTTGCGTAGACCGACCAACGTTGCAAACTTACAATTAACACACGTTCTAATAAAGCAAAAAGAAAGCCTAGAGTGGCAGTGGCATGTTATCCCTAATTCATTATAACAAGAGGGTGTATCCCAAGTCAACATCCCCAAAAGGAGGAAGTGATATTGGATAATCAGCCTGAGACTGAGACTGAGACTGAGACGGAGACGTGGCGATGGGGCATACTGCATGCACACATGTTCCATCTTCATTATTATTCCTTAATGGATTGTTAAAAATAGCTGAAAGTTCATTGTATTTGCTATAATCCCATGATTGCTGACTAGTGTTCTCACTTGGGGTTGTGGAAGAAAAAACAGAAAAGTTAGAGGCCACTGTTTGCATGCTGCTTAAGGCTTCTTGAGAGAATGCAGTGTAGTGATCAAAATGTGATTGGATTTGGCCCTGCATGGAGCTAACCTTTTGGTGAATATCACTTGAAGAAGCACTACTGGCATTGCTCTTCCCCGAGTAGTTTGAACTGTTGGTGGTGCCGGAAATCACAGGTGGTCTGAAACAATTGCCAGGAACAATGCATTCCAGATAGCCCGAATTAGAATCCTTGGAGAAGAAGAAACTACCATCCTCCTCCTGAGTTGAACCATATGCAGTTTCAGGACACATGTCATTGATGTTATTCAAGTGGGAGGGTAGTTTCTCAATATTGTGAAAAGAAGTGTCTGTATCAGACTGAGACTGGCTATTTTGGTTGGTTGGTTGTGTGGTGTGAGTGTTGTTGGTGAGGAAGTGATGTGGAGATGGTAAGAGAGCTTGAACATCATCCACAGGAGTAGTAGTAGTGAGAACAACATTGGCATTGTGAAGATTGGTGTCATGATCAGAGTATATGAAGTTGGTTCTAGCTTTGATGCCTTTTATGGACAGAGCAGCTCTGTCATAAGCGAGAGCAGCTTCTTGAGCAGTGTCAAAGGTTCCAAGCCAATGCCTTTCTTTTGTTGTAGGGTCTCTAATCTCAGCAGCATATCTACCCCAAGGTCTCCTCCTTACCCCAAGAAACTTCCCTGGTTCTGATTGCTTTCTCCTCCCTCTTCTCTCACCACAAGAAGATATATTATTGTTTCGTTGGAGGATAGACAAATTCACTTGGTTCTGATTGTGCTTGAGGGAAGCATCTGAGTTGGTTCTAGAAATGGACATGGCTATAGGAAAATGGCAAGAGAAAGTGTGTGTTTGTGTTGGATAATTAAGCTCAGAAAAATGTAATGTAATATAGGCTCTAGGGCAAAATGGTGCCAATTGAAGATATCATATGAGCTGGTGAAGTAGTGGGGGGGAAGTAGTCTTTTAAAGACTCTCCTGGCTTGATCATGGAGAGAAGGAAAAAGGACATTTTGCATATGTCATTCTTTGAATGATAAAAACTGTTCTCACCTTTTCACCTACCTTTAAAATCATTCTTTTATTTATTTTAAATCTCTAGGCTGTATTTAACATACACACCCTTTTTTTTTTTTCTGGTGTACCTTTGCTCCACATGTTCAAGTCGTTAAATTAGTACTATGTCTTTATCATCTAAGGCATAAACATGTGGAGCAGTGATGAGTGTCCCCTTACTTCATAGTTAAATGAAGAATCAAAATAAAAGATACCCTTCACTTGCCAGATACACTCTAAATGCCAAATGGGGCTCTACAAACTGTACTTTGAGGTTTTATTTCTTTAATTACAAACAGTCACTATTATTCATAGTTACAATGACATTTCAAAATGTGTTTTATTCATCTTAGCAGTAAACACAAGAACCAATTTAATTGCATTAGTTTTCGAACTCAGTAAACAATGTAAGACTTGGTGACCCAATTATTGCACCAGGTCCGTGCAAGGTATTGGGATTTCGATAAGGATTGACAAAATTGAATCTCGTGTCTCAGACTCTCGGTTCATAATGTTAATCAATAAACTAGCTACCAGGAATTCTACCTGCTAAACTCTACTTTGTCCTTTAGGATACAAGAGAAGAGACAATCGTGAAACCGACACATACTTGTACACTCAAAAAAACAAAAGGTTTGACCCAATAAACCATTATTGTTATTTGTTACATATGTATCCAATCATATGTATCCAATAAACTATTTTTGAGCAGATATTTTGAGAAATAATGTTACGAGATGTCACCATGGTGAGATATAATTGAATTTCTATTTAAAATCTTTTTACATGTTAGTGCTGTTAGTGTATAGTTATTAAACTCAAAAGAAATATGGTATAAAATCTCTACTTTTATTTTTCAGCTAGGCCAGATAAATGTTAATCTGATAGTGATTTTGAGCAAATACATTTAGTGCCTTTTATGTAGAATTTCCTGGATGACAGAAAAATTGGTGAATGGTTTTGTCTGAATACTCCTAGAGAATCTCAAACCTTTGAATTTGGAGGTACTTAATTATATCTTAGCTAGCATGCCATTTTCCAGCTGCATGTAATAATATGTACATGTGAAACCAATTATGCAAAATAATCAACCAATTACATCGAAAGATCTTGTTCGCTTCATGATTTTCAAAGGGAGTAGTTAAAATTACCTCTGACCAGACAGAAAGTTATCCAAGAATTGGATATTGTATGAGTCTTCCCTGTCTTGCTTCATGGAAACAACCCCATACACTATAATAATACAAAAATAGAAAAGGGTTATCTTTTGAAAGACCCACTTGTTAATTGTTAATTTCATAATTGTCTGTGCCACGTGGACTTCACATTGTGGTTGAATGTTACGCTGAACTGATCATGGTAGAAGACTAGTAGTTGACCATGGTCTCAATTAGCTCTTCACTATGCTTATAAATGCCTTTCAATTATAAAGTCGGTTCAGGAAAGTGTGTCAAACAACAACTCAATCTAACACCTAATTTCTCTGATGAACGCGTATTCTTGTAACTATTCCTCATGTGAAAAAAACATGTATAATTTCCAGCACATTTCAGTTTCAATTAAAACTTAATAATTATGGTCGTGTTTTGGATCTTTCAAGCACAAATAGTAGTATTCAATTTTGCTTTCCAGAATGATTGTTAACAGTTTTCTTGAAATCATAAAGATTTTCATCAAATTTTGGTGATAGCCATGTCTCACTTTGGACCAAGGGCGAAGACCGAGTTTAAATTAGCTTCTAATTTATGGGAGTTTTTCAATTAAATTAATTTATAGTTCTTCACTTAGAAAAAAGGTTAATTATAAATGTATAAATGTCTCTAAAAAAATTAAACGAAAGAGTTTCTAAAACCATTGAGATATAGAAATTAATTTTAATATATCTATTATTTAAGAAATTCATAGTTATTGCAAAAAATAATTAATATTTTTTAAGATATTTTTAAGGACTGGCATTAAGACACTACTCCCTCCTGTCCATATTATAAGCAACATAGTACAAAAATACACAGACCAATGAATGCTTTGAAATGAGATAATCTTAATTAATACTTACTAGTTTAAATTTTTTTTCCCAAAAATACCTCATTTAGTGTCTCTTGTAAATATGAATATTGCATTAAATGGATGGTATAATTGAAAAATTAACATTTAATTTATTTGAAAATTGATAAATGTTACTTATATTTTAGACCAAAAAAATTTGCATTTGTTGCTTATAATTTGGCATATATTATAAATGACTCATTACACAAAATAGAAAACAAAAATATTGAATACATGTTCCCTGCAAAGTGCCTTCCAGGTATATGACCTTTGAGCAATAATTTTTGACAAAGTCTGATAATGAGAGACATGAGTACTGATATCCAAAAGCCAATAGAAAAATTGGGTAGTCAAAAAGGGCAACGAAAAGCTTAACTTAAGCATGCAAATTGAAGTGGACTAAACCGCCCCACAAAACAAAAAAGCTATATAGTGGGCCATGCTTTTATTGATTCACAGCTTATGATATAAAATTTTAATCTCTTTAATTAGCCTACAAAATCATTCTGTATAGCATTGGAAATAGAATGCCATTAATCATATCAAATGGGTCAAGCCGTTTTTAGCATATTTCCTAGTGCCACCAATGCTTTTCCATTAGTAATAGGCTCATGTAAACTTGCGGTGAACCGACTAAATTTTGTAAACATTTGAACTGAAAAGTATTCAAATAGGAGAGAGATCACAAAAGGCTCAAATTCAACTACAGTCGTTTGATTAACTAATCATTTGTGTTTCTTAAAAATAGGTTGGAATTTGACTCTTCAGACCCTTGACTCTTCCACTAAAGATTTCAAGGAGCCGAAAGATAGAGATATCTTAATCTTCATAGGAGCATATCTAATGGGGGTGCTTATTAAGTATTTTACCAAACAAGCATTAATGTTTATTAAAAATTATGCACGTGAGAATATTTCTCTTGGGGTGCTTATTAAGCATAGGTGTTTTAGTTAAGTACTTCTCCTAAGCATTTATTCATTAAATGTCTTGTTTTATGGATTAAAAAAGTCAAATTAAAAATTTTAAAAAGTTGTTATTGGTGAAATGTAATGATGTGAGGTATTGGTGGGTCCATTTAAGATTTCTTTTAGAGGAGTTGGGTTGGAAATGTTAAATGCTTATAAGATACTTAAGTTAAAAAAGGTAAAAATATGTGATGTATACTAGTGGGACCCACTTAAGCACCCCAAAGTGAGATGCTCCATTATAGATGCTCTAAGAGCCCCCATTGTGAAAGGCTAATACTATCATTGTCCCTAATTATAAGAGGTTTTTACCTAATTCTCTCCCATGAAGAAAGTTAGTTAATATAGTTTATAGCATTAAATTTATCACTAATTTATATTGTGTTCTCAAAATTACCCTTAGTAGTATCTCTCTCTTTCCACTTACTCTCTCTTACTTAATTAATGCATTATCTCTCTCTTCTCCATTTATCATAGGAGAGAGAGAGAGAGAGAGAGAGAGAGAGAGAGAGAGAGAGAGAGAGAGAGAGAGAATGTCTTTATAATAAATAAGAGTAATTTGGGTAAAAAAATAATTACTACATGACACATTTTCAAAAGCTTTTTATAAAAATGAACAAACAAACTTGTCAAAAATCTCTTATAATTAAAGACAGAAGTAGTACTAAATACTACTCCATCCGTTTCATTTTGTTTGTTATATTAACCAAATATTTTTGTCTCATTTTGATTGTCATTTTATGATATCAATGAAGAATTTAATCTTTTTTATATTAGCATTATATATCCCTCACGCTATTTTTCTCAATTGTTTTCTTGGTTTTATGTTATTTTATTTATATTTTTATGTTGGGTTTCTTTTTCTCTACATCTTTTTGCTAAGGATGTATTTTTGGGATTAGAAGAATCTCTTTGCTTTATACAATTGAACGCATGTAGCTTTAGATGCAGACATTGATACTGTTTCTCGATTTAATTATATTTTAATATTCCAGTTAATTGGTGACACACATTGAATATTAAAAAGTGTGAATATTTAAAATATGGGAACACTTGAGAGTCCCCTTTCTTATGTTTTTTTGCATATAACTTTTATGGTAAAAGGTCCCCCGGCATTTAGGGAAAAGGATAACTATGTTTGCTTGGACTTTGACGAAAAATAGCCTAATGGAGTTTAAGTGACAAATGTTTTAGTGTGCAACTTTTGGTTCTAACTTGTCCCCTTTAGCTACTTCAGCTCCTATCTATTCAAATACCACACTTTGCACCCAAAGTTCACAACACAATCTGGTTTTTTAATTAGCTTTTAAAACTCTTTCTCTTTTCTTCATTTAGTCAAATGTGTTTAAGCCTGTGTTAGGATAAGCATTTCTAAACTTGTTTTTTTAACAAGAAAAAATTAACTTCTAAACTTGACTGTGAATGACTTCAATTTTATAAAATTCATTAGTTAAAAATAAGTTTAAGCGAAGTAAACATGTTTGAAAATTTATCTGACAAGTAAGTCTATAATAAATGTCAATATAATATTCTTAACTGAAGTGACAGAGCTTGATTTTTCTTTAACTGAAGTATCACAAATTGATAATAGAAAAAGTAAATATTAAAAGAATTTTATATTTAAGTTAATCCACTTGACTCAATCTGAATTTATCAAGTTTTAATATAACTTTTAAATATTGAGCGTGTCAAATAAAAAAAATATAATATAAATCATATCTCAATTAACTACACTAAAATGATTCATTCATTTCATAATCATTAATTATATCAATGAAGTTAGTATTTATTTTAGAATGACACGATTTAGCTGAGGTCACACCTAAGCTTCTAGGAGCCAACTTTAATATCTAATAAATAACCAAGGAAACATTTTCAGCACCCCTAGCAAATAGGTGAGCCAACATTAATAATAAGTAATAAATAATCAAGGAAAACTTCACCCCTACACAATAGGTTAGCACCTGCTCATGGTACATGTACTAATTTAATTTCTTTTGTTCTCCCTTTGCATGGAGAAAGGAAAAAGAGGAAGAATGATTATGTATGTCGGTCATACCAAAGTTTGTTACTGGATATACAATTTATTCGTCTAATAATGCAGGGGTCTCATATTATAAATAAAGACTAAGAAAGTTATAAAATAAAAATATTTAAAATTATAAATATAGGTTATCACCGGACGTTTTGAATCACAATGCAAAATTGCAAAAGAAAAATCACAATTTTATATATATAAAAAAAGTTATCATTGACAATCCAAAAAATTATATTTAATAAAATTTAAATAATATTTAAGATGAATAAAAAATATTAAAATAATCCTTAATGTAAAAGAAATCAAATCACACATTGAAATAAATTAAGAAAAATCTTCTCAGAAATAGAGTCAAATTTAACATGAAGATTGATTAGCTGCCTTATTACGTGGCCATTAAACTCGGGAGCACAGATTCACCAAAACAAGAGATATTGATATCTCTCTCCATGGAACCATAGATAGAAAGATGCTTCCTAACCTTAAATCTATTCCGCACATCTATTTCTGAATAGATTTACAGCAAGATTTGCTCGTAATGAAAAAAAGTTAAATTCCTCAATAATCGACGTCACGTTGGAGACAAATTAGTACAACATATACTACGTCAAGTAACGGGACAAAACTTGAGGCCTATATTTCTGCTGGCCAACCATGATTATGAGGCTGCGGCAGATGATCTTTGTGTCTTCAATCCAAACAGATTATCAAATAGCATTGGAGCCATAGGAGGAAGATTCACGGGTTGAGGAGCCATAAAATTCACTATCTTTTCGTGAACATTATACCTTCAAAAACAAATCATTCAAAAACTTGTTGAGTTCTTAAGTGACTGCATGAGATATATGAAAAAGTAAATTAGTTGTGATCTTTTGATACCTTATCTTGCGACTCTTTGAGGCACGACGATCTACAATTTTTCTTTTTTTGGTTTGCATTCTCTTCAAAGCATAAAATGCTTTTTCTGTACAAATGAAAATAGCCGAAAATGAGAAAATGGACTTGCATACTTAAGAAAGAATCCTAATTTAAGCGACATAACTAACAATTATATTGTGGTTAGAAAAAGTAGAACATGCAAATTCCAGCCTTTGAAAATATAGAACCATACAGAAGGTAAAATAAAAAAGGCTTTAATATTAATTTGGTCCCTGTAATATAGGGGGTTTTTGATTTAGGTCCCTATAAAAAAAGTCAAACTTTTTTCGTCCTTGTTTTATTTATTTATTTGAATTTAGTCCTCATTTTATTTTTTATTTTTTAATTTAGTCTCTCACTAGAGTTGACCGCTGATGTGGCACTGTGAGGTCCCTGTAAAATTCCTACGTGGCACCTACGTGGCTTACACGTCACCTGACACATACCTATACAAATATTAAGTTTTGAATTTAGTCCCTCTTAAAAAACGTGTTTTGAATTTAGTCCCTCTTAAAAAAACGTGTTTTGAATATTTGTATAAGTACGTGTCAGGAACTAAATTCAAAACACATTTTTTTAACAGGGACTAAATTCAAAACTTAATATTTGTATAAATACATGTCAGGTGACGTGTAAACCACGTAGGCGCCACGTAGGAATGTTATAGGGACCTCACAGTGCCACATCAGCGGTCAACTCCTCCAGGGACTAAAATAAAAAAATAAAATAAAACGAGGACAAAAAAAGTTTGACTTTTTTTATAGGGACTAAATTAATATTAAAGCCAATAAAAAATTATCATGTTAGTCCAGTTAAACTCATTCAATCATTTGTACGTATGAAAGCTGTTATGCAATATAAAACTAACAGACTCCTAAATGCCAAAACAATTGTATAATAAGTATCAGTAAAGCTGTATAGCATCCATTCACTTAATTAATGATCATGAAAACTTAAAGCCCAAACTAGTCCAATGGTATTAGAAGTAAAAATATTATTATAATAAAATTAATCAGCCAAAAGAGAAATTGTTTACCAGATGATGAAGGATCAACCGTCTCAAAAAATTCTTTCAATAATTGCTGATAGAATTCAGAATCGTCCACAAGTTCAGGATCACCATCAATATGTGTTTCCTGAGCAGAATTAAACTCAAAACTATGTTATGTTGAAAACTTAAGTGACAAAAAGTGAGTAAAAAGAGGGACCGTGTGAGGACATGACGACATGATAACATACCAATGCTACAAGACAAACACAAGTACCTATGTGGTGTGGAGACTGGAGACTAATAATCACTATAACAACACATGCCACCAACAAAAAAATTTACATACTTTAATTAACGTGTTTGAAACCCTATATTTTCTTCCTAGCTTTGAAAAATATCCCCAGATATATCTAAACCCACAAAACTAAACAGATACCAAGATGATTAACCCATGCTTTACTGAAAAAAGGGTTTGTAATGATCTTTGAACAATAAATTGTCAGCTATCCAAATCTGGGCAGAGATGGTGATTAAACAGGGAATCCCACAGAATTTGATATAGATGAACGTGGTTGAAAGCCAGACAGGAAGATAGAGACAAGTGGATTACAATGTAAAGGAATCTCATAAAGGAGTTGGCAATCCAAATTCTAAATTTGGTGGTATATTACAAACAAGTCTTTATGCAATAGTCTAATTTTTGGCAATTACACAATTTTTATCACTGATTTTGTACCATAAAATACTGAATATTGAAAAGGGAACAATTCAGGACCTAAGGCTAAGCAACATGCTATCACCCCACAGAAAGATATTACTTGTTGAACACCTGGCACATAAGTTATAACAAAGTAACACACAAACATTAGTAAATTATAAGGCTTACCGCTTCTTTAGAGCTATCATTAACCTCTGCAACCTGGAGACATATGCCAGTAAGTGTCAATGACAAAGGTAAACAAATAAGCTTCTTAGTTAGCATACTCTTTATGCCTGTTTCAGTCTACTAGGAAATTTGCAGCACATTTTTAAAACTACTAAGATTAAAACTCACTTACAGAACCAAATATACTAACAGCTGATCTTCTCAGCTGCATTTGCTTGATCATTCTACTGGGATCTCTCATATAAGCAGCAACTTGATTACTGATATCCTGCAACAGGACAACAAATTCAGAGTAAAATAACCTGCCTATCACATGGTAGAATCCCCAGTCCAGTTACAGAACCTGACCTGATTAAAAGCATGCAATTTTCCTTTAATGGCAGCAGCACCAGTTGTCACTTGTGTCATCCTCTGCCATTTGTTGATTGACTTGTCTCTGAAAGATGCTATACTGCAAGATACAATCATTAATAGCATCAGCCAAGCAGGCATGCATAAAGATGAAGAGCACAACATGTTTCCAATAGAAATGCAGCTAAAGTATAAAAGTTGCATAATTTGAGAAGTTTCAAGCATTATTGACACAGAGAAGGGGCTCGTGAAACAAATGCTATAAGTCTCAATGCTGCAGCACCTCGGAAAAATGAATGTGTAGCAGAACAATACTGCAAAGATTATAAAAATACCTCCTGTGCATCTGAGAAATCTGTGACCACTCTTGATCAAGGTTGTCATCCAAATGATTAGAAACTTCTAAGCCTTTTGCAGACCTTTCTGAACCTTAAAAAAAAAAGCAAGAAATATTTTGTTACTTTGGAGCACACAAATAAGGCACCAATGTTGAAAGCCACATTAGTATATTATCATCTCCAACACAAATCAATGCTTATAATAAGGTTGTCTTAGAGAGGACAAAGACAAGTTTGGAGAGTGTTATTACCAGGCGTGCCAACAGATAGGGAGAAGAAAAAAAGTCAAGAAAAAACCCCTTCCTATAATTATTGTAAAAAAGTACATGGTATAGATTATTGTTAAGAATGGGAAATAAAAAACAAACAAGAAATCATTTACCATCCGTGGCTTGGGTAATCGATGGATTCTTTGCAACCAGAGCCTGGAACAAGGAAAAAGATCAGCAACTAGTGAATTGTTTATATATATAGAGAGAATCATTGACTAATGAACTTAAGAGGACATTGAACATATTAATGTGAATATAACAAAATAACAACTTCATAGTCTTCATATGACAAGACATAGACCTGTAGATTGAGCTTCTCAATTAAAATAAGTTTTTAGTTCTTCATTTACAACAAAGAACTTATAAGTTTATAGGTGTTTATGGAGAAGTTAAATGGGAGAGCTTCTGAAAAAAATGAGATGCAAATGCTAAATCAGCTTATATGAGAAGCTATTGTTAAAAAACACAGTTATTTTAAGATTTTTTTAATATTTCTTTTTTGCATAAGTGATTGTTGATAGCTCATAGAGAATTATAGAAATGAAACAACAACATCCAACAACAATTCTTTTCTTTTTATTTAAATTCTGAGGCAAAAATCATACCTCTTGCAGTTCCAATATAGAATCTAAAGTCTCCTTGGAAGAAGTTATCAAATCTGAATATGCAACTCTAACTGTCTCATCTGATTCACAGAATGAAGCTTTTATCGATTCCTGCAGACAATTACCATGTTTGGCCATGACATTCAGATATGATAAAATAGTAAATCATGTTGAATTCAAAACTACGGCAGGAAAATACCTGGGGTAGCCTATTTGAACTGGAGAATGGCTTCTGAAGCAAGAATCTAAGCTCAAGAATTTTGTACCATAGGACCTTCAGATAAAGTGAATTTCAGTGATGTTAATATAAACTCATAACAGAAGCCACTAAATAATAATACAGCAAAGGTGACAGCTACAATTGACAACATCTATATCTGAATTAAGAACCAACATACATTTTTCAACCTACTATAATATGAAACAAATGAGGAAACAAAAGATTAAATAAGTGGCAAAAAAATACTCTACACCACAGTGAGACAGAAAGCACACCTTCTGGTTTTTCACAGCTTGTCCTTTAAGGAGATCTTCATCCTTATGATGCTTCAAGTTCTTCAAAGTGTCTCTGAGGTCAGAGTTAAATTTCTCATATTTCAAAATCCACAAAATCCCAGAGATTAAGGGAAATAGTATAAGAGTTCACTATAGCTCAAGTACTTCATAGAAAAAACTAACAATAACAGTTGGGGTAGGATGATTCATGAACCATCAGGCTGATAGCAGACCAGATTTCTCACATTAATATATTGCATAGCACCCTAGATATTCTAACATTCCACATTAATGGGAAAGCAATATCTTGCAGATATTGTGCAATGTACATTATGAACAGAAGTGAGAACTCTCGGTCAAAAAAGACTATGTTATTGGTAAATAATACAAGACATTGTAGAACAACACCGTCAATAGAAATAATAAGAAACATCCTAACCAACTGATCTTTACTGATTAGACAGATATATCAGAACTGGATTATGTTTTATACAACAACATATATTTGATGGAAAATTAAACTTACACTCAAAACCAACAGTACCAGTAAACCAAGAAAATTGAGTTATTGAGCCAGAAATAAACACTTCAACCGAAACATGTCCAAGATACTTGAAGATAGTAATATAATTATGAAACTTCAAATCCAGCAATAAAGGGAAATCTAATGCTATAAGTCAGACCTATTATGGGTCTATTGTGAATAATCCTACCTTGCATTTGCAAGTGCAACTTTCAATCTAGCAATATAAATTGATATTTCATCCACAATATAAACTAAATGTGTATGAAATGTTGAATGTAATCTTACAGCTCCTGGTGATGAAGATCCCTATACTCTTTCTCAAGTTGTTCCATCTCATCGTTTTTCCATCCACTTTGCTCTACTGTCCTATCTTCTTCCTCATCCTCATCTGTTCCCTCCTCTCCATCTTCTTCTTCTTCCTCCCCACTATCATCAGAGTAATCATCATCGACCTACGTCAAGAAAATAATCCTTAATCACAATTCACAAATAAAGCATTGAGGTTAAACAAAATAACAAAAATTTGCACCAACGTTTACCTCTTTGTAGGACATATCATCATTGTAGTCATCCAAATCACTGTCACTTTTTCGCATTTTTTTAGATTTCTTGGCAGATGATCCCATTTTCATACCTAATTTTTTTTTTTTAAAAAAAGGAAAATATATCACATCGCATATCTATTTAAAAAAATTAGTAATTAACAAACCACTAATTATTTACAGGCACAGTCAATGAAGAAGAAACAGATAAATTGTCAATGTGACTATGTGAGGCCTGATGATGCACCTAAATTAGCACTAAACCAATATTATATTATATACTACACAATCACTGCACCAAAAAGCAAGTCATAGCTTTAAATATGGTGAGAGTCTGTTTTAGGTTGAAGATGCAGAAATGAGCTAAGGCTTAAGGGTTTTCAAGAGTAAAGTCTATTCTATACTATTCACAGTTGAATATGGTGTTGTTGATATATAGCTGTGTGAAAGAAGCAAAAGTAAAAACCAGAATTTAGAACAGAGGGAGAAGATGGAACAAACGATAATATATATATATATATATATATATAGAGAGAGAGAGAGAGAGAGGCTCACGGCGAGAGTAGTAACTAACTGACTTGCGACTCTGCGGTGGGGTTTTTGCCTTTTAGCGTCGTTCCGCGTTCAGTTGAGGCAGTGGGGTGAGATGAGAGCCGTCGTCACTCGCCAGGGTATCTTCCTTTATTTTCTCTCCGCACCCTAATTATTTATTGGACGGGGAAGAAAAATAAAACAAAACATAGAAAAGAAAAGAGAAAATTAATAAAATAAAAGAATGGAGAAAAATAAGTAAACTTTATATATTACTTAGATTAGATTAGATGAAGAAATGAAAAATAAAATCCTGTTCAGCAAAGAAAAAAAAAATCCTCTTTTCATGTATTTAGTTAGATAAAAATAGAAAAATAAATAAATAATTAATCTAATATTTTTACTTTTAATAAAATAAAAAATTTAATTCTGGGTGAGAAAAACAAATAAATGGATAAAGTTATTGTTTCTTTAAGATTTATATTTTTTTACTCGAGAGAGAAATTTTTGAGGTCAGTTCACATCAAATTTTTTAGAAAAATAATAGATTTCTCTATTATTATTTTTTTCATTTCCATTCTAACAAAACAAAGGATAGAAAATTAGTTTTTTTTAATTTTTATTTTCGTGTGATATATATTTACCTCTTCATCTCATATATTAATAATTTTTTTTGCATAGTTTTTATCTTTATGGATATATATTTTCAGCCATATTGATACATTTTCATATATAAGACAATTACTTATATAATTTATATATTATTAGACTTTTTTTTGACAGGATATATTATTAGACTTGTAATTGAGGCTTTATCCCCTTATGATGTACAAAAAGTTAAGTAATTTTAAGAAGGAAATTTCTATCGATAAGATCATAATTTATTTTTGAAAAGTCATTCTATATATAATGACATATTGACATGATAAAGTTGTACAATAGAATGGGAAAACGATGATGCAAATATGAAATGTTTTCAATTTTGATATGCAATAGAAAAATATCATTCAAGCTTTAGAAAAAAAAAAATATTATCTCACAATCGTAAAATCCATTATTTTGTATGAAACTGAATGATGAAAAACCAAGAAAGTAAACTTAGTATCACATAAATGAGATGGTAGAGTGTTATCTTAAATAATTTATGCATGTATAGAAAAGACATGTAGCAGTAGAAGTGAAGTACTACTAAGGATAGGTGAGACTGAAAAAGTGACCCTTTAGTTATCATTCCATTTCAAAAGAGGATGTGAGATTGAGAAAGTGACCCTTCTCATATATCATTCCATTTCAAACTCAATGTAATAAGAGAATCATCATCTTCATTTGGTTCTAACCCTAGAACTCATTTATTTCAGATTATTTTATCAAAATCATTTTTTAAAGAAATAATTACGATGTCTATAATGTGCAATTGTGCATGAGCTAGGCTTCGCAAATTTCTCACCTACAATCACTAAGATCTTTCTTCTCTGTAATAGGACCGTCTCTCAAGCATATTATTATGTTTACAAACAAGTAAAACAAGCTACAAACCCTCTCAAGATAAAATACAACAATCGCTTTTATGATGACTCACGTGAAACTCGAAAATTTGATCTTCACTCTTATTTCATCAAATTATGCAACCCACATAAGAGCAGTCTGACAAAAAATAATGATGGAATCATATTAGACATTTTAAATCCTATAACAAAACTGTTATAACACGTCATAAAATTATACAAGCAATAAGATTCTCTTCTGTTGGTTACTAACATGTTTTAAACCAATTCAGGCCAACAAATAATGATGTGCACCTCTACCACTGTATCTAACCTAACTCACTTGTGAGCAGTTGAAGACGACCTCAACTTCCAGTCGAATCAAAGAGTTTGAAATTGTAAAATGCACCCAGCATCATGCCATCGAGGACGAGCATGTAATTTGCATGCTTTACCCTTATGCTTTTTGAGGCAGCTTCTCATTATTTTTATCCCCATCCATGTCATTTCATTTTGACTGAACTTGCTTCCTACACGAACTGCTGCTCATCAACGAGGAGTAAACATAAATTTCTAGACGGGTACCTTAATTGAAAATATTGTCAACTACTACAACAGTGGCACTGATGATTATATACAAAATACACACTAATAAATAAAAATGAAAAAGAACATATATAGCAACAACCTTATCAGGGAAGGTTAGAGAACCAAAGAAAAGGCTTTCACCTCTCCATTTGGTTGTTATATGTGCCAATGCTATTATGTACAAATGTTCCAGGAAAATATTATACGCTCAGTAATAGGGGAAGCCATGGTAAAAGCTGCTATTATATTCAATTAGATTATTGCCAGGTTTCACGGAGATAGCAAGGAACAAAACCATTGTGAGAATAATGTCCTCCTTACCTATGGTGTAGTTGGTAGTTACAGTACACATGAAGCTAGAAGCACTGAAATAGAGTGGCATTACTTCCATTCGGCCCATTTAATTGAATCTGTGGACATTTTCTTCATCCTTGATGCCCCAAATTTGTCTGAGGAGTTCTGCCATACCATCTCCATCTGAAACATAGCAGAACAAATGGTCATTGGGTATGCATTATGGACTGACACAATATCGTAGAGCTTCAAGTGGGACTATACAATGATACATTAAAAATAAGCTCTTTTTTTCTCTTCCATATGATAGCTGATGTTTCCAGGTTGTTCTTGAGGTCATAGAAAGTATGTATCCATAGTGTTCCACCTTTATGGACACATAATTTCAAGTGAATTTGAAGTAGTTAATGCCAACTAAGTTTCATTCAGTAAATCAACCAAATGCTAACATCTTCATTCATCATGCAAGCAAGGATTACAATGAACAGGCTTATAAAAAAATGATTACAGTGAACAGAAATGCTCATGAGAAACGAAAGACACACCTCTCCAACAATCACTGTGTCGCCTTCCTTTACACCAAGTTTCCTGAGAGACTTAAACACACCACAAGCCTCAAGAACATGTTGGAATCTTCTCTCTGAATCATTGTACCTGTTAAAAGATCCACTAGTTTGCATGAGACTCTGCATGAATGGAGGTTGCAAATTCAACCATAATGCTAATCTTAATACACATTGTTTCTAACACGTATCAAGTGTATCAAGTATCAAGTATCAATAAAGAGGAGGATGGAGTTCCCAACCTTCATATCTTGTCAACCTATTCTAGAAAGTTTATTTGACGAAGTTTCCTACAATCCTAAGAGATTTTTTGTTTTCGCCTTTCACATAAAGTTTGAAAATCTATGCAGGAAGCTGAAAAAATGTCCTAGCCTGATCATAAATGGTTTTGTAAACAAATATAGAATAAATGCAAGATAATGATTTCAACATTATTTGTTAAATGTGATTAGAAGTTACCCCTCAATAAGTAAAGTATGTTCCAGGTGTAATAAAAATAGCACACTGGTGGGAGAAAAAAAACATGTTAAGGAATTGTACTCTTGAGTCTTGGTCACATTTTTACACTCTTTAACCTACCGCCAATTTGTCATCTGGATAAAACGTTGCAATCCAGATCCAACTACACGCCAAACATTTGAACTGTTATCATGAAGAATCTCAAAATCACTAATAGATGCACTTCGTTGCTTCTGTACTGCATGAGCTACATGGTTCAAGTTTACCATATCTCTTCCATCTGAAACAGGTCAAATTAGTCCAAATGCAAAAAAATATTTGAGAAAAAAGAGTATTCTGGTAATGTGACAATAATATATAGAATAAGTATAAGACAAATTATAACCTTCATATTCCTCCTTGTCTTCTTTACTTTTACGCAAAAGCTCGTAAGCAGCACAGATAACTTCATGAGTACCTTCCCTTTTGACAGCGCTCATACAAAAAGGGGTGATCCCACGAGATTGCAACTTTTCTTTGAAAGATTCCCAGTTTTCATATGCTTCTGGAAGATCCATTTTGTTATAAGCAACTATATAAGGCTTCTCAGCAAGTTCAGGATTAAATAGCTTCAGCTCTAGACGAACTGCATCAAACTCAAGATCTGGCTGCGGTGATGAACCATCAATGACATGTACCTAAAACCCAATAAAAAGACTTGTTTTAAACAGCAATTTTCAGGGTGAAAAAAAGGAAAAGCTGACAAAAATATCAAATTAGTATACTTAGAAATAGCATGCTTACCAATACCATAAACCAACAATGGAAGGTTCGTACAGGGAAAAAACATACATATATATTCTACACATGTAAAAACATACAATGGATAACTCATCAAACAATCATTTTTTGGGTCAACTGCATATGTAAAATTCAACATAAAGATATTTCAGGCATATGGAATGATTCAGAATGGGCTGAATTCAGATTTCCTGCAATCAACAATTCACGCATTCACTACGGTCAGCAAATTGGAACCGTTAGATGAAGATCGGATGGCTCAAAGTCCAAGTTCCCATTTTGATTCCGATTTGCTGAAGTCGAAATGTGAGCCACTCGATCTTCATCCAATGGTTCCGATTGACTAGCTGTAGTGAATGCATAAATTCTAGACTATAGGGAATCCTGGTCTGGGTTCATATCTACTAATTGATTGATTTAGAGAGATATAAGATAGTTATACAGACAGTCAGACAGGAAAAGTAAAAAAAAAAAAAGTAATGGATGGTAAAAGATTCTATAAGCTCAAATAAGAAAACAAGTGGGAACTTTACTCAATCTATTTTAAACAGAACTGAACTGACACCGGCAGAGGTTGGATCAAAAGGTTGGAGTGGCCAAAATTAGATGATTTAAGGGTCTCTAAAAGATTCTTTTTTTTAAAAGGTCAGTGATGTTTTAAATATATTTTTTAGGAAAAAAGAAAGCAAAGAAAATACTTATAATTTAATCCTTTTTTTTTGTTTTGTGCCTCACTAGGAGCAGGGTGGTGACTCTATAATTGAACATAGATTACTCAGAATATAGATTCTTAATGTCAGCTAGGGATGTCTAACTATATAAAAGAGAACAAAATATTAATAACAATCTTGAACAAAAGTGCCTACCAGGGCGGAACACCTTTCAGTGTGTCGAAGAAATTCATGACCTAAACCAAAACCTCGGTGTGCTCCTTCAAGAAGGCCCGGAAGGTCTGCCACTACCATCGATGAATCATAGTCAAAGGAAACAACGCCCAGATTGGGAAGCAGTGTTGTAAAGGGATAATTTGCCACCTCTGGCCTTGCAGCACTAACAACACTCAAAAGTGTACTCTTCCCCGCATTCGGAGCACCAACTATACCAACATCTGCAACCAGCTTGAGTTCTAACTCCAACCACCTGATCAAAAGAAACCAGTATTCTCTGACTCTCACATAATTTGGAACTCAGTCCTGATTCAGGAAAATAAAGAAGCTCAAACACATATAAAACTAGTTTTACTTTCACATAAAAACAAGTATAGCTTTGTACGTGACCACGGATCTATATTGTCCATGCATGTTGGACATAACATATACAATCATAGAGGAACAGAACAGAGAAAGAGAGAGACTGCCATATGCTAACTTTTAAAACCGCACGAAGAAACTAACTATTTCAGCAAATCACTTGCAGTTACATCAACCCACCCAATCAAATAAAAACACCCTTCAGAGTTCAAAGATATGGCAGCAATAGTCCAGATAGTATCTATTGCACTAATTGCATGTTTGGAACCATGCCAGCAGCCCCTAGACATGCGTTTCTAGTGGTTCAACATGATTTGCATCCCTTGTGAAGGTGTTTGGATTTTTAAAGTGAAAGTAATTTTATTGCTCAAAATCAATTCTACCTGAAGCAAGAATTTGTAGCTTCTGTGTTAGGTTGAAAATTATACACTAAGTTTCACCTCAAGCTTGCTTTTATAGTTAAAACACTCAAACATAAATCACTTCACTTCAAACTCAATTTCAACCAAATCAATTTACAAAATCAAGTTAAGTCAAAATCACTTTTAGCAAATGCTCCTCCAAACCAAACACACTTAATAAGAGTTACCAAATAGCAGCATCTTTCACATGACATTTGGATAATAATATAGTGGAAATTCGCACAATGCACACATGACATGAGAGCATTTTGAAGCAATGTAACAGGGTAAACAAAACACACATACATTTCAGGACCAAGTTCACCATTCTCAGCAATCTTGGGGGCCTTATTAGTCCCAGACTTGAAAGAAGCATTCCCTCTTCCACCTCTGCCACCTGGCAACAGCAACGCCCTCTGTCCAGGAAACACCATCTCCAACAGCACCTCCTCCTCATCATCCCGACCGGCCTCACGAACCACCGTCCCGGTAGGCACCTTAACCACCACATCTGTTCCCTTGGCCCCACACTGCTTCCTTCCTTGCCCGTGGGACCCCCTCCCCGCCCGGAAATGCAATCTGTTCCGAAACGGCAACAGCGAATTCATCGACCCGTCCACCTCCACGTACACGTCACCACCTCTCCCTCCGTCTCCCCCCGACGGTCCCCCCATCGGCACGTACTTCTCCCGCCGGAAAGCCACCACCCCGTTCCCTCCGTCACCGGCCTTCACGTATATCTTGGCCCGGTCGAAACACCGCATCACGGCCGGCAACCCCTTCTCCTTCACCTCACCCTCCGATTCCTCACTCAAAAACTCTCCCCCTTGGTTAATATCCTCATTCTCTCCATGCATAAACCCAAAGGCTTCGTCGCATTCAGACTCTTCGAAATTGCCATCGATGATTTCTTCTTCTTCTTCTTCCTCTTGGAGGTTGTGGAGAAATTGATTAATTGGTGGAGTTGAATCGGAGAGCTTGATTTCGGAGGAGGAAGGAGAGAAGGGGGAGGAGTAGTCTTCCCGGAGGGGGAGACGGGTGTAGGTGGTGGCGTCGCCGCCCTGGAGCACCGCCGGTTCCGGCGGGGACCTGTGCGTGGCACTTTGCTTCTTCAGTTTGTTAGGGTTTGAGAGATGTTTGGTGTTGGTGCGAGTGGGTCCGCTGCGACTGCGAGGATTGCGTGTGTTGGAGCCAGCTACTACGACAATGGGAGAGAACCACGCTGAGATTGAAGTCGCCATTTTCGTGAGAGCGGAACAACATGTTGAACAGCACCAGCATGTCCCAACTCAAATCACAAAAATTTCAATTGGATAAGGCCACACGTGTGCAAAAGCCCATTGCAGCTGTTCTGTACTCCTATGTTTGGATGGCGGTTTTTGGAGGGGAAAGGAGGAGAGGGGAGTGGAAGAAAAGACTTATAATTTTTAATTATTTTGTTTAGTTTTAATAGGACAAAAAAAATATTATTTTAAAAAGTAACAGACACTAAGGTGTAAATTTTTTTTTAAATTTTAAAAACTCTCAAACAAAGTAATTGGAGATTATAAATTTTTTCCTTTCCTTCCTTTCTCTACCAAAAACCCCTATCCAAACGTAGCCTACGTGTCTGCCTCTTTTTTTTTTTTTGATATACATACGTGTCCGCCTCTTTCTTAATTTCTCTCATTTTCTCGTTTATCACCTCGAGTTAGAATGCTCTTCCTTCGTTTATTTTTTTATTTTTTTTTTATTATTATATTTTTGAAATAAATAAATTATATAAATATGATACATAAATAATAGAGAATATCATTTATTACATTTATTTTCTCAAAAAATATAATAATAATAAAAGAAATTTCTTTTATTATTATTATATTTTTGAAAGAAATAAATTATATAAATATGATACATAAATAGTAGAGAGTATCATTTATTACATTTATTTTCTCAAAAAATATAATAATAATAAAATAAATAGAGAAAAAACAAATAGAGAAGATCACAGCTCTTCTATCTCATGTCTTTGGTACTCTGTCCATTTTAAAACTTTGATACTTTAAGGTTTTGATATATAAATTAAAAAATAAGAATTGAATAAATTTTAAATTAAAATATTCATATTTACTATTTTATAAGTTTTTATATTTAACATCATTTTTAATTATTACTCCACTCAAAATTTATTAATTATAATAAATTCTAAAAGTATAATTGAAAAAATGTGATAAATTATCTATTAAAATCTTAAAACAACAAAAGTTATGGAATAAAAAGAAAAAGATAAAAAAAGAATTGAAATGGAGGGAGTACATATTTAGCGGATTTAGATTTTTCACATATAAGTTAAGAAATAATTAATAATTAATTGAGTAAATTTTAAATTAAATTACCTCTATTTATTACTTTACAAATTTTTATACTTTTCATTATTTTCAACTATCTAATTATTATTCCACTTAAAACTTAATGAGAGTTATAACTTTTGTTGGTTAGACATGCACCGTTTGTATTTTGTTATTGAGAGTTGAGACTATGTTTCATTGAGCATCGCGAGTTTGAGATTAATTAAGCTACATTTTATTTTGAACTTTTGATTAGCTAAATGGCAAACATAATTATTAACATTCTCACATAATTTTTTTTATTTAAAATTTATCTATAATCATAAAAAAACTTAAAATCGATCCAATTCAAACTATATTTAATCTTATGGTATTTTTTAAAATAAACAAACAGAACCACAAACTTTTTAAATCTATTAACAATTACATTGATCCTAGTGGCATTGAACTTGAATCGCTTAAATAAAGTCTTGAGTTTTTCACTAAAGATGATTAACTAAGTTCAAATTATCTTGCGGAGATTAGTCATTAATAAAACTGATAACCAATAACCATAACCAATATACAACATTTTGTGGTGATTCATGCCAGCCGCCACCCCATTTTTGGTCTATAGATTATGAAACTTCAACCTCATTTCAACACGAGAGAACCTACATATTATATAACAAAACAGCACTTGACGGCTCAAAACCCTCGTCGGTAGTTGAGTTGAGCTGCTAAAACCTCAATGTTTGGTTACTGTCGCAGAGCGGTACTCTGCTGCTCCAACCTGCCCTACCCCATCATCAGAACCACCTTTACGATCCCCACACCATCACCACCACTACCCTCTTTCTCTCTTCTTCTCCTGCAACATTTTTCCTCCTCTTCTCAAGATGAAGACCAATCTTTCACCATCAACTACCTCGTCAGCAATTGTGGGTTGTCCCCAGAAACCGCTTCCAAACTCTCCACCCAGGTTCGTTTCGGCAACTCGGACAAGCCCGACTCAGTCCTCGCCCTTTTCAGAAGCTATGGCTTCTCAGATACCCACTTATCTGGGATCATCCGAGCCTGCCCCAAACTCCTCGCTTTCGATCCCAACAAGACCATTCTTCCGAAGCTCAACTTCCTCATCTCAAAGGGTGCTTCAAGTTCCGACCTTGTGCACATCGTGACAAAAAACCCCAGGTTCTTATATCAAAGCTTGGAGAATTCCATGGCCCCATGTTACGATTTGGTAAAAAAATTCGTGCTTTCTGAGGAATCCGCCATGCTCTCCATAAAATCCTGCGCTAGCATTATCTATTCGAAGAACCCAGCACATAATATTCAAGTGTTGCTTGAGAATGGGGTCCCTGAATCGAAGGTTGCTTTTATGCTTCGTAATTGGTCTTACACGGTCATTGCAAATCCGGATGTATTTAAGAAGGCTGTGGAGGAAGTGAAGGAATTGGGGTTCAACCCCAACACAACGGTTTTCATTGTAGCAGTGCGTGCTAAGATCATGAGAAAGTCTCTGTGGGAAAAGAAGGTTGATTTGTATAAGAAATGGGGTTGGTCTGAAGAAACTATTGCTGCAGCATTTGTGAGGTATCCATGGTTCATGCTGGCATCTGAGGATAAGATTGAGGCAGTGAATGAGTTTTTGGTCAAACACATGGGTTGGGAGTCTCCTGATCTTGCCAAATACCCAGTGCTTGTTATGCTGAGTTTGGAGAAGAGGGTTATTCCCAGGGCACTTGTGTTGCAGTTTCTTCAATCCAGGGGTTTGATTAAGACTGCTAAATTGGCCGGGCCTTTCAAAGTTTCCGAGAAGATGTTCTTGCAGAAATTTGTGAATTGCTTTGAGGAGGAAGCTTCTCAGCTGTTGAAGCTGTATAAAGAGAAGAGACATCTTACAAGATAGCACAGATATGCAATGCAAGTGGCGTCTTTCAAATAGTCAATTTTAATTGGTGATGATTTTTATTAGACTATTAGTATTATCAAATTCTATTACTTGATCCTATAGGTATAGGATTCCTTCATTGTTCAAAGGGAAAACCACAACCATTTAGACTAGAAACACTTGTTGCATTTGACAACTGGAACCGTATGGGTTGTTGACTTGTTGTGATGATAATGTGATCAAAGATACTTCTTCATCGACCATCTTCCATGTTTTGCCATGTTTGGTACTCTAAACCGCCCCCCCCCCCCGGGGGGGGTTGTTATTTTGTCAGGAGGCTTCCTAACTTACGTGGACTAGCAAGTTTTCTCTGCATCATTAGGTCAAGTTTGTAAGGAGAAACTTGAGGTCTCAAAATTCATATATTGTCTGTTGTTTTTCAGTTACTATTACTGTACCATTTGATCTTCAAATCTGTGGTAATCTAATTTCTACTGGACAAACTCTGATGTGATTGTATTTGATTCCTCTAATTGTTTGAATCCTGAATTGTAAGAAACACTTGTTTCATTTCAATTGAAACAATTGCTGGCTATGGCACAATCACTTGCACTTGCACTTTGTTCTATCTGTATGTAATAGGGAGTGTGTTTGGTGAGAACACTTGATTATTGTGAGCTACGGAGAATGACTAATTACAACAACTATATCAAAATTTGTGGCTCAGATTATATTTTCAATTGATAAAAAGGTAATGTAACCTCCCCTTCTTCCTCACCCGCCATTTTTGCCCTTCTCCCTCCACGGATCCACCCCACCTCTCCTCCAAAAATTGCTATCGTCCGATGTGGCAGTTTTTTTCATTATATTGTATATTCATATCCATAATCTGATATCAAACAGTGGGAAATGGAGATGGAGGGTAGTATCCGGTGCTCCGCCAGCCAGGACCCTCTCACTCCCATCAGCTTCTCTGAGTGCTCCACCATTTGTTTACCATGAAGATTGTCTCTCTTGTCTTTGGTGATGTCACCTACCCATGGAATCAGACCGCATCAACCTTCCTTCAGCCATTTCTTAACTCAGTGTTTTTCCTGGTGATGTGGTTTGTTTCTCAACTCTTTCAATCTCCTCTTCTCTCTATATCCACTTTCTGTCTTTTTTCCATTTCAGACTGTGACAACATCAACAGTTTGTAGGAAATCCTTCACAGTTTGTCCTTAAATTCCATGATTCTGCCTCCCCGCATGATATATGATGTTGCTATTAATGGGCACAGGATGTATTGATATTTTGATTGGATTTAAAAAGAAAAAAAAACTTTTTATGCATTGATAATTGATTGTACTAGTATGTTTCCTTTGTAGAAGAGTGTTGTTTGGGTGCAAGCTGAGAGTGAGGATTATGAATTGAAGCAAATGAGGGATATGGTTGCTGCCATAAAGAGATGGGAAGCTCTGGTATTTCAATTTAATTCAACTTCTTCTGGAAACATTCTTGACTTTGATGATTGTGTATGCTATAAGTTAAATGCAAAATGAGGGATTTCTAGTTGAAGTGAATTTTCATAGTCTTGTATCCTGCTTTCCAGTGATTTGAGCTATTTGTTAGTGGTATACATCATTTGGGATTTCTCCACAGCTTGGGCTTGGGCATCTATAGTAAACTGTATAATCAATCCAGTGCTTGTTATTGGAGGATGCCCTCTTTTCTATGATTAACCTCTCTTTAGACCATGGTTTTTATTCACCGATGGACCTCAGGAAGTCAGGATTTTAATGGGGTTTGCTTGTTTATTTTGTAGATCATGGATGGAAAAATTGAAGTTCTTACTCCAAGGGAAGCTGGGTGTGCGGTTCAACTTTCAAACAAGCCTTTTTATTTTATTTTATGTTTGCCCCTCAAATGAACGCAACAAGGTTTCTCTTGTGATGCAGCTGTTTCTTTTGTTTACCTTAGCCAATATATTGCACATATATTTTAGTTATTTACCTCTGGTAGGAGGGGATAAGGAAAAAAGTTGACATTTTAAACATGTTGTGCTCAGACAGTTATGAAGCTAATTATCATGGGTAATCGATCTTGGTAGCTGTTGGAAGCTTCAAATTGGCATTTCCCTATACATTTAATTTTATCCAACTTTCATAATACTAGTTCTTGTTGCAAATAAGTATTTCGACTCTCTTGCTTTTGTTTTCATTTCTTGTAAACAATCTACCCAATGTATCGTTCTCTTTGATTGCTCTTTCTGCATGTTTTGAAGGCATGATATGGCACCTATGACCTGTCCTTCATCTGCAAGGGTTACTCTAGAGTCTGTGAGAGATACCATTACCAGCTAGATGCATCTAGGATGGATACAAAATTACAGCTTACTATTGTTCCCCAATTTCTGTTGTATTCTGACCTATTATCTTTATGTACATTGTAATTGATCTTTGTACACTGTCTCTAATTCAATGAATAGAGCTCATACACATTTACTTAGGGAGAAGTGCCACCAATATATTCTTTCCATTAAATATTCTATTATTGGTTAAAACTCATGATGAAATATGAATTTGAGAATTTCAGCCAAATTAGAGTATTGAAAAGATTTTATCCAAAAAAAAAAAGTATTGAAAAGAGTGTGTTGTTAACATTGCTCTTACTTGTTGCCCTTTTCAATAGTAATATTTTGAGCTAAAAATGAATTTTTATTTTTAGTATACATGTAGTACAAGCATTCTATGAAGACTGAAAATGCAGAAGAAAAAGGAAACAAGACCTTGCATAGCTCTTCATTGATTTAAATACTTACTAAAAATTGATAAGATAACTAAATGTGTTTTAAAATAAAAAAGAACTATAATATATTTAAACTAAACATAAATATTAATATATTGCTTCTTATATCTTATCTCTTTTACTTAGATTTTAACATGCTTACAATTAAAATTTTCTGTTTAAATTTTACTCGTTTTATAAATGTGAATCGTTTAAAATAAAACTTCAAAATTAATATGTTAATTCTTGAGATAAATAATCTTATATATATTAATCTGTTAATTTTATCAACACTTTATATATCCAAATAACTATTTTAACTAATATCAGCTTATCGATTATCATATTTATACTTTTATTTATTTTTATTTTAACTTAAAATATTAAACATTAAAAATTGAACAATTGAACAATTTTTTTATTAATCACAAAAAGTTAAAACAATAAAAAACACAAAACATTATATAAAAGCGATGAAAAATACATCGCGGCGAAAAAATACATGAAATTACATAAAAAGAGAGGTAAAAAGGATGAAAAATGGGAATTAGTAAAAGATATTCACGCTTCCGAGTTCTGATAGCTGAAGAACAACACCGGTGAAGTCGATGGCAACGAAAACGACGACACAACCAACCGTGACAGATTCAGATTACAACAATAAAACTGGTATGGATTTCAATCCCATCCTTATTATGGGTCAGTAAGTATATATCACGTGATAATGCGCCGCAAAAACCCTTTTGTGCGTGTAGTTAACCCTGCTAATCGCTAAAACCTCAAATTCAATCAATCCCATGATGTTTGGTCACTACTATCGCAGAGCGTTACTCTGCTGCCTCAACCTGCCCTACCCCATCATCAGAACCACCTCTCCTATCCAAACTCCACCACCCTCTTTGTCTCTTCTTCTTCTGCAACGTTTTTCCTCTACCCAAGACGAACGACACTCTTTTACCACCAACTACCTCATCAACAATTGTGGGTTGTCCCCAGAAACCGCTTCCAAACTCTCCAACCAGATTCGACTCAGGAACTCGGACAGGCCCGACTCAGTCCTCGCCCTCTTCAGAAGCCACGGCTTCTCAGATGCCCATATATCTGGGATCATCCGAACCTTCCCTAAACTCCTCACTTTCGATCCCCAAAAGACCATTCTTCCCAAGCTCAACTTCCTTCTCTCAAAGGGTGCTTCAAGTTCCGACCTTGTGCACATCGTGACCAAGAGTCCCGCTATCCTGTGTTTAAGCTTGGAGAGAAACCTCACCCCGGGTTATGATTTCGTCAAAAGATTCTTGCTTTCAGATGAGTCCACCATACACTCTCTAAAATCATGTGTTTGCTTGCTTTATTCTAATTACCCTGCACATAATATTCAAATGCTGCTTGAAAATGGGGTCCCTGAATCCAAGGTTGCTCTTGTCCTTCGTAATTGGTGTCAATTAGTCACTCGTCAGCCTGATGTGTTTAAGAAGGCAGTGGAGGAGGTAAAGGAATTGGGATTCAGCCCCAACACAACACCTTTTTTGGTAGCGATGCGTGCTAAGATTATGGAAAAATCCCAATGGGAAAAGAAGATTGATTTGTATAAGAAATGGGGATGGTCTGAAGAAACTATTGCTTCAGCATTTGTCAAGTATCCATGGTGCATGCTGGCATCTGAGAATAAAATTGAGGCAATGATGGAGTTTTTGGTCAACCGCTTGGGTTGGGAGTCTCTTATGATTGCCGAACACCCAATACTTATTATGGCTAGTTTGGAGGGAAGAATTATTCCCAGGGCTTCTGTCTTGCAATTCCTTGAATCCAGAGGTTTGATTAAGGATGCAAAATCGGCCAGGCCTTTCCAAATGCCTGAGAAGGTGTTCTTGCAGAAATTTGTGAATTGCTTTGGGGAGGAAGCTTCTCAGCTGTTGAAGCTGTATGAAGAAAAAAGAGATCTTCCAAGATAGCACAGATATGCAAGTGGCGTCTGAGTCCTATTTTGGTGTTTCAAATAGTCAATTTTAATTGGTGATCATTGTTAGACTATTAGTATTAGCTTACTGAATTCTATTACTTGATCCTATAGGATTCATTCATTTGCTCAAAAGGGAAAACCACAACCATTTAGACTAGAGATACTTGTTGCATTTTGACAACCGGTGGACCTCGGGATTTTAATGGCGTTTGCTTGTTTATTTTGTATATCATGGATGGAAAAATTGAAGTTCTTACCCCAAGGAAAGCTGGATGTGCGGTTCAGCTTTCAAACAATCCCTTTTATGATGTTTTACCCTCAAATGAACATAACATTAACAAGGTTTCTCTTGTGATGCAGCTGTTGCTTTTGTTTACCTTAGCTAATATATTGCACATATAGTATAATTTAGTTATTTATCTCTGGTAGGAGGGGATAAGGAAAGAAAATTGACGTTTTAAACATGTTATTGTTGTGGTCAGACAATTATGGAGCTAATTATCATGAGTCATCGATCTTGGTAGCTTACGAAAGCTTCAAATTGGCATTTCCCTATACATTTAATTTTATTCAACTTTCATAATACTAGTTCTTGTTGCGAATAAGTAATTCGACTCTCTTGCTTTTGTTTTCATTTCTTGTAAACAGTCTACACAACGTATCGTTGTGATCTTTGATTGCTCCTTTTGCATGTTTTCAAGGCATGGGTGAGATCTTCAACCTGGATTCCAATATTTGGTGTTGATAATACTTAATAGTAGGTGTTGGAACCATTCCCTGAAAAATCACAACTTTTTTGATGGGTATTAAAATATACTTGCTGGCTCTTTCATTATTAGTTTTCACCTTAATTACAATATATTGATAAATTTAATTAGAAATCTACTGCATATGACTTGATGTTGTGAACAGGAGGTTGGTGGAGTGGCATGCCTACTTTGTCTTATGACTCTTTGTGCACAGAATTATAACTTACTTTCCTTTCTTCAACAGCCTGTTCTTAGCCAAAGTTGAGGAGAACTAAGAGAAGTTCCCCAAAGTTACAAAATTAATTTAACCATGCCAGAAGGGACTGATTCTATACATTCAATGGATTACATACTCAATTGAGTAGCTGCTAATTCTAATTCCCTGTTTCCTTAAAATGCATTTGGTAATTGGTACTACTGCCCCTTCTGTTTTGAATCCTATTTCAGTTTTAAATTATTCTGGTGGATGAAATGTCCAATCATTTCACAAGTGTCAAATAAACAATGTAGTTTGTGTTGTTCCGAACCTCGTTTTCTGACCAGATCACTAGCTGCTTGTGAACTACTATATAATGCTGGCTACAAAAATCTGTTCTAGGTTCAAGGAGGCTTAGAGGCTGCTGATGCTTTACTTTGATCAAATACGTGAAATGAAAAATAACTTCTGATGAGCTTATTCTCTTTTGGTTCTTATTACTATTACTATTGCGGAGCAGGATCTTGTATCCAGTGCCTCTTAAGTTTGATGGAATTGGTGGTGAGAATTTGTTACTATTACTATTGCGGAACAGCACTTTTTGATGAGAATTTGTTTCCAAGGGAGATCTCTGACAGCAATTATATGGATTTTCACGCCTCCTTGATATGGCAAGAGGTTGGGGGAAGGGGGAGGGGGGAGGAGGGAGGAGAGAGATGCTGATGTAGCATCCTACGTGACAATGTTTTTGGTCACGTAGGCGTGTTAATTGGGTTAAAAATAGAATATATCAGCGGTCAACTCACTTAAAGGACTGAAAACAAAAAAAATAATATTAAAGAAACTAAAAATGTTTTGACTTTTTTATAGGGATTAAAAGCAAAACATTCATATATTATAGGGACCAAAAATATATTTAAGTCATATAAATAATAAATATAATAAAAAGAGGTAAAAAAAGGAGGAGAGAATTGCAATTATGGTCTGTTTGGAAAAATAGTTTATTTAAACGTTTATGTATAAGTTATTTTTATAGTCAAAGAGAAAATGTGGTGAAATCGTGAAACTGATTTAATATAAATTGTAAGTTGTTTTGATAAGCTATCATGGAGAGCTTATGAAAATAAGCTCAAAATAGTTTATGAATCAATCATAAGCTATTTTTATAAGTTCTGTCAAACACGCTGACAAGTATTTATTTCAATAGATAAATCTAAATAAACTCTGCATTAGTCATTCCAAACCGGGCATAGTAAAGGTTATTCACGCTTATGATCTGAGTTCTGATAACGACACCCAATGCCGAAGAAAACAAGGGTGGTTTGATGGCACCGGTGACGTCGATGGCAACAAAGACGACGACGCAACTGTGACGGATTCAGGTTGCAACAATAAAAATGGTATGAATGAATTTTAATCCCATCTCATTATGGGTCAGTAAGTATATATCATGTGACAATGCGCCGCAAAACCCTTGTGTAGTTGAATTGAGTTAACTCTGCTAATTGCTAAAACCTCAAATTCAATCTCGATCCCATGCCATGATGTTTTGTTACTATTATCGCAGAGCCTTGCTCTGCTGCCCCAACCTGCCCTCCCCCATTATCAGATTCAGAATCACCTCTCTGATCCCGACACCACCGCCACCCTCTTTCTCTCTTCTTCTTCTTCTTCTCCAACGTTTTTCCTCCTCTTCCCATGATGAAAGACTCTCTTTTACCGCCAATTACCTCGTCAACAATTGTGGGTTGTCCCCAGAAACTGCTTCCAAACTATCCAACCAGGTTCGACTCAGCAACTCGGAGAGGCCCGACTCGGTCCTCGCCCTCTTCAGAAGCCACGGCTTCTCAGATGCCCAGATATTTGGGATCATCCGAACCCGCCCTAAACTCCTCGCTTTCGATCCCCAAAAGACCATTCTTCCCAAGCTCAACTTTCTTCTCTCAAAGGGTGCTTCAAGTTCTGACCTTGTGCGCATCGTCACCAAGAATCCCTTTGTCCTGCTTTTTAACTTGGAGAAAACCCTCACCCCGGGTTATGATTTCGTCAAACGATTCTTGCTTTCAGACGAGTCTACCATACACTCTCTAAAATCCTGCGTTTGCTTGCTTTATTCTAATTACCCTGCACATAATATTCAAATGCTGCTTGAAAATGGGGTCCCTGAATCCAAGGTTGCTCTTGTCCTTCGTAATTGGTGTCAATTGGTCACTCATCCACCTGGTATGTTTAAGAAGGCAATGGAGGAGGTAAAGGAATTGGGATTCAGCCCCAACAAAACAACTTTTATTGTAGCAATGCTTGCTAAGACTATGGCAAAATCCATGTGGGAAAAGAAGATTGATTTGTATAAGAAATGGGGTTGGTCTGAAGAAACTATTGCTGCAGCATTTGTGAAGCATCCATGGTGCATGCTGGCATCCAAGAATAAAATTGAGGTAATGATGGAGTTTTTGGTCAACCGCATGGGTTTGGAGTCTCCGATGATTGCCGAACACCCATTTCTTATTGTGTCGAGTTTGAAGAGAAGAATTATTCCCAGGGCTTCTGTCTTGCAATTTCTTCAATCCAGAGGTTTGATTAAGGATGCTAAATCGGCCAGACCTTTCAAAATGCATGAGAAGATGTTCTTGAAGAAATTTGTGAATTGCTTTGGGGAGGAAGCTTCTCAGCTGTTGAAGCTCTATGAAGAGAAAAGAGATCTTCTAAGATAGCACAGATATGCAAGTGGCGTCTGTGTCCTCTTTTTGTGTGTCAAATAGTCAATTTTAATTGGTGATCATTATGTGACTGTTAGTATTAGCTTACCAACTTCTATTTCTTGATTCTATGGGATTCCTTCATTTGCTCAAAAGGGAAAACCACAACCATTTAGACTAGAGATACTTGTTGCATTTTGACAACTGGAACCATATGGGGAAACTTGGTCTCAAAAGTCATATATTGTCGGTTGTTTTTCAGTTATTATTACTGCATTATTTGATTTTCAAATCTGTGGTAGTCTAATTTAAACTTGACAAATTATGTTACGTGATTGTATTGGATTCCTTTAATTGTTTGAATCCTGAATTGTAAAAAGCATATTTTTCATTTTTCAATTGAAACATTTGTTGGCTGACAGAATCATTAGCAGTTTGTTCATGTGTGTGTACTGGATCCATTGATACTGTTTTGGCTTACACCAAATCTTGATTGTTAAAATTAATTGATCTTATGGCTCAAAATATTCCAGTTAAAAAATTAACAAAATTAAAAAGAGAGTCACATGAGAGCCTTTCCACATCTTTTCTTCTTTGCTATGGCTTTTTGAATTATCAGTATTGCTTTTCCCATGACATGGCAGGGTTGCTTTTCGGTCTGTGTTTGTGCTGCCTTTTGGATTTTAAGGTCTCTTAATTTGGATGATATTGTAGTAATTTATTTGTTCAATTTGAATTGTTATGTTCTTATCTGAAATAAATCTGGTTTCAATGTGTATTGTAGACTAGTTTTATGTGTTTCTGAAAACTGAGATATAAATATAATATTTCATTTTTTATTATTGACAAGTTTTCAAGGCCATTTGAACCTGAAACATCATAGTATTTGAGGGTTGCCAAAAACTCTACAACATTATTGAATTTTGCCTTTTCAGTACCTTTAGTACTCAACAGCCATAGTGTCCTGGAGTTGTTAGCTATATTATTTTAGCACTTGGACTTGCAGTTTCTTTTGACGTGCCTCGTATATCTTGTTGAACTTGCATAATAAATTGTTTCTTCCCTTGAATAATTGTTGATTAAGCGAAGAAAATATGGGGCTCTGTGTTAGTGGTGGCCCCCACAAAACCTCAAAGCATGATGAACTAAATCTTTCTACTGTTACCCACTGATGGAGGACATCTAAGAATGAGCATGATAATTTTTTGGTAAATTCTTTCTTAAGTTCGATATTTTGTGCCAAGTGCTCTAGTGAGCCTTTTTGATGAATGGTGAACCGGATATAGTTAAGAACTCCTTATTGAAGACACTGCATCTTCAAGGCTGAGAAAAAGGAGTAGTTCAATTTAAGCTTGGTGAAGGTGTGATTCCAGCTAGTTTCAAAGTCCTTCATGATCCTGTTAGGAAAACAAACACTCTTTTATTGCAGATTTCGATGGAAGTACACTTGGAAGAGTTGCTCCTGTTGACTCCGGATTATGGTGGATCATTTTGCTGTGTCTGAATCACAAAATCTCAGATAGGATGATGTACTGGACCACAGAGTTTCAGTTCAATTGGCCCATCGAGACACCACCTTTACAGACCAGTTCAAATCACACTTTCCAGCTGATTAGTATAGTAGGTCTTTCTGGTTCAGTGGCAGAACTCTTACCTTCATCTTGAATTTCTGATTTCTTTGTAAATTATTGTTTTATACATTAAGCCAATTGGCTGTCTTATTAATCCTCAATGATGTACTATTGTCAATTTTATTAAAGCTAAGTTCGGTCTTACTTGAGTTATACGTCAGCTCCCTCTTAGTATGGCAGTATGGCTAGCCACTAGTAAGCTTAGCATAGCATGAATACTAAGAATACAAAATATGGATTCCCAAAAAATATCAGATGATTCGAACAAAATAATGAGAACTGCAAAACAACTTATAATGAAGAGAATAAAAAAATTATGTGCTTAACCTTAGTTTTTTTTTCAAAAAAAAACTGAAACATTTGCTTAAACTTAGAACTAAAACCATGGGTCTAACTTAAATTTGGCAAAAACTAGTCAATTTTTAGTGACAAATATATAGATATTATGTGTGTAAATATAAAGAGTTTTGTGAATCCTATATCTAGAATCAATTTTACTCAAAAATTGCTATTTCTTTTAAAATCAATTCTATCAACTCTAAAATTGATTATTTTTACCACACTTTTTATCCCAAAATAATATTTTTCAACTGTTCAAAGAAAAAGAACAGACACTACGGATCCGTTTACGGTTTAGCTTTAGAAAATATGTTTGTCTTTAATTTAGGAAATATGTTTGTTTTTTTATTTTTTTTTCAATCTTTCGAAAATAAAAATATTAAAAATACATTTGGTTTAATTATCAATTAAGATGGCAACAGCAAAAACCCCCAATCAAGCTGCACCTCCGTGAAAGCAACCTCGAACCGGAGAACCTAGAGCCCCTCTACCGCACCGAGCAATCGCCGCCGCCAGATCGATGTGACTGTGCAACGGGTTTTGATACAACCGATTTCTGCAACTCATGATGCGACAACCAATCCAAACAGTAATCACTCATCTCATTCCGCAGCCTATGCTTTATTTTTCGCTGAATCTAACTGCTATTTTTGTTTTGGACCACCGTGATGAAACCATCTAATCCCTAGATGCCAATGTCTTATCGTTCTTTCGCGTTTCTTCTTTGAAGCAAGCAGTGCTAGTAGATTGTAGCAAATAAAACCTGCTCCCGCTCACGACAATGCCATACAAGAACAACGATGGCGGTTTCTTGACATCGATGGCAACAAAGACGACGGACGCAACTCTGATCCGATAGATCGCAGCAATAAAAATGGTACGAATGAATTTCAATCCCATCTTATGTGAGTGAGTATATACGACAATGCGGCGCAAAACCCCCTTGTGTTGTGTCTAGTTAAAGTAGTTCAGCTACCCCTAACCTTCAATTCAATCTCAATCCCAATAATCCCATGATGTTTCGTTACTACTATCGCAGAGCCTTGCTCTGCTGCTCCAATCTATATGGTGCCACCTCTCTGATCCCGACACCACCACCACCCTCTGTCTCTCTTCTTCTTCTTCGGCAGCGTTTTTGCTCCTCTTCCCATGATGAAAGAATCTCTTTTACCACCAACTACCTCGTCAACAATTGTGGGTTGTCCCCAGAAACCGCTTCCAAACTCTCCAGCCGAGTTCGTCTCAGCAACTCGGACAGACCCGACTCGGTCCTTGCCCTCTTCAGAAGCCACGGCTTCTCAGATGCCCAGATATCAGGGATCATCCGAACCCGCCCCAAACTCCTCGTTTTTGATCCCCAAAAGATCATTCTTCCCAAGTTCAATTTCTTTCTCTCAAAGGGTGCTTCAAGTTCCGACCTTGTGCACATCGTGACCAAGAATCCCCTTGTCCTGCTTTTTAACTTGGAGAATTCCCTCACCCCGGCTTATGATCTCGTCAAAAGGTTCTTGTTTTCAGATGAGTCCACCATACACTCTCTAAAATCCTGCGTTTGCTTGCTTTATTGTAATTACCCTGCACATAATATTCAAGTGCTGCTTGAAAATGGGGTCGCTGAATCGAAGATTGCTCTTGTGCTTCGTTATTGGTGTCATTTAGTCACTCATCGACCTAGTTTTAAGAAGGCAATGGAGGAGGTAAAGGAATTGGGATTCAACCCAAACAAAACAACTTTTTTTGTAGCGATGCGTGCCAAGACTATGGAAAAATCCCAATGGGAAAAGAAGATTGATTTGTATAAGAAATGGGGTTGGTCTGAAGAAACTATTGCTTCAGCATTTGTGAAGTATCCATGGTGCATGCTGGCATAAAATTGAGGCAATGATGGAGTTTTTGGTCAACCGCTTGGGTTGGGGGTCTCCGATGATTGCCAAACACCCAAAACTTATTATGGCGAGTTTGGAGGGAAGAATTATTCCCAGGGCTTCTGTCTTGCAATTCCTTGAATCCAGAGGTTTGATTAAGGATGCGAAATCGGCCAGCCCTTTCCAAATGCCTGAGAAAGTGTTCTTGGCTTTGGGGAGGAAGCTTCTCAGCTGTTGAAGCTGTATGAAGAAAAAAGAGATCTTCCAAGATAGCACAGATATGCAAGTGGCGTCTGAGTCCTTTTTTGGTGTTTCAAATAGTCAATTTTAATTGGTGATCATTGTTAGACTATTAGTATTAGCTTACCGAATTCTATTACTTGATCCTATAGGATTCCTTCATTTGCTCAAAAGGGAAAACCACAACCATTTAGACTAGAGATACTTGTTGCATTTTGACAACCGGTGGACCTCGGGATTTTAATGGCATTTGCTTGTTTATTTTGTAGATCATGGATGGAAAAATTGAAGTTCTTACCCCAAGGAAAGCTGGATGTGCGGTTCAGCTTTCAAACAATCCCTTTTATGATGTTTTACCCTCAAATGAACATAACATTAACAAGGTTTCTCTTGTGATGCAGCTGTTGCTTTTGTTTACCTTAGCTAATTTATTGCACATATAATATAATTTAGTTATTTACCTCTGGTAGGAGGGGATAAGGAAAGAAAGTTGACGTTTTAAACATGTTATTGTTGTGGTCAGGCAATTATGAAGCCAATTATCATGAGTAATCGATCTTGGTAGCTGTTCAAAGCTTCAAATTGGCATTTCCCTGTACATTTAATTTTATTCAACTTTCATAATACTAGTTCTTGTTGCAAATAAGTAATTCGACTCTCTTGCTTTTGTTTTCATTTCTTGTAAACAGTCTACACAACGTATCGTTGTGATCTTTGATTGCTCTTTTTGCATGTTTTCAATGAACGGGTGAGATCTTCAACCTGGATTCCAATATTTGATGTTGATAATACTTAATAGTAGGTGTTGGAACCATTCCCTGAAAAATCACAATTTTTTTTGTGGGTATTAAAACTTACTTGCTGGCTCTTTCATTATTAATTTTCACCTTAATTACAATATATTGATAAATTTCATTAGAAATCTTCTACATATGACTTGATGCTATGAACAGGAGGTTGGTGCCTGGTGGAGTGGCATACCTACTTTGTCTTATGACTTCTCTGTGCACAGAATTATAACTTTCCTTTCTTCAACAGCCTGTTCTTAGCCGAAGTTGAGGAGAACTCAGAGAAGTTCCCCAAAGATACAAAATTAATTTTGGCATGCCAGAAGGGACTGATTCTATACATTCAATGGATTACATACTCAATTGAGTAGCGTCTAAGTCTAATTCTTTGTTTCCTTAAAATGCATTTGGTAATTGGTACTGCCCCTTCTGTTTTGAATCCTATTTCAGTTTTAAATCGTTGGTTCAGTCAAATTCTGGTGGATGAAATATCCAATCATTTCATAAGTGTCAAATAATAAATGTAGTTTGTGTTGTTCCGAACCTTCGTTTTCTGGCCAGATCACTAGCTGCTTGTGAACTACTGTATGATGCTGGCTACAAAAATCTGTTCTGGGTTCAAGGAGGCTCAGAGGCTGCTGATGCTTTACTTTGATCAAATACTATTACTATTACTATTGTGGAACAGGATCTTGTATCCAGTGCCTCTCAAGTTTGATGGAATTGGTGGTGTTTCACACTCATATCAGTGATATTACAGCACTTTTTTATGAGAATTTGTTTCCAAGGGAGATCTCTGACAGCAATTATATGGACTTCACGCCTGCTTGATATGGCACCAGTCCATAATCTTCAAGTCATTGCATAGCAGTTCATTGATTTAAATTTTAAATACTGACTAAAAATCGATAAGATAAACAAAATGTGCTTTAAAATGGAAAAAAACTAGTACACAAAAAAATGAAAAAGAACTATATATATATATTATAAACTAAACATTAATAGATTGCTTCTTCTACCTTATCTCTTTTACTTCGATTTGAACATAATTGAAATTTTCTGCTTAAATTTCTAACTCGTTTTATAAAAGTGAATCGTTTCAGAATAAAATTTAAAAATTAATATTTTAATATTTGAGATAAATAATTTATAATAAATTACAATATTAAAAGCAATAATTATTTTAAGATTATATATATAATTTATAAAAAGAAACATAGAAGTATGTCCATTTATGTTATTTATATTTAATAGTTCATTAATTTTATCAAATGTTTCACATTCAATCAATTACTTTATTGGTAAAATTACTCTTTTGGTTCTATAACTTATTTATTTGTTTCAATTTGGTCATTCAAGCTTTTTTGTGTCAAGTTGATCCATTAACATCGCGAGTGTTTGATGATGATTTTTAGTGTACATATCTTTTTGTATGCTTATTGAAATGTTGTGTTTTTTGTTTCATATGAAAGTAGATAAAAAATATTTCAATTTAGGCTTTGGAATGATCTAATTTGAACATGTATTAGATTAAAAATTGCTCTATCAAGTTTCGGATAAAGAATAAATTTTTGATATGAAGTCTCTGTTTTTCTGGGACTAATAGCCTCTGAAAAAGTGTACATATCTAACTTGAGAGAACAATTTCTAATCTAATACATGTCCAAATTATGTCATTCCGAAGCCTAAATTGAAATATTTTTTGTCTACTTTCATATGAAACAAAGATCACAACATTTCAATAAGCACACAGAGAGATGTATATACTAAAAACCATCGTCAAACACTTGCAAAGTTAAGGGACAAACTTGACATAAAAAAAAATTGTAGGACCAAATTGAAACAAATAAATAAATTGTATGACCAAAAGGGCAATTTTGCCTATTTTATTTGCTATTAGCTCATCTATCAAATATAACTACATATGCTATAATTTTATTTATGTGCTATTAGCTAGTTTTTGTCCAATAGAGCCATAGAATGAAGAGATAATGAAAAGAGGAAATAAGAAAAAGTTAGATCTGAGATTACTAAAATAACAAAAAAAAAAAGGAAGAATAAATAACAAATATAATAAAAAGTTGTAAAAAAAATATGAGAAAATCGCAATTCCAATTAGTAAAGGTTATTATTATTCACGCTTATGTTCTAGGTTCATGTTTTGTTACTACTATCGCAGAGCCTTGCTCTGCTGCCCCAATCTATATCCCATCATCAGAACCACCTTTGCAATTCCAACAACACCACCTTCTTTCTCTATTATTCTTCTGCGACATTTTTCCTCTACCCAAGACGAAAGACTCTCTTTTACCGCCAACTACCTCGTCAACAATTGTGGGCTGTCCCCAGAAATTGCTTCCAAACTCTCCGACCGAGTTTGTCTCAGCAACCCGGACATGCCCGACTCGGTCCTCGCCCTTTTCAGAAGCCGTGGCTTCTCAGATGCCCAGTTATCTGGGATCATCCGAACCTGCCCAAACCTCCTAACTTCATATCCCCAAAAGACCATTCTTCCGAAGCTCGACTTCCTTCTCTCAAAGGGTGCTTCAAGTTCCGACCTTGTGCACATCGTGACCAAGAATCCCCTTGTCCTGCTTTATAACTTGGAGAAAACCCTCACCCCGGGTTATGATTTCGTCAAAAGATTCTTGCTTTCAGATGAATCCACCATACGCTCTCTAAAATCCTGTGTTTGCTTGCTTTATTCTAACTACCCTGCACATAATATTCAAGTGCTGCTTGAAAATGGGGTCCCTGAATCGAAGATTGCTCTTGTGCTTCGTTATTGGTGTCAATTAGTCACTCATCGACCTGATATGTTTAAGAAGGCAATGGAGGAGGTAAAGGAATTGGGATTCAGCCCCAACACAACAAACTTTATTGTAGCAATGCGTGCTAAGATTATGGAAAAATCCGCGTGGGAAAAGAAGATTGATTTGTATAAGAAATGGAGTTGGTCTGAAGAAACTATTGCTTCAGCATTTGTGAAGTATCCATGGTGCATGCTGGCATCCAAGAATAAAATTGAGGCAATGATGGAGTTTTTGGTCAACCGCTTGGGTTGGGAGTCTCCGATGATTGCCGAACACCCAAAACTTATTATGGCGAGTTTGGAGAGAATAATTATTCCCAGGGCTTCTGTCTTGCAATCTCTTCAATCCAGAGGTTTGATTAAGGATGCTAAATCGGCCAGACCTTTCCAAATGCCTGAGAAGATGTTCTTGAAGAAATTTGTGAATTGCTTTGGGGAGGAAGCTTCTCAGCTGTTGAAGCTGTATGAAGAGAAAAAAGATCTTCTTCCAAGATAGCACAGATATGCAAGTGGCATGTGTGTCCTTTGTTGGGTTTGAAATTACTATCAGATTACCAAATTCTATTAATAGATTCAATAGGATTCCTTAGCTCAAAAGGATGGCACCATATGGATATGGTGCTGTGATCAAAGTCAAAGATACTTGTTTGTCTGCCATCTACCATGTTTTGCCAATTGCCATATTTGGTGCACTATCACCTATGTGTTATACTCTGTCAAGAGGCTTCCTGATCATTAGGTGAACTTTTTATGGAGAAGCTTGGGATCTCAAAATTCATATATTATCTAATTTTAACTTGACAAATTTCTGTTACTTGATCCTATAGGATTGCTTTAATTGTTTGAATCCAGAATTGTGAAAAAAAAAAAGCACTTGTTTCATTTTACATGGCTGGCTGTGATACAATCATTAGTAGTTTGTTCTCAACATTTTGATATGCAGGCTATATTCGTCATTACTAGTAATTCCAATGTTTGGGGCTATATCCATCTATGAAACTAGCAAGTCAATTGGAGAATGAAACAGATAAATGGCAAAGAAACAAGGGCATGCATGGATTGCATCTCCCATTTGTATTGTTTTTTTTTCTTCCGCCTTTCTGCTTAAATTCAACTTTGTTATTAGAGGAGGGATCAAATTACACCGGTGTAACTCTTGGACGATGTTACACTGCTAATAACTATTCACCGGATAATTATATTCTAAAATTTACCGTTGGATTAAAAGATACTATCATGTAGATCATTCCTATAAAATTTCACATCAATCTAAAATCATTTGATGTGACATAGAGATACATCAAGATTAATGTGAAATTTTGATTGAGAAGTGTATGAATTTTGACATATCTGAATGACACATCAAACAATTTTAGATTGATGTGAAATTTTACAGGAATAATCTATATGATAATAACTTTTAATCTAACGGTGTGTTTTAAAATATAATTATCCGCTGAAGAGTTATTAGCGGTGTAACATTGACCAAAGTGTTATACCGATATAATTTGATCCCTCCTCTTGTTGAGGAGATTAGTGTTTTAATTATAAGGTTTTCTTTTTGGTCTCTTAATGAAACCGTGACAGTATCAGTCATGACCTAACGGCTCTCTTTCTAGTTGGAACTTCGAACCTACGCAAATAAAGGCTTCCTTTTCCATAATGAGTATTGGTATGGTTACTTGAAATTTGTCGCAAGTATATTTACTCCCCACATTTATGTTGCCATAACTTGAAATCTAACGTAGAACATCCCATGTAATTCTGATTACTTTACTCAATAAAAGATTTTAATCTACGTGCATTAAAAGTAATTAAACTTATCGAATGCACACATAATAATTAGATTTAGACTTATCAAATGCACATATAATTTAGATGTTCAATTAAGCGAGTGGAGTTTTGACAGCATTATAACAGAAAGTTTAAAAATCTAAGAGAAGAAAATTACTTTGACCCGAATGAGATCAGTATAATCAACATTCTCATCTACTTTATTTATTTTTATACTCATCTACTTTATTTTTAAATTATACAATAACTTTCTCAAGCGGTGTATCTTTCTTTGCACAAACAATTTATTTATTACATAGTGGAACATTTATTTTAAAAATATCAGGGGAAATCCAAGCTGGTGCCATTCGCTCTTATTTTTTCTTAATTTATAAAGTTTGTCAAATAAGTCTTCAGATATTTAGGGTGGCATTAATCTAATTGAATTTCAAACAGATTTGACATAAAGCATAATTAAGCCATTGAGATTGGACAAATTGGACTTAGCGACAAGAAAATTGACTCATTTATATGAGATTGTATGTTTAAATCTCATTATCACTATCATATAAAAAACATTTTAAATTATGATAAAGTTATTTTAAATTAAAATATATGAAATATTAAATAAATCCTAATCCTATATAATATGTCACAATAATAATATATCTATGATTCCAATTAGGCTTGGCAATGGGCCCGAACCTGTCCCGACTTTAACTGTGAAAACTCGCTTTGATCGGGGTCGGGGATGGGTTCGGGTTTTTCTCATATTTAAAAGTCAGGGTCGGGGTTTGGGGAAACTAATATCCACCGCGAACCCGTCTCGTACATTTATTACACTTATAATATAATATTTAATGCATTAGTATTATAAAAAATTACATTTTTAATTCTTTATTTTTTCATTTTTATCTGTCTAACAAAATATATTAAAAAAATATCTTAAAAAATATAGTATTAAATTTCTTTAATTCTATCGAAATTAAAATTCTAGAATAAAAATTTGAATTCCAAAATACTAAGTGTAGGGGCGGGGGCAGGGCAGGAAAACCCGACCCCCATTGAGGGCGAGAATGAGTGTTGATTTTTTAACCCCAACTAAAATCAAAGATAGGACGGATAAACCCGAACACTATCAAGAGCAAGGAGGGACGAGGAATATAAAACCCACCCTTGCCCCCACCCCGCCATGCCTAATTCCAATTGAAGTCGGAAAAGGGAAAAGAAAATTACGAAACGGGTGACACATTTATATAAATTGATACAAAAACCCCCCATATGTTTGTTACTATTTGCATCCAATCAAGTTGAAGAAGCCCTTTGAGTTTGAGAGGAGAAAGAGAGTGGAAGGTGTTTTTTCAAAAAACAATTGCGCGTGCCGTTGAAGCGCACAACAATGGAAGTTCCCAAGGATCAAATCGCCACTCTTCTCGAACATGGCCTCTACAGCTCCGCTCAGATGCTCGTAACCTATTCCTGTTCCTTCCCTTCCCTTAAATTTTTTTTTTTGCATTTGAAATTTGATTCCCCACCAAAAAAATGGTTGCTTTTCGATTTATGTGTTGATGGGTTAATCCTAAAGTTGCTGTTGCTGTTACTGTTTTGAACAGGGTTGTTTTCTCGTTTCTTCACCTGCTGCAAATGCTGAATCCTCCCCACACCTCAAAACTGAGAGCTTGGTCTCTGCAAATTCCCACTTTTTATTTTTATTTTTTGTTCCAACTTTTGGTCCTAATATCGGAGAAGTTCATTGAAGTTCTTATGTTGGTTATTTATTTGTTTGTTTTTGTGCAGGTGCTACTTGGGGATTCATTCTTCCGTGAAAGGGAGTATCGTAGAGCTATTGTAAGAGACTGTGCGATCTCTTTCTAGTTTCTCCCCTTTGCATATGCAGTTGGAAGCCATTGCTTATTTGTTACTATGTGTTTTCCTAAAGCTTTTATGACATGGGAAATTCAAAATAATAATAATTTTTTTTTGGGAGTGGTGAAGTCTTATCAGTTCTCAATCTCTTCTGTTTATGACCAGCACACTTACAAGCAAGCTTTACAATACTACAAGATGATTCCGAAACAGAACATGTCATCTTCTCGGAGTTCATTGTCATCGAACAGGTCTTCTTCTCCAAATTCTTGCAATGTACCAGTAATCAATGAGAATGAGGTGAGCTGGTGTATTGTGTTTCTTTGATTCATGATAGTTGGATTGGCTTGGTATGCTTTTTAAGGCTTTGTATATCCAGGTTGTTTATGACGTTTCCTTTTCAATCTCTTTAACAGGTGAAGTTCAAAATTGCATCATGTCACTGTTTTCTGAATGAGAACAAAGCAGCTCTAGTTGAGGTTTGTTTCTTTCTTCCTCTCTCCTTTTATAGACCAGACTCACGAGAGTGCTTAGCCGTTAACAGTTCTTCAAAGAATTTAAAAATTGGCCTTAAATGGCTGTATTGTGTATATTTTATTAGTTCTCACCATTGCAGTTTTTGATGAGAAATAGGTTACTAAGTTCTGTGTTATGTTCTTGGTTTGTTTTCAATTTTGTCATTCCTCATGAGTTGTTTGTGTCACATTCGCATCACAGATGGAAGGAATTTCAAGCAAAGCTAGAAACTTACCGATGAATTTGTTATTAGGAAAGCTATACCGAATTTCTAGACATAGCCGAGCTGCTGTTGCTATTTACAAAGAATGTATAAGGTTTGTAAAGTAAATCCCTCATACATAGTGATCCTTTGATATGGCACTGATAGGTGGTTGGTTATCTTTAAATGCTTTCATGGATTTATTTTACTATTTTTTAATTTATAGCTGTCCTAATTCCACTGTATACTGACCTTCATCCTTGCATGGTGTCCACTAGCACCCTTATGACTGAACAGATAGCATTAGCTCATGTCACACATTTGTAACATTTGTTCATCCTGTGGCATATTTGTTTTTGGTTATCTTAGACATGGTTATTAAATCCTTGACTGACCTGCTGAAGTACCACAATAAAGGCATGGTATTTTGATATGGGGTACACGGGCATAAATTTTTCCTTGAGGTGTCTGGTACATCCATATAAAAAACCTCAATTTTTCCTTTAGGCAGCATTGAATGTGTTATGGACTTGTGGAATTGGCTACTTGCTTTGAGTTATTCTTTCCTGTATGTGCATTTGCATCTCATATGATCTATTATTGATTTGCTACTGGATTTTAAATTGAATTTTGTCTTTTTGCCAGACACTGCCCTTATGTACTTGAGGCCATCGCTGCTTTATCAGAACTGGGGTCTACTGCAAAGGACATCATTTCATTGTTTCCCCAGGTTTGTTGATAAAAGCAGAAAAAAATGTGTAACTGATGCTAAATAGAGACTCAGCCCTTGGCCATCCCCAATATGATCCATTGATTTGCTAGGGAGTTGGGGAGCCATTAAATTACCTCATCTCTTCCTCTCCTTTAGGCAATTAGGTACTCAACAACAAAGGATAAACTTTACTCCTGCAAACTGCCGTGTCCTATATTGCTGAGGAAGGAGGAGGATGAGGTATTTTTCAGCCCTCTGGGACAGCATAATCATTCGCCTTAGGTGGATTTTGGTCCCTTTCCTTTGTTAATTAGATTTACTTGGTGGAAAGAAAATGGAACAACTGCTAATTTAAATTTGAGCATGTTTGGGTCCTATTTTTCTTCGGGAATGTTCCTCTAAAGTGAATTTGTCTCTGAATTGCTCAAGTGCTTTAACCACATTTAGAACCATATCTGTTTCAATCCTGATGACCTTTATAGGTTGTTAGTTCTATGCATCTGAGTACTGGCAGCCAACCACTCTATGGTCAATCTCATTTGAATACCTTAACTAGCATTATGACATTTCTTCTGTACATCTAATTGCAGTGGATTTTTTAACAACTCATTACTGTATCATGAATTTTTAACTGTTTTTTTGGACTTGATCAATTTGTAAGATTTCAGTTCATTTATAAACTGAATACCCTCCAAGAATATAATTGGTGTGCAAACATTTAATTTCAGACTCCAAATAGAAGTACAAGGGCTCCATTTGATCATACTGACTCAAGTCGTTGGCTTCAAGTAAGTTGTATCCAATAATTCAAATCCTTGTATGTCACTGTGCTTTAAAGTACTTGCTACTGTTCATCAGTTTAGAGATTTTTCGGTTTTATGATAATGCATAGACCCCTATAGATGCCGTCATTCTTAGCTATTTCTGATTAATTTTTTTTCCTTTTCTTGCTAGCGCTATGTTGAAGCTCAGTGTTGCATTGCTTCAAATGATTACAAAGGTGAGATATTATCTTATATGGAGTCATATGATTCAATATTTGTGTGTTAGAGCTGAAGGATCTCATTCGTAAAACATCTGTTCTATGGGCATAGACCTTAGACCAATTTCTCTCACCCACAATTTACAAAATGATAAATCCACTCTACAGTTTTATATTGTTTGTGACTTATTTTTTCAGTAGTAGTTTCTTGTTCTCTCGTTTTGATCAGGCATAGGCAATACTCTGATGCATGCAGTTTTACTATGTTTCCAATGTTGGCAGGTGGCTTGGAACTATTTGCTGATCTTTTACAGCGTTTCCCTAATAATACACACTTACTACTTGAGATTGCAAAGGTTAGACTCGCTGCAATGATTTAGAACTTGTGTAATATACCTTTTCAAACAGAAAGATTATACACTTAGTTTTAACCACGTTGCATGGATATGGGTATGGTATTGGTACCCAGTATGGTCGTGTGGATATGGGTACATGATACATCAATTTTCAAAAAATGTAAGGTACAGTTATGTTAATAATTTAAAATATATATATATATATATTGTTGAAAGTACGCGGTTATTTTATGAGTCGGGAAATAAAGTACCCATGCTTCAAATGTTTTAAGTTTTCCCTGTTGGAGACAATCAGAAAAGGCTGGTTTTCTAAAGCTAGTTTTGTGACAGATAATCTTTACTATACATTTGAGTTGACTGTTCGAATTTTTAAAATTTTAGATTTTTTTAACTATACCCTCGTGCAAAGGATTGCATCCTTTCCCTACTACAGTCTGGGTCCCTTTTCCCTAATAATTTTTGTCCACAAAATGTCCTTGTATTGATCATTTAACATGTAAATTCTGATATATATTGTAAATGAAGGTTGAAGCTATTATCGGAAAGAATGAAGAGGCCATTATGAATTTTGAGAAGGTAATGGAGTAATAGTTTATTATGTTGATAAATTTATCTTTGCTTCCCAACCTGCTTATTTGTATGTGCTCACTGAGCTCATAATTATGTTTGTAATTTGGTGATCACAGGCCCGATCAATTGATCCATACATCATAACATATATGGATGAATATGCAATGCTTCTAAAGCTAAAGTCTGATTATTCAAAGCTGAACAAGTTAGTGCATGATTTATTGAATATTGATCCTGCAAGACCAGAGGTTTTTGTGGCTTTATCTGTTTTATGGGAAAGGAAAGATGAGAAAAGAGCATTATCATATGCGGAGCAGGTTGGTATTTTTGTTACACAGGATGGACTGAATTATTTTATCTTTTACAGAATTGCATACAATTGACTGATTATTTTGCAATTAGAGCATTCGGATTGATGAGAGACATATACCAGGGTACATAATGAAGGTAATTAAATGGTTTTGATTCAGATCAAATTGGGGTCTATTAACTCAATATATGTTTGTAGAGGATGGCAAAGTAAGTATTGTGAATTTGATCTGACATGTTGAGTGTATTCAGGGAAATCTATTATTGACAATGAAACGGGCAGAAGCAGCTGTGTCTGCCTTCAGAGGAGCTCAAGAATTGAGGCCTGATATACGCTCATATCAAGGTTTATTTTGTGCTATGAAAAATATTTAGTTGCATTGACTTGCATCTCTTTCCTGCAATGACATTCATGTTTTCTGCCACCATTTTACTGCAAAGTGCCAATAATGGAAATGGAAAAATTTACAGATTTTGACATGAATCTGATTTTTCCAGGTTTGGTTCATACATATTTGGCTCTCTCTAAAATCAAAGAGGCTTTGTATGCTTCTAGAGAGGCAATGAAAGCAATGCCTCAATCGGCAAAGGCTTTAAAGTTAGTAGGGGATGTGCATGCCAGTAATTCTAGTGGCAGAGAAAAGGTAACTAGTCAGCTCTTTGAAATAAGTATCTTAACTTAGTTTTCTTATGTGTGAAATTTAATGCATTCATCATGTAGGCAAAAAAATTCTATGAGTCTGCATTAAGGCTGGAACCTGGTTACCTTGGAGCTGCACTGGCTTTGGCAGAGCTCCATGTTATTGAGGGCCGAAATGGAGATGCCGTGTCTCTGCTTGAGCGATATCTTAAAGACTGGGCTGATGACTCTCTTCATGTGAAACTAGCACAAGTTTTTGCTGCCACTAATATGCTGCCAGAGGCTTTGTCACATTATCAGGCTGCATTAAGGTTGATCTCATATTCTGGAAACATCTGTCAGGGCATGGTGCATTTTTAAAAAAAATTTTTTAGGTCGTGTAATATAATTTAGTTTGGTATCTGGACCTTATGTCCCAAAAATATCGTAACAATGGTGGATCATATGTGCTGAGTTTTCAGTTATATACGTGGGTTTCTTTTTTTTTTTTTTGGTGAACATACATGGGTTTCAATTATGATTGTCTTTGTGTTTATGATGTTTTCATGCTTCTAACATTTAGCATAAATGGCAGGTTAAACCCCCAGAATGAAGCAGCAAAACGGGGTTTAGAGCGTTTAGAGAAGCAAATGAAGGTGTGCTCTTTTTATTCTTTATTTATTTTTTAATAATTCTGATGCTTAATTATATTTCTCACAACTTCTAATCACACACATTGTTTGCACTGCTGGATTATGTTTGTTTTTTTTAATCTGAAATAGATGCATGGTCTAGGCCAAAATCATAATTTGATTGATGAGGGTAATATTATAGGATAAGTTTGAGTGAAGTACAAATTTGTGATTTTGCATCCGTTCAGGGAGTGGATCCTGATGCACCTGAAGAAGATGAAGACAATGATGTTGAAGATGCTGATGGAGATCAAGATGAGACTGAACTTCTGTGAGTAATCAGTGTCCAATGGAAGTCTATTATGATGAGAGAAGTACCCCTGGAGATAGTTTAAACTTAATGTTGAGATGGCATTAGCAGTAGGGTGAGCTGAGAATTACCTTGGTCCTTGGTGGCCTACCAGATGGGCTTTCACTGTCTTACTATAGCAAGAGTTCACATCAGAAAACAAAGATTTCATTATTGCCAACTGTTGCATCTGGTGGTGGTCTTACTCTGTGGCTGTATAAATATATGGATTGGATGCTGAAATATCCATTTCCTGAATGAGAGTGGTTGGGGTTGGACTTTGGCCAGACGGTTGAGTTCCAGTTGGTAAAGACAAATGTCTCAGCTGGATGCTTGGGTTATCTCTTTTGTATTATCTCTATTGTAAGATCTGTTCTTCTTGGTTTCATGTTTGTAAGATATGTAATCAATTTCTTGGTCACAAATTTAGTTGAAAGTTATAGACAATTTTTCTCCCTTTCAATAACCTTGTAAAACAATTGCTCATTTAATTGTTTTTATCACAAGTCAAAGTCAGATTCTAAATATAGTTTTTCTTTTTATTCTTTATATCGTCTAGCTTAGAGTTAAAATATAATGTGCCACAGCTCAAACAAGTGGTAACTGTAGGGCCAAATTTTATGCCCACAAGAAAAAAGTAATTCAATCATACATTATTAATTTTTTAAAATGTTTTAACGTGAACAAAAAATATAAAATTTTACCCACTTGAATAAAAATAAGTTCTTTTTATTATCTATTTCATTGATTGCACCACGTTGCCTAATCCATACCAATTATTTCATTTTTCCTATTTATTTTCTTTGACATTTTGTAAAATTTAAATATTAATAATTATAATTATTAAAGTTAACAAAATTCTTAAAAATACCCAAACATGCAATTCTTCGTAATAAAAAATGATTGTGAATTAAATTGGCTTTTTTTTATAATTTGGATGAACAAGCCAATGTATCCAAAATAATCATATTGTTTATGATGTCATTGCATCGGTTTGATTCAAAATTATATATAAATACAATCTAAATCTAAATTAGTTTAAATTATACTGATTTATTTTTTTTCTTTGTAATTTTCAAATTTATCAAATTTATAACATAAAAGAATTAAATCTAATTCCACCATAGTAAATAGTAAATTAAATACAATCCAAAATTCTTCGTCAAAATATACTAAATCCAAAGTTCATTTAAATTCATTGAAACACATTTTCCAAATATAATTTCATATTAATTATTAATTATATATTATACGTCTAAATACAAAATTAAGTTTCACTTGGGGTTCTTCGGCGAGCGATGTTGACGGATCGCTCACGCAAAGATATAATAGAGGCTTTTTTCTTTCAATAGCACTTTTTATTTTTTTTATTTATTAAAGTAGCACTTTTTTAAATAAAATATTTATTTAATTATTTTTTAATTAATTAAATATTAATTATTTGTTTAAAAATATAAATACAATATTAATAGTTAGTTTAAAAGACAAAAACATCAATGTCTCTGTTTCCGTACACTGATCGAAGCATCCTCCTTTATTCATTTTCTGTCACAAAAGATAAAGATATCAATGTCTCTGTCTCTGCACACTGATCGGAGCACCTCCCTCCACTCCTTTTCTGTCACAAAAAACACAGACATCGATGTCTCTGTCACACTGGGACATTCCAAGTAGACCTACATAGACAGTGGTGTGACTGTAGTGAATTTTAGGCATTACACTATCCATGGTTGCATGTCATTGCTGCTTGTTCCCATATTCACCATGACTACATGACATACATGTCTCCCCAGTACACATTGCAAAATGTATGCAATGTTTACCGCGAAGAGTTCAAACCAGTATCTCACCATTCATGTTGGCTAGAATACAATGAAATTAAATTGTGCCACAATCCAGCAATGCGGAGAGATCCAAATGGCCGTCCACAGTCTGCACGAATTTGTACTGAAATAGATCAAACGGAAAAGAGTCATCCGAAGAGATGTAGATTATGTCGAAATGAAGGGCATAACAAGAAAAACTGCTCTCATCGCTCTAGAGCTTATATGTAACACTAAAAATTTTTAATTATTTACATTTAGTTTACTTTTGTATTATTTCTATTTGTATCACTTTTATATTTGTATTTTTAAATTTTTAATCAATTTGAGCTATTTTTTATAATTTTATTATTAATTAGTTGACAAATTAGGTTAATAAATATTTAATTAATTAACAATTTAAACCAATAATTAATATTTAATTTATTAAAAAATAAGTAAATAAATATTTTATTCAAAAAAGTAATACTTTGGTAGATAAAAAAAAGTGCTACTTTGGTAAATAAAAAAATAAAAAGTGCTAAAAAAAAGCCTTTAATAGGAAACATTGAACGGTGGATATCGCTTGTAAATCCCTTGCATACACGATGGACTTCACGTTACCCAATCCCATCTTCCAACCTGCCATATCATCCACCAAGTCCTCCGCCGCACCGGCCTCTTCCTTCCTCCCCTCAACTCCGCCGCTTCGTGCTGGGACGCCGTCGACGATGGATGAGGTTGCGGGGTGGGTGGGTGTTGGTGGGGAAGAGAACGTGAAGGGGAAAGGGCGGCGGACGGCGGACGAGAAAGGAATGACAGAGAAAGGAGACGGAGTACGGGATTTGGCGTGCGCGTGTCTACCGTGGAGCCTTTTACTATTAGTATTTTATTTTTACAAAACATATAATATTATCCTTTTATACTAATTTAAAATTTCATTTAAAATATCTTTGAAGAAATTTATGTTAATTTATTACTCAAAATATTACACAGTATTACAAAATATACATAACTGTTGTTTTTCAATTAGAGTTAGTTACATCAATGAACTATGAACTAATATCTTCACCATGGAAGATAAATTATACTGATTAAAACATATGCATGGATCCAATTTTGTCACATTCTGTTTTCAGAGCCAAAGGGAATTCTTCCACGCCATCCTCCAAATGCACTTCACTTAAATGTTCTCATGATAGGAGGCACTGTCTCATCATTTTTTGCCGAATTTGATTGTTATCATTGACCATTCAGGACACCTCACTACACATGAAAAGGTTTCCTAGGAGTAGGTGCTCGATTTTCCATTGATTGCAGTCTCTGTTTGAGATGAAAAACTTCAACCTATGCAGCCACAAAAAAGATGGCAACATGTTTAAGAACTCCCAAGTATGGTGAAAACATCAAACAAAACATTATAACACACTGAACAGGATGTCAGGATTACAAGATGAACTACCAACACAAACAGCACCTAGATTCCTCAACTTTTCAACAACATAATTGGACATATAAAACATAACATTATATGGTTTACCAAAAAATGAAAAAATAAATAAAAATCCAAGGATGTACCTGTAATTGGAATGCCCTTGCTCTTTCTCCTGCAAGAACTCCTCTTGTTGAGTGCAGTTCCTACTTAAAAAGTTTAATCAGTCAATCAATTGCTAATTTGCTATTACTACTTACTACTATATAAGAAAAGAAAGCTCTGGGCTCCCAGATTGTGACACGTATCACCTCCCAGATTGTGACGTGTCATCTCTCCAGCACTTTTAATTTTTAACTAACTAAAATTTATTTGTTGGTTTTTTCTACTATTTTTTGTTAGAAAAAGACCAATACTTTGCACGAATTGAGTCCATAGACTAGTTCCTACTTATAATGGGGTCCATAGACAAGTTCCTACTTGTAAAGTTTACTCAGTCAATAATAGCATTTTGCAGGCATGCAAGTACTTCCATCAAATGAAAGGTCATATATACCTTCTGTGTATCATCTAAAATCGCCTTGAGGAAAGCCACATCATGTTCAAGCCTTACATTGTCAGAATGGACAGTGTTGGATAGGTTGTTGGCCTCTTCTTGTGCTAACTCTGCACCAGTCAGCTTCTCTCTCAGTAATTCCATCTCCTTCAGTGTGTCAGACAGTTTCTTCTCCATTTCCTGCCTGCTCTTAAAAGCAGCTGCTAAGCTTTTCTCAGCAGCTTCTCTGCTTGCTAATGCAGCTCCCAATTGTCCCTCCAGAATGCCAAACTTTCTTATTAGGGAAGCCACCTTAGCTTCATAATGATGATATATATTTGAAGCAGTAGATAGTGATCCTGATTTACTGTTTTCTGGGAATGACACATCCTCATTTTCTGGCATGGGGTTTCCAAAACCAAGATTTCTTCTATTTGAACGTCCAGATGCCAAAACCCGTTCCTCCATGTTGATTTTGGCTCCACTTATGTTCATCTGATTTCCGGGGTCAATTTGATTTGTTCTGTGATCTGCTGCCTGTAGTGTGTGTAATAAATTTAAAAAAAATCATCATTTTTCTGTCACAAATATTTGCATCATCAAAATAAATGGTTCTGATTTCTGAACTCAAACCACATTAAAGGAGTATCCAAGGCTTCAAGGTGTCCAAGAAGTGTTTTGTATTAAAGCATACAGAAATTATCAAAGAGAACTTCTGTTTTACCTGAGGGAAAGAACTTTCATCCTCCGATTGCTTGTCAATCCTTACATCTACATTGAATTCTTCGCCGTGATCAATTTGCCTGCGAAGGGAGATGTTGGTAGGGAGAGAACTGGAATCTTTTACAAGCAGGGCTTCTGACAGAGATTTCCTTTCAGAACCATGTTCAATTGCAGATGCTAGATTTTGTCGAGCAACAGAGTCGATGAAACGTTGGGAAGAGTCATTTCTGAGTTGAGAGGCCAATCCAGTGGATAATGAATGTTTTTCATGAAGTATAGATCCTAGACCTTTGGTAGGAGTTCGTCGTCTTCCCGGAGCTGGTTCATTTTTTTCTGTTATCAACACTTCCACCTGTTACAGTCAAGAAGAAAAAGGTCAGAACTTAGAAATTCAGCAAGAAATAACTCATGCATTAATTTTACACACTTGTCGAACCTGATTTGATGCCTCTTTTCTGGATCCCCCAAATGCAACAAGAAAGTCTTTTTCCTTGTGCTGTATGAGTACCAAGCTAAAACCCTGCTAATACAAAAGATATCATAAGCATGCTTTTTAAACAATCTTGAAGAAAACATGGTCAAGCATACAAACAAAATCTGTTATGAAAGAAGATTTTAAGTACAAGTAAGTGAATAGATATGTTGGACTCCTAGAACCAAATATAATGCATCTAGAAATAATTTTGTTAGTAATCAAGAAGATATAAAGTAAATGAATTGATACAATTTTCAGTTTATAGGTTGATCAAAAGTTTCATATTTAAAGAATGAGGAAAATTAAACCCTAGCAAGGGATTTCACCAGTAAGATTAAACAGGTCTAATGAAGTCTCATATTTAACCATTGGATCACATTGTGGGCTTTTTGTACTTAATGTCGCCACCTTGAAACAAAAGTTGAATCATAAGTGCAAAAGTGAAAAGACTAAATGGAATACAATACATTAAGGAAAATCACTGTTTGTGCATTACAGTCAATGAATAAACAGTTAAATTAACAGCACAAGGCTAGCAGCAGGTGAATGATTGGTAAACATGACAAGAAAAATAAAAAGCTCACCTTGTTGGTAGTGATAGAAGACGGAGGTGATGCAATTGCTACAGACCATTCACTTTTTAGAATATCATATATCAAAGTCTCTCTATGTCCTGAAAAGTGAAAAGTATAGGGGAAAATTAGAAATTTGTGAAGCAATAGAATAAAATAGTTGATTGCGAAACAGAAAACAGGTAATACAAGAAGCAAAACTAAATCGCAGACACAAAAACGCACTGCATAAAAAGCATCATTCCAATGATAAAACATACGTTTCTTCCCGCTTCCACCACCAGTGATATACCATTTAGTGCCACATAAAACACCACAGCAACCCGCTCTTGGTGATGGATGGAAATCGCGTACCTTTATTCTTGACCATGCCATCTGAGGGAATATTTTTATCAAATTATAAAATGAATGAATATTTAATCTGCATCTTGGAAATGAAAAAGTTTCATCATGGTATTGCTGTATGGAGAGCTCACACACCGTTTCAAAGTCAAGTGAATACAAGTCATTCAAGGTCCTAGATTTTGATGCTCCTCCAAATATAAAAAGAATTTTACCATCATAAAGAGATGCCACATGATTGAACCTTGGAGAAGGTGCTGTTCCCCTGTAAGTAATATAACCTTTTAGGAGGTAGTAAGAGGGACAAAAAAAAGAGCGAGTTAAACTTCAGAAGCATGGAAACATTTATATCGCATGCTTATTAGTAGATACTATATATCATCCCGTGGAAGTCCAAACTTTTGTTTTCCAACCTTTTTTAAACAAAAATTCATAACAAAGCCTATAACACTTACGTGTAGTGAAGTGGAAGCCATGTCAAGGACTTGAGATCAAACATATGCAGATCATTCAGTTTCCTCCTTTTTGCATCTTCTCCCCCAAACAATATTAAAGTAGAGTTAGCCCGAACAACAGTGTGACCACTGCGAGAAACCTGCCAAGAACAAAATTATCTTGTCAAACGAGATTCAAGAATCACAGCCTCTTCATGCATGTAAATATCAATGTGGTCAAGAACAATTTTGTCTACATGATAAAACTGCACCTACACAAAATAATACACGTTTTCAATAATTACCATGATTCATGACATTATGTAATATGAAAGGGTGAGACATGTATATTGTAATCCAACAACACATCCTAATATTTGGATTACTAGTATCTATAGAAATTATACAGAGGAATTTGTGCTTTTATCAAAAGAATACTCGTACCGGTATGTCTCCCTTTGCTTCCATGAGTGACCAGCACTCTGTCTCTGTATCAAATGCCCATACTACAAAAAACCAAAAAGATAATTAGAACAATTCCACATCTTGAATCGGGACAAAGCTGTTACATGGGTGAAGGACAAAAGGCTGAACCTGAAATTTTGTCACTTCCTGGTTCTGTTTTCCCTCCAATGAGGAGTGCCTTTTTCCCCCAAGAAACCTGGTCAAATCATTATCGAGCACATGAGAATTGCGATAGGATTAAATTGTATCAAGTATAAATTTAAAACAGAAAACCATTAAATGATATAATCTAAAGGAAAATTGAAAAATTAAAATGTTACAAGTGAAGATAGAAACCATGCATGAAGGAAAAAAAAATAAAAAATGGTTTTTCTAGTTGCCTCAACCCCAGCAAAATTTCCTCTCTCCAATCTCCATACCAAAAATGTATATTTTCCAAGAAAAGGAGTATCATAACACCATGTCAGGCATCATCATGGCAATGCTGTTCTTAAAACATAAATATGGGAAAACTATTGTCAGTTCCAATGAAATTTGACTGGTGGTATCATTATTCATTAAGCAGCTCATTCGTCGCAGCCACAATTTACTAATGAACACCGAGTTTGGACACGAGGGTGGATCAGGCTCATGAACTTTTCATCTTAACAGACATGTTATTCCATGTCTATGATGAGAGCATTATGCCATTATCAAGATCACTTGGATAAAAATAAATAAACATGTCAGCATGCAGAGAATAAATTGCTAAAATCATATATATTTTAATACCAAACTATGACCCTTGCAAGCTGGAATCTTCAGTGGCAGACTATTTGGTGACAAGTATAGCTTGGATGACACTGTGGTCCATGAAAATGTGTCAAAATTTAGCACCTGCCAATAAAATGAATAGCATCCAGATAACAGTTGATTTGATGAGCCAACAACCAAATAATGAGTTAATGTTAATATTGATGCTTATTAAAACAACAACATGCTAATTCCAAAACTAGAAATGTTCCCTCACCTGCACATCATCTAACAATCCGTTCCCAGATTCACCACCAACCACTATCATCTTATTCTCAACGACAGATGCTGCATGCTATTCACCATGAATAAGATTAGTTCAGTACTTAGCCATAACAGCTCATAACACACACTTCCACAAAAAGACTTATAAATAACCAAATATAGAATGAAAAAAATCACAGAATTGCATACATAGGATCTAGGAGTGGGTTTATCCCCTGCAATTGACAAAACCATCCAGTTCTCTGAACTGCCTGATGTACAAGTACTTATCTCAGGAGCAGCAGACGAAAATTGGCAATCAATTTCCTCAGAATGGCCACTTGTCCCTGCAAGTGCAACTCCATCACCCTGAAAGAAAGCTAAAAACTCAGTTGCCACACTCACTGTTTCAAATTCAATCCCACACAAGGAAGGAAGATGAAAAGGTTACATTGGAGTTTCCATTTCGCTTGGGGTGCCTGAGGGGACTTCTAGTTCCCTGTGTGGTGTCAGAAAGCTGAACCTTCAATCTGCTGAGACAACACAGCAACAACAAACTTCAATACTACGAAGAACAGAACTAGTGATGCTTCTCATCCAAACTTTGAGAGAACAAAAACAAAAATAAAAATAAATCTTCACCTGCCAAGTTTCATGTGCCGACGAGAGAGCCCGAACATGTTATTCTTCTTCAAAGCTCAAATATCACCTGAGCAACTGGGTGAACAAGAAACAAAATTGAAGACAAACCCAAAACTCCCTCACAAAAGGGAAGGCACATTATCCTCAAAGTCAAAGAGTTTCCCTCTAACAAATGCAACTAGCCAACTAAGATTGTTGCTTTTCGTATGCCCACAAGAAAACAAGTACTACTACTGAGCTTGGCAAACTCAAAGTCAACACTCAAAATGGTAGGAAAATAGGGGAAAAAAGATTAAAAGATAACAACAACATTGTCTCAGTGACCAGAAATCTCACCGAGTCCAAGCTGTTTGGTTACTAAGAAAGTTGCTAGGAAATTAAAAAGGAATTCCAAGCGGCACCGAATCGAAAATCCCAACAACAACATCAAACAGAACAATGAGCATGAGCTGGAAGCAGTTAAACAAAGAGACAATAGGAAGCTCACGTTAGCAGCACTTGAGGGAGATGAGACAGTTTGTTGTCTTGTTGTGTGTGTGTGTGTGTGTGTGTGTGTGAGATTCAGATCATTCATTGTACTACTAGGTTGTTTGTTGTCCTTGTTACAGTGGTTGGTTCCAAGTTACCCCCTTGTGTTTTTGGCGTAAATAGAAGAATTGAAGCATGGCAAAAGCAAAACCACTCACGAAACAGTAGTGAATTTCACCAAGTTGCATATGGAAAATTCTGCTTAAAATTACCAATTGGCTAAACTAGTGACCAAATATATGGTGACTGAGTCATACAAAATTTAGAATCATTTAAATAAGACTTTTTTTTAACAGCCATTTAAATAAGACTTTAGATTTGAATGTTATGAATTAAAAAATAACACTCTTTGAGAACCAAAATGAAAAATCGTTTAATTTTTTTTTTGTCAAAGGTTGAAAATATATTGATATGGGTCAAGCCCAGTCATTACACAGGAAAAAAAACCAATATACACAGGCCCAACACAAATACGCTATAACTAATACATAAACTTTAAACCCAGGCCATGCTCTGGGTTTAATTTGACTTGAAATAAAAATAAGTCCCATGATTCATTTACTGGATAGTATTTATTCAGACAAATAAAATTCAAAAGGAAGCCCAAAGGAAAGGCTTGTGGGAGGTGTGGGGCATTGATGGGTGCGGCAGTGTGGGCCACTCCCTGAATGCATGCATAGGGTGGGCCAGGTGTCTCCTTGGGACTTGAGTGAGTCAGGGGTGAAAAAGATCAAAATCTGTGACCACCCCAGAGACCCCACGTGTCTGTGACTCAGTGACTCGGTGTTGTGGTGGGTGCATGACTTGATGAGTAAAATATGTCAAGGACATACAATGGATTGTAGAGGGTTGTACAGGTGACTCATGAATTGTCTCAATCAATAATGGATCATTCAGTTTTGATCTCCCTCCTATAGTGTGATTAAATTTTTTATCTCAGAAAAAGTGACTATTTGCAGTTTTGCACTATTTATCATCTTCTTATGGGTTTGTGTGTGTATCTGCTGTGTGATTGGATTATTTTCCCGTGAGTGTCGTTGTTTCTTAAATGACAATGAATGCTTGGCATTCACTGTTGGAGGTTTGGTCATGTCCTGTCCATGCTCAAACTACATTTTTCTCTGAAATACAGCCAACTTTCCTTAATTCAAGATTTAGGAGGAGTTAAGAGGCTCAATTTTGACTCCATAATAATATGCTCTATTAGTTTTTATTATTATCTCCTGTATTTCTCCAACATCATCAGTATCTGATGATGTGACACTGACAGGGGAACCATGTTACATACATGTCGCATTCACTTCTATAAAAGCAGTAATTTATTCCATTATGTCCCTCATCAACTTAAGTGAAAGAAAAAACGCAACTCAAAAAAAAAAAGTGAAAGAAAATGACATGATTCGTAGCCTTAATGCCTTATCATATTGATTATGATTTTCGTCTTATAATTAATATATGCCACTTTGTTAAGACTTGGTTTTGTTTTGTTATTTCACAGAAATCGTAATGCACTACACTTTCAACAAGTAATTGCAATGTTGAAGTTCATATATATTGCTAGTTATCTCTTAGCCCTGGCATCCCAAAAATGGAAAATTTGAAGACTCTGGTAGGATGCGTTTCAAATTAAAAGAGTGCATTTATTAGTAGATGATCCAAGCCCCAAGCTAAAGATAATTTCTGCGCCTTCCCCTTTTCTTCTGTTATTTGAATCCAATAATTACTGTACCCCCTCCCCCTTTTCTCCTTATAATTAGCTCTGTTTCTTCCTAATTATTTTGAATTTAGTATTGCTAAAATAAAATGCTGATAAACCACTAGGCGTATGATGCATAAAAGTTAAAACACACCGTTAAACTTCATATATATGAACTTCATATATATGGCTAGCCTTGAATTTCATCAAATTAATTTATTGTAATTAGCAAAAATACAAGGCTACATTTCAATACAAAAAAAAAAGGCCAATTAAATTAACCTTGATCAGTCAAGTTAGTTAATTAGCCTTATTATTACACATTAGAGTGTATAGCTTATAGTGACTTTTACTTCTTTTTTTTTGGACAAAGTATATAGCTTATACTTAACTCTATATATGCTAGTATACATACATAGATCCTAGATTTAGTATTATATATTGGGCCGGCCATTTATATATAATCTCATATCATTATACATGTAAACCAAAACAGAGATGATTATTAGAGATGAGAATGAGAATGTTACTAGAATTAATTCTCAAACCCAAAGAGCTCCTGCTCTCCTAAGCATTGGGATCAAGGAGCGGTTTAGGTGAAGGCTCATAACTTCATTGGCCCCACCTACAAGCTCACCACCAATGAACACAGCAGGCACAGAGGGATTGCACCCTAGCCTTGAAAGAGCTTGTTCAATGTCTCTCCCATTTGGCATCTCATCAAGCTCATGAACTTCTGGGTTCACCCCAAAGTCACTCAAAAGGGTTTTGATGGTGTGGCACATGCAACATGAACTCTTGCTGAATATCACCACTGACCTCTCTGATGCCAACTCTGTCACCCTCTCCATTATATATATTGTGCTACTATATATATAAGTCCACAAAATTTTTAAAAAAAAAATGTATATATTATTATAAGTAGAGATCTGAAAGGCTGATCAAAGATATAGAAGAATGCCAAAAGGGGTTCAATAGTGTATATTAATGTGGGTATAGTATATATAGGAATGTGAAGGAGCTAGGTACTTGTGGGATTTTAGGATGAGGTGTGCTTGAGCTAGAGCCAAATGGGGTTTGCTTATATAAGGTTTTGAGGAAGGTATGGTTATTGCTTTGTAGATTGGGATCAATAAGTGAGTTCACCAGAGAGATGGATAGACGTGGCTGAGGTGAAAAGAGGAGAATGTTCCATTAGATATTTGGGCCCGTTTCTAAATTTTAATTCTTTGCATCATTTGATTTGAAAGTGATTTATCCAAGTTTTCTTTTTATTAGACCCAAAGAAAAAGTTTTCTTTTTATTTTATCGAATCACTATCCTTGGTACGGCTTCCCAAAAGAAAGAAATTTGTACATATCCCCGCATATTGTTGCTTTTGCTTAATTCGTCTAGTGTTATATATATGATTCTTGGTACGACAAATTAATGAACAATCTTCATGTTATTTTTTTTTTATCTTGATTGCATATATGCAACCTCCAATTGGGGAATAAGGAATACAATGACAAAATAGGAATTGCATGGATCCAATTATTATGGATATATTGAATTAATTACACTACTTATTAATTTAGTTTAATTTGCACTGCATCGTTAAAAAGAAAAACTAAGAGGGTCTACGTTTAGTAGTTGTCTTTGTGGCATTGTAAATTTTTTAATATGCCATGTTGGGGTTCTGCCTTGTCTATCTTGGAGGCATCTGCTGCCTTAGAAGAAAAGTTGAATTTATCCTATGGGGACCTCTTTTTTGCTATTAAGATTCGCATCCAATTCTAGAAAGGGAAATATGAGTATAGTGAAAGCATGACTTGAAAGTTCTCCCCAGAAAACAACAAACAAAACAAAAACAGGAGGAGGACTATAAGAAACAAAGATCTATACCAATAGAAATAAAAAGGGAGAACTACTAAACATAGACCCTCTTAGTTTTTCGTTTTAGCGATGCCGGGAAAATTAAACTAAATCAATATATCTATAATAATTGGTTCCATGCAATCCCTCTTTTATCATAGTATTACTTATTCCCCAATTGGAGGTTGCACATATGCAATCAAGATAAAGAAAAATAACATGAAGATTGTTCATTAATTTGCTGTACCGAGAATTATATATATATATATCCCAATCCACACGAAATACATTTTTTTATGCAAATGAGTATTATTACTCAAGAGTACAAAGATACTCCTAACACATTTTAAATACAGTAGTACTCATCGAGAATTAACCAAACAAAAAGGGAAATAAAAATTTCATTTTCTCAATGGAATTGCATAACTTGTGGGGATAAATCTAAGCTAAACATTCGAGGTCATTCAAAAATTGATGTTCTCAATCAAATCGTATCCTATCTCATTCAAAAATTAATTCATTATTACAACATTTGCGTAGTTGCATATATTCAAGAGGCGCTTCCGTTCTCCACCAGCACTGACAACCTCAAGATCCTTCTGCAGTAGTGCTCTATAATACTGTTTCTGCATTCGAGACATTCCTACTTCAAGAATGGTTTCTTTTTTTGGTGGCAACCCTTTCTCGATATCTGACTTCAACCTTCGAGCATGCTTTCTCTATCGCCATCCGGTTCCATTTTTAGAGTAAAAAAATTTAAGCAGTATAGAGTTTTTCGAAAAAATTTCATGGAGTGAAAAAGAGCATTTTGAAAAGTTTTCATGGAATGAAAGAGTTTTCAGAAAATAGGAAGAGAAAAATTAAAAGAATTTTGATCTCTCATTTTTTAAACGTCTCATTTTGGTCATTCTTTTCTAGAAATATTTCCTCTCCCCCTACTCCTTGGCCACCTATTCCTCTCCCCCTACCCCTCCTTTTTCCCACTTCAACTCTTCCCCTCCCTCTCCCCCCCCCCCCCCCCTCTCTTCCTATGGCACAAGGGTGACTAACAGTATTATATTTCTAGAAATTGAGACCAAAATAAGACACTTTAAAAATAAGTAACTAAAAGCGAAGAATAGAAATATTTAAAAAAAAATGTATTTTAAGAGTATAAAAGTTTGAAGAGTGATAAAAATTTAACGTAAGGAAAAACGTTTTCTAAAACATTTTCGAAAAGGAAGATGAAAGTGTTAAAACAAAGTTTTCATGTAACAAGAAGCTTCGAGCATAGGAATGACAGTACCTGTAAAGATGACAAAGATCAAGTCAAGTCAGAAAAGTTTGATAAACCAAAACAAATCTAAACAAGGGTGATGTTCTAAATGCTGCCTTCAACTCATCCCAGTTCACATAGCCAAGTTTGTGAACCATGCATATCTGCAAATTTATAGGAGAAAAAGAAAAAAAGATTTTAAAAACCATGGAAGGCCAGTGGTGCAGGGCATGAAAAAAATGTAGAAAAAATAAATAAATCAAATTCCTACCATGAATCTGTCACATTCTTCGTTGTATAACTTTCCTTTGTTTTGCCCATACTGTATCTTCAACTCTAGCCAAGGATTCTTGTAGCAATCCAACTTCTTCCCAATGGCTTTCATGATCTCATCCTTCCGAGAAATTCTAGCTTCTCCCGTCTCAATGTTTTTGATAATTCTATCATAATATGCAGAAAATGATTCAAAATGCACAAATTAGGCAGAACCCAACATTTCAACGAGAAACAAAATATCAACCACTCAAGATGACTAAATGAAACAAGCAAATTGATTTTCGAAAAGGATTACAGCAACTAATATAAACACTGATTTGGATTTGGCTATTTTGATTCCATGTTCAAACATACAACAAAAGATTGTTTCATAGTTACATTGGTTGTAACATACCATTTAATTCGTTGTATCTTTCTTTGAAGACCTTTGCATATCTTTCAACTTTCTCTTCAGTTTTTCCTTCCATCTCAAAAGCAATATTTATTATATCATTTCGGCCATATTTTTCACAGGCCCTGATGAAGGAATTAAAATCTCTCCGGCTCCATGATGAAAATCCCTATATTAACCAAATAACCAAAGTAAACAAAAGGTATATATAAAAGCCTACTTTGCAAAAAATGGGAGAACTTTTTTCACCTCTTCTAGCAGGCGTTCCTTTTCTTCCAACCCTTCAGCAGTCAATGGATCTCCCACCTCTAAACATTCAATACGTCATAATTAAAATTAAAAATATACATGTAAAAAAGGAATCAAAATATTAGTCTGCAAAGTACTCATGTACCTTGTGTTTCATCAACATCTATTGAGTCCTTTATCTGTCTTCTGATGTGTTTGCTGAAATTTTATAAAACAACTAAATACTGAACAAGACCTATTTGCCAAGCTAAACCTAAAGAACATAAATAAGCAAATTCATTTTATATACACTTACCATGAGCGAGCGTACTTCATTTTCATACAGCTCACTCAGTCTTTGTGTGTTGAAAAACTGGAAATCATGCCTGAAGGCAGAGGCACAAAAAACTATCAGACAAAACAGAAGCACTATGTTAAAAATAAAAATTAAGAATAGAAGCTTACAACTGAGGCATCCTAAGAATAAGGGGCTCTTTTGGTTTACAAGGACCACCTTGGCACATTGTTTGCTTGAAGTATTCATACTCTGAGTAACTACAAGTAAGAAGCCACCACCACCCCAATAAAAAAATCAGCATACCATGTCATTAAAAAAATGCTGAAGAAAACTGGATGGATAAAATGTAAAGGGCAATCCTTACTTGCGTAGCGCTTCCACTTGATTTTTGGTAGTTCAATCCAGTTTTCATTCACAATTTGTTTGAAATCAAATTTGTTCTCATCCTTTATTTAAATAAGGAAAATGAATTGTTATTGTTAGTGTCAGTTAAATAGATAAGGGGGCAGGGGAGAGTAGGTTGATATAAAGCGACATAAAATAGTTGCCAAAGACAACAATGAAATGTCATCTTTACCTTCTCATTATCAAAATCATATAACTCAGCAGCTACATGAAGAAAGCATAGGTATTAGTAACTCCAAACTAATAAACAGATGAAAGCATAAAACTTGTATAGATCAAGCCATTATTGTTTTCAAAACTATAATATACATAGTCATAGGTTACATACTGTCTTCCATCTTAAATTTGATTGCATCTTCAGTAAATTTCTTCATCTTGGCATCAAGCTCAGCAGTTGCCTCTTCTCCTTTAGCAATAATTCTATCAATATCCTCATCTGTAATTGTACTATCCTTGGAACTGAAAACCATTTCAGCCCCAAATCTAACCATTTGAAGCAACTCATCTTTATTTACCGCTGCACATATAAGCCAATGGAACCATATTAGACAATCCATATACCATGCAGCAAAGAAACAAGAAAAATCATCCAGCAGATGCTTACTCTTCTGCTCAGCCAATCGCCCTTGCTGAATAACAAGGCATCAAGTGCAAGCTTTTTGTAAGCCCTTTCAATGACTTTCTCCTCAATTGTATACTGTACCATAACCATGATGCAATGAGATCCTAACACTGTAGCACTTACATAGTGAATAAACAATTGAACAGAAAAATAAAGTTTAAAATTGCAAACCTCAGTGCAAAAACGGAAAACTTGGACTTCTTTCTTGTGACCTATCCTATGTGCACGATCCTGAGCCTGCAAGTCAACTTGTGGGTTCCTGTTGTAAAAATCCAATCGTTGACAAACAATAACAATATGGCACAGAAACAGATACAAATCAGATAGCTGCATCCACAACCGTTTGAAATACTGACCAGTCACTATCATACAGAATGACGACATCAGCAGTTGCAAGATTAATACCAAGACCTCCAGCCCGAGTTGATAACAAGAATACAAATTTCTCACTTCCTGGTGTGTTGAAAGCATCGATGGAGGCATCGCGATCATCCCCACCAGTATTGCCATCTATGCGACAATATTGATATCCACGAAACATTAAATAATCTTCGAGTATGTCTAGAAGGCGAGTCATCTGGGTGACAAAGCCACAAATTAAGCGCAGAAAAATATTCAAAAGGCAAAAATAAATGAGGAAGTGAGTCATATTTCAAAGTATGTCTAACAAAGGGGCTGCAAAATATATGGAATTTACAATCATCAGTGACAGGAATCATATTTCGACAGAACATACCTGTGAAAATATAAAGACCCTCAAATCACGCTCTTTTAATTTCAGAAGTAACTTATCCAAAAGAACCATTTTACCTGCAAATGAAATTTTAAAAAACATGGAATAATTTTTTATTTTATTAATCAAACCCACAAAGAACTTCAGAAGTATCCCTTAATGTAAATAGAACTTGCCAGCGCTTGTAATAAGAAGGTCTCCTGTTCTATAGGGAGGACCGGGTTCAGCACCTTGGAAAAGATATGGATGATTACAACATTTGCGTAGTTGCATAGCTATATCCAAGAGGCGCTTCCGTTCTCCACCAGCATTGACAACCTCAAGATCCTTCTGCTAGTAGTGCTCTATAATACTGTTTCTGCATTTGTGACAGTCCTACTTTAAGATAAAAAAACAATTATTAACCATTATTACTAAACTACAAGATACAAAAAAATCCCAGAAAAAAAATTTAGAAGACAGAAAATTAAATGACATACTATATGAAAGAAAATATGGGAAAAGGGTATTTACTTTGTTCTTACAGGTGGTCGCGCCTTCAAGCATGCTTTCTCTATCACCGGCATCCGGTTCTCTATCGTCGGCATCCCGTTCCATATTTAGAGTAAAAAAATTTAAGGAGTAGAGTTTATCGAAAAACTTCATGGAATGAAACAGAGCTTTATGAAAAGTTTTCATGGAATGAAAGAGTTTTCAGAAATAGAAGAAAAAAATTAAAAGAATTTTGATCTCTCATTTTTTAAACGTCTCATTTTGGTCATTCTTTTCTAGAAAAATTTCCTCTCCCCCTCCTCCTTGGCCACCTTTTCCTCTCCCCCTATCCCTCCTTTTTCCCACTTCAACTCTTCCCCTCCCTCTCTCCCCCTCTCTCTTCCCTCTCTTCCTATGGCACACGGGTGACTAACAGTATTATATTTCTAGAAATTGAGACCAAAATAAGACACTTTAAAAATGAGTAACTAAAAGCAAAGAATAGAAATATTTAAAAAAATGTATTTTAAGAGTATAAAAGTTTGAAGAGTGATAAAAATTTAATGTAAGGAAAAACGTTTTCTAAAACATTCTCGAAAATGGTAGATGGAAGTGTTAAAACAAAGTTTTCATGTAACAAGAAGCTTCGAGCATAGGAATGACAGTACCTGTAAAGTTGACAAAGATCAAGTCAAGTCAGAAAAGTTTGATAAACCAAAACAAATCTAAACAAGGGTGATGTTCTAAATGCTGCCTTCAACTCATCCCAGTTCCCATAGCCAAGTATGTGAACAAAGCATATCTTCAAATTTATAGGAGAAAAAGAAAAAAGATTTTAAAAACCATGGAAGGCCAGTGGTGCAGGGCATGAAAAAAATGTAGAAAAAAAAATAATAAATCAAATTCCTACCATGAATCTGTCACATTCTTCATTGTATAACTTTCCTTGTTTTGCCCATACTGTATCTTCAACTCTAGCCAAGGATTCTTGTAGCGATCCAACTTCTTCCCAATGGCTTTCATGATTTCATCCTTCCGAGAAATTCTAGCTTCTCCCCTCTCAATGTTTTTGCTAACTCTATCATATTCTGCAGAAAATGATTCAAAATGCACAAATTAGGCAGAACCCAACATTTTAATGAGAAACAAAATATCAACCACTCAAGATGACTAAATCATGAAACAAGCAAATTGATTTTCGAAAAGGATTACGGCAACTAATATAAACACTGATTTGGATTTGCTATTTTGATTCCATGTTCAAACATACAACAAAAGATTGTTTCATAGTTACATTGGCTGTAACATACCATTTAATTCGTTGTATCTTTCTTTGAAGACCTTTGCATATCTTTCAACTTCCTCTTCAGTTTTTCCTTCCATCTCAGAAGCAATACTTTTTATATCATTTCGGCCATATTTTTCACAGGCCCTGATGAAGGTATTAAAATCTCTCCGGCTCCATGATGAAAATCCCTATATTAACCAAATAACCAAAATTTAAAACAAAAAAGGTATATATGAAAGCCTACTTTGCAAAAAATGGGAGAACTTTTTTCACCTCTTCTAGCAGGCGTTCCTTTTCTTCCAACTATTCAGCAGGCAATGGATCTCCCACCTCTAAACATTCAATACGTCATAACTAAAATTAACAATATAGTTGTAAAAAAGGAATCAAAATACTAGTCTGCAGAGAACTCATGTACCTTCTATTTCATCAACATCTATCGAGTCCTTTATCTGATTCTTCTGACGTGTTTGCTGAAATTTTATAAAATAATTAAATACTAAACAAGACCTATTTGCAAAATAAGCAAATTCATTTTATATACACTTACCATGAGATAGCGTACTTCCTTTTCATACAGCTCACTCAGTCTTTGTGTGTTGAAAAACTGGAAATCATGCCTGGAGGCAGAGGAACAATAAACTATCAGTAATAACAGAAGCAATGTTAAAAATAAAAATTAAGAATAGAAGCTTACAACTGAGGCATCCTAGGAGTATGGGGCTCTTTTGGTTTACTAGGACCACCTTGGCGCATTGTTTGCTTGAAGTATTAAGACTGAGTAACAACAAGTAAGAACACCCCCCCCCCCCCCAAAACAAAAAAAAATCAGCATACCATGTCATTAAAAAAAGTGCTGAATAAAACTGGATGGATAAAATGTAAAGGGCAATCCTTACTTGCGTTGCGCTTCCGCTCCATTTTTGGTGGTTCAATCCAGTTTTCACTCACAAAAAACTATCAGTAATAACAGAAGCACTATGTTAAAAATAAAAATTAAGAATAGAAGCTGACAAGTACAAAGGCATCCTAGGAATACGGCGCTCCTTTGGTTTACTAGGCCACCTTGGCGCATTGTTTGCTTGAAGTATTAAGACTCTGAGTAACTACAAGTAAGAAGCGCCCTCCTCCCAACAAACAAACAAAAAAATAAGCATACCATGTCATTAAAAAAATGCTAAAAAAAACTGGATGAATAAAATATTAAAATGTAAAGGGCAATCCTTACTTGTGTTGCGCTTCAGCTCTATTTTTGGTGGTTCAATCCAGTTTTCACTCACAATTTTTTTGAAATCAAATTTGTTCTCATCCTTTATCCTTTATTTAAATAAGGAAAATGAATTGTTACTGTTAGTGTCAGTTAAATAGATAAGGGGGCAGGGGAGAGTAGGTTGATATAAAGCAATATAAAATAGTTGCCAAAGACATCAATGAAATGTCATCTTTACCTTCACATCAACAAAATCATATAACTCAGCAGCTACAAGAAGAAAGCATAGGTATTAGTAACTCCAAACTAATAAACAGATGAAAGCATAAAACTTGTATAGATCAAGCCATTATTGTTTTCAAAGCTATAATATACATAGTCATAGGTTACATACTGTCGTCCATCTTAAATTTGATTGCATTATCAGTAAATTTTTTCATCTTGGCATCAAGCTCAGCAGTTGCCTCTTCTCCTTTAGCAATAATTCTATCAATATCCTCATCTGTAATTGTACTATCCTTGGAACTGAAAACCATTTCAGCCCCAAATCTAACCATTTGAAGCAACACATCTTTATTTACAGCTGCACATATAAGCCAACGGAACCATATTAGACAATCCATACACCATACAGCAAAGAAACAAGAAAAATCATCCAGCAGATGCTTACTCTTCTGCTCAGCCAATCGCCCTTGCTGAATAACAAGGCATCAAGTGCAAGATTTTTGTAAGCCCTTTCAATGACTTTCTCCTCAATTGTATACTGTACCATAACCATTATGCAATGAGATACTAACACTGTAACACTTACATAGTGAATAAACAATTGAACAGAAAAATGAAGTTTAAAATTGCAAACCTCAGTGCAAAAACGGAAAACATGAACTTCTTTCTTTTGACCTATCCTATGTGCACGATCCTGAGCCTGCAAGTCAACTTGTGGGTTCCTGTTGTAAAAATCCAATCGTTGACAAACAATAACAATATGGCACAGAAACAGATACAAATCAGATAGCTGCATCCACAACCATTTGAAATACTGACCAGTCACTATCATACAGAATGACGACATCAGCAGTTGCAAGATTAATACCAAGACCTCCAGCCCGAGTTGATAACAAGAATACAAATTTCTCACTTCCTGGTGTGTTGAAAGCATCGATGGAGGCATCGCGATCATCCCCACCAGTATTGCCATCTATGCGACAATATTGATATCCACGAAACATTAAATAATCTTCGAGTATGTCTAGAAGGCGAGTCATCTGGGTGAGAAAGCCACAAATTAAGCGCAGAAAAATATTCAAAAGGCAAAAATAAATGAGGAAGTGAGTCATATTTCAAAGTATGTCTAACAAAGGGGCTGCAAAATATATGGAATTTACAATCATCAGTGACAGGAATCATATGTCGACAGAACTGACCTGTGAAAATATAAGGACCCTCAATTCACGCTATTTTAATTTCGGAAGTAACTTATCCAAAAGAACCATTTTACCTGCAAATGAAATTTTAAAAAACATGGAATAATCTTATATTTTATTAATCAAACCCACAAAGAACTTCTGAAGCATCCCTTAATGTAAATAGAACTTACCACTGTTTGTAATAAGATGGTCTCCTGTTGTATAGGGAGGACCGGGTTCAGCACCTTGGAAAAGATATGGATGATAACATTTGCGTAGTTGCATAGCTATATTCAAGAGGCGCTTCCGTTCTCCACCAGCATTGACAACCTCAAGATCCTTCTGCTAGCAGTGCTCTATAATACTGTTTCTGCATTTGCGACAGTCCTACTTTAAGATAAAAAACAATTATTAAATATTAACCATTATTAGTAAACTACAAGATACAAAAAAATCGCAGAAAAAAAATTTAAAAGACAGAAAATTAAATGACATACTATATGAAAGAAAATATGGGAAAAGGGTATTTACTTTGTTCTTACAGGTGGTCGCGCCTTCGAGCAAGCTTTCTCTATCGCCGGCATCCGGTTCCATTTTTAGAGTAAAACAATTTATGGAGTATAGCGTTTTTCGAAAAAATTTCGTGGAATGAAACAAAGCTTTTTGAAAAGTTTTCATGGAATGAAAGAGTTTTCAGAAAATTGAAGAAAAAAATTCAAAGAATTTTGTTCTCTCATTTTTTAAACGTCTCATTTTGGTCATTCTTTTCTAGAAATATTTCCTCTCCCCCTACCCCTTGGCCACCTTTTCCTCTCCCCCCTGCCCCTCCTTTTTCCCACTTCAACTCTTCCCCTCCCTCTCTCCCCCCTCCCTCCTCCCTCTCTTCCTATGGCACACGGGTGACTAACAGTATTATATTTCTAGAAATTGAGACCAAAATAAGACACTTTAAAAATGAGTAACTAAAAGCGAAGAATATTTTTAAAAAATGTATTTTAAGAGCATAAAAGTTTGAAGAGTGATAAAAATTTAATGTAAGGAAAAACGTTTTCTAAAACATTTTTGAAAAAGGTAGATGGAAGTGTTAAAACAAAGTTTTCATGTAACAAGAAGCTTCAAGCATAGGAACGACAGTACCTATAAAGATGACAAAGAGCAAGTCAAGTCAAAAAAGTTTGATAAACCAAAACAAATCTAAACAAGGGTGATGTTCTAAATGCTGCCTTCAACTCATCCCAGTTCCCATAGCCAAGTTTGTGAACCACGCATATCACCAAATTTATACGAGAAAAAGAAAAAAGATTTTAAAAACCATGGAAGGCCAGTAGTGCAAGGGCATAAAAAATGTAGGAAAAAATAATAATAAATCAAATTCCTACCATGAATCACATTCTTCGTTGTATAACTTTCCTTTGTTTTGCCCATACTGTATCTTCAACTCAAGCCAAGGATTCTTGAAGCGATCCAACTTCTTCCCAATGGCTTTCATGATGTCATCCTTCCGAGAAATTCTAGCTTCTCCCCTCTCAATGTTTTTTATAACTCTATCATAATCTGCAGAAAATGATTCAAAATGCACAAATTAGGCAGAACCCAACATTTTAACGAGAAACAAAATATCAACCACTCAAGATGACTAAATGAAACAAGCAAATTGATTTTCGAAAAGGATTACAGCAACTAATATAAACACTGATTTGGATTTGGCTATTTTGATTCCATGTTCAAACATACAACAAAAGATTGTTTCATAGTTACATTGGCTGTAACATACCATTTAATTCGTTGTATCTTTCTTTGAAGACCTTTGCATACCTTTAAACTTCCTCTTCAGTTTTTCCTTCCATCTCAGAAGCAATACTTTTTATATCATTTCGGCCATATTTTTCACAGGCCCTGATAAAGGTATTAAAATCTCTCCGGCTCCATGATGAAAATCCCTATATTAACCAAATAACCAAAATAAAAAAAAAAGGTATATATGAAAGCCTACTTTGCAAAAAATGGGAGAACTTTTTTCACCTCTTCTAGCAGGCGTTCCTTTTCTTCCAACTCTTCAGCAGTCAATGGATCTCCCACCTCTAAATATTCAATACATCATAATTAAAATTAACAACATACATGTCAAAATGGAATCAAAATACTAGTCTGCAGAGTACTCATGTACCTTCTATTTCATCAACATCTATCGAGTCCTTTATCTGATTCTTCTGATGTGTTTGCTGAAATTTTATAAAATAATTAAATACTGAACAAGACCTAGTGGCAAAATAAGCAAATTCATTTTATATACACTTACCAAGAGATAGCGTACTTCCTTTTCATACAGCTCACTCAGTCTTTGTGTGTTGAAAAACTGGAAATCATGCCTGGAGGCAGAGGAACAATAAATATCAGTAATAACAGAAGCAATGTTAAAAATAAAAATTAAGAATAGAAGCTTACAACTGAGGCATCCTAGGAATATGGGGCTCTTTTGGTTTACAAGGACCACCTTGGCGCATTGTTTGCTTGAAGTACTAAGACTCTGAGTAACTACAAGTAAGAAGCGCCACCCCACCCCCCAAAAAAACAAAAAAAAAATCAGCATACCATGTCATTAAAAAAATGCTGAATAAAACTGGATGGATAAAATGTAAAGGGGAATCCTTACTTGCGTTGCGCTTGCGCTCCATTTTTGGTGGTTCAATCCAGTTTTCACTCACAAAAAACTATCAATAATAACACAAGCACTATGTTAAAAATAAAAATTAAGAATAGAAGCTTACAACAGAGGCATCCTACGAATACGGGGCTCTTTCGGTTTACTAGGACCACCTTGGCGCATTGTTTGCTAGAAGTATTAAGACTCTGAGTAAGAAGCGCCCCACCCCCCCCCCCCAAAAAAATCAGCATACCATGTCATTAAAAAAAATGCTGAATAAAACTGGATGGATAAAATGTAAAGGGAAATCCTTACTTGCATTGCGCTTCTGCTCCATTTTTGGTGGTTCAATCCAGTTTTCACTCACAATTTTTTTGAAATCAAATTTGTTCTCCTCCTTTATCTTTTATTTAAATAAGGAAAATGAATTGTTAATGTTAGTGTCAGTTAAATAGATAAGGGGATAGGGGAGAGTAGGTTGATATAAAGCAATATAAAATAGATGCCAAAGACAACAATGAAATGTCATCTTTACCTTCTCATCATCAAAATCATATAACTCAGCAGCTACAAGAAGAAAGCATAGGTATTAGTAACTCCAAACTAATATAGAGCATAAAACTTGTATAGATCAAGCCATTTTTGTTATCAAAGCTATAATATACACATTCATAGGTTACATACTGTCGTCCATCTTAAATTTGATTGCACTATCAGTAAATTTCTTCATCTTGGCATCAAGCTCAGCAGTTGCCTCTTCTCCTTTAGCAATAATTCTATCAATATCCTCATCTGTAATTGTACTATCCTTGGAACTGAAAACCATTTCAGCCCCAAATCTAACCATTTGAAGCAACTCATCTTTATTTACCACTGCACATATAAGCCAACGGAACCATATTAGACAATCCATACTCCATGCAGCAAAGAAACAAGAAAAATCATCCAGCAGATGCTTACTCTTCTGCTCAGCCAATTGCCCTTGCTGAATAAAAGAGCATCAAGTGCAAGCTTTTTGTAAGCCCTTTCAATGACTTTCTCCTCAATTGTATACTGTACCATAACCATGATGCAATGAGGTGCTGACATTGTAACACATACATAGTGAATAAACAATTGAACAGAAAAATAAAGTTTAAAATTGCAAACCTCAGTGCATAAACGGAAAACTTGAACTTCTTTCTTTTGACCTATCCTATGTGCACGATCCTGAGCCTGCAAGTCAACTTGTGGGTTTCTGTTGTAAAAAATCCAATCCAATCATTAACAAACAATAACAATATGGCACAGAAACAGATACAAATCAGTGAGCTGCATCCACAACCATTTGAAATACTGACCAGTCACTATCATACAGAATGACGACATCAGCAGTTGCAAGATTAAAACCAAGACCTCCAGCCCGAGTTGATAACAAGAATACAAATTTCTCACTTCCTGGTCTGTTGAAAGCATCGATGGAGGCATCGCCATCATCCCCACCAGTATTGCCATCTATGCGACAATATTGATATCCACGAAACATTAAATAATCTTCGAGTATGTCTAGAAGGCGAGTCATCTGGGTGACAAAGCCACAAATTAAGCGCAGAAAAATATTCAAAAGGCAAAAATAAATGAGGAAGTGAGTCATATTTCAAAGTATGTCTAACAAAGGGGCTGCAAAATATATGGAATTTACAATCATCGGTGACAAGAATCATATGTCGACAGAACTGACCTGTGAAAATATAAGGACCCTCAATTCACGCTCTTTTAATTTCGGAAGTAACTTATCCAAAAGAACCATTTTACCTGCAAATGAAATTTTAAAAAACATGGAATAATTTTTTATTTTATTAATCAAACCCACAAAGAACTTCTGAAGTATCCCTTAATGTAAATAGAACTTACCAGCGCTTACAAGAAAGTCTCCTGTTCTATAGGGAGGACCGGGTTCAGCACCTTGGAAAATATATGGATGATTACAACATTTGCGTAGTTGCATAGCTATATTCAAGAGGCGCTTCCGTTCTCCACCAGCATTGACAACCTCAAGATCCTTCTACAGTAGTGCTCTATGATACTGTTTCTGCATTTGTGACATTCCTACTTTGAATGGTGTCTTTTTTGGTGGCAACCCTTTCTCGACATCTGACTTCAACCTTCGATCCGGTTCCATTTTTAGAGTAAAAAAATTTAAGGTGTATAGAGTTTTTCGAAAAAATTTCATGGAATGAAAAAGAGCTTTTTGAAAAGTTTTCATGGAATGAAAGAGTTTTCAGAAAATAGAAGAAAAAAATTAAAAGAATTTTGATCTCTCATTTTTTAAACGTCTCATTTTGGTCATTCTTTTCTAGAAATATTTCCTCTCCCCCTTCTCCTTGGCCACCTTTTCCTCTCCCCCTACCCCTCCTTTTTCCCACTTCAACTCTTCCCCTCCCTCTCTCCCCCCTCTCTCCTCCCTCTCTTCCTATGGCACACGGGTGACTAAGAGTATTATATTTCTAGAAATTGAGACCAAAATAAGACTCTTTAAAAATGAGTAACTAAAAGCGAAGAATAGAAATATTTTTTTAAAAAAAATGTATCTTAAGAGTACAAAAGTTTGAAAAGTGATAAAAATTTAATGTAAGGAAAAATGTTTTTTAAAACATTTTCGAAAAGGTAGATGAAAGTGTTAAAACAAAGTTTTCATGTAACAACAAGCTTCGAGCATAGGAATGACAGTACCTGTAAACATGACAAAAGATCAAGTCAAGTCAGAAAAGTTTGATAAAAACCAAAACAGTCATCACAGGACCATAGAAGTTAAGTGAGGTATGTTCAATAATATGAAAGAACTCATTAGATACCACTTTATATCAGATGTGAAAGTTTTGACAACAAACAACTAGTTAATATTCTATGATGTATTGTTTATCACAAGAGCTGATAAGAGACTGCCGGTACACCATTAACTTCCATTAAGGTAACAATAATTAAGGTCTTGGCTTTTCTGTAGAGAAATTTGTTCTTTTTCTCACTTCACAGGTCCCAATCACCTTAGACAATTCATTGTATTCCTCAGGCTCCATCTTAATTTCTAACCATTAGATTGATCTAAATGTTGGAGATTAAAAATAAAAAAATGCAAGAAAAACATGAGATCATCTCTCAAGATTTGGGGAACTCACTATGCAGCACCATCGGCTTATTTGCCATCCCATTTTTCTATTCCAAGTTTCCGTTTCCAACTTCCTGCAGCCTTAATGCGCTCTGGTCAAGAACTGGGACCTCCTTGGTCATAAACTTGCACCTGCGTTGGCTTCCACTGAAATCAATTAAAACAAAACGGTGCTCAAAAGCTACTAAGCAGTATCCAAGATTCACCAAAAAGGGAAAAGTAGCATCCAAGATTCACAAAAGAAGGGCAAAGTAGCGGGATAATAATATAAGCAATAGAAATAGTAACGCACTATGTCCCCGTCGAGGTCCACGTCGACATTCTCCGCCGGCGACTTCAGAGGAGCGGTGTCGGGAGGTTAAGGTCAAACAAGAAAACGACTCATTCTTCTCTTTCCGCACCTTCTCCTCCTCCTTGCTCACCACAATGGGAGAAGTTGGGTGCCGCAAAACTGTGAGATGATTCCATGTTTTTCTTGCATTTTTTTATTTTAATCTAAAACCATTAGATTGATCTAACGGTTAGAAATTATGATGCAGAGAGGGAGAGAAGTGCTGGAGAGGATCCGGATTCTTGCCCTATTTATAGTATAGTTTTGTTTTATTAATAGGTGTTCAATTTTTTCATCGCAGCTGGATTGGCCCTTCACGAAAACAATTGTTTTTAACCTATTTCTCCTTTCCGCTATGTATCGCAGCTGTTTTCATTTTTTTACAGCTGTCTTCTTTTCTTTTTAAAAAACCAATATTTTTCTTATTACAATTTCATATTTCATACATTTATTTGTATATAGAAATTGTAAAATTATTTTTAAAAAATTACTTTTAATAAATAAAATATTATTTAGTTATGGTTTCATTCATTTTTTTTATTTCTATAAAATTTTTAAGATGGAAATTATTTTTCTTTTAATTTTATTTAAATATATTATTTTTTAAAAATATTTTTTACTATGCACTTAAAAATTATATCAGGTATAAACAAAAAAATAGTAGTATGTAAATAGAGTTTTGCCACCTATATGGTCCTATTTAGCTCGAAGGAATTAGTTCCCACACGTGTGTAGGGATACCTTGGTCTAGACAAAAAAATTTATTTAAAATAATTAACTTGATTAAATAAAATTGAAAATTGTTTTCAATTCACCTCTTCTAAGATATAGTGTAGCATCACATTAGTAAATCAAAACAATGCACGGGACAATTAATAAAGAATTTTTTGTATAATACATGAAAGATACAACTGAAATTGAAATTGAAATTGTGTTTTATATTTAAAAGATACAGCTAAACGAATTGAGATATAGTAAAATTATTTTGCTTATAAAATTATATTATTTTAAGAATTAAATAAGTTTTTATTCCTATAATAATATATACAATTTTTCATTTTTGTCATTTTAAAATTATTTTTTCGATTTAGTACCTGAAATTTTGTGATGGGATATTATGTCTACTCGTCCCATGGATCAGCAGTGTGAATATTATTCCTATTGTGATGCTAATTCTATCCGCAATATTTCAAACTCTCTAAGGACATGTCAATGCTTGGAAAGTTTTGTACTTAAAATCTTAAATCTTAAATACCATGAAAAAAATAAAAATCTGGGGGGTGTGCTACAAGATCATCCTCCAAAACAAAAAAAAAAGAACAAAAGAGAGGAGGCAGACGAGCCCGAGGCATATAACTAGAGAAATGTCATACCAAGACTAATTAGTAATTTCTACTGTGAATGGGAATGTGAATGCATACAAATAAAAAGGAATTAATTGGACAATATAGGCTTAATTATGCAACATATGTGACAAGTGGTGTGGCTTGCAATTGTGTGGGCAATATGGATAGCAAGGAATGACTTGGTATTTAATTCTACTGAGGTGGACATTGACAAAGTGGTGGAGTCTGTGCAGCTAAAGTCTTGACAGTGGCTTACAATTAGGAGTAACAAGTCACCTTATCCCTTGCAAAATTGGCTATCAAATCCTACGCAATATTGTTTGGGGTCAATTAAGATACACAAGCTCTGCAAGGAACATCATCAAGAAGCACTTCATTCAGCACAATTATGCAATTTTGTAGTTGGGTTTGTCGCCTTTACACTGGGGGTGTCAAGTTTTTCACAACCGTGAACTGCTCTGGATTATACTATGCACTTTCGCACTTGTGTATGACGCCTTTGCTTCGTGGGTGGAAATTTCTCCACAAGTGTGAATTGTACTCTGCATTTCGCACAGATGACTTTACACCAGAGGTGGGAATCTCCCCACAATTGTGAACCGATCTGGATTACTCTACACTTTTGTATTTGGGTCTGACGCCTTCACATCGATTGTGGGAATTTCTCCACAATTGTGAACTACTCTGGATTATACTATGCATTTCTGCACTTGGGTCTGACGTCTTTACAATAGGGATGAGACTTCTTTCACAATTGTGAATGGTTCTGATTTTGCTTGTGTTTTTTGTAGATTGGGGGAAGCTTGTCTTTTTTGTGGGTATTTTTTGCACGTGCTGCAAATAATAAATAGGGTATGGGGTGTCAATTTTATTGGGATGTTTTCCCCTATAATTATGTATTTGCACGCTAGCTCTATTTAAATAATAGTACAAGCTTGAGCGATTTTTGTATAACACATAATTTTTGTTCTTTTTTAAATAACTAAATCTGGGTATAATTTATATTCTGATTTAGTTATTTTCTTATTAATAATATTTTTTGCTTATGAAAAAATATAGGCTTAATTATATGGGCCTCTAAATTAAACACATATTCCGTGATTTCATCAAGATGGCATGCCTATTAATTATTCCCACAAGCACTATTATTTGCCTTCGTTTGAGGCAGGGCAATTTTGAAAGAACACATGATCACAAATTTTCTAGAGTTAAAGTGATAATGAGACAATGGATTAAAATCTCTTATTAACTAATTGTCTTGTGCAAAACTTTTCTATAACTCATTCGTTCACGATGTATTTTTATATTAATACTCACAACGTAACAGGGGACAGACGTATAATGTGCATTTTCAGAATTACGGCTATTTTTGCATTTTTTTTCAATGCCTTAGCGTAGCATGCACCACCAGACACAAATATAGAAATATAGAAAATATCAAAAAGTTGCCACATAAAACCTTAGTTGAACCCTGGTTGTTATACTTGCTACAAGGAATGTTACCACCATTCCAAACATGTTAATTGAATATTTAGACGGTAATTATAATAGATATTTGTTTATTCCGTAAAATTAAAAATTTAAAAATTTAAAAAATTTAATATGTATTAATTCATCCGATGCAATTAATGACTCAAATTCCATGTTTTGGCCGAGTCAATAATTAGTTTGAGTTTGATAACATTAGATTAACACGCCACTGAACATAACCCACTATATACATTTTAAACTCACTCTCGCGATCTCTACCATTCCTAATCCACAAAAAAAATACCCTCAAACATTAATAATCACATAAAACACCATTTTTTTTTACCAAATATCAATGTTGAACTTGATGATAGGTTTATTGAAGTCTAAGTGATTCGTATGCGAAATGTCTTCACCCCACAAAATGCGTAAGATCTAATATTCTTAGAAAAAAATTTGCTAGATGAGAAAATAATTAATCTCTATAATTGTTCCTTATTCCATAACAATACTATATTGTAATCTATAATTTATATTTTACTTATACAACAATAAAATAATTTACTTATTTGATATTTCATTGTTATTGTTTATATGAAAAAAATACATTATCTTTGACAAATTTAAAAATTAATATTAATAAAATAATCTTTATCTTATTTTTTGTTGTTAACAAGGTCATTGCTATATAATTCAATAATACACTATACTCCATTCATTATGATTTTCATAATTTTTGTCAACTTTTTTATTCTACAATTTTTCATTTAATTTTTATTTATAGTTGTTGTTCTTACAAATGAGATTGGTCATTTGCAAAAATATAATTACAAAAAAATTTCTTACATTTAAAAAAAAATTATGTAAACAAAAATTACTTACATTCAAATTATAAACACCAACTATATATGTAAAACAAAACATACAAAAAGACATGAACACAGTGTTTACATTGAAATCAACTACATATAGTGATATTGACAAAAAGACATTTATCACAACTGTCTACTGAATTACGACTCTTCAAACATATATTTCATTTTGGCTTTAACATCCCTCTAAATATCGGCGTTTTGAATTTAGTCCCTCTAAAAAAAGTCAAAGTTTTTTGGTCTCTCAAGTAATCAATTTTTTGATTTAGGTCCCTCTTTTGCGTTGACCGCTGACATGGCACACTGAGGTCCCTATAAAAATGCTGGCATGGCTTACATGCATCTGACGTGGCTTACATGCATTGCCACGTCAGAGGGACTAAAATCAAAACGTAATATTTAGAGGGACTAAAATCAAAACTTAATATATTTAAAAGGACCATATAACATCGATTAAACCACCACCACCACCACCACTCTCTCTCTTTCTCTTGTTTTCTCTCTCTCTCCCCATAGCCCCTCCCCCTCCTCCACCGCCACCGCCGCCGCCACCCACACACTCTCTCTCTCGTTTTCTCTCTCCCCCCAACCACCACCACCACCACCCATCCACCCTCTCTCTCTTTCTCACACACACACACATTTTCTCTCTCTCTCTCCCCACCACCCCCACCACCACCACATATATGCATCTTTAACCATGATCTATTTCAAGGTCATCCAATTAGTCAAAAGAAGTTCAAGGAAGGTGGTGGTGGGGGTGGGGGGGAGAGAGAGAGAGAGAGAAAACGAGAGAGAGAGAGTGGGTGGTGGTGGTGGTAGTGGGGAGCCATGAGAGGAGGGAGAAGAAGGAGGGGGTGCTTGTTGGTGGGGGTGAGAGAGGGAAAACGAGAGAGAGAGAGTGGTGGTGGTGGTGGTGGTGGGTGGGTGGGGGGAGAGAGAAAACGAGAGAGAGAGAGTGTGTGTGTGGGTGGTGGTGGTCTGATTGATGTCATATGGTTCTTCTAAATATATTAAGTTTTGATTTTAGTCCCTCTAAATATATTAAGTTTTGATTTTAGTCCCTCTAAATAACTATGAATGACGTGTCAGCTGACGTGGCAATGCATGTAAGACACGTCATATATATGTAAGCCATGTCAGCATTTTTACAGGGACCTCAGTGTGCCATGTCAGCAGTCAACGCAAAAGAGATACCTAAATCAAAAAATTGATTTCTTGAGGGACCAAAAAACTAACTTTTTTTAGAGGGACTAAATTCAAAATGTCAATATTTAGAGGGACCAAAAACATGTTAAAGCCTTTCATTTTTCATAACTAAAACCTCTTTGTGCTTTAGAAAAATAGCACCATCAAATTAATTATGTTTCTATAATCCAAATACAAATATTAAATATATTTTAAAAAATAAATACATCATTTTCCACATAAAAAATAAAAAAAAACTCAATCCACGCAACGTAAGAGTCACTGTCTAGTATATCAAAATTTTAGAAAACTTTGATAAGTAAAAACTTAAGGAAATTGAATAAAAACTTTGATAACTGCATGACATCCATGGCTTGTTAGTTTAGAGAACCGAGTACAATCTGATCAAAAAAAAGAGAACCGAGTACAAAGTAGTTAATAATGTCTAGATAACAGATAGATAATATTTAATTAGATAAATGGATCAATCAGTAATTAGAAAATACCCGAAAAGATGGATCTTGCACAGCTATTATCATATTAGGACCCATAAGCAGTTGCACATGTAGAGAAAAATGAAATATCAGTACTTCATATTGATATGAGCACTTAGATAAGATAAAAAAATATGAGCACTTAGCAAAGTTTTAACTTTACAATGACTCAATGAAGATGAGACTAATAGAACTGGATCAGAAGAATATAATTTTTATTGAATTGAATCATTCATCCTTTTATTATTTTTTATGTAGAATAGAACTTCATAATGGGGGATTTGCTAAGAAAATTTTGGCATTAACGGCCTAATTGGTGTAGTAGGTAGATAAAAAGTTATTAAGATATGACAAGGAAGAAAAATAAAGTAGAATACAAATTCTATTCTGCACCTCACATAAATAGATAAAGTAGTGAAAAGTTCAGAAAAAGCAAAGAAAAGAATTGAATGTAGAAAAAATATGTTAAAGCAACAATAGAGACAAAAAGGTGGCCTTATTATGAATGCATACCACACTTCTTGCAGTGGAAATAGTTCTCACGTCCACTAACTCTGTTTCCAAGACTCGACATATGTCCAGGGAATCGTTCCCGCTACTCAGCCTTGCCCCGTCGATTCGTGCTCGTGTTCGCATCAACGCTTTGAACTGAGATTGCGATGCTCCCTTGTGACTGTGACTCTCTCATGGTGGTGGTTTTGGATGAGTTTGAAGCGCTCAATGGTGGAGAAAGCAACATCGACACTGGTCAGTTTGATATCAGAGGTGACGATTGCGCCACAAGAAACGAAAACAAAATTTGGCGGGAAGGTTTCTCTTTGTTTTTGAAATATCACAATTTCACAATACTGTTATAATAATAACTTTCCTCTTGCCCTATTTATACGTGTTAATTTTTTTGCATCGCAGTTGTCTTTGCCCTTCACGGAAACAATTTTTTTGCCCTATTTCCCCCTCTTGCTATGCATCGCAGTTGTCTTTTTTTTTTTATAGTTGTCTTCTTTTCTTTTAGAAAAACAATATTTTTCTCATTACAATTTCATATTTCATATATTTGTATATAGAAATTGTAAAATTATTTTTTTCAATTTTATTTTTAATAAATAAAATATTACTTATTGGCTTTATTCATATTTTTTTATTCTTTTTATTTTACTTTTTTATAAATAAAATGGTATATACTTGTAGTTTTTTTTGGTTCGTATAAATTTTCATGCACAATGTCTTAGAACCAACACTATTATAAATTTAGAATATACAAGTTGTAAAATTATTTATTTTATTTTTTATTAATAGAACAATATTTGCTTACTATTTTTATTCATGTTTTTTGTCATCGTAAAATATTATAATGTAAAATTAATTCTTTATTTTATTTTATATAAATAAAATAGTATTTGTCAGCGTGTTTCATTTACCTTTTTTCTATAAATTTTAAGGTTGGAATTTTTTTAAAAAAAATTTATAAATAATTTTTTTTTATTTATGGATTTCATCTATTTTTTTGTTCATGCAAATTTTTATGCACAAAGTCCTAGAACCAACACTTTTATAAATTTAGAATATATAGGTTACAATTTTTTTAAATTTTTTTTTGATAAATAACTTACAAGTTTCATTCGTATTTTTTATTGAATAAATTTTTCAAGTTTTTATTTTTTTAATGAATTAAATATTATTTTCTGATGTTTTTCTTTTTGTTGTTCTTATAAATTTTTAGGGTTGTAATTTATTTTATTCTATTAATATAAATAAACAATATTTTCTTACTGCCCATGTTTCTATAAATTTTCATGCACAATGTCATAGAATTATCACTATTATAAACTTAAGAGTATATATATATAAATTTATTATTGTATAAATAAGTCATTTTTTTATATCATGTGTAAAAATCAACACGATTCATCCCAATACACGTGTTAACGGATTTGTTTATCACCAAAATGTCATCCTTATTGTCTTGTCTATGTTAGGCTTTATGTTTTGGGTTTATTCTGATGCGCTTTTTTTTGTCATTATTTTGTTGAACTTATTTTTTGGCCAAAGATGAGCTTTTAAACAACTAACTTACCCGTTGACAAAAAAAAAAACTACCCTCTTTCACGGGTTTTTTTTTATCAATGGGACATCTTTCACGGGCTTTACTACTACTGCTAGTAATACTATTTGAAAACCGAAACAAAATTGAATAGAGTTAAATCCTAACTTGAGTTATTAAAAGTGCATACTAATGATTTAAATTAAATATATTATTTTAAAAAAAATATTTTTTACTATGCACTTAAAAAATATATCAAGTATAAACAAAAAAATAGACACTACAAAAAAAGACTCCATTGCCGACGGCCAAATTTAGCTCGGTAATACGATTTACCGACGGATTACTGACGGCCACGAAATCGTCGGAAATTTGCTTGTCGGTAAATTTTACCGACGGCCCCAAAAGCCGTCGATAATTACCGAGGGCTTAGCCCTCGGTAAGCCCTCGGTATATCACTCCAAAAGGAATTGTTCTTTTCGCGTCATTACCGAGGGCTAAACTCTCGGTAAATTTACCTAATGACGGGAAAAGACCAGTTCTCTAAAATTACTATTTGTTTTTGGAAACATTTGATTGTTTGTTGTTGTCCACATAATATAATAGAATTACTACTAATATAAATAAAAAACAGTAATAAAGTAAATATGCTTAAAACGTCAAATTGCATTCTTAATATATAACAAAGTACAAATCTAAATAGATAAAACATAGATAAAGACAAAGTACAAAGCTTAGGGATAAATACCTATGAATACACTTGTTTCCCACGCATTATATCACCCCTTAAGATACACACCCACAAACCAAGATACAGATGTGGTAGCAAAAATTTAATCCAAACTGTGTCTGGAAACAAAAACAAAGATTGGAAATAGAAGTTATTGTGTCTAACTGTTTGGATAACAAGCTTATCTACTGCTTATGACATAAGCTGTATAAGCTACTTTTATAATCGAAGAAAAATTATAGTGAAATTTATTTTATATAAGTCATAAGCTGTTTTGATAAGCTATCATGGGTAGCTTATGAAAAATAAGCCCAAAATAGCTTATGAATCAGTCATAAACTGTGTTCAAGCCAATCCAAACAGGCCTGAAAACTCAGGAGAAGAGTCAACAACTGAATTGGTCTGAAGTTAGGGAAAAAAACAATTGCCAATCTCAGATGTAGCTTACTTTATATATATAAAGATATCATAGAATACAAAAAACAGACGTTCTTTAATGACTGAATTTCTCAGCAGGTTGTAGCTTAATCACATATTTGCAATTGCCAAAAGACATTTTTAGCGCTAGAAGAAAAGGAACAGGTCTTGCATATTCTCCTCATTGTTTTGAAATTGTTATCAGTAGACCCATGATCCATGAAGAATATACTAAGAAGGTTATCAAATTCATGTGAAAATCCTTTTCTTTCTCAAATTTGACTACATGAGAATTAGATTCTCGCAGAAAACTATCATGCAAGCATGTGCATTCTTTTCCTTGATTACAAAATTCATGTTTATAAATTCTTATTAACACAGTCATAGTCCCACCTATGCATCTAAATGGATGATGATGAATTCAACAAGAGTGGCCTGTGGTTTATAAAATGGTAGCCTACATAATTATCCACAAAGGATTTGTAGTTCATTAGAAAAAGTTAGAAAAATGTTTAAAGAAAGAAACATGAAACCCTTACATTCCAGTGGAGTTTCTGAAGTCATGGCATCCAACTGAAAAGGCAATGGTCCAGAGCATTATGTCAATAATATCGAAATAACAAGACAGGATAGGACAAAGGAAAAACATATATCAAGTTAGGTGGTGAAAATTAAAAATTCTTGGAATGCTGTTAAGCTTGTACATGACAATGATACAAGGCTCTATATAGGCAGGGTCATCTGAAGTCATAGCATTCAACTAAAAAGGCAATGGTCCAGAGCATTATGTCAATAATATCGAAATAACAAGACAGGATAGGACAAAGGAAAAGCATATATCAAGTTAGGTGGTGAAAATAAAAAATTCTTGGAATGCTATTAATCTTGTAAGCAAGAAGTGGAAATTAAATGGTTTTAAAGGTATCAAGTTATCAACCAATTACCAAAGATTACATAGACAATTTAACAAATAGAAAACCTGGCAATTCTACAAATTATTGGAGGCACTTCTGTCTTCTCAAATATATTAACAATATTCAGTTTATAATAACAGGAAGGAAGAGTAAAAAAGAATACTTCTTTAAGTGAAAATCAACTAGCAAAAGCATTTTGGTTCATTTTCTAATCAAGACCTCTTGTCATGACTTGTCATGACTATCAAGCACATTCCTGTTATTGTGTCTTATAATTTTTTCCCACTAACAAAAACACCTGCAGAACATAAAACAATATGTTAATTGTTCTTTCCAATGGATCAGGGACAAAAGTATTAAGACCAAAAACAAAGGCAAAAGCAGTAAGCTCTTCTTACAACCAAGGCACCCCCTGTAACGTAACTTCACTTTTTGTTTCACACGGGTCCATCTTTCCTATATGATTTTATATGCATTACAAAGAGAGAGATTAATCAGAAAGAGATATGTCAAGGGCAATACTGTTGCCACTTTTTTTCTTTTTGAAAACAACAAGTGAATAAACAAAGGTTGAGCAAGCAAACAAGCATACAGCTCCTTGGAGAATGGTGTAATAATAATGGAAAAAGAAGATAAAATTAAAAATGTATATTCAGTCCGCTCAAGGTTAATTTGATTGGTGCATTGACTGCATAAATTAGCTCACAGTACTATTGACACAGTATAAATTTGTCTATTGAATTTAAACTTCCATAGCTCAAATATTTATGCCAACACTTGGAATTATTAACAAACAAGATATCATATAAGTGCCTTAAAAGATTTAAATTTAACTACATATATTATAGTTATTAAAACCATAGGCACATTACTCGGTTTTTAACTTTCATCCTCCCTAATAAGTAGCTAATAACTACATCAAGTCTACACTTATCAAGCAAAACGTAAAAGACAAAGATAGAATCAATTTGCAGAAGGATAAAAAGAAATACACATGAAGCAAGGTTAAATTCGGAAGTATCGCGAAGGACTTAGCAAGAAGACAATTGAAATGAAGGCATGGCTTCGTCGAAGCATCGTGAAAGACCTCGTAATCGGATTCCTGAATTTGACGAAGCACCTCAGATTCCTTATAGTGACTATTAGCAAGTGAGTTACCTGCAGGTTCGGACAGCAGGAGGAGGTGGGAGGAGCTGGCGGCAGCGCGACGCGGTGGAGAGAGCTGGCGGCGCGGTGGGCGGAGGTCCTGGAGACCCGACGAAGGGAGAGAGGATTTGAGAGAAGAAGATAGATTGGGAAAGTCGAAAGTGGGGGTTTGATATATGTTTTAAATTTACCGTGGGTTTAGCCATCGGTAATATGCTGGATATGATACTGAAGGCTTAGCTAAGCCCTCGATAATCGTCGAGCACACCAGCGCAGTATTTTTGCAAATACCAACAATTTACTGAGGGCTAAGCCGGCTAAGCCCTCGGTGCTCTCGGTAAAAAAATCTCTGTAATTCGTTTTTTTCCTGCAGTGAGATATAAAAAAATAGTAGTATGTAAATTTCATTTAAAATAATTAACTAGATTAAATAAAATTGAAAAATGTTTTCAATTCACCTCTTCTAAGACATAGTATAGCATCACATTAGCAAATCAAAACAATGCACGAGGCAATTAATAAGAATTTTTTTGTATAATGCATGAAAGAAATCTCAAAGAATTACATATATCTATGTAAAAATCGGAATTACAATTGAAATTGTGTTTTATATTTAAAAGATACAACTAAACGAATTGAGATATAGTAAAATTATTTGGCTTATAAAATTATATTATTATAAGACTTACATAAATAGGTTTTTGTCACTGTAATAAATACAATTTTTCATTTTAGTAATTTTAAAATTGTTTTCTGGAATATTATTTAACTCGTCCCATGGATCAACAGTGTGAAAGTTATTCCTTTTGTGATGCTAATTCTATTTGCAGTATTTCAAACTCTCCAAGTACATCCTTGGAAAGTTTGGTATACTTAAAGACCGTGAAAAAATGAAATTCATTAGATCGATCTGGGGTGTGTTAGAAGATCATCCTCCAAAACGAAAATGAGCAAAAGAGAGGAGGCTGAGGAGCCCGAGGCATATAACTAGTTAAATGTCGTACTGAGGCTAACGAGTAATTTCTACTCTGAATTGAAATGCATTACAAATAAAAAGGAATTAATTGTTATATATATATATATAGAGAGAGAGAGAGGCTTATATGGGCCTCTAAACATGCAAGTTCACAGAATAACAAAAACAGAGTAAACTCAAACTAAAGCCATTGATTTTGTAAATAACATTTATGGTATTTTGTTATGTTTAGATTATGGAAATCATGTTTATATCTTGTTTATATTTTTTGCATTAATAATATCATGATTTTTGTTTTAATATAGTTTATTTTTAATAGTTATGATGTCTAAATAATGTGACTAATACTAATTCTAAAAAAAATTAAAAATTATTTTTTATTAAAGAAATTTAATATTACCAATTTTAATGATATTAGTTGCTAAAAATATATGTATATTTTAATACTATTTCCAACAATTTAAGTTGTCGGGAAATGTAATTTATGGCAACAATTTTTTTTTGTTGACAAAGATAAAAATATAAAAATATGGCAACGATTAGCGTTGTTGAGAAAAATATCTTGTCGCAATGACTTTAGTTGTTGAGAAAAAAAATACTTTATCGCAATGACACAGGTTGTTGCAACATGTAATATACGACAGCGACAATTGTTGTTGGAAAAAATACTTTATCACAACGACAAATATGTTGCAACATGTCATATACGACATCAACATTTGTTGTTGGGAAAACATTAGTTATCGCAGCGACACGTAATGTCACTACAAAACTTTTCCCAACAACACTTTTCACCACGACATGCAACAAAATTTTTGTCACTGCGATAACACCCTTTTCCAACAATTTTATATTTTTCCCAGCGAGATTTGTCGCTGCGAAAAACCTTTTATCTTGTATTGATCATAGAAGAACAGAGACAGGCCATTTGGCAAGGATTAAAAACTCACAAACAGCAATAATCTGATCTTCTCACATAATACTCTCTCTTCCTCTTGTCTAGCTTGTAAGGATTAAAAATTTTATTATGTCAAATTTTATTTTTTTTCTTACTTTCTCATTAAAATAAATAAATAGAAAAAAATATTTTTACACTCTTTTTTTTTATATACAAAATATTTTCACACTCTTTCTGTGTTTTCTCCATCCAAACGATATAAAATCATAAAATCATATATTTTTCTTATCTTAATATTTTCTCTATATTTTAATCTCTTATTTCATGCTTTCTCAAAAAAAAAAACTCTTATTCCATGCATGCTCGCCGCATACAAACATACCATTAGATAACGTGTATAAGAATAAGAATTGTTTTTGTTAAAATTTGGCTGGTCGGACTCACAGCTCAATCTCAAAAGCTAGCTCATGAAGTGAGTGACTCTCTAGCTATAGGTGTTTTACACTATAGGCGAGGGTCAACGGCACTATCCACAACACCAAAGCATAACCATTCACTCTGATATCATGTTAAAATTCAGCTAGACTCACAGTTTAACCCTAAAAACTAGCTCATGAGATAAAAAACTCCCCAACTATATAAACAATGATCCCCTTACTTAATCACCCGACGTGGTACTCGCAACAGTTTTCAGCTTGTTTCCCATCTATCAAATCATGATCACCGATATTCCCCTCATCGAATGAAGTATCCGGCATATGTGTCAACCCCTCCATGCGCATCCGACGTGTTGAGTATTCCCCTATCCAAAATTAAAGATCAGATTCTCAATATGTATTCCCAAAATATTAAAAATAAAAATAAGAATTTCATCTATTAATTAAAAATTTAATACTGATGATGTCACCATATATATATATATATGTATATATGTTGTAAAATAAAATTATTATTATTATTATCACATATGAATTATATATTATAAAACCATCCCAAAGTACATTCAGTACTCTTCACCAAAAAAAAGTATATTCAGTACGTGTTTAAGTTTAAAGCCTCTACTTGATTTGGACCCAAAAAAAACCTGTACTTGATGAGTCTCAATTAATTCGAATAGAGTTAGTAAACTTAGAGAAAAAATTTCTTTAACTGTTATCTTTTAAATTCATATGAACTGAAATCAAGCTTGTTTAAAAAACATATTTTATTATTAGCAAATATGTGAACATATTATATAAAAATGTTTAATTATATTTCATTATCTTATCATATATAAAGAAACATCTGTCAAAATGATAATATATAACCGGACATACATGTAAAATATGTCTATATATAATATGCATAATTATTAAACTTTTTTTGACAAGTGGATAATTACTAAACTTAGTGAAGTAGAATATTAATTAGCTAGAAGCATTTTAGAATATATATTTTTTTTTTCTTCTTCTAAAGTTGACATTCTTTACGCACCATCAGACCCACGTAATCAACAGCATTTTCATCCACAGAAACTACCCTCACGTACCTCCCTCCCCCCATTTTCTCCCTCTAATTCCCCTGGTCCCACTCTTGGGCACTGTTTGGCTTATCTCTAATTGGGCCTAGTAGATTCGTTGTCACACACAAGTAGGCCGTGTGTGTGAGCAACTAAAACACCACACAAGTCCCAATCAAATCAAAGGATATTTTGGGGCATCAACTCACGCAAGAACCATCACATTTTCAATCCCTCTCTTCGTTCGGGTACCAAACGCATCCCTCCCTTGCGTAACCGTTTCGTGACCATATATGTCCTCACTCCCCCCTCCACGTATATAAATACACAACCCCCTTCAACCCTTCAATGACATCACAAAAACATTAAACCACACTATCCCTTATAAGCTATTCTCCTCTCTGCGCTTCTCCTTCATTTCTGACATCTTCATAACTCATTTTCTTTCACCGCCTCTCTTATTTCTTATATTACACAAGTATTACTCTCAAGAGTGCTAGTTCAATTGGCAGAGCTTAGCCTTTATAACCCCAGACACTTGAGTTCAAATTTCTCTCTCTTATTAATTAACTAACTACTTCAGAACAACCAAGACAAAGCTATAATCATATATATATACATTTGATTTGAGCAAGTGCATAAAGAGGAAAAATATACATTTTAATATTTTTCATAAATTTTTAAGATGGATCGCATATCAAAATTGGCAGCGCAGAAGGCAGTGGTGATATTCAGCAAGAGCTCGTGCGGGATGAGCCATGCGATTAAGAGGCTGTTTTACGAGCAGGGGGTGGGGCCCGCAATCTACGAGCTGGACGAGGACACGAGGGGGAAGGAAATGGAGTGGGCCCTCATGAGACTCGGGTGCAACCCGTGTGTCCCCGCTGTGTTCATTGGTGGCAAGTTTGTGGGACCCGCCAACATAGTCATGACCCTTCACCTCAATGGCTCACTCAAGAAAATGCTCAGAGATGCCGGTGCCCTCTGGCTTTAGAAGAAACAACGTCAAAATACATTAATATGTATCACGGAGCTCACATTTTAGCTAGCTAGCTAGCGCAATGCAAACTGCCAAACACGGCCTTAAAGAGAAAGCTATGCTTTGGTTGTATTTTAATGTCATAACCAAGCCCCTTTTTCTTTTTCTTCTTTTAATTTTAGACCCTGCGGCTTTTAGAATCTGCATTGTACCAGAATAATATAATATATCAATAGTGTGCTCCAATATATATAATTTTGAGTACTTTTTGGGTGCATTATTGGCTCTCTATTGTTATAGTGTTCTGTAGAATACATATATTGATCAAAATCTCAATTCCTTGATCCCCCCCCCCCGGTATTATACCCATATTACAGTAAAAGAGTTCTATTTTTTTTTGGATCAATGGTAAGAGAGTTCTAATTAATTAAGTGCAATGCGTTAATAATAATATTTTATTCCGAATGCATGCTATATAGCCAGATTGCAAATGTAGTTCTGTAGACAGTTAAAAAAAACAACGGGGAAGTAATTAATTGCATATTTGTATTGATATTCGGTCTGTTTGGATTGACTTATATAAAATTTATCTATTGACATAAAATATTTGTGACAATGTTTGGTACGGCTTATGACTAGGGCCCTGTTTGGATAACGAGTTTATCTATTGCTTATGGCATAAGTTGTATAAACTACTTTTATAATCGAAGAAAAATTATAGTGAAACTTATTTTATATAAGTCATAAGCTGTTTTGATAAGCTATCCTGAATAGCTTATGAAAAATAAGCCCAAAACAACTTATGAATCAGTCATAAGTTCTTCATAAGCCAATCCAAACAGGCCCTAGTAGCTATCCGAAACAACTTATGAAAATAACTTACAACTTATGACATAAGTGCTAGAAGCTATTTATCCAAACAGGATCAATGTGTGATGCCGGCTTCAACGTTTAGAAAGATATAGAGAGAGAAGATAAAATAAAATTGGGTTTTTTTTTTGGGTACGGCTTCAACGTTTGGAGATTCTGAGCTACGTAGATGAGTATCCATGCATACCCATTAATTTTGGAATAAAAATTGACAGATTTTATGGCGGAGTACGTGGCAACAAGATGAGGACATGCAATGTATATGTTGCAGTCATTATCATTTTAAAAGATGGATATATTCCTTGATTTGATATTATATGCATATAGAAGTGGATAAATTTCCCGGATAGAAATATTCTTATTATATAGAGTTGTTCCATCAACATGTAGTAGTAGTGTGGCCCTTCGGTATGCTGGTGGGGTGTTCACACACACACATGCACCAGTATGAATTTGTTAACACTACGGAAGTTTTTTTTGGGTTTCTTAGTATGTGCAATTGTAGAGATTAATTAATTAATTTTTTGAGATATTAAAATTTATTTAAAGGGCAGGGTTAATTGATACTCTTTTATACACAGAGTCTAAAGATCGAATCCTTGACAATATATATATATAGGTTTATTTAACATATCTTACATACGTGATTAATTGTTGAATTATATATTAATATTTATTTATATAAAATATAAAATTTTAATAATTTACTCGAGAAGAACGTCATTATGAGTCCTAGCATCCTAATCATTAATTTCTATTTAATTTGTTTCTTGTTGTAGACATTTTGAATCAGTTTCTCATATCTTTCACATGCATACTCACTTTAATTTTTTAGTATAAATTCTAGTTCTGACTTGGGTTTCAATTGGTGTTGCCACAATCAAGTTGTGACCACTATATATAGCAACACGGTTCGGTTAAAAATAAATAAATTTTCTTGGCAAATGCTCTCACATATTGTTGTTTGGTTATCTGATTGTATAGGAAAATTATGAGATTGTACTTAAAAATTTTGAGTATGATATTCTTTGCTTGTTGGATATATATATATAGTAAAAATTAAATCATAGACTTTATTAAGTTGAGACTGTGACTAAAAGCTTTTATGGTGAAATTCAAACATTACACATCAAGAACAATTTCTTAGCTCGAGTATTAATTAATTGATTATATATATGATTTATTTAATTCCCACTGAAGGAAAAAAGTTGTCATTAATCATATGATCGATGTCCTGTAATAGAATACGTGAGAAGGGTGTGAATCATTTATTTGATGCCATAATATTTCGAACAAATTAAATATTGACCTATGTGTCAAGTAGTTATCAGCCAGGAAAGGATTCTTCAAGACCAACTGTAATATTCCATATTGTAGCAATCAGCATACGCTGAGGGCTGACTCTGTCTTACGTATTTTGATTGTTACTAATTTGCCTGATCGAAATGCTTTGATTACTATCTCTTTCGAGCACAATTTTTACTTTGTTGGGCACGGTAAAGGAGAAGGCGAAAGTAGTGACGTGTGTCCTTTAGGCAAATAAGGCACTTTTCTAAGATCTCTAATTTTTTAAGGTCCTAATTTTTTTTTATTGTCTTGAATTATATTTATTATTAAATTATATTATTAAAAATAATTTTTATTAGGATAATTATATTATTTTTTGTATTTTATTGTAAAAAATAAGAGTTTCGTGCTAGGTGATCATTTGGATATACCTAGTGGATATAATTCAATGGTTAACAATAAGAGACCAATTAAAAAAACTATAGGACAAAGTCAATTAATTCATGCAGCTAACTCCACCTAATGGAAAAGTCTTACTGATTTAGTGATTTGGGGGAGAGATACGGGTAATCCCCCGGCCTACTAATGATAAGGGAGTTGCCTGTGCAAAGTTAAACAAAAAAGTCTCTAAGCTCACAAAAACACAAAACTTTATAATTTGTCTTCTTCCACAAATTAATAGTATTTCGTCGGAAGAAATAGGGGAGAGATAGTGGAATTTTATATTTGTTTTTGTTTAGTTCAATATATATTTTGATTTTGGAGAATGAGGAATGGAGGGAATCCAAATCTTTCTTCGTTTAACTTTAGTTTCACTCTAATATTTGGAGGATTAATTTGAAGGAGAGAAAAAGATGTGTTAAAATATTTTTATTACATTAATTAAAATATTCTTATATATTAACCACATATACTCATAAAATGTAACATGAAATCAATATTACAAAGATAAAAAAGTAAATTAGTTTATAATTTCTCCACTCCTTAATTTTGTGAATCCAATAAGGAAAGTAATATTTTTTTCTCCCTCCTCTCTCAATGAACACACATTTCTACTACAATTTATAATTTCAATTAATATAAAAATTTGAGTTGAAAGCATCCTTATAAAAGCACGCGCGGGCGCACAAGGGACATGGTGCTTCTTCCAAAATTATCCATTAGGAATAGGCGGCGCAGCCCAAGTTGGCCGGTGCATTTTTTTTTTCTTCCGATCGAGCAACGTGAGATGCTAAATCCTAAAGGGAAGAAGAATAATAATAGGTCGAGGGTGGTGTTCTTCCATTTTTCCTAAAAAATAAGGTAGATATAAAATATTCAGACTAGCTATCTCTATTTTGAATGATATATGGAATGGAATAAATTCTACTTTATCTAATAATCCAAAAGGTTATGCCATCCCCCGCGCCCACCGTCTCAACTCTCATGCATGTGCATGTACGATATGTATATATGCTGTAAGGATTAGAGGTCTTAAAAAAGGATCGAATCTCATTTTTCAAGATAAAAGAATATATTGATTATCATTATTTGCTAGCTAGTTATTAATAAAAAAAAATAGTTTTATAAATACTAACCATATTAAATTTTAAATTTTAATTATGTGCAACTTTAATTTTTTTTTTCTACAAACAGAGTGACCGAAATCCAAACAATACTAAACTACTATATGACTTGGGGTAGAGACACTAATAAACTACCAACCCAAGCTGATGCTCACAATCCATCCTAATTAATATGTCCACACAATTATTTGCCTCCCTAAATATATGACACACTCAAATCTCATTAAAAGACCCAATCAACTGCTGAAACCTGGAAACAATGCCCATATATATACCACTAAATTTTAAATTTAAATCCTTGGTACAATGGTAAAAATTTCATCAACTAATTTTTTCCGCTAAGAGGGAGACCCATTTATCAACTAAAATATTAGTTGAAAATTTTTAAAAAAATGATTATGTATATTAAAATTACAATTACCACTAATCAAAACAATTCTACTTATATTCCTTTCATATATGATGTTCTTCTCTTCTGTCTCGCGTATTTCGCCTCCCTTTTTATCATGTTTTAAAATTTAAACCGAATATTAATTTATCGGATCACGAATTTAATATGTCGAGTCACCTCTCCTACTCCTGGACTCCTGGCTGGATCTATCTGGGTCAAACCGAGTCAGCACATGAGTCCACAAGGCAAGGCCCAACTTAGTTATTGACCAAAAAACAAGCCCAACTGAGTTTTCGATAACATCGAGTTCTTAAATAGCATTGGACAAAACGAAAAGAGTTCTTAAATAGCATCGACCCAAAAAAAAACTAGCATCGAGTTTTTAAATAGACTGCTTTGAATTTGACCAAAAAAAAAATAGACTGCTTTGAAAAAAAAAAAAGAGTTCTTAAATAAACCAAAATCAGAAAGCATCAAATTTTCATATAATTTCTTTCCCCCTCTTTACTTGTTGTGTGTGATTTATTATTTAGATTACAATCTAAGGGCACTTAAAAGTGTTTAAAGAACCCAATAAAAAAAGAATCGCAAAAAAAAAAGTGTTTAAAGAAGGGTAATCCTGAATTGGCTGATCAATCATCAACTTGGATTATCTATCTACCTACTTGAATTATAAAATAAGACACAATTTCCTCCTTAACACCAAAATAATAAGACACATATATCAATTTCCTCCTACTTACCAAAACGGAAAAAGGAATTGGATTTATATTGTGATACCTGTACGTAATCCACATCATTTATTTATTTTTTTATTAGAATATGAAAGCCAAAATTTGACTTTAAAATCAGGAACTGGCTGACGTGTGGGCATGGTCTTGGGACTTAAGGATTTCCTTGGCGTTTGCTTCATTAATTCATTTGTTGAGTCATTCAAATTTTTTCTTTTTTGATGAAATGAGTCATTCATTTTTTGGAATCTGGCTATTCACGGAAATATAATAGGAAGGAAAATGAAATAAAAATGAATAAAATTATCAAATAAATAAAAATGAAATAAAAGTAGAATAAGGTTATCAATGAAGAGCTATAAAAAAGGGTTACTGGTTATCAATGTAGAGAAAAAGTTATACTTCCATTACATATATGCTCAAATTGGAAGAGAATAAATATATGATAATCATATATTCATATTTTAAACATTATTAGCATTGTGACATCATCATAATTAAGATAGAAAACACTATACAGAAATATAATTTCATTGGTATATTGTGATAATTAAAGAGTTTTTTAAATACTGGTATACAATTCCATGGATAGTAAAGTAGCAACAAACTTTCTAAAAACCGAAATCTATATTTTTTTTGGATCAATTCTATATATATTCATGTATACTTTTTTTTAAGCAAAGAAAAGAAAAAGTAATTAGTTGTATTTGTGAAATTCACAGCTGTGTTTAGTAAACAACCCCGTGATTCACGTGTAAACTCGTAATGCAAATTGAAGCAATACGCGTAAACGAAATTACAAATTACAAATGTAGTACAAAAGGATGCATGGCAAATCTATCTATACTATATACAAAGGAAAAACATCCTCCAAGAACCCTTTCACACATGTCATTTTCAGAGTATTTTAAGGAATGACATGTCTTTCTGCTTTATTTTTCTACTAATATTACTACACGTGTCACGTTCTCATCCTCTCTGATTTTTTAATACATTTAAGAGCCGTAATTTTCCTCTCTCTTATCTATACTCCAATCATCATAATGTGTCTCACCTTAATTGAATTCATTTCAAATCAAAATTTAATCCTGAATTGAGTGTATTTTAATTGTTTCCATTCAATTTCTTTTCCATTTTGTATATAAGATCGGTTATTTACTTTTTTATTACTTTCTTTATCATTCAAATTCAATTATAATTAATATTATGCATATTGTCGGTTTCTCTCTTCAACAATTAATGGGTTATTTCCTGTTTTATTATTCAAATACAAATATAATTAACAATTAATGCTGTCAATGTCAATATCAATTACCGCCTTTTACACATGTCATTCTCAGAGTATTTTAAGGAATGACATGTCTTTATGCTTTATTTTTCTACCAATATTACTACACGTGTCACGTTCTCATCCTCTCTGATTTTTTAATACATTTAAGAGCCGTAATTTTCCTCTCTCTTATCTATACTCCAATCATCATAACGTGTCTCACCTTAATTGAATTCATTTCAAATCAGAATTTAATCCTGAATTGAGTGTATTTTAATTGTTTCCATTCAATTTCTTTTCCATTTTGTATATAAGATCGGTTATTTACTTTTTTATTACTTTCTTTATCATTCAAATTCAATTATAATTAATATTATGCATATTGTCGGTTTCTCTCTTCAACAATTAATGGGTTATTTCCTGTTTTATTATTCAAATACAAATATAATTAACAATTAATGCTGTCAATGTCAATATCAATTACCGTTATCAATCATCATAAAAATTATAACTATCAAACAATCAATTATTATCAAGCAAATATAACATTCAGTTTAAAAATAAAAAGCAATAATTAATAATTTATTTATCATTGATACGACAAATATTGTAATTAAAATCAAACAATTTCAACAATTGGCATTTCTCTACCATCCAGCATCTAATACATTTCTTTTTTAGTATTTAGGATCATTGCTAATTGAAATGGATGAACTCAACATTTTCTTCAAATACAAATTCAATTTAATAGCACACGGTTGACATGCAAGCCAACCATATACCTGTATTTATAGTGGATTATTGAGAAGCCAACCATATACCTGTATATGACAGTCAACACTGTGCATGGGCGACATTCAGGACATTAGCACTTGACGACTGACAGACTTTTACAATTTGAGACTCTAGGGTAAGATAAAAAGATATGAAAAAAGTTTAAACATAGATTATAATTAAACAAGATTATGGGACAAGTGTGAAGTTAAGGAGTGAAAGTCACCGTACGATTACACCTAACCAATAAACTCTATAAGATCTTATTATAGATTATCAATATAATATTTTTAAATTTAAATATTTCTTCTAATATATAGCATGCCAAACCAAATATAATATTGATATGTTGTTATTACATTATAGAAATTTGAATAAATCTTTTTTTATAAGTTATATTTTTGTCTAAATTTTTATTCTTAATTTCTACTATAGTCTTTATAAATAAAAGTCTACTATAGTCTACTTTTTAATTAATAGATTAAATTTCAACTATACATGAATATATAATGGTGAATACTTATATTTAACTGAAAATTATATAATATACATAAAATGAAATATTTTTTTCATTAAAGCACTTTAAATTTGAATTCGAGTGAAAAATATATCAAAGGTACACTAATTAATGCTTCCAAAGTGGAAAAAACCCACAATTGTGGTTAGTTCTATCATAGCGCATCTGTATTTGTAAACAAGTTAGATGCATTCACATTTTGATTGTGAAATTTTCGAGTGAATTTATCTGTTGAAAGTTCGAATTCAATCTTATGCTTTGACACTAATGAATTAGTTCTGCCAAAGCGCATCAGAAGCAAATCAGACGCATTTCACACCCCAGGTGTGAACTTACCAATAGTTGGGATTTTCTCTGTTGAAGCTTCGAGTCAAATTTGACGCTTTAACACCCTGGGTGTCAAAATTCCCATAGTTGTGATTAGTTCTGTCAGAGTGTATAAGAAATTGTGAATAAGTCAGTTGCGTTAACGTTGACACCCTGATGGTGAAGTTTTCCACAGCTGTGATATTCATCTCTCAAACTTCGAATTGAACCTGACGTTTTCACACCATTGGTGTGAAAACTCTCACAGATGTGATTTTCTCTGACAAAGCTGCAAATTAAACCTAACACTCATTCGGTGTATAGCTCAATCCAAATTCTAATAAGTTCTCTAATTTGTCATATTATTAGATTAGATATTGACTTTGGAGCCCATTATTCTTAATGGATATTGATTGAAGGAATGAATTTACTAGGACACATGAACATCATAAGCAAGAAATTAATAAATTGCTCACCCAACCGTATAAATATCTGAATTTAACATAGTCCTGTAAGTTTCACACTGCTTACACACGACCATCTTCTGTTGAATAAGGCAATGGACCTACATTTTGCTTTTGAATGAAATTGATTAGATCTCACAACTAAATAATGAAACAAAATGGCTGAATCATAGACTTATACGATAACTCACAACAAAGCGTCTCAGAGAGATGAAATTACTATACAGGTAAACAAAGTTTAATATTTACCTATTGTTTACTACATAACTCTACTTTCAAATTAAGAAGCTATTTTATAGGTAAACACAGATTAATATTACAAAAAGGTTAGTTTCTAATTCATTAATCATATTGATGTTATATCATAATTTATATTTTTACAAGTTTTATAAATTAATAATATTAATAGATATTTCATACATGAAATATTTACCCCGTGCAGGGCACGGGTCATCACACTAGTTGTTAACAAAGCAAATAAGATATATCATGAAAAGAATCATGGGAGGCCTAAAAGGAAAATGTGTGGAAACAATTTAGGTGACCCACTTAAAATGTAACAAAAAGGGAAAGTGGGATAACTATATAAGTATTTCCCACAAATTAAACTCCGTTTTTTAATTAATGTCGTGAGCATATATATACTAGCCCTAAGCACCTCTCTACAAACACCATGAAGCATTTCAAACCTCCAGCTAGTCAACAACTTCGGAAGGATTTAGAATAAATAATTAAAAAGGGCTGAGAATGACGGTAAACTGAAGGAAAAAAAAAACAGCTTCTACTGCCTCAAATCAAAATAGTTTAAAAAAAAACTTTGCATTAACCTAGTATATATGGGGATTACATCTTAATCTCAATTAACACGTACCACTTAATATTAGGAAAAAGGGCTAAAAGTTATTCTGTAGCCATATTTAATAGTTCTCTATATATGTATATATTATATAGTATTCATATTTAATTTTGATATACCCTTACTATAATTTATTTATAGTTATAGATATATATTACTATATCATTTATTTATATTTATATTTATATTTATATACATTAGTGAGAAAAAAAAGAAAAAGAAACCTTAAAGTTGAATTAAATTGAACAAATTATATAAACATTTCTTTGATGTATAATTTTTGGCTTTGCCTCCATTTATAAAAAAAAAAATCTTTGATGTGTAATGGCTAATTTTTAAAATTTTAGATTTAAAATTGTTTTTTGGTATAATTATCTTGTTAATATAATTTTTTAAAATTTTAAAAATACCGTAAAATATGCGAAATTCATTAGAATGCGCACATGTTTCAGCATTCAGCAATGTCCATCACTCATCCTAGGGATGGGACCCACTTCCCGACCGCAACGATGATTAATATCAAAACTACATAATGTACATGTTTGTAATTATCGAGAGTTGAAGGGTGAAAGAGAAACTTCTCAGCAACATGAGAAGATACAGTGGCAACCTCGTAACAGAGATTGTGTAACGCAAAAAATTACCACGCTGATATTCCGTCTTAAAATTATTCATTTCCACTTAAAGATTTCTAATTTCTAATTACCGATTTTGAACTTAGTTACTCTATTTTCATTTTATTTTTTCCCCTTTCTTATTCTTTCTATATCATTATTTATTTAATTATTTTTCTTCCTTTACCTTGTCTTTGAGTTCACCACACCAGTTTCTTCAATTGGTTGATCTGCTTCTCCGGCTTGCTGGTCTCGATCCTTCCCTTTAATGGCCGATGAAGATCATCTTCAGCCACAGCCACAGTGAGAGTTCAGAGATTGAAGAGTTTAGAGAGAGTGTATGTGTGAGTGAGTGAGACATCAAAAAGGGCAGTGCTTGGTGGGTAATTGATTGAATTTTCTGAGATGGGTCTGTGACTGTGTTGGGAAGTTGTGACTGTGAGAGGCTTTTTGTTATGAGAGCAATTCCTTGCTGGGTTTTCTGTGAGGGGTGGCTTTGATTTGCTTGGATTTGATATGGGTGGCTGTTTTCCTTGTTTTGGATCATCCGACAAGGAGGACAACAGCACTGCTGTGAAGAAGAAGAAGAAGGAAGTTGTTGCCAACAAAGATTCCTCCTTTAAAGAAGCTTCTCTTCCTCACCCCAGTAGGGTTAGCTCAGGTCAGCCACCAAATTTCGAAACTTTCTTCCTCAAACTGATTTTGCCGTCTTTGTTTGATTACTGGGTTGCCTTCAATTATGTTCAATTTCCCCTTTTTCTTACCTTTTGTGACCCTATTTTTCAACCCAAGTTGTTGGTTGATTTGATCTGGTTCATATGAAGTTGTGTTCCCATTGCTTCACCTGGTGAAATGATTTGACGGGCAGTGGATATGGGTTTGACTTCACTTAATTTGAATTTCATTCTTATTAAGAGCTCCTAGTAACATTGTTGAAGATCTGCCCTTGGTTGTCGATATTACAAGTATATCACATTGTTTCTGAATGCCTTCCTATTTTTTTAGGGTCCAACAAAGTGTTCTTCAATGTAGTAGATTAACTATAACTATATAATTTTAACTGAGATTGTTTGTACCTCTATAAATAAATGCAGAATGTTCTTATCTAGTCAAACATTTAGTTTGTTTAGAAGATGGATACTGGACTACTTTACAATTCAGGCCCGGTAGCTGTGCTGCTGGACAATTGGGTTCATTAGAACTACTTGAATCACATTCTAAGTGATAGTGGGAAGTGATACATGATTCAATAATGAAAACCTTGTTATAGCGGTTTAACACACAGATAGTTGCTGGTGTACTTTACAGCAAACCAGCTTATGGTCCTTATGCTGTTTCTAAGTATAATGTGTCGTTACACCTTATGTGACTGCACATAATGATTAGCAGCATCAACATCATGGCATCACCTTCTCTGTGTATTTTTATTCTCTAATTTATCCATTATGTTGTTTTTTATTGCTATCACTCCTACTTATCTTTAATTACTCATGCAGATAAATCAAAATCAAAAAGTGTCTCAGATTCTAAGAAGGAAACACCAATTCCAAAGGATGGCCCAACGGCCCACATTGCTGCACAAACATTTACATTCCGAGAGCTTGCAGCTGCTACAAAGAACTTTAGGCCAGAGTGTTTATTAGGTGAAGGAGGTTTTGGGCGTGTTTACAAAGGCCGCCTTGAGAGCACAGGACAAGTAAGTTGTGATTGCTGCTACAAAAAGTTTTGGATTTATGATATGCTGCAGCTCAGCCTAATGCCTTTCCTATGAAAAAGCTTTTTCATTTTTCACTTTACAGTTTACATTTTGGGCTTGGAAAATTTATCTGTCCATCATCAATTCTCCATTTCATTATTGCTTTATTACTATAACTTTGCCTCTCCATTTTAATTTTTGGATGAAATCATTTTCTTTGCAGGTAGTTGCTGTCAAACAGCTTGACCGAAATGGACTTCAAGGAAATCGAGAGTTTTTGGTGGAAGTTCTCATGCTCAGCCTCTTACATCACCCAAATCTCGTGAACTTAATTGGTTATTGCGCTGATGGTGATCAGCGGCTGCTTGTTTATGAATTTATGCCGTTGGGATCTTTGGAGGATCATTTGCATGGTCAGACTGCATTCCTTTTTAACTGATACCTTTGTTTCCTGAATAAATGTGCTTTCATATTGTAGGACCATAAAATATTTAATCTCATTTAATTCAAATTTTATAATCTCTCAAAGGTCCAAAGGAAAGCTGTAACTTATAGGTTTGAAAGGTAATATGACGAAGGAAAGTTGTAACTTATAGGATTAAAAGGTAATACAGGAAGACGGAAAGTATAGGATTAAAAGGTAATTTGCCTTTGGGCATTGCCAAGCATGCTTTCAGCTAAACACATAGTTTGTATATTTTTGATCAGCAAAGGCTATTACTGAAATCGGAAAACCATTTAGACACTAATGCTTTTCTCATTGCCAAGGAAAAATGTTGGATGAATGGCTTTCTTTCTAGAACCAGATTGTAGATGCGGAATTGATATAGTGATTGTGTTAGTTCTAGTAGTTAGAAGAAAAGTCTTTGACTGCAATGTAGAAGTAGGACTAATGAAGTTTTTAGTTGAATTTGGTTTCAGTGATGGTTAATAGGATTTACTGATGCTAGGCTAGCAATATTAGATGATTAAGGATGATATTTATTTTGTGTTTTCAATTTTATCAGTCATTCAATCAATCTTCTTTGTAGTGATTAGATAAGCCTTAAATATTGTACATGGTAATAGTAATTTAGTGTCATTTTTTTTTTACTTGAATTAGTCCCCGACTGGTTAAAGAGAAGGTTAAAAAATGATTTAGATGCTACATTTCCGATAAATTAACACTATTATGGATAGCTACTCATATATTCATTTCCCGGCATTCATGGATACAAGAGAAGGGAGTGTAATTTCTAAAATTAAATAGGAGGTCAGGGTAACTTGAACATCTCTCATGGGAAGAGAGTGTATTTCACCCGAAAAATAATATGATTTCATTCTCAATTTCTTGTGCAATCCAAACAAAAAAAGTTAAATTCTGAACTTCAGTTCCAATTCCGAGCATCAAACATAACTTCTATTAAAATCCACTTTTTACTTCGGCCTGTGGAAATCTTTATTTTATTTACTTATCTTGGTAAAAAGTTACTCCTCCCTCTTTTTTCAATTTTTCCCTTCGGTTGACCCTAGAGAAGTATTTAACTTGTTTAGTTCCTGAATTCGGTAGTTTCTCTTAGCTATCTTGAGCATGGATTGTAATCTTATCCATTAGGTAATCACAGAATCACTCCCTGCAGAAATTTACTGCTTAAAGCTGCTGAACTTGATATTTTCAGATGTCCACGATGAACAGGCCCTATGATGAGTTCTTCAGAAGCCCATCAAAATGTTGGATTACATCACCAGTAGACATTGCTTTTATAGTTGAATGTTATTATTAGAAATTAATCCATGTAATGTTTCAGCCCATGCACAAGAAATTTCTGACTCTGAATCTCTTTCCAGATCTTCCTCCTGACAAGGAGCCTCTAGACTGGAACACTAGGATGAAAATAGCAGCTGGTGCAGCAAAGGGTTTGGAATATTTGCATGACAAGGCAAATCCTCCTGTGATATATAGAGACTTAAAATCATCCAACATCCTCCTAGATGAGGGCTTTCATCCCAAGTTATCAGATTTTGGTCTGGCAAAACTTGGTCCAGTTGGTGACAAGACTCATGTATCCACACGAGTCATGGGAACATACGGCTATTGTGCCCCAGAATATGCTATGACTGGTCAGCTAACTCTGAAATCGGATGTCTACAGTTTCGGAGTCGTCTTCCTTGAACTTATTACGGGGCGCAAGGCCATTGATAATGCACGTGCACATGGAGAGCATAATCTCGTTGCATGGGTAAGTACCTCACCCCGGCCATCCTTGTGTATAGTTTCTCGGCCGTCAATCAAGTAAATTGTTTTTTATGTTAATACTTTGTTCAACTTCTAAATTGACACGTAACAAATTTACCACCATTTGTCTTCATAATATTCTTGGGGCATGGAACTTTGTAGGCACGACCTCTTTTCAAAGACCGTAGGAAGTTCCCCAAAATGGCTGACCCTCTACTTCAAGGCCGTTATCCAATGCGGGGACTCTATCAAGCACTTGCGGTTGCAGCAATGTGTTTGCAGGAACAAGCTGCTACAAGGCCTCTTATTGGAGATGTTGTGACTGCTCTCACATATCTGGCCTCCCAGACATATGACCCAAATGCACCCAATCAGTCTAACAGGGTTGGTCCATCAACCCCAAGGAACTGGGATGACAGAAGGAGCATGGCAGATGGCGTGGATAGCCCAGACCGTGGACGGCTCGGCTCCCCTTCCACCCACAGAAACTCACCCGACTTCAGGAAGAGAGATTCGAGTGCCGGGACAGATTTGGGCAGGAGTGAGACTGGTGGTGGGTCAGGGAGAAAATGGGGATTGGATGATTTAGAAAGGCAGGAATCTCAGCGCGACAGCCCTGTAAATACCGGAAGAACTAGAGAGACTCCAAGGAACCGCGACCTGGACAGAGAGCGCGCAGTTGCAGAAGCTAAAGTATGGGGTGAGAATTGGAGAGAGAAGAAAAGAGCAAATGCAATGGATAGCTTTGATGCTACAAATGAATGAACAAAGAACAAACACCAAACAACACCCAATTAGCTTGCTGTTCATCTTCTAGTGAAGAGATGTATGATTGAGTCACAGGAGAGTCATTGTCTTGGTTTACATGTCTATCCAGCTTCTTCTTGAATCCAACTTTGACTGTTCTCCCTCATCGTTTCTGGTGTAGTTCGTCATGCCAAGGAAATGGTACAGTTTATTAAAAAAAAAAAAATGGGGGTTGGGGGGATGGGGAGAAGTTAGTGTGGATTGGGGGGTATTTAAATGTAATCATGCTGCAGAATGTGAATTCCACATCCTTGTTCTGTGTACTAAATGTGATTTCTTAGGTTTCATGTTGCATGGAGCAGCAAAGGCATATAATTTTTGGCCCCTCGTATTTGCTTGTATAATTTGGTGGGGGGGGTTAGGGGGCTTCGTGGATTTGGTTTGGGTGTCATTGCTGTCACATGTTATCTCGTACAGTTTCTATTATATGTCTGAGTCTATGTTTTCGGCTTATACAAAAAAAAGTTGATTATAACATTATTTTCCACATGACTCCTACTCTCTTCTTGCACATGCAATGACGGATGTGTGTACCCATAAGTTGCATTGTATTAACTAAACATGGTTAATGATTGATTGTATAGATAGTTTATATGGAAACAAAACGACTGAACATCTCCCAAGTCCCACAATTGACCGCGCTTTTACTTCGTTAGGAGTTCAAGAAGTAAGCCAGATTGGGTCCCTACAGAATGAGGTTAAATTTCCTTCAATGTTTAAGCATGCCTTTAATTACATAATTCAATGAATCAGTTGAAATATGCATTTCTTATCATTTGTCAAATTCAAGGATAAATACTCCCTCTCGTCCAAATCTTTGATTGTTTAAAGTTTTGGCACATAGATTAAAAAATAATTAATTGAACAAATTTTAGACTAAAATAACCCTATTTATTATTCATCATTCTCAACTATTCTAATTATTTCTCTACTCAAAAACTTATTAATTATATTAAGAGCATAGTTAGAAAAATGTGATAAATTATCCCTTGAAATCCTAAAATAACCATAGTTTTGGGACAAAAATAAAAAGTTAAAACTACAAAAGATTTGAACCGGAAGAAGTAATATATAATACTTACGTAGATGGTCTGAATGATGTCAGATCAGCCAAGTAGTTTGAATGAAGATACCAATATGTAGACATGTCATAATGAATAATGTGTCCAAATAAATGTCAAGGAACTTTATCTATGGTATGGGTTCAATTACACTAAAAAACACTGCAATTAGCGAGAATTAGCCTCACATCACATCAAAATGTGAAAGCTCGCGCGAGAGATCAATCAAAATAAGATAACGAAAAAGGGAAGAATAAGAGAGAGAAGACGGTTTCAATTGCTAGAGGTGACTTTGAAGATAAGACGCACCAAACCACCGCCGAAACTAAGGAAGGTGGAACTCGAACGTCAAATGACAACAGGTTACCGATCTGAACTGGTCTACGAACTTACCATAAAATCCCACAATTTGACCACATATGTTTGATTACATAATCTTATTGTCATGCTTATTGTTTTAAATATTAATGCAGGCAATCCAAAGAACTAATTTACTTATTTGTTTTTGTATCAAAAAAAAATTTACTTATTTGTTTGATAGGATATACTAGTTTGGATTTTTTTTATTTACACGTACATAATTTTCTAAAACACTAAAATATAAAAAGACCAAAATATCCTCAAAATTAAAAAAACCCCAAAACGGAAAAAACTTTCTCTTCCTCATTCTTCCACAGTTCCGCACACACAGCTTTGGTTTCTCCCTCACAGTAACAAGTTCCGCAAATAGACACTGTTCTTCTCCCTCGTGCAACCTTGCGGAACTACAATGTCGTGCAACCTTGCGGAAGTAATAGTTCTGCGCGGAACTATTCTGTTGGTCATTTCAAAAGCAAATTAAATGTCTCTCTGTTTCTTTCCCTCTTTTCCTAGTTTGAATGCGACCTCCATTATCTTTTTACAGTTTCAAATGGTAAAGTAATGCGCAAGGTGGGTGTGGAAGTTGTGGGACAGGGAGCACTAAGGCTTATCGGATTTCTTATACACCTGTTGATTTTGTGTTAATTTTTAAATGAAGAAGAAATAAGGGGAAGAAATGGCTGGAGTTTGTCGTGGAAATGGGTTTTTCCAGATGGGTCTTTTACTGGGATGGTGATGGATTTTTCAAGAAGAAGATGAACAGTGGAAATCCGAACTCATTTCCTTATTTCTGCTTTCAATTTTCCAAATTTCTGAGCATGGAAGAAGAAGGGAGTTTGGGTTTTTGTGATTTGAGATGTGATGTGTAGAGAAGAAGAGAAAATTAAAATGGCAAAAATGGAGAAGTGGCATGTGTTTTTTGGTGGTCTGTGCAGAAGTGTTGTGATATGTGTGCTGATCGCGGAACTATTACTTTTGTGGGTGTTATTTTTAGCACACACACAAAAATAACACCTGCGGAATAGTTCCGCACTATCAGTGCAGAACTAATAGTTCCACAGGTGTTATTTGTGTGCACGCGCTAAAAAAACACCCGCGGAAGTAATAGTTCCGCACTCATGCGAAATTAATAGTTCCACAAGATACAAAATACAAAAATAGTATTTTAGATTTTGTACTGTTTATGTATGTGTAAATAACAATGTGTGTATGTGTATTTAAAAATTCCCTACTAGTTTTGAACGCATCGACCATCGAGTTTTACAATTAGAAAACGTATTTCAATTACTAAGGGGCAATTACAGAAGCCCGTTATTTTCACATTCATGCATTTTAGAGATATATTTCAATATTTTTCTCCAGAAGTTTACTTACATAATTATATAAGTTCAAAACCTCAATTTGACATCAAAACCGTGAGGCTTTCCCCTTACAAGTTCGATGGCCAATCCGATTTTTAAAACATAAGCCTAATGCATTACTACTAGAAAAGTGTAAAGTTAGAATTACATATTCATTGAACTAGCTGTTAAAATCTAAAGGATTTGTTCGTGGATTTACAAACTTTCAACATCCGATTTCTGCATAATGTTCTCAAACCAGCCATCCGAACTGATATTTGGAGCCAACACAAATCGAGAGGGGGCTTTCGTAGCGTGGACTTTGGTAGGCAAGATCGTTATGTCTGGGCCACATCGAGGCTTTTGAAACCTAAGCAATTTAGGGCATATGTCAATTTATTTTCTCCTCTTCCCCTGCCACAATAGCATTGATCTGCTTCAGTAAAAACGCAGCAAGAAACTTCTAAATTAATCAAGAAGGAATACAACGCATGTTTAGCAAGTAAGCATACCGTGCTTGTATAATCATCCATAGTTAACTGCTTGCGCTTCTTCAAAGAAGATGGACTCTCGGTCTGTCTTGCCAAAGCACGCTTTGAAGGGGTCATGCTCTGAAAGATTTGTCAAACTCGAGTATGAGAAGAATTCACGTATGAATGCAATATTAGAAACCAAAAATTATTTTGGGTAAACGGAGAAACTAACCTTGGCAAGTTTCTTCTCTTTGCGAGCTTGTCTCTCCCTCTCATCACATTCTTGGTTTTCCTTTTCTACTAGCCGAATGAGGGTATCACACCTCCTTGCAAGTTCCTGTGTTGTGCGAGACTTGACAAACCAATCAAATCTAAACAAGGGTGATGTTCTAAATGCTGCCTTCAACTCATCCCAGTTCCCATAGCCAAGTTTGTGAACCATGCATATCTGCAAATTTATAGGAGAAAAAAGAAAAAAGATTTTAAAAACCATGTAAGGCCAGTGGTGCTGGGCATGAAAAAATTGTAGGAAAAAATAATAATAAATCAAATTCCTACCATGAATCTGTCACATTCTTCGTTGTATAACTTTCCTTTGTTTTGCCCATACTGTATCTTCAACTCTAGCCAAGGGTTCTTGTAGCGATCCAACTTCTTCCCGATGGCTTTCATGATCTCATCCTTCCGAGAAATTCTAGCCTCTCCCCTCTCAATGTTTTTGATAATTCTATCATAATCTGCAGAAAATGATTCAAAATGCACAAATTAGGCAGAACCTAACATTTTAACGAGAAATAAAATATCAACCACTCAAGATGACTAAATGAAACAAGCAAATTGATTTTCGAAAAGGACTACAGCAACTGATATAAACACTGATTTGGATTTGGCTATTTTGATTCCATGTTCAAACCTACTACAAAAGAATGTTTCATAGTTATATTGGCTGTAACATACCATTTAATTCTTTGTATCTTTCTTTGAAGACCTTTGCATATCTTTCAACTTCCTCTTCAGTTTTTCCTTCCATCTCAGAAGCAATACTTGTTATATCATTTCGGCCATATTTTTCACAGGCTCTGATGAAGGTATTAAAATCTCTCCGGCTCCATGATGAAAATCCCTATATTAACCAAATAACCAAAGTTAAAAAAAAAAAGGTCTATATGAAAGCCTACTTTGCAAAAAATGGGAGAACTTTTTTCACCTCTTCTAGCAGGCGTTCCTTTTCGTCCAACTCTTCAGCAGTCAATGGATCTCCCACCTCTAAACATTCAATACGTCATAATTAAAATTAACAATACACATGTAAAAAAGGAATCAAAATACTAGTCTGCAGAGTACTCATGTACCTTCTGTTTCGTCAACATCTATCGAGTCCTTTATCTGATTCTTCTGATGTGTTTGCTGAAATTTTATAAAATAATTAAATACTGAACAAGATCTATTTGCCAAGCTAAACCTAAAGAACATAAATAAGCAAATTCATTTTATATACACCTACCATGAGATAGCGCACTTCCTTTTCATACAACTCACTCAGTCTTTGTGTGTTGAAAAACTGGAAATCATGCCTGGAGGCAGAGGAACAAAAAACTATCAGTAATAACAGAAGCACAATGTTGAAAATAAAAATTAAGAATAGAAGCTTACAACTGAGGCATCCTCGGAATACGGGGCTCTTTTGGTTTAGTAGGACCACCTTGGCGCATTGTTTGCTTGAAGTATTCAGACTCTGAGTAACTACAAGTAACCCCCACCCCCAAAAAAAAATCAGCATACCATGTGATTAAAAAAATGCTGAATAAAACTGGATGGATAAAATGTAAAGGGCAATCCTTACTTGCGCTTCCGCTCCCTTTTTGGTGGTTCAATCCAGTTTTCACTCACAATTTTTTTGAAATCCAATTTGTTCTCATCCTTTATTTAAAAAAGGAAAATGAATTGTTACTGTTAGTGTCAGTTAAATAGATAAGGGGGCAGGGGAGAGTAGGTTGATATAAAGCAATATAAAATAGTTGCCAAAGACAACAATAAAATGTCATCTTTACCTTCTCATCATCAAAATCATATAACTCAGCAGCTACAAGAAGAAAGCATAGGTATTAGTAACTCCAAACTAATAAACAGATGAAAGCATAAAACTTGTATAGATCAAGCCATTATTGTTTTCAAAGTTATAATATACATAGTCATAGGTTACATACTGTCATCCATCTTAAATTTGATTGCATCTTCAGTAAATTTCTTCATCTTGGCATCAAGCTCAGCAGTTGCCTCTTCTCCTTTAGCAATAATTCTATCAATATCCTCATCTGTAATTGTACTATCCTTGGAACTGAAAACCATTTCAGCCCCAAATCTAACCATTTGAAGCAACTCATCTTTATTTACCGCTGCACATATAAGCCAACGGAACCATATTAGACAATCCATACACCATGCAGCAAAGAAACAAGAAAAATCATCCAGCAGATGCTTACTCTTCTGCTCAGCCAATCGCCCTTGCTGAATAACAAGAGCATCAAGTGCAAGCTTTTTGTAAGCCCTTTCAATGACTTTCTCCTCAATTGTATACTGTACCATAACCATGATGCAATGAGATACTAACACTGTAACACATACATAGTGAATAAACAATTTAACAGAAAAATAAAGTTTAAAATTGCAAACCTCAGTGCAAAAACGGAAAACTTGAACTTCTTTCTTTTGACCTATCCTATGTGCACGATCCTGAGCCTGCAAGTCAACTTGTGGGTTCCTGTTGTAAAACCACCAATCATTACCAAACAATAATAATTATGGCACAGATACAAATCAGATAGCTGCATCCACAACCGATTGAAATACTGACCAGTCACTATCATACAGAATGACGACATCAGCAGTTGCAAGATTAATACCAAGACCTCCAGCCCGAGTTGATAACAAGAATACAAATTTCTCACTTCCAGGTTTGTTGAAAGCATCGATGGAGGCATCACGATCATCCCCACCAGTATTGCCATCTATGCGACAATATTGATATCCACGGAACATTAAATAATCTTCTAGTATGTCTAAAAGCCGAGTCATCTGGGTGACAAAGCCACAAATTAAGCGCAGAAAAATATTCAAAAGGCAAAGATAAATGAGGAAGGGAGTCATATTTCAAAGTATGTCTAACAAAGGGGCTGCAACATATATGGAATTTACAATCATCAGTGACAAGAATCATATTTCGACAAAACTGACCTGTGAAAATATAAGGACCCTCGAATCACGCTCCTTCAATTTCGGAAGTAACTTATCCAAAAGAACCATTTTACCTGCAAATGAAATTTTAAAAAATGGAATAATCTTATATTTTATTAATCAAACCCATAAAGAACTTCTGAAGTATCCCTAAATGTAAATAGAACTTACCAGCGTTTGTAATAAGATGGTCTCCTGTTGTATAGGGAGGACCGGGTTCAGCACCTTGGAAAAGATATGGATGATTACAACATTTGCGTAGTTGCATAGCTATATTCAAGAGGCGCTTCCGTTCTCCACCAGCATTGACAACCTCAAGATCCTTCTGCAGTAGTGCTCTATAATACTGTTTCTGCATTTGCGACATTCCTACTTTAAGAATGGTTTCTTTTTTTGGTGGCAACCCTTTCTCGACATCTGACTTCAACCTTCGAAGGAGAAATGGTCGGAGGACCTATACACAGGAAATGAAAATATCAATTATGTGACAGATTAACATTAGTCTCTCGACAATCAAAAGAAGTTTCTATACTTTACCTTGTGTAATTGTTGAACAACCTCCTGTTGGTCATTTTCACCAGAGATTTGAAACCATTCATCAAAGGTTTCAGCAGAACTAAAAATTTCGGGCAGAAGAAAGTTGAGAAGAGACCAAAGTTCATGAAGATTATTCTGTGCCATTAAAAGAGGTAATAAAATCAGTAAATACTTGAGTATGCATACAACCAAAAAGAAAAGAGTTATAATCCAAATTTTGAAACAACCCACAAAAGAATATAATTCAGATATTTAAGCTGCAAACTGAAGGAAAAACCAAGAATAACACCAAAAAACAATACCAAAACTTTAACCAATGCAAAGTGATATTATCATCCAACTCTTTGGTCCTGTTAATCAATCTCATTTGACTGTTAACAAAAAATCTCAATGGAAACACAATGCCAAATGCCTCACCTCTAATGAAATTATGTTGCATACAACATAAAAAAAGGTTCCCTGGAAGAATAGCTAATTATTTTTAAATACTCTTTCCGTATTATAATAACAATTTCCACACCTAATGCAGTAATGCTCACATCCCTCCTCCCCCAAAGAGAGAATAAAAATTCAAAATTGGCCTAACCTACTACAACTAATGAAGATCTTTAAAAATAGATTTAGAATTTCAACAATGCAGTCCCACCCTCCACTACTAACAGTTTCTTCATTTAAAGATTCACTGAGATTAGTATAGATGACATCATACAAATTTTGATCACAAGAAGAAAATTGGCATGGCACCACTTCCAAGTTCCACGTTTAGAATAGACCAATAAATTAAATGGAAAAGAAAAGAAAATACCATTCCTAATATAACTACACCATTATAATACAATAAATCATACCTGAAGTGGTGTGCCAGTAATAAGGAGGCGATAGTTTGTATTGTAGAGCCTCATTGTTTTCGACAGCAAGGAATTCTCGTTCTTGATTCGGTGAGCTTCATCAATAATTATGTAGCGCCAACTAAATCGACGCAAAGCAGACTTCTCCTTGATGGCCATTTCGAAACTTGTAACACAAACATCAAACTTCCCAGCAACCAACAAATCCTCTCTTATATGTCTCTGCAGCAATTTAAAACCATCAGGGAAAAAGAGTCATGCTTAAGAATCAATTGTAACTTTTGCCAAAATAATTCAACCCAGCAAAGCTGGTCATACCCTTTCTTCAGGATTGCCAAGGAATTTTACTGCACGCAGAATAGGACAAAAGCGCCGAATCTCATTCATCCAATTTCCAAGAGTTGATTTCGGAGCAACCACCATATGAGGGCCTTTGATTCCTCTGAACTCATGCAAATAGCCCAATAAAGATATAGTTTGCAATGTTTTACCAAGCCCCTGCAAATCGCATTTATTTGACTTTTATAAATTAACTCGTCAATAACATCCACAGCTTACCCCTCTAGGTGGGGCATCTAAATCAAAATTCATTTTATCAAACTACACATTATGAAGTAATAGCATTCACATGCAGTTAATGCAATTAGACACATCTGCTAGCTCAAAATCAAACACATACCATCTCATCGGCCAGAATTCCATTTATTCCATTCTCATACAATCGTATGAGCCAGTTTAGTCCAGCCAATTGGTAATCCCTCAACTTCCCCTGGATACCTGTAATAAAGAACAAACAAGTAACTCACAGTCGTGTGAACCAAAAGTTTAAAAATATTAACAGCAAATGTTGCTATAAGAGCAATCCATCAGATGTCAAGTGACTAGCTTTAGACAATAAACAAGAAAGCAACCGGAGGGACCAGAGGGGAAAATGTACAAATTATAGAGAAAGATTCCAGAATGCATTTCTAGAACACATGTGGTCCATTGAAAAATAAAGAAACCAAAATGGAAGTCTACTGCCATCAGAATAAGAATCAAGTAAAATGTTTGGCATATCTGAAAGTTCTCTGAAAGCGTATTCTATTAATGCACCCTAATCCAGCATTGTGATGCAAATGCAACAAATATCCATATATTTTCACCTACAAATAGAGGAATAGTGGGAGAGAAAAATAGCCTCGTAGAAAAGCAAATATAGAGCCCTTTATAATGCATGGGCTTGTTGTATGCACAGAATGGGCAAGTGCTATGCACTAAAACAGTGTGGTGTGTCCCATGCAAGCAAACACATAAACACAAAGAAAGAACATTTACATGATGGTTGTGTCACCAGACGAGTGTTAGATAAACCATCTTCTTCTTCTTTCAGGTATTCTTCATCTTCCTCTTCTTCAGTCACTTTTGATGCATGGCGACCCCTAAAATAGACAACATTAAATGTGGGATAAGTTTGTTTGAAAAGAAAAAAGTTGTGCCAGGTCAGTCACACTTCTTTAGTGCTTGCCTGAAAATCTAGGTCTTAACACCAGCATACTGAGCATAGATTGAGAAACAATCATCGTTTTTTTTATTATCAATCAGTAGTAATTTTCGTACATTAAATGAGTTGATGACATATAATTGAATGACATAAATTGAATTTGAAAGGGAAACTTTTTGACAATTCTTACGATGTTAAAATAAAAGATAAATGCCTCTACTGGGCAATCTGAATCACTGAAAAGCATAGGAACTCTGCCTGTATAGCAACTATTTAATGCTGGTTCGTTTCCTCGGCATCTAAAAATTTAGATATACCCTTTAAAAGAACTTGAAACTTTGAATTCCGAGCAAGAGCAGAGAAAAAAGAGAGGGGAAATTGCCACGGCATAGTGCACATGAAGCTTAGAAATGTACCTTCCCTTTGTCTTCTTTTGAGATGTAGATTGATCACCTTTTGCAAAATGAGCAAACAGCTCAGTCTGCTGTAAGAGATACTTCAAACGCCCCTTCCCTCTATTGTTCTGTATTAGAATTAGATTAGATTAGGTTATATGTCAGGAATGTTTACTTAACAATCATATATATATTACAATACAAATAAGTAGATTAGTAGTGGAACCACAACTACACGCACCATGTCAGCGTCAATGGCGGCATTCTGCGCATCCAATATCTCCTGAAATTTCTGTTTCTTCATTTTTTGCATTTCTCTTAATCTGGCCTTCTCGCGCTTGCTAATTTCAGGATCAACGTTATCTCCTTCCTGAAGCCAGACAACAAAAGTAACTCATGACAACATTGTTTATCACTCTCTCTCACACACACACTTCAGCACGCACGTTTTCACCGAATTTCAAGGCAAGTCAACGAAATTCAACTTCAAATTCGTACCACATTCTCGATAGCAAAAAATTGCATAATAAAATCAGCAGCAAGGTATAAACCCTAGAGCAGAAAAGAGTAGCATAGACAGCAGAGTAAAAGATGATTCTGACCTGTTCGTCGTCCTCGCCATCTTCAGCAGCAGCAGGATCTTCGTCGGAATCAGGCGGATTGTCCACGGCGACTTCTTCTTCGTCGTCGTCGGAACTGGCGGAGCGTGCCACGGCCTCCAACTCCTCGTCGTCTTCTTCTTCGTTGATTTGTTCATTGACTTGCTCTTCTTCCTCCGATGAAGTGGAAGCGTTGGAGAGTGCTTCGTCGGAAGAGACCTGCGGCTTCGAAGGTCTCGCCATGGATCCTCTCTCTCGACTCGAATCAAGGGTTTGTTGTCAGCGAGAGAAATCGAAATTCGAGAGAGAGGGCTTTGCTTGTCCCTTTGTGTTTTTGAAGTCACTGTGTAAATTATAAGATTGGGAAAAAGGTAGGTAATTGCGGTGTTTATAGCCGTTCGATTGAGGAAGTAAAGATGTGCGGTTAGGACGCGGAAGAAAGGGAATGAGTGTTTCCCGCCATAGATGTGGAAATGGGATGGGATTTTCCCCACCTTTGGATACACTCAGGCCCATCCTCAGCGGTATAGGCCCAAATCATCAGGCCCGCTGAAAAGTGGAGGAAGAAACAAGCTTGAAAGATAAGTAAAAGGGTTTTTTTTTTGACCAAAAAAAAAAAGTAAAAGGGTTTTTTTATTCACACGTACACTTTTTTAAATACACTTTTTTAAATACACTTTTTTAAAAGAGTTTTTTTTTAAAAAACCACTTTTTTAAAGATAAGTTTAGTCTTTTTTAATTTCAATATATGTGTATTTAAAAAAAAGTATACGTGTGAATAAAAAAACCCTAAGTAAAAACTAAAAAATCATGTCCCAAAAAAAAAAAGTAAAAAATTAGACCAAGAAATGACCAAAAAAATGAAAGATAACTCAAAAATGACAAAAAAAGGGATAGGTCAAAAAATAACTTGAAAGATATAAATAGGTTTCGTGTGATAATAATAAAAACAAAGAGATTGATTTAAAAATCGAAACTAGTTTTAGTTTTTGCTGGTGTTAAGCTATTGCTTTGCGTATGGGAGCTGCTCCTAAATTAATTTACGTATAGTTTCATTTTCTTTTGCGCTTTGCCCCGTTGAATTTCAAAAAAAAATTGTAAATCTTATAAATTTTTTATTGTCACTGCCATAAATAAATACTCTTTACTACTATTACTATCACAGATACTTTTTAAATGATACAGTTAGCTCAATTGACAGAGTTTAATATTTGTAACTCTAGACACATGAGTATCTACTATACTCTAAATTGAGCACTTACAAGTCTGACTGAAAAAAAAAAATTGAAATGTGATACAACTTTAAAATTATAAAAATAATAAAAGAATTTTCTATTTAAAAATTGAGCTGAAAGTTAAAATTTAATTTATTTTCATTTAAGCCTGAGATATTTTATGTTAAATTTTGCATTTAAAAATCAAATCTAAAAACTCTAAACCCACCTTTAGTTGAAAGGAAACAAAGAGAAGAGACTTAATTAGGCCCTAACATAGCCTTTGCTAATGTTTTCCCATGAAACAAGTTAATAAATTTAAATATTAAATATTAAATAAAATATACTTTTTTTGATATAAATAAAATATACTTTTTTGAACCAAAATAAAATATACTTAATATCTTAAAAATAATAAAACAATATCTAACAACTTATTCATGTTCCTATAATAATAATAACTATAATAATAATAATCAAGTAAAAAAAACTATAATAATAACTAACAAAGCCTCGATGTCAAAAACAAAAAAAAGCCTCGGAACCAAAAAAAACTAAAATAGTGATGATGATGATCATGATAAATTTAGCCTTTTCACAAAATCAATATTTTTTTTGACGGCAATATTATTAAATTAAATGGAAAATGAAGAACATGAGTAGTAACACACCCATCCATATATATCCATTCGTATCCGCGTGACAAATAAATAAATAACAGATAAGAGTTGGAATACAGTCAAAAAAAAAAAGGATAAGAGTTGGGATACGCCACGAAAATGACGAAATCAACCCCAGCGACGTCGTAATCACGCTAGTTCTTTCTTTCTTTTGTTGTTGTTCTTCTTCTTCATCATTTTGTCCTGTACAACCCCAAATTATTTTTTTGGTGGGAATATAACCCCAAATTATTATTGCTATGACTCTTTGACTGCTCCTTTCTCTCTTTTCGCCGGAAACACCTTTGCGGCGGAGGACACAGATTCCCATTCCCCGGTGCTCCTTTTACACATGTATTGAACTATTCATTCAATTCTCCCCTTCATGTCACCGTCTCTTTGGAACGGGCACCTAATTTGTTTATGCATTTACTTATTTGAATTCGACGGGCACCCCCTTTGGGTGTTGAAGTAATTAGCGTTTTCTTCATGGAAAATTGATTTTTTCCCCTTCCTAACCCTTTGGTTTTCTGTACTTCAATTGCAGATTATAGTATGGGGAAAACTGGGTGCTTGATATTGGTTACCTGTTTATGCCTTTTTGCCTTCTCAGATGGTAGAGGTAAGCGTGGAAATTGTGCATTAATGTTCTTATTGGGTTTAGTTTTGTGTGTCTATCAATGATGGGGGATTATTGGATTTTATTTTTGGTTGGTGGAAGGGAGCTCTTATTAGAAAGTGAGAAAATAGGGGCACAGAAAGGATGAGGAACCCCTTTGGAAAGAGTTCGAAAAGGAAAAAAAATAATAGGTGTAGAAATATGATTTTGCTTACAGGGGGACTAGCATCGGCTTGCTTTTTGAATTACTTGGATGATTGTTGGGTTAAATAAGGTTAGGCATCATGTTATTTCTCTTTTATGTTTTAAGTACAGTTGCTCCCTTTTCCTGGGACTCAAAAGCTGTGGGCAATGAGTTTACCTGTTCGTTGTTCAATAGCAGAATACCCAATTCAAAAGTTATGAATCTTATGATCTGGGAATGGATCGTTTTGTGGGCCATTCAAAGCTATGTCCTTTAATTGGTATTGGTTTAGGCAATGCATGGCAGATGCAGCGATGCTTGCTGCATGCTGCAAGACACAATAGATGGGAACCGGATTTTTCTTTTTTTTTTCTGTTTTTTGAAGAAGTCAATGACTCACATGTGTAGATATGTCTATTGCATAGATAGATGGACAAATATGAAGTGGTGAGATATGAATAAATTACATTCTGAACCGTAGTCCTGTGGACCATTAACATTTGCATACCAATGATGCATTTTCCATTTGCAGAACTCAAGGCTAGGCATACAAGTAATCTTCCCAAGTACAATCATACACTTGCTACAATATTAGTGGAATATGCTTCTGCGGTGAGTTCCATTGGAATTATATATGTTCAACCTTTAAGCAGTATACGTAGAGGAATTATAATTATTATGCATGTGAAGTTTGTATGAACAGATATTCAGGGTTGTAATGAAAATCTCAAGTTTCAACTTGGCTTTGTTTAAGTAGGTTTAATATTGTCGCTTTGATTACAAGTCTGATATAAATTTTTCATTGTTTATAGGAAACCCCAAATAAGTTTTTGAGACAGATTTAAGCATGCCACTTTAAACAATATTTTTTTTCCCGATAAAGGAATTCAATGTCTTTATTTCTGCTTTTGCACAACTTATGATTTTAAAATTGAGGGACCTTCTCACATACCAATTCTGATGGAGAGACTCCCCATTCTGCCCAGCCCATAGCCAAAATAAGCCAAACTGTCAAACATTGCATCTTACCAGAATAGCTTAGACTTTAGAGTTGAAGTCATTTTGCTTGCCTGATGTAGTGAATCTAAAGTTGCATTACATCCATTTGGTCAAACTCCTATATGGTCAAGGCAAACTGTGTGGGAATTTTTTGTATGAATTATTATATAAAAGGACTGAAGTAGGTTTGGTTCTTGCAGGTATACTTGTCAGATTTGACTCAACTCTTCACTTGGACGTGCTCAAGATGTGATGACCTGACCAAGGTGCTGAGAATGTGAATATTAATTTTAACTTTACACGTTCACTCAAGTTGTGAGTGAGCTTTGAATTATTCACATTTCAGTATTCTACTAATTTAACTCTTCTTTTAAAATAGTTGGTCTAAAGATCTTTAAAATGGAAACAGGGATTTGAAATTATAGAGTTGGTTGTTGATGTCGAGCACTGCTTACAGGTGGGTGAGGTCTCATCACAGAAACATTATTCCTTTAAATTATAGAAATAATCAATTCTCTTCGTTTCCTTTTTCTACTCGTTAATTACGTCTATTCTATTAATGTACTCTTTGTTCTTATGTAATTATCACTTCCTACTCTAGGCATTCGTTGGAGTGGCCGAGGATCCTCATGCTATTATCATTGCTTTCAGAGGAACTAATGAGCACAGGTGGATTTTCATGCTAGCTTAAATTTAATTTTTGTTATTTTGGGCCCAAATTTCTATAGGCACAGTTAAAATGGATCTATTGGAGTTTAGTCTAATATGTGATGCCTACACACAGATGCCTGGTCATCTGTCCATGAATACATGTTTAAAGGGAAAACAGTATTAAGTCTTTCAGATGTTTGGCTCACTTCTGAGACACCTTGAGTTATATGCTGAGCTGATTTGTTTGAAAATGCTTTTATATAGTTTACAGAACTGGATCGAAGATTTATATTGGAAGCAGCATGAAATAAATTATCCAGGCATGGATGATGCAATGGTGTGTGCTGTTAAAGGTTTATCCTTTCTTTGTGCTCTGTATTGTTGTCAATTCTGATATATTATCACCATTTTCTCAAGGTACATCGTGGTTTTTATACTGCATACCACAATACAACAATTCGTCCTGCAATTTTAGGGGCTGTTGAAAGAGCGAAGAAGTTTTATGGAGATATTCAAATTATAGTAACAGGGCATTCAATGGGAGGGGCAATGGCTGCGTTTTGTGGACTTGATTTAACGGTAACTACAATTTAGCTCTCTTGGTATTGTACATCAAGGTCTGGTTTCCAACTGCACCTTGCCTTCAGTTTTCTGTCCTTGACCCATTGTTCTCCATCACACTCAGCTCATGAACACTCAATTCATAAAAAAATCTATTATTTGGATCTTGATTAATCTCCAGAAACCTGTTCAGAATAGTGTCCAAAATCCAAAATATAAACTTGTGGTAATTGTATATATTATTATTAAGTTCTCATTTCAAGATTACAAGGATCCATAATTACTTGTTTGATTTTACATTCTTACAGGTAAATCAACATGAAAATAATGTTCAGGTTATGACATTTGGACAACCTCGTATTGGGAATGCTGTTTTTGCATCTCTCTACAGCGAACTAGTTCCAAATACAATTCGAGTCACACATGACCATGATATTGTTCCCCATTTGCCTCCATACTATTACTATTTACCACAGAAGACATACCGCCACTTCCCGAGAGAGGTAAGACTTTGCATAATGAAGTGATGAAATCTGTACTTTAAAACCAGTTATATTATCTTTCAGTGGTGGTGATTAGACATTTGTGTATACTGGAAATACCGAAATAGTTTCTGCATACCTGTATTCTGACAACACAATATTTTTGTGTGTTATCATTCTGCTTTGTCATAATCTATGACTCTTGGTTTATTTATATCAGGGAATATGCATACCTGCATCACTTGTTTTTCATTTGTTTTCCAGTTGTTCAAGAATCTAAATTGTTGTCAACTGCAGGTATGGCTTTATAACATTGGGTTAGGTAGTCTCGTATACTGGGTTGAGAAGATTTGTGATGGATCCGGTGAGGATCCATCTTGCAGCAGGTTAGTCAATCTGTTTTGTCATAATGCCACTGAAGATATAGACTTAATGAAAATCTTGCCATTCCAAAAAAAATGAGTATTCTCAATAATGCTGCTGAAATTTGATTTGTTGTCTTATATGCAGGTCAGTGAGTGGGAATAGCATCACAGACCATTTAGTCTATTATGGTATTGACATGGGATCAGATGAACCAGAATCATGCAGAATTGTTATGGATACTCATGTTCTGAATACTAATAGTAATAATAGCACCAGGGATTCAAGAGGAAACTTGATCTTATCTAGAGATCCTGCAACTCCCCTTCTCAAATTGAAAAGAGAGATTGACAATCAGGAAAAGCCCATTAATGTGTATTGAATTGGCATGAGATATCTCTTGCTGCAAGATAATTGAGGGGGCGTTATACTTCTAATTTCTTCTTTCTTCACGGGTCCTTCGTCCATAGAGCAGAAGAATTTTATTGGAATTAGCTATGGGTGGAAGGAGTTTGTGTATAGTCTTCTTGTATATGCTCATCCTTGTATATATGATCAATCAATAATTCTTGGTACTGTTGATAAGTGTACAACTTCACTTTCAAATACTACTGAATTCCACCCGTGGTTTGGGTCACATCACAAGTCTATTGAAAAGTTTCGGGATTATTAACTCTTTAAGTTCGTATTGTTGGACAAGGGGCCGGTTTTAACTTTTGTATTTGATTTTAAACTAATGAATTTATGAAAACATTTATTTAACTAAATTAAAGACATCAATGAGAAAATCAATAATTACAATGAGAAGAAATTAGACGGTACAACGTAGATACTGCTGAGGGTAATAGTCATAGAACTCATTCTCCTTGATGTCTTTGGGGTATCTTTTTATTTGTTCATAAATTATTTATATTTATTACAAAGGGGTCGAATACTAGAATATTGAATTCTTTCTTTCTCTAGAATTTTCTGAAGTTCCATTTGTTTTGCTTAACTTGCGAGTGATAAGGAATTCTGTTAATTCTGATAAGAGTTCTGTTAATATTGTTATATTATCTTGGGAGTTAGCTACAATCAGTTAACTGACTGTTGATAGAATAAGCTCTATAAATAGAGCATTATCATCAATTCAATATGATTTCTTTTGAGTTTCTCACTTACTCTCCAAGCTCTCAAGCTATGGTTTCCTCTGATTCCTCACAACACTGTATTGGTCTTGGTTCTAAGACATAGAATATCCAAATTAGATTTACCGCATTCCAGACCTCTCCTCTCCGGAAGAAAAAGAAGAATGAAGGAAGTACTATAACTGTTCCATTATCTGCAATACGCTACATTTTTTTTTTTTTAATGCAAAGGAGGCCTTAAGCCATTACACTACAATCCTACGTGGGCGATACGTTACATTTTGAGAGGACTAAGGAAACGGAAACATATTATAATGCTGGACCAAGGTTAACTCACGAGAAAAGCTTGTCACTAAACATAGGCACACATAACATTATAACACTAAATCATATCTGAGCGATTTCCAACTTAGCGTGGATACTTTTACAAGATGAATTTGCTCGGTTGCACCACTGGTGAACAGCAATCACCCTGGTCTTGCTATCTACACAAACGCAAATAACCATAATATCTGTTTATAATATATATATTAAAATTGAAGCGTGAGTCATAGAACTACTATATATCAGTTGACTCTTCAACTTTCTTTTCATTAACTCTATTCATCTCTACTCTCATTCAAGAATTTGCCATGTCAACTTTTGAATCTTTGTCTTGTGAGAGTGTTTCTTCCACTATTTCTTTTCATTAACTTTGTGTATTATCTCTTCATTCACATATCGACTAATTCCATCTAACATAACCGTTAATATTCAATACCAATACCAATACCAATCACAGAAGATCACATATTTCTTATATATCAATCCTCTTCAAGGCCAACTTCATTCATTTTATATTATAAATTATTGTCTTTTGCTGTCAATTTCGTGAAAAAAATCTCACAAACTAATACTACTTTTTTCAAAATAAAATTATGTTTCTCCAAATACAAAGGAATTTATTATAGACCATTGAAAGATCGTGTTAAGACATCTACATGATCGAAAATTTGATGGTATACATAATAATAATAAATGTACTTTATTCATGATCTTAATATTACAAATTACATAAATATCACAGTATATTTGCTTAGGTCCAAGTCTAGTTTTCTTCTGTATTAACTCCAATTGTCCCTAATCATATCTGTCTTCACGTATTCGCTGCTTGCTGGATTCTTTATTGTCCCTGGCCCTGCAGTGCAAATTAAACATGCTAATTCCATTAAAGCCCTTTTAAGCAAAAAGTATTTACACTAATTAATGTGTTAACTTCTGTTAACCCCACAACATACCTCCTCAGCCTTCAATTCCTCTTGTTCCCCTTCAGTGGTTGAAACATTTGTGTCTTTTATTGTGTCTTCATCTTCCTTGGCCAAAGTCTCTTCCTCCTCTACATTCACATCCTCTGTATGTACACATAAAAAAAAAAAAACCAAATTAAAATTACAATCAAAATGTTCATGACTGACAGACATCTCTGAAGAAATTTTCATGCATAAAAAGAAAACACTAGAGGCTCATGTCATGCTTTGCACACGCCACCACCTTTATTTTCTGCCAGCTTTTCCTCTTCTGCGGTATCATCAGCAGCAGCATCATTGATTTTCTGATCACTCTCTATCAATGAATCATCTTTCTCAGCTTTCTTTGTGTTTCCCTCTGCAGCAGCAGCAGCATCAGCCACCTCCTTCTCTTGCACATTTGTTTTCTCAGCTTCACCTTTAACATCATCATCCTTGTTGCTTTCAACACCACCAAACTCTTGAAAACTTTCACTTTCCTTCTGTTCCACTTCCACCACTGAACTTACATTGTTGTTGTTTATGTTGTCTTGTGTTTCTGTCTCAATATTTTCCTGTGCTGTCTTGAAGCTGACACTGGATTTCTTGCGCTGGAGGACGGTGGTGTTTCCTGAAGCAACATCTTCATGTTTGGATTTCCCACAACCCATTTTTTGTTTATTTATTTATTTGTTCTACTTTTGTGTGAATTGATAAACAAAGAGAGAAAATAAAGGAAACTTGAGATGAATGATGTGGGAATAATCACTATTCTCTTTAATAGGGAAAATTGTGAAGAGGGGAGAGGGAATATGGTTAATTTTGTTATGGTTCAGCGTTGGAAACCAAGGCCTGCATGGTTGTGCTTAGGTGTCATATGGAACCAGCAATTTTTCCCTGTATGCTATAATTGGAGCTTTGTATTGGTAACTCATAATCATTGATGAAAAAAAGACAACTAAGTTATTGGTTTTGTCTAGGAAACTGCCTTGGCATAACGTAATTTGGTTTTCTGTTTTTCAGTTCACCCCTCTTCCAAGAATGGTAATATTGAGGATTTGAGGTATTATTAGGTTCACTAAATTCAATAGAGATTATATGAAATTTTTTTGGCATATATATGTTTATGTTTGGTTTTGAATATTTCTTAGGCATTTCTTTTTCAATAAGATTTTGATTAAAGAGCTATTTTGAACTCGAGATTGAGACAGTACAATGGGTGTCAATAAAAAGTTTGCTTGGGTGGTTGTTACTGCCGTTCACGAATTGAACCATGAGTTATTAGCACATCTTTACCTTGATGTTGAGCCATCCAGGGTGAATTGATTTTCAACATTCAAACGTAATTTTCAAGATATTGACATAACATTCATGATCCTTTTCGCCTGAATGTGATTTTGGGATGCAATTGTCACTCAAACCCATGATTAGACTAGTTTCAACACCGAACCGAATCAAATTTTGGTAATTCAGGGAAGGATGGACTATATATACACTAAGACTTGGGTTATTTAATGTGTGATCAAGTTCCGCTGTAAATATTTATTTGGAAGGAGATTTGATAATTTATAATACAGCCAGAGCGCACATACAGAAATCAGTATCTTTGTCTCATGAATAAAGCTACATTAAATTACAGGAAAGCACTAATATATATATATAACACAAAGATGCTAATCCAGTCCATTTTGAATCACTTCAAACACAAAACAACAGTTTTTCAGAACTATTTTTAAGTTATATAATTCGCAAAAGAGTCAGAATAATTATTTTTCTGATCAACTTTTCAATTTTTTTTTATATATCTGATCAACTTTTCATTATCAACATCAACATAATTGACAATCATGTAACATTTCTGTTCAGAGTACCCTAATCCATTAATAAGTATTAGACTGGCACAATTTTTATTAATTTTTTAAAGAATCAAATATGATGATCCATAGATTGACCACCCCCGCCCCAAAAAAAGAAAAAGAAAATATAATAGTAATAAAAAGAATATTCATGCTTGGCAGTGCCACTTGATAATAAGGACTGCAAGCAGGTGCATGAATCTCGAAGCCCAATGATCTACTAAAAATTAAGAATGAATAATAAATATAATGAAATGGTCTCTCTTTATCAAAAATAAAATAAAATAATGAAATGGTCTCTGAGAAATATCCAGATCTCGTGGGATCATGTTAAATTAATATATAAGAGATTGAATGTCTTGATTTACCAGTTTGTTTTATTCTTCAAAATTTCAAAAGTTTCATCTTTATATTTTTAATTTTATTTTTAAAACATTTTTTAATTTATATTTTAAAATTTTAAAAATATTTAATATTTGCTAGTGTGGATAGAAATTTGAGATCAAAATCCTTAGCATAAAAATAGGGATTCAACATTCAAGTTCAAGTTCAAGTTCAACAAAAAAAGTCCATACTCCACATTACTTCTCCCGTATGTAAAGAATATATTTGCCTTACAACTTACATCATCCCATCATGATAACTATCATTTGAAGAAAAATAAAAAAATTGGTTTCACTTATTGCAATTTTCTTAAACGAGAAAGGGCAAAAAATAAAAAAAGCTTCCCTATTCACAGTTACACACAGAGTTGAGAGGTGAAACTTACAATGCACAAGTGCATAAATTTGTGCATGTGCACAAATGGATCTCATAACCATTGATTTTTGTTCTTTTAAAATCGATGGCCAAGATCAGAGAAGGGAAACCTGTTGAAAAGGTAACAAGGAAGTTTGATAAAAAATTGCTAATTGGTGTATGGAGAATGTATTAATTACTAAAAAAACATACATTTATGAAAAATTACAAATTTTTATCTCAAATTGAAAATCATTCCATCGACCCAAAATAACCAACAACCTGAGTTTTGCCCAAGTTAGGGGTGATATTGCAAAAAGAGTTATTACTTATTAATCCCCTAACTTTATTAATTTTTACAAACTTGAACCCTCAACTTTGTTAAATTTTAAAAACCCACCCAACCCCTCCCCTTCCCACTGGTCCGCCACCACCCTACCCCCTACCCCTTCGCTCACCACCGCTATCCACCCCCTCCCACCGCCCCTTAGCCCACCGCCCCTACCCTACCCGACCCATGCATAATCCTCCATCTTCCGAGTCGATCCCACCTTCGTCCCTATAAAGAACCATCAATTCCCACGCCTCGAAAACCCTAGATTCGGAACAACAACAATCACAATCGGGAGGGGGAAACCCTAGATCAAGCGCGCACCCTCGTATATCTCCTCAATCCGCCATACGATGGGTGAAAACACACAAATCGAGCAACCAAGGGGGGAGAGTTTTTCTAGGGGTTTTCCCCCTTTCTCTGCTATTCTTCTAGGGCTTGGGTGGCAGAGGCAAAAGAGATTTTGTCAGAGAGAGGAAGAAAATTTTGGTGTCATTGATCAGGACTGCATGCTCATCTCCCTTCGTCGCCCTTCGCTGCTGACGACGACGACTTCACCGCCTCTGCGTGTCATTGACCCCGAGTGCGGCCAAACCACCTCACGCCGCCACAAGCCGCAATGATGTAAACTGCGATATTGTTGGTTGCAGGGGCAGATTCCAATTTCTGGTGTTGGGGTCAAATATTAAAAAATAAAACCTTAGGCCATACAAATAGAATTAATAATTATTTTGGGGGTGAATACTCAAATAAATGAAAAACTTCCAAAACTGGCTATAATAAGTTTTTTATGTGTTTGTGCACATGCACAAATTTATGTGCTTGTGCATTGTAAGTTGAGAACCTATCACGGTACTTGAACTTGATCTGATCAGTCCACAAAACAGTGAAACACAACACAACACAATTTGGTTGGCGTTTTTATTTTTCCTTTTCAATTCTCAAATCCCATTCGTTGATCCTACGGTCACATCTCTTAATAATCAACAAATGCTGAAGTCATCATCTTTTCTGCCATGCCATCCCCGCCACCACCTTATCCTCTCTCTCATCCCAAGTGGGCGCATACATACTATTCATTCATTTATCAAATTTTGTAGCCAGGATTTTTGCGCTATCACATTGCATTAAAATAATACCATGATAATGGCTCCCTCCTTTCTCTTTCTGGATCAACACAAACCCATACCCATCACCCAATTACCAACAAATTCTTCACAACGCAGAAAACTCCCTCTCTCCCTCTTCCTCTCCTTTTCCCCTCTCTTCCAAAAATCATGGAAGGCTCTGTCATTGAACGTCTTGATTTTGGGAAGATGGGATATGGGTACTCCTTCTCCTTCTTTTATTCCATGCTTTTATTTTTCATTCATTTGGGGTTCCAATTTTCCTTGTTTTCATCACCTTTTTGTTTTGTGGGGTATTTTGATTTTGATTGGTAGGTGCAAGCATTACAGGAGAAGATGCAGGATTCGAGCTCCATGCTGCAATGAGGTCTACTCCTGCCGTCATTGTCACAACGAGGCAACGGTATTTTTCCTTCGCTTTCTTCTGTGTTTGGGGTTAAAAATCTTGTCTTTTTGCTTTTATCTGATCTGGGTCTGTGTTATTATTCCCCCTTCGTTAGAGCATGCTGAGAAACCCTCTTGATCGGCACGAACTCGTTCGCCAGGATGTTGAACAAGTAAGCATAAAGGGAACACCCTGATCTTCATTCATGGTTGTTTTGCCATTTTACATGAGATGATGATATTGATAAGACTCATATGGTTTTTGGATTTTATTGTTGTTTTCAGATTGTTTGTTCGGTTTGTGACACGGAGCAGCCGGTGTGTATCTCTATTCCCAGTTTGATTTGAAGTTATGATTCTGTTTTTTGGATGGCCTCATGGTCTCATTTCTGCTTTTTTTCCCTTTTTGTTTTTCTTTTGAAGGCTGCACAAGTTTGCACAAACTGTGGCGTCAGAATGGGAGAATATTTCTGCAACATCTGCAAATTCTTCGATGATGATGTAATGATTAGTTAGTCACTGAATAAATCTTCAATATGTTGTATTCTTCTACTTTGGCTTTCTTCATAGTTCATATAACTAATCCTGGCTTGTGATTGGTTAATCTTATTGTTTTCTATTTGATGCTGATTGTTGTTTACATGTTATTATGCAGACTGGGAAACAACAGTTTCATTGTGATGATTGTGGGATCTGCAGGTACGATGGCTGTGTTTTGAGTAAACCGTTCCATTATGTCCTGGTTAGGATAGGTTATCCCAAATTTATGAGATGCAACTAATTTTGGTTATGTATTTTTGGAAACAGAGTTGGTGGACGTGAGAATTATTTCCACTGCAAGAAGTGTGGTATGTATTCATCATAAAACCACCATTTTTTCTCTATTGTTTCTTTAACATTTTTAATTTCTCCATTCAATCCATTTCTTCCTTTGTTTTTGTGAACTTTTCACTACTTTATCTATATATGTGAGATGCAGAATAGAATTTGCATGGTAAGTGTGTATTTGATCTGATAATTTGAAAGAATTGCTGAGCATGCTATTGCCTATCAGCCTCTTTAGTGACACCAGAAGTTCAAAAGTATTTTGCCCCCTGTAACTGTTTAACCATTCTCTTTCTAAGATTAAGATATTAATTAGCCTTTTCTGTGTAGCTTCCAAAATCATTTTTTTGTAGATGGAATGGAACCTTGGTTTTCTGTTACAGCATGGAGTTTAGTACTTCATATACTTCTTTATACTGATTTGTGCTCAAGTGATTTCTTATTTCATGTGCTTGCTACTATTGTAATCGGAGGCATTGCTGTTTGATTTGGATTGTTAACTTACTAAGTATGTTGTATGTTTTGCTGCCTCTGTTTTTTCCCTGGTTCTCATTACAACTCCACCAAAATCAGAATACACTTTGGGTAGCTAGAAGTGGTCCCTAGAAAACAAAGATTAGTGTATTGATTCAAAGAGTATATATCAACCCCTTGATCCATGATGTTTTATAATTTTGTGAAAGGTTTGCCTTAATTATTATGGTATAATTTTCCCTGAATTCCTTATGATGGATTGTTATGTTCCCTTTGGAATCTGGAGTCATATCCAATAATTTATCAACTTATTCACTGAATGGAACTATTTTTTTCTTCTGTTAACAAATCAATTGCTCTATTCTGACAGGGTCTTGCTATTCGGTTAGTCTGCGCGATAATCATTTATGTGTGGAGAACTCCATGAGGCATCACTGTCCCATTTGTTACGAGGTGCATGCTATTTCTCCCTTTCCCTGGCTCATGTTTTCAATCAAACAAGGAATTTCTCTTATGTCATTGGAAACATGAGAGTATTCTGATGTGTGACTTTATTATGTTGTTTTGTTATAGTACCTTTTTGACTCATTGAAAGACACTACTGTTATGAAATGTGGCCACACAATGCATTGTGAATGTTACCAAGAGATGATAAAGCGTGACAAGTATGTTAACTATTTGGCAATTCTATGGTCTATAAAACATTATATATATGCTTAAATATTGACTTGGTATATGGCTTAGGTACTGTTGTCCCATATGCTCCAAGTCAGTGGTTGACATGTCTAGGACATGGAAGAGAATTGATGAAGAGGTAGGTAGTTAAATTAAAGCCTTAAGCTTTTAGATGCTTTCACCTTTGCCAATTATCTGGTCAAGAATATTACTTGAAGAAATGTTCTGCTACAATTATGACTTCTCACTTATTTATTTTTTCTATATTAGATTGAAGCAACTGTGATGCCTGATGATTATCGGTATAGAAAGGTAAAGCTATACTCTTAGAAATGCTTGTTTAATACATGCTATCTCTATTTATCTGCATTTCATTGACTTCTGTTAGAAACCTACAGAATAGACATGAATTATGCTTTTGAGTGTGAATGGAACTTTTGTCCTTTGTTTCTATGGAGCAAAGAACACCATGCAGATTCTATATGGATGAGTTTGAGTTTTTAATATGTCAAGACCTACTTATCTAATGTTTGGGTATGCCATAATAAGATATAATTTTAGGATGGAGTTGAAATGATAAAGAAACTTGTTGTGCATTTAGCCATTTACACATGCATGATGCATATATATATCATGGTTCTATCTGAAAAATTTTCAGAAAACTAAATAAGCAGCACCAATTGCAGGTTTGGATACTCTGCAATGACTGCAATGACACAACCGAAGTTTACTTCCACATTATTGGGCACAAATGCGGTCACTGCAGTTCGTATAACACTCGAGCCATTGCTCCTCCGGTTCTTCCTCAATGAACAGATTGTTGTGGTTCAGGAAACAGATTTGTAGAGCCTTATTTAATTCACCATCAAGATTAATGGTGTATTATGCCCTGAAAACTTTTTCTTGGGTTATTCTTCCTCCACAATATGGAGTTGGTATTTGAGTCATTATTAGACTAAAATGAACATGTGTATACTATAATGTATTTGATATTGGAGGATGGAGTGGCTTGTCTTTGCCATTGAATTTAATCAACACAGCTCAGTGATTCCTTCCTTGCGTAAGTCACAGGCATAATATGCTGATGCCTTCTCTGTCATTGATTTGTTATGTTGCTTTATCATATTTTGTTCCAGCGGGTTTGTGTGAAAATACTGTTTTCCATTGATCTATAAGAATGAGAATATGCTATATGGAATTGGATCCCTCTTTCTGCTTTATAACATGGGTTGTGAGAACTATGACGTTATTTAAGGTCTATCTGATTAAGGTTAAAAAAATTATTTTTATATGAAACATAGTGATTATTTTCTAGAGATTTTTATGGAAAGTAAAAACTACTTTATATTTATTTACATCCATAAAAATCATATTTTAAATTTTTTCACTCATTTTCTACCACACTAGAATTATATTATTTTTTAAAAGTTATTCCAAATAGTTTTTCATTTTAATTAGAATTTTTTTAGTTTCTGATTATTTTTAAAAACTTAAATAAATACATAAAATTCTCAAAAATAATTATTTCTTTAAAAAATTAATTATTTTATTCGAATCAGATATAAGGGACTATGCGGTGTATAAACGTCATTATCAGTAGTACGATAGAAGAATCAAATGTAGTGTGATGTTGTAGTAACCAAAATGTAGTGTGGTGTTGTATATGTCAGGCATTAAACTGAAGTCAATTATCTTTTGGTAACCAAATTGATATAACATTTAGGGGAACCAAAAATTTCTCTCACTCCCTCTCTCTCTCTCAAATGCTATACTATAGAGATTTATTTATTTATTTTTGGATCATGTCTGAAATCATTAAGCACGTGTTGAAACTGGGCTCCAAGATTCTTGGAGGTGCTTCGGTCTTTTAGTCCGATTGGGGTCACACTTTTTTTTTCCTCTTCTAAATAAAGGGAGTGTTTAAAAGAGCTCCTTTAGAACTTATTTGAATTTATCACAGGATGTAAACATAAACAATTAAATACATATATAAGTGTTTGAATATTATACTTATAAAAAAAACAACTTATTAGATGTTTTAAATTTATGTTTATTTCAATAAGCTTTATGGAGTAGCTTATAACATGTGTGTTTAATTAAGTTCCACTAGAACGATTTATTGAATAAATAAGTTGTGTATCCATGACTTGGGGCACAACAATACTAATATACTTACATTCTCTCACACATATTATCATAATAAAGTTGTGGACAATTAATCACACAAATTAAATTTTATTGATTATAAATAAGGGCTCCCAATCCAAAGCACTTTTTATAAGGTTGTTGTTCGTTGGAGTCTCAAACCAGGAAGCACCACCAGCAAGAGGAATGCTGTTGATCCAAGCACTGAGATGATGAGGGAAGCAACCTCTTGGTCACAAAACTTGCCAAACACATTGCACACCTTGTTCCACCGCACGTGTGAGTTCCCGTGCAACCCAAGCACACCAACCGCAATGGCAGCACCGTTGGCAGAGAAGAGCAATGCTACCATTACCGCATCAAGCACAGTGACCAATGTCACCACCAACCCTCTGCTTTTACTACCCCTACTTGACAGAGCAACAAGGAGTGACAAGGTTGCATATGCACATGCTATCACATTTGCCACCACAAAATAGCTGATACGTACATGAACAATTTGTGTGGATACATAACATTAGACATTAGTGCATATAATGGAAGATTTTCTAACTAGTAATGTTATATCCTTCTAATAGTCTTTTTACTACTTTATATTACCATTAAGTTATTGTAAATATCATTATTATCATTTTTTTATATTACTGCAATAGTTAAATGTTCCTTTACTTTGAGAAAAATATTTCCTATTTCCTATTTTTATTTTTTATTGATTACAAAATTATTATATTGTTTTTAATTTGTTTTTGTGTTTTTAAAGATTTGTTCACAAAATAGTGAATATTTTATCAATTTAGTAACTAGGAACAAAGAGTACAAGTATGGTTGTTCATGGTCCGGTTTGGATCAGATTTGACCAACCAAATCTGTTATTCGAATCAACCAAAATTATACAAATAGGATTGAATTGGATTTATGTATTTTTTTTGTCAAATTTGAACCAAACCAACCCGTTTAAAAACGGTTTGGGTCAAACAGTTCACGCTTTAAAGAAAATATTTTTGGATTGCAAAAAGAAATAATTAGAACAATGATAAGAAAATAAAACGGAAAGAAAAAAACAAAAATATTAACTGACGAAGGGCAAAGACAATGTGAACGCAAATCAACAAATACAACTTCATCTTCTTGGCCCCTCTCCCTCTCTCCCACCACTACTGAGTCACCAATCCAAGACGAATTGGTGCTCTTGGAGTCAAAGCACAACCCTAAGAGGGGGTGTTATTTGGACAACAACATGCTGGTTAATTCTTATAGAAGTGATGTGCAAGTGGTACTCTCCCTGCGATGCAATGGTTAATGGTGTTTTCTCCTCTGGCTGCTTCTAATGTCGCCAGCCATGTGTCGAGATGTGGTTCTGCCGCGGTGAGGGACAAGAAACCCAAACGAAAATTTGGGGAAAGGCAAATGATGTGCACAACGCGTGAGGTTCTTAATTAGAATTAATAAAATATAAAATAAATATGCCATGTCATTAGGTTGGACACACGGGTTCAAAAATTAAAAATCCATTGTCCAAACCAAACTAACTCGGGTTTGTTCTGATTGGACCCAAACTAAGTAAAACAAAAAAAATCATATTGATTTGGTTCGGGTCGGTTCGGATTTACGGGCCACCAGAACCCGTGAACACCTATGAGGATTTAGAATTATTCATGTACGCTATGGAAGAGAACTTACACATTGGCAGAGAAGTAATGCCACTTGGCAGTAACATGAACATCCACAGGTGGCAGAGAATCCACAAACTCAACTGAAACAACTTTGGCCTGCTTATCTGCCGCAATGACCACTGTAGCCACAAGTGTTAGAACCAAGGCCGAAAGCCTTAGAACCAAATTACAAGTTGCCACCCCATATTGATCTCTTCCTCTGTTCTCAAGAGTCTCTACCATCACATTAAAACTGCTATTACTCTGGCCCTCCATTCCAAACCAAGAGTAGTACCAAGGAAAACTTTATCTTATATCTGATATATATATATATATATGCTGAATGAAGTGTTTTTAATTTGCAGAAAGGAACAGAAGGGAAATATGTCTTAAATAGTGATGGAACCAAAATTGGGTGGGTGGGAAAGGGAACTTGTCAATCTGTTTTGTGTTGAATGGCATTTAGGGCATGGAAAATCGTGCAGATCTAACAACGGGTAGTTGTTGGAAAATAGAGTAACTGGGTAGTATTTTTCTTCATGGAAACAGACCCATTAAAGTTTAGTACTTCCTCCGGTCTCAAATATAAGAAAAAAATTACATGCATCTGGTCCAGATGTATGTACTTTCTTTCTTATATTTGAGACCGGAGGAAGTGGTCCAGATGCATGTACTTTTTTTCATATATTTGAGACCAGAGGGAGTATTTTGTTATGTTTATATTATTTTGTAAATGATGTTTGTATTTTGTTGATATTTTTTGCATCAACAATATTGTGACTTTTGTTTTAATATAATTTATTTTTGCATATTTAGTATATCTTAACAAATTTGCCTAATAATAATTTTAAAAAGTAAAATTTAAAAATATATTATTTGATTTTTTTTTTAAATATTCTAATATTAACAATTTGTAATGACATTAATGGCTAAAAGATATGTATATTTTGAATACTAATTCCAATAATTAAAGTTGTTGGAAAATGTAATTTATGGATGCCATTTTTGGTTGTCGAGAAAGATAAAGATATCTCAGCGACCTTGTATTGTTGAGAAAATAAATGTTGTCACAACGATTTTAGTTGTTGGTGAAAAATGATAATTAATGCTGCAGTAATATTATTGGTTAAAAATTTGTGTGTTGTTAATTTTGTCCTTTTTTTTATCAACGCTATAAGCAAGATAGTGGATTTTAAAAGTTGTTGAATTTTTTTCAAATGTTATGAGTTATTGTAAGCGTGTGTAATCAATAACTATATATAATGACAATAGTAATTTTTGGTAGAGTCTTTTTTTATTTCAATTTTGTCATTTTTATAACTACCCACAATATATCAATAACTACTCCATAATCACAACTACTTTATTATTTTTTATAAAAAAAATTACTCTATCATCTAATCTAATTATACAACAATATCTAAAAAATAAAAAAAGAGATACCAATATGCCAGGCACTTGCCTGGCTCCCCCTAGTCAAACAATAATCAAAGAAGAGGGTACTACGTTTTTTCTTCCTCGTGATCGAGTGAGAGCTTGCACTTGCTAATGGAAAGGATAACATGAACTGTGCAGCCTAGCATCAGTTTGTAGTCTGTAACCTTCCACAATTACATTATTAAATAAAAATAATATTTTGAATAATGGAAGTATTTGATAATTAATATATATATTACTCACGTTTTTTTAAAATATAACATGTAATGGTTAAAAATCTTTCAATCATTGAATTAATCGAAATTGACATCCCCTATTTGTAATAAACATGATCAATATGCAATCAGTTCTGAATTTCTTTATATTTAAATTACTAAAAAAAATTATAGTACTTTCTTTTAATTTTAGTAATTTTTTGGTTCGTTTGTTATATAATAAGTTAAAATAATGTATTTCCTTCCTACTTATTATCTTATTTTATGTAAATGTATTTAATTTTTTTTCCTAATTAATTAAATTTAATTACATGACAAAAAATAGAATAAAATTTGTGTATTTGTTTTTATCTTTGTTTCCTGGTACTATAGGGATATTCTCTTTGACATCAATTTCTTTTTAGGCTTTATCCAATAATATCTCTTAACATTTAAATTTGGATATGAAACTAATTAATTTCATTCAGAACACTCTGAATTGCTTAACTAATTAAAATTTGCGCACCAGTACTCCCCGCGGTATAAATAAATGGGGTGCTTCGAAAAGCCCATTTAGAATTATTTGGATTTATCTCATGATATCAGCAATTAAGCACTTATATTGGTGTTTGAATATACATATAAAAAGCAACTTATTAGATGATTTCATGGTATTTTCACAAGCTCTACATAATAGCTTATAATAAGTATTTAATTAAGTTCTACTAGAATCAGTTATTGAATATTAAACACATAACTAAATTATTTATTCAAAATGCACCCTTCTTATCACAATGAAATCTATGACTTAATTAATAAAGTTGTGGACAATTAATCACATAAATTAAATTTTATTGATTATAAATAAATAATATTTAATACTTTCTCAATTTAGTAAACAGGAGGATTTAGAATTATCGATATCTTAAGTGAAAGAAAACTTACACATTGGCAGAGAGGTAATGCCACTTGGCAGTAACAGGAACATCCACAGGTGGCAGAGAATCCACAAACTTAACTGAAACAACCGTGGTCTGCTTATCTACCGCAATGACCACAGTAGCCACAAGTGTTAGAACCAAGGATGAAAGCCTTATAACCAAATTACAAGTTCCCTCTAGTGCTACTGCAGCAAACTTTCCCACCTCATATTGATCTCTTCCTTTGTTCTCAGGAGTCTCTTCCATCACATTATAACTGCTTTTACTCTGGCCCTCCATTCCAAACCAAGAGTAGTATAAAGAAAACTTTATCTGATCTGATATATATGTATATGCTGAATGAAGTGTTTCTTTGCAGAAAGGAACAAGAGGGAAATATGTACTTAAATAGTGATGGAACCAAAATTGGGTGGGTGGGAAAGGGAACATATATGGCATTTAAGGCATGAAAAATCATGCACAACTAAAATCAGGTAGTTGTTGGAAAGTAGTAACTAACTGGTATTTTGTTTTTTTATTGAAGACAAGACAAGACAAGAGTAAGGGGAATTAAAAAGATATGGTTTCTTTTTCAACACTGGACGAGTCAGCAAGCCCGACCAACAAGATCAAGTGATTAAAAAGTGCATTTTTAACATTGCCTCATAGCCCTTTATATATATATATATAGTGCCAAATGGACAATCAACAAAAATCTCTACGAGTAATGAGCCTTGCTCTACCGTTTGTGCGATTGAAAACTGAACAATGCAGCTGGATGCATATTGTGCAAAATACATTTACACTTTTCATAATTTTAACTGAATCTTCTCTTTTTTTCCCCCTCAACAAAAGAATATTTATCTTTTTTTTTTAATTATTAATTTTTTTCAATAGTTCATTTGCTAGTTACTGCAAAATTGGCATATAAGCCAAGCAAAAACAAGCACAAAGTTATAATAGGTGATTTTGGTTTTCCAAACGTGCATATCAGACCTCCACAAAATTCAAATCCGTGTAATATATATTTTGGTAACAAGTTTTTGTTTCATTAAAAAAAAAATGATTTATTGACAGATTATTTCCGTACTAGAAATTTTTTCTCATTCAAAGGTTGGCTAGCTCTTCAGAGCAAACAATAATGCATTTCATTTCTTTTTGGTAATGAAATCAAAAGCATTTATGATCATGACATGAGCTGTGGTGGATGGAGGCCACCCATCCTGACCAATTTCAGTTAGCCATAATTTTCCATGTTTGTTTTAAAATAATATAACTCTTTTAATAGATCTTGAAGCATTTATGGTCCAAATTGTATATAGTATATCTCTATTAACAGATATAGAAGCATTTATGTTCCAAATTTCCCAACTTATGCAGAATATGCAAGAGCATGACTTTGTGCCGTTGGGGCATTCATTTCCTCTCAGTTGCCATATAAATGCAACTATAGAACAAGCCGTAGTATTAATAATAATTATCTATACACTAGTGGTAGCTAGTATTTTACTTTACATGGATTACTTTAAACGAAACATATATACTATTTGCGCCCAAGTAGTTCTGTTATGATAACACGATGATTATATATCACGATATTGACATAATAAAAAGATAAATTTGTCTTCATGAGTTGTTGTTTCTGGCGGCATTGCAGGCATAGTTTCTCTTTTATGAAATGAAGAACTGGTGTTAGGAATATGATTTTGTTTTATTTATTTTATTTTGTTTGAAGGTTGTTGGGGTGCTCTGTTGTTTGGTCACTCAATGTGTATTCTGTTTGATATATCCTTGTTGGATTTGGGTTTATTGTTGGCTGTTTGAGCTTTTGTGCTATCATTTTGTGTTTTTTCCATTGCCTTTTGTACTCTCACTTTTGTTCTAATCTGTTAGCATTCCTTATGCTTCAGATTAGCTTCTTATTAATATACAGTTTGCTTATTAAAAAAAAAAATTTGTCTTCGCGTGTGTATTTACACATACATCCAATGGCAGACCTTTGTAGTGGCGGGTGGGGGCTACGGCTCCCCCCAGGAAAAAATAATAATTTTAGAATACATTTGTTTTATCACCCCAGGAACAAAGATTGATTATGTTTGTGTGTGTGAGAGAGAGAGAATTTGGGGATGAAGGAGGAGTACGGGAAGCAAGTTGGGTGTGTGTGTGTGGAACTCTTGTGAGAGTGAGAACCTTTGGGGGAAGTTATTACTTTTGCATTAATATGTTGGTCTGCTGCCCTCTAAACGTTCGATTATTTGTGTTTGGTATACAGTGACAGTGCTCTTGTTGGTTGCTACATAGATGCTCTGTTTTATCCCATCTTTGATTTCATCTTCCTGTGATGCGGGCACTCCCAGTGATGGCTAAAAACACTGCATCGCTGTCCAATAGCTGGAGCATGAATATAGTGCATGTTACTCTTTATATGTATTTAGTATCCCTAATACTCTGTCTAATACATCTTTTGGCTTATAAAAAATATATATATGATGCATATGAGTTTTAATTACATTATTTTAATTATTTTAATTATTAGCTAGTTTGTGGCTCCTCCTAAAATTTTAGTCAAGGTCTGCTACTTCAAATAAAGTGTAAAAAACATTATAAGCTAGTAAAAAAATGCTAGTGAGATACTGAGATAAAATATTTACCAAATACCTATGTTTTTGTCAAACAAATTTATCCACTATAAGTTATCCTCCCTAAGATAGCAATTTGACTTTGCCAAACAGAAGATAAGTAAAGAATGAAAGATAGGGTTATTGACTCATGATATAACTGAATTATTTCTTGGTGGGTTAATTCATTCCAAAATAGAGAGATTAGATAGAGATTATTATAGACTTATAGGTGTATTTGGTATCAGTCCACTTTGACATTATCGCTTAGTTAAAAAAATTTCAAACAGTTATCAATAACTTGTTAAAAGACATAAGACTAATTGCTGATATCTTCAAAGACATGTTATTAATTACACTATCAATAGGATTTTTATCTCAAATGAATCATCCAATCTGGGAAGGAAAAAAAAAGAATATATCAAATTTGCAAATACTAACAACAATCTTCTAATTTGCAAATACTAACAACAAATGCCACTATATATCATTTCATAAACCCACATAGCAACATATCATGAAAAGAAAGATTTCATCAAAAAATTTATTATAATTTACTCATAGGATCGTTTTGGATACTAATGACAAGAATGAGAATCAAGTTCTTCTTATGGCGTCAAAAGATGTTCTTACTTCTTATCACAATATGCTCTTTTCTTCATTTTTATAATTTCAATAATATAATGTTTAATATGTTATGTTTAAGTTTGAATTTGGAAAAACATATTTTAGTTATTGTTAATTAAACATTAAAAATTTCGTTATTTTTTGGCAACCCCAACTTTAGGTTACCCAGCAGAGCAAGTAATTACGGAACTGCAAGAGACGATTCAAGATCTAGGACCACAGGCTAGAGATGGATTAACACATAACAACAATTTTTTTACATCGTGTGTCTGTCCTCTGCCCTCATAATACAGAAACATCATGTCGTGACAACCATGCTGCATTTAAAATACAAAAAGAAAACCTTCCAATCCATTGGCATTCTCAACGAAACAAAATCAGAATCCAACAAAACGGCGAAGTCATTTGAAATATCTTTTGTGTTAACATTGAGCCAAGGAATATCTAATATTCAAATTACCTACAATATAGTTTATCACATAAGCACCAACCAGCAATTGTCCAAACCAGATAGATCACTTAGCGTACAGGGAACTCCACCTCATTTGTTTTTACACCTTTTTAATTGGCTCCCTTAGAGTTGATACCCATCTATCTATAGAGAGACAATGCTAACAACAACGTACTCTCAAATACACATTTTTCAATATGTATTCTCTATTATTGAATGAAATTCATGTAAGTCCCACTAAATAATGTGGATTCGATTTCTTATTTAGTAGAACCTATATCTATAGTTGTGGGACTCACATGAATTTCAACCAATAATAAATAGATAAAAAGTAAGTTTGAAAGAATGTGTTAGAGAGTGAGTTTCTGGGAGTGATTTATAAATAGATCACTGCTATGTATCTCTCAAATGCAACTTTTACTTATTCCACTGAGTCTACCACTAGTACCTGCCACTCAAATCAAATTCACTAGCAACCTTGCTGAGCATTTCATGATGGCTTCTGCAGAATCTGAGTACAAATCACCTACAACTTCACCTCCTCCGGCCGGCGTGGATTACTCTAAATTTGATGTGATTCTCAGATTTCTGTTGTTGGCAGCATCGGTGACAGCGCTTGCAGTGATGGTCTCTAGTGATCAAACAGAGCTAGTGCTTCTCCAAGGTATACCTGTGCTAAAGCCAGCCAAGTTCAAATACTCACCGGCTCTCATGTAAGTTGAGAATTATTCAAATTTTTATGCAAATTTGCTACGTTTATTGCAATTCTTTTCTTCCTTTGTTTCAGGCAAATAAGTCTTTTTAAGTGTCTGACATCAATCAAATAAAGCAGAATCAGTGATGAAAAACCTCTATATGAATATGAAGTGTATCAACCTTTTTAAGATCAAAAATTTGCTTAGTTGCTTTAAGTGTTTTTCTACCCTTAAACTTAACCTCTTGGCTTGACTACTTTTAAAAATTAGGGATGTGATATGTTGGCCTTTTTCTTTAGTAAGTATTGTTGCAAAAGCAAATTACTGCAGATTCCATTAAAGCCTCATTCTCACTGGTACCTTAATGCTGTCAAACAAGTCTTAAAGATCACTTGTTTAGACTTTTAATTTGACACATAACATGATATGAGTGCAGATATTTCGTGGCTGCATTCAGTGTTTCAGCCCTTTATGGCCTCATTTCTGCTCTTGCATCAATCTCTGTCATCCAGAAGCCAGAATTCAAATTGAAGTTTCTCCTCCACTTTGTCTTCTGGGATGCGGTAATTAATCAATTATTAACCTTTCATTTCATCTTGCTAATCATCTTCTTTTCTCAACTCTTGCTTTATATGTCCCAAGTAGGTAGCTCGGTTGGTGAGTTAAGGGACACCGAAGGAGTTTAAAGAATCCTGAAAACTAACATTCCTAACAACTAACATTTGTCTATAAAAAAAAAAACTCTTGCTTTATATATAAAAAGTAAGTATAATAAATTAAGATAAAGTGTTTTCCATGACTCTGTGCAGCTGATATTGGGGATAACAGCCTCAGCAACAGGAGCAGCTGGGGGTGTGGCATATATAGGTTTAAAGGGCAATAGCCATGTGGGTTGGTTTAAAGTATGCAATATCTACGACAAGTACTGTAGGCATCTTGGTGGCTCCATAGCAGTGGCTTTGTTTGGCAGCATTGTGTCTGTCTTGCTCATTTGGCTTTCAGCTTATACCCTTCACAGCCGGGTCCCCAAGTAGATGGAAAGAATATGGTTCATTCAGCATATGCATAAATTCAACTCCAGACTCATTGTTTAGAAAACCAGTCAGTGTTTCGAGTTGATATTCATAGAATGACAGTGAATAGCTTTTGTTTGTGAGTGTTTCTTCAAAGGTGTTAATTATTTGTGAATGATGAACTCCATGGACCCGTAGTTGTATCTTGCATTCTATTAATGTCAGAAAATGATTTGTAATCATCATGCTCCCTCAGAAATAGAAATAAAAAAATATTTATATTTAATTAATCAAGAACATCAGTGCTTTATATTGTTATTGTTCAATTCTTACTCCCCCCTACCCTTGCTTAGTATATTTGTTTGGAGAGTAAGGTATGGTAAGAACACTACTAAATCTGCAAACATGACGTAAACCTTCATTTGACATTGAAGAAGGTAACATAGGGAATACTTCTTTTCATTTAGTCAAGTGTTGGCGTGTAGCTAATAATCAAGTTGGTGAACTCTGATATACCAGTGAGATAGATTCCAAACACGCCATGCAAGAAAGAAATCAATGAAGAATGAATCTTCAGTAATGCATTTCCAGATACTTGGAATTTCTTTTAACAATACTTGAACTTGTAAATGTTACAGTGACTCTGGCAGAATACATGCATTTACAGACACAAACAAAACTGGTTGCTATTTTGACCTATTGGGTTCATTCATACTCATTTAACCATAAATAAACAAAACCACCTTAGAATATTGTTTGCTCACCTAGCTCCTGACCAGCCATCCCCTCCCTGAGCACCCTTGCAAAGAACTCTTCCAATGTATCATTCCCATAGCTAGGTGTCTTCTCAGCACTATACTCGCCGGTCTCGGGATCCAAAAGCAACATACTCTCAGCTGCATAGTACCTTCCAATTTTCCCAAACTCAGCAGCATCTTCCAATGAAGGGAAGATCTTAACCAAAAAGTCAAGAACCCCAATGGCAAAATCCATGATCCCAATAGGAACCTTCAAGAACTTAGGCTCCTTCCCCAAAAGCTTAAACAACATCTCCCCTTGTTCCAATGGAGTCAATGCCTTCCCTGGCCCTCCAATAGGCAAGATCCTGTTGATTTTGTCCTCACTCAGCACACAATCCACAATGAAAGAAGCCAAATCTTGCTCACTCATGGGTTTACAAGCACACAAGTTTCCATCCCCAAACATCACATAAGGCTTCCCGTCCTTCACAAACTCAACCTGACCACCCAAACTCTTGAAGAATGCGGTTGGCCTCACTATGCTGTAAGTGAATCCATCACCCTCTTCAGCTTCCTTGATCAATTCAGCCTCAAACTTCAGCTTTGCACGCTGGAACTCAAGAAGTGGCTTCTGAACACAAATTGCTGAGAGCAACACAAAATGAGAAGCACCAAGCTTCCTACCAGCTACAAGGCTATTCCTTGTTGCCTCATAATCAATCTTCCATGAGTCCTTCACCCCTCCATTTCTACTAGCAAGACATGACACCACAACATCAAATGAAACCCCTAGGTTGTTCAGAGATTCCTCAAGATTCTCCAAATTGGTTACATCAGAGAAACACACATTGGACCCTCTTAGCTGAGCCAATGTTGCATCCTTGTCATTGCTTCCCTTAATTCCACTCCTCTCTCTAGCAATGGCTGTGACGTTGAAGCCTCTCTTAACCAACTCTCTCACCACAAATTTTCCAATGTACCCTGTTGAACCCACCACAAGGACGTTAACATCTTTTGGGTTCTTGCTTCTATATGTAGATGGGGTGGCCTCAACGGCTTGAGATGGTGTGAGAGATGCTGAAAGTTTCAAACTTCGTCTTCTAAACATGATGGGTCGATATGATTTCTGAGGATAAGGAGTTGAGCTTACCCGAAATAGCTTGATGAAGTGAGAAGACTCTGAAGAGAGATTTGAGGATAGAGTTTGGTGCTTGGGTGAGGGGAGAGTAATCAGATTGGAAGAATAACAAAGGGACATTTTCCCTGTGCTGCTGAACAAGTTGTGCAGAGGAGTGGCTCAGTTGGATTGAGAAGCAGAAAAAGAGCATAATTGAAAAGTGTGTTATCGAAGGGAAATCTGTGTAAGAGAAGGAAGAATCCAAATGGATGGTTGTGATGAAACGACGTGGGGTTGCATCCATCCCATCTGTAGAGATTAACTTCTAATTTTCGAGAATTTATCGAATTAAATAATTTTACAATTTTTCCCATCTACACAAATTTTTACAAGTTTATAGACGTTCATAGAAAAGTTAATTGAGAATTTTTTTTTTCACAAAAAAATAGATATAAAAACTAATTTTAATTTATTCAAGAAGTTATTATTTGGAAAAAAATCATATATTTTTATTTTAATATTGTTCTCTGAGTATTTCTTAAAAAAATTATCTTACTTTTAGCTATTATTCAACAACATACAAAAACATAATAAAAAATATACGTAAAGAATCTATGTAAAAATATATGTTACTCTTATATGGTAAATGTATAGTAACCAACGTCTATTAGTCCAAATGAATGACAAGCAACTTGGTTCTATTTAAGCAAGATCTTGTGTTTAAAATTTGTGAATGAAAAAAAATTCACAACTCAAGATATTATCCAGAAAAATATTTATTACTCCTGTAAAAGGTTCATCGTTCACACATGCATGGCCACATAATTTGTAATTTTGTTTGACAACAAAAGGTATTTATTCATTTAAATCGATAAAATACATCGAAGACATTACAAATTCAACATCGCTAAAAACTGAAAGGAATTAATCTGTGAACAAGCTCACAACACCCAAGTTAATAGCATAATACAGCAAAATGCCATTAAAAGTAACAATGCCTACAAAAATGACAAATTCATATTGACCAGAGTACCCATGCCTCTGGATCTGCAACATTAATGACTCAATCATAAGAGAATCTGTAGTGAAACGAAGTAAATCAGCCAATATGAACCAAACGAACACTGTACCAAGACGGGAGAACAAAACACCACACTATAACAAACACCAATGCACGCAGATGCCAAAAAATATTAAAAAAACACGAGAGAAAAACAAGATCTATGTGAAAAATCACTTATTAAGGTAAAAATAGACTAAAAACGAAGTAGAGAGGTGGTTTCAGACTAAAAAATAGTCCAAAACCACTCTTCAAGTGGAAGAGAAAGAAAGAGAAGCAGACAGTTTTTAGATTACCAAGTATGATGACGGCCAGTGAATAATAATTTGTAATTTTTTAAAGCTATCTCTACTCGTTACCATTACCAAGTAACGAGCACAACAATTGATCTGCTAATGCATCTCATTTACATGCAGCAAAGCTAAAAATTCTCGTCAGGGACGAGTGAGTATCCTTGCAAAATGTTATTGATATTTGAAGCAATCATAATATATATTAAGCATTTGTGCTTTCATATAACAACTGATATAATCTTTTTATATACAATGTCAACATGGAGAAAATACTGATGAAACTTGTTGATTTCAACCCCAAAGATTCACTCAGCAGTTAATCAGATGGTCTCGAGAAAATGAGCAAAGCTAGTGTACTTGGGCTCCCACCCTATTTCCTGGCGTGTTCTGGTGTTGTTTAATCTCTTACCAAGAGGATCACCAGTTCCTGCAAAAGAAAAATACGGAGGCATATTTTCAGAATTATAAGTGGCATAGCACCCCCAAAAGAAAATGAGTTAACATATATAATGCAGGTCATTATGGTTCATTCATTATTGTTGGTTTAATTCCATTCTCAAATATCTGACATTTACAAATCAAGTGAGTGTGTACCTGTAAATTTCTCAAATTTCTTACTAAATTTCCCACTTTTGTTGACTAGATCCATCACTTCTTGCCTGCCAAAAATGTTGAAAGGGTATAAGAGTTTTCTTTGTTTGAAAAAAAAAAAAGGTTACAAGAGTTGGGAATAAATCTCAGAAAGAAAGAAGCAATTATAGTCTCCATTATAATGCTTGCAAACTTATGGGAAAGCAAGTAACCTGGATAAAGGATGATTATCACAGCCCAAGAAAATCCGTCCACGGAATTGTTTCTTCAAAATTGCAACTGAGAGGGAAGCTGCATCCTGGTTTGAAAGCAGCACATTAATCGAAATATTCAGCTTTTCATATTAACAAATACTAAGGGAGAAAACATTTTTTGTTTTCATTTTTAATTATAATACTGCCATTTTATTTTTAATATGTTTCATGTTTTCGAAAATTTATACAAAAAATAGTGAAAATAATTTTTTTTTCTTTTTTTCCTGTACAAAGGGGCTAAAATTGATCTCATGGCCATGGGGAAATACAAAAAATGTAAAACAAAATGCAAGTATGATGAGAATCGAGAAAACATATATAAATAAAATAATCTTCATCTGATAAGAGCCCCTCCAATACCTCAATATATGTTAAACAGTTTTAAGGCCTATTTGGATTGGCTTATGCAGAGCTTATGAACACAGCTTATGACTGATTCATAAGCTGTTTTGGGCTTATTTTTCATAAGCTACCCATGATAGCATATCAAAACAGCTTATGACTTATATAAAATAAGTTTTACTATAATTTTTCTTCGATTATAAAAGTAGCTTATACAGCTTATGCCATAAGCAGTAGATAAACTTGTTATCCAAACAGGGAAAAGGTGTTACTTGCCAAATATAGATAAAACCACTACCATAATGATTTACAAAAATAAAATAAGGTGCAATGAAATTCTGACCTCATAATGTATAAGATTCAGGATGTGATCAGGTCGAGATTCAACAATCCCCTTCCCTAACCAATAAACATGTGCACCTCTATCTTCTTTGTTTAAAAAGTCAAGGTTGGCATCTGGTATAATAAACATAATAGAAATAACCACCCAGAAGAGAGAGTTTTGAAAAGGATATATAAAGTCCAGCCAGTCTAACAACTGAACCACCAAACTCCAGCACAACATTTTCAGCTTTTAAAAGGACATCAGTCCTGGGGCTCCTCCCAATTGGCACAACCGGGGTATCCTGCATAGAAGTAAATCTAATCCCATGAACAAGACAAATTGACAGATCCATGCCCAAAACATGAGAAACATGATTCTGCAATGTTATGAATCTGAATATGATGAGGACAACCGAGAGAGAGAGAGAGAGAGAGAACAACCGAAGAATGTTTAAGACCTACCTCATCACATAAACCATTATCGTTACAATCATAAGGAGCAGAACTTGATGTAAACAGGAACGAACCTTCACCATTCCAGCATAATGCCGCTAGCCTGATTGGTTGACAGTCCACACAACACACGAGTTCAGAAGAAAAACACCACTTGACAACTGATTCAGTTTTACTTTTTCCAATTAAATTTCAGTTGTTTTCTAGAACACTGAAGAAGATCATGAAGTAAACACACAAATAGCAAGTAAACTCCTTCCCCAACAGTGAAGGTTTGTCATTTATCATACTTTTCATATCTCCATTTTTGTTTTGGTTCTGTAGATACAGCTCTGACATACAAACAGATAAAATGCACAGTGAAAGTAATTTTATACTATTTTTTAGACAACATATAGACACAAAATTTTCACATGGGAGGATTCATTCCTGGTGTAGATGCCTCCAAAATGAACTGCCAAAAATTAATTATCATCAAAGGATGAGATTTTAACAGAATTCAGCAGCATTTTATGCAAGCATGCTTCCCACATAAATGTTTGCATGGTGGTATGCTACCAATAATCCACATGAAAGAATTTGACAAATGCAGAGTATTCATATCTAGACATCTTAAAAACAGTATTGTAGCCACAAAAGGAAGAAGGTTCACGTCTTGAATACATATCAGTATGCTTATTTCATACACATGAGGGTCAACATAAACAATAAAGCAGCGGGATTGTAGAAAATACGAACACCCTTCTTAGCAGAAGATGGTTCAAATAACGAAACTTAATTTGAAAAGATTAACCAATACAAATGTGGTCAATAGCTCAAGCTGACCAAATAGAGCCTTACATAGCTGCTGCACTAACACCCCTGCAAAAAAACTGAAGTCTTGGGAGACATCAATAAGCAAGCATGCAATGCCACCAAGCACAATTACTACCAACTAGAACCAAGATTGCTCACCTAAGATCACCAGGGTAGTCAGGGGATTGGTAAGGAGGAGCACAAAAAATGACATAAGGAAATTTGTGAGCATGTTTGGTCCAATTCAAAGACGGACTAATACCCAATTGAATCAACTCTTCATGATGATCAGTGGTTACTGTTTGTCCAAAAACTTGACAACCCGGATGTTCCTGCTTCAATTAGAACCATATTGATATAACAAATACCAGCATTTCCAATATTCCATGTTCTCAGGACAAAATCAAAATGGAACAAAATGAAATATCATAAACAGACAGTCATGTCATGAGGGATAGAGATAGATGAGTAAACGAAAAGTTACCTCTCGCCATTTGTCAGCGACCAAACGACCAAGAACGCCAGGACCCACGATTAGAAGGTCGTGCTCTCCAATTGCAAGAGACCCCAATTGTTCAGTGTCTGGGACCTGCAATGGGGTAGCCATCAAAGAGGGAGATGAAGATAAAGGAGGTGACTTTGGGCCAATTCCCCAAGTGGGTCGACGAGTAGAGGAAGGGAGGCCGAGAGAGTTGCAGAGGGTTGTGAAATACCCGAGACGCTGAAACGGTGTTTGTGGTGTTGGTGGTTGGTGCATGAAAACACTGAAATGGACAATGGTTCCCATCAACAACATTGATCTTTTTTTGGTTTTCCCAAGATAAGTGAGTGGACACCTCACTCTCGTTTTCACTCTCACTCTTTTGACATACATTAATTTAATGTTGCACACACACATATGACACACTTCATTTTACTCATTGAAATGGGGTGTTAGAGGGTGGTGTGGATGTGTGTCTATCATTTCTCTTTGACATAATATAAAAGGAGTGAATGGAATCGGAAATTCGGAATGCCACACTCGTCACCTAAACCGTTTATTTATCGGTAAGTTTATGAGATAAGATAAAAGATAAATATACTTATCCTTTGTTTGGTAGCAATGAAACAGAGTAGAAAAGAAAAGGCTAGAAGGAAATGGAAAAAAACAAAAAACAAAACATGTGGGCCCCACTTCAAATTGGTTTAGACGGAAAATATCCCCCGTTGCCCTCATTTTTATTTATTAAATAAATAAATGTTTTAAAATATAAAGTCAATATTTTTAAATTAATTTATTTATTTATTTACTAATATTGTATAAATTATTTTAAATAATGTATTGAAAATATTTAAAATTAAAAATTATTAAAAATATAATTAAAATTATTAACATGAATCCATATTTACAAAGGGGTATTTATGTCATTTACTAAATATATCTTTTTTTGTCACTTTCTACTCAATCAAACAATGGAATAGAAAACATTTATCTTCCATTTCTTTCACTTTCTTTTCACTTTTTCTCATACCAAATAACAAAAAAATCTTTTCATTTTCTATTATCTTTTTTTCCCTTTATTTTATTTCCCTTTGCTTTCTTTCCTTCTGGTTTCTTTTGTAAACCAAACAAAGCCTTAGCTTTTAATATTATCAATGTACTAGTATTAGATATTATATACTCTTCTAGTTCTATTTTGTTAATTGTTTAAAGTTGTAGTAATGAAATTAAGAAATTCAATTAATATATCAGAATTCATAAAAATTGTTTTGGATTTTTTTAATATGTCTTTTATTACTCTCTCTGTCTCATAGTAATTGGTAATCAATTACTCTCTCACTCTCTCTCGTAAACTTATAAATGTTTTAAGGATATAATAAGAGAAAAAAAATTATTATATACACATTCGCAATTCAGGTTCACTTTTAGATTCTCATTATATTAACTAGGGAGAGTCAGACACGAATGTCTGGTCTGTTGCTCTTTTTTTACATATTGTTATATAATTACATGATAGAATAGTTATGATTATGGGATAGTTATTATTTATTAATATATTATGGGTAATTATTTTTAAATTTAAATTTAAACTTTCAAGGGCAATTTAGAAATGAAAATTAGGACACCAAATGAGTTAGTTATAGTGGGGTGTTTTCTTTATAAATAGGTATAGTATTAATTATTTCGGGAAACTATGCATCTTAATTTGTTTAATTTATTTCCGTTACAAGATTAACTTATATATCTTTAATTTTTATTGTGTCACATAATTGGGGAGCCTTGTTCTTTTTTGTGCGTGAAGGGCGAGGGGCGGGGGATTGTGCTATACTTTAATTTTACGTTATTCACTGATGTATGGCGTGGTGTGTTATTAATCTAATCTAATCTAATCTAATATATTTACAGTACTGAGTTTATATTATGCTAGAGAACAAATTGTATCGAAAAAAAATAATAAGAACAATTCATCATTACAATATTTTGCATCTCAAATAAAGCACTTAGTATATAGGCTTTACAGATTAAGATTATTCAACAGTACAGAAAACACTCCTCTTATAACTTTGGCAATTATCATTGAATCAGCGTTGGAGACGTAGATCATTTATCCTTGGACTTCACTTGAAGCAAGGTGAATCAATTAGATAAATGAATTGAATAATTATCCATTAACAATATAAAAATATTTTATTTATATCTAATCATACATTATTATGATATCCACTTTGTAACATTATTTTATGAAATATTTGTGCATATATCTATATAATGAAATGTGATTAAATATTTTTATAAAACTTTTTTACATCCTCAATGCATAATAATTAAATCCTTTAAAAAACTTGAAATAGATTCCCATTTACCTCCACAAATTTGTTTATGCATGTATTAGTAGCATAGGAGACTCAAACAAGGAAGTTCATAATCGCTCAAGGTGTTACTCATCAATCCTTCAATCAATTAATATGAGAAGTATTATTACCAAGATTTTTATAATAATTGTACTTCGAACGCAAAAACACATTTTTTTTATTTTTATTTCTCAGTGTTATAAGGAAGGTTCGTTTAATAAGAAATATATTATTTTTGTCAATATTTTTTTGTATCAAGTACTAGTACATGTTTTAATTTTCCCGTATTTTCATCATAAATATCGATCAACTAACAATCCCCTTTTAGTCGTGAAAGCAATGTTCTAACTTCTAGATTATAACTTAAAACCACCAAAACAAGCCCCAGAAAATGTAATAAAGTACACATAAAAGGATCAGGGTACATGGGATCCAATGTAGGTTTTCCCACCAAACCAAGCCAATTATATCTTCACCACATGCAAGTAAGGGGGAAAAAAAACACCGTTAATGTGATTAGTTAGCATAAACACCTTCCTGATACGAGATTCTGGTTTACCATGGAAGCTTCTTCACCTCGACAAAAATATAGTACTTAACTAAAAACTTGGGTCACATACCATGACACTGGGTTATTGGCTTTACCAATTTAACATATAAATAGTTAAATATATATTTTTCACATTTTTTTAAATTTTTCATGTGTATTACAAGGGAAAGAGATTTATAGATTAATTTTTATTTCACTGAATGCTAAGTAAAACTTGACAACAAATTATTCTATCATAAGAAATTGAATATGAATAATAGCCGAGCTTGTCCATTTAGATGAAAAATTTGGACGAGTACACACTAATTGCATTTGACATGTCTCAAAACACATTTTAGTTAAAAATTGCTTTGATGAAAAATAACTTAAAAAACACAATTTTTCCATACATTTAAAATAATATTAACCAAATGACCTACTACATCTAATTACATTTATTATTATATCATTTTATTAGTATAATTTTTTAAAATATTATTGTAATAGAATAAAATAGTAAAATACGATCGGATATCCATATAAAATAAAATATATATTTATCTTATTCAGGTATAATAATTAAATTAAATTCATAAAATTATATTAAAATTTTACATAAGAAATCTCAGTCTTCTGAAAATTCCAGGTAAGGGTATCCATTTCCCACAGTTGTTTGCGTCCCTGCCTGTGCTAGTCAAAATAAAACACTGATTAGGAGAGAAGTCGAAAGAAGAAAAAGCAGATCCACGCCCATATTTTTTTCCCTGTCTCAAAAACACTATTTTCTTTTCACTGATCCTTGAATCTGGTAAGACCCAACTCCAACCATAACTGTTTCAACTTTGATCCTCTTCCATATCCAAATCCACAGTCCAAAAAAACAACAAAAGGATAAAAAAAATAAAAATAAAAGACCAACCTTAAAGGTAGGAAAAAAAACACACTGGTCTTGTTTTCTTTGACTGCACCACAATCTGTGGGGTGTCTCCAAATCATTACTCTCTCACTTTTGTCTGCCAAAGTTAGGGTCTTTTGAAGCAGCGTTTGCACATTCCAGCTCTGCAAGGTTTTATTATCATTAGGGTTTTTCCAGTGCTGAATGATTACTGGGGGGTTGTTTGGATGGCGAGAAAATGAGGGAAAATGTGGTTGGTGCAAGTGTGGGAACGTGAAGAGGGAGGGGGAGGAGTAAATGAGACATTTTGAGACATGGGGTGTGTGTTTGGGAAAGAGTCATCGGTGGAGGAGAGGAGAGAGGAAGTGAGAGAGGCAAAAGCTGATGTGGGTGTAGGTGGAGGTGGAGGAGAGGTTCAGAGAGAGAAAGAGGGTGGAGAGGAGAAGAGGACAACAAGGCCAAGTGGGGAGAGAAGAAGGCGATCTTCGAAGCCGAATCCGAGGTTGAGCAATCCACCCAACAATGTCCATGGTGAGCAGGTGGCAGCAGGGTGGCCCTCTTGGCTCTCTAAGGTTGCTGGGGAAGCTATCAATGGATTGACCCCTAGAAGGGCTGATACTTTTGAAAAGCTTGATAAGGTAAAGCAAACAAATCTCAGACTCACTGGATGTTTGCCTTTTGTTTCCAATTTAAGCTTGTGTATATTTTGATTTGATGATGTTGGTGAATGCTGATATGATCTTGCTCTTGCTGTTTGGAGTTTTGAGAATGTGTGAGTTGTTTGGGGTTTTAAGATAATATGAGGAATTTTGGCTCTAAAGAAGGAGTTGTTTGTGTTGTTTGGTTTTTGAATGCAAGCAATGGCAACACCTAAAAATAGTAATGTGGATTTTGGACTTTTTTGTTGTTGGAATAAAGTCCTTCTGTCGAAGGGTCTTGAAGGTTATTTTTCCTGTCTACTTACCTGACAAAGCTTGAATCTTTCATTGGTTCCTTTACTATTTTTCAATCAGATTGGGCAAGGTACATACAGCAATGTTTACAAAGCCAGGGATACTTTGACGGGGAAAATTGTCGCCCTAAAGAAGGTCCGTTTCGACAATTTAGAGCCTGAGAGTGTGAAGTTCATGGCCAGAGAGATTCTGATTCTGCGTCGTTTGGATCATCCCAATGTTGTCAAACTGGAAGGCTTAGTGACTTCTAGAATGTCATGCAGTTTATATCTTGTGTTTGAATACATGGTGCATGATCTGGCTGGACTTGCCACAAACCCTGCGATTAAGTTCACAGAGCCTCAGGTGTGGGAGTAATTTCATTACTAAGTGCACGTTTTTGTTGTTTGAAATATATGATTCAAGAATATTTTCCTTTTTTGGGTAGCTTCTTGACATGGACCTTCTATATATGATCATGTCTGGATATTTTAGGTAAAATGTTACATGCATCAGCTATTCTCTGGGCTGGAACATTGTCATAACCGTCATGTGCTGCATCGTGATATAAAGGGGTCTAACCTTCTTATTGACAACGATGGAATTCTCAAGATTGCTGATTTTGGATTAGCTTCCTTCTTTGATCCTGATCACAAGCACCCAATGACCAGTAGAGTGGTGACTTTATGGTATCGACCTCCAGAACTTCTTCTCGGGGCCACTGAATATGGGGTGGGAGTGGACCTCTGGAGTGCTGGTTGCATTCTTGCGGAATTGTTGGCCGGGAAGCCTATTATGCCTGGTAGAACAGAGGTAACCTATGACTGGATACAATATATAGGTTCTATAGTTGCACCTTTTATGATCATAATATGTACTTGGTTTACTAGTCTATGGTGCAAGATTTTGTTGCCCATGGGCTACTCACTTTACTGCTAATTTATTCTGAGATCTGTGCTTCATATTTTGCTTATATAGTTTCCATCATGCTTTGTAGGTGGAGCAGCTACATAAGATATTTAAGCTATGCGGTTCTCCTTCTGAAGAATATTGGAAAAAGTCAAAGTTGCCGCATGCTACCATTTTTAAGCCCCAACAGTCATACAAGCGATGCATAGCAGAGACTTTTAAGAATTTTCCACCATCATCCCTGCCACTAATTGAGACCCTTCTCACAATCGATCCAGATGAACGTCTGACTGCCACTGCGGCATTGCATAGTGAAGTAAGATAATAATTGGGTTGACTGAATTAGTGTTGCGAGATCGCCTAATTTCTTGTGCTTTTCTCTCTCTTTTTGTATAGGCATGCTACAACTGTATAGCTGGATGGTTTTGTCATGTACAAGTCTTAAACAGAATAGTTAATTGGCCAAAATCTATATCCTTATGTAATAACTAATAACTATGAATAACAATTTCATAAGATATTAACAGGGCCCTTTAGATTAGTTGGATGGATTTTCTTACTTTCCCTCCGGTCATGCTTTTGTAAATACATTTCTGTCATAAATGGCTTCTCTCACTTTCCTCTCTGGTCATGCTTTTATAAATATGTTTCTGTCATAATTACTCAGTATGTACATATTCCCCCCCCCCCCCCTTGATAAAAGAAAAATTTATTAATACGAATGGAGAAAGAAACTACAAAATAAAGAGAAAATCCATGGAAAGAAGCTGTTCAATCCCTCAATGTATCTTTTAGTAATACCCGATCAAAAAAGTGATACCCCATTAAAAAGCCATGTGCTTTGCACTGGGTAGAAGCCAAATGTCTAGCTTTATCCCAAATCTAGTATTGTGCCATTGAAACCTCTATGAAAATACGGGAGTTATACTCTAACCAAATGCACCAAAGTGTAGCATAGAGTGCACATATGATCTTTCTACTAATTTGAGTAACATTTTTTTTCATGAGTTTGTCATAACATTGAGAGCTCTGTAATTCTGTTGCATAAGTACTTATTCTTTATAAACTCGTGCATTGCATGGTTTTGTGAAGATAAAATTTAGTGTTGATGGTGCATGAAAAATCTCAAGTAACAAAATAAAGCAATCTTCTGGATACCAGTTGCAGACCAAATTATTTATTTAACTTTGCACTAAGGTTTATGTTCAAATTGAACTCTGAAAATTTTGTACTGTACATCTTCTAGGTAGTTTCTTTCTAGGTTTGTCATGCTTTCCTGTTAGAATAAGTATAATATTCCAAGACTTGTTGATTAAGCCAGCATAACCTCACGATTTATTGGATTATCAATTGTTGATTAATATGAATTTGGCTGATTCTTACTAAGGTTTAAGTTTGAGATATGCTGAATTGTGCATGCAATCCGTGCAGTGTTTCAGTAATTGGATGTAAGGATCCTAGTTTGATGTTAATTGCTTTTCTTTTGCAGTTCTTTACAACAAAACCATATGCTTGTGAGCCCTCTAGCCTTCCAAAATATCCTCCCAGCAAGGAGATGGATGCAAAGCTACGAGATGAAGAAGCTAGAAGGTGACTTAAAAATTACTTTTGACATCTCAATGTGATATCATCTCACCAGTAATCCGATGGAAAACTTGTTATCATAAAAGTTTGCCAAAGTGCGTGCATGTTGGTGGTTATGTTTTGACCTTGTTATGCTTTACTTGGTTCTGCTTTTGTGTCCCTGTATCCATTTTCAGTTTTATTTCTCCGCCTCCCCATGATACTGTCCAGAAGATATTTCTTTTCAGAAGACAACATAAAAATGCACACATTTCAATATTTAATTTAATGATGTCATGACTGTAGATTGAGAGCAGCTGGTAAAGCTAATGCTGATGGTGTCAAGAAATCTCGTCCACGTGACCGAGTAGGGAGGGGAATTCCAGTTCCAGAGGCCAATGCTGAACTGCAAGCAAATATTGATGTATGTCTGATAAGGCACCTAATTCACTCCAGCAAGTATTTCTTATTGCTTATGATTAATATGACAAAGTAATAAATTTATCGATTCACATAATGATGTAGATGTCAACTTGGTAATGGTATATAACAATATCCATTTCTTATTTAGTTTTCACTTGGCTGCATCCAGTCTTCGTGGATTTTTTATTGAAAAGTTTCATTTCTTTTTTTTTCATGTCACATTAATTTATCAGTTATTATTATTTTTTTACAGATTTAGAAGAGTTTGCAGGATGTTATTTTGAGTGTATTTTTGTCTTGGTGAAAATATTATTTTTCTTGTAGAAGTCTTGGTGGAAAAGCTTTCACCTTTAGTTGTATCTATCTTCCCAAATACCATAGAAACTAAAATAATATATTGTCATGGATCTCCTTTTATATTCATCACTTCCCATCTCTTTATACTTTTGCTTGTCTATCAATTTTCACTCATTGGCTTGTAGGTATGAAAATTTTCAAACACGAGCAACAGTTTAGATTTCATGGTCCCTCAAGTCTTAATATGTGAAACTTAAAAACCAGTAATGGGTATAGAGCTGGTGTGCAAATGAAGTAGTTTGGTTCAGTTTAATTATTATAATGTACATAGTCTCCTCCTGATATTTCCTTGTGTTCCCATTTAACTATTAATCAAACAAAGACATGTGCTAACTGGCATTGGTATATATCACTGGTTTGGTACATCAGGACCATGTGACATATCGGTTCGTCTCTATAAATATTTGGGAAATTTGGTTGCATTGGTTGTAATAGTAGTTACTATCACTGTAAAAACTAGTATATGCTCCCTTCTATGAATTTTTAGTGCTGTTCTAGATAATCGTGTTATATCATAGCTTATCTCTATATAGAACAGTGTTGATGTTTAACTCTTACTACAGAGACGGCGATTGATCACACACGCGAATGCTAAGAGCAAGAGTGAGAAGTTTCCTCCTCCCCACCAAGATGGAGCTCTAGGCTATCCTTTGGGTTCTTCACATCACATGGATCCAGTTTTTGATCCTCCGGATGTTCCATTTAGTTCCACAAACTTCGCACAACCTAAAGCAAATATCCAAACCTGGTCTGGCCCGTTGGTAGATCCCGGTGGTGCGGGTGCACCAAGGAGAAAGAAGAAACATGGCAGGTGATGATGGGGGGGGGGGGGCATATACAATCCAAATTCATCAAAGGAGGACTCAAAATGATAAAGAATGTATATCAGGAGTCAAAGAAATATTCTTGTAGTATAACACCAATCATTTTTTAGGAGTATTCATGAAGCTGCAAATGTTGCTGACTTGATGTCTAACATCTGGTTGGTAGTGGTCCTAGTGGAAGTGGAGGTAAACTATTTTGTATTTCCCGCTCCCATTTGTTTCTCAATGATCAGAGGTTTATTCTCTATCTTGTATATCTTAATTTTTCCCCCTCTTAATTTTAAAAAAAAAAAGTCCAGTTAGGTTAGATGAACATCTAATAAATAGTTTTTGGGAATGGTGTTGCTGATTTATATTTCTCTCTAATTTTGTTACTTATTCAAACAATTTTTTGTTCCATTTAATCTCTGCTATGCAGAAGCTTGTGAACTATGCAGTACTTATACACAGTTTTCTTTAGTTTTTTGGTTTCTTCATATGATTGTTCCCTCTTCTCTGGAAGATATAATTTTTTTATCTTGGTGCCCTGGGTAAAGACTAATTCTTTACCAAGTTCTTCCTATCAAGTGTTTTTTTCATCTTGGACAAAACTTAATGTTAGATTGAGTTAACCGTTTCATGAAAAATGCTTAGAAAACGAAATCTATGATTGTGTCTGAACTCATTTAGAATTGACACTATATATATTATGAAAATAAAAGGTTATGGGTAATCTATAACCTATTTATTGTGTGCACCTTTCACTACAGAAGTTAAAACAGTGTCACGTTGGACAATCCAACCAACCTATTAACATTTTTATTTTCTTCCCTCTCTCTTCTTAAGTCCCCTTTCCCTTTTGGTGAGGTTTCGTTTGGTCAAATCATTGTCCTCCGTTTGAGTTGGTTTGGGATGAAACAACGGAACGTGTCTCGGACAGAGTTGACCTACCATTCCACATCAAATTTGATTGGGGACATTTTTTCTTGGAAACCTTTTTTATATTAAAATTCTTAATTCTCCAATTTATATGCCCTTCCCTCCCTCTCCCTGTGTTTAAGCTCTCAATTTATCCATCCATCAAGTTGTCAAATTTTGGTGCCATTTGTATTTTGGTGAATTCTAGCATATATACAATACTTCACATGGTCAATGCAATGGTGGACTATGAAGTTAGTCAGCAAAATTTTATAGCCAATCTGTAGCTAAACAATTGGCAATTAATTAGTAGCTGATCTGTAACTAATTTTGTGATCCAGCTTGAACAATGTGAAATGGTGATCCGTACTAGAATTGTCAATATTTAATCCTAAGAAACCTTTCCTAAACTAAGAAGGGTAGATGATATTGACAGTTAGATTCCATTCCAAACCTGCTTTTCTTTTAAGTGTTTTTTTTAACACGTGGCATCCATATAGAACAGGTGCCACTGTCTGTTTCTGGGGATAGCTACCAGTCAATGGTTTTTTTGGCTGTGTGCTATGTATATTGCCGCAGCTATCAGCTCTTAGCCTAACCTTTTTCTCTAGGACCATTGAGATTACTATGTTGAGACTTGAGAGTGAGAAGCCATGGCAAGAGTAAAATAGGCGTGCTTTTGGGGTCATTTTTAGCTTTGCCTCTAGACTAGATGAAAAATTCGGTTTTTACGAGCTTGCAAGTTCTTGAAACCTAACAATGAGAGCACAAGGAGGGCCTGGGCCTGGGCCTCCGGGCTATCCAGGTTCATGGCCCGGACCACCTTCTCCTCTTGGCAACTTCTTCCATGGACTGTGTAATACCATATCTTCTTGGTTGGTAACACCTTTTTCCTTCTCTTCTAGCTTCTAAATACATGTATTAGCATTAACTCCAACATTATATTAATGATAATTAGCATAGCAAATTCACATTCTTTAGTAATTTTTTTTAGCCCTTTATTTTTAGATCTACTTCCTGAGAAATTTTACCTAATAACAAAAAAATAAAATGTCGCTAACATTTCTCAAAAAACTAATATCGTCTTTTGAGAAAATATACATCTTCCACTGTAAAAGTTAAAAGTAATTATATATTTATCTATTTCTAGATAAAATTTTCATCTCCAATTTGTTAATGAGTTCAAATGTGCACAAATTAAAAACGAGAGACTACAGTAGAAAATATTATTCACCACTTTTTCAATTGCACGTGTTTTGACAGTTTCTACGTAGTCTGCTGTTGTTGGTTGGTACAAGACTGTTTTGGTGCGCCACCTGAACCGCCGCCTATTCCACTGGCTCCACCACAAGCTTCGCTGCCGCCGGTGCCTGACCCACCCGGTCCTCCGATTCCGCCGCCACAAGAACCTCCTGACCCATATTGGCCTCCTGCTCCTCCTGGGCCTCCCGGTGGCCCACCTGAACCTCCCATTCCGCCACCACCAGACTCCCTTGGTCCTTATTGGCCTCCTCCTTCTCCTGGCCCACCAGGTGGTCCAATTGGCCCTCCTGGGCCTCCCGATGGGCCTTTTGGCGGCCCACCAGGACCCCCACCTCCTTATTGAGGAAGAAAATGCTATATATGTATTTTTGGGGCGATCTCATCTACTATAATTCATCCACTTAATTTGTATCTTTTGTGATCAAGTTCTAGAATCAAATAATGCTACGTGTAATATGTTTTCTTAATATTAAATACTCTACATTAATAATATACTGATAGATTTTAAAATCACTCATAATTTGATTTGAAACTTTGTGTTTAAATAAATTAATAAAGTGAACAAGTTTATTTTCTTGGCTTAATTGCTCAAATAAAAAACTCGAGCTAATCTATTACCCATTAAAAAAATTGAAACGTGGTACTGACGCATAGAGGTGTCAAAAGTGGCCCAACCCAACGGGCCGGGCCGGTTGGCCCGTGTATTAGGCCGAGCTAGGACCGGGCCGTTTTGGCCCGGCCCGATGGGCCCGACGGGGCCGACTGGGCTCTTTTTTTGGCACTTTTATGGTATTTAGGTGTTTTTTCCTTTGTAAAAGTCGCGAGCTAGGTCGGGCCCGGCCCGGTATGTTTTAGGCTAGGCTGGGCCATTAAATAAATAGCCTATGGAAAATATGGGCTGGCCCGGCCTGGCCCGATTTTGCAATTTGGCCCACCGGGCCGGGCCGGGCGGCCCGTTTTGACCGTTCTAGACGCAAGAGCACACGTCAAAGTTGGTTTAAGGATTCTCTTATATGCAGTAAGTAACTTTTAAGGTTGATAACCGTGGTTCGAAACCTGACTTTTCAAATATTTCAGCTACAATAACTGTGCCTGTGGTTTAACTTTTAACATGCTATCCACGATGGTATTTGTTTATTGTTTTTCGACACAACTTACATATTCTTGGTGCTAGAGCTTCAAATCAAGGCCCATAATCTTTACAGAATTTCAATAACCATCGTATATATCTGTTGGCCAAAAAAATTAAAATGATCTTATATATCTACCTAACCCCGAGCAAATGATGAAAAATTTGTCTATATTGGCATGAAAAATAGAGGTTAAAAGGCAACGGATGGTAGATAGTACACTGATAAAATAGTATTTTCAGAGTAAAGAGTTACTAATAAAAGAGTTTTCTTTTCTTTTTTTAGGTTGATCAATAGTAAACAAGTTAAAAGAATAAAAAACCTATCCTTCATTCCAAAAATTTATTGGCCCCAAAGAGAAGAAAGGAAACTTCATCTTTGGATAGACACGTACAAATCATGGTCACATTTGAGTGATGGGCGTCTTGAGGTCTTCGCATGAATGGTGTTGATTTTGATTTATTAATATTGGAATGTAATCACAACGAGCACATATCTATCCACACCGACCGTGAATATATGCAGATGCCAAGAAATAGAAATAATGTTGAATATTAACTTTAATTACTTAAAAATAATAAATAAATTTTTTAATATACTAAAGATATTTTTATTTAAATTGTATTTTTATTTTTAATCTATTTTTCAAGATATATATGCCTAAAAATTAGAGTTTGAGATATTTTATAAAGGAAGTTTTACATGAGAATAATTAAAAACTAATAAAAAACAATTAATGTATGAAATTATAATATGCAATATTGTATAATAAATTTTAACGTGATATTGTACAAATTTACAAATATTTTTTTATAAAATAAAGCATGCGTGACTTTATGTGCGAGGGTACAGCACTATTGCGATTCAAAAATTATGCAAATTATATTTTTTCTATTGGAAATTATACTTTTCTTCTTAATTATTAATCCTTCCTTTCTCTCCCTCTCTATGTACATACAAGCATACAAGTTCTTGTCATTCGTGTATAGTTACGTGTATAATTAAAATTAGTTCCTTTCATTTTTCACTTGATACTTTTACAATTATATATTTTTATTGCTAATTTCATTATGTAATTCTTTACAAATATCACATCTCTATTTTAATTGTAGTTATACTTTTTAAGAGCACACCATGATTAAGTCACTTGGGCATTCTGTGACGCTTACTTATGTTAGAAGGATATAATATGTTTCATGTTATTTAATGAATTGCAAGAGTTTTTTTTTTTTTTACCAAAATTTTATTGAAGACTCTGACTAGTAATTGTTATATCCAAATTCTCGAAAGTCAAGTCACGCCGACCTTCACTGTTGGATAAAGAGAAACAGAAACTACGAATGGTGCTGAATTGTAAAGAAAATATTTTTTGCACCAATACTTCTTTCGCAGTTTCCAATTTCACAATACTTCTTTCCACTAAATGAATCAATCAACCACAAGAACACGTTTATCATATCCATATCTATTGTCATGACATGTAACTTGATCCACGCACCGACCTAGCTAACCCGCACCCCAGAAATGGTCTCAATCAATTCAATTTGGCCGCCACAAAGTTACAAGAAACTCTTCAATGTTTCCGGCTATCTAACTTATATTATTTACAAACAGATTAAAAGAAACTTATATTTACAAAAAGTCATGAAAAAAGTATGATAGTCTAACAGTTATGTTCATGTACATTTTTATCATCCACCGTTATCCTCATTAGCCTTACCAGTACTGTCGCCACTTAAAAAATCTTGCATCACTTAATAATTTATAAAAATGAGAGGTGTATTACTACTTAGGAGAGTTTTGATTTTTGAGCATGGCAATTAAGCCACTAGGTCCAGGGGACGGATACAGAAATCCACTAAGGGAGGGGCCAAAAATTCATCAAGATAAAATTTTATTATTAATTCATAATTTTTTTCACATTGAATAATCTGTTCAGATTTTTTTAGATCTAAAGCTAAACAAAAAGTAAACAAATTTATCATATTTTTATATAATTTACTACTAATTAAACTTATGTATTTAAATATCAAGTGTAACGATAAACAAATTAGTCATACATGACAATAACATTTAATTATACGGTGATATAATATCTGTGAGTGTGTTTATAATATTAATATAACCACGAGATTGGACGTAAGTGGTTAATGCGCTCCGTTTAAGGGACGAACTCAGCTAAGACTTTATTTATCTGGTATCTGGTAACGGAACAATCCGTGTCTAGACTTTATTTATCTCTCGGCTAAACACAATTTAAAGACCTATTTTTTCCTAAAATACTATGGATATAAACCAAAAAATAACATAATATTAATATATATGTACATGAAACAATTAAATTGAGGGGAGGGAGCGGCCCAAGCCCCTGCTTCCCGCCGCCCCCTTCCCTCCGTCCCTGACTAGGCCCACGTATGTGCTCAGTTCAACTTGTGCCAGTAGTATATATGTGAGCTATATATAATAAAGGCCCTGTTTGGATAACAAGCTTATCTACTAGTTATGGTATAAGTTGTATAAATTACTTTTATAATCAAAGAAAAATTATAGTGAAACTTATTTTATATAAGTCAAAAGCTGTTTTGATAAGCTATCCTGGGTAGCTTATGAAAAATAAGCCAAAAACAGCTTATGAATTAGTCATAAGTTGTGTTCATAAACTCTGCATAAGCCAATCCAAACAGACCCAAAGTGTTATACAGTATAAACAATAATAATCCATTTGTGCCATGCTTTCAAATTAGATTTGTCTGTGAGTTGGAAATTAAAAAGAAATGATTTATTTTATTTTATTTTAATTTTTCTTATCCAGAAAGTGCATGGCCTGATTGTGATCCGAGTCACAGGAGAGGAAGAGATCCAGAACCATAACTGTAGAAGCAGTAACAGATATCCTAAAACGCGGACCAATGAAATGAATCTCTGATTCAGAATCTGAAGGGCACACCATACACACACAGAGGCACAGCACATAGAGAATTATGAGTCAGCACACACGCAGCATCCCCCACATGCCTCTGGTCCACGTATAATGCACATCCACAACCTGTCATTCAATTCGTGGATCATAAACACTTGTGTCGACCCTTTGCTTGGACGCTGCATGCCCCCCCTCCCTACCCACTCACATTCCACCACTTGCAACATTTTCTATACAAAGAAACAAATTTAAATAAGGCATTCATTGATTGATTAATCTACAGTAAAAAAGTCCATATCATGCATTGTGTCATTTTGGATAACGTATGTACTGTAACAGTATAACTTATTTCACGGGACTGGATTGGAATCTATCCATGTGTCGGGTGTAACATCATCACTAATTCTTTAATTAACACGTAATATTATTATTATAAGTAAGGTTTTAAATTATTAATGTGTGACCGTGACATTGTGATAATTGATATTATTGTAAATTAAACAGAAACCTTAAACATTATGATCATATATAATTGTGGTGATTATAAGTAAAGCTCACAAATTTAAATACAGCATCATAAAAAAATAATTAAATAATACATACAATAATTTGCATATGTTAACCTTATTTATATCCAGCCATATCCAACTCATCTACGCCCATTAATTGAAGATCCTCGTATGATGCCATTTTTGAGGAATTATTATTAACGTTTTCCATTTTATAATTCTTTGCTGTATAATTTTTTCTTTTCTGAGAATTATGAACCTATAATGATTGGTATGGTCCTTAATAATTTCTATTTTTTTATATACGAAAATAAAATCAACAACAGCATTCTGCGGCTCAACTTTGGGTTTCCCACTAGAACGACGCGTGGTTCATTGTTTTGCACGCTTTTATTTTCTCTTTTGTGGGTTTCCCAGTCGCACAAGAGAGAGAGAGAGAGAAAAAAAAAGAAAAAGAAAAAAACAAAAGAAAAAAGCGCGTCTCGGGCTCCACCTTCTTATAAAAGAACCATTACCCACTTACATTTTCCCCCATCTTCAAAATCTCATTTTTCATTCAACCCAAAACTTTTCTGCGCAAATTCTCTTGGAAGCCTCAGCTGGGTATTCTGAAAAAGGCTAGAATTTTTATTCATTTGGTGAACGAGGTTTTGCTGTGATTATTGTGTTCTTATTTTGTTGTTAGCCACCATGGAGGTTTCGTTGATTGGGAGCTCTCAAGCTAAGTTGGGAAAGTCCGAATTGGCATGTAGGGAACTGGGTTTTTGTATTCTGAAGGATAATTGCAGGTTCTCGAAAAATAGGGTTTGTTTTGATCGGAATTTAAGGTGGAAGAAAGCTGGATTAGCTTTGAGAGCTATTCATACTGAACCCGTACGAGAGGATAAGAAGCAGCTTTCTGGCTCTGGAACAAGATCCAAGCCGGTGCGTTTATTTTTTATTTTTTAATGTTGTTATTATTTTGCCTTTTGCTTTTGGTTGGTGAGAAATTGCAAAAAAATATTATTATTTTTTAATTTTGAGTTTGACTTGGAAGGAAACCATTAATTAATAGTTTTTTAATATTTGATTTGAATTGAATTTTATTTCTCTTAGCTTCAAATTGAATGAACATGTCAAGGGCATCCATATTAGTACGTTGAATTCTTCATTTATATAGTGGGGGTAAATAACGAAGCCAACTCTTTTAGGAAACTTGTTATATTTATTTAGTGATATTTTTCCTTGAAATTGTTATCTTGTGGTTTTGAGTGGATTTTTTTTGGGGGGATGATTTTGGCTTACATTAATCCTAGATATTTTGCTTGTGAAGTTTTGTTCACGTTATAGATCAATCATGAATTTTTATTCTTTGGCCATCATTAATTGCTTGATGATTGAAAACCATGACAAACAGATATTAGTATCGGAAGGGATTTACATAGTAGAGGTTTAATTAACTGTACTATATGTCTTTGAAAAAGTTTATTGTTCTGAATCATTCAAATCTAATGCAGTCATGTTAGGTAACTGAAAGGTAACTGACATGCTTAAAATAATATGTTGCAGGTAGATGGTGTAAGATTATTTGTGGGGCTGCCCCTAGATACAGTTTCTTATGACTGTAATTCAATAAACAATGCTAGAGCAATTGCAGCTGGGCTAAAAGCTTTGAAGCTATTAGGAGTTGAAGGCGTTGAGCTCCCTGTTTGGTGGGGAATTGTTGAGAAAGATGCCATGGGAGAATATGATTGGTCAGGCTATCTTTCAATTGCTGAGATGGTTCAGAAAGTGGGTCTGAAGCTTCATGTCACCCTTTGCTTTCATGGGTCTAAAAAACCAAATATCCCCCTACCCAAATGGGTAACCCAGATTGGTGAATCTCAATCCAATATTTTCTTTACGGATCGGTCAGGACAGCATTATAAAGAATGTCTGTCGCTGGCAGTTGATAATATTCCTGTTCTGGATGGAAAGACTCCAGTCCAAGTGTACCAGAGTTTCTGTGAGAGCTTCAAGTCTTCATTCTCTCCATTCATGGGCTCTACAATTACGGTACGATATTTAGATTACAAGGACTAGTTATGCATGCTAACATCCACTTTCGGATTAATAAGGTCTTGTTTGGGTGTAGTCGTAGAAGCCAAACTTTTAACTTATGGAGACGTTAGTTTTACTTTTCATTCTTATTTTTCTCATATATGAAAAAGAGAAAAAAGTTGTTAAATAGTCATTAATAAGTAGATAGGTGCTTACGGAGAAGTTAAAAAAAGATGACTTTTGAAAAAGTGAAGTGTAAAAGTTAATTTCAACTAATGTGAGAAGCTATTAGTTAAAAAAACTCATGTTAGAGGTGCTTATAGAAAAATTTATCCAAACAGATGTTTGACAATGTCTTCATATATTGCAGGGCATTTCCATGGGTTTAGGACCAGATGGCGAGCTACGGTATCCATCTCACCACCAGCTATGTAGTAGAACTCGAGGTGTTGGGGAATTCCAGTGTTATGACCAAAACATGCTCAGCTTTCTCAAGCAACATGCTGAAGCATCTGGAAATCCTTTATGGGGGCTTGGTGGTCCACATGATGTGCCTACCTATGACCAGTCACCATACTCCAATAGCTTCTTCAAGGATGGGGGTTCTTGGGAGTCTTCATATGGAGACTTCTTCCTTTCCTGGTATTCTGCTCAGCTCATAACACATGGAGATTGCCTCCTTTCATTAGCCGCTTCCTCTTTTGGTGACACTGGAGTGACAATATATGGAAAACTCCCACTCATGCACTCTTGGTATGGAACCAGATCCCATCCTTCCCAGCTAACAGCAGGGTTCTATAACACAGCTAACAGGGATGGTTATGAACAAGTTGCAGAGATGTTTGCTAAAAACTCATGCAAAATTATACTGCCTGGAATGGACCTTTCAGATGCAAATCAACCAAATGAAACCCAGTCCAGCCCTGAGTTGCTACTTGCACAAATCATGGGAGCTTTCAGAAAGCACGAGGTGAAGGTCTCAGGTCAAAACTCATCAGAGTTTGGTGCTCCAGCGGGTTTTGAACAAATCAAGAAGAATTTATCAGGAGATGATGTACTGGACCTGTTCACATATCATAGGATGGGAGCATATTTCTTTTCCCCAGAGCATTTTCCTTCATTCACCGAGTTTGTTCGGAGTCTTAATCAACCGGAACTGCATTCGGATGATCTCCCTACCGAGGAGAAAGAAGGTGCCGAATCTGCAGTTAAGAGCCAAGAAGCAAGCGTGAGCATGCAAACGGCCTAAGCTGTTGTAAATTTGTAATGATAATTGTGTATATAATAGCAATTAGTAGTTGTACTACCCTTGCATGGGATATGAGATTGAGGACAGGTTGTGTTGTAAGTACCAAGATGGGGATGCTTATTTTCCTGGTTTAACCTCAAGCTGAGAGTTACATTTTACAATTATTCCTTATAATGTAGCCGAGGTTGGTGGCAGAGCAGATGACAGTCTTAATCATCTGTGCTCTTGTGGATGTGGTGTACATTTCTATCCAATATTACTTGGCCTAATGAAATATTATTTTTAAAGTACTTATCCCATTTTAAAATAAAATTTAAGTAAACTAAGGTTTTTATATAATGATTAAGCAAGTAATGTTTTCAATTTTAGAAGGTTTCTTCTACAAAATTATTCATATTTTGAAATGATATGGCAATACTTGATTCTCTCTCTCTCTCTGATGCAATCATGGTGATAGATTGTTTACTCCTGTCCATAAGTTGTTATGACTCCGTAGGGTATGTGTATGTTGGTGTTTCCCCTCCCTTGGATCCTGCTTGTAGACAACAGAACATACTGAGAATTGACAAAGGGATATTGGTAAATACACCTCAACTTTTTAGCCATATACTCCACATTAATGTGGAAATTTCAAAAATATCCTCCAATTTTGTGTATATTTCGGAAACTCTAGTTTCCGGAATGCAATTTTGTATTCCGGAAACTGGAGTTTTCGGAATGTAATTTTTTGAATTGTGGAGTGTATCTGGAATGCAAATTTGTATTCCGGAAACTCCAGTCAAATTTGTATTCCATGCAAAATTGTATTTCGAAAACTCCAATTTTCATACAATTTGTATTCCAGTTTTCGAAATGCACGCAAAAATTAAGGATATTTTTGAAATTTTAACATTAACATGGAGTGTATGGCAAATTTGGGTGGGGTGGATTTACCAATTCCTTGAGAAAGAGAGCCATAAAACAGAGACACAGTTTAGTTGCTTTGATTATTGAGACGTCACGTGTTGAACATTTAATTCAAGTTCAACAGCATTGTCATCTTTGACATATATTTTCATAATAAACGTAGTTGTCAAATTTTTTTTGATTTTGTGACATCGTCAAGTCTTCATGTCTATTTCTTCTTTAGCTGGCCCTAGCATAACCAGGGATAAGTTTTTACACATACACACTTATTAAATCCCTAAATTACCCCTCCGCATCATACGCGGAACTAATAGTTCCTGTGTTCTGCTGCTCAAGTTCCGCGTGAGGTCCTCGATCTGCAGCCATCTTCTTCGTCTCTCTCATCCAGACCACCGTCTCCGTCCCACACCACCGTCATCTCCCACTTCCGGACACACTCCTTCCTTCCCTCTCGAGACCGTGATCAACACAGCGAGGTCGTCTTCTTCCTTCGCTCACCACCCTCACACACAGAGCTTCTTCATTGCGGGCGTCTCCTCGCGGAACTATTAGTTCTGCATGACCATTTGGTCTCCGTGTCCACAGAGACCAAATGGTCACGCGGAACTAATAGTTCCGCGAGGTAACTTTCATTTTGAAAGTTACCTCGTGGAACTATTAGTTCCACAGAGACCAAATGGTCACGCGGAACTATTAGTTCCGCAAAAAGCAAAACTAATAGTTCCGCACAATATCCACCGCCCAAAAATCCCAAAACCCACCACCACCACCACCGAACCCTGGCCTCAAACACGACGACTCCGGCGTGTCATGCCTCCTCCCTGCGTGTCGTGCCTCCTTCGAGTTCCAGCACAGCTACTCGGAGACTCCGAAGGTGAAGTCGCTGGCGATTCGGGAGTCAGCATTTCTCCCCTTCTTGCCGCCGACGATGCCGAGGCCATGGACTGAAAAGCACCGCTGAGGAAGTCGAAGAAGAAGGTTGTCGTGTGTGTGATTCGTTCAACCCTCCACCTCCGAGAACTAAAGGAGTGATTCATAACATGCTGGAGTGAGGGAGAGAGCTCTCTCTGTGTGTGTGTGTGGGTGTGTGTGTGCGGAAGTGTGTAGGCTGCGGAACTATGAGGAGAGGGAGAGGAAGAAATGCTGCGTGGAAGTGTTGAAGTGAGGGAGAAAGAGATTTAGGGTATTTTGGTATTTTCTTCCTTTAATGTATGTGCAATTAACAATTGATGTATGTGTGAATATCAATTGCCTTTATATTAATGTTGCGAATAAAATTTGTGACTTTATACATGGGCCTTTAAGTCTGCTAATTAGCCATGACGGCCCTTGGAGACCTATATATACAAAACCCACAACGACTAGCATGAATCCCTTTATAAAGCCCACAAGCGCGGTTTTTGAATAGGGTTTTGGTAAATACATTACACAATTTAGCCATACATCCCACATTAAAAGGGTAAATTACTATTATACCCTCATCGATTGGTTTTTTTTTCTTTCAATTTCGCGTCTTTTTTGAAAACTGAAGTTTTCGGAATACAAAATTGCATTCCGGAGAATACAAATTGTATGAAGACTGGAGTTTCCGGAATATAAACTTGACTGGAGTTTCTGGAATACAAGTATTCTGGAAACTGGTGTTTCTGGAATACAAATCAGTTTCCAGAATACAAATTTGTATTCAAGAAAGAAACTGGAGTTTTCGGAATACAAAAAGTGAGGGTATTTTTGGAATTTCCAGATTAATGTGAGGTGTATGACAAAAAGTGTGGGGTGTATTTACCATCTTCCTTTTGAATACGGTGTTTGGGTTTGAGATTGAGTTCTTTCTGTTTTTTTTTGACAAAGTTCTTTCTATTTTTTGAAACTAGAAGATTGGATTTGACCAAAAAAAGAAACTAGAAGATTGGTTCTGCTAAACGAAAGATCAACTTCGACTCTTGCTATATGCACATACGTCCCTTTCTACTTACACATACATTAAAACCTGAAAAGACAAAAATACCCTCAAGTTTAAAAAAAACTCCAATGTATTCACAAAAAAATACAGTGTGGAACTATTAGTTCCACAGTGTATTTGTTTATGCAGAACTAATAGTTCCACAATGTAATTTCTTGTCAATGGTTCAATAGTTCCATTTATGGGTCAAATTCTTGATGACTCTTTTGATGACCCATAAATGCAATTATGATTGGTATAAATTCATTAGGTAAAATGAAAAATAAAGGTGGGATGTGGAGCCTTGATGATGCTAAACATTGCTACAATAAGATCACTTTATTCATTTTTTCGAAGATGGAAGTGATATGTTTGGGTCTTGATGCACCCCAAATGTTGGTGTAATGTGAATTGTTTATTTGAAAAACAGAGAACCGGAATTGGTTGTTTGAACCATTACAACCTTGAATGCAACTGCAAGTATTTGTATAGTCCCCTCCCCTCATATATGATCAAAAGTGATTTTAAAGTATATGTAGTTCGTTTTGGATTGAAAGATTTAGCATCAATTGCACATAATTGCTTGTATGGACCACAAGTAGTAATTCACTACCGTGTTCTTGCAAGTAGTTTCTGTGCTTGTGTTATTATTGCAAGTGGCAACATTATTGCATACACAACCACTACATTGCATAAATGACCAAATGAAAAGAAAATTTGAGAGACGAAGAATTTATGTACACGGGGAACTGAATATAAGAAATGAGTAGAGAACACCAGTTCCAAGTAACATTCCAATTTCATGCGATCTTCCCAGAAGTGATGAATTGTGTGATCCCATAAGCTAACTGAAACACTCCTATGTGCAGCATCGTCCTTATAGATTCAGTTGAACACCATCCAAATTGCTTCCCACTAAGTGACACTCTAAAAACCATATTTCTCAGCAGCAAAAGAGATAGCAATATAATCTGGGTTGAGTCTGGCATGAACAAGCAGCAAACATCCTCAATAAGCAAACTGAGCCAAGAAAATTACATTTCTTGTTTCAATTTTTAAATGATGGAACTGAGATAACTGTCACTATGTTATAGCTGGAATAGTAAATATATCCTCCCATCCTTTGATTAAAACACACAGCTTAAGGGGTGATAATTTTAGCAGAATGTGGCAGCCATTATAAATACTAGAAAAAGGGGCATAAACTATAAACTATAAAGTAACAAACTCTTCCTTCTCACGTAATGCAGCTTTGGAATCGTGCAATGGAAACTGAACGGCTACACAAGCAGGCTTGCTCAGTGGTCTACCAATGGAATTACTGCAAAGGCCATTTAGCTTCTACAGCTTTCTACTAATCAATGGTTTTCCTATCCATATTCAAATTAAAGTAGTGGACTTTCAAATGAATACCTGTTTAAAGATGTTATTCACAAGCAATCTTGGTATCAAAGCTGCTGAGGCAGATTGCAAATGCCTGAAATGCTGAGATAGGGTACCGGTAGTCCATTGTAAACATATCCTTCCCGACTTTTCCAAATTGCAGGATAATCTTATCGTGTTCTGGTCCAGCAGGTCCATTCTCTGGGGAAGCCACCAGCTGAAAGTTTTTAACTGAGGCAATCGTCACCCGTCCATGAAAGTTTAAGCACCAACACTGCAGCTGCTCATGCCACCTGGGAGACTTGTTTTTCAACACTAGCATACTATCCTTTTGATCACCCTGGGGTCCAGATAGGGAGTTCTCCACACGATTTGATTTCGATCGGAAAAAAGGGAAAGAGGGAAACATATCCATGTTGTTAAGAGAAAACTCAGTCTGTGTAGGAGCTACCCCTCCTGGTTCAATTGCAGAGGCAGGAATGGAATCCATGACACAGTTCATTCTCCTAGGCCCCCTGCTTGCCATATATAGATGGTAAGAATAGCATAGTAGGCATATAAGAAGAGTGCACAGTAAGCTAAACATGTTTTCAGCAACACTTTGGCTACTCAAAGTCTAAAACTATGGATGCAGGTCAAAATTTATGCAATTACAGTTATAGTATAACAACTATTTGTTAAATTATATATGAACTATGCACAATTGCAATATGTGAAGCTTACCTTGAGCCTAGCACATTCAATTCATATGAGATGTGGGCCACTGGATAGTTGCCTGTTGGGACCTTGGGTGAAACCTGTTTTAGATTCACCAGCCTTGTGGAACGACTTTTTGTAATCTTTGCCCCTGCATGAGGTGGCTGGCCATCATAGATTGTGAACTTGGTTCCCAGAAAATTTGATCTAATAATTAAGGGAGGGGAAAAAAGGCATAAGTCGTTGCACTAATAAACAGGAAAACAATATTGGTGATATAGAAACTGATTAGTAGTTCACCTCAGTTTCCCAACATAGGTGTTGCTTCCCCTTGACATATCATCTGCATCTAGAGAGATGATATAATCAGTGCAGGTAGGACGCCTGCATTTGCGTGCAGCCAGAAGGAACTTCCCATCATCCCCTAGCGCTGAATTGAAAGAAACAATGGCAAAAAGGGAACACACAACACTCTCTTAGAATTAGAAGCTTCGGATCTCAAAAAGGAAAGCAAAGAATGAGGCAAAACAAATAAACTAAAGTTTTTACAGAAAGGAATCAACCGCAAGTTTAATTTATTGTATACTCACAACTAGTTAAACTGAGGAACAAATAATACGTTTGTGTGGACCGGTTGCGCTTTATAAAGCACTGGAGGAGATGCTCCCTTGGACCAGGCTGCCACAATTATTCGCAAATAGAAGCATGTCAGATAATGCCAGAGGGCTGTTAAACAATGCATTGAATTACTCAGCAATAAAAAGACAAGAATCACAGTCATATTCAATCATCACGCCGTTCCACACAAACAAGGGAATCTTTAGAGCAATACCATGGAAAGCAGGCATCGTATGGTACCCACTCAATTTGCCCAAAAGAGTGACCCCTCCTTTTACTTTTTTGGTTTATGTCAACAACAAAGAATTTTCAAAGGCCACCAGTTGTTGAAGATATTTGCATTAGAACAAGTAGTCGGCACAAGAAAGCACAGCTCATAAGACAGACTAAGGCTGCCAATAAAAACAGTGATGATACCCAGATGCTACAAAACCTGGTCGTTTACAATGTCTTTTAAGGTAATTGCTCTGTAATTTCCCATGTAAAGTTCACAACAACTAAAAAATTTAACATCAAAACATCAGAATTTAGTGGTCCCAAGACTCCCAACATCCCAGGTAATAATAGAACATTTAATTCTGGGGATGTAGGGCAGCGAAAAGTATCTAGAATTATGCCAAAAACCCAACATTATCCACAAAGAACATGGACCAACCAAAATAACAATTTTCCACAGGGAGGAAAAGAACATTTAGGGGGATTTTCACAGTATAAGCAGGAATTATGCAATTTTCTTAATCTCTATGTGATAGTATAAAAATCAGGGATCAGAAGGGAAAATGAAAAAGAATACAAAGGAACAGATTATCAATATCTCAAACAAAATTAGTTAACATTTAATAGAGTTACATATGGAATACTAAAAAACAAAACGATTAGTTCACCTCTACTCAAACTACATGCTCCCTTGCCTTCATGTCCCATGGCACGGATAAGTACCGCAGCATCAATCAATCAATATACATTTATATTTTTTGGTTATAAAACAATCTCTAAAGGATTCAATACAACACCTAGATAAAAATATTGTACTAATTTTTTCATAAAAATTAACAATTTAATACCAAAGTATTTCAAATAACAAAGAAACAAAGTAGCATAAGAAAACCCTGTTGCACTCATTCAGGGAATCCATCTAATATTGGGAATTCAAAACCCAATTAAGCTCAATGCCCCAAACAAAAAACTTTCTTCCCACTAAAAACCACCCAATCCAACACAAAATTGGAGTACCTCACTCCTCTAAAGTGAGTTTAGAGTATAAAATAAGTAATCTACACCATTGATAAATAAATTAATGGTTCAAAAATCATAGATGTGTTAGACTATCGACCCTTAATTTTCTCGTTCACTTTAGAGGAGCTAAATCCAAAATAGAAAAGGGGAACACCTGCTTTCAGAAATTCAAGTCAAAATAAAAAAGAAGACGACGGAGAAGAAAAAGAGGAAGAAACAAGTATATATAGATAAATAAAAATTTAATTTTGAGCAAACCCCATGAAAAAATTTAATCAGGAAAGAGGATGTAATTGGAAATGGTTAAAGGGAAACCTGCTTAACAGAGATGGGGAAGGTTATCTTGTTGGAGAGTTCAGGTGTTTTAACGATGTCCTTTGTGATCTCCCTCCAGCTCCGGCACACTCCGGCACACGCCACCACGCTCTTCCTCGGCGGCCACGTCTCCTCCGTCGCCTCGATTCGGTGTAGCACCTCTCGTAGTAGCTCCTGCGGCATGTTCGCCCAACAACTCTGCCTCAACCCGTCTCCGACCACCACCGCCGTCGCTGCCGCATCCTCCTCCATCACCCTCTTAGACCTCGATCTTATGTCCTCGATTATGCTCTTCATTATAGCCATACCCAGATCGCCAATTCCAATCCCAATTCCACCAAACACAGGAAAGTTTTCGACTTTCAGAGGAATGCTAGTGTATTATAGTATGTGTGCGTGTGACTTATAGAGAGAGAGAGAGAGAGAGAAAACGAGGGGGAGTGATATAAGCGCTGCGTTGATTGAGGAGGGGAAATTATCTTCTGGGGAATAAAAAAAATTGATTTTTTTTTGGTGGGGGAGAAAAGGTAAGAGAGATGCAGAGAGAATAGATGAGATTCTGATAAAAGGTTCAACTTCAGTGTTTCTTTGTCTTTTTTTCTTTTGTGGAAAAAATGGGAGGGGATTAAAATGAAATGAGAAAAACAAAAAAGGGTGACACTGTAAAATCAAAAATGTAGTGTGGTGATTTCTATGATATGACTATGAGAGGGGTTACTACTACTGAGTCTGGATCTGAGAGAGCAAATTAAGGAGTCACAAAGGGAACAAGGTAGGTACTGCTTGGTGGTGGCGGTCTGGTTCAATCGGTTTCTTTGCTGAGTTGGAAAGTTGATTAATTATTCTTCTGATCGAATTTATTAATCTGATTAATTAATTTGAATTAGTTAAGTAGTATATGTTATTTGCTTCAAAAGAGTAGTATATGTTATACTTTATTAGGAAGAAAGTGAACTATCCACTTTAAAAAAGTGTTAATTATAAGCTTAATGATCATACCCAAAGTTGGTACACTAATGATTTTGGCTAATGACTTTTTCCTACCTTGAGTAGAGTCTTCGGGAAGATATACCAAAATTTGTATATTCAGAAAAATATACATATTGTTCATCGACTCTGTTTGTTTATATATGTGTGTGTGTTTTTAGTAGTTAAAATTGAAAATCATTTAATAATCATATAACTACTTAAAAATCATATAACTTTATGTTTTAATATTAATTAGTTATATCCAATAATCAAAACTTTCTCTTCTCTTTCTCATGAAAAAGCTCCTCCTATTATTATGTATATAAAAAAAAGTTCCTTATATTTGAGTTGTCTCTTGTTTTGATTCATTTATTAATGTAAATAATGATTATTTTGTGTTATTTAAAAGCTTTTCTTAATTTTTATGAAAACGCGTGAATATTGTAGTAACAAAAACAATACAACGGAGAAAAATCGGATTTTCAGATTTAGACTACTGTTTGAGAAGAAAGTCACTATGCATTATAATAAAATGCTTCAATATTGGGGGCTCTCCATGTCAACATAGTATCTACTACTTCCGTCCCTAGTAATAAGAAGTTTTTACTTAATTCTCTTCCACTAAAGAAGTTAGTTAATATAGTTTATATAGCATTATATATGTCAATAATTTATACTATATTTTTAAAATTGTCCTTAATAATAGTATATTTATCTTCTCACTTTTTATCTCCCATTAATTAATTAATTAATTTAATTAATACATTACTACCTCTCTTTTCCAATAAATAAGGGTAATTTGGGTAAAAATTAATTAATACATGACACATTTTCAAAAACCTCTTATAAAAAAGGACAAACAAATTTGTAAAAAATCTCTTATAATTAGGGACGGAGGTAGTAATATTTCAAACGGCCGAAATTTGACAAATTAGTATATGCACCATTATACATTTACATGAATTCACTCGAATCCCTCGTTGCATTCGAAGAAAAGAAAATAATTGCACACAAAAAGAAGTTGCAAACAATAACAACATAATGTCAACCATCTACAAGCTTACAATATTGCCAGAAATAAGTCAAATAACTTATTTTTTTATTTCTGCCTAAATGTAAAACTAAGAGGCAACTGTTTTTTTAAAAGAGTGAACAGACGATTAAAAAAATAAAGCTAGTTACATAACATGATCATGATATTAACTTTTTAAATATTAAAATACATATAATGTAAAGACGATGTTATCTAAGCAGGGTGGTCTAAGTGTAATTAGTATGTATTTTTTAAAGCAAAAGTCATAATTTTTTTATTTTTTTATCTATATGTGAAACAAAATTTTTAACTGCCAAGATCATCTACTATTATAAAACAACTGTGATCCAATACCAAAACTGGACAACAGCAGCCATAGAAAAAGAGTCAATAGTGTTGTTTACTTTGTTCAACTACAATGAAAGATTTCAGCAGCAGCTAGGAATAAAAAAACATTATTGTTGATTTTTTTTATTAAAAAAACTAGTAATACTTAACTTGATTTCCTAATTACCAAATATCTATCCCAAGTGTTTTGTTAAGTTCTATAAATCCTAATTCCCTTTGGTAATAATTATTTATCATGACCGATATGTCTTTATCTCCAGTCACTCATTAATAAGTCATCATTGTAATGTAACATTCAATTTGTTTTGGGAGATTTTCTTTCTTTTTTACAAACATTCGAGTTGTAAACGATTGGTTAAAGTATAATCAAAACCAATGGCCTTAAAAGCTTATTATCAGTGATAGCATTATTGTGGATTTGATCAAAATGTATTGTGCACAAGAAGAAACTAAACCTCGTGTCTCTATCCAAAATGGGGTGGATAAGCTTAGTGGCACTGTTCCTAGCCTTCCTACAACAACTTAGCAGTAGGTAGAAGTCATTCTAGCCCCCACCATACTAATTACCCATACGCAAAAACAATGGTTTTCAGTGTTCTAGTTAGGGCCCATTCTATCAACCACTTTGATTAATTTGGTACCCAATTTTGCTTTTTACACGCTCAAAATTGTTATTGATGTCAATCATCCCTTTGCCATTATAATTAGGTTTGACATTTATTTCCATTTCCATCAACAGAGAGCAACTTCTCAATAACACTTCCCTTCCAACTAGGTCAATACAACCAAACAACATGTTATGCCAGTTTTTCCATCCTTTTTTTTCCAAATAAATCATACTAGCTAGCAAAAATTTTGTCCTCACATCGTATTTGCTTGTGAAAAAAATAGTTATTAGATGTGAATTAGTAGTAAGAGTTTTGAATACTTTATAAGTAATCATGTCTAAAACTTTCATTCCAGAAAGTAATTATTAGAGCTTGTGTGTGATTGCAAAGAAAATAAAAATAATAAGCTTCTATGGAATAAAAAAATTTAGTTCTTAAAGAACTCGCTCATGACAGTTAGTGAAAGTAAATATGAAGTATTGAGCATTGAATCAATACTTCAATTAACTGTGGGTTAAAATTAACTTACATGATAAAATATTATTAATTATAAATAATAATAATAATAAAAGCAACATGTTCCCCACCCCCACGCCTAGATTTGACGAAATGGCATCATCTTATAATAAGGTGGGACGTGGTTTGGCAGGTTTGCTGTATTAATTAAAATGGAAAGATATAAAACAAGTGGCGTAATATGACGCCGAGTGTCCCATTTCTATGTGTATCCTAACATCAAGCCAGTGAGCACATCCCACCGTGTAATTTACTATTTCATTCTCATTCTCTCTCCTAATAGAACAATAAAAAAAAAAGTAGAAAACAATTGACATGTAATTTTTAAAACAAAAATTGTTATAAATTTATATATGTTATCCTATGTTAGAATAAAGACAATTCTTAGAACTTTGAGGACTAAAGTGTTGATTAAAATTATTTAACAATAGAAAATATCTACTTCAATTGTGCAAGCATTCACGTCATGGCCGAGATAAGGGCCAAGTGGCATGCATCCACTTATCCTATAGTCTTGAATTCTTAACGTATTTTCACATTGGTTGCGTAGCGAAGTCATGGTGCAATCTTATTTATTTAACCTTTGTGTAGAGGCTAAAGATAAATGCAAAGGAAGGTGAACATAAATACGCATTCAAGTTATGTCAGTGTTAAGTTTATCCAACATTTTATTGTGATGTACATAAGAGCATACACTGTCGATAGAATTACAGTTACAAATAAGCTAAAGCAAGGTCAATCGTGATTCACAAAACTACAAGAAAAAATGACCACATCAACTACTTTCATTATTACTCCTTTCTCTTAAATTTGAGTATAGTTGAAAACAAATGCTTAATTTATCTTGAAATTCTAAAATATCTAAAATTTTAGAAAAAAAATAGGTTTTTTTAAAGAATAAAAACACAAATAATAATATACATATGTTCAGTTCCATTGCATTACAAGCCGATTGACCCGTGCAACGCACGAGTCCAATTGATTTTTATACATGATATAAAATGATTTATTCATATAGTAATAAATTGATATATGATATATTCTAAATTTATAATAATGTTGATTTTGTGACTCTGTGCATGAAAATTTATAGAGACAAAGAAATATGAATGAAACTCGTAAGCAAATACTATTTTATTAATCATAAATAAAATTAAAATAATATTTTACAACATAAAAATTTAATTAAAACAAAAAGATGAATGAAACTGATAAGTAAACACCATTTTATTCACTAGAAATAAAATCAAAAGAAAAATAATTTTGTAACATAAAATTTACAGTAGCAAAGATAGATGAATTGAACCCGTAAGTTAACACTATTTTATTGATAAGAAATAAAAAGGAAAATAAAAGGAAAATAATTTTATAACCTGAAAATTTACAAAAACAAAGAAAGATGAAAAAAAACTCGTAAGTAAATATTATTTTATTGTCCAGGAATAAATAATTTTACAAACTAAAAATTTATAAAAACAAAAAAATATAAATGGAACATGTAAGTAAATACTATTTTATTGATAAAAAATAACATCAAAACAAAAATAATTTTACAACATAAAAATTTATAGGAACCAAAAAATATGAATGAAACTCGTAAACAAAAACTATTTTATTAATTAGGAAACAATAATTTTGCAACCTAAAAATTTATAGGCACAGAAATATGAATCGATTCCGTAAGCAAACATTATTTTATTGATCAGCAATAAATCAAAAGAAAAATAATTTTACAGTATGAAAATTTACAAAAACAAAAATGATGAATAAAACTCATAAGGAACCACTATTTTATTGATTAAAAATAACATCAAAAGAAAAATAATTTCACACCCTGAAAATTAACACGAATAAAGAATGATAAACGGAAGAGGTAAACAAACATTATTTTATTGATCTGAAATAAAATCATAAAGAAAATTAATTTTACAACCTAAAAATGTATAGAAACAAAAAAAATGCATAAAACCCATAAATAATTACTATTTTGTTGATTTAGTTATAAAATAAAAAAATAATTACACCATTTGTATATACAAATATATGAAATTGGAATAAAAAACGATTTTTTTTTGGTCAAGAATAAAAAACGATTTTTTAAAAAGAGAAAGAGTGATCGAAAGCACTGTAGCATAAATTATAGCCCATCAAAAACTTTTGAAGAATAAAAAATGCATTAGCAGAATGCAGGCGTACGTGGAATATCTTTTAGAACAAAAAAAATGCGTTTGTATTATGAGGAAAAAAAGAACGCAAGAGTAGAGGACACGTGATTAAACAGCAAAGATTGTGCAGATTTAATTATACTATACTATATAATTATACTATAGATTACTACTAAATAAATACCATGCACAAAGATCAAGAAACAGATATAAAAAATGAATAAAAAACTTTTTATATAAGGAGATATTTTTATTTTTAAAATAAATATCTTTCGTAAAGAGCAAAAGGATATTTTTTTCCAAGAAAACAAACTTTCAATCTGTGTCAGCTCGTTGTATGACGCCATCATTTGTTGATATTTTTTTTTTATTCCAGGCAGCACAAAGGAAGAAACTACTTTAGCCTTTAAGATTTTAAAAACAGATACGGATCGCATACCATCAAATTCCCCCCACAAGGGACAAAAAGCAGTCCTTGTCTATTGCTAATATCACACATGTGCAGGGCCACTTCCAAATTAATGAAATCACTGTTGCTATTGACAACTTACCATACCATACTAGATACCCCCTCCCTAAAATTAAAATAAGCTTGAAAGAAACAATCGATTCCTAATTTAAATGGAGCACCAATTTCCCACTTCAAAGCATTTATAAATATGCTTAGGTGTTCATTATCAAGCAAGAAATTGCACAAAACGTGCCATTAAGTAACCTTGATCTATTTACTGTCTCAGCTCGCTGAAATTCAACAAAACCGGATTCTCCTAAGGCTATGTTTGGATGGAAATTTTAGAAGGAAAGGGAGAGGAGAAGAAAATTTATAATCTCTAATTACCTTGTTTGGGAGTTTTTAAAATTAAAAAAAAATTATATCTTGGTATCTGTTGCCTTCTAAAATAATATTTTCTTTGTCCTATTAAAGCTAAATAAGGTAATTAAGAATTATAAGTCATTTCCTCCACTCCCCTCCCCTCCCTTCTCCTCCAAAAACCCCCATCCAAACATACCCTAAGGGATGCTTTGCGCGACTAGCACATGGTTTCAATTTTGGACAATTTTATCCTTTTTGTAAATTATTTCATAATACATTCTAAATTGAAACACACCACAAATTCTCAATTTCTTTTTAGTACTATAACTCAACGCGCAGGTTCTTTGCTAGTCCCATATAAATTCTAAAGAAAAAGTTAAAACAACGACGAAACAAACAAATAACTATTGGAGGAACCTTGCCAAACGAACAAGAGAGAGAGAGAGGGAGAGATCCTGCTTGGCTGTGTACTTGGGATACAAATTTCAGAATCTTCAGAAACGCAAAATAAAATTTGTAATAGAACTGACATATTAACATATTTAGCAATTCTGTGATCCTTGGATAAATCACATAAAGCAGATTAATATCAAGAAATACTATAAATAAAAAAAAGATACAGATTTACCAGCATGAATCATAAAGTTTTAGGCTCACTATATCAACAATTTTGATCATATTGATAACCGACCCCAAAACTCTACATCCTTAACAGCTGATAATATCGTAAAATCTTCATGTTCCAATTATAATATTCTTATATAGAGAAACCTTGTAATACCACGAATGAAGTAAATATGTTATGCAATGGACCTGTTTCTGCATTCGTCAAGCATTAGGAACATTTAACTATTCTATTGAGAATTGAGAAATCCATCCAAATTGTTATTTAAGAATAGTTAACAGAGAAGAGAAAGTACCCTGACTTACCGGAGATAACAATAATAGCATGAAATTCGGACATAGAATAAAAAATTTCTTCATTTCCATCCATTATATAACAGAAGTTTTCATTTACAAAGCATATGACCGGATAAACAATGAGTAATTTACCTTTATCAGCTTCAAAAAAAGGAGCTAAATCCTAACCTCAATGTATTGGTTACCTGTACTTTCACCTAGCCAAAAAATTCCCACCAAGGTTACTAAATAACCGGAACACTCCCATTTGGTTGTTGCATGGTTGCCAGGGGATTTCCTGAAAAGTAAATACATCACTCTTATGGACAACTTATTCCCATACTCATAATGGCCTAAATTTTTAAAAATAACAAAAGAAAACGCAAAAGTATGACAAGAAAAACATGTTATGGTTAGCTAAATGTAAAAAAGGCATCACCGCAACATTTCTGTTTGCTTCTTGTCAAAGCTGGCACTTCAAAATTAGTCACACAATATCTAGTAGTATGAAAATGCTGTGAAGCCACTAGCAGTCATATAGTAAGAGACTCTTTTGATGATTGCTGAATTTTCTTAATTTAGCATATGCTATAATTGGCACTGATAAGGAAACAAAAAAGACGACATAAATAACATATTACCCGTGTTGCTTGCAAAAGAATAAGACTTTGGGAGAAAGTTGCTTCTAGATAAACCAACATGAGTGGCTGCAGACCTTGAAACATTATCAAGAAGAAACTGATTTGACAAGCCACCACTAGGCAGGCCTCCAGCTTTAAGCAAGCAAACTTCTGAGTTTTTTGCAAGAATATGATCCGATTTTTGAGTAGAGTACATCACTTCCCAGTGGCTCTGTTTTTCAAAATAAATGAGTGAGTCAGTTTTTGGTCATTCGCATGGATAACATTTTTTGGTGGGAAGGAGAGATGGCAGATAATTCAGTCTTTTAGCATTCAGACAAGAAGTTGCAGCCAGTAGAATGTAGACCTAAGAGCCCGTTTTCATTTCCTCTTTTCACTTGTATTTACAAAATTGCCACACTGTTTTCATTCTGTTTTCTGTTTTCAAAGATTTGTACAGGAAACAAAAAAATAAAAAATAAAAGTTCTTTTCACTTAGGTCACAAGACTTAAACACTACAATACAAATTTGCCTTAATTAATAAGATTAGAGACTTACATACCTCCTTGTTGAGCACATTGTCCATTTGTTCAAATGAAGGGTCCCTATGAGATGAATCATGCAATGAAACCATCTCTCCATGTGATGTCTTTGGACCCACATCAGTACATAATTCCCCACTCAAGTCCTGAAAGTAAAGATGACGAATTGCGGCACGCAGTCGATTGGTCCTTTGTGAATAATATATCTTCGTAGCAAGAGGTGCAGGAAAATCTAAAGCAACAAAAACACACAAAAGTGTTGTACCAACAACATAGAGAGAGAGAGAACGAGAAGTCAGCAGAAGTTCTCAAAACTGAAGAAAATAAGCATTTGAAGAATGGGCTTCCATTCCACAAGAGTTGCAAAAAGGGTTAATGACTAGTTGAAAAAATATTTTTTTTTTAATACCATTCTTCATTACATGTTGGTGTTGCATATGGACCTGCCCAAGGTTTTTATGGTCAGGGTCTCCACATTCTGAAACATTCCTTTCAATCAAATCCTTCCCTAAATGGAATCAGTAAAAATGATTAGGTTATTCTTCCCATAGCCAGGACCCCTACCCCAAAGATATAACAGCATAATATGGTAAAAGCAAAAGTAGAGTTGCCATAGATATCAGACTTGGGAGTTACAAAAACAGAGTGCGCTGTGCACACCTACATATAATGTCAACAAAAACACAATTGCAGATAAAAAAAAATGAAAACAGATAAATTTTGCTAGAATTCATTTACCCAGACAACCAACAAATGAGGCATTTGACCCTATTTGCAAGACAATTATGAAACAATTACCATGTGGTTTCTCAATAAAAAAATTTGATATCCTTCGGTGTCCAGATATAAAGAATAAGAATTTTAATAGTATGAAATAAGTCTTTACATTTGAACACAATTTTCATATTTGATGCCATGGATACATTTACTGGAGATGTGTAACTTTTGAGCACACATGGGGATGAATAATTGATTGTATACAATCTCAAATTTTGAATGCAGAACAACTTGATTGGATTTTTTGGTATCAATTGTGTCTATGCTTGCAGACTACAATGTTTTCAAAATATACATGTCCATGTCCTAGTGACCAGCATGTCTCAAACAATGAAATATAATGCCAACATCCCAACAGTTGAGAATTGTGTTTGTACATCAGGTACAGCATATATTTTTTTCAAATGATAATTCATAAGCCAAAACCTACTAGAGAAAATTCATCATGGTGAGTCCTGAGAGATCAAATGACTTCAGGACACGAAATTGGACACTTACGAGTAATTCCATCTCTTAAACTCACAGTTTTTGTCACTCCAGATTCTGTTCCTTGGCTTTCTAGTACAGTTTGATGTGTGCTTGCTATCCTGCATTAGACATTTGGAACAAATTTAAGGGGGACGCTTGAAAGCAACAAGAAGAAATGGGAAGAAACATTGAATTCCAAACATAATTTTTTAACATAGTAATCGAAATTAATATGACAATCAGCGCAAGTCATATTAGTTGTAGTTTATAATGTGGTCAAGTGACAAGCAATCACTTTGAGCCCAACCCTAAATACTTGATTGATTAAAAACTTCTTGCTAGCTTTGCATATAGTTTTCTAAATAATAATATATTATTGTTAAGGGGGAAGGAGAGAATCCTTCCAAATGACAGTATATTTTCCATCGCAGATCATCAACAATGATATAAAATTATTCACACTACATGATATATATGAACTAGGAAAGCATACAATTTCTGACGTTTTGTTGGGGGATGCATTACGGAAGCTTGGTGATCTCTATTTGCAGGATTAATTCCAGTATCATCCATCATCGATGCAGCATCTACACACATTGAGTTTCCTAAAGAAATTGGAACTAAAATGAAGCAAGTATTCAAATTGATTAGAACATAAATATTATGCATAACAGACATCAGACAGCATGAACTTACAAAAAGAGGGGGGGGGGGGCTTTTACCTTTAACCTCAGTGGAAAAGGGAGTCACTCTGATTTGACTGTTCAAGTGGGATTGTGACACAGCAGTGTCAATATTATCCATAGACTCAGACCTTCTTCGATCCCCAACTGCAGTAGCTTGGTTATGAGGGGTTATGAGGCACAAAAGTTAATTTTACAACTACCTATCATTAAAATGTATTCAGAAAAACTAAAGGGCTTCCTTTAAAGAGGAAATCACATTCAAGAAATCCAAAATACAATTTTCAAAAAATGTGATTATTATATAGTATCTTCAAAAGTAATCAGCAGAAGATTAAAGCAGTAAATATCAAAACTATACTAGGTAGGAAAATATCTAACAGCACAAACATAGCATCCTAACATGTTTGCAACAGACTAATAAATTCTTATTTTAAGGATACATGCACAAGAAGTTGATAACTTTTTCTTTTCTCTCCTAGGAGGTTTTCGATTCCCTGTGTTGCCATCAAGTTCCAAGCTTGTTTGTTCTGTGAGCTTTAATGATCTACAAAGTTCTGACAAAATGGGGGAAAATAAGGAGAAAAAGGAGGAAGATTCAATATTAGTACCTTCCGGAAAAAGAGGGGACCCAAAAAGAAATGCTGCTAATAAATAAACCAGCCAGCAACATATGCAGGTCAATATGAAACTCAATAATTTGGACATAAAAAGGATAATATTACAAGACAAAGCCACATGGGAATTGGGAATTGGGAACTGATTGTCAAACCTCAGATATCACATAAAGAAGCCAAGAAGTTTCAAAACAAATGGAAAAGAGGCCACCACACCTGCATGAGCAGCAAATTGGCTGTCCTTGATTGGTTTCTTGCAAGTGTTGCAGCATACCTCAAAAAGTATACCAAACAATCAGTTAAATGAATTCAGATTATGTTTTTCAAGCAGATAATGCTGCAGATGAAGAAATTTCTAACATATAAATCAATAAATCAATTCCACAATTTAAAAAGTTGATATAAAACAAACTGTTTCCAACAAACAGTTGGATCAGCTACTGTGCCCTTCTGATGAATACACCATCCTTTAAATGTAAGAAGGTTAAATTAAAAAATCTTTTATGTTGAAAATAAAAGCAAAATACACGCACAAAAAATGACTCTCAACTTTTCAGGTAGCAGATGCATAATAGTGAAATGCCTAAATATAAAAATCAAGCAAAAGACTGAATAGGCTACAGTGCATAATGCTCACTTGAGATCTTGAACTAGAGAAAAGAATTAAAGACTTAAATCAAGGATCACAAATACAATGGTTTTATAAGCTCACACAATAAGAAGATTTTGAAGAGTTCACACCAGATGCAAAGCCAGATTAATGACGCAAACTGTACTCTTAAATCCTTAAAGGATACAATATGTACTCTGTCTCAATTCATACATTGCATAAGCACACGACAACAGTTATAGAATCATATAATTTGCTGCAAATATCATATAAATGGCAGAGAGGGTCATATAGTGATCAATAGAATTTAAACAAAGCCAAATGACAGTAATTATTAGATCAAAAGGCTAAACCGAAAAATGTGCAACTTAAGGTATCCTAAACATAAGGAACCAATTTTTGGCTATAAATATATCCGTAATACCAAATAGCATAAGGATGGATCCATTGAATTTCCAGTAAATCCTCAATAGTCAATACCAATAAAGAAACTACATGAAAGGTTCAAGCAAGGCACTTGGTAAGAAGCACACAGATACTAGTGCATTAGCACATTGAAAAAAATGTATAAAAAGAAAGCAAACCGTACCAGCTGCAAGGGATCAGTCATGGGCCTCTCACCATAGACATGCATATCTGTAACATAAAAAATGCTAAGCAGCAATTTAAACAACTACCACCCCAATAACCAAAAAAATAACATTTACAAATTTTCAACGTGACACACATGACCTTCATTCTGCTGTCAGTTCAAGTCAAGTAAAAACAAAAATCACTGAATTTAATAAAACATAAGAACAATAAACTACTAATATCCAATGGTGTCTATCCGCACATTGAATTAAAAAAAAAAAAGGCTGATTCACCAGAGAGAGAGAGAGAGAGAGAGAGAGAGAGATCAAGACAACCTTCTTCATGAACTAAATTTGCTTCATCTGCCTCACGTAGTTGTATATAAATATACTCGGCAGCTGACTTCTGAAGGGCAAAGTCATCTTCCAAGGCCATGCACGAACAAATGGTGTGAATCAGAAATTAAAAATAGGGACAGCATTACTTACTCCTAAGCATGTATAATAATATGATTGCACAAAAACAATGCCAGGCATAATACGTGGGCTAGGCACACTATGACTAAGAAAATCCATAAGAGGTAGAGTGTCGTTCTACCTGCTATGGTTTGAGAGAAACTTCCAGCGGACAGAAGCCTTGCCATGATCTCCATTCTCCCACTTCCAGGGGAACATACCATTGAGAATGAAAAACGGTATACCTGCAACAACGATGATCGAAGAATTTATCAATTCTAGTAGCAATCACGCAAAATCGCGAGTAACAATGCGGAATACGAAACGCGAGATATAGCAAACAAGGAAGCATGGACACACAGCAAACAGACATTTGCGAAATGAACAATCTAAAATCGAAAGAGATCGTGAAAAACAGAAGAAACGTACCTCGAGCTGCGAAAAAAAGGGGGATTCAGCGAGAAGGACACGAGAACCCTAAAAAAATGGAGAAGAAAAAAAAAGGAGTTGGAGTCGAATTGGGGGACAGAGATGATCTGAGAGCAATGTCTGAAGAGAAAATGCGAAGGAGCTTCGAATGAGGTCAGCAATGGCGGAAGAGAAAACCCTAGAAGAAGAAGAGAGGAGGAGGAGGATTTACCTTATTTTATTTTTGCGTAGTGTTGGTTTTGAACGAAAGAAGAAAATGAGTTTCTCTCTCTACTCTTCTCCTCCGCGGGGAGAAGAGGGAGGAGAAGCCAAATATAGGAGGAAGGAAGAGCTTTGGAGAAGCGAGGTTCAGTTTCAGCTATAAGCGTTTTGCTTCATTGCTTGTGCAACCGCAAGCAATGCACTCCACTCTGCACTGCCACACTGTACCATCAGTTACTTTTTTTTTATAGGCTTAATTGCAGTTTTGGTCCCCTTGTTTTAGTGCTCGGGCAATTTTGGTCCCCGGTTTTTTTTTGGCTTAATTTTGGTCCTTGCAGTTTTCAAATGGGCAATTTTGGTCCAGCCGTTAAGTTGCCATCCAATTTTTAACAGAGTTGTTGACCTGGCCATTGGAGGCTGACATGGCATGCTCACTTGGAGACACACGTGGCTGCTGATGTGGAGTGATGAAGCTGAATCGAAAAAAAAAAAGAAAGGGAAGCAATACTCTGTTTTCTATCGTGGTTGAGAAGGAGCATTATGGTTTCGGGGTTTTCACTTAAAGGCAGCTAGTGAGGTCGACATCTCGTCAATGGATACTAGTGTCGTTATTGTTGTTGTCAATTTGCCAATTCTGGGCCACTAGCATGCGCACAAGAGAGAACGCCAAGAAACAAGGCTAACTCAGTTCACATATCTTCACCGTCGTCTTCGACAGGCTCGCGGTTGCAAATCTCCATAAGTGTCAACATCATCTTTGTCTGTTCAGCCAATTAATGGGTGTTTGTAAGGTCTTTGGTTGAGAAGAGAAGTTATGATTGTACTGAAAGTGTTTGATGTAATGACAGTGTTTGATGCTATTGAAAGTGTTTGATGTAATGCTTGTTTGATGGAATGAAAATTACTGTCTTCGTAATTTTTGTAAGAGTATTTATATAATGTAAATGGAAGTGATTTGCATAGATATGGAACAACACTGTAATCCTATTTATTGAACTCAATATCCAACCGTAGCACTGACTCAAGTTTTATTTTTCTGCATAATTCACCACATCCAAAGCGGCAATCACACTAAAACCTCCCCCACCTCAATGATGGCACCTCCGAATATTACATGACAATGCTATGAAGAATACTATGACATTGGAAACTCTAAGCTTGCATCAATAACCAACATAACACATGGTCTGCATCAGAATTAATTAACACCCATTTGTCATCATAATCATGACTAACTATAATTCTTTGAATATGATGTTTTTACAAACTACATATATAGGGATATTAAATATAAACACGAGAAGGAGATATAAAAGATCAACAATGTTCAATATTCATGGGCACTTGGATGGCTTCCCATGAAACGCGACGAGCACTTGTGCTCACAGCTCGGGGTCGGGGGACTTGACCCTATTTATGTAAAAACATTTTGCAACATAAGACCAAAAGCTTGCATCGATTGGTAGTGGCTGCTGTAAAACCAAAAGCAGCATTGAAAGTCTTAAAAATTCCTAAAAATAAAATTAGCAGCTCTTACTTGCTGCATACATGGTGAACTGTGTCTGAGACTGAGTTACTAACGCTGTGAATTGAAAGTCTTAGAAATTCTTCACAATAACTAGCAACTCAAACTTGTTGCATTACCAATATAATGACAGATTAAATGCAGAATATAAACCAAAGCAAAATATATTCCATTAATGAGCCCATTCATCAAACAAGCATTACGTCAAACACTTTTAGAACCATCAAACACTTTCAGTACAAATATAACCTCTCTTCTCAACCAAAGACATTACAGACACTAATTGTAGACATAACTTTAATAAAAAATCTAATGAGAAACCTACACCTATGTCATCCTCTTCTTCCCTCTATCTGCAAAGAATTAAAATACAAAGAAACACTCAGAATCAGAGAGTCGTTAATTGGCTGAACGGACGAAGAAAATGCTTATACTTATGCTCTATTAATTGTTGCTACTCCTATGAACCCATGGCCATCGTGTTGTCGAAGACGACGGTGAAGATATGTGAACTGAGTTAGCCTTGCTTGTTGGCGTTCTCTCTTGTGCGCATGCTAGTGGCCCGGAATTGGCAAATTGACAACAACAATAACGACACTAGTATCCATTGACGGGATGTCGACCTCACTGGCTGCCTTCAAGTGGAAACCCCGAAACCATAATGCTCCATCTCAACCATGATAGAAAACAGAGTATTGCTTCCCTTTTTTTCCCTTTTCAGATTCAGCTTCATCAGTCCACATCAGCAGCCACGTGTGTCTCCAAGTGAGCATGCCATGTCAGCCTCCAATGGCCAGGTCAGCAGCTCTGTTAAAAATTGGATGGCAACTTAACGGTTGGACCAAAATTGCCCATTTGAAAACTGCAAGGACCAAAATTAAGCCAAAAAAAACACAGGGACCAAAATTGCCCGAGTACTAAAACAAGGGGACCAAAACTGCAATTAAGCCTTTTTTATATTATTATTAGTTTTAAGTTTTAACGATTTTGCCAGCTCTGCCACTTCCCTCCGTCTGCCTGAACAGCCAAGTTTTACATTTTTACATTTTATTATTTTTATTAAAATATTTCATTGCGTAGGTTTCACACCCAACACAAATTAGTTTAGGGATCATTTTTTCTCTATGATACTGTAGATATAAATAAAAAAATATTAAGTGCATTTGGAAGACTTATTTGGGAGCTTAGCCCCTCTATTCTAAGAACTAAAGTGACCAACAGTGGACAGTTAATGACCAAAGTGACTAATTTGTTTTTATTAGAGACTAAAGTGACATTGTTTGACACTTTCAGATGCTAAAATGGCTATTTACTCGATAGTAAGTGTTAGGTAAGTGTTTGAAAAAAACTTACAAAATCAGTTTATAATATATTTAAAAGTTATTTTTAGGGTATTTTTTTATAAATTCTAAAGACTAGCTTATAAAAATAACTTATACAAAATTTGCACAGAATTTAAACTCATAAGTTCTTTAATTATAAAATTAGTTTATACATAAATTCTTATATAATAAATATTTATCAAATAAACTCTTAATTAAGTTATTTATCAAAATGCATATATTAGTCAAACCGAAGTCACGGGTGACTTCATTAGGGGTTGGACTATGGCTCGGGCTCGCGAGAATAGGGCATTATTTGCATGTATGTATGTTTTTTTGATATTTTTTTAGTAGAAATTCTCACAGACATATAGTTGGTGATAAACTCTGGAATGAAGAGTGATATGTTCAGGTAAAGTTCTCTTAGAAGTGACAATGCCAGGATTTAAACTCTGGGACCACCCACTCGTGTTATTTGCATACAAGTCTAACTTGCACAAAGATATAAGTTTGCGACACAATTGGAACATTTTTATCACGTTGAGTTTTATTACAAAAGTCAAGAGGAATTGAAAAGAGATGAAAAAAATGGAAAAAAAAAAATCTATTAGTTGTACTTTTGAGCCTAATGCCAACTACAAACATCGGCAGCAAGATCATAAAACATAAAATGGTCCTATTTTATGGGAGATTAAAGAGAAATACTAACAACACTCACTCTAACACTTTTTTTTTCACATGGATTCCACTGTATTGAAAATAGATTCATCAATTTAGGTAGAATCACTTGAATTCACATGTAAGTATGCAACCAAGGAGGCTATTAATGGTTGGTGCTTGTGTATTGATGTGTATTAATGGTTGGCTAGTTGTTGTTCAATATATGTAAAGTTAAAATTGTGTTTTAGAAGAATTCCTTCCTTCCTTGATTTTTTACATACATTTCAGAAAGACACTCCCATACCATACCACACGTCACATATTAACATTTGCAGAGTACAATGAACAATGAATTATCCTCCTCTATCAAATCAATAAGGAGAACGTTGTGACATTAGAAGTCTGCTACTATACATATTATCTCCCCCACCTTTATGGGTGAATATAATATCCGACTGCCACACTGACAAGCGCAACCACGCAAACAAACAGTGACGGAAAGCCCTCCTTGGCTCTTTTCATGTTGATTTTCCTCTTCAACACTTCCTGAGAAAGAAAAATGAATGAATGAATGGGTATCAAATATTGAAAATGGTCATCCACCAACTAAACAATCCACAATAACTTCAAACAGAAACCTTCACTGCAGGTTGCGCCGCCAATTAGAATTACAATACCATCAACTAGATAACTTGTATGATTATTTGAATATGAGTATTCCATATTTAATCTGTTTAAGAAAATATGTTGGAAAGAGTCATGGTGATGATTCACGAAGGTTTACAAGTTATCGCATCTTCCCCTGATAGCTTAAGTCCTTTTTATATGGATGCTACAACAAAAGCCATTCACCTTAGTTTATCTTACTTCAGACATTGCAAATGAAAATGGTGTGCGTTGATTGAAGAAAAGATTACCAATCTATTGATTTTATATTCCCTATTTTTTTACTGTGCTCATTTTGTATTGTCTCAATTGCTTCCATTCATCACGCAAAAGTAACTACCGAGTATGAAAAATAGAATTCGTAAGTTTTTAGATTACCTACCAACTCTTGCTTGAGCAAATCTTTTTCTCGGGTGTTGTTGCGCCTCTCTTCATTCAGCTTCACGATGGTTCTTTCAGCCTGCGAAGGTGATAGATAACTAATTGTTGATCGCTCAAATCTTTGAAGGTTGAAAAATATTAAATATGTCAAATTGCAAATTAAGCAACTGATTCAAGGATTAAATTGGACACTACGTTAAGACGACATCTAAGCAAAATGAAATTGCATAAGCATTTTACAATCTTTATGCACATATCTCACCCTTTCAGTTCACCTTGAACTTAAAAAGAAAAGTTCAACCTTGTTTCTTCTAAATTCAGTAAAATCCCAAGTTACTATTATACTAGACAAGTTGAACATAATTTTCTCCAGTTCAATTTCTCCATCAATCCCCCTTAACTCAAGTCTAGATATTTTGACAGTGGAAGCAAACACTGTGAGAGTCTCAAAGTATAACTAGCCAACAGATTGAAATAGGAAAATTAAAATCAAAGTTACTTGGAGATAACAGATAATCTAAAGTGAGGAGCAGGGACGGACCTCTCTTAGCTTTGAATCCATTGCACACAGCCTTGACTTCAATTCCTCGGAATCCTTAGCCAAACTCAACAACGCAGCATCATTTGGTTGCTGCTTCATGTCACCCACATTCTCAACACGTCTTGAAACAATAATATCCTCATCAGTTCTATCCTCCACCATATCACGAGGTGTTGTTTCCAAACTTCTTTCCTCAGAAACCTGTTATAAGGGGAAGGGGGGAATGATGAATGAGAGAGAGTTGTTATATGTTCAATCAAAGGCACGACATTCTGATTCTATGCAACTAACATTAGCATGCTGATTTTAAATTAAGAGTCAATTTGGATAATTTTTTATCATATGAGTTTTCTAACTAATAGCTTGTTATATAAGTTGAAATCTAACTCTTCTATTTAATGACAACTACTTAAAAGTTTTTTCTCCTTTTCCATATATGAGAATGCGTTCTTCACATGCTAAAAGCTGGGCTTCTAAATCCAAACAGGACCATTGATCAAAATGCATTCTTCTGATTCATTAACATAGGAGAGGATTGGATTGGAGAGAAAGTGGTAGAACTCGGCTCACTCACGGTAAGAGGGAGAGGCATGTTTTCAGCTCCAGTTGGGATTGGGTTGGGTGGATGATCCTGCTGCTTCAAATAATCTGCATTAACCGGAAGCAACACTACCCTCAGTTTCTTCTCCTCAACATGCCTGCCACTGTCTTTTGCAAACTATTGAAAAACGGATAAATGGGATAAGTAATTAAACCAAAGCCCTGTCTGGATTTAATTAGTTAGCTTCTAATCTACAAGAGCTTCTAATTAAAAAAGTTATGAGGTAAAATTCCAAATGACGTGTATTATATTTGAAAACAAATATTCTGACCAGGTGAGAAGAGATGCCATCTTGGGTTGCATCCAAGGGCACAACAGTGCTTTGAATGAGGAATTTGTCTTTGCAGTGCAAATCAGGCGGGGCGGTGCGCTGGGCTTGCATTGTAACTGCAACCACCACCAAACACAACAGAGCAACACCAACACCGTCATTAAGCAACAACAAACACCATCGTTAAGTATATATTATTATAGTAACTAACTAACTAACAGGCAATGCAATTGGGAGGGAGGGAAGAAGGGAATACCGGTGAAATCACGTGTTGCGTGTGGTTTGATGATGCCGATGGTTGGCCTGACGCAGTATTTATTGGGCGACGTCGTTTTTACCTGAATTGTTATTGTTATTGTTATTGTTATTATCATCATGTGTGAACAACCATTTGTAATTGGATGAGATGGTATGAGATGATGATACATAGTAGTATTAATTACTAATTAGGAAGCAACCTTGAAGGCGATGGAGTGAGGGGCGTTGTTGGCGAGATGAAGCAAGCAGGAACTGGGTTTCTTCAATTCAACTGGAAGAAATGACAAAATATGAAATGAGAGAGAGAGCGAGTGAGTGAGTGAATATGAATACTTATTCTTACAGATGAATGTGAGTTGAGGGGGTTCAATTTGGAGAAGCTCCATATCCGTAGCCATCACAATGAATGAGCGAGCGAGCCTTCTGTTGTGTTGTGTTGTGCCTTTACAACTTGAACTCACTACACAGAGAGATTGTGTGTGTGTGTGAGAGAGAGAGAGAGAGAGAGAGAACTGAGAAGTGGAAACTAAGAAGGGGAGTTAGAGAAAGAAGAAGAATGATGGGGGAGTGTTGGTGGCGTCGGTTACGTGAAGAGTGCGACACATTGCTTGTACTTCACATTCCATGCCGACACCCACCCAGCTACCTCTCTCTGTTACTGGCTCCGCGCCCCAACTCCTCGCCTCCCCATTTCCTTTTCTTTTTTTTCCCTTTCTTTTTCAAATTTTGAAATTTCAATTCTTTCCTTTTTCAACCTCTTTCACTTTTTACTTTTACTTTTTTACAATGATTATGATCATAACAAACAACAGCAGCAATTTAAATTGAGTGCTCACTTGTTTTAAATTTTTTTAAAAAATATTTTTAGAATTTTTATACAAAATAGAAATTAATTTATGTTTGTTTAATTGTAAAAATTACTTTTTAAATTTTTCTCTCATTTTCTACCTCATTAAAATCATATTATTTCTTAAATAGCTTTTTATTTTAATCATATTTTAGATTATTTTTAAATCCTGATTATTTTCAAAAGCTAAAATAAATGGGTTACGATATTCTCCATTTGTTTTCTTTCTATTTTTTTCATTACTATGTTTTTGGGGAAATAAATGCAATAAATGACACTCTCCACTATTTATGTATCACATTTATATCATTTATTTTTTCTAAAAGCATAGTAATGGAAGAAATGAAGAGAAAAACAAATAGAGAAGTTCTCAACTCAAAATAAATATATAAAGATTTCTTAAAAATAATTAATTATTTAAAAAATGATTTTTTTATATAAAATCATCTAAAACAAACTTCCTCTACATATTTCATTCACGCTATAAATTGAAATAAATTATATTATCGATTTTGTATAATATACTAAAAAGTACAATCTTAAAATTTTAAAATATTTTTCACATTCGAAGGGATTCTTATAATGCAACAGACAATTTTATTATGGTGGCAAAAGATATAAATACAAAGTGATTAAAATTGAGCTAGTCAGGGGAGATTTAAGTAACAGATCTTTTAGGTTCAAATCTCATTGTATAAAAAAAATGAGAGAGATATAAATACATAAGTTTTATATGAAAAGGCTGATAAAAAATTTTGATTGGTGAAACAAAAACTATTGTAAATGAGTGGGGTTTAATACAACATATTTCATTGATCCAGTCAGCCGAAGCAGTCACATTGCTTGAGAATGGAGATGATCTGATTAATCTTCACAGGGCGAATTAACCAAGCTTGCATCTGTTCTTTAGCAGTTTTTCTTTCCCCTAGTTTCTTCATCTTTTGATTTTTTAAATTTTCAGCTTATTCAATTTTCAGTTATCTTCAACCGATTTTTTTTTCAATTTTATTGAATTTAATCGATTTATAAACACCTTACATAGAAATGTTTTTCTTTCTTTACATGTCAGGTATATATTCACGTAGTCAGGGTGATGCGTAATGTTGGTTACATACTTGCATGTCACCAAATATATTTTTTTTGGTCAAACATGTCACCAAATATTAAAATAATGTTTTGTACCTCTTCTTATGCATTATTTAATTGTTTGTTGGTCTAAGTGATAATGAGATTAGTTACCCTTAATCAAGGTCTCAATTTCAAATCTTGTAAATAGAGAAAATAAATGTTTGGAAAATTTTATTCTCTTGTATAGATCCATCCGACACGACTCATATAGTCGGATTATATCGAGAGTCTAGACAAAAAAATTAAAACTTTAAAGGTGTTTGGGTAGAATGTGTCGTAAAAAAGGAAAAACAAACAAATCAAAAGGAACCTTCCTAAATTATTGTTCCTTTTGCGTTAATGAATGAAAAGTCTAGTACAGGCAAAATTCCATACCTAATGTTCACAAGTAATGCATTCAAGAAACTGTCTTCCAATTCTTCTTGGTAAGTATACATGAAAAAGAAGGGCAAAAAGAGATTCAATGGAAAACAACCAGAAGCACTGAAATCGCCACATCCCCCATGTCCATCACAACAGATACTTCTCAACAACAGTCCGGCCAAACTTCTCTTGGACATCCCTTGGCGTTTCAATCTGGAACAAACAACCAATGTCACAAAAAATATGCCAGGGAAAAGTTATTTGAAATACTTGCATTGCAACACCAGCAAGATGAGCTACTAACCGCATTCAGAGCTTTGAAGACAGCCTTAACTGTATTATGAGGATTTCTGGAACCAACGACCTATCAAGACAACAAAAATTAGAGCAAACACTAAAATTGCAGGACCATCTTCAATTTTATTTTTGGGTAGTCAGTTACCTTCGACTTGACATTCTTAAAACCAGCTAAATGCAGTATGGTTTGGACTATTCTGCCAGCTTTCATGCCAGTTGCAGTGGGAGCAGGCCAGAGATACACCTATTGAATAATGCAGATGACATGAAATCTATAAGACATGGAGGGTATATACAGGCAGTATAAACTCAATCATCATTCATTAAGACAAGTAAAACAAGGCACTGTTACAAAAAATTTATGGCAGAAAGAATCTTTTTGAGACAAATGGGAGAGTTACTAGTGGAAGAAGGATAAGGAATTGACTACCTTGGTCTTTTTATAAGATGTTTGTATTGCATGTGCAATTGTATGCTCCTCATGTCGCTCTACATAATGCAAATTCTGAAAGCACTTCTCATATGCCTGATTATAGTCAAATCAACCATTAATTCAATATGCAGTCAAACCCCTAAAACATCAAACTGCATTAAACATGATGCACATGGTTTTTTTTTTTTGAGATAAAAAATATATGTTTGCTGATACTTACTGTTTTAGCAATATTTTAAAAGCTAATACACAAGAATACACAATATCAAAACAAAATTCAAAACATTACTCAACATCAGATTTCAGAATATAGTCTGGCAAAGTAAAAGCACTTGGTGATTCAACAATCCAGTCAACTCATCGTGATAAAATTAGTAAATTAGAGGAAAATCTAACAACACCTGACCAAAATTCGGTTTTTAGTTGGAATAGAAAGAAAACTAGTTAATATACCTTCCACAACTCAAGAATTATGAATGATACAAAAATGAAAAAAATGGAGATTATTTGGATACTATTTATAACAATCAACCAGATATATTAATTGAATTAGTTTCAAGCTTGTTGAAACAGAAAAAAAAATTGGAAGAAATTTGTGTGCAATGCATAAGACATGTGTAAGGTTTTGTGGAATCATAATGCAGATGTTTTCCATTGAACATTTCTAATGACAGAACAGGAGTCACAGTCACCAATCTGAGATCCTCCAGCCAATTATGAACCAAATATCTCAAGGATTCAAGGACTAGCCATAACCTATACCTACGTCAATCTAACATCATGGCATTGGCCAAATAACAGTGCCCATTATAACTGTCATTAAAAATCTCAAAAGGACATAAATCAATACTTTAATAAGCTTGAAACTACTAGGAATTGAAGCAAAAGTATATCCATATCTCTTATGATGGGTAGTGAAATTGTGTAACTTTTCTACATTGAACACAGAACAATTGGAGAGAAAAAAAACACACAGTCAAACCAACTTAAGGAGAACTTGAAAGACCTAATAAGATAATGTCAATACCTTTTGGAGGGCAACTGGAACTGCAGGGCCTTTGGCTTTTGCAAAACCAACAACACCATTATAGTTGCCACATGCTAACATAGCAGTGTACTTAACAACTTGTCCTCCCTAGATCATGAGATTTGAAACAAGCTAACATATGAGAGAGAGTGGGTATGACAGTGGGAAAAACACAGAAGGAAGGACATATTTGTAGATTACCTTTGTGACTTTACATGTTCGGTTCACATCTATCAATTTTACATCAAAACCCTGGAACCATATACAACAACCAAAAGAAAAAGTCATAAGTGGGCATTAATAAAAGTAAAAATAATAATATGGGAGAAGTAGGCATGTAGGAAACTACCTTCCGGTAAAGAGGTCTCCTTTTCTTGTCAGTTAATTCATTTCTCTCCTCTGCGAGATCTCTGATCTCTTCCTCTAGAGCCTTACCCTTCTTTCCAAATGTATACTCAAGTTCTGCTAGCTTCTCCTCAAGTTTCTTGTCAATAGCATCAAGCTTGGCCAGTAGTATGTTGTCTTTTTCTTTCATGTCATCAAACTCTTCTTCATCATCACTATCACCAGCAGCAGCCTCATCATCATCTCCTTGTTTGATTTGCTTCTCCTTTTCAAAGCCAGATTGTTGCAAGGCATCCACATTAGGCCCCACCTGCTCATGTTGAATGACACCATAATTGGCAGGGTTATCAGGATCATAAGCTTCCTTCCACTGCATCAATCTCAAGGCCCTATTAAGCTTGTGCTGCAGAAGGAACTTATCCTTTTGCTCGGTTACTATTTTGAGGCGATTCATGAGTTCCCCAATAACCCTGTATTCAGGTCGGAGCCTGAAATGCTTGTCTTCAAACTTGTCAATTCTGTGCATCCATTTGAACGCATCGTCGAGTGTGTCGGCATCGGTGAAGTTCTTGAGCAATTCTTCATGCTTCTTGAACTTCCTCTCAAAATCATCAAACTTCTTCTGATAGGCCTCCTTATCTTCTTCATCACTGTCAGAATCAGTTGGCTCTTCATAGCGATTCAATTGAGGGGATTCCTTGAGCTTCTCCTTTTCAAGCTTCTCAATGAGAGGGCCCACACCCATGTAGTCCTCTTCACATTCAGCATCAATGTCGGCAGTGTCTAAACCAGCCCTTATTCTCTCATTTTTCTCTCTCAGCCTATCCCTTTCCACCTGAGTAAGAAGGTCCTGCACTATTCTGGCATCAGTAGTAGTGGAATACAGACTCTTCCCAAGAAAAGGGGAATAGGAGGATAATGCAGTATCTGCACACCCCAATGGCGATCTCATGGAGTTTCTGACCATGTTGCTTGCATATCTAAATCTAAATATCTGCCTAAGATTGTGTCTACCATATTGAATATAACCCATTCAGATTGACGCTTGTCTCTGTCTCTGCATCAAAACTCGAAAGTCAAACTAATTGTATTTGTGAAACACTTACAATCAAAACAACTTATCTTGTAGTACATATCAAGATTAGTATAGTTATGAGCAACATTTTCACACAAAAAATGTAATGATTATCTACTTTCTCAAGATCAATCATTTCTGTACAGCAAGAGTCAGCACATTGCTCAATTCAGAAGATTGTGCAGGTAGGGAATCCAGACATGCACTTGTTATCGTTACTTGGTTCGTTAAAATGACTTTGATGAAAAAGAGGTTTGGGACCAAAATGAAATCTCTATTTTTCTTGTCATTGTTTGACGTATTTCAGAAGAGAATACATAAAGAACATGATAATTTGACTCATACTTTTATGAAAGCAATGATCTTAATTCTTATGGAAAAACAAGTTGCTAAACACGCGTTGAGACAAGAAATGCATACAAACTGATGCGAAAAGGAACAAATCCTGACCACCAATTAATCTCATATCTTCATATCTTGTTGCTGATAAGTTGCAGAAAGGTAAAAGTAGAACTCTGTCATTTCCACTACAATTTCCATTTATTAGATAAAATCTGAGACAATCTTAAATCCTACAAGGAGAAACATAAACTCATCTAACTTAGAATTCCCACTCAAACAACAGCGTTAGCTGCACTTGCAATCCTTGGCCACAGATCAGCACATCCTTCACCAAAGAAGCTTAGAATATGGAAAAGAAAGATATAACAAAGAATCACATATATATATGTATGCGACTTCTCAAAATCTCACTGCATACAGTGAATTAGTTTAAAGCTATGTAAGTGAGTGACTAACAGGCTCCGTAAAGAACAAACACTATTTCACTGCACACTGTGCAAGAGAAATGAAGAAAACCGGAAAAACGCACAGTTCATCGTTTTTCAATAAATACCTACTGGGGTAACTGGGCTGTGTTGGATGCTTAGTATATATTTTCGAAACAAACAAACAGTGGAATGGAATGAGAAAGAAAAGATGCAGAATCATAGGTACCTGGAAGGGTGGAACCACCACCAACAAACGGGTGGAGTAGCTCGACGACGAAGAACAGACACGACGGCGGCAACAGGCTCAGGCGAATCAATGTTCTCTCTACGGTCTACAGCCGCAGCCAACAACGGAGGAAGAAGGGTAAATGTGTTCAAGGTTTTCAGTTTTTTTTTTATTTACTCATAATTATTAAAAAATATTTTAAATGGGGTATAATAGTTACATAAAAAAATATATTTTTGTCCAAAACCTTCCCTAACTCTTAGAGCTTGATTAATTAATCTATGTTGAATTAGGTATTTAAGTGTGTAAAATTATCTCTATCATTTTTTTTAATTCATAAAACTCAAATATAAAACATTAATCTAGTTATATAATAATTATAACTAAGTGTCTGTTTATTTTAATTTTTCACCAACTCAAACGGACGTTGAGTAAAAGAAGAATATGTGTTGTGTTTGTTAAAAGTGCATTGGAAAACACAATTAGGCACTGTTATGTTGGAGAGAATCTAATCCAAATGAATTGTAAACCAACATTAGTCAGTCGTTTCAAAAAATTAAGTTCATAATTTCTCAAATTATTTTAACCTGATTCACTTAATCGGTCGGGCAAAATAGGTTTAAGTTATATTAATTCGCTCTGAGATGGATTTGTTTTATATTTTCGATCACCGATCTGAATTTAATAGCATTAATTAACATTACTGGTTTGGTCGATGAATACCTACAACTACAGTAGACAAATCAAACACTAACTTTCTTGTTAAAAAGATGCGACCGGATCATAAAAATTAACCATGTAATAATTACTACACACGTGATGAATAAGTATACAATGTTTGGCAGCCAAACCAAACCAAACAAAGGAAAAAGGAAATCCTGGGATAGGATAGGGTAGGAGTAATGAGGGGAGGAGAGTGAATGGATAGGAAGGGAAAGTAACGAAGCGAAGGTGAACAAACGAACCCCAAACCAAAGGCCAAAACCCTGACAAAGAAAAAAACACTGTTTGGTGGTCTCACTATAAATATTAAATACTAAATACACACACACACACTTGTCTTGTCTCCGGTGAGTTTTGCCTCTCTTGAAGAAATCGTCATTTTTTGTGGCCTCCGTCGTTGGATCTGAGATCTGTGAAATGGCCTCCGTTACGGGAACCTCCATCTCCCTCTCCTTTCTCTCCAATCAAACTCCGGTACTCTTATGCTCTTTCATTTCTATGCCTTCCTCAGTTATTTTTTCCTTTTTTGTTGTTACTTGCGTGGGTTTTAGTTGGACATAAAACATGGTAGCAGGCATCATAGTGATTTATGCGATTCACTTTATTTGTAGATTTTTTTTAGTGACACGAGAGTATTGTATTAGTCTCTTTGTGTAGTATTTCATGGTTGCTTCTTAATTTCATTTTCTACTGCCCCAGTTTGATTTAGTTTTTGTGTTTGGGGTGTAAACAGGTCCCTTCTACAAGGATCTCTTGCCCAAGGTCAGTTTCCCTTTCAATTAAGGGGAGGAACTTTCCATCCATTTCATTGCGGCCCAGAGGACCTCGGTTTCATGTTACATGTGCGGTAAGACTTGGATTGTGGAGAATGAATTTCATCTTTAATCCTTAGGGTGTGTTTGGGTAAACAGCTTAATTATGTGCTTATTGAATAAATGTTTATCATATAGCGCTTATGAATAAACTATTTTTATAATCGAAAATGGTATGGAATTAAACTATTTTCATATAAGTTGAAAGTTGTCCGAGTAAGCTATTTTGGAGAGCTTATTGAAATAAGCTACAAACTCGTAGGCTCGCCCAAACACTTGCACATAATAAGCTCTGCTAATGAAAAGTTGATGCAGTGATGCTTGTACCAAGCCATCTCCATGACAATTTGACAAAATATGCTGTTTTGTTGTTTATTGCGGAATGTAATTTTTTGTTGGAATTATCAATGATGCCTTGTGGTCAAAACTAATTGATTGTGTGCTTAGAATTAGGGAAAACTAAAACAAATATACTGTGCAGTTCTAATGTGGCATGAACCTTAACATTTGTAATATTTAAGATGATATAACCAGCATGGACTTGGATTTTAATTTTTGTTCAGGCTAAACCGGAGACAGTGAAGAAGGTGTCTGAAATTGTCAAGAAACAATTGGCGCTGCCAGAAGATTCAGCTGTTACTGGAGAGTCTAAATTTGCTGCACTTGGAGCCGATTCTCTTGACACGGTATATTTCATATTTCTCTAATTTATCTATGAATTCGTTGAATTGTTGTTGTGGTGGAGAATTGCATATTTGCAATACTTTTTAAAAAAAATCTGAACTTTTGGGTATTTGCTATACTTGATTGCATTGCATCTGTCAGCTATTTGCTATTTGAACTATACCTACATATGTCTTGATGTTGGTGGGATTTCTTTTTTTACCCCTCTTGTTAGCATGCTCCTGCCATTTTGTTCTCTCTCTCATGGTATGGTGGAGTAAGAGGTTCTTTACAATGAGAAAGTGTTGATGGATTAGTGTAAAAATTAAACACTTCGAAGCCCTCATATTTGACCACTGCATCCTGTGATGGGTTTCCCCAGATATTTATGAAGATCATCCTTTTAGGAGTGTTTAATAGCTTTTCTTATAAGTATTTGCCGTTCTAATAAGAAAGAGTTAAGCTCCCTCTCATACTGCCAAGATAACTGAAATTCACATAGCATGTGTTCATTGTTAATGATGTATAGAAGCAAGCTCTTACACCACAATCTACAATTATTGTGTTTCTGATAAAACGCCTGAGGCTGTCTATCTAGTTCTTACTTTACTATTGTTGTATCCATGATATAACACCTTGGGTTGTTTAATATTCTCAAATGGCATGCTGAACATGGCTCTACTATACATATTGGAAAGATTGTAACACCGTTTTACGATATTTTGCTTGATTATTTAAACTTTGCGTTCCAAATTTTGTGCAGGTTGAGATTGTGATGGGACTTGAGGAAGAATTTGGTATTAGTGTGGAAGAAGAAAGTGCCCAGAGCATCACCACCGTTCAAGAAGCTGCTGAGATGATTGATAAGCTTCTTGAGAACAAGTCTTAAACTAGCAAACAGGACATACATGTCCTTTTTGGAGTTTTTGGCTATTTTGATAAAAAGGGGATTTTAATGTTATTATTTTCATCTTTGGTATTTCAGTTTGATCTTCAAGTAACTGCTAGATTTTAATTTTATAGAACTTAAATCTCTTTCTTTTCCTGTTGAATGAAATTCGCAGTCTTACGATATTTCTTGTGTTCCTTCAAAATTTGCACTTCATTCTCCAAATTCCGTGAAGAGTAGGTATTAGGTTTGCATGGCCAAAAATGAAAGGTGTAAAAGACTTGTGAGAAATACCAATACAGCATTTGGATGGCTGATTGCCCCATTAAATAGGTGGAGCTGCACAAGGCTTGTTGTGTTTGTATGTTTTAGAGTGTGTTTGTTTCAGATGCTAGCTAGAAAGTGTGGAATTCAACCAAAATATGACACCTAATTAGATAATTTGTTTCAAAAGTTATATTAATTGAAGAGGTGAAGTGTCAACATTGTGACACTTTGGACAAATTGTTGATGTGTCAAAAGTTAGAGGACGAGGGGATGATAGAATATTTACTATATTTTATAATTAATTTTTATATTTTTTGAATACTTTTTTAATTGTTTTAAGCGTTATATTTTTAGTCAATGTTTTGCATTTTATTAATCCCTTGTAGTTAATTTTAGTATTCAAATAATATTTTTCTTTTATTAGTTTGTCGGAAGAAGAGATATATACATAAAAAAAATATCTTATTTAACCAAAATACGTTATACACGCTTATCATTTGTCATTCCTGAGTCGCATTACACTGTTAAAGTAATCAATTAGAATGCTATTTAGAAAAACTTTGAATTGCTAAGAGCCTATGACTTACAAGTTCTTTTATTTTTAACGAACATTAAATTCCTTCAAAAAAAAACATTAAAGAGAAACAACTTTCTATACGAGTGAAATTTTATTGATTAATAACAGGAGACAATGTAATTTATACGTCATTACTTTTGTATTGCATAAATACCTACTCATAAGAGTGTGACTTCCTTTTGGGTAATGTACTATTAGTAAATGCCACACATAAAAAAGAAAAGAAACTTGCACTACAGGCTAGGCCATTGACTAAGGTCTAATGGTTGTCTTATCCTTTGTGTACGTGATATTACGAAAATTATTTGATTCGTTTTGGGTAAATAAGAAAAACATGGAACGACTATCTTTAAGATATATTCACACACTACTAGCTCATGTATGCAAAGGAGTCCAAACTACCTTTTTTCTTTCTTTTTTTAAACGTAAAGATATTTATAAGTTAGCTTTTAGGTAATCTAAAACAATTTTTATAAGCATCTTAAGAATTTGATGCACTTAAGAAAAATAACTCTCTTGGAGACTAGCTCCTTGTGCCACCCTCTTGGACTATTTTCCCTTATTGCTCCCTTACATCGTTACTATTAAAGAATAAATTAATTAAATTAGTCAATAATTAAATAATGATAAATTTCTTAGGATTCAACTGCGCAGATTTTTTTATCAATTCTCTTAATTACGCTTAAACATGAAACATCTACCTTTTTTTTTGGGTCAAATGAACAAGTTCATAAATGGGAAAACCTCAGTCATACGACATCTACAGCAAGGAAAACAATATATACAGAGTCACAAGAAATACATCAATCCTAACCAAGACACGCTGCTGTAACCTACACCAAGCTGTACCATACTACAGACAAGGAAAACAACTAAAACTAAACGACAAAACAACTAAAGCACAAAGAAACACAGAAAAACCTACACCTAGCACACCAAAAATGATACAGACATGAAGGAAATCCTTGAGATATCCTTGAGTGGGTTGGGTTTGACCCATTTGAGGCACCCAGAACCTTCTGTCATAACAAATTAAGCTCACATGTCACGAATCCATCCATAACCTAACACACATCAATCAACCAGAGTCAGACCTAAACAAAACCCGCAGGGGCGACGCTGGAAAGATGCAGCTAAACGGGGTGGTAGTCCCTCGAGATGCACAGCGGCGAAAACACAAACACCAACAAAAACCAGAACAAACACAAACATCAACAAACAAAGACAGAACCACAACACCAACCCACAAACAACTGCGGACGAACCCGCCAAACCACCACCAAAGCGCATAACACATCTACCTTTTGAATTAAACTTAATTAGTTGAAACTGCAAATTCTTCCCGACATAAACTAACCCGCATTGTAAAAAAAAAAAAATCTAATAATATAAAATTGATTGATTTTATGTATGCTGTAGAACACACAAGGTTTGGCACATGAAGATGTGATTATGATATCCAAGGAATAAGACAGCAAAACCAGACAAAATAGGATTACCTAAACATTATTAGTATTACTATTGAAATTTGTCATTTGATTGGGCAGCATGTGATCGATAATTGGAAGAAAAAACAATAAGACAACACCTAATTCCTGATTATTAGGTGTCTGTCACGTGCACTTCAGTCGCAACGTGAAAAAAAAAATATGGGCACTTGCTTCAACACATGTGTCACCGCAATAGATGATGACATGCAAAGCTGACAGAGCTGGAAGCAACTCTTCATTTGAACAAGGTTTCCAGCTATAAGCAGAGTGATGCTGGAAAATGCAAAAAGGCTCTTTTAAAAAGTTCAATCATGAGCCTCTGATTAGAAAAGTAAAGAATCCCTTTTGACATAATGGAAAAACAAAAAGAAAGGCTAACCTCAATAATTACACCAGGGAAATCAACAGTAGAATCATTAAAAAGAAAAATGATATTGATAGGGAAATTATTCTCAACCCAATTGAGAATGAAAAACTGGGTTTCATTATAATATCATATACTACAAGGTAAGAATGAAAAATTAACATACAAGAAAGAGAATCTAGCCTAAAGTAATTGGAATCTGCTACATCCCAAATCACTCATACTCTCATATACTGCAAAGACCAATAGTATGCTGCTAAAGCAGTAGTTGCTAGGTCACAAACTAGACTTCTATGAGCATTGGAAGTTGCCTGCATTGATCCATATGGGGAAAATGCATAAAGGGGTCCTGGAGCAATTATATCATCTGGGTTTGGAGGGCTTGGATTGGAAGGAATGGTGGGAATGTCAGAGCCTGCAGGGGTTGGTAAAGCACCACCAGGAGAAGGCAACAGTGGAGCAATGTCTGGGGACAACTCTTGGAAAGGAGATAGTGAAGATGGAGGAGGATCTGTTTGTGTTGCTGGTGAAGAGGAGAGTGTGGGAACTTTGGGAATGGGCTGTGAATATGATGAAAGCAGAGGCGAGGGCATACTAAAAGCCATGATGATCATTAGTGTTACATAAACACTGAATGATGCCATTCTGATGGGGAAGAAATCGAAGTTACACTACACTGCCTGGAAATGGATATAATTGTGTAAGGATTTTCTGAGGGAGAAGGGAAAATGTGGGCTTTTAGTGGAAACAATGATGGCAAGCCTTTAAATTGGCAAGGCCTGAAGCTCTGCAGGCTCTTGTCTCTCTCTCCACCTCCTGCCTGAAGACTAAGTGGGGTCATATGGGGCTCCACGTGGCCAGAGTCTATTGGATCATGATAAGGAAACACAGTGTTTTTTTCTTTGAGGAACAGACAAAGATTGGAAAAGGCTTCCATGTGATGCGTTCGGTGAGAGAGAATCATTTTCCTGCCCGTGATATTTGGTGCCCTACAGCTCTTTATTTTCTGTTGATTTAAAAGCTAATTGTTAATTATACTAGCAAAAGGGAAAAATGACTGTAGTCTTACATTACAAAATTCATAATCATTTTGCCTGATCTTTCAAGGGTGATTCGAATTCACCCCCCACCCCCCCAAAAAAATAAGAACCCGAATGATTCAGATTTTACTGCATCTGTATCTTTTACGAAAGGGGATGCATGTCCCTCATCATTTTGATTTGAGTGACATTACCATTTGACTTCAAGTGAATATTGCATGCGACAATGACATAAGTTTTTAAGACGAACTTCTCCCGTGAATATTCGAATGAGCATTAAGAACTAAGAAGGCTAGGCTGCATATTTATGTTATAAAACTTATTTTTATAAGTTAAACTTATTGTAAGTGTTTATAGAAAAGTTTGATCAAACCATCTCTAAATTTATTTGTTATAATATACTTGTGTCCTATATGTTTCTTCTTTTAGTATTCAAAAATTATTGAAAGGAATGTAAGCTGGGTAGTTTTCTATTTCGATCACATTAATTTTCTACCACGCGGATAGTGAGAGAAAAAAAAAAACAGGAAATTCGAGCCGAAGATATAGGGTTGAAGAGGATGGGAATTCATTGATTTATACTTTAATTAATGTTCCCGAAGATGTAGAGTACACATACTTTACATAGAAGTACGGTGAAGCCTGAGTGGAATTCACCAAAATGCTTGACCTTTATCTGGAATTTAATAAAACCTGAAAAATAAAGGCAAACGAGTAAAGTGGAGAAACTAGAAAGTTACAGATTGTACTAACTAGAACAGGACAATCATAACATGATACCAACGATTATTCAAATGCAGCGAGGCAGCCGCTGCAACTCCAAGGCAGCCAACCCAGCAGTTTTGGCCAAAGCAGGCACACCTGAACTCTTGAGTTCAGAAACTATCACTTCAATTCTTGAAATCTCTGGTATAGATATTGACAAAATCATTGCATGCATTAAGTACTGCTTGCAAGCATAGCCTAAAGCGTGAAGCATTCGCTGCACCGTTATGTGAGGGGTGCCTTTACTCCAGGACTCTAGGATCACACTGACCTTGGGGAGATTGGTCAGTAGTCCAGTGGTGGCTTCTCTAGGAGCTGCCTTGAGCAGTAAAACCACACATTCAGAAGCTATATCAGCAATATTGGTCTCTCTAGAGGCACTCAACTCTAATAAGACACCAACATTGCTTCCAAAGTCTGCTATGTCTCTTATGCATTGCTGGGGATCAACAGCGCCACCCACCTCGGGAGGACAGTCACCTAAGAGAGTTGGTTCTGTTGTGTAGCTGAAGCCTTTTGCACAGCTGACTGAACGTGCTAGAAAAGCCCTACACAGCCCAAGAGTTGGTTCCAACAAATCTTCCATACCCTTTGCAGTTATGAACTCAAGAAAGTTGCCAATCCTCCTAACAACTTTCAATTGAGAGAGTAACTTGGACTCCATTTCAGGAGCAGAAGCCAGAGCAAGACAGAGCTTAACATTATTCACATTTGCATTTGACAGGTCGCCAAGCAAGAACTCAAAGCATTGTGAAATTGTTTTCAGATGTAGAATGTCTGGAATTGTAATAAAATTGAACTCTAGTAGCATGACAAGAAGCTTCTGTGCATAGATAGGAATAGGATCTTCATCTTCGATCAAGGTTGGATAGAGGGGAAGAAAACGTGTATTTGATATGAATTTCAGATCGTTCAATCTTTGCTCTTCTTCAATTGGTTCACTCAAAAGAATAATCATCACATCGAAAAATATTTTAAGGCACAAAAATCTGGCATCACCATCCTTGTTCCCCTTATATAGAACTGTCAAACTAGGGAGGATTTCACGTATGAAAATGTCAGCATTGCCAAGGATCACAGGAGATTCCTCCGTGAGGGACTCCAAAATTCGAAGCAGGGTTATTTGGAAGTCATCTCTTCCCTGGAAATCAATCAACAAAGACAATAATATCATATATCTTTATATAAAAAAAACAGAGCATAATTTATTATTACATACCAAGTGAGAACAAGATCCAATAAATAGCGGTTATTCGTTATTGTCAAAAAAATAAATAGCGGTTATTGGAAAATTTATTTTTAATTAATTTAATATATCTAGTATAAAACTTCATTTGTGACTGTTAGCTGCTCAATGAAAACAAATAACCACTCAACGAAAAATTATAGTCATTCACAATTCTATTTCTGAATTGTATGTTTTAGATACAATATATGACTTTATTTATAGTTATTAATCTTCAATAAAAATAACTAATTACTTATTAAGAAATAGTAGTCATTTTATAAAACCAAAAAAGCGATAGCCATTATAAATCTCTTTATAACAATATGTGCATCAAGTAAAACCTAACTATCATTTTCTCTAATTACATTTTAGGCGGTATTTCTTAATTTAAACTTTTTAAACCCCTTGTAGTCAATTATTTATTATTCATACTTACTGGTCGTTCTTACTTCTTAGACGATAATTTTTCTAAGAACAAGTTCTTAAGCAAAAAAGGAATACTATGCTTCCATTGGATTTGGCTTGAGGGGTAAAGTGCCCAATCAATCAATCCTTCAAATTTTAACAACTTCAAAATTTATTTTATATATATATATATATATAAAATAATAGTGTGTGTGTGCATGTATTTTATCAATTTCAACTATAATGATTATCATTACACTATTATATTCTAAAAAATGCAACTCTCGTTTGACACGTCAGATCCCTTTTCAGTTTTCATTAGTAAACAATTTAGCGACTATATATCTCAGCATAATTAATTTCTAACGAAATTTTGCAGCTCCACTCTATCAAAACTCATGAAAACAGGGAAACATATCATTAAAAGGAAAGAAGATGTAAAGGCTCAGTCACAGACCTGAAACGGTGTCTCCACGAGTTTGATTAGGTTCGCCAACTGCCGTAGTACTTGAAGTGTCACCACTTTGTGCTTAAAAGCTGAACTTTCAAGAAGATGAAGGACAACAGGAAATAAATGAATGTTGGCTTTTGGAGCAGATCTGCTGGTAAGGGCGGAGATATGTCCATGGCGCCTTCCTCCCATCATTTGCTGAATATCCCCTGTTATTATATCAAGTAAACCTGGAATGGTAGATGCCACAATATTCACAAATGCATCTGAACACTGCCGCACAAAGGCATCCTTCTCTTTTCCCAGCCTATCCACCACGGAAAGTAACTTTTGGCTACAAAAGAACTGTGGAAGCCACCTCCTACCGTGCTTACAGAGAAGAGCCACAAAGACAAGTGCCTTTCCTTTTAAAACTTCACTACCCTGCTCAACAAGAGCCAAAAGACTTGGGATCAGATTCTTATCCTCCGCAAGTGGTAGAAGGTATCTTCCAATATTTGTGAACATATGACTTCCAAGCATTGCCATGTTAAGAAGATTTAGGCTGATTTGCTGCTCTCGTGGAGTGCCCTTGACAAGAGCAGAAGCTAGGTCCTTGAATGAGAGTTTCTCTATAACCGACTGAATGCTAGGAGGATTAAAACGTACTAAGCGCACCAAACATGATCCTGCAGTAAGCCTCATGCTCTCCTGTTTCCCTGCCGCTCTATAGATATAGCAGAGATTACTAATAACATCTTGACTGGTCAAACGCCCCACCCAGAGCCCTCCTTGACTGCAAATATTCTCAATTGTTCTCAATGCATACAATTGAGTTATATCATCCTCACCTTTTCTCAACATCGATGACACAAAGGAAATCAATGAGTTTGGAACCTGCAGCCAGGTGGGAATAATTTAACCATGAAAAATATGCACTTGGAAAGCTGAAAAAGAAAGTTAAAAAAGTTTATGGGAGGATACAAATTTGACTAAAGATATATTACCATGTTGCAAGCAACATGCCTAAAAAAATTGTGAATTTTTATATATTAGTAATTAGTAAATGAGTACTAGAGAACTCAAGTTTCAAATGAGCTAGGCAGATGGACAACGAACATTATAAGCAACAAGCTTAGAAGCTAACCTGCCAGCCATACGCAGTCCTATTGTCCTTTGATGGAGATTCAAGTTGATTGTTATCCCTACAGTCTGCATTTTGAGTGGATATATAAAATAGCAACTCACCCAAAGCAGCCATGGAAAACCTCCTCACTTTTTCCTGCTTGTCTCTAAGGCCATCCGTCAGTGAACTCAAAATTCCAGAATTAGCCAAACTGTCATCAACAAAAGTAGAGTGCCTAATCAACAGACCGATCAGGGAAGCAAGTTGAACACGCAAAGCTGATGCCTTAGATTGTCGTAGCAATTTTACAAGCATGAGCATTATCGGCCCATTGGTCAAGATATTGGCTGAATCAGCATTACTGCTCAACATCTCGAGGTACCTAATCACATTCTGTTTCTCTCCAATGCTGGTATTCCCATTCAAAATGGCTATAATTCGATTGTGGACTGCCTCCAATTTCTCTTTAGGCATCTTGACAAAATCAGATGCTTGCAATACCTCAAAAGGAAGTGAAGGAATGACTTCTGAGGCTTTATCAACTTTTCTGCTGGGCATTACAGGTCTGACTGAGAGATCAGATGGATGCCAAATAACCTGGGAGACGTTGTTAGACGATCTTGAAGAATCAGAGTCAAGGCCAGATCCTGGGTCTTCTTTAGGTCTGTGTTTCCTCACTTGGGGGCTCACACTGGGAGAAATAGAAGATATGTCACGACGGTCAGGAGTTGACTCGTGATCAAATGTCCTTAGATCATCTGAGACAGGAGTCGTCACAGATGGGGAGTCCAACTGGTGTATATTATTTTCAATCTCCTCTGTTTTTCCTTGATTCTGAAAATGATTCTCCATTTTCTCATCAGGCACAGAAGTTGTATGTTCAGAACCATCAGTTTCTTCATGTGCATCGTCTTCATCGTTATTCTCATCAAAATCAAGTTCCATGTCAGTATTCTCAATTTTAACATCAGAATCATTCTCAGAGCTATTGGGCAAGGGGCGTCGATAGTTTTCTTTCTCATTTTCTTTTTGTAAATTTGATTTTGCTATTCTTGACAGTCTCAAAAGATTCACACCCTTGTTAATATTAGAAGGATCTTTCTGCTTCACCTCAATTGTTCTGCCAGAACCCTTTGTCTGAGTTCTGTGACCATTTGGTGTTGCCCTTGTTGGTGTCTCAATGCCTCGAGATCCCAAAACAGAATTTTCATCCTTCTTTAACACCCCTTTCACATCTTTTTCACGATATTTGGGAGGGGTCCTGTTATGAGAAGATTTATCTCCATTACGTTCTGATAAGCATGGTTTAGCATGTAGCTCTATCATATCATCAAACGCAGGTTGGGGAGGCAGAGACACCAGAGTGAATTTGGTTTTCCAAAAGGCATGCCCGCAAAGCTCAGGCCACTGTATTCTTTCAGCTGGATCCTTTACCAACAGAGAATTAATTAAATTGACAAAAGGTCGACTTGGATTGCCAGGGAGAGGTGGAGTCGGGTCTGAAATGATGGATTTTACAAGCTGAGTGAATTCTCTTCCCACAAAAGGAGGCCTCCCAGCATAACATTCATATAGTACACAACCTAGGGCCCAGAAATCAGAAACATAAGAATGGACTCCACCATCCTCAAAAAGCTCCGGAGCCATGTAAGAGGGTGTTCCACGTTTTGCTTGAGGCAACTAAAGAAGTAAAGAAACGTAGTATGCATTAACAGATTATTTGATTTCCGGAGAAAAATGACAAATATAGTTGAGTAGAGGTCCACTTGTACATGCATAAGGATGTCAGAAATTGCAAAAGTTTCAAGCATACCGAGGAAGAAGGAGTTTTTGATATATCTTTTAACTTTCTAGCCAATCCGAAATCACATAGCTGCATCAATAAAGTAGGAGGTACACGCTCCATCTCATATTAGCAAAATGGAAAAAGAAAACAAAAATAACTCAATCAACAGAGAGAGAGAGAGAGACAGCAAAATAAATTGATACCTTTGCACATCCATTTTCATCTAGTAGAATATTTGATGGTTTCAGGTCACAATAAATTATTCCATTTGAATGTAAAAACCTGAACGGAGTATCCAATTTTAGTGCATATATAAGAGTAAAAAGAGTAAACCGTGGGAAAACAAAGAGGGAAATGAAGAATTGTAAACATACTGCAAGGCTTTGACTAGGTCACAAGCAAGATCATGAACTGAATCTTCAGGAAGTTGAGTATCCTGTAATTCATCTTCGTAATCAACATTATACAAGAAAGTAATATTGCACAACAGAGCACAAAATTCCCAAAAGTAAGAGATTGCAATTCCAGAACAGATAAACAGCCTAAAAGTCGATCACTTCAGAATTCAGTTTTTTACAAAGCTATGTGTAACAATAATCAAAGGCTCACAAAACACGAGCAATGAAATTATTGCTTGATACCTGCCGTAATATGGAAAGCAGATCCCCTCCAACACAATACTCCAAAACCAACCATAGGTGAGCAGAAGTTTCATACCTAAAAAGCATAGGTGGACAACAGTTTAAAACAAAAGGGGAAAAAGCGCTGCTAAACCTGATTCGGAAAGAAACATTTGTTTGGACAATTCCGAAAAAGGAAGTGTTAATACATAATAATTAATAGTAGGATTTAATAGTATAATTCAATTCAATTTTCTCGTTTTTTGAATTGTCCCGATTTTAGTAGGATTTTGCTTTCTTCGTATTGATAGTACGCGTTTGTCATAGGACTTCCTCATTTTTGGATTCTCCCTACTTGTTTCTGCAAAAATAATAGTCCTCCTTACCATGAATAAAACTTGAGCACATTTTGGTGATCCAAAGAGTGAAGAATCCTGACCTGCAGAAGTAGAAAGCAGTTAATTCAGAATGTTTGGACACATCAAATCACAACACGATACAGCTCAGGATCTGCTAGAAAACTATGGAAAAAAAAATACAACATCAATGCTATTAATTAATTAATAGTTAATAGTAATTATAAATGGAAAACCTAGTCATGGAATATTGAATGAGCTATACTAGATAGTATGTATGAGTTTGAAGCTGTTTTTATGAAATTTCCGAACTGGAATCACTTACTTCTTGAAGAAGCTTAGTTTTCTGCGATTTATCGACGCTTTTGATGGCGAAGTACTCAATGGTCTTCTTCTTCCTGCCTTTGTAGACGGTCTGCGCATTCAGAAAGAAAAAAAACAGAGAAAGAGCGATCGCGTGTTACAACTACGACACGCTTGAAGTTGAAAATTATAGAGAAAAATAATGGAAAGTGGAAGAAGAAGGAGGAAGTAGGTTAGGGTTGGGATTACTTACGGAGTATCTGCCGCGACCGATGGCTTCGTATATGTGGTACTGGTTCATGTTGTTGAACTGTGGATCTTTCTAGGGTTTTTTGTTCGCAGATTTCAAATGCCGATGATGCTGTGGAGGAAGAAAGGAACAGTGAGAGAGAGAAATGATTTGGATGGATACGATACGAGTTGAGCAGAGAAGGAGAGAGAGAGAGAGAGAGAGGGCGATTGTGGGAACGGGCGGGGTATTTTGAAAAATCAAAATTTGTGGGATGATGCTATATTTGCATCCAAACAGGGGGGGATAGCTGAACGGGAAAGTCCCACTTGACTTCAATTTTGAAATCGGAACGGTAACGCGTCCTAATATCTATATATCTATAATATATCTATAATAATAATAAGGCTTAATTGTATTTTCAGTTCCCCAGTTATTGCGTTTGTGCGATTTGAGTCCCCCAGTTTTTAATTGTGCGAATTAGGTCCCTCAGTTATCCCAATTGTTGTAATCAAGTCCCCCTATCACTATGTCATCTAATTTTTAACACCTAGAGCCTATGTGGCACACGTGAGGATTGATTTTACACTAAATCGGGTCACCCTGGCACTGAGTCGGGACATCCTGACACTAATGACATGACAAAGACTCTCAAAAGTGAGAAATTTTAAGCAACATGTATTGCATCATGTGTTCTCCGACTTGCTTTGAAAAATCTTCTAGCTACCTACATCATGCCAATGTGACTTGATTTAGTATAAATCAATATCCACGTGTGCCACGTAGGCTCCAGATGTTAAAAATTGGACGACATAGTGATAGGGGGACTTGATTGCAACAATTGGGATAACTGAGGGACCTAATTCGCACAATTGAAAACGGGGGGACCCAAATCGCACAAACACAATAACTGGAGGACCAAAAGTACAATTAAGCCTAATAATAATCTATAATTGTTCATCAAAATAATAATAATCTATAATTATAGAAACTACTATGGGATAAGATGAGGAGTAGAAACTCCTAAAGCATCATCAAGGACCAACCGCTCCACCTGGGAAGGGGGGCTATCAAACCAAACCATTTGGTCACACCCCATGTTAGCCAAGGCATTAGCGACAGTGTTGGCCTCCTGGTACACACGAGAAATCCTACACTGTCAACCCGACTCCCGTAGTCTTTGAATGCGCGAACAACCCCCAACCTTGAATACCCAATGAACTTCCCCTTAAGGCCATGGACCACCGTGACAGAGTCTAGCTTCAGCTCCACGACCTCTTACCCTCTATCTTTAGCCATTTTTGCCCCTTCATAAGCACCACATAGCTTGACCATACAAGCAGTGGTCTTACCCAGACCCTAGGCGAAACCACAGACGAGCCTACCAAGTACCCGCGTCATCTCTTAGGACCCCCCACATCCTGAACGACAAGTTTCTCCCCGAGAAGTCTCATCAGTGTTGACATGAACACAACCTCGAGTAGAAGCCCTCTAGCACACCATGATCTCATAAACATGAACAATTTCAGCCAAATGCTAGAGACTTTTATGGATTATCCTATTTCCTACTCCATGCCCAATAAAAAGCAAAAACATGGCAACCATTATCTCACTTTTATTATCATAAAAATCATGCATTCATTGTAGTCAGTAGATTAGAGCCATTGAATATTGATTAAACAATTTATATTCTAACTTCAACATATAAAATTTTAAACAAAAATTCATATTGAGTCATTCAATTTTCATTCAACGATTTCAATTTACCAATTGCAGCAGGCGTTTGATTTTATAACCGCACCAAATCTAAGTCCATTTCGGGTAAGTGAACCACCAATTTAGTTCATAAATTTGTAAAGTACTATAAGTTATTTTTCTTTGGGCTTAAATATGTTTTTAGTCCTTTAAGTTTGGGTAATTGTTGCTTTTAGTCCCTCAAATTTAAAACGCCTATTTTTGGTCCCTTATTTTTAAAAATGTGTCATTTTTAGTCCCTGAGGCTATTTTTTAATTTAAAAAGTTTTTTTAAAATTTATATTTTAAACCCTCTTAAATTCTGATTCCACCTTAGGATTTTTAAATTTATATTTTGACCCCTCTTAAATTTAGAAAGTACTTTTTAAATTTAAAATATGACCTCAGAGACTAAAAGTGACACATTTTTAAAAACGAGAGACCAAAAATAGGCATTTTAAATTTTAGGGACCAAAAACAATAATTTCCCAAACTTGAGGGACTAAAAACATATTTAAGCCTTTTCTTTGTAAATAATTTGCATTTGACCCTGCCTAGTGTGTTTTAGGCAGAGTTGGGCCAGAAAATGTATGGCCCGCCCGACTCGTTTTTGCAATTTGGTCTAGTGGGTTGGGCCAGACAGCCCGATTCAACAACTCTAATTCTGGGGGGTGGGCTAGGGAAATGGATTCGCTAAAGTCACATATTCACGCAGTTAGTAATTGAGACAATTGGATCGAGAACGGACGGTTCACGATTTCAAGGATAAAATCGGGTTTAAAACACAAACTAAAATATGAGTCGTCCAATCTCAATCCAATGTCTCCACAAAGGAGCTGTGGACCGTTGGATCAACCTAACTGATCATCGTTTTTGAAGAATAATAAACCCCAAGACATTGAGGAAATTACAATAGAGACAACATTGCAACCCAGAAACTCAAGTGGCAGTATGGGAACAAGTCAACCTAGCAGTAGTAATAATAACAATAACAATGATAATGATTCGTTGTTTCATTCTTCCACTCGCACGTTTTCTTTCTCCCTCTCTTTGCATTGTGCGTCGCTTACTCCCAACTCTTCAAGGTCCGTACAACTTCTTCTCGCTTTTAAAACCCTCTCTATCTGTTTTTTCCCCCATCTCATATCTCCCGCTGCTCAAATTTTAGGGTTTTAATCATTTTCCGCAAATATTACTACATATTCAAAATTGCTGGATGCACTCATGACTTGAAAGGGAATCGGTACCCTCCTTAATTGCAAAGGTAATTCATTTTTTTTTTTAAATTTTTAGGGTTTTTGTTAACGCCCTTTAACTGATACTTTTTTAAAAAGAAATTATAATTCTGTGTTATCAGTTGTTTATTTCGGAATTTATTAGGGTTTTTTGCCTGATACTTTTATATTCTGATGTTTTTTTCTCTCTCCTTTTCCCCCGGTTTTGGAATTTGAGCATTGCCCGTTTGGTGCTGTGGTGAGTTTTGAAAAAAAGGTGTCAAATGGCACAGTATGCTTGTTTAACATGTCTGTAGTGAGATGCTTTTAGAGTGTGGGTTTTATTTATTTTATGATTTGTGAGATGGAGTAGGTTTTTAATTGTTAAGCACTTAGGCTGCATTTTGATGTCCTAGTCGTATGGAAGGATGCTTTTTTTTTTATTTAAATAAATTTTTTACAAGTTTGGCCGTACAAAGTGGGTTTGCCACAAGCCCAAGCGAGGGCTTATATCGGGGGTACTTACAGTTTGCCTATCAAAGGGGATTATTGGCACTTGGCAGTGAGAAATTGAGAATCAAACTAAAGCCTTCCGAGCAAAGTATTTCAATTCTTTTCAGCATAACCAACCCCTGGTGGTGGATGTGGTCATTCTCACTGCAGTTTTCTCGAACTTTTATTGATTTTGTGTACTCTATATCTGTGGTGCCTGGGGTTGCTTGGCCCCAAAATAAATGAAAATTAGAGCGAAAAGAGGAGGATAAGAGGGAGAAAACACTCAAACAACTTATCATGATAATTCTTATTTTCTGTAGATATTCTGCTTGTTTCTAGTCTGATAAATTCAGACGCACTACTTATTATACGATATTTTTCATGAAAAACGTGTTTCAGTCTCTAATGCTTCTTATGTTGATCTGGAAACTCTGTTGCAGATTTCTGTCATGGTTGCACTGATTGAAAAATTTGACCCATCTACTGATGTATATGTTTTGGAAATCTGTTTGTGATATAAACAGCTCCATTTTTTTTGAAGTGTTTTTGGTTGTTGTGGGATCTAATATTTGCAAGTTATACAAAAACTGCAGGGTCAACCTGAATGTGAGAACTTTAACTTTTTGGGGGGACTTGTGGAGTGTTGGAGGGATTATCTGCTATTTACATTTTGGTTTTGGTCAATCTGTTCCCAGAGCAGTTATAAGTTAAATGCAGCTTGATTGTCAGTTTGCTTGGCCATAGCACTTGCTGTCAGGTTTTCAAATTTGGGTTTTTGATGGAATGCAATAAAGAAGAGGCCTTAAGGGCCAAGGATATTGCTGAAAAGAAAATGGAAGAAAAAGATTTCACAGTGGCTCGGAAATTTGCCCTTAGGGCTCAGCATCTATATCCCGATCTGGAGAATATCGCTCAAATGCTTGTTGTTTGTGATGTGCATTGCTCTGCTGAGCAGAAAACGTTTGGTAATGCGATGGACTGGTATAAAATTCTTCAAATTGATCTAACGGCTAATGACGCAACAATTAAGAAGCAATACAGGAAGTTTGCTCTCCAACTTCATCCTGACAAAAACAAGTTTGCTGGTGCAGAAGCTGCATTTAAGTTGATTGGGGAAGCTCAAAGAGTGCTTTTAGATAGAGCAAAACGATCTTTGCTTGACATGAACTTGCGCAGGTTTCCAATGAACAAAACTGCGATGCCATCTCATAATCAGTCGAATGTTCAGATGAATTTTAATCCTGTGATGCAAACTAATGTCAGGCCTGTTTTCACAAACTTGAATCCTCAGCAGCAACAACAGTCTAGGCAGCCAACTCAGCAGGGGCTTAATGGTGGCCGCCCTACTTTTTGGACTGCGTGCTCATTTTGTTCTATGAGATTTGAGTATTACAGGGATGTTTTAAATAGATCTCTTCGCTGTAACAATTGCAATAAACCCTTCATTGCATATGAGGTGGGTACGCAAAGTGCAGCTCCGGCAACTAATTCAAGCCAGCAAGCTTTTGGCAAGCAGAACCATAGTCCGAATCATGGTGCTTTTAAGGTTGACATTGGATCTCAAGGTAATTTGCATACTTATAGGTCCAATACAGAATCCCATCAGAAAAAAGGTTCTACTTCTAATCTCTCTGCAAAGCCAAATGGAAAGAGGAGGAAGCAGGTAGTAGAATCCAGTGAAAGTTCTGAATCTGTAGGCAGCACTGATTCTGAAGATGAAGATGAAACGTTTTCCAACAATGATGATCGCCCTGGTGTTTCTACCTATAAAGAAGAGCGTCCACGTAGATCTACACGGCAAAAACATCAGGTTTCCTACAAGGAGAATGTTAGTGACGACGACTATGAGTCTATGCAACCTCGAAAACGGGGTAAGGGGAGTGGGTCACCAAGTAGTGATGATGAAGATCATGGGGAGGCAGGTAAAATGAATGATCAAAATGGTTTGGCTTCTGATCTGGAAGATGATCAGAAAGAGGTAAAGCGGAAGCAAAAATTTTGTTCTGAAGAGAGCTTAGAAAATGTAAGTGTGAAAACTAAGGAGGGCACCTCAAAGATAGATGAAGCCTCGGAGCATTCAACCCCCAAATCAACAAATCATCCAGGTGATTTTGTTTATCCTGATCCAGAGTTCAGTGACTTTGACAAGGACAAGAAAGAGGAGTCTTTTGCTGCTGGCCAGATTTGGGCTATTTATGATACAACAGATGGCATGCCTAGATTCTATGCTATAATCAGAAGAGTTTTTTCTCCTGGATTTAAGTTGCGGATAACATGGTTTGAGCCAGATCCAGATGACGATGATGAAATCAAGTGGTCAAAAGAGGAACTGCCAATTGCTTGTGGGAAATATAAGCTTGGTAGCACTGAAAACACTGAAGATCATCTGATGTTCTCTCATCTGTCCTTTTGTGAAAAGATTGCCCGGTCTAGTTTTAAAGTGTATCCCAGAAAAGGAGAAACTTGGGCTCTTTTTAAAAATTGGGATATTAAATGGTATATGGATGCGGAATCTCATCGGCAGTATGATTTTGAGTTTGTTGAGATATTGTCAGATTATGTTGAAGGTGCGGGAGTAATTGTTGCATACTTGGTTAAGTTAAAAGGTTTTGTGAGTCTATTCTCTCGAATTATGAAGGGAGGCAATCGCTCATTTCAAATTCCATCAGTTGAGTTATTCAGATTCTCTCACAGGGTTCCATCTTTTAAAATGACCGGTCAGGAAAGAGAAGGTGTTCCTGTAGGATCTTATGAACTTGATCCTGTATCCTTGCCGACGAATATGGAAGAGACTGCTGTTCCTAGAGATTTGGAAGCGAAGGTTGGTCATAGTCCATCTGTTGGGGTGAGCACAAGGTCTTCAGGGAAATCCACGATGAATTCGGAGGGAGATGCATCCACTGCCAAGGTCAATTTGGAAAGGAGTTCTGCGGAGAAGAACAAGGATACTGTTGATCATATTGATGATGTTAGTGCTCCATCGGCTTCGGTCGATGTTGAAATCCCAGATTCCATGTTCTTCAATTTTGATGCTGAGAGGTCCGTTGAAAAGTTCCAGAGTGGTCAGATCTGGGCATTTTACAGTGATGAGGATGGACTGCCAAAATACTATGGTCAGATTAAGGGGGTTAGGACTAGCCCAGAGCTTGAGTTGCAAGTCACTTATCTTTCTAACTGCTGGCTACCGGAGATTGCTTTTAGATGGGAAGACAAGAACATGCTCATTTCCTGCGGAAGATTCAAGATCCAACCAGGTGCTCAGTCCTATGTTTATAATAACACCTATTCTGTTTCACATCAGGTGCACGCTAGCACTGATGGTAACAATAGGCAATACAAAATTTTTCCACGGAAAGGTGAAATTTGGGCGCTGTATAGGACGTGGACGGCTAAAATCAAACGTTCTGATTTGCAAAACTGCAAGTATGACATAGTGGAAGTTGTTGAAGAAACTGATGCGTGGACGGATGTTTTGCTTCTGGAGATGGTGAGCGGTTACAATTCAGTTTTCAAGGGCAAACTAAATAAAGGAGGATCAGCGATGACGATGACAATCTCTAAGAAAGAGTTGCTGAAGTTCTCCCACCGAATCCCTGCTTTCAAACTCACAGAAGAACATGACAATCTGAGAGGCTTCTGGGAACTTGATCCGGGAGCAGTACCCCTTCATTATTTTAGTGGCCACAAATGAAAAAGGGGTGGGGTTGGGTGTGTGTGGGGAGAAGCCTTGGGCTACTCCGGAACAGGAAAAGTTCCACTACATTATTAATGTAACACTTAAACCAGGGAGCAAAATCTGCTACCCGGATGACATTTATTTGGACTAAGTTTTGTTATATTAAATTAGATTAAAACTATCACTTTCTTTGTTATGCAGCAGTCCCTTCTGCATAATTGCAGTTGATACGACAGCACCTTAGTCCTCAGGTATTGTTCCGGCTGCCTCTTGAAGCAAGGAGGTTGCGCTGGTTCTCTGGTGCATTTTTTTGGGTCTTGTTTTCGTTTTATGTTGCCAATTGAAGTAGTTACGCTACAAATTAGTATTTTACTCAAGGAGGAGCCAAGAACTATATATAGTGAAAGCTTAAGCTTCCGATGGAGTACTGTTAGGTGGAGTGATTCGGATTTCCTAAGCTGGAATTACCTCTCTTCCAGCTTCCAATGTGTAAGGCACAAAAATTGTTTCTTTTTCGATTTTGAACGACAAAAGTTGTTTCCCAGTCCCACTTACCCAGTCTCGTATAAGACATGTGACCCGTGCATGTATTTCATGGCTGGTTGGTCGTTCGTTATTTGCGTTAAATCCATCACGAGAACCTGCCTCCAACTATGTTCTTGAAAAAGAGCACGATTTGCCATTTCGATTTTCGAATGATTTCAACGTTTTAACGAATGCAGAGGGGTATAATTTATTTGTGGGTTCAACTTTGAAGTATTCGAGGGCTCCCTTTTTATTATGAGCATGTCAAGATTTTAAAAGCTTGGAGTTGTAATAAACACGGGCATTTGGTCTAGTGGTATGATTCTCGCTTTGGGTGCGAGAGGTCCCGAGTTCGATTCTCGGAATGCCCCTTTTGTTTTTATCCGCGTGTAGAGAAGAAAGATTCGGTACATAATTTTTTGTGGTCTTACATTCCAATCACCGGTAAAATACTGCTTCCTAAAATTAAATAAACCCCTTTGCTTTTTTTTTTGGGGGTCAAACGCCTAAATCCCTTTGCTTCTTTTTTTGGTCAAATGCCAGTTTCATCATGTAAATGGGCCTATGAGAATGTTTATCCAATTTTAAATTTGGATTTGCTTAAGATCGACCAAATAATTTTTTTAACTAATAGACCCCCTAGTGTTTGTAGAGTAGAACATTTGCATGATTATTACTTGTATAGTTCCTCTGTTTTGGATCTGTGATATGCTTAGAACATGAATGCTTGGTGGGGGATAGGTGCTGTTTTGGAGCATCTTTTCGCCTCCCTCAGAAGTTGAGCCTGTCAGTGGTGGTGTGGCTTTTGAGTTTTATTAACTTTTCTCTTTTTTGGGTTGTGTTCTAAGGGTCTTCTCACGGGAGTAGAGGTTCTTTGGTTGTTTTTTTAGATATTGGTATCTGTTGCCATTAGTGCCTTGACCAGTGCATTTATTCTGGTTAGTAGGTCTCAGCTGCTCACTTTGTTTAATTGTGCATCTTTGCTGATTGCTTATGCTGTAACGGGTTTCACCCGAACTTCGTTTGTTTGGCCATTGTTGGGCCCCAGGCTGTGGGCCTGGCGATACAACCTCTTTGACCAAAAAAAAGAAGAAAAAGACAATCTATGACTTTTTTTGGAAATTGGTAAATACACCCCATATTTTTTGTCATACACCTCACATTAATGTGAAAATTCTAAAAATACCCTCCAATTTCGCGTTATTTCCGGAAACTCTAGTTTCTGCAGTTTCTGGAATACAAATTTGCATTCCGGAAACTGGAGTTTCCGGAATACAAATTTGACTGGAGTTTCCGGAATACAAATTTGTATTCCGGAAACTCCAGTTTCCGGAATGTAAATTTGCATACATTCCGGAAACTTAATTTTCCTGGAGTTTCCGGAACAATATAAAACCACACTTTTTGGAATCGAAAACACGTGTTTCTGGGAATGAAGGTTGTAGTCGTACGGATGGGCTGTGTGGGAATTGGCTGCTTTTGAAAGAAGAAACAAGGAAAGGGTAGGGTTGTAATTTAATGACCAAAAATCATTTAAAGTGGGATGGATGGATAAAAGTGAGGGGTGTATTTACCAAATTCCCTTTTTTTTCGACCAAAGACAATCCATGACTATTATTATTAGTTTTCCTGTTTTTATGATGTGGATACATAATGGAAACAGAAAAATGATATTGACTCCCTCCCCCCAAAAAAGGATGTGGAGATATCTGTGATACATCAGTCTTATTTGGTACGAAGTAGTTTCTGCAAAAATCATTATATATGAATTGTGATCAATAAGAAGTTATATAATCATACATAGACAATGAAAGCATCAAACGCAGTTGCTAAGCAAGCATACATTCGTACCATAAGTAGAAAGTAATTTATAATAAAACCGAGCATATTAATTAATTCTCTTTAATAAAAAAGAAAAGGGTAACAATTGGAAATTAAAATCTGGAAAGGAGGTGCTTGATAATACAGAGAAATATGTTTTTAGGACGAGTGGGCCATGTACGAGCACATGAGATGGGCCAGCCAGCCAGCCAGCCCAATTGTTTAGAAGGTTAATTAAAAAACAAAAGGGGCATTCCGAGAATTGAACTCGGGACCTCTCGCACCCTAAGCGAGAATCATACCACTAGACCAAATGCCCGATTTGTAAATTTTGAAGCAATTATTTATTATATGTGAAGTACGTGTTAGTGAAACATTTTCGCTCCGAAAACCGCGACATTTTCCCTCCAAAAAAAATTGACGACCGCATTAGCCCCTTGGCTCTCACTCTCTCTTCCAATGCCCTAATTTCAGTAATTTGGGTTTAGGGTTTTCCATTGATGAATGGGTCCGATGGGTAAAGACGAAGATGATCGCACAAACACTTCGATCAGTGCAGATTTCGATACTCAACCGTTCGACACCTCTTCACCTCCCTCTTGTCAGTCTCTCTTTTTACTCTTCCACTATCCACTTCTTTAGCTACGATTCACCCATACATGATTAAGACAAATCCTTATTTTCTACATCAAACATTTTTTGTTCATCATTGTTTACTTTGATGACAATGTTAGGTGATAACGAATGGCGATACTTTGAAGACACGGTGCCTTTGGACGACGACGATGACGACGGCGCGTTTGAAACTCAAGTGGTGAACCTTGCCGGTGAAACTCAGGTGGTTGAAATCGCCGGTGAAACCCAGGCTCTGGATGATTTTGACACGCAGTTATTGGATGAAGGGTCGGAATCTGATGGAACTCAAGTTTTGGAGAATGTGGACGATGATGATGATGATGGGGTATTTGTTGATGATCGTCAATGTAGTGACAGTGCTCAATCCACGGATCGCGAAGAGGTTCCGGCTCAATCTACTTCTGGGCATGGTGACAAGAAACAAACCAGTTCTACTTCTGGTAAGTGAGAGCCCTTTAGGTTTGTTTAATCTGTCATGCTTTTTAGTGATGCCATTAGTATGATTGATGAAAAGGAAAAGGTGAACTAAATTGTTACCATCATTTGTGTCTTTGTTATTGTAATGTGATTTGTTTGTAGACAGTGAAATGATTAGTAGTAGTACTTTTAAAGAAAAAAAAAAAGGTTGTGCCAGTGCTGCGGTTTATTTAGTAATAAAAATGTTCATTTTATTAATGGTAATGATATTTGGAAATTATAATCACTGTGTGGAAAATTTACTTGTTTTTAACCCTTGTTTGCATTAGTAAAAGGTGGTGTACTTATTGAAGAAAACAAAAGACAAGGTGGCTTACATGGCATGACTTTTGGATTAGCTCTGGCTTTCTTCCCCGCTAAATATTTTGTTTTGATTTGCTTACTCATGGTGACATAATATTGATTTTGATGACTTCTCTGAGTTCTTTCATGAGTCATGAATTTTCTTTCTCCTTTTTTTTTTCCATTTATTTTCATGGGAAATCTATCCTTGCATCTCTGTTTTTTCTTTCTTTATAGTATTGTACTTCTAACTGTTGTGTGATTGTCTTCACTTTCACTGTAGGACTAAATACATTGCAAAGTTAATTATTGTGTGATTTGTTTTTATGTTTGAAATTTATCATGTAGCAATATTTTTTTCAGGTTCAATGCCACCACGGTTTACATTTCTCCGCGCAGAATCTATGCGGGAAGCTGCTCTAGCTAACCGCAATATGACATTGAAACAAACCCAGTATCAGACCACTTCTGTCGTGGGTACAAGTCAGTTTTGTCAGGAACCACTGGCTGTACAGGATAACGGGGAATCCTTTCCTGGATGTTCTGAGAAGGTTAGGGAAGTTGATCAGGAATGCAATCATGGGAAGTTCAATGTGGAAATTGAGGGACTTGAAAACAAAAATATGGGCAAGGTTGCTAGCTCAGCAGTGAGAAAACTTTTCAATGATAATTTACCTGTTGAAACAACTAGACCTTCTCTTAGCAGCAGTGATTTCAATGAAGGAGATAGCTTGGACGAGTTGCCTATCTACCATGGAGAATTGGGAGGGTTAAGCTATGTTAACTCTCAAGAACCCGGAGAATTATCACAGATCAATGCTCTTGATTATGTAGATAGGTTTCTCAAAAATAATATCGTGGAGTTTGATCAGGAAACTAATCGTGTTAAGAATGTGGAGAAAAAGTCGGAGTCCCTTCCCAGTACAAAATGGAAACAAAGTTTGCTCAAGAGAGTTAATGATAGAAGCAAAGCTACAAAAGCTGAGATTTATGACTGGGATGATAGCCGTGAGGATGAAGGTGGGGGAGATATATTCTCAAGGAGAAAGGAAGATTTCTTTGAGGATGGAACTCAAGGGCCACGATCTTTGCCAGGATTCCGGAAGATAAAATCACGCAGGCCAAATGATGACAAGGATGAGGAGGAACGATCAAATATCCCTGATAAAAGAAAGACTGCAGTTCACTCTGATTCAAAACTGGGGATGCATAATCTGAAAATAAGGGATAATACTATACAAGAAATAACAAGAGAATTGAAAAGGAATCTTGCTAATGAATTGGATGAACAGCTTAATTCCAGTTGCTCTAGAGGTGAGATGGAACCTAATGCTAATGAAGATGGACAGGAAATGTTGGATGTAGGCTTAGATACTCAAATGGCTGCTGAAGCTATGGAAGCCTTATGCAACACTGGAGATATTGTTGATCATGTTGCTAATGATGCCGCCCGTGTTACTAGAAGCAGGTCAACTTATCAACTTAATAACTCTTCCATTGGAAAAAGGCGGGCAGTTACATCAAATCAACATTCAGGACAGTATGACAGGAAAAGGAAAGTTGATGTTAAATCAGATTTGCAAACTTCAGATTTATCAAAGAAATGTACTAAAAAAATCGGACAGTGCAAAAAGGACAATGTGATGAGCAGATCAAAGAAGAGTAAGTTAAATGCAGAAGGCAACCGAAACTCCAGTGCTAATAAAAATAGTAGAATAATCTCGTCTCCAATAATTGAGCAAAGAAAGGCAGCTGGAGCTTTGAAAAGACATCGGTCTGATGAGTTAAATAATCCTGATGGTCATGATGGAGGGAGTACAGTCAATGAAAAGCAAATTCAGGGTGAAGTTTGTCATTTTACACCAATTTCTCGTAGAACTAGACAATCGTTAGCAGCAGTGAACCAATTGATAAATTGTGATATAGCCTCCAAAAGGTTGAAAGAAGGGACAACAGGGATTGCCCCCAAAAGTAGTGGCATTGGTCTACAAGCATCCAAAGCATTGGATCCTAAGTCTACTCGAGGGTCTTCTGATCACTTTGAAGTAGATGATAATACCAAATTGTGTCAACTTGAGAAATTGGCTCCAAAGGCAAATGCTGTTAGTGTTGGTAATGGCACTGCAATGGATGCATTAGATTGTCCTAGGAGAAGGAGATCTCTTAGGATTATTAAGTTGTCCAATCATGATAAAGGATCTGAGAAGTTAGTTGGTTCATCCAAACCATCTGCACAAGCTGAAGATATTGGGGCATTTACTTCTGGGAAGAAAAAAAAGAGGACAGAAAAGGATATTCCCATTTGTTGTGATGCTATGAACGAAAAGGGTGCAGATCTGAATTCAAATGTTAAGAATAATGCAGATGTCCTGTGGTCGACCAATAATTTTGAAGTCATCAGTTCAGACGAATCGCCAAGAGATAGGTGCAAGTCATCTGACTTGGCTACTGCAACTCCAGCTAATTGTAAGACACCAGTGAATGATGCATCACCTGTTTGTATGGGCGATGATTATTACATGCACAATAAAAATCTTCCAAGATCATGCCTTCTCAAAGTATTTCGTAAGGAGCTTCAAAGAGAACTTCGTAGTTTAAGTGCCATTAGACCGGAATTAATTACTCCATCTAAAGATTCAAGGAAGAGGAAGGACATGACTGATGTTCGAATTCTTTACAGCCACCACTTGGATGAAGATATTATTAAGCATCAGAAAAAGGTAATGTCTGAATTTTGATAAACTCCTATAGGCAAATACAGACATGTAGTTGTGTTTTAGTTATATTTTGTTTCTCATGCTTATCGCAGGTCTTAGCACGGCTTGGAATTTCTGTAGTATCCTCCATTGCAGATGCTACACATTTCATAGCTGATCAATTTGTGCGAACACGTAATATGTTAGAAGCTATTGCTTCTGGCAAACCAGTGGTCACACACTTATGGATTGAGAGTTGTGGACAAGCGAGCTGTTTTATTGATGAGAGAAATTACATATTGAGGGATGCCCAAAAGGAAAAGGAGTTTGGTTTCAGCATGCCAGTGTCACTAGCACGTGCATCCCAACATCCTCTTTTAGAGGTAAATATATATCATATTTGGAACTCATGAAATGAAAGGAGAAAATATTGACCGTTGGATCATGCTTGTATTACCACCAGTTAGGATTAGAATGAAGTTATTTGACTTTTTTAAATGATCGCACAATTTTAATAATTTCTATTTTTGACCATCTGTACAGAGATCTATTGGTCATGATACACATTTTACCTCACTCAATTTGTACTATATATTTTTATTTGTCCTACATATATATTTTTATATATGGCTTACCTTACTCAATTTGTCCTATAAATAGATGCATTTTCTGCCTGTTGCTTCTGATAAATCATCATAATTTTCTGCAGGGTCGAAGAGTATTGATCACCCCAAATACTAAACCTAGTAAAGAGATCATTTCAAGCTTAGTAATGGCAGTTCAGGGCCAGGTATGCATCTTTATCTGCGTATATTCTCCAGTTATGCTCCTATGGGGTTGAAGAAAAGCATATATTTGGAATTTGGATAGTTCCTTGTTTCCATGATTTTCTGTGAACAAATAATAGATTAAACGAATAATTTTCCTTGATAACTTCATCGTAATAGTTGTATTTTATTATTAATTAATGTTGTGGTCCATTAATGATTTGCAATCATGAAATTGGTGGTTATTCCTCCCTGCCCTTTCGGAGACACACAGACCCATGTTCATACAATTGACCTAATCTTTCTTTTGGCTCAAGTTTTCAACCTTATATTTGATCCATCTCAAATGTCTTTGCTTGTTGAGTCTCTTAGGCAGTGGAGCGAGTTGGCAGATCTGCTTTGAAGGACCATAAAATTCCAGATGATCTACTGATCCTATCTTGTGAAGAAGATTATGTCTCTTGTGTGCCCTTTCTTGAGAAGGGTTAGAAACTGTTTCATTTGACTTTAAAAACTTATCTTTTGCATAAAATTAAGAATGCCACGTTTGCACCTGCAGGGGCAATGGTGTACGGCTCAGAATTATTGTTGAATGGCATAGTTACTCAGAGGCTGGAGTATCAAAGGTTTGTTGTTGGTTTTTCTTTTTTCTTTTTTTGTGCTAGTGTTACTAATGAACTTGAATATTTCTGCTGGGAACAATGCTTTCATTGGACACAGGTCTTGTCCTCTGGGGTGTTGGGGGGGGGGGTTGCCATTTCTCGTATAGCCAATTCCTTATGCAGAAATTTCTGCTGTCAGAAGATTTTTGTTTCTAATGTACTGCTACAATGCTATATAACTGCATCCTCTAGATGCTGTGTTTAATGATTAAGATTATGTATCGTCTTTTTGGTTTATCCTGATATGAACCTTTTGGTTGCAGGTATCGTCTTTTTGCAGACCATGTGAAGAAAACCCGTTCCACTATATGGTTGAAAAAAGATGACACAACATTTATTCCTGTGACTAAATGTAATTAGAGTAATTTGTTTGTTTTACTAAGTTTTCCTCATGATTATTTATAGTTTAGGTCATGTGTAGATATTTTCCAGTCCATGTCCAAAATTTTTGTCATGTGATGTATGCCATGTAGGAAAGTTTGGAAGATGTTTTTGCCTCTTTTCTCAGTTATTTTTACATCCTTTTGCGATGGTCTTGTAATAACTGTGATGCAAATAAGAGCGAGTATACAACCCCAGTGTTAGCCATGGATCTAGGTTGTGCTTCTGTGATGAAGTAATGTGGTAGTATGATGAATTGGAGGTATCCTATGTGATGTGTCTTCCTTATTTTTTCATAATGTTATGCTCCTAGTGTATATGAAAGTGATTGCTTGTCGACATTTTGAACTGAATTTGCCGGTAAGTTTTTATCGGAGATCTAAGTTAATTATGCATCAGGTAATGGTTAGATCCGATTATCGGGTTATGCTAACTCCTAATTGACCCAGCAAGATGAAACTGTGAAATGATATTCTTGTAATAATACTAATTAACTATATGGCAATGGAGTAAAGCAAGTGCACAATGCACAGCAAAAGTCCTATTATAAAATTCCTAAACTAAGCAATGCATAGTCCAAAAGTGTTTATTGTTTAGCAGATACCAAAGAGAGATTTGATTATATTACTCATGAAAGAACAAGAGCAACTTCAACTAGTAGGAGAACATCTTGTAGCTGCGCTGAGGAACCTTCCGAAACATTGCCAGTGTCAGATCAAAGTAAAGAGGGAGTTGCACCAGGGCAAAGAACGACACAGGCAAACATGTTGCAGCATATATGGGATAAACCGCTAACTTGAGCGGGTCCTCAACGATGAAGAAATGCCCTGCACAGAACGAGATTAAGACGGATGCTATCGATGTGAAGAGTGTGGTCAATCCCAGAAGAAGTTTTCTGGGTAAGTCCACAACAAAGTCCTTCTCTTGAAACCGAGATGTGAGTATTGAAAGGAACAGGACAAGGGATGTGACAGAGGAGCAAAGTGCAACGAGTGATGCCACAGCAAAAAGCTTGAAAGCTGGTCTCCCTCGCAATAATGGGATACCGGTATTTTGGTCAGGACCACCTGGTATGGCTGTTGAGGTTGTGAATGCAACAGTTGCAACCAGTGCTGCTACCAGTGAGCATGATTCTGAGGTCTTGGTGAGCCATTTACTACCTTCTTTTGCAAGATTTCCATGTGTTTCAATGAATATATGCTTTGCTGTTTTCCCATCCTTGTTATAACGTTCATAGAAATTAAGTGGCATCGAGTTCTTAACAAGCTGAAAAGCACAAAACATTGTGAGTGACAGGAAAATTACACTTACCCATCTATGATTTAATTAGGTGACAATGAAGTCCACTTTCTAGTACATCGCCCCTCAAGGTAACATTGGATGTTGTTTCTCCAACATACAACCATCTATTATTATATAAGAAACACGTGTCATCTCGTAGGACACATGCTGCCTCTTCGATCTTTTTATTTACAACCATTTATTTGTTAGATTTTTTTATTGTTTATGTTAGGAAAAGACATGTACAGATACTGGTTCTTCTAGTTTCCTAAAAAACAAATCCTTACCAACCCTACTTAAGCTGAGTCCAAACAATATGTTCTTTCTACTACCCACTTCCATTCAGCTTGGCATATAATTCTTGAGTCCAAAAGTCTTTTCCCAACAAAACCATTTTTGCAAAGGAAGTGTCAATTTTCCCTGTTAATTTATTAATGTCAAAAGCAGTAGATAACTGACAGAAAATCATGTAAATAAAATGAAACTTAAAAAATCTAAGGCCAAAACAAAGTGAGTATCAACCAAACTATAAATTTTTAGATAAACTAGTATTTGCCCATAAAGAATTTGCCCATAAAGAAACATGTGACCATTAGCTATAATTTGTGGAGATTTCTAAAATTATTGGGAAGATGAACATGGATAATCTTTACCTTATACCACTTGTATTCCCACTGCATTTGCATTGCAGCACCAGGGACACGCCAAGGCTTATGGCTCCTATATGTGGCAGCAAGGTGCAATGCACTGTTACCATGGTTGTCCAATTGACTAAATGCACTCTCCTTGATTATTAAGCTCCTCTTATTCAACATTCTGTACACATGAGGCTGCCTATGCTCTATGGCCAAAAGAACAACATTCTTGTTATGAGAGTCCACATCATGAATAGCCACCGGGTATGTATCTAGGATCTTCTCAACCATTTCAGTCACTCCCATCTTTGCTGCAATCAAAATAGCTGAGTCTACTCTCCTTTTCTCAGAAGCTCCTTTCTCTGTATGACTACTAGTCCTTATGTTACCTCTGCCATGTGGAATTACTCCTGTATGATAATCATACTTGTACAAAGAAGCACGCTGAACCAGTTCATTCATCACTTGCCTAGCCCGAGTGTGTTTCTCCTTCTTTCTATGGATTTTCCCTATCCAAGATGCTCCTATATGTGAATAATGCCACTCAGTTAAAAAAAAAAACTACTCACCCTTTTTCTAATTCTTATATACTAAATTAACAATGAGAAGACCAATGTATGGTTAATTGTTATATGTACTTACCTACACCAGAAAGGATTAGCAAGGCCTTCATCATAAGGATTAGAAATCGGATTATGGATTCCCAATTGGGAGGGAATAGGTATTTTTTCTTTTCTTTCGTTGCTTGCTCTTGCTCTACACACAAATTAATATAAATGTTAGCTACGAAATGAGTTCTCAAAAGTTGGCAACTTTCACTTGCAGCTAACATTAACATGCATGCCACGTACATATACTAGGTGAAAATAAAGAACTAAAAACTGTATGATCACTCTGTTCAGCAAGAGATGTAATGGAATTTCAATTTAGCCATGAATTTACAATATTTGGAATGGATATGTGTGTGTTTGGAGGAGTATTTGCTAAAAGTGATTTTGACTTGGTTTTGTAAATTAAATTGATTTGGTTAAAATTGAGTTTGAAGTAAAGTGATTTATGTTTGAATTTTTTACTCTGAAAACAAGTTTGAGGTAAAACTTAATGTAAATTTTTCAAAATCCCAATGACCTTATTTTTTCACTAAATCACCTTTGACTAAAACAAAATCAATTTTAGGTGTTCACATCATGTATCCAAACAATATGCACTTAATTTACACATGTTGAACACGTTTCGATTTATAATGTTCAGAGAGTAGGATTAGCTAGTAGCATCATGGTTTAAAACTTAAAAAAAAGGAAATAATTAATACCAAATTTTCGCGAGAAATTATTCTCTTCATCACTAGTTGCAGCTTTGCTATCTTTTCCTATTGCTGTAACACAACGAAAAATAGAAGGATAGATGAGTTAGGCTTGTCATATATAACTAGTTTATAGACCTGACTAGTCATATATAACAAAAACAATAAAAAAAATCTCATAAACAAAATAATATTACTTAAAAATAAAAAGAAATATGAAAGTGACATGTGTCATGATCTGGGAAGTGACACATGTCACACCATGGTAGATCGGGGTTAATTTTCTTAGATATAAATAAATATACTTACTAGCTATATATATACACAAGGACTAGGTAACTGAAAAACCAAACACAATAACACATTCATACTTGTTACTTTAAATGCACTCTTCCACAAAGATAAGAAGGTCGCGCATGTTTCATAGTTCAATGGATAGTGACGATGAGGAGTCTCTGTGTGTGGTTGGTTATGAATTAGGCCATATCTTCCTTCCTTGTCCTCCTCAACAATCCAACCTGACACTCACAGAAAAGAAACACCGGTTATCAGTACACAATTAAGGAATTAATTATAAAATTATGTGAGAAAACAATGTTGGAAATTAATAATTAATTGAAGAAAGCGTGATCTTACAACTATAGATGATACGATCAATATACTCCATCCGCGTGCAGCTTTTGAAACAATTAGGCTTCCTAGCAAGAATATGCAGAGGCGAAAACCCATCATGGTTCACAGCATTCACAAGGTTTGGGTACAACCCCATTATTTGAAGCGCCAAACCTATCACAAAATCATTATTAAACACTTATAGTTAATTGAGTCAAATAATAAAGTCAGGCTTTGTTTGGGAGTTTGGTGAGGAGGGATTTGTGCGAAGGGTACGTAGACGTTAAACCTTGTTTGCAAGTCTAAAACCCAAGGAACTCCAAAAAGCCAAATAAATGAGGGTTTTTTAAAATGTCTCAATCATAATTATCTCATTTTATTAAACTCTCATATAAGGAAAAGTTAACCATACAAGTCTTTTCTTCCCCCTTCCTAAACTCCATCCCAAATATAGCCTTAGAGTCAGATAAATCTCTCCATGCGCTTAGGAGGAAAAAAAAAAGTATAATAGTTATGAGTTTTTTAAACAAATTCTCGTCTAACTTCAACACAAATATCTTTAAGTTTATAAGAATATTTTTACAAGTGAAAAATCTGAGACGTTCCCGAAAATTAGAAGCCAATCCAAACTATTCCTTAATCATGTTCCATATATATATATATATGAAACCATATATGATGAATATGACAATATCAACACTAGGTTGGTGTGAGTGGAGCTAAGTTTGGACCTCTTAAAGTCTCGACTTTGAGCTTTGTCGATGAAAAAACAAAAAAATATGGTTGAGAAGGGAGGTTGCACTAAAAATGACCAGTCAGATCCTCCGACAGAGATTTTTTTTTGGTCAACTCCGACAGAGAATAGTCATCAGCAAAATCTTCACTAATGGATACTTCGCCAATACCATGGTTACAAGAAAAAAAAGGCTTAAATAAGTTTTTGGTCCTTCCAAATTTCGGACTTTTGATTTTAGTCCCTACAAAAAAAAAGTCAAATTTTTTTAGTCCAACAAATATTTTTTTTTGAGTTTGGTCCTTTAAGTCATTTTCGGATGATGTGGCACCTACTTGGAATCCCATTTAGCTGACGTGTCATATAATAGTCCTATGTCAGCCTGCCACGTAATATAATTTTTGAAAGGACCTGACACGTCATCATCTTCTTCCTCTCCTCTCCTCCTTCCTCCACCACCGCCACCCTCTCTCTCTCTCTCCACTCGCCACCACTCCCTCCCCCCTCTTTCTCTCTCCTCGCCTCCCACCCCACCCCCACCACCACCACCACCACCACCTTCTTCCTCCTTCCTCCACCACCACCACCAAACACACACTTGGTAAGGTTTTCTCTCTCTCTCTCACTCTTCCATTGTTGGGTTGTTGTTGTTGATGTTGGTGATGGTGAAAAAACGCAAAAAACCGGTGATGGTGAGAAAACGCAAAAAACCAAAAAAAAGAAGATTGAACAACATATGTTACATTTTAGATCTAGTCCCTACAAATATATTACGTTTTGGATCTAGTCCCTACAAATATATGAATTTTTGGATCCAGTCCCTAAATATGTCTTATGTGACAGTGGGGGTGGTGGCGGTGGGTGGTGGTGGTGGTTGGTGGGGTGGTGGTTGGTGGGGTGGGAGGAGAGGAGAGGAGAGAAGAGAGAGGGTGGGGGTGGTGGAGGAAGGAGGAGAGGAGAGGAAGAAGATGATAATGTGTCAGGTTTTTCCAAAAATTATATTACGTGGCAGACTAACATAGAACCATTATATGACACGTCAGCTAAGTGAGATGTGACGTAGGTGTCACATTACCCGAAAATGATTTAAATGACCAAATTCGAAAAAAAAAATTATTAGACTAAAAAAGTTTAACTTTTTTTTACAAGGACTAAAATCAAAAGTCTAAAATTTGAAATGACCAAAAACTTATTTAAGCCAAAAAAAAATGTTGAATATGACAATTATATTATGACACTAACCAAAATATTCGCTGGATATGGTAGAATGAAGAATGGTGTGGCCGTTGTTTTTTGTCGCGAGTGAGTCATCATCTTTGTTGTGTTGGCGGTCATGGAGACAAAAGAAAGCATCTCTTTTGCCATGAACAGCTGCAAGGAAAAGAGGGGTTTCGCCTTCTAAGTTGCGGCACGAAATGAGGGTTGGATCTCTTTTGGCTATGATGTTGCAAATGTCAACATTCCCAAGCTCTGCCGCCACATGAAGGGGTGTGTTCCCCTTTGAGTTTTGCACCCGTAGGATGTTCCGTGACATGTCTTCGCCTATGTTGTCTAGCAACGCTGTCACAAAGAACGTTTGGCCAACATACACAGCAATGTGTAACAATGTGTCCTCTGCTTTTGTAATCTTAGCCTCTAATGCTCCATGGTTTTTCTCATAGGCCTCTAGAACTTCCATCCATTGCCCTCTCATGGCATAGTTGAACAAACTTTCATGCTCAATATGCTCCATTATTTTATCAAGAGCTAATAGTAATAACGCACTAGCTATATTTGCTTCAAGGATTGATGTTGTATTAATATGCCTAACAAGTTTTACTTGGTTAGAACAGAACACCTGTGTGTGTGTACGTGTTATTAGATTGATGATGAGCTTAGGTACCTTCTTTCTTTATTAGTTATATATTATATTATTATAATATATACAGAAAACTACTAGTCCCTTTGCATATTATTTTAAGGGGATTTCTCTCCTGTACCCAGCACAGGGTTTCGGTACGAACCCATCTAAAGTTGTCAATATAATATTATTAGACATATAGATTATAATTATCCATCTCACAAGTATATTTTTATTGTTCACTTTCATAAACCAAATATTGAGATTGTTTGATTTAAAAGGAATGATGAGATTAAATCAAATAAGGGTTGAGGCTTTCCCATCGAATAATTTCCACATGACACCAAGTTAATATAAGGACTATAATGTAATTTAGAAAACATACATCATCAATTTATATAATAATAATAATAATGATGACGACGACATGACATGACATGATATGATACGTGTCATCAATTTATTGGATCAAATTGGAAGAGTACCAAAACCTTATTCATAAAATTATGTGATGAATTGAGCTTTCAGGAGGAAGCAAATAGAATATGTAAGGACTAAATGTTACATGTTCCGGGGAGACAAGTAGATTAGAAAATTATAATGGGAATATGGAATGGACAAGTAAGGGAGAAGTGGAAAGCATGACAATTGACATGCTATATCCTATAGGCTGTTATAGGTACACTCTCTTTTTTTTTTTTGTTCAGCTTTATTCCTGCACAGTATCCAGACTAGCTAATTCAGAACATTCCCCATCTTTCCTCCCCAAATTAACTTGCTTTTTCTTTCAATGGAAGCTAAGCATTTTCTTGTCGATGAAGGGGACTTGGATTCCAATTTACTTCTTTAATTGGGTTATAACTAAAGTATCCATCCAGGCCTCCCTCACTTTTACCTAATTAAGCATGTTATATATAGTTATCATTATTTTTAACATTATATTATATTTATCAAGATACTTTGCTTTTTGGTTTTCTATTGTAAAAAAGCAAACAGGAGGAAAAAACACATGAAAATTTATTGGCTTGCTTGCCTCAAGTTGTGTTTAGCCGACTCACATTTATACTTTACCCCCTCCCCTCAGTCTATTGTTGCCTACTTGTGTTATTGTGTAGTTAGTTGTACATGGACTGTGGAAAAGGTGGGTATATATGAAGTTTGAGTTGCACTCCCACCATGTGGGGTCTGAGGAGAGTAGACGCACGCAGCCTTATCCCGCAAGTAGAGAGGCCGTTTCCAGAAAAATGTTCATTATACTAAGAAAATTATCTTAAGATTCTGTTTTCTCTTGCTTTGCTGCATATACACTTCATGATATTTATTTATCAAAAATATATCACATGGAGATACCAATTGACAAACACAAGGTTCGTATTAGACACAGTGACAGAAGCCCATCATGTCAATAGTAGGTACAAAGAGAATCCATGAAGATGTTTCCTTTCAGAGGAGATTCATATCTCATACCGGGTTGTTATCATTATGAGAGACCTCAAGTCTCCATGTGACATACTGGATGTATAAATGGTTGATGCCCATAGCAATTCCAAAACCCAAAACTGATGAAAGTAGTATTGAATATATGGCTGTCAAATGCAACTGCAACAAAAGTCACAAAGCTTTAGCACATCACAAGGGTTACATTTAAAGACAGTCAAAGAAATAACATTGTAACTTATTATGTGCAAGACAAAAGATGCATGCATACAGTGAAACACATAGGAAGATGCATGCATACAGAGGATACCCGCAAAGTTGTAACAAACGATAACAAGAAAATGATAACAAGAAATCTCTACATTTCTAACTCACCAAAGTATAAAATAGATGCACAATTATAGCCACAAGTGCAAACTCAAGAGCAGCATATGTCCATATATACTCTTTGATTGCTGCAAGCAACACAAGTAGACATTCATTTAAAATTCAAAGAAAGAGCAATTTTCATAACAGAAAAAAAAAACAATTTCAGTTCAGAGGTTATATACCAAGGATGATTGCAAAAATAGATGCCAGGAGGCCCAAGGTAAAGGCAAATGGTGCTGCTATAATGATGGCTTGAGTCTTCATCTCAGGAAGCTAAAAAGTGGAACAAGACTATGATCAGAGTAAGGAGAAATTGTTTCTTCTCTACTTTTTATTCAAGTGATCAAACAGCACATAAATAAGCAAAACAGAAATGAGAAGAAACAAAAAAAAAAAAGAATTCCTATAATTAACTAGGAATCAAATTAGCAACAATAGTAAAAAAAGAATGATTGACTACAATTCCTTATATTACGAGATGCTATAATTTCTCAAAAAATTATGAATTCCATTCCAACAAAGACATAAATAAAATCAACTAATTTTTAGCACAGAAATGTCTGAAAAGGAAAGGAAATTTAGTAGCACCTCAGAACATTGATCATTCTAATTCCTTTTAGGGAAGGGAAGTATGTGATCTTAGTTATACAAGGGTAGTTACTGCTTATTTTCTGTTTACGCCCACCCTCTAGTATAAGATACATTTGTGTTGTGAATATTCATAGTGTACACACACACACACAGACACACACACTTACATGACCATGAATAAGTTGTGTTCTACTTCTAGCTTCTTTCCTACATATCTGAATTCTATGCTTTGCTTAAAAGGAACCTAATGGGTTAAAAAGATCAAGTACATGCCAGAAACAGAAAGTAAGAATAACATCCAAACCATCAAGTCAGCTAATACACACAAAGTAGTTCTTTGAAAGATGTTAGTTATTGTCCAGAAGTCTTATATCAAAGGAAATAGGCATACCAGTAGCTGTTCAAGGAAGAAAAAATAGCATATTATGCTTATCAGGACAAGCACCACAAAGTCTTGCCAGACACTGTAAAAAAATATCAAGCAAAATTAATATAAAATAAGTTAAAGAAATTTATTTGAAAAGACTAAAACATGGATACTTGAGCGATTAAATGCTTCAGAATAGAATAACCCATTAGTTTATTCCGAATGAGTCTTCCACGGCTTATACTTTGTTGGAAGCTATATTAATGATGAATTAAAAATATTACTTGAGTTAAATAAAAGATGGAGCAATTCTTGTGTGAGCACACTGTCTATAGACACAACCAATCAAAAGTTCAGGATGCATTAAAATAATAATAAAAAAAGGCATTGAAGCCCGTGCTAAAGTTATTTTAATATTATAATTAGTTTTTGATTGGCTGTGCCTATAGACACTGCTTATGCAAGAATTACTCATAAAAGATGAACTCTAAGTGCATGTACAAATGACTGAATGAGTATCTGTCAAGGACCAAATCCCCTAAAAGCTTAGGCTGTTTGGTGCAGGTTTAAGAGTGGTTTTATATTTAACAAGTCCCCTCATGTAATAGCACTTTGGGCTTAAAGCATGGAAAATGCATAAGCACATTTCACCTTGAGCTGAAATTCAACTTTTATATAAAAGAATGGGGATGACAAGGATCAAACTCTTGACCACTTGGTGATAGTGGCTCTAACTAATACCATACAACTCTCCTAAAAGCTTATGCTGTTAAGTAAGGGTTTAAGACTGGTTTTATAATTATATCCAATAGGAACCACAGAGTATGGAAAATTTTGTATGAGTAATCTAAAACTAAATAGACAACAATAATCAGTTATGCATAGAGTGTCCATGCTAAAGAACAGAAAAATAGCATGGATAACTTAATTTGAGAGCATGGCTTTCAAATCACCTTATTGACTCTGAATGTAGGTTCTGCTGACCCTGCAACTGTCTGTTTTGGCGTTGAGCAGAGCTGCACACACGAAGCAAAGTTACTGGTAAATTCTGAACCTCTTGTCCACATACATCACATTTCTTGTTTCCTTTTGTGCTAAACCATTTAATTAAACATTCTTCATGCACCAATCTCAGGTCACCTTTGCAACTGCATTCCATTTTAAAAGTATTTCTTTCATCGCACACATCAAGACATATCCTGCACACTGCTTCCTCTTCGGGAATTTCTTCATCAGCAGCAGTTTCTACTGGCACAGGAGTTATTTGATCTGATTGGCCAATAAATTTTGTTTTAGTATGAAAAGTTCCTATAAGGTTAAAATGAGATATACGCCAAAAACATGGAAAATAACTTAGTGTTGATAACAAATCAACAGATCAAACATAGTCCAGCAGTCTGATACACAAACAAATTGCTGTTATTTTGTCTATTGTCAACATACAACATTTTCAAGCCTTGCTTACTGGTCAAGATAATTTCAACCCCATTAAAGGATTATAATAAGTCGTATAACACATGATGTGGATGATTTATTATTATAAAAAACAATTAACTAAAAGCCTTTACATCAAAGGATCAACTTAAGATTTAAAAGACTATTTAATTCAATTCCATGAAAAAAGTGGCAATGGTGATAGAGGGAAACACCACACTGGGTGGAATAATAGCAAATTTCAACCTTGGGAAATGGACTAGATTTCTTCGGCATGTGAATTTAAAATAGAAAAAAGTAGGACCATGAAACTGTAATAGCATAGAGTAAATGACATAGCATACCATCATTTGCATCTTGTTCTTCATGTTCACTACGGGTAGAAAAGGAAACAGATCTTACGATAACAACATTTCGCCCAGGTACAGAAAGGGACCTTGAAACCTTAGATCGAACAACATCTTTCTGCACAATGTTAACACCAATCAATTTTTTCCTTAAAAAACTCCAATGTCCTAAGGCAAACCTTAATTTGATGTAACTGTGCATGCATCATATGCTGAAATAGAAGAGGACTTACATGTGGCTTAATCTGTTCATTATATGTCCTTGCAGACACTGGTGTAGAAACTGAAGGGGACAGATTTGCTGCATGTGTAACAGGAAGAGAAGTACATCTCGTCCATGCAATTTCAGATATGGAGGCCATATTAGAACTGTCTGCAGCTGCCTTGGGGTCTGAATCAAGGAGGCTGCTTCTTTCACCATCTGCTACATTTGCTTTTCTTTTGAAGCTCAAGGCCCGCAAGAAGCCTTTTGATGATGAGATCCCTTTAGAGAAACTTTGAGAATGGTCCAGAACCCTTCCACCAACAGTGCTGCCAAACCCTAAGGGTCTAGGTGGAACTTGAAGTGAAATATCTGGACGCCTCCCGCTTGGTCCACTATCTGAAACTTCTTTGTTTAGCTGGGTGTCGGTCTGCATTCAACCGGGACAGTTTAACAAAAAGTAATTTAGTCCCAGCAATTTTAATTAGTATATATACATAGAAGAGCATGCTGAATGTGAAGAATGAAATGCAAGAACTTCAAAAGATCACATTCCAACACGATTCCATGATGAAAAACTAATGATCCTCAACAATCTAATCATTATCATAAAATATCTTGTTTAGCATAGAGGATCAAGAAACTAATCAAGCATAAGCCAATGGCACTAGCAAAAATCTATAAACTTCTTCACAGTGACTTTCAGAACAAAAACACAGCAAGACATTGCAGATATTAAGAAGAAAATGGGCATATAAAAAAACTCTTCTTCACACAAACTAGATTATCAGTTAGAGCACAATGCTGAAGGACTCATGTAACTTCAATGAAACAAACACTTACAGACTTACAGTTGAAACAACGCCTATGAACTAAAATCAAAAGTTTCTCATCACCAGTTCCTGGTTAAGTTCTTCCTGCATTATAAAACAATGGCATGCATGGCCTTTACCCCCATTTTTTTTCTCTTTTGCCCTCTTCTGATTGAAAATGGTTTTGTAGATCTGTTGGCAGTAAAGTTTACTGCCAACAGATCTACAAAACCAACTTGTAGTTTGCAGGACATGCATGATAATTGATAATGATATGCTCTCAGTTAAGTTAGCCAATTAAGCATGGAAATGTCACACGTGTTCAATTGGATCTCACACCCCCACAGTTAGATGGACAGAGAAGATTTCATATCCTGACTCAACCCAACATTCTAAATATAGAAACCGATGCAAAATTCAGGAAAACTATTAAAAACGTGGGCTTTCAGGAACAGTCTTGTTAAGTAGGAACATAATAAGCTAAAATTGGAAACCCCTTAATATCAAATGGATCAAACATATAAAAACATGCCCTGAAAATCAAATACCAATTGCTGCATGTCCACCAAAAGGCATCACTGAAAAAACTAACAGAGAATTCAATCCACTGTGAACCTCAAAATAGAAAAGGGACTAAAAAGAAGAGTGGTAAATGGAAGTGGATGAACCAAACTGAAAAGGATATAGTGAAAAGCAGAGAACTTTAACATGTTTTAGGTGTAAATCAACCTGGTGTGAAAGCTTAGGAGCTTCATCAGTGGCTGGTGGTGCTTGAGCTGCTTGCATTATAGGTAGCTCAAAGAATCGCAGCGTAAAATTGGGGGAAAAAGAACAATAAGAAAAGCTAAGGAAGAAAATATGAAAAGGAAAGGGAAAGGAGTAAAAGGGTAATTAATTAAAGAATCCAACAAAGATACAAAGGAAAAAAAAAAATCTAGGAATTGTGGTCTGTGGACGACCGTGGTCCATGGGTCGTTGCTTAAATTATTCCACATGAGGAATATTAACATTATAAAGGGAACTTCATATTGTATTAATTAAATATTTAATAACTTCGGACAATATAAATATAAATATATTTTACACATGTATTCAATATTATATTATACCTGTTACCAAAAAAAAAAATATTATATTATACCATCGAATCATATTATATTTCACTATGATCAGCGTTTTTCCAGACATAATAAAATAGTAAAATATAATCGAATGTTGGTATAAAATTTGATTAATATATTTATTAAATATATTTATTTATTTATTATATTAAAATTTGTTAATTTTCTCCGATGATAATTTATACAAATAATAATAATCGATTTTATTATAATTATTTTTATATATAATTTGTTTCATGTGATACAAAATATAAGAAATTCAAATTAACACGGTAATAACAAAAATAAAATCTCAGTCTTATATAGAACAGAACCATTACACCTTTTTAGGGGATAAAGTTTGAACGTGCAATGATTAGAAATTTTAGATGGGGAAAATTTATCAGTGAACAATTAACAGTTTCCGGGGAAATTAATTTTACGAATAGTAACTAAAAAAATGAATAGTACAGGAACAAGGTAGCTAAAAGAGAAAAGAAAGGAAAGAGGAGAGAAGTTTCTTCACTTTCTTGTGCCTGGATCGTTCCCCCGTAGCATTGATCAGTATGGATGGATTACTTTTAAATTTTAATTAATTGGACCAAATTTTAAACACAAATTCGATTGTAAATCTAAAAAATTCAATGATATATGAGTCTATTTAAGAATAAGATATTATAAACAAGATACTGTTAGATTGACTCAAATGCAATTCTTAAACACCAAAATACAAGAAATAGAATTATCCACTTAATATGTCACATTTACAACTAGGAAGAGTGGCACACATTCTCAATCAAAAATCTAGAAATGGTTCCTAGAACTGTCCAATACATACATGAAAAAGAAATGAAACAAGATGGTACATATCTGCAAACAGTGACAATGAAAAGTAAATATGTATCCTTCATTCCTTTGGCCTATACATATGATATGATGAATAAGCTTGGACAAATTGAACTTACAGGATAACTTATTGGCATTGTTCTAAAATAAGGTGATTCATGAATTTATCATGGGTACCCCACTGCCATACATATCTCCCAAAACAGTTTATCATCCACATCATCCACATTAACCTTAACCATCCTTGTTACCTCATCATCATCATCAACAAGGAAATTAGGTGAAGAGCATTGTGCTACTTCTAAGGCCGCATCTGACATATTCCACATGGTAGAGCAGCTACAATTTAAACCATAGCCTTCATCTCCATCACCACAAAATTCACCACACCCCTGACGATCATCTTCCTTAAGTAAGTTATTGCCTATACCAGATGTGTCACACTCACAGGTACATGACTCAGCATCATCCTCCTCCTTGTGGCCAATGTTGGAAGGGTATCGTCTAAACAAGCCAGCAGGGTCATCACCTTCAGAATCTGCACTGTCCTCAATGAGCCACAAAGATGAGAAATCCAGAACATTCATTTCTTCTTCACAGAAAATGGACCTCACTTTTGTTTAGTGAATCTTTTGCAAAGGGAAAGGAGTGCTAGCTAGCTATAGTGCAACTATATAATAGTTGTGAAGTGTGAACTGGTCCTTTTTCTTCGTTCAAACCATGTTGTTGGTTACATCTATTGCAGTCACATATATATATATGTTGTTTCTAGTTGAAAAGAAAAGGTGTGGTTGGTTTTGAATTTGATTGACATTCCACATTGACTTTGGGTTTCTGTTCATCCATCCACTCCATTTCAGGTCTTGAAAAATGGAAAATTCCACTCTGATTTCAAGTGCCAATGCTGGTCGGTTGCTGGTCGGCCAAGAAAAGGGGTTTGATTTTGGATTGAAATATATTTATATAAATATAAACAGAGAAGTGATAGCGATACACTCTCTGACACACTTTTTCCAATACTTTCTCTATGATTGATTGAAATGTATGTAGGTCCTATTAAATCATATGGGTCTCATATCCTCTTTAGTGGGTCTATTCTCAAAGTGATGAGACCCACGTGCATTTCAACCAACCATAAAGATCATGTTAAAAATAGTGTGTTGCTAGCACTCATCGTATAAATATATGTGATCTCCAAGAAAATATATATATATAAATATGTGCATGTATTCTCATTATTGGGATGTGGCAAAATTCATCCTTAGTGATGTTTATTGCAGGATGTATCCTAGGATATGCCGACGCTTGGTATCACATCGGAAGCTGACTAGTAATGGGGATAATGTCTCTTAAGTGGTGTCATTAGCACATTTGCTTGTGTTTTCTTTCTCTTTAAATTGATAGTACTCGGTAATTGTATGTCATTCCACATCATACTACACTAGAAAATTAGTGTGCCAGATTGATGAATTAAGCTGAGATATAATTATACATCTGAGTACTCTGATGATCATTGCAAGATTCATAATTGTCGATATATTTAGCACAATCAAAGATCAAATCATGTGCTTATCTGTCAGATTTATGTAGGGGCAATAAACACTGGCTAGCTCTGTTCAATGTTCATGTAGATAGAGGAGGCTACAGTGATTTTGTCACCTGCCGACACCCTCATTATCAATACGTCATATATTAAGTGACAAACAATTATATATATATATGACTGTTATTTTTCAAATATTATTATCAGTTCAGTTTTTATTTTAAAAAGTATTTGGTAAACTCTCCCATTGATAGGCTATATATATAGTAATATAGATCACTTTTTATAACTTTTTAATTATCCATTATTAGTCGTATATATAATATATAATATAATGTATTAAATTTTAAACAAGTTATCTTGTAAAACTAACTATGTGTGGGTTTATGTCTAATAAACAAATCTGTCACGTAGATAAAAGCAGAATTGCATCTTACACATCACTATCTCTCTCGCATTTCTTATAACAGAGAATGAATCAAGTTATGATATAAAATGATAAAAACCATTTGGATGTTAAAGCGTTGTGCATTTAAAAACAAGTCCATGAGTGTATGTATGACGCATTGCATAATAATCGTCTTGATGATCAGATTAGGAAATGTCAATGAAAAGAAATAGAGTGACGCAGAGGGCAGGGCAATTTAATTGCTTCTTAACTCGACAAGTTCTAGTAACACTTGCATCATATCATCTACGCATATTCTTGGAAGGAAAGGTATTTCTCCATTGAATTCAAAGATCACATGTGAGAAAATGAGAAACTCATACAAAAGGAAATAATATATCCTCCTACAAAATACAATATCAGCAATTTTGGACCTTTGTATTTTTCCCACTAGATTTTAATGCGCGCGTTTTGGTCAAATAATGCGCACGTTTAATTAGGTGTCCCTTAGTTGAGACATATCCAACAACTTAGAATAGAAGTAATGACGTACCAATATAGTCTATCATAATTAAAAGTATATGGGGAAGGAAAATTGAATGTTATTTGTGGTGCATATAAAATACAAGAGGCTAAACATATTTGTAATTCTAAAGTTGTATAGCTATACACACAATAGAAATAATTGTGCAAAATATATGCTAAATATTTAGCTGTAAATTGTAGGCTAGGTAATTTGAATCTAGGACAGGAATAGAGCCAATCTTCGAAAAGAAGCTAGAATGACAATGATGCGTATTAAAACGAGAGCTTGATATTAAATTCTTAATTTGGCTTGAGTCGTTAAGGAGAGATCGCAAGTTGGGGTGGTTGAACCATGAACTCAACAAAGAAGAAAGAATGTATCAGAGGCTATACATGCATGTTGGAATTACTAGAAAAGAATGTAGCAATATTATTTGTTGTGCTTCTATATAGTATAAGAGGCTATACATATAATCCTAAAAGTTGTATAGTCATAAATATAGGTAAGAAGAAAAGATAATAAACTAATACATGAAATAAGGAGAGAGGGGATCCATCCAACCCAAAGATAATGGGTCAGAAAATGAGAAACTCCTACAATGTCAAAGGTTTGTACCTTTTCTACTAGATTTTCATGCGCACGGTTGGGTATTACCTCTGGAAGGGACATTTCCGATGACTTAAAGGATGTAATGACCTAACAATATTTGCTGTGCTTACAGTATATTTTGTTTTTTATTGGTAGACCAGTGCTCCACGTGCTTTGAGTCAAAACTCAGTTTTGATATTCTAGAATTCGTGCGAAAGATTTTTCAAACACGCGATAAGTTATTAGATTGATATACATTAAAAACGTGCAGCACAAATAAAAAACGGGTATCATTAGTGTCACATTAATATCATCCACCACAAATGAGTTATCTAATTGTTGAAAATTCATTTCTATCATGACTTTGGCCTCTTATTCCCAACGGATCATATAAAAAAAAAAAATTAAAGCAGACTTACAAAGTCAGGCTCTGTATTAATTTTATGCTGACATCTTTGTATCACACATGAATTGTCCACTTTGTATTAATTTTATGCTAACATCTGATCTATGTATAACACAAGGTGAATCACACAATGAGAAACATCTATGCCATGACTTCTAGTGCCTCTCTTGTTTGTCCAAGTATGTTGAATACTGTTGCTGCTATGTGAGATGGAGTAAGACCAGCTTGAGACAATTGGTCAGCAGGCGATCCATGGTCAATGTAAAAATCAGGAAGAACCATTGGCCTCCACTGCAGTTGTTATATGAAAGAAAGACATTTGAGTTTAGTTTTCAGCAACTAATTAAACACAGAAACTTCGAAGATGCATATATTATATATATATATTATATATTATATTAATGTAGTGCAAAAGAAATGCAAGTATTCATACCTTCAATTTTCCATCAAGAAGACCATCAAGGGCCATGAACTGAGCAACATGAGACCCGAATCCTCCTATTGAGCCTTCTTCCACAGTGATCAAAACCTCATGTGATTTTGCTAGGCTGCGAACAAGGGAACGATCCAACGGCTTGCAGAAACGTGCATCGGCCACTGTTACGCGCAAGCCACGATGTTCCAACAAGGAAGCTGCAGCCACACAGTTCTGAACAGCTGTTCCATAGCCCAAAAGGGCCACTCTTTCCCCTTCAATCAGTATCCTACCTTTTCCAACCTGTTAAAATGTCAAAATGTTAAGTTGATTTGCCAAAAATTTCCTGATAATCTTCATAAGTGTATAATTTATCTCTTAGACTTTGACACGTGTCATCTCTTATACTGTGGACACGTGTCAACTCCCCAACTCTTTTTATTTCCAACTAAAATTGTTTTTTTTTATTAAAACTTTTTACTGTTGTTGGAAAAAGACTTTTATTTTGTATGGTTCGGGTCCATAGACTAGTTATAAAATATAAATGTAGGCATATTTCTAACTAACCTCCAGAGGAGTGCCTTTATTCCCTGGCGGTAGTTCAACACCAATTCCATTTCCCCTTGGATATCGGAAACAACTAGGCCGGTCATTAATGGCAGCCGCAGTGGCGATCATGTGGAAAAGCTCTGCTTCATCAGAAGGAGCCATCACCACCATGTTAGGGAGGCATGCCATAAAGGTGACATCAAAAGCACCACAATGTGTGGGACCATCTGCTCCAACTAATCCAGCTCTGTCCATTGCAAATCTTACAGGAAGCTTTTGCAAATCCACATCATGCACCACCTTGGAATGAACACAGAACACACACTTAAAGCATTACTTGCAAAAGTTAATGTTATACACTAATCATGTCTTGACATCATTAACTTATTATGAAGATGTAGAAAGAGAGTTGTTATCTTACCTGGTCATAAGCTCTCTGCATGAATGATGAATAAATTGCACAAAAAGGCTTAAGACCTTCACAAGCCAGACCTGCAGCAAATGTAACAGCATGCTGTTCTGCTATCCCCACATCAAAGCATCTCGTTGGGAAACGGCGATGGAAGATATTCATGCCAGTTCCACCCCCCATTGCAGCATGGATTCCAACAATGTCTTTGTCAGCTTCTGCTTCTGCAATCAAAGCCTCAGCAAAGTATGTTGTGTATGACTGGGTGGGAGCCTTGGCCTTGAATTGTTTTCCTGTTGCAGGATCAAACTTGGCAACTCCTGCAAAATCAAATCAAGTTACATACTTGAATATAGCAAGTCAAAGATTAAGATCAATTATGCTTTCTAAGGTTGAATGAGCAAAAAGTGATGAATTTATTTGGTGGATCATGTTGACAAAAGACAAGAAATTTGAAATTCCTCTTTTACCATGGTACTTGTCTGCTGCCTTTTCTGCATATGGGTATCCGCGGCCTTTTTCGGTGACAACATGGATTAGTACAGGACCAGTTGTTTTAGTACTTTTAACTTCTTTGAGAATGGCAATAAGATCATCAATGTTATGACCATCAACAGGACCGATATAGTAAAGTCCAAGCTCTTCAAATAGTGTTGATCCGGAACCACTTATCATGCCGCGAGCATATTCATCAACTTTTGCAGCCAATTCATGCATAGGGCCACCAATTTGTTTAGTTACTCCCTGCATAAGTCTCATTTTGTACAGAATCAGTTCCACTAACACTAAGACTTTGCAGCTGTGCAAGTCCTTCATTGACAGACTTGAGTTGTGAATTGTAATGCTTACCTTGGCAACCTCTCTCAGTTCTCTAAGAGGTCTGTTTGATTGTAACCTACTGAGAGCACTACTCAAAGCACCTACGGGCGGTATGGGGCCATCGAGAGTAGCCGTAGGTAGAGAGACCTGTTTATTGTCATTTAGAATAACAATCATGTCAGAATCAAGATAACCAGCATTGTTCATGGCTTCATAAGCTTGACCAGCCGTCATGGCGCCATCACCGATAACAGCAACTACGTTGTTCTTTTCTCCCTTCAGATCCCTTCCAACAGCCATTCCTGTTTGTGCAGTAAAATGTCAAAACTTAAAGAGCCAAATCACAAAATCCAATTGTGCATTAACGACAAGCAATGGTCTAATTGCTGCAAAATAGTATCTCGGAGATGTAAAATCATTCTTAGGCCAAACAACTTAAGCTTTTGGGAGAGAGGTTATTTTTGACAAATTAGAATCAACAGATTGATTGATTCATTTTCAAAGTTCAGAAGGAAGGTGAGATTTGAAATTTCATATCCAAGAACTGAATAAATAAATAGAATTTGTATGGCAGAGCAGAACCTTGCATGACATAATCATTAATCAGATATATTCACATCTCCATAAGCTCGATCACCAATTAAGATAGACATGCTAAAAACTCTAAGGAGTATATATCATACCATCTTCAATATTTCATTATTCATGCAATATTTTATTAACTAATTCTTTATGTAAACTATGGCCTGAAAAATTCTACCTCGAAAATTAGATAACAATAAAAGAATTACCCAGCCCTGCTGAGATTGTTGTTGAGCTGTGACCAGTGCCAAAACAATCATATTCACTCTCAGATCGTTTTGTAAACCCACATAATCCATCAGTCTGCCTCAGCGTATGCATCTTATTCCTTCTACCAGTGAGAATTTTATGTGGATAGGACTGCAAAATTCATACAAGATTGTATAATTGAGACCAAGTGCCATCCCCTTGAAAAGCTACTAGTATTACCAACTACCAATACCAAATTTTTATTTTTTATTTTTACAAAAGAAAAAGACAAACCTGATGACCAACATCCCACAAGATTTTGTCTTTAGGGGCATTGAAAACATAGTGAAGGGCAACAGTGAGTTCCACAACACCAAGGCTTGATCCCAAATGACCCCCAGTTCTAGAAACATTGAAAACAACATCAGAACGCAGCTCATCCGCGAGTTGTTTCAGTTCCTGCATTATGCGATTCAAATTATCACATAACTATGATACTTTTTCCCCATACACAATAAGCACCATAAGTTAACTTAGTGCATGTTTGGTTTTCAGTTGGGAGATTACAAAAGTACGTTTGAACCCAAAGTAACTCTATAGTTCTTTCTAGGCAAACATATTTTTAGACTCAAACTTATGTTTGCAACTGAAAACCAAACATTATATATGCTATCTATCAATCATTGTACCTTGGTTGAGAGATTCTTCATATGAATTGGATAGTTAATGGTATCCAATAAGGGGGTTGGTGGTCTCTGCGAATGATACTCCCCCGTCTCAGATAGTGATGCATAAACCCCATGTGGCCTTTTCCTCACCTACATCCATTCAGAATAAGACAGCATGTCCCATCTCAATTTTGATTAACTTACAAATAACAAAAAAAACAATGAAATTGGGAAAAACAAAAGAAGACAAAGCTAACCAAACAAATGAAATTTTTCAGTGAGAATGAAATGAGGAGCATGCAAGAGCAAATGAAATTAGAGTTCAAACTTTCAAAGCTATATTCTTTTCACCCATTGCCATCATGGGTATTCCTTCACCAACACAATAGGATTGAGTTCAGGTTAATTGATGAATAAAGGAAAAAGAAAAACTCGTAACCTGGTCGAGCCTGTGATGGGAGTGGGAGAGAAGATATGCACCCCATTGATAGTGAGAAGAACTAGGAGGAGTTGATCTTCTAGGACCAGAAATTGTTGCTCGGTTCAAGTGGACAGGGAAAGAAAATGCACAGAGAGCCATGACAGGAACAGCACAATCAGTGAGAGAGAGCTCCAATGACACAAACAAGTTGAAGAGAAAGAAAGAAACAGGGGAATGTGAATGAATGTGTCAATGCTTATTTAATGAGGTAGAACTGAAGGGAGTGTTTCAGTGAATTGAATAATAATGAATGTAAATAAGGAAGGAGAAGAGGTGTTGTGGGGTGTGGTTAATTAAGACCTGAGAAAAGGGGGGAACCTCGATCAAGTTAACATCTTTGGTTATGGTTTGGTTTGGTGTAATCTAACAGGAAGGAAAGAAGCCTTGCCTTGCCTAGCCATGATGAGTTCGAGTTTTTTCCTTTGGTTTGTGGGCATTTCAATTGAATTCAACGTGTGTGTCAGTGTTTGTGTTTTGGGTGGAGGAGCTCGCTTCACCCCATTGGGCCACGTCACTCGAAATCACACTAACGGATAGATTCACTCGTAAAATGATGGAAATTTCTAATAACACATACATGATTTTCTATGTGCACATATATTTCTGCAGAATTATTAGTTTTGTGGGTTTATTTTTTTTAGCACACACATGTCCACAGAATTAATAGTTCCGCGGGTTATAATTCTTCGCGAAACTATTAGTTCCGCGGAGAATTACAACCTGCTGAACTAATAGTTCCACAGATATGTGTGTGTTGGAAAAAAAATAAACTCGTGGAACTATTAGTTCCGCGGAGAATTACAACTCGCATAACTAATAGTTCTACGGACATGTGTGTATTGAAAAAAAAATAAACTCACAGAACTAATAATTCCACATATATATAATACATATAAAAAACGACGTATGTGTGATTAGAAATTCTCTAAAATCATTCGTCAATATCATCAAGTGACAAAATATGAATTGTGCGTGGGGGGATATGAATATGGCCACGGTTATGTAATGTACCTAATGTGTCTCTGTCTTTTTCTGAGAACACCCCCTCCCCATTTCTTTCCTCTTTTTTTTTTTTTGGCTTTCACATAGCAAATAAATTAATTTTTTATTGTTTTACTAAATTACATATCTATCTATCTAAAATTCATTGAACATAGAATTGAATATCTATTATCGTATTAAATGTATAGCTCAGTTTTGGAAACTTTAAATATATATTTAATGCCCCTTTATATTATTGAGAATATTAATTACTAGATGAAACACTGCCTATATTTAATTAAAATTTAAATTTACTTAATGACAAACATTAAGTATTCACTTGACAGGAAATGTTGAAAATAATTAAACGACACTATAAATTATTAAAGACTAAATATCAAATATAATTTATATATAATGATATTAATTATGAAATATATTAATCATATTATATCTTAGTATAATCATAAAGTATCATTATTAAATGATATATAATTTAATTAATTATGTTTTAGGAATAATGTTTTAAACATATTTAATGATACTTTGATCATATTATGTTCTCTTATGTTTCTGTACTGTAACTCTTTCTTTCACTCTTAAAAACAAAAAAATTAAAAAGTGCATTTGGAAGAGTTTATCTGGAAAATCTTATTTTTTTGAAGATCGATCTTACAAAAATAGTTTATGATATCTCGATACGCTATCAGTTTAATTTCATAACTTCATCGGTAGGAATGTCAATCTAGATTATGGCCCATGAGCCAACCCAACTCAACTCACATGTTGAATTCTGAACTCATATTTTTTTGAGATATTTTGACCTGACTCACTTAACCCACATGCCAAAGTTTGAGCTAGGATGTGCATTTGACCCCGTTTAATACCCAAAAAAAGTTTGAGCTAGTTGAGCCACTTTTTATCTCTTTATATTTTTAATTTTTAAATTATTTTTTACAGGTAAAATTAGATTTTTAAATCTTTTTTATTATCTTTTAGAACTTTTTTCTTGTTTTTTAATATAGGTGAGACTAACCCACCCAAACAAGACTCACATTATTTAGTAAAATATATTAAAAAAATGTTAGGGAGAGTGTCATTATCATTGATCTATTCTTCTCATTATGATGGGTCTAGGATTTTCATTCAGATGCATATGAAACATGGGCTAGACGGATCAAAGATGCGATTCAGATTTGCCATTGCAGTAATTGTGCTATTGATAGCTGAGAGAACTTGAAGAAATGAAATAAAAGAGAAGGATGTTGCGCAACACAAAACTCCATAGAAAAGGATACCATGTGGAAAAAAAAAATAAGGAAGTTAAGAGAGAAAGAATTTTCCGAAGTAACACTCAAGGGAAGGAATGAGATTTATGAAATATTTTTACTACCATAAACTGATTTATAATGTGTCTTAATTATATACAATACTTAAAAATATAAAATTACAACTCCCTGTACAAAATAAATTAATTACTAGTAAGTTAGCTAACTATCAGTGTTTTTGTTTTTGCGTTCATCCCCACCCAAAACTACGTGTACTCTAATCTGTATTGTGAGAAATATTTTTTCTGTTGTAAGTAACTTTTTGGGTGTATAATAGTAGTAATGTATTTTGAATCTATAATCCCTCCTAAAGCTGGCAAAATGGGCAGGGCAGAAAAAATCCAAAAAATATAGGATTCGAACACACAAAATTGAGTCTATTTTTAATCCAGACTTTTTTGGCCCAGCTCGACAAAACCTGAACCCGATAAAGTCCGAGCCCAATGTGGGCCGCCCGCAAAAAATAGGATAAAGACCGAGCCCAAAAAATGGAGGGCTCGGACACACAGATTCGAGCCCATCTTCAATCTAGGCTTTTTTGCCCGGCCCAATAAAGCCCGATTCCGATTAGGGTCGAGCTTGGGCCGGCCCAAAAACCCGTTTTGCCAGCTCTATTCCCTCCCTCGTCACTAATTCAATTGAATCAATTCTATTAGGTTAGTCTCGGGGAAGTCACATGGATTTTCGCTTATTCCAAAAGTATGGATTTAACTTCTCTGAGATAATGAAAAAGTAAAAAATAAATAAATAATCTCAATAATTAATGAATGCAACTCAACTCTTATATGTTGGTTTTTTCACCAAATTGGTATAATTTTATCTAAAAATTACCAGTTTGGTGTAGATTTGAAAATATTTATCAAATTAGTGTAAGTCATATAGGGCATCTGCGTTTTTTAATTTTTTTTGGGAAGTCGTCAACCAAAAGTATGACTTCTGAGATTTATATTTTTTTTAAAAAAAAATTACACTGAAGTCGTATGAAACTCTCACGACTTTGCATGATTTTGGTTACGTTAAAGTGAAGTCGTACGATTTGTATACGACTTTGGTTTTATTTAATTATTTTAAAAAAAAAGTGAAGTCGTATGTGAGACGACTTCACAAAGTTTAATTTTTTTTAATAAAATATTTGAAGTCGTTGAATTGAAATACGACTTACACTATTTTTTTTTAAATACCATTGAAGTTTAACTTTCGGTGTACGTTTTTATGTTTGGCAGACTACCTAAAGAAAAAGGAAACGATTGTGTTTCTTTGGTGTTTTGTCTTAATTATTATGTTACAATGAATTTGCAGTTACGAGTCTCCAAAGGGCAATCAGTGTTGTCAGCTACTCCACAACATGCTCCACAACATTCCTTCAAAAGCGCCCCTCCTCCTTCCGAGTTGAATCATGTAGCACAACCTGCTGTTAAGCAATCAAGCTCTGCTTCTGCGTATGTTTTTGAGTCTTTATCTATTAATGAAGTTGTGTAATAGATAAACGACTTCAATGGTATTTTTTTTTTAAAAATAGTGTAAGTCGTATCCCAATTCAACGACTTCAAATATTTTATTTAAAAAAAAATTAAACTTTGTGATGTCATATTTCTCACATACGACTTCATTTTTTTTAAAAATTTAAATAAAATCAAAGTCGTATACGGATCCTACGACTTCACTTTAACGTGACCAAAATCATGCAAAGTCGCGAGAGTTCCATACGACTTCAGTGTAATTTCTTTTAAAAAAATATAAATCTCAGAAGTCGTAGTTTTGGTTGACGACTTCCCAAAAAAATTTAAAATCATAGATGTCCTATACGACTTACACAAATTTGGTAAATATTTTCAAATTTACACCAAACTAATAATTTCTAGATGAAATTATACCAGTTTGGTGAAAAAACCCTTATATGTTTCTATTTCTATTCTACCACATGTGTCAAATTTTTTATTATTTTTAATTTTAATTAAAATAGTTTTATTTATTATTTTACTTACTATTTAAGAAAAAGACAAAATTAAAAAATAAATAAATATAAAGAACCAGTTTACTAATTTCACAAAAAAAAAGGTTATACTTTGTATATATGGGATTCATAGACTAGTTATACTATATAAAACTAGTATATTGTATATGGACCTACCCCAGGTCTTTTCATAAAAAATAGAAAAAAACTAATAAATAAAATATTTTTAATGAAATAACAATATATAATGGTAGTAACAACTTTTAGTAGAGATTTTTCAAGAGATAAAAATACCTTTAACAAAATATAGTAACTTGCGTACAATCAAGTATGTCAATTTTTTTTACAAAAATGACAATTTATTTTTCATATTATTTCTATCCTATTTATTTTTTAATTCTACATTTTCTATTTCATAACTACACAGGCATGTGGCTAGCCTCAAAGGAGTTGGGATTGCGTAGGAAAATTTAACCAACTATTTTGACATAGAGTCTTAAATATTTATAAAAAATATTTTTTTTACGAATTAAATATAAAGTATTCGTATTGACTTCTATAAATATGATCGATCCTGTTTCACGTCAAAACCAAAAAAAAAATGGTTGATCCCGATGACTTTGTGAGCCACGCGCCGCCACCCCCATTCGCATCGTCCCTTCAAATTAATGTCAAATGTCTCTATAGTCTATACTATAAAAAAAAAAACAATATACAAAAAACTACTATGCATATTAATTCAAAAAAAAAAATACTATGCATAACAAAAATTTGGACAGTGCTCATGCTCTGGCAATCAATTTGTGCGGGTTTGACTTGATTTGCGGTGTGAAACTGAAAGGTGAGTTGCGCGACAACAGCCAAATACTACTAAGTTTAGTAAGGTCCTTCATTATTTGAAGGTTGTCATCATGAGATTCCTTGAGATAATTACGTTCGTCCTATTTTCCCACCTCTTTTTTTTTTATTGGATTTTTCCGATCTCTTTAAGTGATATGTTATTGTCATTGAAGGTTTCTAATTTTTTTTGTTACCACTGGGTTTCTAACTTTCTATATATATATATATATATATTAACACTCTCTTCGTCCCATTTTATTTTACGTTTAAGGTTATACACAAAAATTAAAAAATATAATTAATAATTATATGTTAATGATTCTTATCTATTTATAACTAGTACGATATTTGTGTGTTGACTCGAGTCAGGTCTATAGGAATGTTACAAAATGTCTTGTATATATATATATATATAATATGATTAAATATTTATTTCAGAATAATTATAAATCAATTAAATTATTGGAGGTAAAACAATTGCTATAAAAAACATCTATAAAAATTGGAAAATGAAAATATTAAATAGAAAATATAATAATAACAAAAATAAAATATAACAAAAAAAAGTGGTGAATTTTAGTGGAAAATAAACTTATTCTGAAGATGATCGTGTCTTTTAATGACATTAATTTTTTATATAATAAATAGATAAACAGACAACACTCTATTACTTTTAATAAGAGCGTTATAGTAAAAAAAATATTTCATTAAGTGTAATCAATAATCTTCTTAATTGTCAAAAAAAAATTATCACAATAATTAACATAACTAATATTCTTCATAAAACATGTGCATCATTCTTCAGAATAACATCGTATATTCTCATTAAAAAAAGTTAAAGAAAGTGCAACGTGAATTGCATTTGCATTTTTTGCATAGGAAACAACTACGCGTGAGATGAGAAGGTGGAGAGATGGCGCGTGGTTGAGTTTGAGGGGCCAAAAAAACTTGAAAATGTCGCCACGATGACACCAACCGAACCGAATTACCCACAAAAAAACACACCCAACCCACCAGCCGCCGTATCGTAGCTTCTCCGCCAAAAAAAAAAAACCCAACGACTCTTCAACCACCGCGCTTCTCCCTCCTCCTCCTCCAAAATAGCGTTCCCATAATCTCGATGGAATCCCAATCCCAATTCCAATCGAACCTTCCAGAGATGGACGCACCCGAAGACCCTTCCTCCGTTTGGGACCTCACTTACCTCCTTGACTTCAATCTCGACGGCGACACTCCTTTCCCCTTAAACCATCCACAACAACAACAATTCCCCCCTCTCCCCGACCCATTCCCACCCGACCCTAACCCTAACAACCATGACGTCGACGACGAGGTGGATATTCCACCGAGCGATAGCAGGGTCCGAAAGCGTGACCCGAGGCTCGCTTGCTCCAACTTTCTCGCGGGTCGGATCCCATGTGCCTGCCCCGAAATGGACGCGATGCTCGAAGACGACGGTTTACCCGGTAAGAAACGGGTTCGGACCGCACGTGCTTCTTCATCCGCACGCTGCCAGGTTCCTGGCTGTGAGGTTGATATCTCCGAGCTCAAGGGCTATCACCGTAGGCATAGGGTTTGTTTGAGCTGTGCTAATGCTTCCACCGTTCAACTTCACGGCGAGGCCAAGCGATACTGTCAACAGTGCGGAAAGTAAGATGGCAAAACTCTGAATAACTCTTGAGATGTTTATACATATTGAATTATTGATCACTAACAACAAGGGATCGATCGTGTTGATGTGTTGATAGGTTTCACGTTTTATCGGATTTTGACGAAGGGAAACGAAGCTGTAGAAGAAAATTGGAGCGCCATAACACCAGGAGGCGGAGAAAGCCTGCATCAGCATCAGCAGCAGATCATGAAGTTCAACCTGTTACTCAAAATGAGGATTTCAATTTTGACGGTGAAGCAGGAAGAGGTTGATTTATTATTATTTTCCCTTTTTTTTTCATCTGATAGCATGAGCTGATTTTCTCTGTTGGGAGATAGAGTTGGTTTTTTACTGTTAAATAAAAGAGTGTTCACTGGCTGTTTATGCATCGTACAGATTGTTCGAATTTGAGTAGTGAGATGACTGAAAAACGAGGGTCCCCGGATCATGAAGAGGAGCAGGTTGCTACTATTCGGTCCTCAACTCCTGATACCCAGAATATTAATGGTGATAGTGTTGTGTCTTTTATTGCTGAAACACAAGTGAATAGTGGGAGAGATGTTACCAATATTTCTAAGTCGCCTTCATATTGTGACAATAAGAGTGCTTATTCGCCTATGGTGGGTTGCCCTAGTTCTTTTTTGGTTTTTCTTTTCACTTGTTTATTTTCGGCAGAAGAAATTGGGGTTGTTGTTTGCTGATTGAAAGTTCGCTTGTAGTGCCAAACAGGTCGGATTTCTTTTAAGCTTTACGATTGGAATCCCGCGGAATTTCCTAGAAGGCTACGGCACCAAGTATTTTAAAGCATTTTTATTACAGTTTAGTATTTAGATAGTGGCAAGATCTCCTGCCATCTACGTGTCAATAACTGATTAACAAGCAGCCAAAATGTTTTTCCAGATATTCCAATGGTTGGCAAGTATGCCTTTGGAGCTGGAGGGATATATCCGCCCTGGCTGTACAATCCTGACAGTTTTTATTGCAATGCCAAATATCATGTGGATAAATGTAAGGGTTCAACTTGATGTCCTTTACATTATAGTTCTATTATAATATTTTAGCCGGTCTTTTGGATCAAATACATGCTTTCTTATTACTTATCAGCACTGGTTAAGTGCCCCTGTATTAGACTGTATGGTTTTTTTGTTATGATCATTCTCTTGGCTGCTAGTTTTGCTGTATTGAGATACTTGTTTGTGCTCAAATTTGTCGTATACTACCTGTTACAATTCTCTCTCTGTTTTTTTTTTATGAATTAGGCATTTCATTGATCAACTAATAAAAAGAATTAAAAATTTCCCCTCAGTTTTCATGTTTTTACTGAATTTGATTGGTTAATTTTTTCCCTTCCTGACTTCTGACTTCATTTTGCCTTCTCTTATGGGGTCAACCAGATATTGAAAGACCCTCTGTACTATGTGCATGATCTTGTTGCTCCTAGGAAGATGCTATCTGGAAGAGGCACCGCACTAATTCATCTGAATGACATGATCTTCCGTGTTATGAAAGGTTTGTCGCTGTTTCATTTGTTCACTATCTTATTTTTGGTTCACCCCCCTCCCCCTCCCCCGAATTATTTGTGAGTTGTTTTGTTTCTGAAGAGTATCTTATAACTCGAGACTTTGTAGTGTATTTGTCTTCCATAATCGAGATATGCATTATGTTTCTATATTTTTTAAACAAATTGAACTATCAATTCTTTAATTGTATCTGCATATTTAATAAAAGTTTTTATTTTTTGTGCGGTAATTAAGTTGATTTTTGAAGCTTTCAATTTGTTTAAATTCATCAGCACATTTCAATGGTTACAGATGGAAGTTCTGTGACAAAAGTCGAGGTAAACATGAGGGCACCAAGGCTTCACTATGTTCATCCCACATGCTTTGAAGCAGGCAAACCTATGGAATTTTTTGCTTGTGGAAGTAACTTGCTGCAGCCTAAGTTTCGGTATGTAATTGTCACTTTTTCAAGACATCATTCGAAGCTCATTGGTAGCTGTACATTTTATTTTGGAATCTAAATTCCTTATAGGGTGACAGCCCCAGACATGGTAAATGCACAGTTTAGTTGGTGCTAACTTTTGTTAAAATCTTTTTTGGTGTCACTTCAACCTCAATTTTTTTTAACAAATCTAATATAATATCAAATTGATCATACTTTATACTTGGGTTTTCTTATATTTCAGTTGGTATATGCTCATTTCGAATGTAACATCCTTTGTACAGCTAGTTCGGATTCTGGTTCACTTTTTAATGTACTTCTGACTGTAATGAGGTTGTCATCGTGGCAGGCTTCTTGTATCTTTTTATGGAAAGTATCTGAAGTATGAGTATTGTGTTTCATCTCCACATAACTGGACCGAAGACAATATTTCTTGTGCTTTTGACAATCAGTTATACACGATACGTGTCCCTCACACAGATGAAAGTCTCTTTGGGCCTGCATTTATTGAGGTAGTTATTGACATATTGTTCTGTTTCCTTAATTATGCATGGGCCTGGATGTTTTATTTGCTAACTGCTATGTTTCTTAGCTAATTTGTTGGGAACACTTGGCCCTTTGAATGTGTATGTTCCCTTTTAGGTTTGATAACTTCGGATGCATTTGTTTCGATTAAATTGTCTACATGGCATAATAATTTAACAGTTCATGCTAACAGTCGATTACTTTGAGCTTAAACACTTAGTGTAATTTGGGTGTCATTTTTTGGTTGGTAATTCCTTTTATATTTTTTTTCTTGTTTATTTTTCTTATTTCTAATAAGTAACTTCAAATGCATCAAAAGATCACCATAATGCAGCATGCCAAACTCTAGTATATCCTTAGAAAGTCACCCCCTGGTACTGAATTCTGCACTGGTATCTTGTTGGTTCTTTTTATTTGACTGGTTCTTATCTTAAGTACATGTAATTTATGTAACGAAGCTGTGACTAATAGCTGCAGTTACCAGGAAGAGAATCCAATATTGAATTGTACTAATGCTGTAAAAATAAGACTTGCCTTAATGATAATAACATCAGATTAAGATAAATTGCAAGAAACTTTTGATTCAATGTGATATTGGTAGTTGATACATTTAAGAACTATGATTAATTTTCAACACAGCAATTTGGAAATACTTTTATGCCACTTCATATTTCTTCCCCGTGTTTAATCATATTTCTTTTCCTTTCTGTAGGTGGAGAATGAGTCTGGTTTATCAAACTTTATTCCTGTACTCATTGGGGATAAAGAAATTTGCACTGAAATGAAGACATTGCAGAAAAAATTAGATATCTCTCTCCTTTCTGAACAATTCCAGTCTGCATCTGGTGTTTCTATCTGCAGCTCATGTAAAGCTTTTGCACATATTCAGACATCTTCATCAGACTTACTTGTAGATATAGCGTGGTTGCTTAAGGACCCTACTTCAGAAAATTTTGACAGAGTGATGACAGCTTCACAAATTCAAAGATATTGTTATTTGTTGGATTTTCTAATATGCAATGATTCAACAATCATTTTGGGAAAAATATTACCAAATTTGATAATTTTGACAGAAAGCATGAAATCCAATATGAGTGATGTTGACATGACGCAGCTACTAAAATGCATGCATAATGCTAGAGATGCTATTTATCGGAAACATCAGAAAGGTGGAGGTATAGTTTTGCACTCCCAAATGGAAGGCTTTAGACCTGGTCAGAGCCGTTCCCAAGATAAATTGTTATCAGTTGCTGAAGTTAACAGTCAGGTTAGGGCTATTAATTTTCTTCGTTTCATCCCCCTGATTATGAAATATGAATTGCTGTTGAATTTTTAGATTAAGATGCTTTACATTTTGCTTTATGATCGTTTTCTTATCGCTTTATGATCGTTTTCTTATCATACAAATGAAAAAAAAAAAATCTGCCGCATCCTGTATTTTGGTTAACAATAGATTCCTTTCTTAATCTAATCAATCCAACTCTTGTACTCCAAGCTGGTGGTAATGGGAATCAAATTGTTGAAGCTCCTGGCAGTTTAAAATCATCTTATAGTTGAAGCTTTAAATTCATTTCTTCTATATGCCTGTATGTTTAGCTTAAGGGTAATATTTTGGATTACCTCTGCCAAAGTCCTCATTAGCATATACCATTTTCCAAATTGAAAGTTTTTTTTTAAAAAAAAAAATGGAAAAATATTAAAGTGGAATTACATATGAAAAACTGTAGGAGTGAAATCTGTTAACTCTATGTCATCTAGTAAACTTTGTTTTGGTCCATGAGCAATAGCTTGTGTTGGAATCTCCATGCAAAAGGTGGAGGCACGGTACAATTTCCCATTCCCCATATCCTAGTTTGATGGACCTTGTTCTCAGTTATAAACTATCTACTGACATAAAAAAACTGTTTTGCCTGATGCACAATAAGATTTAATAAGATGGTATATAATTTCGTTTAAATGGCTTTGGTCTTCTGATGTCACCCAGCTGATAGTTTGTAAGATCTGATGGCACTACTATCCCAACTAACAACGTATCTTCTTAATTGATATTTGTTCTGCAGGGTATCCTGTTGAGAGCAGATGCAAAGTTGGGAGTTCTGAGAAGTCCCGCTTCTGATGACAAAAATGATAAGATACCACTTTTGAAGAGGGAGATTATAATGAATGTGGAAGACCTGCCTAAAAGATGTGAACGTCGATACCTTTCCAGGGGATTCTTGAGCTCTCGGCCAGCTATTTTTGTGCTTGTTTCAGTTGCTGTTTGTCTCGCGGTATGTGTATCCATCCTTCATCATGGGAGGGTTAGTGAGTTAGCAGTATCCATTAGAAGGTGTTTGTTCAACCATTAATACATTTTCCAAATTTTTTGTACTTATTTTCTAGTTGGTACATATTTGTTGTAACACTAAATAAACAGATGCTATTAGGATGAGTAGGTAGTTTATTACATTGGAAGCTTAATCCAAGGTTGCTGATTTGTGGATTACCAATTTAATTGGATGTCCTCAGAGGGACCAGCAGGTGCTATTCGTGACTGCAACGAGTACACGATTATTAGGGGTAGAAGGCAGAATTAGGCCTAGCTCAACCTTAAACAACATAATAAGTCCTTTTTGTTTTCTTATTTCATTATAAAATAAATATAAAGTGAGTTAATTTTGTTAGCTGACTTACTTCCAGCCCTAATGATTAGATGAAACGGTTGTAGTGCAAGCACATCATGATGGTGAATAGACTAGTTGGCATTATGCTGATATTTTTCACTCATTTTAAGTTCTAATGATTAGATAAAACAGTTGTAAGATTTTAGCAGTGTTTTTTTTTTTACACAAATCTAGTTAAAGTGACAAAAGTATTAATACGTAAAGCTTTGTGAATTCCTCGCTAAAATCTTGCAAGCACATCGTAATAATAAACTGTAATTTCAAAGATAGCCAATAATATGATATTCTCACACTAATTAGTTATGGCCCTCTATTTCTTGAATACATGCAATCAAACTCCTTTCTTTTTGAAGTTGGAGATACTCCATAGAAGATCAGGACATAGACGTGCAAATTCAATGGTCCTCTACGTACTCTTTAAATTATTAATTTACGCCCAAAGTAGAATGATTCTTTTATCTAAAAATGCAAGAAGTTTTAAATTTATTCACAAAAATCAAAATATACGAGTGAACAATCCATCCTTAAGTTTTATAGTCGGTTAACATCATAATATATTTTGATTTAAATACAATTTTACTTGTACACTTTACAGACACAGACAAAGGGCCTGTTTGGATTGGCTTATACAGAGTTTATGAACATAGTTTATGATTGATTCATAAGCTATTTTGGGCCTATTTTTCATAAGCTACCGAGGATAGCTTATCAAAACAACTTATAGCTTATATGAAATAAGTTTTATCATATTTTTTCTTCGATTATAAAAATAGTTTATACAACTTATGTCATAAGCAGTAGAATAAGCTGTTATACCAAACAGGGTCAAACTCACTACAGTACATTGACTAAAATAAGAAGAAGAAGAAGAAGAAGAAAAAATTTCCTCAAGATAAGGTCGATGAAATTGGTTGATGAGAAACCACATCTGCCCTGTGATATGCACCAAGCTGGCCCTGGAAACTAGACTAAATAAATCAATGGGACATATTGATAAGGTTTCAAACTTTCTTTGCTGTCTTTCAAACATATTCTTCAATATGACCAAAAAAAAAAACATATTCTTCAATACTTAACAGCATATTCTTAACTCTTATATAAGAATTATTTTTAATTTTAAGAAGAACTTAATTAGTATATACTAATGATGTAAAAAAGTTTTACATAAATGTTTAATCATATCTCATGATGTAGATCTTTGTGCCGAAATTTTAAGAATTATTATTGTTATGAGGTGACACTCTAATAAGATATAATTAGATGTTTGTGTAAAATATTTTTATACTGTCAGTGCATAGTAATTAGACTCTTTTAATAATTTACTTAAGAACTTTGGTTGGAGATGATCTAATACCCCAATGAATATTTTAACAAATATCAGCAGCTAGCAGGAGGGTAAAAGTATAATCTGGAAAACAGAAGGATCGTTTCCGTATTCTGTTTTGACTTTTACCAAGAAACACAACTCAAGTTAAACAATATATAATATATGAACAATGATATTTAGTCGTAAAGGGCACAAAGTGAAATAATAACTCAAAAAGTGATATAAAATCATAAAGGGCATCTAATATTTAATCGTACTACTACAATTATTTTCATGCAGAATTATTTAATCATGATATTGCTTACCTTTTTTGAAAGCCGTCAATGCAAAATACTAAAATATATGATACACGCACAAGACACATCACGACCAATCCATATTATTCTTATTGAACTTAATAAACTTGATTTTAATCAAATTGATTCAAACTTTTTAGGCACTCAACTGAACTTGAACATACATTTCAAAATCTCACGATGGAATATTGGTGTGCACAAAGACATATATAGATGTAGCTTAAATTAAATATTCGAATAATGCAACCTCCAACTTAGAATAACATGTCATTTATCGCATATACCACCACTTGCATTTTAAACCCGAAACCGTGGGAATGGATACAAAAGGCTATCCCCCTAGTGTTCTTATTAAATTGATACATATAGCTTGTGGCTGCCCCATCCGAGTAGGAACCACGTAAGCTGGGATGAATAAACAAAGACCAATCATGCACTCACCACACAACTTGGAGAATCCCTTACTACTCTAAAGGAAAAAGGGTCTAATCTGGATTGGCCCTGTTGTAATTGCCATATCAGTGACAGCTTCATTTCCCACGTGCCTGTTACAATATGTCTAATCTAATTTGACACGCTTTTTTTTTTTTAATACCATGCCATGCCCTTCCCTCTAGCTATTTCCCAACGAACACTATTAGGGGTAATCCAATGACTCCATAACTGAGTTTTAGATTTTGAACCGTGAACCTCATTACCCAATATGTTGATGTGATGTGACACCAATTTTTTTTTTCTATTTAATATTATTTTAAATGTCCATGAGTTTTAGTAACCGGATGACCCAATCCGACCCGAACAAAATAAATGACAGATTTTTTCAGCAATCTAAAAACGTATTTTGCAACATTAAACATGACTCGACTCAAACCAACCCATTTTTTATCGAGTTGGTTCGGTTTAGATTTGACAAAAAAAATACAAATCTGACCCAACCCAACCCGAAACCTTTTCATCATATTAGATAAGAGGTTGAGTCAAACCCGACCTATGTACACCCCTTACTATCAAGGACAACTTTGGAAACAATCATATACCCAAAATGCTGCTGTAGTATACATTACATGCAGTATAAATACCATCCAACACGGCATGCTTTTTGCATGTCCTCTCTCACAACATAACATTGCTCTCAAGTCTCAACTTCTTGGGTTGCTATATTATTGTGTTGTTCTTTTGTCACTACTGTGTTTTTCTTAAAGGTCGTAATATTGCTATATATCCAAGAAAAATAAATGGCAATTGAGCAGCACAAGGATGTTGAGAATGGAGAAGCCAGTGGGCTTCAGTACTTGCAAGAGCCTTTCATTCAACAAAGGGAGGCTGCTTCTGATGCATGCGAAGAAGTTAGATCAGATAATAAAAGTGTGGAAAATGGATCCATTGGAATGGTTCTGCTCAGCACATTTGTTGCAGTTTGTGGCTCTTTTTCATTTGGAACTTGTGTAAGTATTTTTAAGCTTTATTTACAATATAATTGGTTTGGCATAGTCACGTTTGTCCTCTATGTTTAAAAAAAATAATAATAAGGTTGGTGTGTGGCTTAAGAAAGAAACATCCTGAAAACACAGTTCACTACATGTCTGCTTCTTTGTTGTGTTTGTTTTCTTGAATAGGAACAAATCAAACCAAAAATCACACCATATAAACAGAAAAAGGTTTGTATGTTTAGCTGAAGTTACTATTTTGGCAGGTGGGCTATTCAGCACCCACTCAAGCAGCTATAAGGGCAGATCTTAACCTATCTATTGCTGAGGTTAGTATTATAGTTTTCCCTCCTCAATCTCATTTACATTTTTATTATATATACTCCCTCTATGTTTATCTTTTTAAAAAAAATAAATAAATTTGGGATTGGCAGTTTTCCATGTTTGGTTCTTTGGTGACCATTGGTGCAATGCTTGGGGCTATAACAAGCGGCCGAGTTACTGATTTCATTGGCAGGAAAGGGGTATGTGAAATTGTGAAATTCAAATGGCTAATGAATATGTATTCTGAACCATGTGTATTATCCATTCCATGTTGTTACTAAGCATTTAATTTTCATGAGAAACAGGCTATGAGAATTTCAACAGGATTCTGCATTATAGGATGGTTAGCTGTCTTCTTCTCTATGGTATGCATCTTCTGAATAATGTGTTTATCTTAATAAAAGTTGTTGCAAAATAATAAAAAAGGGCACTTATGTTATTATTCCTTCTAATGCAGAGTTCTTACTCACTTGACTTGGGAAGATTTTTCACAGGATATGGAATTGGAGTTATCTCATACGTGGTAATTAATTGATAAACATATTTTCATTCATAAAGTTTAAGTGCATGCCATTTAACTTAATTGGTTATATTTTATATTCATTTATATATGTTGGCATGTTGCTTCTTCATTGTAATACTTTCTAACAAAAATTAGCAAAATGGATCAGGTTCCGGTGTATATAGCAGAAATAGCACCCAAAAATCTTCGAGGAGGACTTGCAACCACAAATCAGGTGAGGGAATATTAAGAATTATGGTATTTTGTTCTTTGGTTAAGAGCTAAGTATCATTGAATTGAATTTTGGCATTGACTCTGGTTGTTTTGCAGCTTATGATTGTTATTGGATCATCAATGTCATTCTTAATAGGAAGTGTCATCAATTGGAGAGAACTGGCACTAGCAGGTAAGTAATAATATTAGTTTTGATTTGTTACCTAAGGGGTAACAACATATTTTGGAGAAAAAGATCTAACTGTTGGCTTGGCTTGGGTTTTGAAGGACTAGTGCCTTGCATTTGCTTGCTGGTTGGTTTGTGCTTCATACCTGAGTCTCCCAGATGGCTGGTAAGCATTAATTAAGCTAGAATCTAAGGACCAAAGTACTCCATTGTTTTCTTCTTCAAGATAAGAATAAGAGGAATTAATATGCCAATACAAATTAATAAACTAGCATAATTCTTTTTTATTTTCAGGCAAAAGTTGGCCGCGAAAAAGAATTTCAACTAGCTTTAAGGAGACTTCGGGGTAAAGATTTTGATATTTCTCATGAAGCTACTGAAATTCTGGTACATTCCAAACCTTAAAAAAAATTCCAATTAATTTGACATGTTTTTGTGACCTGAGCTGACTTCATTTTTTTGCCTATAGGATTATATTGAAACTCTTCAAAGCCTTCCTAAGACTAAACTGTTGGATTTGTTCCAGAGCAAATATGTTCGCTCTGTAGTTGTAAGTAACATCCTTTCAATAAATAGTATATGTTAATTACTCAAAGGGTCCTAACTATTTGTAACAATTTCAGATTGGGGTTGGATTAATGGTATGCCAACAATCTGTTGGAATTAATGGTATAGGATTCTATACAGCTGAGACTTTTGTAGCAGCTGGTAAGTGACAAGAAATACATGCTTATTGTGAAAATTCAAAAGAAATCTGGTTCTTCTGTCATAGTTATTCCTTTAATTATAACTTGATTTGCAGGACTTTCTTCAGGAAAAGCTGGCACCATAGCCTATGCTTGTATGCAGGTAGTTGATTTGATCCCTCTACTGATTTCTCAGAAGTTAACCATATATAATATAACTATAACTATACTATTTTGTCTGAACTTCATTTCTTACATTGAATGACAGGTTCCATTTACCATGTTGGGAGCCATTTTGATGGACAAGTCTGGAAGAAAACCTCTTGTAACGGTAAATTTATTTGCAAGCACTTATTTATCAATGTCAATATCTAAAAGAAAAAGGAACAAAGTTTGCTTAACAAAAGTTCTTGTATATATGCAGGTTTCTGCAAGTGGGACATTCTTAGGCTGTTTTATTACTGGAATTGCTTTCTTTCTTAAGGCAAGTCTTTAGTGTAAACTAGGAGCTACTTTCATTATATAGTAATTGATGTATTCAATTTTCACCACTGATTATGTGTATGTTCGTGTGCGTGCGTGTGTCAATTCTAAAAATCATCTTTATGACTTTATGAATCAGAATCAAAATTTATTGCTTGAGTGGGTGCCAACATTAGCAGTTGCTGGAGTGTTGGTGAGTTTTCTTCCTCAAATTTTGATTTTTCTTTCCCTCCTGTATAACCTGAAATTCTCTTATTTTTCTTCTTCTTGTAATCAGATCTACGTAGCAGCATTTTCAATTGGGTTGGGACCAGTTCCTTGGGTGATAATGTCTGAGGTATGCATCATTTGACACTAAAAATTGTAATAGTTTAGCTTAGCTAGGCTCTTGCAGCATATCATTAAAGAAGAGATAGTGAAAATTGAAATTGTATTGCAGCTATCAGTATATGTCTAAGTCTTTTGTTTTATCAAGAGATGTAACCTGTCAAGATTTTGTTTTTCAATAATAAAAAAAAAAAAGATTTCTAACTGTAGATAGCTACTACTGTCCCTACTAAATAATAAGACCCCCTAAAAGAAAGTGGTTAAAGACCTACAAATATAAAAATTCATGAAGGATTATTTTCATATATGTTTTTCATATTGTAGGTGTTTCCCATACATTTGAAGGGAACTGCTGGAAGCTTGGTGGTTTTGGTGGCCTGGTTAGGAGCATGGGTAATTTCATATACTTTCAACTTTCTCATGAGCTGGAGTTCCCCTGGTAAAGCACAACAACATTTAATTATAGAAGCACAGTTGATTAGTCAACATTCTTAATTATGTCTATCTGATTATGTGACTACAATCAGTAAATATGTATGTTGTTTTTTTTTTGGACAGGTACTTTGTTTTTGTATGCTGGATGTTCCCTCATAACCATTCTATTTGTAGCAAAAGTAGTCCCAGAAACCAAAGGTAAAACATTGGAAGAAATCCAAGCTTGCATTAGTAGTTCATAGAGAGAGAGAGAAAGTGCAAAAAAAAGATAGATACATGGACACACTCTGGACTTCCATGATCTATTTGATGGTGAGTGCTCAAGCCAAAAAAAGCACAGCACAGCAGGAACCTGTCCAATTATTACCATCATTTGTCAAATTCTTTTGGATCCATTTAGGACTCGCTAGGCATGGAATAATTGCTTTATCCATTTTTTTTGGTGCCCAGTAATAATATATCATTGGCTTACTAATAAGAAAATTTTCATATTCTGCTCTCTGTGCCTGTCTCTTTTCATTTTTGCATTTTTTTATTGATAAAAAAATGGATTTATAATTTTGTTTACAAAATATCATCCAGCCATAACTTGTGCTTAAAGTGATTAAACTAAGCTTCTAATGCCATGGTTTGAAGTTTGAACTCGTATGAGGTTCGCTATACATCATTAAATAAAAAAAGATGGATGTCAATTTTCACGAAATTAGTATTGATTATTTAATAAAAATGATTATAACGGTGATTTACGAATACCTTATAGTTATTATAATTAATGTTGATTGAAATTTTTTAAATATTAATTAATGAAAATAAAATTCCCAGTTATTTAAATAATTAATAAAAAATAATATTGATTTAATTTAATTTAATCCGTGTCTCAATAATACAAGAAAGACAAATACACATGATTTTTTCATTAAAAACCCACTCCAATTAGCCCTTTGGGTAGAATATGACCATAGTATCTTTTTGGGCGGACTAATCTTCAGTTTGGCTGATTGAACAGAGTTAAACGAATAATATGTATACATGAAACCCACTTAAGCACCCAAAAATGGATGCTCTATTGGAGATGCTCTTAGGGTCTGTTTGGATTGGCTTATGCAGAGTTTATGAACATAGCTTATGACTGATTCATAAGCTGTTTTGGGCTTATTTTTCATAAGCTACTCATGATAGCTTATCAAAACAGCTTATGGCTTATATAAAATAAGTTTCACTATAATTTTTCTTCGATTATAAAAGTAGCTTATACAGCTTATGTCATAAGCAGTAAATAAACTTGTTATCCAAACAGGGCCTTGGTCTCCCAATGGGGGTGACTCCACAAGGATTTGAACCCGGGATTTCTAAGTTCTCCTTACGAGGGCAAGTTGCTTCCACTCGACCAACGCCTCATTAAAATCTGACTATTGCCAATAATAATAAGAAAATGCTAGACTTTACAAAAAAAAAATCATAATATGAAAGGCACAAAGAAATTTGATTGGTTGTTTTTATGTATGGACCACTCATGTTTTCGGTCAAACCTTGACTAAACCATTTTTTCATTCTATAAAATTGGCCATGTGTTTTCGTGGGTTTCGAAACTTAAATCCGTCATAAGAAATAGCAGCTCTCATAATAATAATACCACGAGAAAAACTCATATACTATGATTAACAGAGATTAACACAAATAGTTCAACCTTCTACTTGCACTACCTTTGAATTCTAAATTTTCATGCTATACATCCTTACGTAAATTTTATCATAAATCTTACATGCTCTTCTGATCTATATTTTCATTATAGAAAAGAAGAAGAAAGAAACTAGTTATTATTGTTCATTGTACTAAAAATGAAACTAGCATACTGTAATTACACCTACGTGTATGTATTTGCTCCACGTGTACGTGTGCAAAATGAGAAGTATCCAAATCCAAGCAAACAAAAGGCAAAGGGGGATGTGACTCTGACAAATCCAATCTTCCCTTCGAAATATTCATTTCATCGCACAAGACACACGCTGACACACATACATAGTGGTGAACGAAAACAGGAGCAAGTGAATCAAGTTTCGCGTGGCTTGATCCCCCCACAGGCCACAAGACAACTTCATATTCCAATCATAGGTCTTTATTCCTCAATCATCTACACCCCCTTTATTTGTTTTTTCTAAAAAAAAATTCGTCAACTGTTTGATAAGCCGCAGTGACGGTGAATTAAGTTTCGGTTGGTACCCGGATGTTCATTTTCCCTTTAATTCTCATAATTGGATTAAAGTTCATTTCTTTTTATTAAATTAATTCGTTTTCGTCATTTTCTCACCGACCCTATTGTTACATCAATCACAAAATAAGTTTTGGTTCATTTTCTCCTGAGCATCACGTGTTTTCACCTAATTTCATTTGGCTAATTTATTCATAGTGTGAGACTGAAAGGGGTTCTTCTCTATTGGCATTTAGATGGTATTTTGGGTTTAAAACAGTTCAAAATGTTAATATTCTCTGCCTATTTTTGTGTGTTTATGATTATGATTAGGAATTCCTCTGGCTCAGGTTTGCTTAAAAACAAAGAATAAATTATGAGTCGGTTGAACAAAGATGCAAGTAGCTGTAGGAATGGTAGTGCCAGTAGTGAATCTAGTGCAAGTGGAAAGGCTGGAGAAGGGACAAGTTATCTTGAGCATGAAATTGTACAGCTCACAAAACTTAGGTCAAGTCCCCATGAGCATTTGTGTCGTGTTGTACCCGGTAGGATGAGGTTACCTGCATCAACTGTAAGAATGTTAGTAGGAAGAGAAGGTAATTATTCTGGACGAGGGAGATTTTCATCAGCAGATGGATGTCATGTGTTGAGCCGCTATTTGCCAACCAAAGGTCCTTGGATTGTAGACCGGATGAAAAGCCGTGCCTACGTTTCACAATTCTCAGATGATGGTTCTCTTTTTATTGCTGGATTCCAGGTTATTGCTTCTATCATTGTCATTGTGGTTACTGTTGTATATAAATTAATTATGTGTGAAGCTGAGGATGATTCTGTTAAAATGAAGAGTCTTGTACTTGTGAAACTATATAATTACGCGACAAGAGGATCTTTAAAATCTTCAATTTTGGTTGTTTGTGCTTTGTTATGAAACAGGGAAGCCACATCAGGATCTATGATGTTGACAAGGGCTGGAAAGTTATGAAGGACATCTCTGCTAGAAACTTACGGTGGACAATAACTGATACATCTCTCTCACCGGATCGACACTATCTTGTAAGTTTCAGTTGCTTTCCGGATGAGGTGGCATTCACCGACTTTACTAGCATGGAAAATTTGCTGTTATAAACAACCAATTCTGACCATGGCTTGTGAATTTTATAGAAATTCGAGTTATTCTTTACCATTTTTTGTTTCTTTTAACTGATTGTGTTTGACAAATTGTTAATTAATTATTGCAGGTTTATGCTAGCATGTCACCAGTTATCCATATCGTCAATGCGGGATCTGCTACAACGGAGTCAGTAGCAAATGTTACAGTACGTGCTGGAAATTTCTCACCTTTCTTATCAAGTTGCAATTCAAATTGTGAACAGCCAAGCTGATTTTGAATTTGTTAATTGTAAATTGTAAGATTTAGAGACACAATGGAAATAAATTGAAACATATCATATGAATGATCTATAGTGCTCAATGTAATGGTTTTAAAATAGGAATTGAAACAGAAACCAGGAACCAAACAGGGATATAGCCAAATAAGGTATGTATGGAATCAATGATTAACATTTGTTTGAAAAAATGAAAACAGAGCAATGGAACAACCGAATAGGGTGCATAGAGTGAGTGACTGTGTGAAGCCCCTATTTCAGAAGAATGAAAAGGAGAGCAATGAAATAATCAATTATGGTCATAGCAGGAAATTCATTTATTGTTTGCATAACCCTTCTTTTATTACAGGAAATTCATCATGGATTAAATTTCTCTTCTGATGACGACGACGGTGATGAATTTGGGATTTTCTCCATCAAATTTTCAACGGATGGGAAAGAGCTTGTGGCTGGGACTAGTGATAGTTCGATATGTGTATATGATATTGGAGCAGATAAGCTTAGCCTTAGAATTCCTGCTCACCTGGTATTATATATTGTTTTCCTTTAATTAGTTGCTGATTTTGAATCATTCTAAAAATTCAAATGTATTTGTATATTAATATTAATTGAAAGTTGACTGACTGTTTAAAATCAAAATCATAAGTCAAACTCATTGTAGGATTATTGACCTAAATTTGCTCAAAATATCGAGTCTTTTGGTTCATTTCGGGAGAAATTTGAGGTTTTACGGAAGTAATAGAAACACAAAACACTTTAAAATAGTTGTGCCCATGTCAGACATGTATCTATGTTGGATGCTTCAGATACTCCTAATTGCATTTTAATTATTATTATTTTTTCCTTTTTTTGAGCTTTTTATACCAATACAGATGATAATCCACCACAATATTTAGATAAATTATTTGCCTACAATAACTCATGCTCATTGTATTATGGCCATATCATGTCCTATAATTTGTATCATCATGTATGTCATATCATATCTGCACCCCATGTTCTATCCGTGCTTTCTAGGGAAGCATAGACCTTAAGGCAGCCAAATTTTGAGCCTGAGAATCATTTGTTACTTCATTCTTGTAGAAAAGTTTTTTATATATTGTCAATCATTTTGTTCATCACTTTAAAGTGGCATATTGTGACTTAAGGTGGAGTTTTATTTTCCTGCATGGAAGGTGGATCATATCTTATGTTATTTCTTTATGCTGCAGTCTGATGTTAACACTGTCTGCTTTGCTGATGAATCTGGCCATCTCATATATTCCGGAAGTGATGATAGTTTCTGCAAGGTAGACTTTATATTTTAGCCATAGGAGTTTGTTAATATCCACAGATGTCTGTGTTGCTTGTGATACTGTCATTTTATGCTGTCATTACTCGTTATTCCATTATTGGTGAGTTGAAATTAGCTCTCAAGTAGCTGCTCATTGACATTTTAATAATATTCAAACCATTTATTTCCAATTCATCACTTTCGTTTTTTCTGCTTGCTAGTACTCAATGAAGGAATTCTTGGTTGTTATGACTTTGTGCAGGTGTGGGATAGGCGTTGCTTTGTCACAAAGGGACAACCAGCTGGTATCTTAATGGGACATTTAGAAGGCATTACATTCATCAATAGTCGTGGGGATGGCCGCTATCTAATATCCAATGGAAAAGATCAAACTACCAAATTATGGGACATAAGGAAGATGTCTTCAAATGCGATAAAGTAAAACTGATTTTTCTTTCACTTTGTTATGTAGATATAAATTTCTGCTAATCAATTTTATACTTTCCGTTCATATGTTTTCCCTCCTAATCTGTGATGTATGTTTAATGATGCTCCTTATTACTTAAACCAACACAGTCTGGGGCTTGGAGATGACGAGTGGGACTACCGGTGGATGGACTACCCTGAATATGCAAGAAATTTAAAGCATCCCCATGACCAGTCGTTGGCAACGTATAAAGGCCACTCAGTGTTGCGTACTCTAGTTCGATGTTATTTCTCACCAGCATATAGGTAACTTGTATTTCTTGGTTACTTACTCACTCTGATGTATCACTGTTCTTTTACATGACATATGATTAGGTTTTGAATCGCTTATGATATTTCATATTTCTTTTGAAATCAAATAGCTACATGTTTTACAATAATGAATTAATTCCATAGCTTTTAGTTCACAGTGACTTGGATATGTTTTGCTGAGTGGCTAGAAATCTGGTTGAAAAATACCTTTTCTGAAATTGATAAATCTTTTTGCAGTCCAAGCTATATTCTAGTTAAATTTATATTAGTTTTAGTTCTAGTCATTAGTTGATTGAAATAGATGAGTAACATCTGTTTGCATCTGCTGATGTTTTGAAGAATGTGAATGACATCTGGTGTATTTCTTGTTGCAGCACTGGTCAAAAATACATTTACACTGGGTCCAGCGATTCCTGTGTCTATATATATGACCTGGTAAGGCATTACTTACTATATAAGAAAAGTACGTCCCTTCCTGGTTGGGATATGTGTCACCTCCGTGGCCTTTTTATTTTCTGGTTGAGGCACATGTCACCTCCCAAGTCTTTCTATTTCTTACCAAAACTATTTCGTTTGTTGAGTTTTTCTTACTAAACGTTTACTGCATTTGGATGGAAAACTTGTTTCACCCTTAGATATTTTTGTTTATTATCATTAGATAATTATCATTGTGTAAAAATTTTAGTTTCACATGCCTTTGTTATTGTAGGTGAGTGGAGCTCAAGTTGCAAAACTTGATCATCATGAGGCACCTGTACGAGATTGCAGTTGGCATCCGTTCTATCCAATGATGATCACTTCAGCTTGGGATGGTGACATTGTTAGGTGGGAATTTCCTGGGAGTGACGAACCCCCTGCTCCTCCAAATAGAAGAGCAAGTCGAACTCGTATTAGAGGCTTGTATTATATGTAGTGTGGCTCATCTTCTTTGTACATAACACATGCGTCTGGATCCAATACACAATTTATGCATATTTCTCTTTAATTTTTTCCTATTTTGCCTATAGCAATAGAAAGGGTCCCAAAAGTTTGTTACATTTGTTTATAGTATACCTTGTTCTTGTAAGCCTATATCATGTATAAACATAAGGCCTTAGATTAAGTTCTTTATGTCATTGTCATCGAATTCTCAAATTAAATAATAACAAGTGAATATATTTTTCTTCTCTAGTTTTAAATAGCTTTTGTTGAGAAAATTGGACTTGCAGGCAATAAAAATTAAAGAGCATATAAAGGAAAGACAACCTTAAATTAAGTTTCTTTTCTTTTTTGACATGTAGTTCAAGTTTCTTATTTCCTTGTAATTAACTTTTCAAATCAAATAATTAATGTAGATAAACTTTTCCAGCCAGTCTTTTTAGCCTTTTTGCCATGGTGCTCAAGATGTTTGAATAAAAATTATGGTGAATAAAATTAATTTTAGAATGAATAAAATTGACTTTAAGAGAAGCAACGATTTCTAACGTTTCTATTAAGTAAAATTGTTTATAGGTGTGGGATCTACAATATTTCTTTACATTTACACGTTAACAATTAGGCTAATTCTAGCGTGCACAATGGCCAGTGGTTTGTGCACCATGCACAAATTGGTTAACATTGTTAGATTCAATGATATAAAAATTAAAGGTCTATATGAGTAGTTATTAATTTGAAGAACACGTAGAAGTGAGTAGAACTCCCTCACACAATCCCTTTCACCCCCCCCCCCCAAAAAGTCGAAGCTCAACCCCTAGCTCAAAGTCATCCATGGCGTCTATACCTTTCCCACCGCCTGCACCATCCAGTAGCAAGACACTGATGCATGTCGACAGGCCAACAGACCGCGACCCCGACTTGGATATTCTTCTCCTTCCTCACCTCTTCCCAAAGTCTCAACTTTTCCCCACAAACAACAATCTCAACCCATTTCTCTCATTCACAGGACAGACGTCAAAGGCGGCACCTGTCATACTATTCGGCACAACACCCTATCAAATAAACTGTAATACTATCCGACAACTATCATGGTGCAAGAAATGGAGCCGAAATTATCGACAAATTTCCCAGAAAAAATGAGAGAAAGAAAAGGTTCTCTCGCAATGCTTCTTCCACATAATTTCCTCTTGGAGAAAAATTACATAAAAAAGCTAAAATTGAAAGAACCAGTGAGATTCATGGGTGTTGGTTACCAGTGAGGGCCCATAAACCTGTTTTCGTTGTTCACGTCTTCCACCACCGAAAAAGGAAGGATTTTGAAAACTGGGTCATTGTTGATTCTTCTCGTTGATTCTTCGTGGCTCTGTGCTTGTGTGTGTGCAATGATTGGGTTGCGATTGTGAAGAAAAAAAAGTGAAAGGTGAATTTGATAAAAAAAGATTAATTTCCAGGTTCATGCTTTTTCTATTTCACCGATTATGTTGTTCTTTTTTTTTTAATGAATTTTAAGTTAAATTGAGTTGGTCAAAAACAAAAGGTAGAAAGGTACGGGAAGGTGGGGTGGGGTGGGGAGAATGGGGGACGTCGGTGGGAAGAGGAGGGTGATTGTTGTTGCTATTGTGTTCTTGAGGAACCACCGTGGACGATGTCGACGGTGAAGGCGCTGGGGGAGGGATCCAGTGAGGGGCAATTATGTACACCTAGTTCTCATCTCACCATTCAATTTTTTATAAGATCTAATAGCTATTAGTAAGCTTGTGCATGGTGCACAAATCACTTGCCCTTGTGCACGCTAGAAGCAGCCTAAAAATTATTATACTTTTTCATTCAAACAAATAGCATGTTTGGAATCGCGTTCTTTTCTTTTCCACTGAGCGATAGACCTGAAGCTTGTAGAGATAGTTTAAGGGCCTGTTTGGATTGGCTTATGCAGAGCTTATGAACACAGCTTATGACTGATTCATAAGCTGTTTTGGGCTTATTTTTCATAAGCTACCCAGGATAGCTTATCAAAACAGCTTATGACTTATATAAAATAAGTTTCACTATAATTTTTCTTCGATTATAAAAGTAGCTTATACAACTTATGCCATAAGCAGTAGATAAACTTGTTATCCAAACAGGGCCTAAGTAGAGTCTCTCTCGAGACACAAGAATCGATGACTTCCAAGCACATTCTAAATAACTTTTTCTAAACTCACTTTTAGTATATTATTACGAAACACAGATTAATTATTTTAACCTCAATTTTTTTAAAATCAATTATTTAACATCATTTAAAAAAAATCTATCAAAATGTTTATCAAAATCTAAATTAAATGGACACTTTATCGCTTTGATATGGATTTTTATTTAATGTTTTTTTTTATTTAATGTTAGGCTCGTTTAAATTGTCATTTAAATCACTAGACGCCGATTTTATTAGGATGGTTCTCTTTAAATATTTTTTTATTGATTGGAGGCCTAAGCCAATGTTCTCCTTAAATTTTAAAGACTAACTTTTGAAAACAATTGCCAAAGAAAAATCACGGTCAAATCTTAAATAATTTATCATAAAACATGGTTTATAGTATCACATGGTGAAATAAACTTTATTTCTTGTCACATAACAAAATAATTAAAAAAACACAACATTTATGTTAAAATTTACAAAAAAAGGGAACACAATAGTATTACACATATAACATATATTTGAGTCCATTAAACATAATAGGACACACATTGAAGATATCCGAGTTCATCTAAAAAAATTAAAGAAAAACAATATTTGAATAGAATAAAATAATTGGAAATAATATTTTAATTTAATTTATTTTGAAAGTTACAAAAGAATTTAAATAGAATAAAAGGACTGGATTTATTTATTTTAATTTTAATTAACAAAATAAATGAGTAATAACGTGACGGGAGCCAGCTGGAGTTGGTACAGGCCGGAAGAGTAGTAGAAGAAGATCCCCTGTTTGTGTGTTTTATGGGACACAACACAGTTGACTTCTTGTTCTTGTCTCTACTCTCAACTCTCAAATAGACTAGAGAGACTGAACGAACACAAAATCGCAGTGAGTATCCAAATCCAATGGCTCAATCCGAATCAAAGACATGCAGGATTGTTTTACGCGTTGGAGCTGTGGGTTTCACTGCTTCTCTTTCTCTTCTGCTTCGGTCGCCCTGTGTTCTGGAAACTCTCCTCCATCCTCCACGAAAAGCAAGGTATCATCATCGATCATCACCACAATTGATCAATTCCGTTAAATTTACAAACTTTATGGCTTCACTTTTTCATTTTTCACTTACCCTTTTCTTCTTCTTCTTTGGGCCAGGTCTTTCCAGTGCCGTTATGGAAACTCGGAAAACGGTGGGTTGGCACCACAGCGACTCGGGGGTCCGTGCTACGAACCGGAAGCTGCTTCGTTATTAATCACGTTTCGTTGAGAGTTTTTGATCGATCGAGACTGAGATAAGATTTGAAAGTACAACTCTTCATTGAAACATTTCTATTACTAGCTATTGAATATGACTATATATGTGTATAATGCTAATGTCATGTTACTCCTATATATAGGGTCAATTAAATAAAGTCCGCCACAAACTGCTCTTGCTTCTTTGTGGAATTGTGGGTGGGGGTTCATAAATTGATGTGAAAGTATACAGTGTAAACATTTGCAGTTATGCATTGATTTGCAAAGATATTTATACTTTCCTGTGACAATGTCATTTTAACAAAGAAAAATGAGTAATAGATACCCAATATCCATTTAACACCCAGAGAGAGAAAGAAATAAAAGAGAGATAAGTGATAGATAAATAATGTAATAAAAAGAGAGAGATAAAAACAAAAATAAGTGTTGCATGGGTATTAAAAAAAAAATTGGTATACATATATCATTGTTGTTTAACAAAATAACTTCTGTATATTATCGCAAATTTTGAAGACCCACACTTACACAGTTATACAGGTGGTTCGGCCTTTTTTTGTTTTTTCCCGCCTGCGCGCGGGGGGGGGGGGTTGTTCCATAGTCTCTGGTTTTTTTTGGTCAATGATAGTCTCTAGTTTTTTTTTGGAAATTTATATTCACATATACACAACTTATTATCTATACATACATATCTGTGGAATTATTAGTTTCGCAAGTATATTTTTTTTCAACACATACATGCTGTGGAATTAATAGTTTCGCACGTTGTAATTTACTGCAGAACTATTAGTTCTGCAAGTATATTTTTTTTCCAACACATACATGCTGCGGAATTAATAGTTTCGCACGTTGTAATTTACTGCGGAACTATTAGTTCCACATATATTTTCGAACACATACATGCCTCAAGAACTAACAGTTCTGCGGCGAATTACAATGTGCGAAATTATTAATTCCACAGCACGTATGTGTTG